>OZ023269.1:15757328-17027328 GCA_964006375.1 Tillus elongatus | reverse complement strand
TCAAAAAATTTTCAAGAAGGTACCTCCAGTAAAAATTCTGTAAATCAGAAAACAGCTACAACTTTTTCGAATATAGTAAAAGCTTCATGCTTTCCAAAAAAGGATCAAGCAATAATTTTTCCTGTCATAGATGGCATACAGGTCAAAGAGTACGTTATAGCAACTGCCGAAATAATAGACCCAAAAGATATAATATTTGCAAGTAGAATGTCGAACAATAGGATTTGTATATATTTTTCATCAAAGGACATAGTAAATAAATTCATTGAAAAAGAAGGTGGTGTTAATTTAAAGGATATATTTATACCCGCTAGAAAACTCATTATGCCTGCAAAGAGGTTAATATTGTCAAATGTATGTCCTTGTATTCCACATTATATCATAGAAGACGCACTAACCGAGAAAAATTTGAAGATAGTTTCACCCATCTCATTTATTGGGGCTGGTATTAATAAGGATAAACTAACTCATATTCTTAGCTTTAGGAGGCAGGTATTCATATCAACAGAACAAGAAACTGAAATACCAAGTTCTGTCACAATAACCTTCGACAACGAAGAATATCGCATTTTCATTTCTGACGATAAAGTTAAATGTTTTAGATGTAATGAATACGGACACATAGCAAGTAAATGTACCACCGTCGTCACACCCATTGAAGTAACCCGAGACAATCCAATAGAAGCCAATAATGAAAATATTATTATTGAAGAAAACACACAAGATCCACAAACGGGAAATAAAAGACCCCATTCTCCAACCACAAGCTCTGTAGAGACAGAATTGTCTGTTACCAATATTGTATCCACCCAAACTTTAGACAGGCCAAACACAGAGCCAGTAGAGCAACCAAAAGAAAAAATTATAGTCACGGCACAAATACACAAAACAAACGAAAGTAAAAGTAGTCAAAAGTCAAAAACTTCAAAACATAAAAGATTTAAAACAGATGAGCCACAAAAAGAAGAAACTTTCATGGAGGCCGAACAACTTTGGAAAGATAATAATCCTCAGGTCTTAGATTTTATAAATTTTACTCAATTTCTTAAGCAAGTAAAAGGTAATGACAAACCATTAGAAGTGGCAAGAGAGTACACTAGTGACATTGAAGGGTTGATAAAATTATTAACAACAGCCAAAAGATTAGTTTCAGATCGTGCCCCAAAACAAAGGATACGAAGACTAATTGTATCCCTACAGAAAGCTCTTCAAACCGATAATATATCTATAGAAGTTGAAGATTCCCAATCAGAGTCATTGTCCAATTCACAAATATCCTTAAATTCGGCCATATCTCTCGAAAGTGTCAACAGCCAGAACAGTTATTAAATATGCATACATCTATATCAGCAACAACATTAAACCTAAAAAGTATTAGAACTGATTTTAAGTGGATACAAATGGAATGTTTTCTAAATGATAATAACTCCGATATATACCTTTTACAAGAAACTAACATAAAAGATGTTACCAAGAATCCTGCCCTTAAAAACTATACCATATTTCACAACCCTGCTATAGATGATTACACAGGAACGGCTATTGCAGTGAAAAAATCACATTTACCAAAAATCGTCAAACAAGAAAATTTGGTTCCCGCCTTTCTTCAAAAAATAGTTCTCAAAATATCTGAAGGTGTATGGACTTTCTACACGATATATCTTCCACACCAGCAGTCAACGGCTTTTTATATATTAAGGTCATTGCAACGCAACCTAATAAACCAAATGCCAAACAGTAATATTGTCATTGGTGGTGACTATAACTGCACAATAAATCCAGAACTGGATAGGTATGGATCTGCAGAACGGTACCCTGCTCTGGCAAAAGAACTCCAAAACCTTCTTAACCGACATGCACTAGAAGACTGTTGGAGGAGACTCTATAAATCAATAGCAGGCTATACCTATATTTCAAACGGAACCCCTAAATCTGCTTCCAGACTGGACAGAATATATTGCACAAAAAATACTGCAACACAAATAATCTCCTCCCAACTAGTAGCTTCTTTCTCAGATCATCTAGCCGTAAATGTCCGTTTTGAAATAAAGAGCCAGACACATCACAAAGCCCCTTATTGGAGGTTTGATAACATGTTACTTCAGGATGCTTTTTACGTACAAATAATGGAGAGTTTCATAGAACAAGAAGATAGGAAAAGACCACAAGAGGAGAATTTGTTAATGTGGTGGGATAACCTTAAGTTAAACATAAAAAATATAACAATTCTTTATAACAGACAAAAACGGAAGACTATGCAATTAGAATTTGTTCAGTTACAAAAAGAAATAAAAAATATTCTTCTGCATTCTACCTCTTCAACATCGCAATTAAACGAAGCCTCAATAATACAGAAAAGTGCAAAAGACTGGTACACTCGACGCAGTGAAAAAATTTTACTTAACACCAAATATGAAAGACTCATTTACTCCGACAAACCTTCGCTTGACAAACGCATGTTTACTTCATACAAACCATTAACGGAACTTATTGTTAATGGAAACATTGAGAATGATCCTCTAACTTTATGTGGTTATATAAAGAGGCATGTGAGTGAAAAACATTCCAGAAGAGATCGAAGTGTAAACAACCTATCTGTGATTTACGAAGATATCAAAAAGCTTGAAACAAGTGATAAAAACTACCTGGATACACCTCTTACACCTGATGACCTTGCAACAGCATTGATGTCATTGAAGAAAGGTAGTGCTCCTGGACTGGATGGCCTCACTACTGAATTCTATAAAGCTTTTTGGAACAATTTGTCTGGGGTTTTTTATAAAGCAGTCGTTAAAATGTTTAGCAAAGAAACATTACCCAGGTCACTAACGAAAGCAGTCATAGGCCTCTTACCAAAGAAAGGTGATAAATTGGAGATTTATTTCAATACTGCAAACAGATTACAAAATTATTGCAAAAGCATTGTCACAAAAATTATCAAGTGTTATAGGCCATATCGTTGAACCAGACCAGAGTTATGCAATTCCAGGGAGATCAATTTATGACATTCTACACCTTCATCGAGATGCCATTTCCTATGCCAATCAAAAAAATATACCGCTGGCCATACTAAGTTTGGATCAAAAGGCAGCTTTTGATGGAATTTATCATGACTATTTGTTTCATATATTAGATATCTTCAATATAGGCGACTACTTCAGTAAATCAGTCAGAACACTATACAAAAATGCAGTATGCCACGTTAGAGTTGGGTCCTTACTCACCAGTGAAATATGTTTTGAACGGGGAATACGTCAAGGTTGCCCACTTTCTGGACCACTGTACTCGCTTGCAATTGAACCGCTGATGCTCCTTTGTAGATCCAAACTATCAGGTTTCCATATTCCTATATCCCCGCCCTTAAAACTTACTGTGACCGCGTACGCGGACGATGTGTCAGTATTTATATCGCGTAGTGATGATTTCGAAAAATTCCAACAAGTTTATAACGAATATGCAGGAGAATCTGGGTCAGTTCTCAACAACACAAAATCGGTTGGTTTTTGGACAGGACTTTGGAAAACACAACAGTGTCGACCTCTAGATTTTCAGTGGACCAACCAGCATGTTAAAGTGTTAGGAATAACTTTTACAGGTGACTTAAAACGTGACACAGATACAGCATGTGATGAACTACTTGCAAAATTGGATAACTCTATAGCAAAGTGGAAACAAAAAGCTGGAGCGCTCTCAATTACTGGCAGAAAATTGATTATTAATCAAACTTTAGCACCAAAATTGTGGCACCATTTTCAGATCCTCCCATTTAGTAAAAATCATTTAGAAAAGTTGCAGAAAAAACTGGTAGATTTTTTATGGACAGGAAAACACTGGACCAAATTGGAAGATCTTTGCATTTCTGTGAGTGATGGGGGATTAGGAATGGTTCATCTTTTATCAAAAATAAAAACTTTCCGAATATATACCGCAGCTAGACTTATGGACACCGCAGAATCACAGAAGTGGAAGACACTGATCGAATACTATATATCACAGAATAACCCATATTCTCTAGTGTGGCAATGGTTTTTTGTAAAACACCGAAAAACAATCAATCAGAATATTTCATTGTATGTACAATCCATATTAGAAGCCATGCAAGAAGATATCTACATCAAAGATTTTCCTAAGTCAAGAGAGGACATAGCAAGTATACCAACTGCAGACTCTCGTTTGATCCAGACATGTACTCCTCCACTGTTTAATTATCGCTGGGCAGAAAATGGATTTAAGACTGTAGGCGACTTCATGGGAAAAGATGGATGGCTATCTAATAACGAAATTAAAGAAAAACTCACATCTCAGTCCTCTGTTGTATTAATGGACCTACTGAATCATTATCAAAAGATTAAGGAATTCTTCAAACGGCAATATAAAAAAGAAATGTCCCAACATTCCAAACCTACATGCACTCTATGTTTCACTTCTGAGCAAGATTCACTTACAGTTTTACATAAAGGAACAAGAAAAATATTGCAACAGAAACTTACGTCCGGTTTTTTCAATGTAAAAGGAAAAATGCCGGGAAAGTGGATAGATGATGAAGTGATATGGCCGTCGTTTTTTCTAAATAAATTATCGTTTGGAAACGAGGCAGAGGTGTCCTGGAGACTTGCCAAAAATCGTTTGGCTGACTGTGTTTTTCTATCAAAGTCTCAACTCAGAAACTCGAAATACTGCCCCTTTTGCCCTGATGAAGTTGGTACATCATGGCATATTATTTTGACATGCTCCAAAAGTCAACATCTATGGGAGTTTGTGAAAAATGTGCTGACGAAATTGACTGGAAGGAGGGACATAACAGTGGCTAACATTTACTCTGGTTTCGACAACAAATCAAATGAGTATAACTTAGCCAATTATATTATAAATTTGGCAAAAAGTACAATATATTCAGAGATAGTATATATTTTAAAACAGGTTAAAACTGACATCTCATATTTTGATGTTTTTGTACGAAAACTTAGAGCTAGGCTTGTGAATGAATTTTGCTGGTATCTGGGAAAGAAAGACATGGACGCTTTTGAACGATTATGGTGTATCAAAAACCTTCTCTGCAAAATTGAGGGAAATGATCTAATCTTCCTGATATAATGAAAAATGTGAAAGATTTTTAACGGACGGGAAAATGAACTAGAGACTTTCAATGTGATGATATAATATAATATAATAATAATGAATTAATTAAAATTTTTTGTTGTTGATATATATGTCTCTGTGTATGAATATGTGTGAGAAATGTAAATGTAAATAATTTTATTTTTCTATGTATGACAAAAACAACAGTTTTAAATAAAATAATAATAATAATAATAATAATAATAAAACACACACACACACACACACACACACACACACACACACACACACACACACACACACACACACACACACACACACACACACACACACACACACACACACACACACACACACACACACACCAAAAAACTTCCAAAATATTATAAAATTAACAATACATTAGAAAATATGAAAATCAAATTTAAAGAAAAAACGCATTCTTTTAGTGGGACAATACACATTAGATAAGAACTACTTCTAAAATATGATCTCTGTCAAAATCTGTCAAAACGCTACAAATGTCTCTCCTTCAGGTCACCCTCATGATTTGATTAACACACGAGGAAGACCTGGAGGTAGTAACCCTCAGTAACACTGGACTGCTGCTTCTTATAAAATAATCTGGTATGCTTCTATCATTTCTTTTCTGAGTATCTGTATTATCATTATTATTATTAATAACCTAAAGCAACAGAAAGTAATAATAATAATATAGCTTTATTCACGCTTGTACAAAACAAATTAAAAAATATATAAACTATGTGCATAAACAAAATAACCAATATTAAACACCCACGAAGTGCTTATTAAGCACTTATTTGTGAGTTCTTAACTAAACTTTTTTTTCGAAAACAGTAGTTATTACTTAGTACACATAAAAATGTTGAGCCAAATTTAAAACAGAACAATCTATAGCAACTCTAAGCAACGTGAGTTACCTTTGTATCGTTCTCCTCTTCGCAGTTTTGCTAAACATTTATATCCTTTTGGATGACATAGAATGATAGGAATGAGGGGGTGAGGCCAGACTATTTACTCAAAATAAAATAGTGCGGACTCACCACCCTAACCCCTACCATTAACATCTTCTTCATTAGGCACTTTAAGCTGAAATATAACAAAATGCATATTAACTATGTTAATGGTTTTCTCCTAAGTACTTGATTTGATTCCCCCAAAATTGTTCTCTTCTATCCTTATTAATTTTTTGTCGCTAAATATCATGTTCTTAATCAATGCAACGATAAAATGTAATCATAAGTTTAAAAATACAATAAATTGTACCTCATTTTTAGGTATTTCTAGGACTGTATAAAAGTTTGAAAATAAACACTAGCCACACAAATAACCATAGAAACAATAAGAAACTAATATGCTAAAAACTTACTAAGAAAATTATAACAATGTTACTACCGTACTTTGTGGATGGTAATAGTGGCGTTACTTCAAGTTGAAACGGACTCTGCATTTATTTGCAAACGGTTGGATCTTTCTCTTGTTTTTCCAAACATCTATATCCTTTTGGGTGACATCGAATGACGGAAAACAAGATGGTAAGCAGTCGAAATTTATTCAAAATAAAATTATGACCACAAACCACCCTAACCACCAACATGTTTTTTTTATCCAACCTAAAATATCTATTGCATAATAATTATGCTACCGGTTCTCTCTTAAATACCTGATTAAAAACATTCCCATAATTGTTCCCTTATTATCCCTATTAATTTTCTGTAGCTAAGTACCATGTCATTAAACAATGCAACCATTATAAATAATAAATATAAAAAGGCAAGTAGGTCCTAGGTCCATGCGATGTTGGGCACGTTAAACATCCCTACCCTCCTTACAGTAAGTTAGGGGTTCGGCAAGATTTGCAGTATAGTGAGGTGAAACTGCTCCCTGGTGTCAGTGATTGGTATTAGTCACGGAAATAGACTCTAAAGAAACAAAAACAAAAAAAACACACACACACACACATCAAAAAAACTTCCAAAACATTATAAAATTAACAATATATTAGAAAATATGAAAATCAAACTTTAAGAAAAAACGCATTCTTTTAGTGGGACAATACATATTAGATAAGAACTACTTCTAAAATATGATGTCTGTCAATATTTCTTGCTTCTTGAGGACAAACAACCGTTGATCTTTGCCACAAAGGTCTCTCCTTCAGGTCACCCTCATGATTTGATTAACACACGAGGAAGGTCTGAAGGTAGTAACCCTCAGTAGCACTGGACTGCTGCTTCTTATACAATAATCTGGTATGCTTCTATCATTTCTTTTCTGAGTATCTGTATTATCATTATTATTATTAATAACCTAAAGCAACAGAAAGTAATAATAATAATATAGCTTTATTCAGGCTTGTACACAACAAATTAAAAAATATGTGCATAAACAAAATAACCAAAATTAAACACCCACGAAGTGCTTATTAAGCACTTATTTGTGAGTTATAAACTAAACATTTCTTTTCGAAACTAGTTACTACTTAGTACCCATAAAAAACTTGAGCCACATTTAAAACAGAACAATCTATAGCAACTCTAAGCAACGTGAGTTACCTTTGTATCGTTCTCCTCTTCGCAGTTTTGCTGAACATCTATATCCTTTTGGATGACATAGAATGATAGGAATGAGGAGATGAGGCCACACTATTTACTCAAAATAAAATACTGCGGACTCACCCCCTAACCCCTACCATTAACATCTTCTTCATTAGGCACTTTAAGCTGAAATATAACAAAATGCATAATAACTATATTAATGGTTTTCTCCTAAGTACTTGATTTGATTCCCCCAAAATTGTTCTCTTCTATCCTTATTAATTTTTTGTAGCTAAATATCATGTTCTTAATCAATGAAACGATAAAATGTAATCATAAGTTTAAAAATACAATAAATTGTACCTCATTTTAAGGTATTTATATGACTGTATGAAAGTTTGAAAATAAACGCTAACCACACAAATAACCATAGAAACAATAAGAAACTAATGTGCTAAAAACTTACTAAGAAAATTATAGCAATGTGACTACCGTACTTTGTGGATGGTAATAGTGGCGTTACTTCTAGTTGAAACCGACTCTTATCATTTATTTCCAAACGGTTGGATCTTTCTCCTGTTGTTTTTCTCAACAATTATATCCTTTTTGGTGACATAGAATGACAGGAATCAATGTGGTAAGCAGTTGAAATGTATTCAAAATAAAATTATGCCCAGAAACCACCCTAACTACCAACATAAAAATCTTTTTGAAATTATCCAACCTAAAATGTATATTGCATAATAATTACGCTACCGGTTCTCTCTTAAATACCTGATTCAAAATATTCCATGGTTGTTCCCTTATTATCCCTATTAATTTTCTGTAGCTAAGTACCATGTCATCAAACAATGCAACGATTATAAATATAAAAAGGCAAGTAGGTCCTGGGTACATGCGATGTTAGGCACGTTAAAGATCCCTACCCTCCTTACAGAAAATCAGGGTTTCGGCAAGATTTGCAGTATAGTGAGGTGAAACCGCTCCCTGGCGTCGGTGATTGGCATTAGTCACGGAAACAGACCTTAAAGAAACAAAAACAAAACACACACGCATACACACACCAAAAAAACTTCCAAAACATTATAATTAAAAATACATTAGAAAATATGAAAAGCAAACTTAGAGAAAAAACGCATTCTTTTAGTGAGACAATACACATTAGATAAGCACTACTTCTAAAATATGATGTCTGTTAATACTTCTTGCTTTTTGAGGACAAACAACCGTTGATCTTTGCCACAAAGGTCTCTCCTTCAGGTCACCCTCATGATTTGATTAACACACGAGGAAGGCCTGAAGGTAGCAACCCTCAGTAGCACTGGACTGCTGCTTCTTATAAAATAATCTTGTATGCTTCTATCATTTCTTTTCTGAGTATCTGTATTATCATTATTATTATGAATAACCTAAAGCAACAGAAAGTAATAATAATAATATAGCTTTATTACGGCTTGTACACAACAAATTAAAAAATATATAAACTATGTGCATAAACAAAATAACCAAAATTAAACACCCACGAAGTGCTTACTTATTTGTGAGTTCTTAACTAAACTTTTTTTTCGAAAACAGTAGTTATTACTTAGTACACATAAAAAACTTCAGCCACATTTAAAACAGAACAATCTATAGCAACTCTAAGCAACGTGAGTTACCTTTGTATCGTTCTCCTCTTCGCAATTTTGCTGAACATTTATATCCTTTTGGATGACAGAATTATAGGAATGAACGTGGTGAATCCACAGTATTTACTTAAAATAAATACCCCCAACCCCTATCATTGACATCTTCTTCATTAGGCACTTTAAGCTGAAATATAACAAAATGCATATTAACTATCTTAATGGTTTTCTCCTAAGTACTTGATTTGATTACCCCAAAAATTGTTCTCTTCTATGCTTATTAATTTTTTGTCGCTAAATATCAATGCAACGATAAAATATAACGATAAGTTTAAAAATACAATAAGTTGGACCTCATTTTTAAGGATTTCTCTGACTGTATGAAAGTTTGAAAATAAACAGTAGCCACACAAATAACCATAGAAAGAATAAGAGACTAATATGCTAAAAACTTACTAAGAAAATTATAGCAATGTTACTACCGTACTTTGCGGATGGTAATAGTGGCGTTACTTCGAGTTGAAACGGACTCTACATTTATCTGCAAACGGTTGGATCTTTCTCTTGTTTTATTAGTGAATTTTCATTAAGAAAATTCACTAATAGAGAGGTATCGATGGTGAGACTTTTGGAAAATTTCTTCAAATGAGCGCGAATTTGGACCTCTAGAACCCATATCCAAGGTCGGTTTTGATTTTTATATGCTTATATATATATATATATATATATATATATATATATATATATATATATATATATATATATATATATATATATTTATATATATATATATATATATATATATATATATATATTTATATATATATATATATATGTATCCAACTGATAACTCAAAAAATACTTGACCGATCTTCACTAAATTTGGAGATTACCTTGATTTTGTTAATGGCTTGGATGAGTTCGAAGATGAGCACCGTAGGTTTAATTTTTTGTATAAAAAATGTAAAGGAAATTTTTAAAACGCAATATTTTTTTTTGTTTTAAGTACTGCAGAGATTCAAATGAAAATTTGCACATATAAAGGAGATGTCAAAATAAAGTTGGTAACCCAATTTCAACTTAAATGGTCCACGGGGAAAGAAATTGTTCGAAAATGAAAAAATATGTAAGAAATAAATAATGTTTAGAAATAAATAATCTACGACATCAGTTTGAATTGCATAGGCATTTCGCACATTCAACGTTGACAAGGATAGTTAGAGTATTAATGTGTTTGTTATTACTTTAGACGGCTTCACAACAGTAGTTAAATATAAATAAGCAGGGTTGTCAGATATAATAAAAATTAACAAATAATAAAATTTAAATCGATTCTTAGGATGAAAACATATGAACCTAACATATTTTTTATTTAATTATTAATGACATAATTCAAACAATAATTGCGGTACAATAACCAAACATTTTGAATCACCAAATCCGTATGATATTTTAAATTAAAACTGATCTGTACGTTACAACTTTTTAGTGAATTTTTATATTATATGTCAATGCAGCACTGTCTATTGTCTAATGTCTACTGTCACTGTCATCTGTCATCTGTGTTTTTAAACGCCGTTCTGGTGGAAACGTAGTATCCAGGCCGTACTCTGTTTTTATTTTGTAAATAAATAGCAAATAGAACGGTGAAATGTTTCTTTCACTACCACGAATGATTCAGGTAATCGTGATATTATATTTATTTAAGCAGAACACCTTACAAAAAATATCAGAAGATACACAAGTGACAGCAAAATTCAAGTAGTGAATTGTTTTTAAGAAAGTAACTTTAAATTTCGGAATCTCTCTTATCCAAAGATGGATTTATATAATTAAAGTTGAAAGATGTTTACTATATATAAAAGGTATGTATTCCTATTTTTTTGTTATCATTTTAGAGGTAATCTTATGTACTTTGAAGTATTTACCCAAACTGAAATAATTTAGCACATGTGCAAAGTCTAAGATTTATTTTCTGTTCTGTTTTGTGAGCTTGAATTAGTTTTTGTTATAATTTATTTATTGATTTATGGAGATATAATCAGAACTTATTTAAAAAATTATTTCCTCTTTTAGCAATGGTAGCGAATAGTTTCCACAAAATCAATAGTAGTGAGTTTTCTTAAAGATGAGAAAGATTAAGAGGGTCATGCAGGAGGTATGACCTATGACCTTTGATGTTACAGTGGCTTCTTTGAAATATGTAGTATGGAGTATTAAAAACAGGAAGTGTACTGTCCAGGTAATAATTTTTTTACTAGTGTCAAACTTGTAATTTCCCTTAAGCTAATTTTATTGAACAATTTTGTTACATTATCAGAAAGCTTTTCCATACTGAGTAGATATCTTGTAATATTATATTTAGTAGATTGTAAAAATTGCTGGTATGTATATAAAAGTAGATGAATAAAATATGGCAGTGGTATATAAATGAATCAAGTAACATGACAAGTGGGTATCGCTGGTGACTCAGTTTCGTCAAGTTGTGTATGCCGTAATAAGAGAGTAGTCGAAGTGGATAAGGAATATTGTTTATTTGTAATAAATGTGGAAAAAAAAGTTAAAACAAGAAAAAATTGCTATTGTAATGAGGAAATGTTCTTTTATACAAACCCAGCGCAGGAGCATATGGACACTCCTTACAAAAAGTGGAAGCCAGTTTAGCCTGTTGTAATGCTATCTCTGATTGTTTGTGACTTATACTGCTTGTCATAACATCCAACTATCCAACACATTGTTTTCTCTTTTTTTTTTTGTGAATTTTTGATTGTTTTTAGTGAATTTTTATTTGAAAAAAAAATGTTTTGTCAACAAACTCTGTCAGTATGTGTTTGGGTTTTTACCGTTTTACTCATTTGTTAGTGAATTTTCATTAATGTTAATCTTAATCTTAATTATCTGATAGGTCAATACCTATTTTAAACGTATTATAAAAAATAACATCCGGCTTGTAAGTCACCATTATTATTATTTTATGATGTACAAAGTAATGTTGATATAGAATTTTGCGTGATCAGTGATCTGATATTTTTTGGTAATCTGGCAAGTCCTATACAGCAAAACAGCAAAAAACTTTTCCATTGTTTAGGCACAAACAGTGCTGCAGTTTCATTTGTGTTTTAAAACATTTTTGTTAGTTTCCATAATAATCTAATCTAATATATCTCATTCTTTATTGACTTTGAGAATTTCCCCAGGTCTCAAAATAAAAAAGTTTTTATTTTCTCTGCATTAGTAAAAGCAAACTGCCTCAAAGACGATCTATATACCTCATTCCGTGAATTTACGGTTGGTTAATTAATGTCTTCATCTACCCCTGCTCCAAATGATTCACGTGGAAGCTAATGTGTTCATTTTTATAAATGATAAACAGCTGAATTTACACAAATAAAACTTTTGGTTTATTTTAAATATATATACTTCTTTAATTAATATCCCAACCATGGCAGTAGTTACAGTGTGGTAATTAATATATAATCATTTTATGAAATATTTATTACATCTTTATTTCAAAAAGTAGCCATTTGTCATTTTCAAGAGGTCGAGTAAAATATAGATGGAATAGAACTCTTTAGGCCTTAATCTGCCTAATCTATAGAGTGATGGTTAGGTGTAGGTTGGGTTGTAGTTCAATTATGGAGTCTTAATCTTCATACTCTCTAAATCTCAACAGATATCATCTCTAAAGCCTTGGTGTATTCAACCATAGACTTGAAAGAGATCAAACTGTCGCTTGGCGGTCCTGTATTGTCAATAGTGGGGCTTTCATCTGGATCCTATTGGTTGGGTAGTTAGGTTTATTATATACCTTACATATAGAATGTTAGATGTAGAATCTAGAAGTTTGTATGCATCTAATTTTTTTATAATTGTGTTGCAGATTATCAACCATACAAGAAACGCCTCATGGACATGAATGAAGATTTAAAGGGAAGGTTTGTCCATCACAGACATCAGATTTAGGATCGTCTGTCTGGTCATGTGAAAACTTTGTACATACTTACAGATTAGTTAAATAGCATAATTGTCGTACCCTTAGTCCTAAGATGACAATCTCGAAAACAGGATTTCATAGAAATCGCAGCTAACATAATTTTCATTACTAATTTGAAACCACCAAATACCACCACATTATACACTTGTATCAAAATTATATATAAAGCGTGGGCCAAACTCGATGGAGTATTAGAAGTATATAGTGAATCAAAATTGATAGAAATCTGAAATTAGGTTATGTTCATAAGTGGTTATGGTCTTCATTTTAAAATTATTTTTATGACATTGCGGCGTCGTCCCATAACATTTTTTCAAATGAAAAAAAAATGTATGTATTGCGACACTCTTATGTTAAAAGTAACATTTTAAAAGTTTATATATATATATATATATATATATATATATATATATATATATATATATATATATATATATATATATATATATATATCTGCACGGGCACTGCTCAGAGGAGCTTTCTTCCATAGTTCCTTCACCTGCTGTCCCCAACAGATCTACCAGGGGAACAGAGCGAATGCACCCTTTTACTGTCCAGGTCACCAGACATAGAACAGTTTGTTATGCCCGCTCTTATCTCCCGAGGACTTCCAAGTTGTGGAATTCCTTGCCGGCACATGTTTTCCTTCTCCTCCGAACCTCCAAACCTTCAAGTCCAGAATTAACAAGTTGCCTCTTTCCTCCTTGTCGACACCCACGGTACGATAGTATTTAGGCTGTAAGCCCTCGTGTTGTGTTGTTGAAATAAAAAACTCAGACATTATTATGATTCCAATTTCTTGACTTTACCACACTACACAAAACTAAACAAATCACATGTTCTGCCTGCGTAACTTCTTCCATTGATTCGTCGCCAATTTATATTGTGTCTTTAGAAATGCAACGCATATTAACTGCTATCACGTAACATTTACTTAAATTGCTAATTCAATAATTGTATGACTTGCGAATATATAATCCATTGACATTGACAACATTACATCTGGTAATCATTTTCATTTTCATTTTATTGATATTTAACTTCTATTTCCTATTCTGCCAGAGTTTGCTGCTGAAAATTTAAGCTCAATAAAAAAAGAGCCCCAAACTTAAAATATACAATTCAGTATCTACCAATAACTTTTTTGTCTTTAAACTTATAGACCTAAATTTTGATACATGATGTACTCTTTATAATACAAACAGACCTACCTAATTTGGTTGCCCTTACCTGGTTATTTCCAGAGATATTTTTTTTCGAAAGGAAACACAAAATGTTCTAGGAAAAGCTGGACCGATTTTCCTGGTTAATTAACTTATCTAAGCCACTACATACATACATACATACACACACACACACACACACACACACATATATATATATATATATATATATATATATATATATATATATATATATATATATATATATATATATATATATATATATATATATATATATATATATATACATATACATATACATATAAAAATTGAAACTGACCCCGGATATGTGTTCTAAGGGACCTAATTAGCACACATCTGGAGAAATTTTTTCAAAATTCAAAAGTCGGGATCTCCTCGTTAGTGAATTTCTTTTAAGAAAATTCACTAATACAATTAAAAATCGATATAATATAGTGCAAAACTCATTCATATTTAGAATCTGATATTTCTCTGTGAAATAGGACTATGGAGCTAATCAAACTTTATTAGTTAGATTATCAATATGCTAGTTAACCCGGCGCCAGCTAATCAAGTAATTTTTCTGGGAGTAAATAAACATTGACATGAATACACCTATTAAAGTTAGCTGATTAAGAATTCACTGTACTTATCAATTTTTTTTTATAGAATTTTTCATCCTCTGATGGCGTTGACGTGGTCAACGAAACGATCGTAAGGTCTTTAAAATATGTGTTGTGGTGATTTGGGTTCTCCAAGTGTACTTATCAGTGATCATCACAGGTTTCAGTTTTCACATAGGGTACCATGAAACATTTCGGCTTAAAAAAAAATATACTGGATACCGTTTGCTATTAGCATATAGTTGTATTTATCATCGGCAATTCGCAACGGAAATTGCTTAACTCACTTTTCACACTCATTTAAAGTCGGAAACTAAAAGAAAAACTAACAGTTCGAAGGAAAACCCATTTTGAGCCATTTTCTCGGGTATGTTTATCATCGATAGTTGTCAGTAGAAATTGCTTCATTAGCATGAAACATTTCGGCTTAAAAAAATATACTGGATACCGTTTGCTATTATCATATACAGTTGTATTAACCATCAGCAATTCGCAAAGGAAATTGCTTAACTTACTTTTCACACTCATTTAAAGTCTGAAGCTAAAATAAAAACAAACAGTCCGAAGGGAAGCCTATTTTGAGCCATTTTCTCGGTTTTGTTTATCATTGACAGTTGTCAGTAGAAATTGCTTCATTACCATGAAACATTGCGATTTGAAAAAAATATACTGGATACCGTTTGCTATTAGCATATACAGTTGTATTTATCATCGGCAATTCGCACCGGAAATTGCTTCATTGACTTTACTAGTGATTCAATCACCTCACTGTCCGGGAAATTTGGGTCTTTAACGTGCCCAACATCGCATGCGCACGGGAGACGGCTTTACGCCCCCTGGGAAAGGCGGAACGTGCAGATTACCTTGCTCAATCAGAATGGCACAACCTCTGTTGATGTTACTGATGCACGTACAAAGGGAGGAGAGGGGAAATTTGGGATTGAACCCAGTACCCTTGGGTCCAGAGGCCCACGTTTTTCCCCTGGACCACCATGGCTGAAAATTAACTTTTTACATTTCCGTTTTCCTACTGCTGTCCGCAAAATATGTCAAATATCAATTTATGTAGATGACGCCATATTATAATTTATTTACATTATAAAAACATTTGTTCACCCCTTGATTTCCTTCTATATTTAAAATGAGCCTTGGCAATACTCATCTGGCAACGCTGCACATCGTCCAGCGTCCACTTCTGCCTTCCGATTACACCCGAATTGTTTGTTTACTAGTGAGGTGTCTACAATACAGGATTACCGTAAAGTACAGGGGGGGGGGGGGGGTTTAGATTTGCCATTTGCAACAAACTTGCAGGAGGCTTTCTGCAAGTAATCTATCGGTAATCTTTGAATTGAGGGTGTCAGACGGCGCAGCCAAGATATGTAACAGAAACGTAAATACCACATACAGTGTTGTCGGGTTGTACTTCTTTTTATTGAATAAGATGTAATACATATTTTATACTTTTTAATATATTTTTGCCTGTATCAAATACATCTAAAAATAGGTCCAACAGCATCTACAAAAAAATGTAAAAAAACATAATATTGTTACATTTAAGTGTTTATTGGTTAAATTTGCAGAGAACCAGCCGAACGCTTTTTAGTTAATTTTCTTCGAAAAAATCCACTATTGGGGAGATCCTGACTTTTGAGTTTTATAAAAGAAATATTAAATGAGCGCGAACTAGGACCCCTAGAACCTACATCCGGGGTCAGTTTAAATTTTTATAAGTTTATATAGTTTATATAGAAAATCCAATTATTGCATATAGGCTGTCTACAATAAAAATGGTCTTTAGGTAGAACATATAATGGCAGGTAATGTGAGATTTTCAAATGGAACATCCTGTATTATATAGGAATAGCAAGATCAATTGATTTTCTTTCTTAAAGTACTATATAATATTCTACCTATTCTTAGCGGTTTTCGACTTATTAGCAAAAAACCAAAATATTGCAAGTAAAATTTTGAAACTCCGTGGATTAATACCAATCATTGCTCAACAACCTGTCATATTATCAAATAAAGCTGAAAAAAAAACTGGTTTATTAGTTAATATTAAAACATATATATATATATATATATATATATATATATATATATATATATATATATATATATATATATATATATACCGGAGGTTTCATTTGAAAAAACAAACTTGGTATCTGGTAAGGATCGATGTGTCAAAAATATCAAAATGAAGATCATGACCAGCAAGCTGCATGAAATTTGGAAGGTGATAAATATTCAGACTGGTACATATTTTACTGCTAAAAGAGTGTGGTTACCTTTAAAGGGGCGGTACATTGGTGCCATTACTAATAATTTTCTAAGAAAAAAAAATCTGTCACTGACGTTTCTTTCTTAGCAGTTATGTAGGTCATTTAGTGCTGATAATTTTTTTTATATTTTGTCGATTTTCATCTCGCTTATGAGATAAATGCAATTATGTTGTCTTATGTTGTGTATCGAATGTGTTTTGGAAAGAAAGAAAAAATTAGGCTGTTATTGTCATTTATTTATCAAGGTAATAATAGGCTTGTTCAATTGAAACCCATTTTTGGTTCAGAACAAATTTATTGGCAAATATATTTACAAATAATTACTATTATTATTAGGGCACATATCCCATTGTTTCACCTACTGATGTATACCCTGCTTAAAGAATTCTTGTGGCTAATGCCCGAAAAATTCTTTTAAGGCATTTAGTACTTCTTCATCCGACTGAAAACGATTACCTTTTAACACCTTTTGCTGTAAGCCAGTTTGTATACGATACTACGGATAGATTCTATAATCACACCAACATCTTCTGAAATTGCTTTGAATGACAATAGAAGATTTCCTCTAATCAGGTCTTCTACACATGCCACATTCCTGTCTGTTGATGCAGTACTCAATGCACCTAGTTGCGGCTTATCATTCATCTTCTCTCTTTCACTCTTAAATTTTCGAAACCATTCCTTGACAGTTGGATATGCAAAACATGTGTTTCCATACACTGCTTGCATTCGTGTTTGAATTTGCAATGGTTGCAAACCTTTATCACACAAAAATTGAATGACCGCACACTGATTATATTTAGATGGATTGTTAACAACAAACGCCATTTTAAAGTCACAATACTTAAAATCGCTGTTAAATACAAATGACAGGAACTCATAAGTGTGATTTTTACAAACAAAACTAACATTGCAAAACGTCATTTGAGTGATTACAACTGTTTTCAAGGCTAACCTGACCAAAGATGGGTTTTAATTGAACAAGCCTTGTAATAGATGCTGTATATGCTTTTAAAATGCACTTTTCAATTATACCTTGGGTGAATTAGCTAATTTGTTATTACATTGTGGTGAAGCGAAACAAAATGGAAAAGAAGCAGTGAGAATTTATTATGACAGGTTTTCCCGGATGAATAGCACGCAGCAGAAATATTTTTGAACATAGCAGATGTTTTAGGGAAATAGATGCCTTAAAATCTGTAAAATCTAATTCTATATGCAAAAGATACCAATGACCTCCTCAAATTTAAGAGTCAGTTCTCAATGCAGTGGAAGGTAACCCCACTACAATTGTCAGAATCGTTTCTAACGAGAAATTATTGCAAATTAAATCACTACATCCAAATTGCTGTGATAATCTACTCTTGCTAGAAATACTATCTCATGAAATGATTTCAGGATCCATGACTTGAACAAAAAGAAAATATTCGTATTCCTCTACCGATAAACTTCTGAAAGGTTATATTACTCGACTTTTAACAAAAAAATTGAAATTTTCATAAAATCACCCCCCATTGAGCCCCTACCCCCTGAAGTGACCCAACCCAAAGACAATATGAAGTGTTCCTTTGCCAAAGACAAAACAAATCCCATTCCAGAATCAAGTTGTGTACGTTTTCAGATGTTTTGTCTTTTTTTTTTCTTAAAAAAAATTGAAATTTTTGGCATCAATATTCCACCCTTACACATTTAACCCCAAATTTGATTTCAGCATAGAATACCAGATGTTTGATGAAATTCAAAGTTTTTTAATAAACAAAGAAACATTATATTACTGAAGGTTTAAAAAACATTCAATTTTCTCAAAATCATTTATCACCTATCCCCTGGAGCAATTTTAAAATAATCTGAACCGTTCGTTACAGACCAAAAAAAATTGTTTCCAAATCATGCTTTTTATATTTGTGTATGGGACAGTATTAGTTATTTGGACAATCAAAATAAATGGAAACTTTGAAACTACAAAAGTTTTTGACGTACCTGCATAAACTCCAAGCAACACAATGCACAAATTGTAACAAAAATGGACTGTGCACTTCTGGAACCTCAGGCAGAAGATTCCAAATTTTTTTGACAATATGTCAATTTGACCAACCAGGCAGTAGAGCCGAGGAGATTGCTTTTAATGTGTTTTAAGTAAGGTAGCGATACATCATCAAACAACAATGAGTGGGCCTCGTATATATGTACATACTACGCAAATCCGTTTATTAGTGTATAGACTTTTATAAGCAACGTTCAGTCGCGAGGACTCAATAATTTACTCGAGTGTCACAATGAGTTCAAGAAGAGATATGTACAGTGTCACATTGGACTGCTAGGAAATCAACATGTGTAACAATTCATTGAAACGCCAACCAGAGAAACCTTAAGCTTCAACATATAAAAACATTGTATCGTCTGTATTTTTAAACAAACCAATATTTTTTGTAGAAAACAATTAATTATAAATTAAAATAGTTCATTTGTCCATCTCAAACCACTATCAGAATTGATTTAATTAAAAACGTTTAAATTAAAACCAACTAGGCGTATTGTTTTGCCTCTTTTTTTGTTGTTGAAGAATTATATTTCATGTAATTTTACATTTACTAAGCTGTTGGAATTGTGATACATAGTCTTCTTTAATTAGTCAATAGTAGATAACACTAGAACTAAATTCACTTTCAAATGTATATTAAAACTATTAATATGACCTATATATTATATTGATTTTACATGACAGCTCTTTCCCAACGATGTGTCTTTTTTAGATAATTTATCCATATCGGAGGGAAACAGCAGCCACGTAATTATAATAATAAAATATAAATCTTACAACTGTGAGTAAATATATTATTTTACACGATTTTCATTAACAGCCTTTGATTGTATTGTCACAATAAGCGAATTTTGTCCCTTACTTAAATATACCTTGTATTGTTTTTTGTTAATTACACTTTTAAAATTGTATTAAACTTCCTTTCTTTTAACTTATTGTTTATTTTCTGTGAGAACTATTAGGGAATTTCCCACATCCAACACTTTTAGATAAATCAACTGCTGATAAATATAATTTGACATCACTAATGCACGTCGACGCTACTCTTTCCCTTTGCATTCCTTGTCTTTACTGAGTTATTTACATGTGAACTTCTTCATGATCTGTTACTATAAGTTAAAAAACATTAAAAGGAGGTACGACTGCAAAATCTGAAAAAGGCAGCTGTTAGAGATCCGACTAAGCTCTTTTTTTCGCTTTTCCACTCATATTTACAGTTCGTTTTCCTCGCCCTACACCCTTATTAACTCCTGGTCCTGTAACTTTTTTAGAGGTTGTTTATAAGAAATGTTTGTTGTGGGTTCTGCACCTAGGAGAACACTAAGCATGTTTCGGAAAACAATTCTCAAAACCCTCCATGAGGTAAACTGCTAATTTACCAAATTTATTATATATATATATATATATATATATATATATATATATATATATATATATATATATATATATATATATATATATATATATATATATATATCATTTTGTGCTGTTTAGACAAATTTAATTCCTGATTGTCATTTATTTTATTAAATTAACCCACCATAAAGATTTATCTAGAGATATTGTATTTTATTAGTCCCTTTGGTAGTACCTTTCTTTTCATAAATCAAACATCTTAATCTTATGAAAATTCACTACCATAACGCACTTGCTGCGTCTCGAACTTTTATTTATATCCTTTTGGGTGACAGAATGATGGAAAACAAGATGGTAAGCAGTTGAAATGTATTCAAAATAAAATTATGCCCACAAACCACCCTAACCACCAACATGAAAATCTTTTTTATCCAACCTAAAATATTTATTGGATAATAATTATGCTATCGGTTTTCTCTTAAATACCTGATTAAAAATATTCCATAATTGTTCCCTTATTATCCCTATTAATTTTCTGTAGCTAAATACAATGTCATTAAACACTGCAACGGTTATAAATAATAAATATAAAAAGGCAAGTAGGTCCTAGGTTCATGCGATGTTGGGCACGTTAAACATCCCTACCCTCCTTACAGAAAGTCAGGGGTTCGGCAAGATTTGCAGTATAGTGAGGTGAAACTGCTCCCTGGTGTCGGTGATTGGTATTAGTCACGGAAACAGACCTTAAAGAAACAGAATCAAAACACACACACACACCAAAAAAACTTCCAAAACATTATAAAATTAACAATACATTAGAAAATATGAAAATCAAACTTAAAGAAAAAACGCATTCTTTTAGTGGGACAATGCACATTAGATAAGAACTACTTCTAAAATATGATCTCTGTTAATACTTCTTGCTTCTTGAGGACAAACAACCGTTGATCTTTGCCACAAAGGTCTCTGGCAGAAGTCACCAAAATGATTTGATTAACACATTATAGTGACTTCAGCAAGAAACCCTCAGTAGCACTGGACTGCTCCTCCTTACAAAATAGTCTGGTATGCTTCTATCATTTATTTTCTGAGTATCTGTCTTATCATTATTATTATTAACCTAAAGCAACAGAAAGTAATAATAATAATATAGCTTTATTCAGGCTTGTACACAACAAATATAAAAAAAACTATGTGCATAAACAAAATAACTAAAATTAAACACCCACGAAGTGCTTATTAAGCACTTATTTGTGAGTTCTTAACTAAACATTTCTTTTCCAAAACAGTAGTTATTACTTAGCACACATAAAAAAGTTGAGTCACATTTAAAACAAACAATCTATAGCAACTCTAAGCAACGTGAGTTACCTTTGTATCGTTCTCCTCTTCGCAGTTTTGCTGAACATCTATATCCTTTTGGATGACATAGAATGATAGGAATGAGGGGGTGTGGCCAGACTATTTACTCAAAATAAAATAGTGCGGACTCACCCCCTAACCCCTACCATTAACATCTTCTTCATTAGGCACTTTAAGCTGAAATATAACAAAATGCATAATAACTATATTAATGGTTTTCTCCTAAGTACTTGATTTGATTCCCCCAAAATTGTTCTCTTCTATCATTAGTAATTTTTTGTCGCTAAATATCATGTTCTTAATTAATGCAACGATAAAATGTAATCATACGTTTAAAAATACAATAAATTGTACCTCATTTTTAGGTATTTCTATGACTGTATGAAAGTTTGAAAATAAACACTAGCCACACAAATAACCATAGAAACAATAAGAAACTAATTTGCTAAAAACTCACTAAGAAAATTATAGCAATGTTACTACCGTACTTTGTGGATGGTAATAGTGGCGTTACTTCAAGTTGAAACGGACTCTACATTTATTTGCAAACGGTTGGATCTTTCTTTTGTTTTTCCAAAGATTTATATCCTTTTGGGCAACATAAAATGACGGGAAACAAGATGGTTAGCAGTCGAAATTTAATCAAAATAAAATTATGCCCACAAACCACCCTAGCCAGCAACATATATATTTTTTAAATTAACCAAACTAAGATATATATTCCATAATTATTTCCTTTTTATCCCTATTAATCTCCTGTAGCTAAGTACCATGTCATCAAACAATGCAACGATTATAAATAATAAATATAAAAAGGCAAGTAGGTCCTGGGTACATGCGATGTTGGGCACGTTAAAGATACCTACCCTCCTTACAGAAAGTCAGGGGTTCGGCAAGATTTGCAGTATAGTGAGGTAAAACTTCTCCCTGGTGTCGGTGATTGGCATTTGTCACGGAAACAGACCTTAAAGAAACAAAAACAAAACACACACACACATACACACCCCAAAAAAACTTCCAAAACATTATAAAATTAAAAGTACATTAGAAAATATGAAAAGTAAACTTAAAGAAAAAACGCATTCTTTTAGTGAGACAATACACATTAGATAAGTACTACTTCTAAAATATGATGTCTGTCAATACTTCTTATTTCTTCAGGACGAAGAACCGTTGATATTTGCCACAAAGATATTTGCCTCTTTATGGGCACCAACATGATTTGATTAACACACGATGATGACCATCAAGAAGTAACCATCAGTAGCAATGGACTGCCTCTGGTACGTCAATCATTGATTGTCTGATTATCTGTCTTATCAATTTTTTTATTAACCTTAAAGCTAAAAAAATAATGATATGTAATTCATTGGCACTGTTGATATATTTTTATTGCTATCTATATTAATCTAATTCACAAGAGAGTGAAGTTTTGAAGCGCAACTGCTAAGGTTTTAGCACTAGCTAAGAGTTAGGATCCCAAATAACTGTCAACATCACCCTGCCTCTTCATATAAATAGAAATTACACCTTAAAAAATATGTGGATTCAATGTTTTTCTATTAACACATTACGGTAACTTTAAAAAGTAGCCGACAGTAGCACCAAATTACTTTACCTTTAAAAATTAATTTGTATATATAAAAGTCTATATAAAGAAAACCCAAAGCAAAATAAGAGATGTACGTAATTTATCAGCATAACTTGTTCTAATTTATTTTTAGTGTAACCCAAGAAACTGAAATGCATCAAAGACAAATGCCATGTGTCTGTAAGACATTATCAGGGTACCCAGCAGAAATCAAAAATCAAATTCCCTGACAATTTCAGGCCCCTCGAGTACATTTTTAATGAACAAAATAAATAAAATCTACGAACAAAAACTTACATAATCAAAAACATAAGTATGCTTAACTCTGTTAAGTTCATAATATGTGGCATCTTAGAAAAGAAAATTTGCAATTTTTTCACGGAAAAACCTGACTTTCATAACGGCCGACGAACTTAGGCTCCGGAAAGAATTTTCCAATGTGATGGAAAAACCAGAAGTCTCTAGGTGGCGCAGAACTTTCAACATTATCATAAAGGTTAAAATAGAATAAACACATTCACAGCACAGCTCTATCGGCCAATACCTAACACGGATTTTGCATTTTGTGCATTCAGGGAAAACCATTCCAAGTGGGATGTACATATGACATGTTTGAGATAGATGAAGAAGGCTTTATTTATATAGGCGCATGATGTGGCATACACTGCGTTCATTGGGGGATTTAATTGATATTTATACCAAAGTTAGGCCGCATTGTTATCAGATATATTTTCCTAGGTATGAGAAAACTATTAACGTGAGAAAATTTATATAATATATATGAAATCAAAATAAAAATGCATCTGCTAGCGACGAAAGTTTACAAACATATAATTTCCAGGTCTACTAAATGATTTCCATGACATTTGAGTAAAATCACAAATTTCCTTGACATTTTAGGGGGTATTTTACTTTCCCTGGTTTTTCCAGGTTTTCCCGGTCGCTGGGTATCCTGCATTATGAAGTTAATTATTGTACCATAGTACGGTAGCTTATTTGCTTGTTGAATAGGTGTAGACTATTCTGGAGGATATTCCAAAGTCTAGATGCACTAGGAACTAGGTGTCGCAACGAAATGTCAAATCGAAACGAAAGACAATGGAGAAGACATTAGATCAATACAATAGAAACTAAACCCTTACAAGAAAACCGCCCCATGAAAAACAGTTCGCCTATCAGGCGAGCAGATCCACATAAGTGCCCTACACTGTTTAGTGAGGAATAATGAAAAAACTTTTGTCGCCAAAGACGTAGCCCTAGTGAACTCATTGAGATAAAGGATGCTTTGACAACATCAGATCAATCCATCAAACGAGCTCTACAAGAAATGATGGATTGAGTGGATGCTAAAAGCCGTTTTATCACAGCTACTATAGTCAAAACCAACGCAACAGTGACGACGCCAAAATTATCCTCAGGGAGGAGTGCTATCACCTCTGCTGTGGTCGCTGGTTGATAAACTGTTGACTACATTAAGCGGACCAAAATTTATATTCCAATGATACGCAGATGGTATTGCCATAACAGTAAAAGGCAAGCATAATGTTGTAATATGCAGCCTAATGCGAACAGCCCTAAATTTAGTTAGATACTGTTGTGTGACAAAAGGGCTTAATGTCTATATATAAGACAGTTCCTGTGTCATTGATACACAGAAGGAAACTAAATTTAAAAGCAACTACCCTGAATGGAAGACAGCTACAATCTTCCAATAACCTAAGTACCTAAGGATCTTCTTAGACCAAAAACTGTACTGGAACATGCACTTTTACAACTCTTCCGAGAGCCACAATGGCAGTGTCGACTTGCCGTAGAATCGTAGAAAAGATATAGGGGCTGAATCTCAGTATGGTATATTGGATGTACTAAACTGTGATGAAACCAATGGTCACATATGCACCTATAGTATGATGGCCAAAAACGAAAAAAACCTTAGTAAAAAGCAAATTTCAGAGGTTGATCTGTCTTGGAATAACGGCATATATGGAATCATGCCCTACAGCTGCAATAGAGTCAATGCTGCATCTGACTTCACTGAAGATATGTGTCAAGGGGAAAGCAGTACTAAGTGCCTCGAGACTACTTCAATCAGACAAACTCAAACCAGGAGACTTGGTTGGCCACTTGAAGATCCTGGAGATTATTCAGTTGGTGCCACTTATCAAACCAGCAGATCAACCTCCAGCTAAACTAGACTCTATAGTTCCATTTGACGTGGTCATAAGTATCTTATTCCTAAACGTCAAACAGTCAGGGATGCACATAATTAAAACATGATTAAAAAATGATTTCGGACGTTAAAAATAGTCTAAAAGTTGTCACAACATCATATCAAAAGATTTAGGAAGATAGTTACAAGTTTCTAATCCGAAAATCCCCAAGAAATACGGTCTCCCAAAAATTCATAAACCGGGAAAATCAATTAGACCCATTGTTTCGGCTATAGATTTCCCGACATATAGTTTAGCAAAGTGGCTGACAAATGAGTTTAAAGGCTTGCCCGTCAAACAGAAAAAAATTTCAGTAACAAATTCATTAGAATTTATGAATAAGATTAAAGAGGTTAAATTGACTGAAGGCGAGGTTTTAATTTCATTCGATGTAACCTCATTGTTTCCTAGCGTTCCCACGGAGCAAACTTTAAAGTACTTAGAGCGGTTGTTAAAAATGAATAACATAAATGAAAATGTCTGCAAAGAATATTTAACTTTAACAAGCCTTTGTATCAAACAAAATTTTTTTTAGTTTAACAATGAATTTTTTGAACAAACTCAAGGTACGGCAATGGGCAATCCGCTATCGCCATTTATTGCAGACCTTTTCATGAGCAGATTTGAAACAGATCTTGAAAGTGAAAATAGTTATTTTCCTAGAGTGTGGTTTCGTTACGTGGATGATATTTTCGCAGTGTTTAACACAAACATTTGCAGAATAGAAGATTTTATTGCCAGATTAAACAATAAATTTGATTCTATAACATTTACTCACGAATTAGAAATTAATAATAAATGACCCTTTCGAGATGTATTAGTTATCAAGAATAAAGACACTTTTGAATTCGATGTCTATAGAAATGAAACCACCACTATAAGCTACATTCCGAACGACTCATATCATACGTATGCACAAAAAATGGCCAGATTTTTTTAGTAAATCGGTTAATTAATTTTCCTTTAAACAAAAGTAGATATATCAAAGAATTAAATTATATTAAGAACGTAGTCGAATATAACGGATACACTGCTTGCCTAGTGGAAAAATTAATCAACAAGCAGAAAACAAAGAAAATGTTAACGGAATCATCAACGTTTAAAAGAGAGAAATCCGAAATGAACTTTGTTTGCTTACCATTTGAACCTCGAATCACGAGGGGTCTAGATAGCATTTTTTTAAAAGACAACTTGCAGCTAACATTTTCGACAAAAAATACCTGTTGGGTGTCCAACTGTGCTATTTAATTTAAGCAAGTAAACAATTGTGATTTATATTACTCACTTTATTGATATACATTGAACTGAAATAATTAATACTTAAATGTAACAAATTGATGTACAAAACAAGTTCGTTCGAGCATGGCTCGTTCGCTAATGCTGCTGTTGACAGTCTCAACCCTTTCAGCGCAGGCTCCCGTTAGCTGGCATGCACAGCGCTAATACCTATAGTAATTGGCGCCAGAATATTTAAAATTTAAACAATACAAAATGGTACTTGATACCAAACATCCCGGCGGCCTTGAAATAATATGATTTTTCAACAACTAAATCAAAACATATTTCTAAATTAATGTCAGAATCAAAAGAATATTATGTTTCTATTGGTAGCACTGAAATCTTTGATACCGCACGTTTCACAATGCCATTACTGGTCTTAACATTCACTACACGAATGATGTCGTCTTTACCAGGGAAAACCTCACATATTCGACCAATCTTCCAATGAAGAGGTGGAAGGTTTTCGTCTCTCAGCAGGACCATGGATCCCAGGATTACCCCATTAGATTGCTGTAATTTCCATTTGGTGCGTTGATGCAAAGAGGTGAGGTATTCACGAGACCAACGTGCCCAAAAGTGCTGTACCAATTGTTGGAGTCGTTTGTAATGAGTTAGTCTGTTGGTGGGAGTGTCCTTGACGTCTTCCTGTGGTACGGCAGTTAGTGGTTCGCCAATAAGGAAATGCCCAGGTGTCAAGGACAGAAGATCATTTGGATCATTGGATAAGGGAGTCAAGGGGCGTGAATTGAGCACCGCCTCCACCTGTGTCAAGATTGTACAAAATTCCTCGAACGTCAAATGAGCATCACCCAAAATGCGTTTCAAATGATATTTGGCTGATTTAACCGCGGCTTCCTACAAGCCTCCAAAGTGAGGCGATCTGGGTGGAATAAAATTCCAACTAATATTATTGTGATTGATAAATTCTCGAAATTTGGAAGTTTTGTCGAGACTTGACAACAACTGACTCAAATTTTTTAACTCGTTATTTGCACCGGTGAAATTTGTGCCATTATCACTGTAAATGGTTTTGCATATACCGCGTCTTGAAACCAATCTCTTTAAGGCGTTTAGAAATGAATCACTACTTAAATCACCAACCAATTCCAAATGAATTGCCTTGGTCATAAAGCAAATGAAGATGCACATGTAGCACTTGACTATCTTTCTATTTCGACACTTACCATCCTTTATGTTGAAGGGACCTGCGAAATCTATGCCTACAATAGAAAATGGTCGACACGGTTCTGTTCTTGAACTAGGTAATTGACCCATTTGATGGTGAGCAATAGGAGGG
Source organism: Tillus elongatus (assembly GCA_964006375.1). Taxonomy (NCBI): domain Eukaryota; kingdom Metazoa; phylum Arthropoda; class Insecta; order Coleoptera; family Cleridae; genus Tillus; species Tillus elongatus. The sequence continues at coordinate 16,998,839 of OZ023269.1, read as the reverse complement.
TTAGCCTTAAAACAAGTTACACAGCGTCTTATCACACCGCGTACTAAATTTCGTCCATTGAGAGGCCAATAATTGACTCGTATTGCGCACAAGGTTGCTTGAGACCCTGCGTGGAGGTGTCTAAGATGTTCATGTAATACGATTAATTTTGTAAATGGATGATGACTTGGCAAAACTATTGGATGTTTAACATTATATGCTAAATTCGTATTTTTTAACCTACCACCCACTCGAATTAAGCCATTGTCATCCAGGAATGGATTAAGAGAAGCAAGTTTGCTCTTAGGTGAAATTGACTCAAGTTTACTCAAAGAGTGAATTTCTTGGGCGAATTCGTTCGCCTGTGCAAGCTTCAACAATGAAGTTAATGTGACGCTTAATTCGGAAGATGTCAATGGACCAAACTGTTTCATATTTGGACAAGTGCTATTGCCTTTAAATCGCAAACACCATGCCATTACTCGCTGTAATTTAGTCAAGGTTGAAAATCTGTGAAATATCTCTTGATCTATATGCTGAACGGTCAAGGTTATTGCATTTTTTCGTTTTTCAGGTATGTCAATAGCTTGGGTAAGGTTAGTTGGCCATAATGCTTCATTTGTTGATAGCCATTGTGGACCGGACCACCATAACCTTAATTCAGCAAGTTTATCAGGACTTGTACCTCGCGAAATTATGTCCGCAGGATTGTCGCTGGAGCTAACGTGCCTCCACTGAGACTTGCCTGATAATCGTTGAACTTCTGCAACCCGGTTTGCCACGAATGTTTTCCATGTACTTGGTTCCGCAGTTATCCACGAAATTGCAATTGTTGAATCACACCAGTGAAATACCTTATCTATTTTCATATCAATAGACTGCATGATTTTTTCCGTTAATTGAACTGAAAGAAGAGCTCCACATAGTTCTAAACGCGGAAGCGTTATGTTCTTTAACGGAGCAACGCGTGATTTTGCTGCTAATAGTCTCACCAAATGATTGTTCGATGAATCCGTGGAACGTATGTAAATGCATGTGCCGTATGCTTGCTCGGATGCATCTGAAAATGAGTGAAGTTGAATGACTATTGGCTTGAGGCATATGACATGTCTGGGGATTTTGATGTCGTTTAAACGTTTAATTTGATTATAAAACTGAAACCACATAGTATGAAGATTTGCTGGTATTGCCTCGTCCCAATTTAATTTTAGTTGCCAAAGCTTCTGAAGTAGGATCTTCGCCTTTATTACCACTGGACCAATGAGTCCCAATGGATCGAATATTTGGCTTGCCGTTGATAAAATTATTCTTTTAGTTGTTCGATCTTGTTTTGTGTTGTTTATTGTATATTGAAAAATGTCCGATTCTGAATTCCAAAGCAACCCTAGAGTCTTTGTGACATTATCATCGCAAATGAAGTGCGAAGAAGTTTGTCTTGGGCCTTCTGGTGTTTCTTCTAGAATATTCTTGTTGTTAGAAATCCATTTTCTGAGAGGAAAACCATAAGAATTCAAATTGTGAATGAGGTCTTGCATTAGTTGTCTTGCTTCTTCAGCTGAACTTGCGCCTGTAAGAAGGTTATCAACGTAGAAATCTTTCAGTATGGCCTTGCTTGCCTTTGGATATGAAGACTGAATGTCGATGCCTACCTGACACAGGCTCCGAGTTGCCAGAAATGAGGCCGAAGCTGTGCCATAGGTAACGGTGTTCAACTGATAATGTTCAATCGGTTGACTTGGATCGGATCTCCAAAGTATTCTTTGTAGATCTCGTTGATTTTCATGTACAAATACCTGCCGGTACATTTTCTCTACATCAGCTACGAGTGCAAAGTTGTGTTTTCTAAATCTCAGTAAGATTGAAAGTAGGTCCTCTTGCACTGTGGGTCCAATCTTTAACTTGTCGTTTAAAGATATACCAGATTCACCTTGTGCTGAACCGTCAAAAACGACTCTGAGCTTGGTCGTGATGCTCGTTTCCTTGTGGACTCCGTGATGTGGAAGATAGTACAGGGGTTTGTCGTGATTAGGTGAGGAACTTACTAAGCTCATGTGACCTAGATCTCGGTATTCCTCAATGAAATCTGTGTATTGTTTCTTTAGATCGTCGTTTTTTGTGAACCGTTTTTTTAACTGGTGAAACCGTTTCAATGCAGGTTGATACGTGTTATCAATTTCGTTAATGTAGTCTCGTACTGGTAATTCTACTACGAAATGACCGTTATCATCGCGAGTTGTTGTTTTCAAAAAATGTTCCTCGCATTCTTCTTCCTCCTTTGAGTGTTTAGGAGACTGTTCAATGTCTTCTAAATGCCAGAACCTTTCTAACTGCTGTTCCATGTTAGCTGAAAAATTGCAAAATATTGCTTGCGAATCATTTGCTACGTTCCTTGAACTGTATGGAAGCGATGGTACGTTGCCTGAGATGACCCAACCTAGCTTCGTTTTTTGTAACACTGGTTGTTGCGTACCTAGATTTATTTGACCTATAGATAACAATTCAAAAAATACACTAGCTCCAATTAGCATGTCGACTTTACTCGGACTATGGTAAGTTGGATCCGCAAGAATGATATTTCTTGGAATCTGAATTTTGTTTACGTTAATTTTTGAAATAGGTAGACTTTCCGTAATTTTGTCTAATATTAAGAATGGCAGTGTAATGCTAAATGCGTTGAATTTCGACTGAATCGTTGCGTTTGTTCTGTGGGAAATATTTGTGATCCTTTGATTTATTCCTACCACAGGTATGTGAATTGGATGTTTATTTAATTGTAAAATGTCACACAAGTCCTTTCTAATGAAAATAGATTGTGACCCTGAGTCTAAAAGTATTCTACATTCATGCAGATTTCCAAGTTTGTCTTTGACATTTACTAAAGCAGTCGAAAGTAAGACTTCTGAGCGTTCTTTGAATGCAGATTGAGAACAATGCGTGTTGATAGATGTGCTTGAAAGTCTCGAAGTAACATCTTCAGTGACTGAATCTGAGCAAATGTTAGATGATACTTGTTCTTCGTTTCGAGTTTGCCTAATTTGTTCTAATGATGCTTCATTGAAATGTAATATCGTGTTGTGTTTGCGTCCACAATTTTTGCAACCACCTGAAGTACAGGTTTCACTTGTGTGCGTGTTTCGTAGACAATTCGTGCATAGTTTCAGCTTTTTTATCTCGTCTAAACGTGCTTTTATTGAAAGTTTGAGAAGCGCAGGACATTTGTAAATATAATGTGAATTTTTACAAAGGTAACACTGAACGTTATTGAATGACACAACATGTGATGCAGATCGGTTGTGCTGAAAATTTTTAAAATTCTTTGTTTGGGATTTGCTTTCTGCTGTGAGCCCCGCTGGACTTGCAGATTCATTTTCCTTTAATGATTCTAGTAATCTACATCTTTTTGTTAAGAATAATTTGAAGTCGCTTACATTAGGAGAATCAATATTTTCTGAAAATATTTTCCACTCACGATTGGATACCGTGTCCAATTTATTAGAAAATACGTAAACGATTATGCTATCCCAGGAATCAGTAGGCTCGTCTAAGGATTTTAATGCTCGTAAATGCAACTGTAAACCTTCTAGCAGCTGTCGTAGAAGTACGTGTGATTGTTGTGTGATTTGTGGCCATTCCATTAATGCCTTAATATGATTACCTTTGATGATTTTTTTGTCTTCGAAACGTTCACGAAGAAGCTGCCATGCAACCTCGTAATTTTCGTTAGTAACATCGATAGAATTTAATGCTTGCTCTGCGTCTCCCTTTAAACAAGAGTTCAAATAATGAAATTTCGTTACGTTGCTTAATGATTTGTCAGTGTGAACTAGTGATGTGAAATTATCTCTAAACTGAATCCATTTAGTATAATCACCATAAAATTTTGGCAAGTCCAAAATGGGTAGTTTGGCATTTTTTGATGTGATAAATTGTCATTTAAATTGTGATGAGAAAAATCGCTCTGTGCACCTGCATTTATATTGACATTTGATAATAAACTATTACGAGATATTATTTTTTGAGCATCAGAAATTGCCTTAAAGAAGTGGTCTTCAAAAGAACTACGTGCGTCGTTGTCAATTTCCGAATTTAATATCAATTGTATATTTGATTGTACATTTTCGAAATCGATTCTAACAGATTGAATGGCATGTAAACGAGCTTGTAATTCAGTGATATCGTTAGCTTCGTTAAAATTTTGAATGTAATTTGAAAATCTAGTCAGTGATGCTTTTAACTGGCCTCGTTTTTTACATAACAGTTTTGAGTCAGGTTGTTCTTCTGGATTTGACATTTTAATTTGTTTTTTAATTAATTAATAACACCTAGAAATAAAGAAAATGACCTAGGTACTTGACACAATAGTATATTGAAATTGAGACAAGTAGAGACTGTGCAATTTTACTAGGAATTGTTAAAAAGGATGTCGATTGACTTACCACGAACTGCGAATATCTACCTGCGTTGACCTTCACTGCTAGCTGTGATACCTGAGCCCTGACGGAGCGTCGACTTGGATGTCGTCCTGAACGCTGCCTGGGAAGCGATTCACCCTTGATGCTGCTTGCTTACACGCTGAAGTTTGCCGTTGGAAGCTATGTCTCCCGTCGATGCTGCCTTGGGAATATGCCTGAGCGTGGTGTACTTCTTGTTGAAGAAGTCGTTACAAGAATTCACTGTTTATGTTGAATTAAATGTTAAATGCTCGGTAAAAATGTTCCTTATTAAAAACACTGAACTGACTGTTCACGGTATATACGATTTATGTTTATGTTATCGGTATAACATCACAAATATTGCTACTTCACGCTGCAAATGTTTATTGACATCGGCTCGATAGGACCATGTTATGTTGGGTGTCCAACTGTGCTATTTAATTTAAGCAAGTAAACAATTGTGATTTATATTACTCACTTTATTGATATACATTGAACTGAAATAATTAATACTTAAATGTAACAAATTGATGTACAAAACAAGTTCGTTCGAGCATGGCTCGTTCGCTAATGCTGCTGTTGACAGTCTCAACCCTTTCAGCGCAGGCTCCCGTTAGCTGGCATGCACAGCGCTAATACCTATAGTAATTGGCGCCAGAATATTTAAAATTTAAACAATACAAAATGGTACTTGATACCAAACAATACCTTAAAAAACTTACTAGGTAACGCAAAAGACAAGGATAGCACGGACAAAATGTCGAGAATTTATGAAATAAGTTGTAAAGATTGTAATCTTAAGTACGTCGGGCAAACAAAAAGATCAATTGGAGTTAGATTCAAAGAACACTTAGGCCCATTACGTTACGGTACTATAGATAGATATACTGTCGCCCGACATATTTGGGATAATAATCATCACGTTAATGAAGATAATCTGAAATTAATAAAAAATGTCAACCCGGACAGCTAATTCCTTCGAAAGTATATATATATATATATATATATATATATATATATATATATATATATATATATATATATATATATATATATATATATATATATTGCAAAATATAGTTACAACAAAAATTGTATGAACGTGGCACCACCGCCGATTACGATCCACCTGATCGATTGCTTCGGTAAATAAAAATTTCCACGTTTTTAACACGTCCTAGAGATAACATAATAATACAGATAGTTCCGACGAAGCAAACTATGTTAATTTATCTGTCGTTGAACTTTTCCAAAATTACTAGAGATGGACACATTTTAGATAAGTTAGTAGGGACAGTGCAGACCTCGTCCCGTGATAAAAATACAATACACTGCAGAATTTGCCTGAGTTTATTTGCCCATCTCAGTTCGGTCCCTTTACCTAAGATCCGGTATATAAGGTGATGTTAGTTTTTAAAAATAGTTAAAATGTTTCATCCTCTGATGACGCTAAGTTGGTTAGTGAAACGATCTTCAGGTCTTTTTTTAATGTGTTGTGGTGATTTGGGTTCTCCAAGTGTACTTGTCAGTGTTCATCACAGGTTCCAATCTTCACTTATTGAATGAAAGGCTTCTCTCCAGGCAACAAAATTGTTGTCTGGAGAGAAGCCTTTCATTCAATGGTTTCATTATGGTCATAAGTAGCTTTCAGGCATGGGAGTCAGTGAAAGGCTGACAAATAACGCACCCGCGCGGTATTGAAGGGTCTAAATAAATGCTGGGAGGAGGGCTGAGAATAACTTCAGACAGTCTCTAGGAGAATAAACTTCCACCATCTTACAAGCAGAAATGCTTGATTTTTTTTATTATTTTTTATTTCAAGAACACACCACGAGGGCTTACAGCCTAAATACTATCGTACCGAGGGTGTCGACAAGAAGGAAAGAGGCAACTTGTTAATTCTGGACTTTAAGGTTCGGAGAAGGAAAAACATGTGCCGGCAAGGAATTCCACAACTTGGAAGTCCTCGGGACAAAAGAGCGGGCATAACAAGATGTTCTGTCTGGTGACCTGGGCAGTAAAAGGGTGCATTCGCTCTGTTCCCTTGGTAGATCTGTTGGGTGCAGCAGGTGGAGGAACTATGGAAGAAAGCTCCTGCGAACAGTGCCCGTTCTATAAAATATCTATAAAAGAGGGAGAGAGGTCACCAACGGCACGTCGCACAGTGGGTTAGAGGCGAAAAAAAAATACAAACCGTTGGTAACCCATATGCTTAGTGTATTAAAAATGAATGCCGACAATAAAAGTAGAGCGTAACAGAGTGTAAGGTTTTTTAGGCTTGGCGCAAGTGATGGCTTTAAAAGTACATAACCACCACATGACACCAAAGTGGATAAAGTGCTCTTTTAATTTTGTATTATTTTAGTTTACCTAGGCAACACGTATATATAGTTTTTGTCGAGAAAACTGCAATTTTGATTGGGTTAAGAGCGATAAATATATAATATAATATTTACTGATTTTCAAGTTTCTAGCTTCTAAAGAAAATAAATTGGGGATTTCAAACTATTTAAATGAAAATTCGTATCCAGACTTTATTATCTTGAGGATACTAGGTGGAGGTTATCAAAAAAATGTCTCAAAAACAAAATTGAGTGAATTTTATATGCGACAGAATAGTTGTTTTGGCATGCAAAAAGCAAAATAAAAATTAAAAAAATAATTTGGTACCTTAGACGAACAAGCTATATTGAATAGGCCATATCCAGCATCCTCGCTAGTCCAGTGTGGTAATAACGCATGCTTCTGAATTCAAAGGTCCTAGGTTTGATTCCCAGTAGAAGAGTGAAATAATTTTTCTGTATATATTGTGGTTTGGCATTGTGTCTCAGAAAGTCGAAGGTCTGCACTTTCCGCCTTTCAGAGGTGGAGTAAATCCTTTGGTGTCATGTGTCATGCAATGTTGGACACGTTATAGATCCCCATTCTTTTCACAGAAAGGAAGGGTTTGAAAAACTTTCAGGATAGTGAGCTGAGACAGCTCCCTGGAGTCGGTGATTGGCCATGGTCGTGGAAGTAGACCTAAAAAACAATATAATACAATACAAGGCTAAATTATATATATATATATATATATATATATATATATATATATATATATATATATATATATATATATATATATATATATATATATATATATATATATATATATATATATATATATATATAAATACTTGTTATAATTATTAGTGATACAAGTTTACTTAGGAGGGTTGACTGCTAGATTTGAACAGTTGCTGCTTCGCTCTTTTTACAGCTTTTTTGCATATAATTTTTAGATGGAACACAAACTGCGTTTCCAATGGCAGGAGAGCTTGTCTGTTACCTTGCAAAGTTTTAAAGCTATGTAGTTTAAGTTTAAATTGTAAATTTATATAAAATTATAATTTTTGTGTGTAATGCTTTGTTTAACATTACATCTTTTTTACTAGCAGGTAGTTCAAAGTAGGAATTTTAGATTTTAAAGGAAGTGGTGGCTCCGAAAGTATGCAACGTAAAACTTATAACGCCAAAGGGGTGTAGGGATATTTAGTCTCGGAGCAGGTGATGGCTTTGAAAGTACATAACGTTAGAGCTTCCAAAACCAAAGAGGATATTGCTCTTTTAATTCTCTATTATTTTAGTTTATCTAGGTGACATATGTATTTGTTTTTTTGGAATTTTTCAACTTATTGGTTTAGTAGCGATAAAAATAAAATATAATATTCGCTGATTTTCAAGATTCTAGCTTCTGGAGAAATTTAGTTGCCGATTAGAAATTGTTTGAATAAAAATTTGCTACCAAAGTGCATTTGTTGCGTCCAGACGGTTGTCCCTTGTGGAGAAGACAACCTGAATTATGTCCAAAAAAAAAAAAAAATGTATAAACATTTTATAAAGACATATTCCCTACCACAAAGAAAAAAAAATTGTGTTATGTAAAACATGTAAATATAATAGGAATCCGGCGCAATTTTTTACAACACACACCCACACCATGTAGGCCTCTAGAAGCCTTACACTTAGACACTTTGTAAATAAAAACGTCATAATTTTTAACAATATTTGCCCCTTTAGTAAATTCGGCTAGCAATTTCCAATAAAAAAAATGCCACAGAAGTTTATAAATAAAACAATTTTTGCAACACGGAGGCTGCAAAACGATAATTGCTAATGCAAGAACCGAATTCTTAAATATAACAATGAAAGAGCTATCAAAATCATACCCGACTGAATTACACCGCAAAATTATATGTGAAATGATTCAATCGAAAGATTCGATAATTTGGTAGGTGGTAGTGGACTTTTCCTTTACGTGATAGTAAATGATTTTTTTCACGCCCGAGGAGGTACCACCACTTACATCAAGGGGCCGGTGAAGTCTTAACGGACATTTCCGGTTCTGGTGTATGAGTCAGTTTCCCTATAAACAAAAATGATGATGGCTCCTCGTATAAAATATTCCGAAGATAAAATACATCTCCATTCGAATCTCCGGGAGAGGGGTGTCCAGGAGGCGCCGGCATCAAGATTTAACATATCCTTCTCGCATATATGTGACGTAAATTCTAACCTGAACTTAGTCTACCATTTCCTCCAGGCTAATAGGCCCCAACTCCTCTTCCTCACCGAAACCTAAATCACTGTCAAAACAGCCACTAACACCTTAATTTCCAGGGGTATGAGCTCCTTACTTCCTTTTGATTGTATGGAGGTGTGTGCGCATACGTCCCTAGCAATACAATACCCTGCACCAGACTCCCCAATTTCGAACCTCGAGGAAAATATATACTTTGGATGAAACTCACTCTCAGAGCTGCAACTAAATTCATCTGTTGCATTTACCGGTAACCTTCTGACAACAACTTTCTCCAGCTTTACGACTACCTTTCTGAAAAAACCGACCATCTGATTTCTGAATATCCTTCCTTCGAGGTCACTATTCTTGGTGACTTCAATGTCCATAATAAGGAATGGCTAGGATCTTCAAAAACCGATCCACAAGGGAGAGCAGCGGAGACCTTCACAGTCAGCCACTTTTTAGCCAATATGGTTCAGCAACATACTTTCCTTGCATCCCAACACACAGCTCAAATCCCTTGGATCTCCTTCTTACTACAAAACCTGAATGCTATAAGACATCAGTCACCGCCCCCCTTGGTCGCTCAGACCACGGCATGGTCACTGCTTCCTGAACAATGCAGCTGGGGTCACACAGTCATCACACCCACGTATTATTTGGCACTACAACTCCGTGAACTGGGACGAAATGCGGGATTACTATTCCTCATTTCCATGGGCGTCTGTTTGCTTCTCTCATCCTGACCCCTCTGAAACCTCACAAAACGTCACCGAAATCATCCAAGCTGGCATGGAATTATTTATTCCACGTACACAGAACACCTCTGCAGCACCTCAAAAGCCCTGGTTCTCTAAATCATGTGACAAGGCCAGACTTGAAAAGGTCAAGGCTCACAAAATGCTTCTACACAATCCCAGTCAAGAAAACCCGTCAAGCATTTAACGACGCAAGAAACCGCTATGTCCGCATTCTTTCTGAGGCAAAAAACTGGTGTAATAACCACATCAAAACCAAAGTTCTCTCAAGCTCCAACGGCACTTGCTAAATATATTGGGAATAATTCTGCAAGAGCACGTTCTCGCCTCTTGTTTCAGGGGATGAAATTGTTTATACCGCCCTGGACAAGGCTGAACTTTTTGCCTCGTTGTTCGCCGGCAATTCTACTCTAAACCGACCTCCAAATGTTCAACCACCAATGTCGCGCATAAAATGACGGATATCATTTGAAAACTAAAAAGGTACGAAAGATGATCTCTTCTCTTAATACCAGGAAAGCCTCTGGCCTTGACGAGATCCCAGCAATTGTTCTCAAAAAATTCGCACCAGAACTTGCTCCTGTCCTAAATCGTCTGTTTCAGACATCTTACAATAGATGCATATTCCCAAGTAACTGGAAAACTGTTCGAGTACAACCCGTCCCCAAGAAAGGATCCAAAGCGCTTCCTAGCAATTACTCTTCTTTCAGTCGTCTCTAAAGTGATGGAAAAGTATATAAACACCGAATTACTAACATTTCTTGAAAAACACAGTCTATTCCACGACAGGCAGTATGAATTCCGTCAGCGCAGATCAACAGCCCACATCCTTTCCTTTGTCACCCATTCTTGGAACAAATCTATTGAACTACACCGTGAATCCCAGATTGTCGCTCTATACATATCCAAAGCATGCGACCAGGTCTGGCACGCAGCGCTGCTTAATAAACTTCCGGCCTATGGCCTACCACCAAAACTTTGTACCTGGACAGCAAATTTCCTCTCCAACAGGAGCATATCTGTTGTTGTGGATGGCCATTCATCTAAACTGTATCCAAGTAATGCAGGAGTTCCTCAAGGTTCAGCTTTAGCCCCTGCTTTGTTTCTTCTCCACATCAATGACCTCCTCTCTAGCACATCCAACCTAGTTCACAGTTACAAATATACAATATTCTAAGCCTGTCTCTTTAGCCCAATTAGATGAGGATCGCAGACTCATGTAGGGTTCTGTCTCCGTGAATCTCCAAAAAATATTAGACTGGGGAAGTAGAAATCTTGTACAATTCAACCCCACCAAAACTAAGTCTTGCTTTCTTTCTCACAAGAGATACACCAGCCCTAGACCCATCACAATGAACAACCAAGTTATTCAAAGTAATGAGTCCTTTTCTCTTGTTGGCATTTCTCTGGATCGAAATCTTTATTGGCACCAACATGTCACATCAATTGCAGAAGCGGCTGCTAAGAAATTAGGTTTTCTCTTCCGGGCTCGCAAATACTTTTCACCAGCTAATCGCTATACCTTATATACTTCACAAATAAGGCCAAACCTCGAATACTGCTCCCACATCTGGGGTGCAGCTGCCGCTTCTACACTCGCTATCCTGGACTCCATTCAATAGAGAGCTATACGTCTCATCGGTGAGCCTACGCTCACTCAAAGGCTGTCATCCCTTGCCCACCGACGTGCCGTTGGTGACCTCTCTCTCTTTTATAGATATCTGCATGGGCACTGCTCAGAGGAGCTTTCCTCCATAGTTCGCCTACCTTCTGCCCCCAACAGATCTACCATGGAACAGAGCGAATGCACCCTTTTACTGTCCAGGTAACCAGACATAGAACATCTTCTTATGCCCGCTCTTTTGTCCCGAGGACTTCCAAGTTGTGGAATTCCTTGCCGGCATATGTTTTCCCTTCTGCTCCGAACCTCCAAACCTTCAAGTCCAAAATTAACAAGCTGCCTATTTCCTCCTTTTCAACACCCACGGTACGATAGTATTTAGGCTGTAAGTTCTCGTGGTGTGTTGTTGAAATTGAAAAAAAAGCACGTACCAGCGTAGCGAGCAGAAACACCAGGCCGAAACAAAGCTCTTCTAACCGACGTTTCATACACATGCGCTAACCTCAGTCATCCTAAGCTAAAGACATCGAATCGTACCATCTCCCAGATAATAACCATATAATGTATCTACCTGTTAGCCAGAGTTAAAAAGAGACAGCAGTATGAAGATCCACGGCACTATGTATTTGTCATAGACATAACAAAATTATATGAGCAGGAGTACTGAAGGTATCACTACTCGAGGATCGCGGACACACAGGCACGGTCTGTGTCGACCTAAATTAACACCAAACAGCATAGAGTCCTTTTTAGTGCAAATTTTAAGGCCCGAAGAAGGATTTTAAACTACATAACTTTAGAACTTTCAATACCAAAGGGCTCTTTTCATTTCGTATTATTTTAGTTTAGCTAGGCGACAAATATATAGTTTTTGTCGAGATATTTTCCAACTTGATTAGTTTAGGAGCGATAACTATATAATATTGCGGAGCAGGTTGCTCCAAATTAGAGTAATGGAGTTGTTTTAGGTAAAAGTTAGGACACAGCATAATATTTGATTATGCTATGGTTAGGATTCAAGTGTAGGTTTTTGTGATGCAGGTAGTTTAAGAGCACAGGGTAGAACTTAACGCAAGGTGACAGACTACCGAGGGAGATTCAAAAGACAGTACCAGGCTTCAGAAACTTATGTTTTTTGTTGGTTGCTGATTTTTGTGTACCTTAAAATTTTTAAAATTTTAAAATAATTGTGTATATTTTGGTTTTGGATATTATGATTAAACCTTTTTCTTGAACATATTTTTGTGCCTTTAACAACACAACTTATGCTCATATATATATATATATATATATATATATATATATATATATATATATATATATATATATATATATATATATATATATATATATATATATATATATATATATATATTTGTGTGTATCTGTGCGAGCGTGCGCGTGTGTGTGCGTGCTGTGTGCATGTGTTTTTTGTGTTGACTATAGAAATTTTGATAATATAAATAAATTTTATAAAATTATATTAAGAATAAAGTTATCAAGAACCACTTAGTAATTATTTATCCGATGTAGCGTGTTGGAAGAAATTTATTTTATGACACTCTGGTATAAATGAAAAATACCGGGGGTATCTAGATAGCTATCGCCATAGGACAAGATTGCGTATTTGACATTTTGGTAAATTTTGCTTAATTACAAAAAAACCAACTAATTTTCAGGTATTGTCTATGGAAGGGTGTCCGACTTATACATTTTAGTGGATCTAATCTTTGGGAACTTTTACTTTATGGAAGTAATAATATATATTAAAGGTGCCTTATATTACCTTATTAGTTAACATACAGTATTATAAATGATTAATGTAGTATCGTATATTTCCCGTTTTTGCGTCGACCCATACACTATAATTATATGTAATATATATATATATATATATATATATATATATATATATATATATATATATATATATATATATATATATATATATATATATATATATACATAAGTACACTTGGAGAACACCCAAATCACCACAACACATATTCTGTTGAATTTTTCTTCCTCTGAAGATATTGACTTTGTCAACGAAACGATCGTAAGGTCTCTGAAATATGTGTTGTGGTGATTTGGGTGTTCTCCAAGTATACTTATTAGTGCTCATCACAGGTTCCAGTTTTTCACATAGTGATATATATATATATATATATATATATATATATATATATATATATATATATATATATATATATATATATATATATATATATATATATATATATATATACATATGTATGTATTGGAATGTTGCACTACACTGTAATCACTTTTAAATATACACTTTATTTGTTTGCCCTACTTTTTGTGATTTTTTATTGGTTTGCGTGGACTGCAGTTTCGAACCGTCCCGGTTCATCACGAGTAGCGTGCTGATAATGAACCGGGACGGTTCGAAACTGCAGTCCACGCAAACCAATAAAAATCACAAAAAGTGCAGCAGCAAACAAATAAAGTATATATATATATATATATATATATATATATATATATATATATATATATATATATATATATATATATATATATATATATATATAATTATGTGAGGTAAATGTCCCACTGATCGTCACAGGCTCAGTTATCGCCAATGCGATTAAATATCCGTAAAAGTTAGACATCCAATAGCAAAAATCCATTATAATATAAATTTATTATTAAATTTATATTATAATGGAATTTTTCTATTGGCCAGTTTTGAATAGAGTTGTTAACATAAAGTTAGGGCAACCAATATATATATATATATATATATATATATATATATATATATATATATATATATATATATATATATATATATATTTACATCCTGCGGTGGATATGGCGTCAGTACGAAGACAAGTTATATGGCGTCCACTAGAATTAACCCAAATATATTAAAAGTTGTTCATATATAATAATTTTTTAGAGATGTACATTAGCAAACCGAATTTTAATTAGCAAAACATTTTTTTGGTAAACTTTCATTCTCCAGTGTTTATGAACTCCTTTTAAAAACAGGGCATACGAACTCCTGTCCGTATAATAATCATTCAGACTACAGCGATATCAGCTCTTTTTGTATATATTTCCCAGTCTATAGTGGACACGACGCCATACGTAGTTGCGACTTTATATAATAATAATATAATAAAAACACGTTTATTTCCCAACATTTACAAAATTATACTTAACAATATACAATATTTCTTACTTTCTAAACGTTAGTACAATAAGCAATATCCGCTTAAGGCTTAGCCTTGCTTGCGGCATTATCTAATTAACAGTATGCAGACAGGATAGAGTTTCGAGACAAGCACCTAGATATACCTACTAAATACCTACATTAACAAGATAAAAGAGCTAATAAGTACACTTGGAGAACCCAAATCACCACAACACATTTTAAAAGACCTGACGATCGTTTCACTAACCAAGTTAGCGTCTTCAGAGGATGAAACATTCTAAATACTTAAAAAACTAACAGCACCTTATATACCGGATCTCAGGTGAAGAGATCGAACCGAGATGAGACACTAGTCGTAGGCAAATTCCAAAGTGTATTGTATTTTTATCGCCAGACTAGGTCTTTGCGCTATCCCTACTGCTTTATCGAAAAAGTGTCCATCTGTAATAGTTTTGAGAAAGTTCAACGACAGCTAAATTAACAGCGGTTCCTTTGGCGGCAATAACTGTATACTTATGTTATCGGTAAAACGTGCCGAAAACGTGGGAATTTTATTTAACAAAGCAATCGATCAGGTGACTTGTAATTGGCGCTGGTGAAGTGTTCATACATTTTCTGTTGTAACTATATTTCGCAATATATACGCTTTCGAACCTATTTAGCTGTCCTGGTTTTCTAACATTTTTTATTAATTTCAGATTATTTTTATCAACGTGATGATTATTATCCCAAATGTGTCGGGCCACGGAAGACCTTAAAAAACTTGCTAGGTAACCCAAAAGTCAAGGATAGCGCGGAAAAAATGTCGGGAATTTATGAAATAAGTTGTAAAGATTGTAATCTTAAATACGTCGGACAAACAAAATATCGATTGGAATTAGATTCAAAGAACACATATCTCAATTACGTTACGGTACTGTAGATAAGTACTGTAGAGTGTCCGTTGATGATCCAACTGCGCTTCAATATCTTGATATAAGACTCGATGCATATTCGCAACAATTAGAACCGTAGACCGGTTTCGCTCTCATTAGAGCTCTTCAGTACGGCATACCAATAATTGTAGCAAAATGCACCAAAAGTAATACGGCTATCGTATAGCCAGTCTTAAAATACTCAGTAAGTGGTGGACGTGCCGCCACCTAGTTGCGGAACCAAGTAGTATGCTGTCACGCCAGCTCCAAATAACACAAAGTGTTATAAAAATAGAGACTGGATACAGCTAACTAACAATTTAGAAAATTGTCAGCCCTGGCCCATTTCTACCCCAATATAGGGACAAAGTATGCAAGACTGGGTATTTTAAGACTGGCTATACGATATCCGTATTACTTTTGGTGCATTTTGCTACAATTGGTATGCCGTACTGAAGAGCTCTAATGAGAGCGAAACCGGTCTACGGTTTTAATTGTTGCGAATATGCAATATCTTGATATATTAAATGAATATGTTCTTTGTGTTAAATGCGTAGCAAGGAGATTCAATTGCGTCTTTTAATTTTCATTTTTTGATGAGCTATTTTACTAACAATGTTTCTTTGTATGAGGCCTCCAGTATTTAAATCCTTCAACGACCGTGAAATAATATTCCCTTTAAAAATATTTAACACGAGGTCAGACGTGTGTTACCATGTAGCACATTTTTATAATTCTTTACTAAGACAGTTTGTTCGCTTATTTATCATAAAAAATACAATAGCCATTGAAAACTTTCAAACAGTTAGTAGCATAATTAGATACAGGCCAATAAAAAAGAAAGAGTGATCAAAATTCGATTGATTAGAGAGCTTGAGGCGACATGCATTATCTCCAAGTTTTCCATATTATTGTTAGGAAGTATCTTGTTGAACTGAAGCTGCGATTGGTTGGCAGGAACTATTTTAACCCAGCAGCAGGTGTTGATTTACATAGTCGTAATGTAAGATGCACAACTATCAAACAACACGGGAGAGAGGACACTCCAATTTAAAGTGATGACAATTTACACAAAGTTCGAGTTTAATTCCATATAGTTTTCAAAAGGGCTAACAGACTACAAAAAGGCGAGACCGGAAAGGGCCTATCTGGTGATTACCTTGCAATAAATGATGTGCAAAAAATATGCGTGGACGGCAGGGAAATGACATGTTCAAAATATATTGCCGAATGCTTCAATAAATATTGTGCGGAGGTCGGTAGTATTTTGGCTAGTGGTCTTCTAAACGTATAGCGGTCGGTTGTTCGGAGGAGATTATTGACACCTTTTTTTGACGCCGACAGATAGTGATGAAACCAGAAAGATTATTTTTTATATTGTCGATGCCGATACTTGATGTAAATCCATTATCAATATAGACGAATAAACAAATTGAAATTCTGTCATTGACACAGCTCAGAATTTCAGCAAAACTGCAGTCATACGTTCAATAAAATAGTGTAAATCAGTTTGTTTATTTACCTAAGATTATTTTTCATTGAAATCGAACAAAACATTTGGATATGATGACGATTTAAAACTAATTCCCAACTTGATTCTTGAATCATTGGTCTTCATTGCAAATGAAATGTTTGAAACTCGGGAGTTTCCTTCAATATTTAAGCTGACAATAATCAAAGCCCTTTATTAATCAGGCAGTAGAACTGGTAAAACAAACTATCATCTTATATCCCTAATTTCCAATTTGGCAAAAACCATAAAAAAAATTAATAAAGCAGAGAATGATTAGTTAACTGAATAAGCATCAAGTCATCTCAATGAAGCAGTAGGGGTTTCAGAAGAGAGCCATACGTCTCATCGGTGACCTTACCTTCACCCAAAGGCTGCCATCCCTTGCCCACCGACGTGCCGTTGGTAACCTCTCTCTCTTTTATAGATATTTGCACGGGCACTGCTCAGAGGAGCTTTCTTCCATAGTTCCTCCACTTGCTGCCCAAAACAGATCTACCAGGAGAACAGAGCGAATGCACCCTTTTACTGCCCAGGTCACCAGACAGAGAACATCTTGTTATGCCCGCTCTTTTGTCCCGAGGACTTCCAAGTTGTGGAATTTCTTGCCGGCACATATTTTCCCTTCTCCTCCGAACCTTCAAGTCCAGAATTAACAAGTTGCCTCTTTCCTTCATGTCGCCACCCAGGGTACGATAGTATTTAGGCTGTGAGGGCTTGTGGTATGTTGTTGAAATAAAAAGATAATCATTATTAAGAAGACCAGATTTATTGATTATTTTATAATTTTTGTATAAGCAACAGAAAAAGACCACGCTTGCGGGCTGGAATGCAACCTCATTTTCCCTCCACTGATCCCTACTGGGGATCCTGAGGGTGTATGGCCTAGTTAACCAAATATCGTCCTCGGCATCCCGCACCTTTATGGCGGATATCGGAATTTTCTTTTCCACCTCCTTGGCGACTCTTGCATGCCCTATTACTGCTCCCTCTCCGCACCAGTTTGCTGAGTCTCGCATTCTAAGATGCGACGCCATAGCCTTCCTTCTGATACAGATGGGAAGCGGTGGCAGCATCAACACGAGCTCTAACGGGGCTGAGGGTGTCGTCTTCATAGCGCCTGTGATACCCAGGATTGCCAGCCTATGGAGTTTGGCCAGCTTCCTGCTGGTAGTTTGGTTCACACCACACCACCAGACGAACGCCCCATAGAGGATTCTCGGCCTGACGATCTCAGTGTAGATCCAATGAAGGAGCCTAGGATTAAGTCCCCAGGTCCTCCCTATCACACGACGCAGCTGCCAGAGGGTCGCTACTCCCTTCCTCACTACTTGTTTTATTTGCGACCGCCATGTTAGTTTGGGGTCCAGGATCACCCCCAGATATTTCCTCCCGCACTAAAGCTTAAGGTTTTCCAAACATCACGGGCGCCCTGAACACCTCTACCTTCCTCTTCTTGGTAAATAGGATCATCTCAGTCTTCGCCGGGTTTACGGAGAGCCACTGCTCACCACACCACCTTTCTATTATGCTTCAGGCAGCTTGCACGCACTCACAGACGACGCCGAGGAATTTGCCGTTGACTAAGACCAGCCCATCATCAGCGTAGAAGCCATTCTCAGAAAGTCGCTCCAAGAGGCCGTCCATGACCAGACACCATAGATAGGGCGAAAGGCAGCTGCCCTGAGGACAGCCGCCCGTCACCCCAACGTCCAGCCCCGGCCCCACAAGGTCAGCGATACTCTCCTGTATTCCAGCATGCTCGCCACCCAGCTTATTAGGGACCTCGGCGGCTAGAACAAACAAGACATCCCGCATCTTTTAAAACATAATCTATGTATGTAATAAATGGTGAGTAAACAAACTGTGATTATAACTCGTAAAAGGGAATTAGAAGAATGGCACATAAATATTCTAGCATAAAATTAATAGATGAATCTTTATTATATATGTAAACGTAAACTGAACTGGTTAACTTACCAATACTGCTGATTATCTGGAAGAATCCATCATTAATATTTGATAAATGGAACGTGAACATAGAGTTTCTAGGGAATCCAGGGCTGCTTTGCTAACCCGATAGTATTATTTATTAACTAGTATCCTCTGTTTGCTTCGGTTGAAAAATTAGAAAAAATAACTGAATGTGTATTAACAATCCAACTGGACTTCACCATCTTAAGTAAACATATGATCAACAGTGTTTTATTTGGCTGCTTTTTTCACAGTGAAACGACACGCATGCTATACAAGTATACAAGTAGACCTTAAAAATGTAGTTTTATGCACTAAAAGTTCAGTCAACATTTTGTAATCAGATCTCGTACAGAGAATCAGACGAAGAGAGAGTCACAAATGTCATCATTACAGTTAAAAAACTAAATTACTATTATTACAAGACTTATTAGTTATTTTATAGCTTCTCATGTAGACAACCTGAAACTAAACTTTTTTTTATTTTTATTTTTAATATTATTGGCTGCGGCATCTCAGACCATTAGCACATTCATTTCCCCTCATTCAATATTTTTACAAATTCTCCAGACAAAGTCAACTTGGCTCGCCCAGGAATCAAACCCGGGACCTCTCGCTTAGCAGGCTGGCACCTAGCAACCTGCGCCACGAGAGCGTTTCAAACTAAACAAGCGGATCAGGATATACCAATTGCAGAATTGAAACAAATTTTTTCCCAAACATTTTGGCCGTAAAAATATTGACCCCTGACTGGCATTGTTTGGGAATTTATAGTAGGCATTTTTATAAGATATTTTTCTGAGGTCATCTGGTTCGTAGCATTTATATAATATCCAGCGAGGGCCTTGCAAATACTAAAACAAAAACAGAAGTTAGCGTTACCAGCGTCTTTAAAGAAAATTGACTCAACGTCTATAATGAATTGTCAGCAAACAATCTGTGATTATGTCCCCTGAAAGATAGTTAGAAGAATTGCATATCAACGTTCTGGCACAGAATTAATAGATGGGACTTTATTATATATAATTAAACATTAATTGAACTGGTAACCTTACCAATATTTCTGGTAATCTGGTAGAGTCATCATTCATATTTGATAAAAGAAACGTGGATGTAAGTTTTCTAGGGAATCCAAGGCTACTGTATTGAAAGTTTATCAACTATCCATCTGGACTCCAACATCTTAGGTAAACATATGATCAACAGCGTTTTATTTGGCTGCTTTTTACATACTGGAATGACACACATGCTATAAAAGTATGCTATGTAAGTAGTTTTATGCACTAAAAGTAAACATTTCGTGATCATATCTCGTAACAGAGAATCAGACGAAGAGAAAGTTGCAAATGTCATCATTATAGTTGAAAAAAAGTAAATTATTATTACAAAAATTATTTGCTATTTTATAGGTGCTCATGTAGACAAAACCAAACTAAACTTGTAACATACCATTTCTTAAAGTGAATCAAACATACCAACAGGAAAACTGATGCAAAGTTTTTTCGAACATTTTGGCTGTAAAAAATATTGACCCCTGACTGGCATTGTTTGATAATTTGTAGTACGCACCTTTGTTAGATATTTTTCTGAGACCATATCTTTCCTAGCAATTATATAATATCCAGCGAGAGCCTTGCAAATACTAAAACAAAAACACCAATTAGGCTTTCCAGCGCCTTTGAAGAAAACGGTGATTATGTTTCGTGAAAGAGAAATAGAAGAATCACTTATCCACATTCTAGTACAAAATTAATACCCGATGCTGTATTATATAGTTTAACATTAATTAAACAGGTAAACTTACCAATCAGGCAACATGGAAGAGTCTATCATCAATATTTGATAAACGAAACGTGAATGTACATTTTCTAGGGAATCCAAGGTTACTTTACTGAATGTTTATCAACTATTCATCTGGCCTCCAACATATTAAGTAAAAATATGATTAGCAGCTTTTAGTTTGGCTGGTTTTCACACACTAAAACGAGACACATGCTATACAAGTATAGAGGTAGACCTTAAAAAGAAGTAGTTTTATGCAGTAAAAGTTCAGTAAACATTTCGTAATCATATCTCGTAACAGAGAATCAGACGAAGAGAGAGCCACTAATGTCATCATTACAGTTGGAAAAAACTAAATTACTATTATTACAAGAATTATTTGTTATTTTAGAGCTCTCATGTAGACAACATCAAACTAAACTTTGAACATACCATTTTTTAAGTGGATTAGGATGCACCAACTGCAAAATTGATGCAAATTTTTCCCCAACATTTTGATAGTAAAAAGTATCGACTCCTGACTGGCATTGTTTGGTAACTTGTAGTATGCATTTTTATTAGATATTTTTCTGAAACCATCTGTTTTCTAGCTGTTATATAATATCCAGCGAGAGACTTGCAAATGCTAAAACAAACCCACAAGTTAGTGTGCCCAGCGTCTTTGAAGAAAACTGAATCTAAGTGTGTTAAATGGTCACCCAATAATTTGTGATGAAGTGCGGTAAAAGAGAACTAGAAGAATGGCTTAACAACATTCTGGCACAAAATTAGTACAAGCTACTTTATTATATAACTAAACATTAATTAGTCTGGGAAACTTACTAATATTTCTGACAATCTGGACGAGTCCATGATTACTATTTGATAAAAGAAACGTAAATATGCATTCTCTAGGGAATCCAGGGCTACCATCGTAACCCATTAGTATAATCTATTAACTAGTATCCGCCTCTTCCTTCCGTAGAATAAATAAGACAAAATAACTAAATGTTTATCGACCAACTAACTGAACTCCACCATCTTAAGTAAACATATTAACAGCGTTTTATTTGGCTGGTTTTCACACACTGAAACGAGACACATGCTGTACAAGTATAGAAGTAGACATTAAAAAGAAGTAGTTATATGGAGTAAAAGTTCAGTAAACATTTCGTAATCATATCTCGTAACAGAGAATCAGACGAAGAGAGAGTCACAAATGTCATCATTACAGTTGAAAAAAGCTAAATTACTATTATTACAAGAATTATTTGTTATTTTAGAGCTCTCATGTAGACATCAGCAAACTAAACCTTGAACATACCATTTTTTAAAGTGGATCAGGATGTACCAATTGCAAAATTGATGCAAATTTGTCGCCAACATTTTGACAGTAAAAAATATCGCCTCCTGACTGGCATTGTTGATAACTTGTAGTATGCATTTTAATTAGATATTTTTCTGAGACCATCTGTTTTCTAGCAGTTATATAATATCCAGCGAGAGGCTTACAAGCACTAAAACAGGACCACAAGTTAGTGTTCGCAGCGTCCTTGAAGAAAACTGAATCTAAGTGTGTTAAATGGTCAGCACATAATTTGTGATTATGTGCGGTAAAAGAGAATTAGAAGAATGGCTTATCAACATTATAGCACAAAATTAATACATGACACTTTATTGTTTAATTAAACATTAATTGAACTGGTAAACTTACCAATATTCCTGACAATCTGGAAGATTCCATGGTTAATATTTGATAAAGGAAACGTAAATGTACGTTTTGTAGTCAGTCCTGGGCTACTTTCCTAACCCAGTAGTATTATATATTAACTAGTATCCCCCCGTTTGCTTTGGTGGAACAAATAAGACGAAATATCTAAATGTTTGTCAACCACCCATCTGAACTCCAACATCTTAGGTAAACATATAATTAACGGCGTTCTATTTGGCTGTTTTCACACACTGAAACAAGACACATGCTATACAAGTAGAGAAGTGGACCTTAAAAAAGTAGTTTTATGCAGTAAAAGTTCAGTAAACATTTCGTAATCATATCTCGAAACAGAGAATCAGATGAAGAGAGAGTCACAAGTGTCATCATTACAGTTAAAAAAAAACTAAATTATTATTATTACAAGAATTATTTTTTATTTTAGAACTCTTATGTATCACAAAATCAAACTAAACTTTGAACATACCATTTTTTAAGTGAATCAGGATGTACCAACTGAAGCAAGATTACACTTTATTGTATAATTAAACATTAATTGAACTGGTAAACTTACCAATATTTCCGACAATCTCGAAGAGTCCATGACTATTATTTGGTAAATGAAACGTAAATGTACGTTTTCCAGGGAATCCAGAGCTACCTTCCCACCCCAGTGGTATTATCTATTAACTAGTATCCCATGTTTCCTTCCGTAAAATAAATAAGACCAAATAACTAAATGTTTATCGACCACCCATCTGAACTCCACCATCTTAAGTAAACATATTAACAACATTTTATTTGGCCTCTTTTCACACACTGAAACGAGACACATGCTATACAAGTATAGAAGTAGACCTTAAAATAACTAGTTTTATGCAATAAAAGTTCAGTAAACATTTCGTAATCATATCTCGTAACAGAGAATCAGACGAAGAGAGAGTCACAAATGTCATCATTACAGTTAAAAAAAAAACTAAATTACTATTATGACAATAATTATTTGTTATTTTAGAGCTCTCATGTAGACAAAATCAAACTAAACTTTCAACATACCATTTTTTTAAGTGGATAAGGATGTACCAACTGCAAAATTGATTCAAATTTTTCCCCAACATTTTGACAGTAAAAAATATCGACTCCTGACTAGCATTGTTTGATAACTTGTATGCATTTTTATTAGATATTTTTCTGAGACCATCTGTTTTCTAGCAGTTATATAATATCCAGCGAGAGGCTTACAAGCACTAAAACGGAACCACAAGTTAGTGTTCCCAGGGTCTTTGAAGAAAACTTAATCTAAGTGTGTTAAATGGTCAGCAAATAATTTGTGAATATGTGCGGTAAAAGATAATTAGAAGAACGGCTTATCAACATTCTGGCACAAAATTAATACATGACACTTTATTGTATAATTAAACATTAATTAAACTGGTAAACTTACCAATTAATCTGACAATCTGAAGGAGTACATGATTAATATTTGATAAAGGAAACGTAAATGTACGTTTTCTAGGGAATCAAGGGCTACCATCCTAACCCAGTAGTATTATCTGTTAACTAGTGTCCCCCGTTTGCTTCCGTGGAACAAATAAGACAAAATAACTAAATGTTTATCAACCACCCATATAAACTCCACCATCCTGAGTAAACATATTAACGGCGTTCTATTTGGCTGCTTTTCACACACTGAAACAAGACACATGCTATACAAGTATAGGAGTAGACCTTAAAAAGTAGTTTTATGCAGTAAAAGTTCAGTAAACATTTCGTAATCATATCTCGTAACAGAGAATCAGATGAAGAGAGAGTCACAAGTGTCATCATTACAGTTTAAAAAAAACTTAATTACTATTATTAGAAGAATTCTTTGTTATTTTAGAGCTCTCATGAAGACCACAGCAAACTAAACTTTGAACATACCATTTTCTAAAGTGGATCAGGATGTACCAATTGCAAAATTGATGGAAAGTTTGACCGTAAAAAATATCGCCTCCTGACTGGCATTGTTGATAACTTGTAGTATGCATTTTTATTAGATATTTTTCTGATACCATCTGTTTTCTATCAGTTATATAATATCCAGCGAGAGACTTGCAAACACTAAAACAGAACCACAAGTTAGTGGTGCTAGCGTCTTTGAATAAAACTGAATCTAAGTGAGTTAAATGGTCAGCGAATAATTTGTGATAATTATGCGGTAAAAGAGAATTAGAAGAATAGCGTATGAACATTGTGGCACAAAATTAATATATGATACTTTATTATATAATTAAATATTAATTGAACTGGGAAACTTACCGATATTTAGGACAATCGGGACGAGTCCACGAATAATATTTGATAAAGGAAACGCAAATGTACGTTTGCTAGGGAATCCAGGGCTACTTTCCTAATCAAGTAGTATTATCTATTAACGAGTATCCCCCGTTTGCTTCCGTGAAATAGATAAGACGAAATAACTAAATGTTTGTCGACCACCAATCTGAAGTCCACCATATTAAGTAAACATATGATTAACAGCGTTTTATTTGGCTGCTTTGCACTTACTGAAACGAGACACATGCTATACAAGTATAGAAATAGACCTTATAAAAAGCAGTTTTATGCAGTAAAAGTTCAGTAAACATTTTGTAATCATATCTCGTAACAGAGAATCAGACGAAGAGAGAGTCACAAATGTCATCATTACAGTTTAAAAAATTTTTGTTATTATTACAAGAATTATTTGTTATTTTATAGCTTCTCATGTAGACAAAATCAAAGTAAGCTTGCAACATACCATTTCCTAAAGTGGATCAGGGGATGCCAACTGGAAAATTGATGCAATTTACCAGAAGATTTTGGCCGTGAAAAATATTGACTCCTAACTGGGATTGTTTGATAATTTGTCGTACGCATTCTGATCTGATATTTTTCTGAAACCACCTGTTTCCTAGCAGTCATATAACACCCAGCGAGCGCTTTCCAAATACTGAAACAGAAACACATGTCAGTGTTTCGGGCGTCTTTGAGATAACTAAATCTATGTGTGTAATAAAAGGTCAGTAAACAAATCGAGATCATACATCGAAAAGACAAAGATGTCACAAGACAGGTTATATTTGTCATCATTCCGGTTCAAAATTAATCCATTACAAAACTTTTTATATACTTTAACCTAATTTAACTGGCAAACTTACCAACATTTCTGGTAATCGGGAAAAATCCTGAAATAATATTTGATAAACCAAATTTGAAAAGTCTATAAATATAGGTGACATCGAGGCAAAGGACGAGATTTGGTCTGCTGTACGTAAAAGCAACACCACTTCTACATTAAAAAAACAATTTCTGCTCGCCAACTGAAACAAAAACACTGTACTATAGAAAAAGGACAAAAAATATTTTTGTCGCAGAAATTATCAGAGTAAATAATCAGAAAATACTTTTCAACATTGACCTTTGAAGGATATCAGTTTGACTGAGACTATAATCATCATTAGTAACACCAAAGATTTTTGTAACAACATACTTTTATATTTAAAATTAGGTAAAGGTTCCAACTCACCATTAGAATATATAAAGGCACTGGGTTGACTATTTTCTTAGGATTGTAGGTATAAACAAGAGGTAATTTTTATTTAAGATAACCTCAGCCTATATCTTGAAGGGAATATTCTTTGTTTCAGAAGACTATATTTTCTTGTCAACTAGAACAAAACATTATACAACAGTGATCAAATTGAATCTATTTTTACAATAAAACTCAAAATATTGGAAAGTCAGTCAAATGATTTTTATCATTTCCTCAAGGGGAATCAGAAATTTGACTCAAGCGTAGGATCATCATTCGTAATATAAATACAGTTTTGCAACAAACAAGCGTTGTAGATCAAATGAGATAAGGCTAAAACTTACCATTGTTTTCCAAAATCTTGTTTCCCTCATTATTTGAACCTAAGGTGTTTGGAATTTGCTCTCCCTAATCTGGTATTGATGCGCTCTGCTTAGCTCTTAACGTGCTACAGCTTTTGGCTTTCCTGAGCTTCTTTATTCTGTAGTATCCTCCTGAGAAAACAGTAAACAATTCTCTATCCACCTTCACACTCTATCATTATCTGAGTAATGTTCTCTTTATTAATTTTTAAACCCACTTCCATTTCCAGTGCGTGTTTCTCGTGGAACCACTTATTGCATGACAGAAACGTGTCTTTCGCTGTATCAGTGTCATCGCAATGCAAGAATACATCAAACTTAGTGTCTCCATTTTTTTTCTACTACTTGAAGCTGCCGTGACGCAACATGGGCAAAGTTAGAGGAAAAATTCAACTTTCGATGACCACCTTTTACCCAAACAAAGAAATCGGGAGTGAGTGACTTAGTCTATGCTGCGGTGTCCACATGTCATAAATCTCCTGCTTATTCTTCATTGCAGTTGTGCTGGCAGAACGGTTGTTGTCGTTTCCCTAAAAGAAAATATAATATTAAAAAAATACCTATTTTTAAGTTAACACTACCACAGAAAAAAAAATCAGTAACGTTTTAATCATGTTCCAGCTAAGGGATCAGATAATTTGGCTCAATTTTAAACAAAGATCATCATTTGTGATAGATAAATAGTTTTGCAACAAACAAAGATTTATAATAAATACGATTATAACTCCAATTTACCTTAAGGCCAGACGTAGTTCTTTTATAAGGAAGGCTGTATATTACACCAGTAAAATATTAAAAGGCCACTGTCTTGACTATTTTCTTTGTAGGATCCTCCTGAGACATTAACAAAGCGTAATTTTTATTTACGATAGCCTCAGCCTTTATCTTGGAGGAAACGCTCTTTGCTCCAGAAAGCTATATTTTCTTGTCAATTAGAAAAAACATTTTACTACAGGGATCAAATTGAACGTGTCTTTCCAATTAAACTAAGGACACTGGAAAGTCAGACAAATGATTTTTATCATTTTCTAAAAAAAATCAGAAATTTGACTCAAGGGTAAGTCTGAAGTACTTTTGCAACAAATAAGGTTTGTAGATCAAATGAGATAATTCTCCAACGTATTAAAAAATCAGCTGCACTTTTCATTCTGCAATCATATAGGTGCAAAAGGAAAATGCAGTTTTCACAGATGGATCTTAGACCATTATTTAAGGAATTTGCCTAGTTGAAAAAATCGCTTCTTACCTAAAACATAAGCACTATGATAGGAAACAATCATAAATTTCAAACATTTTGTAATCATACCTCGTAATAGAGAATCAGTTGAAGAGAGAGTCACCAATGTCATCATTACATTAAAAAAAATATCATTACTACAAGAATTATTTCTAGTTTTATAGCTTCTAATGTAGGCAAAATCAAACTAAACTTTCAACATACGATTTTTTAAAGTGGATCAGGATGTACCCACTGCAAAATTGATTCAAATTTTTCCTCAACATTTTGACAGTAAAAAATATCGACTCCTGACTGGCATTGTTTGATAACTTGTATGCATTTTTATTAGATATTTTTCTGAAACCATTTGTTTTCTAGCTGTTATATAATATCCAGCGAGAGGCTTACAAACACTAAAACACAACCACAAGTTAGTGTTCCCTGTGTTTTTGAAGAAAACTGAATCTAAGTGTGTTAAATAGTCAGCAAGTAATTTGTGATGATGTGCGATTAAAGAGAACTAGAAGAATGGCTTATCAACATTCTCGCACAAAATTAGTACATGCTACTTTATTATATAATTAAACATTAATTGGACTGGGAAATTTACCGATATTTAGGACAATCAGGACGAGTCCACGAATAATATTTGATAAAGGAAACGCAAATGTACGTTTGCTAGGGAATCCAGGGCTACTTTCCTAATCCAGTAGTATTATATATTAACTAGGATCCTCCGTTTCCTTCCGTAGAATAAATAAGACAAAATAACTAAATGTTTATCGACCACCCATCTGAACTCCACCATCTTAAGTAAACATATTAACACCGTTTTATTTGGCTGGTTTTCACACACTGAAACGAGACACATGCTATACAAGTATAGAAGTAGACCTTAAAAAGAACTAGTTTTATGCAGTAAAAGTTCAGTAAACATTTCGTAATCATATCTCGTAACAGAGAATCAGACGAAGAGAGAGTCACAAATGTCATCATTACAGTTGGAAAAAACTAAATTACTATAATTACAAGAATTATTTGTTATTTTAGAGCTCTCATGTAGACAACATCAAACTAAACTTTGAACATACCCTTTTTTTAAAGTGGATCAGGATGTACCAACTGCAAAATTGATTCAAATTTTTCCTCAACATTTTGACAGTAAAAAATATTGACTCCTGACTGGCATTGTTTGATAACTTGTAGTATTCATTTTTATTAGATATTTTTCTCATACCATATATTTTCTAGCAGTTATATAATATCCAGCGAGAGACTTGCAAACACTAAAACAGAAGCACAAGTTAGTGTTCGCAGCGTCTTTGAAGAAAACTGAATCTAAGTGTGTTAAATGGTCGGCAAATAATTTGTGATTATGTGCGGTAAAAGAGAATGACAAATATCAACATTCTAGCACAAAATTAATACATGACACTTTATTGTATAATTAAACATTAATTGGATTGGTAAACTTAAATATTCCTGACAATCTGGAGGAGTCCATAATCAATATTTGATAAAGGAAACGTAAATGTGCGTTTTCTAGTCAATCCTGGGCTACCTTCCTAACCAAGTTGTATTATCTATTAACTAGTATCCCCCGTTTCCTTTCGTGGAACAAATAGGACGAAATATCTAAATGTTTGTCAACCACCCATCTGAACTCCAACATCTTAGGTAAACATATAATTAACAGCGTTCTATTTGGCTGCTTTTCACACACTGAAACGAGACACATGCTATACAAGTATAGAAGTAGACCTTAAAAAGAACTAGTTTTATGCAGTCAATGTTCAGTAAACATTTCGTAATCATATCTCGTAACAGAGAATCAGATGAAGAGAGAGTCACAAGTGTCATCATTACAGTTAAAAAAAAAACTAAATTACTATTATTACAAGAATTATTTGTTATTCTAAAGCCCTCATGTAGACAACATCAAACTAAACTTTGAACATACCATTTCTTAAAGTGGATCAGGATGTACCGATTGCAAAATTGATGCAAATTTGCCATCAACATTTTGACAGTAAAAAATATCGCCTCCTGACTGGCATTGTTGATAACTTGTAGTATGCATTTTAATTAGATATTTTTCTCAGACCATCTGTTTTCTAGCAGTTATATAATATCCAGAGAGAGGCTTACAAGCACTAAAACAGGACCACAAGTTAGTGTTCCAAGCGTCTTTGAAGAAAACTGAATCTAAGTGTGTTAAATGGTCAGCAAATAATTTGTGATTATGTGCGGTAAAAGATAATTAGCAGAATGGCTTATATCAACATTCTGGCACAAAATTAATACATGACACTTTATTGTTTAATTAAACATCAATTGAACTGGTAAACTTACCAATATTCCTGACAATCTGGAAGATTCCATGATTAATATTTGATTAAGGAAACGTAAATGTACGTTTTCTAGTCAATCCTGGGCTACTTTCCTAACCCAGTAGTATTATATATTAACTAGTATCCCCCCGTTTGCTTCGGTGGAACAAATAAGACGAAATATCTAAATGTTTGTCAACCACCCATCTGAACTCCAACATCTTAGGTAAACATATAATTAACGGCGTTCTATTTGGCTGCTTTTCACACACTGAAACGAGATACATGCTATACAAGTATAGAAGTAGACCTTAAAAAGAACTAGTTTTATGCAGTAAAAGTTCAGTAAACATTTCGTAATCATATCTCGTAACAAAGAATCAGATGAAGAGAGAGTCACAAGTGTCATCATTACAGTTAAAAAAAAAACTAAGTTACTATTATTACAAGAATTATTTGTTATTTTAGAGCTCTCATGTAGACAACTTCAACCTAAACTTTAAACATACCATTTTTTAAAGTGGATCAGGATGTACCAATTGCAAAATTGATGCAATTTTGTCCCCAACATTTTGACAGTAAAAAATATCGACTCCTGACTGGCATTGTTTAATAACTTGTAGTAATAATTTTTATTAGATATTTTTCTGAGACCATCTATTTTCTAGCAGTTATATAATATCCAGAGAGAGACTTGCAAACACTAAAACAGAACCACAAGTTAGTTTTCCCAACGTCTTTGAAGAAAACTTAATCTAAGTGTGTTAAATGGTCAGCAAATAATTTGTGATTATGTGCGGTAAAAGAGAATTAGACGAATGGCATATATCAACATTCTGGCACAAAATTAATACATGACACTTTATTGTATAATTAAACATTAATTGAACTGGTAAACTTACCAATAAATCTGGCAAACTGGAGGAGTACATGATTAATATTTGATAAAGGAAACGTAAATGTACGTTTTCTAGGGAATCAAGGGCTACCATCCTAACCCAGTATTATTATCTATTAACCAGTATCCCCTGTTTCCTTCCGTAGAATAAATAAGACAAAATAATTAAATGTTTATCGACCACCAATCTGAACTCCACCATCTTAAGTAAACATATTAACGGCGTTCTATTTGGCTGCTTTTCACACACTGAAACAAGACACATGCTATACAAGTATAGGAGTAGACCTTAAAAAGTAGTTTTATGCAGTAAAAGTTCAGTAAACATTTCGTAATCATATCTCGTAACAGAAAATCAGATGAAGAGAGAGTCACAAGTGTCATCATTACAGTTAAAAAAAAACTAAATTACTATTATTAGAAGAATTCTTTGTTATTTTAGAGCTCTCATGTAGACCACAGCAAACTAAACTTTGAACATACCATTTTCTAAAGTGGATCAGGATGTACCATTTGCAAAATTGATGCAAAGTTTGACCGTAAAAAATATCGCCTCCTGACTGGCATTGTTAATAACTTGTAGTATGCATTTTTATTTGATATTTTTCTGAGACCAACTGTTTTCTATCAGTTATATAATATCCAGCGAGAGACTTGCAAACACTAAAACAGAACCACAACTTAGTGGTGCTAGCGTCTTTGAATAAAACTGAATCTAAGTGAGTTAAATGGTCAGCGAATAATTTGTGATAATTATGCGGTAAAAGAGAATTAGAAGAATAGCGTATGAACATTTTGGCACAAAATTAATATATGATACTTTATTATATAATTAAATATTAATTGAACTGGGAAACTTACAGAGATTTAGGACAATCTGGACCAGTCCACGATTAATATTTGATAAAGGAAACGCAAATGTACGTTTGCTAGGGAATCCAGGGCTACTTTCATAATCCAGTAGTATTATCTATTAACGAGTATCCCCCGTTTGCTTCCGTGCAATAGATAAAGACGAAATAACTAAATGTTTGTCGACCACCCATCTGAAGTCCACCATATTAAGTAAACATATGATTAACAGCGTCTTATTTGGCTGATTTGCACTTACTGAAACGAGACACATGCTATACAAGTATAGAAATAGACCTTAAAAAAAGCAGTTTTATGCAGTAAAAGTTCAGTAAACATTTCGTAATCATATCTCGTAACAGAGAATCAGACGAAGAGAGAGTCACAAATGTCATCATTACAGTTTAAAAAAAACTAAGTTAGTATTATTACAAGAATTATTTGTTATTTTACAGCTTCTCATGTAGACAAAATCAAAGTAAGCTTGCAACATACCATTTCCTAAAGTGGATCAGGGGATGCCCATTGGAAAATTGATGCAATTTACCAGAAGATTTTGGCCGTGAAAAATATTGACTCCTGACTGGGATTGTTTGATAATTTCTCGTACGCATTCTGATCTGATATTTTTCTGAAACCACATGTTTCCTAGCAGTCATATAACACCCAGCGAGCGCTTTCCAAATACTAAAACAGAAACAAATCTCAGTGTTTCGGGCGTCTTTGAGAGAACTAAATCTATGTGTGTAATAAAAGGTCAGTAAACAAATCGAGATCATACATCGAAAAGACAAAGATGTCACAAGACAGGTTATATTTGTCATCATTCCGGTTAAAAATTAATCTATTACAAAACTTTTTATATACCTTAACCTAATTTAACAGGCAAACTTACCAACATTTCTGGTAATCGGGAAAAATCCTGAAATAATATTTGATAAACCAAATTTGAAAAGTCTATAAATATAGGTGACATCGAGGCAAAGGACGAGATTTGGTCTGCTGTACGTAAAAGCAACACCACTTCTACATTAAAAAAATAATTTCTGCTCGTCAACTGCAACAAAAACACTGTACTATAGAAAAAGGACAAAAAATATTTTTGTCGCAGAAATTATCAGAGTAAATAATCAGAAAATACTTTTCAACATTGACCTCTGAAGGATATCAGTTTGACTGAGACTATAATCATCATTAGTAACACCAAAGATTTTTGTAACAACATACTTTTATATTTAAAATTAGGTAAAAGTTCGAACTCACCATTAGAATATATAAAGGCACTGGGTTGACTATTTTCTTAGGATTATAGTTAGGTACAAACAAGAGGTAATTTTTATTTAACATAACCTCAGCCTTTATCTTGAAGGGAATATTCTTTGTTTCAGAAGACTATATTCTCTTGTCAACTAGAACAAAACGTTATACAACAGTGATCTAATTGAATCTATTTTTACAATAAAACTCAGAATATTGGAAAGTCAGTCAAATGATTTTTATCATTTCCTCAAGGGGAATCAGAAATTTGACTCAAGCGTAGGATCATCATTCGTAATATAAATACAGTTTTGCAACAAACAAGCGTTGTAGATCAAATAATATAAGGCTAAAACTTACCCTTGGTTTCCAAAATCTTATTTCCCTCATTATTAGAACCTGAGGAGTTTGGAATTTGCTCTCCCTAATCTGGTATTGGTGCGCTCTGCTTAGCTCTTAACGTGCTGCAGCTGTTGGCTTTCCTGAGCTTCTTTCTTCTATAGTATACTCCTGAGAAAACAGTAAACAGTTCTCTATCCACCTTCACACTCTATCATTATCTGAGTAATGTTCTCTTTATTAATTTTCGAACCCACGTATATTTCCAGTTCGTGTTTCTCGTGGAACCAGTTATTGCATGACATAAACGTGTCTTTTTCGCTGTATCAGTGTCATCGCAATGCAAGCATAGATCGAACTTAGCGTCTCTATTTTTTTTTCTACTACTTGAAGCTGCCGTGACGCAACATGGGAAAAATTCAACTTTCGATGACCACCTTTCACCCAGACAAAGAAATCGGGAGTGAGTGACTTAGTCTATGCTGCAGTGTCCACATGTCATAAACCTCCTGCTAATTATCAAGGGTTATATTTAGTTGCTTATTCTTAATTGCAGTTGTGCTGGCAAAACGGTTGTTGTCGTTTCCCTAAAAGAAAATATAATATAAAAAAAATATAATAATACCTATTTTTAAGTTAACACTACCACAGAAAAAAAATCAGTAACGTTTTAATCATGTTCCAGCTAAGGGATCAGATAATTTGGCTCAAGTTTAAACAAAGATCATCATTTGTGATAGATAAATAGTTTTGCAACAAACAAAGATTTATAATAAATACGATTATAACTCCAATTTACCTTAAGGATAGACGTAGCTCTTTTATAAGGAAGGCTGTATATTACACCAGTAAAATATTAAAAGGCCACTGTCTTGACTATTTTCTTTGTAGGATCCTCCTGAGACATTAACAAAGCGTAATTTTTATTTACGATAGCCTCAGCCTTTATCTTGGAGGAAACGCTCTTTGCTCCAGAAAGCTATATTTTCTTGTCAATTAGAAAAAACATTTTACTACAGGGATCAAATTGAACGTGTCTTTCCAATTAAACTAAGGACACTGGAAAGTCAGACAAATGATTTTTATCATTTTCTAAAAAAAATCAGAAATTTGACCCAAGGGTAAGACTGAAGTACTTTTGCAACAAATAAGGTTTGTAGATCAAATGAGATAATGCTCCAACGTATTAAAAAATCACCTGCACTTTTCATTCTGCAATCATATAGGTGCAAAAGGAAAATGCAATTTTCACACATGGATATTAGACCATTATTTAAGGAATTTGCCTAGTTGAAAAAATTGCTTCTTACCTAAAACAGAAGCACTATGATAGGAAACAATCATAAATTTCGAACATTTCGTAATCATACCTCGTAATTGAGAATCAGTTGAAGAGAGAGTCACCAATGTCATCATTACATTAAAAAAATATCATTACTACAAGAATTATTTCCAGTTTTATAGCTTCTAATGTAGGCAAAATCAAACTAAACTTTCAACATACGATTTTTTAAAGTGGATCAGGATGTACCCACTGCAAAAATGATTCAAATTTTTCTTCAACATTTTGACAGTAAAAAATATCGACTCCTGACTGGCATTGTTTGATAACTTGTATGCATTTTTATTAGATATTTTTCTGAAACCATTTGTTTTCTAGCTGTTATATAATATTCAGCGAGAGGCTTACAAACACTAAAACACAACCACAAGTTAGTGTTCCCAGCGTTTTTGAAGAAAACTGAATCTAAGTGAGTTAAATGGTCACCAAATAATTTGTGATGATGTGCGGTAAAAGAGAACTAGAAGAATGGCTTAACAACATTCTCGCACAAAATTAGTACAAGCTACTTTATTATATAACTAAACATTAATTAGTCTGGGTAACTTACTAATATTTCTGACAATCTGGACGAGTCCATGATTACTATTTGATAAAAGAAACGTAAATATGCATTCTCTAGGGAATCCAGGGCTACCATCGTAACCCATTAGTATAATCTATTAACTAGTATCCCCCCGTTTGCTTCGGTGGAACAAATAAGAGGAAATATCTAAATGTTTGTCAACCACCCATCTGAATTCCAACATCTTAGGTAAACATATAATTAACAGCGTTCTATTTGGCTGCTTTTCACACACTGAAACGAGACACATGCTATACAAGTATAGAAGTAGACCTTAAAAAGAACTAGTTTTATGCAGTAAAAGTTCAGTAAACATTTCGTAATCATATCTCGTAACAGAGAATCAGATGAAGAGAGAGTCACAAGTGTCATCATTACAGTTTAAAAAAAAAACTAAATTACTATTATTACAAGAATTATTTGTTATTTTAGAGCTCTCATAGACAACATCAAACTAAACTTTGAACATACCATTTCTTAAAGTCGATCAGGATGTACCGATTGCAAAATTGATGCAAATTTGCCATCAACATTTTGACAGTAAAAAATATCGCCTCCTGACTGGCATTGTTGATAACTTGTAGTATGCATTTTAATTAGATATTTTTCTGAGACCATCTATTTTCTAGAAGTTATATAATATCCAGCGAGAGGCTTACAAGCACTAAAACAGGACCACAAGTTAGTGTTCGCAGCGTCTTTGAAGAAAACTGAATCTAAGTGTCTTAAATGGTCAGCAAATAATTTGTGATTATGTGTGGTAAAAGAGAATTAGAAGAAGCTTATCAATATTCTAGTACAAAATTAATACATGACACTTTATTGTATAATTAAACATTAATTGGATTGGTAAACTTACCAATATTCCTGACAATCTGGAGGAGTCCATGATCAATATTTGATAAAGGAAACGTAAATGTGCGTTTTCTAGTCAATCCTGGGCTACCTTCCTAACCCAATTGTATTATCTATTAACTAGTATCCCCCGTTTCCTTTCGTGGAACAAATAGCACGAAATATCTAAATGTTTGTCAACCACCCATCTGAACTCTAACATCTTAGGTAAACATATAATTAACAGCGTTCTATTTGGCTGCTTTTCACACACTGAAACGAGACACATGCTATACAAGTATAGAAGTAGACCTTAAAAAGAACTAGTTTTATGCAGTCAAAGTTCAGTAAAAATTTCGTAATCATATCTCGTAACAGAGAATCAGATGAAGAGAGAGTCACAAGTGTCATCATTACAGTTAAAAAAAAACTAAATTACTATTATTACAAGAATTATTTGTTATTTTAGAGCTCTCATGTAGACAACTTCAACCTAAACTTTAAACATACCATTTC
This sequence comes from Tillus elongatus, assembly GCA_964006375.1. Taxonomy (NCBI): domain Eukaryota; kingdom Metazoa; phylum Arthropoda; class Insecta; order Coleoptera; family Cleridae; genus Tillus; species Tillus elongatus. The sequence goes on along the minus strand of OZ023269.1, from coordinate 16,962,360 downwards.
TTAAAGTGGATCAGGATGTACCGATTGCAAAATTGATGCAAATTTGCCATCAACATTTTGACAGTAAAACATATCGCCTCCTGACTGGCATTGTTGATAACTTGTAGTATGCATTTTAATTAGATATTTTTCTGAGACCATCTATTTTCTAGCAGTTATATAATATCCAGAGAGAGACTTGCAAACACTAAAACAGAACCACAAGTTAGTTTTCCCAACGTCTTTGAAGAAAACTTAATCTAAGTGTGTTAAATGGTCAGCAAATAATTTGTGATTATGTGCGGTAAAAGAGAATTAGACGAATGGCATATATCAACATTCTGGCACAAAATTAATACATGACACTTTATTGTATAATTAAACATTAATTGAACTGGTAAACTTACCAATAAATCTGGCAAACTGGAGGAGTCCATGATTAATATTTGATAAAGGAAACGTAAATGTACGTTTTCTAGGGAATCAAGGGCTACCTTCCTAACCCAGTATTATTATCTATTAACCAGTATCCCCTGTTTCCTTCCGTAGAATAAATAAGACAAAATAACTAAATGTTTGTCAACCACCCATCTGAACTCCAACATCTTAGGTAAACATATAATTAACGGCGTTCTATTTGGCTGCTTTTCACACACTGAAACAAGACCCATGCTATACAAGTATAGAAGTAGACTTAAAAAAAAGTAGTTTTATGCAGTAAAAGTTCAGTAAACATTTCGTAATCATATCTCGTAACAGAGAATCAGATGAAGAGAGAGTCACAAATGTCATCATTACAGTTAAAAAAAAAGTAAATTACTACTATTACAAGACTTATTTTTTATTTTAGAGCTCTTATGTAGACAAAATCAAACTAAGCTTTGAACATACCATTTTTTAAAGAGGATCAGGATGTACCATCTTCAAAATTGATGCAAATTTTTCCCCCAATATTTTGACAGTAAAAAATATCGACTCCTGACTGGCATTGTTTAATAACTTGTAGTATCCATTTTTATTAGATATTTTTCTGAGACCATCTGTTTTCTAGCAGTTATATAATATCCAGCGAGAGGCTTACAAGCACTAAAACAGAACCACAAGTTAGTGTTCCCAGCGTCTTTGAAGAAAACTTAATATAAGTGTGTTAAATGGTCAGCAAATAATTTGTGATTATGTGAGGTAAAAGATAATTAGAAGAATAGCTTATCAACATTCTGACACAAAATTAGTACATGACACTTTATTGTTTAATTAAGCATTAATTGAACTGGTAAACTTACCAATATTTCTGACAATCTGGAAGAGTCCATGATTAATATTTGATAATGGAAACGTAAATGTACGTTTTCTAGGGAATCAAGGGCTACTTTCCTAACCCAGTAGTATTATCTATTAACTAGTATCTCCCGTTTGCTTCCGTAGTATAAATAAGACAAAATAACTAAATGTTTATCAACCACCCATCTGAACTCCACCATCTTAAGTAAACATATTAACGGCGTTCTATTTGGCTGCTTTTCACACACTGAAACAAGACACATGCTATACAAGTATAGGAGTAGACCTTAAAAAGTAGTTTTATGCAGTAAAAGTTCAGTAAACATTTCGTAATCATATCTCTTAACAGAGAATCAGATGAAGAGAGAGTCACAAGTGTCATCATTACAGTTAAAAAAACTAAATTACTATTATTAGAAGAATTCTTTGTTATTTTAGAGCTCTCATGTAGACCACAGCAAACTAAACTTTGAACATACCATTTTCTAAAGTGGATCAGGATGTACCAATTGCAAAATTGATGCAAAGTTTGACCGTAAAAAATATCGCCTCCTGACTAGATATTTTTCTGAGACCATCTGTTTTCTATCAGTTATATAATATCCAGCGAGAGACTTGCAAACACTAAAACAGAACCACAAGTTAGTGGTGCTAGCGTCGTTGAATAAAACTGAATCTAAGTGAGTTAAATGGTCAGCGAATAATTTGTGATAATTATGAATTAGAAGAATAGCGTATGAACATTGTTGCACAAATTTAATATATGATACTTTATTATATAATTAAATATTAATTGAACTGGGAAACTTACCAATATTTCGGACAATCTGGACGAGTCCACGATTAATATTTGATAAAGGAAACGCAAATGTACGTTTGCTAGGGAATCCAGGGCTACTTTCCTAATCCAGTAGTATTATCTATTAACGAGTATCCCCCGTTTGCTTCCGTGAAATAGATAAAGACGAAATAACTAAATGTTTGTCGACCACCCATCTGAAGTCCACCATATTAAGTAAACATATGATTAACAGCGTTTTATTTGGCTGATTTGCACTTACTGAAACGAGACACATGCTATACAAGTATAGAAATAGACCTTAAAAAAAGCAGTTTTATGCAGTAAAAGTTCAGTAAACATTTCGTAATCATATCTCGTAACAGAGAATCAGACGAAGAGAGAGTCACAAATGTCATCATTACAGTTTAAAAAAAACTAAGTTAGTATTATTACAAGAATTATTTGTTATTTTATAGCTTCTCATGTAGACAAAATCAAAGTAAGCTTGCAACATACCATTTCCTAAAGTGGATCAGGGGATGCCCATTGAAAAATTGATGCAATTTACCAGAAGATTTTGGCCGTGAAAAATATTGACTCCTGACTGGGATTGTTTGATAATTTGTCGTACGCATTCTGATCTGATATTTTTCTGAAACCACCTGTTTCCTAGCAGTCATATAACACCCAGCGAGCGCTTTCCAAATACTAAAACAGAAACACATGTCAGTGTTTCGGGCGTCTTTGAGATAACTAAATCTATGTGTGTAATAAAAGGTCAGTAAACAAATCGAGATCATACATCGAAAAGACAAAGATGTCACAAGACAGGTTATATTTGTCATCATTCCGGTTCAAAATTAATCCATTACAAAACTTTTTATATACCTTAACGTAATTTAACTGGCAAACTTACCAACATTTCTGGTAATCGGAAAAAATCCTGAAATAATATTTGATAAACCAAATTTGAAAATTCTATAAATATAGGTGACATCGAAGCAAAGGACGAGATTTCGTCTGCTGTACGTAAAAGCAACACCACTTCTCCATTAAAAAGTGCTTCAAAATTCTCAATTTTCCCAATTGAATCATTGGCAATGTCGATAAATTAGAGTTATTGGTATTATCTATTACTATCGCGGGTGTGTGACCTCATCTAGAAAACTGTTGATAAGCCGCTTAAAATTTTTAATTAGGGTACACGATTTTAAAGGTCATTTTCTCTTTTAATAATTCAGAGGCCCGGGCTGCAGGATATTGGCTCACCTTTTCTTATTTTCCTGACTATTGGGCACTATCTGGCTTTATGTAATTATTTAATAATCCTTGCTGGGGGATACTAGCTCCCATGGAGTAATTTTCTGAGTACAGGACAGCATTGGTAAATTTCCTAAATACAGGGTGTTGCAATGGTCGTACGGACACATTTTCTCTGGATAGATGATTGTCAGACAGGCAGTCAATCAGCTACGTGTCTCTGTAATTTTAATGGTGATTGAAGACGAAGAATACATGTGAGCTCTCTTTCATATCGAATGTCTGTAACTACCCTCATGTCCAGAAATTGTTTTGGAACTAAATAAGCCAAATGAGAGTGTCAGAACACTATTTTTTACCAGATTATTTCTTTAATTTTTAATCAATTACATTTATTTCCTTTTAATCGCGACATTTAATGTGACATTACTAATTTTTTTTTTTAGTATTAAGAGAACGATATTAAATTGGAATTTCTGCTCTATAAGATATCTATAAATAACACGTATGTGATTGCTTTTACTAATTATTTAGAGGCACTAATTAGATGGTAAAAGCTGTCCATTGAATAATAGACTCCATTATATATGATACATAAATTTTTGTTTGTTTGGTAAATCATTATCTTGGACCTTTACAATAAATCTAATAATGGTGGAAAGTCAGTCAAACGATCTTTATAATTTTCTCATAGGATTCAAAAATTTAAGTCAAGCGTAAGATTATCATATACAAAAGTACTTACGCGATAAATAAGCTTCGTAGATTAAATTAGATAAGGCCCCAGTTTACTCAGAAAGCATCTTCATTCTGGAATCGCAGTGGTGCAAAAGGAAAATGCAATTTGTACAGATGGATATTGGAACATTTATTTAAGTAGTTTGCCTCGTTTCCAAAAAAAAAAAGTTTCTTAACCAAAACAAAAACACATGCTTTTTACACAACTAAAATTAGCAGATTAGATAGTCAGTGACTAATTTGTGGCAATTGCCTTACAAGGGGTCAGAAATTTTAGTCAAGCATGGTCATCATTTGTATTATCAAAACAACTGATACACATTACATTTATTATTAAAAATAAACTGATAGCCTCACCTCATCCGTATAATACAAGAGAAGCACAGTGTTAACTATTTATATTTGGGGTCGTATGGGGCAAATGAAGATATGTTTATCTAGGGTAACCTAGATCTTTAATATGTTTCAGAATAAAATCCAAAACAGGAACGGTTGACGTTCAGAAATAATTTAAGATCTTGAACAAACTAACTAAATCGAGGTTACGCAAATCAAGTGACATCTATTTGATACGTTTTAACTAAAACAAAACCTTATAAACGAAAAGAATTTAATGTACTTTACTATAAAGGTAAGTGCACTAAAACTCAGTAAATTAAATTTATCATTCTCTTTAAGAAATTCAGACATTTGACTAGGGTATATGCACGGATCATCATTCGTAATATAAAAGTGGTTTTGAAACAATCAAACTTTGTAACTAAATAATGCATGGATTAAACTTACCTAAAAACACTATAAAATTGAGGTGTTCACCACAAAGTTATGCAGGTGCAAAAGAGAAACACAATTTTTACAAATGCACACAAAAATAATTTCTGCTCCCCAACTGAAACAAAAACACTGTACTATAGAAAAAGGACGAAAAATATTTTTGTCGCAGAAATTATTAGAGTAAATAATCAGAAAGTACTTTTCAACATTGACCTTTGAAGGATATCAGTTTGACTGGGGCTATAATCATCATTAGTAACACCAAAGATTTTTGTAACAACATACTTTTATATTTAAAATTAGATAAAGGTTCCAACTCACCATTAGAATATATAAAGGCACTGGGTTGACTATTTTCTTAGGATTATAGTTAGGTACAAACAAGAGGTAATTTTAATTTAAGATAACCTCAGCCTTTATCTTGAAGGGAATATTCTTTGTTTCAGAAGACTATATTCTCTTGTCAACTAGAACAAAACATTATACAACAGTGATCAAATTGAATCTATTTTTACAATAAAACTGAGAATACTGGAAAGTCAGTCAAATGATTTTTATCATTTCCTCAAGGGGAATCAGAAATTTGACTCAAGCGTAGGATCATCATTCGTAATATAAATACAGTTTTGCAACAAACAAGCGTTGTAGATCAAATGAGATAAGGCTAAAACTTACCCTTGTTTTCCAAAATCTTGTTTCCCTCATTATTTGAACCTAAGGTGTTTGTAATTTGCTCTCCCTAATCTGGTATTGGTGCGCTCTGCTTAGCTCTTAACGTGCTGCAGCTGTTGGCTTTCCTGAGTTTCTTTATTCTGTAGTATACTCCTGAGAAAACAGTAAACAGTTCTCTATCCACCTTCACACTCTATCATTATCTGAGTAATGTTCTCTTTATTAATTTTCGACCCACGTCCATTTTCAGTTCGTTTTTCTCGTGGAACCACTTATTGCATGACAGAAACGTCTCTTTCGCTGTATCAGTGTCATCGCAATGCAAGCATACATCGAACTTAGTGTCTCTATTTTTTTTCTACTACTTGAAGCTGCCGTGACGCAACATGGGCAAAGTTAGAGGAAAACTTCAACTTTCAATAACCACCTTTCACACAGACAAAGAAATCGGGAGTGAGTGACTAAGTCTATGCTGCAGTGTCCACATGTCATAAACCTCCTGCTAATTATCAAGGGTTATATCTAGTTGCTTATTCTTCATTGCAGTTGTGCTGGCAAAACGGTTGTTGTCGTTTCCCTAAAAGAAAATATAATATAAAAAATATATAATAATACCTATTTTTAAGTTAACACTACCACAGAAAAAAAAAAATCAGTAACGTTTTAATCATGTTCCAGCTGAGGGATCAGATAATTTGGCTCAAGTTTAAACAAAGATCATCATTTGTGATAGATAAATAGTTTTGCAACAAACAAAGATTTTTAATAAATACGATTATAACTCCAATTTACCTTAAGGCCAGACGTAGCTCTTTTATAAGGAAGGCTGTATATTACACCAGTAAAATATTAAAAGGCCACTGTCTTGACTATTTTCTTTGTAGGATCCTTCTGAGACATTAACAAGGCGTAATTTTTATTTAAGATAGCCTCAGCCTTTATCTTGGAGGAAACGCTCTTTGCTCCAGAAAGCCATATTTTCTTGTCAACTAGAAAAAACATTTTACTACAGGGATCAAATTGAAGGGTTCTTTCCAATTAAACTAAGGATACTGGAAAGTCAGACAAATGATTTTTATCATTTTCTAAAAAAAATCAGAAATTTGACTCAAGGGTAAGACTGAAGTACTTTTGCAACAAATAAGGTTTGTAGATCAAATGAGATAATTCTCCAACGTATTAAAAAATCAGCTGCACTTTTCATTCTGCAATCATATAGGTGCAAAAGGAAAATGCAGTTTTCACAGATGGATATTAGACCATTATTTAAGGAATTTGCCTGGTTGAAAAAATCGCTTCTTACCTAAAACAGAAGCACTATGATAGGAAACAATCATAAATTTCGAACATTCCGTAATCATACCTCGTAATAGAGAATCAGTTGAAGAGAGAGTCACCAATGTCATCATTACATTAAAAAAAATATCATTACTACAAGAATTATTTCCAGTTTTATAGCTTCTAATGTAGACAAAATCAAACTAAACTTTCAACATACGATTTTTTAAAGTGGATCAGGATGTACCAGCTGCAAAATTGATTCAAATTTTTCCTCAACATTTTGACAGTAAAAAATATCGACTCCTGACTGGCATTGTTTGATAACTTGTATGCATTTTTATTAGATATTTTTCTGAAACCATTTGTTTTCTAGCTGTTATATAATATCCAGCGAGAGGCTTACAAACACTAAAACACAACCACAAGTTAGTGTTCCCAGCGTTTTTGAAGAAAACTGAATCTAAGTGTGTTAAATAGTCAGCAAATAATTTGTGATGATGTGCGATTAAAGAGAACTAGAAGAATGGCTTATCAACATTCTCGCACAAAATTAGTACATGCTACTTTATTATATAATTAAACATTAATTGAACTGGTAAACTTACCAATATTCCTGACAATCTGGAAGATTCCATGATTAATATTTGATAAAGGAAACGTAAATGTACGTTTTCTAGTCAATCCTGGGCTACTTTCCTAACCCAGTAGTATTATATATTAACTAGTATCCCCCCGTTTGCTTTGGTGGAACAAATAAGACGAAATATCTAAATGTTTGTCAACCACCCATCTGAACTCCAACATCTTAGGTAAACATATAATTAACGGCGTTCTATTTGGCTGCTTTTCACACACTGAAACGAGACACATGCTATACAAGTATAGAAGTAGACCTTAAAAAGAACTAGTTTTATGCAGTAAGAGTTCAGTAAACATTTCGTAATCATATCTCGTAACAGAGAATCAGATGAAGAGAGAGTCACAAGTGTCATCATTACAGTTAAAAAAAAACTAAATTACTATTATTACAAGAATTATTTGTTATTTTAGAGCTCTCATGTAGACAACTTCAACCTAAACTTTAAACATACCATTTTTTAAAGTGGATCAGGATGTACCAATTGCAAAATTGATGCAATTTTGTCCCCAACATTTTGACAGTAAAAAATATCGACTCCTGAATGGCATTGTTTAATAACTTGTAGTAATAATTTTTATTAGATATTTTTCTGAGACCATCTATTTTCTAGCAGTTATATAATATCCACAGAGAGACTTGCAAACACTAAAACAGAACCACAAGTTAGTTTTCCCAACGTCTTTGAAGAAAACTTAATCTAAATGTGTTAAATGGTCAGCAAATAATTTGTGATTATGTGCGGTAAACGTGAATTAGACGAATGGCATATATCAACATTCTGGCACAAAATTAATACATGAAACTTTATTGTATAATTAAACATTAATTGAACTGGTAAACTTACCAATAAATCTGGCAAACTGGAGGAGTCCATGATTAATATTTGATAAAGGAAACGTAAATGTACGTTTTCTAGGGAATCAAGGGCTACCATCCTAACCCAGTATTATTATCTATTAACCAGTATCCCCTGTTTCCTTCCGTAGAATAAATAAGACAAAATAACTAAATGTTTATCAACCACCCATCTGAACTCCACCATCTTAAGTAAACATATTAACGGCGTTCTATTTGGCTGCTTTTCACACACTGAAACAAGACCCATGCTATACAAGTATAGAAGTAGACTTAAAAAAAAAGTAGTTTTATGCAGTAAAAGTTCAGTAGACATTTCGTAATCATATCTCGTAACAGAGAATCAGATGAAGAGAGAGTTACAAATGTCATCATTACAGTTAAAAAAAACTAAATTACTACTATTACAAGACTTATTTTTTATTTTAGAGCTCTTATGTAGACAAAATCAAACTAAGCTTTGAACATACCATTTTTTAAAGAGGATCAGGATGTACCAATTTCAAAATTGATGCAAATTTTCCCCCCAATATTTTGACAGTAAAAAATATCGACTCCTGACTGGCATTGTTTAATAACTTGTAGTATCCATTTTTATTAGATATTTTTCTGAGACCATCTGTGTTCTAGCAGTTATATAATATCCAGCGAGAGGCTTACAAGCACTAAAACAAAACCACAAGTTAGTGTTCCCAGCGTCTTTGAAGAAAACTTAATATAAGTGTGTTAAATGGTCAGCAAATAATTTGTGATTATGTGCGGTAAAAGATAATTAGAAGAATGGCTTATCAACATTCTGACACAAAATTAGTACATGACACTTTATTGTTTAATTAAACATTAATTGAACTGGTAAACTTACCAATATTTCTGACAATCTGGAAGAGTCCATGATTAATATTTGATAATGGAAACGTAAATGTACGTTTTCTAGGGAATCAAGGGCTACTTTCCTAACCCAGTAGTATTATCTATTAACTAGTATCCCCCGTTTGCTTCCGTAGTATAAATAAGACAAAATAACTAAATGTTTATCAGTCACCCATCTGAACTCCACCATCTTAAGTAAACATATTAACGGCGTTCTATTTGGCTGCTTTTCACACACTGAAACAAGACACATGCTATACAAGTATAGAAGTAGACTTAAAAAAAAGTAGTTTTATGCAGTAAAAGTTCAGTAAACATTTCGTAATCATATCTCGTAACAGAGAATCAGATGAAGAGAGAGTCACAAGTGTCATCATTACAGTTAAAAAAAACTAAATTACTATTATTAGAAGAATTCTTTGTTATTTTAGAGCTCTCATGTAGACCACAGCAAACTAAACTTTGAACATACCATTTTCTAAAGTGGATCAGGATGTACCAATTGCAAAATTGATGCAAAGTTTGACCGTAAAAAATATTGCCTCCTGACTGGCATTGTTGATAACTTGTAGTATGCATTTTTATTAAATATTTTTCTGAGATCATCTGTTTTCTATCAGTTATATAATATTTAGCGAGAGACTTGCAAACACTAAAACAGAACCACAAGTTAGTGGTGCTAGCGTCTTTGAATAAAACTGAATCTAAGTGAGTTAAATGGTCAGCGAATAATTTGTGATAATTATGCGGTAAAAGAGAATTAGAAGAATAGCGTATGAACATTGTGGCACAAAATTAATATATGATACTTTATTATATAATTAAATATTAATTGAACTGGGAAACTTACCGATATTTAGGACAATCGGGACGAGTCAACGAATAATATTTGATAAAGGAAACGCAAATGTACGTTTGCTAGGGAATACAGGGCTACTTTCCTAATCCAGTAGTATTATCTATTAACGAGTATCCCCCGTTTGCTTCCGTGAAATAGATAAGACGAAATAAATAAATGTTTGTCGACCACCCATCTGAAGTCCACCATATTAAGTAAACATATGATTAACAGCGTTTTATTTGGCTGCTTTGCACTTACTGAAACGAGACACATGCTATACAAGTATAGGAGTAGACCTTAAAAAAAAAGCAGTTTTATGCAGTAAAAGTTCAGTAAACATTTCGTAATCATATCTCGTAACAGAGAATCAGACGAAGAGAGAGTCACAAATGTCATCATTACAGTTTAAAAAATTTTTGTTATTATTACAAGAATTATCTGTTATTTTATAGCTTCTCATGTAGACAAAATCAAAGTAAGCTTGTAACATACCATTTCCTAAAGTGGATCAGGGGATGCCAACTGGAAAATGATGCAATTTACCAGAAGATTTTGGCCGTGAAAAATATTAACTCCTGACTGGGATTGTTTGATAATTTGTCGTACGCATTCTGATCTGATATTTTTCTGAAACCACCTGTTTCCTAGCAGTCATATAACACCCAGCGAGCGCTTTCCAAATACTGAAACAGAAACACATGTCAGTGTTTCGGGCGTCTTTGAGATAACTAAATCTATGTGTGTAATAAAAGGTCAGTAAACAAATCGAGATCATACATCGAAAAGACAAAGATGTCACAAGACAGGTTATATTTGTCATCATTCCGGTTCAAAATTAATCCATTACAAAACTTTTTATATACTTTAACCTAATTTAACTGGCAAACTTACCAACATTTCTGGTAATCGGGAAAAATCTTGAAATAATATTTGATAAACCAAATTTGAAAAGTCTATAAATATAGGTGACATCGAAGCAAAGGACGAGATTTGGTCTGCTGTACGTAAAAGCAACACCACTTCTACATTAAAAAAACAATTTCTGCTCGCCAACTGAAACAAAAACACTGTACTATAGAAAAAGGACAAAAAATATTTTTGTCGCAGAAATTATTAGAGTAAATAATCAGAAAATACTTTTCAACATTGACCTTTGAAGGATATCAGTTTGACTGGGACTATAATCATCATTAGTAACACCAAAGATTTTTGTAACAACATACTTTTATATTTAAAATTAGGTAAAGGTTCCAACTCACCAATAGAATATATAAAGGCACTGGGTTGACTATTTTCTTAGGATTATAGTTACGTACAAACAAGAGGTAATTTTTATTTAAGATAACCTCAGCCTTTATCTTGAAGGGAATATTCTTTGTTTCAGAAGACTATATTCTCTTGTCAACTAGAACAAAACATTATACAACAGTGATCAAATTGAATTTGTTTTTACAATAAAACTCAAAATATTGGAAAGTCAGTCAAATGATTTTTATCATTTTCTCAAGGGGAATCAGAAATTTGACTCAAGCGTAGGATCATCATTTGTAATATAAATACAGTTTTGCAACAAACAAGCGTTGTAGATCAAATGAGATAAGGCTAAAACTTACCCTTGGTTTCCAAGATCTGGTTTCCCTCATTATTTGAGACTGGCGAGTTTGCAATTCGCTCTCCCTAATCTGGTATTGGTGCGCTCTGCTTAGCTCTTAACGTGCTGCAGCTTTTGGCTTTCCTGAGCTTCTTTCTTCTGTAGTATCCTCCTGAGAAAACAGTAAACAGTTTTCTATCCACCTTCACACTCTATCATTATCTGAGTAATGTTCTCTATATTAATTTTCAAACCCACTTCCATTTCCAGTTCGTGTTTCTCGTGGAACCACTTATTGCATGACAGAAACGCGTCTTTCGCTGTATCAGTGTCATCGCAATGCGAGCATACATCGAACTTAGTGTCTCCATTTTTTTTCTACTACTTGAAGCTGCCGTGACGCAACATGGGCAAAGTTAGAGGAAAAATTCAACTTTCGATGACCACCTTTCACCCAGACTAGGAAATCGGGAGTGAGTGACTTCGTCTATGCTGCAGTGTCCACATGTCATAAACCTCCTGCTAATTATCAAGGGTTACCTCTAGTTGCTTATTCTTCATTGCAGTTGTGCTGGCAAACGGTTGTTGTCGTTTCCCTAAAAGAAAATATAATATAAAAAAAGAATAACACCTATTTTTAAGTTATCACTACCACAGAAAAAAAAATCAGTAACGTTTTAATCATGTTCCAGCTAAGGGATCAGATAATTTGGCTCAAGTTTAAACAAAGATCATCATTTGTGATAGAGAAATAGTTTTGCAACAAAGATTTTTAATAAATGCGATTAAAACTCCAATTTACCTTAAGGCCAGACGTAGCTCTTTTATAAGGAAGGCGGTATATTACACCAGTAAAATATTAAAAGGCCACTGTCTTGACTATTTTCTTTGTAGGATCCTCCTGAGACATTAACAAAGCGTAATTTTTATTTAAGATAGCCTCAGCCTTTATCTTGGAGGAAACGTTCTTTGTTCCAGAAAGCTATATTTTCTTGTCAACTAGAAAAAACATTTTACTGCAGGGATCAAATTGAATGTGTATTTCCAATTAAACTAAGGATACTGGAAAGTCAGACAAATGATTTTTATCATTTTCTCAAAAAAATCAGAAATTTGACTAAGGGTTAGATCATCATTCGTAATACTGAAGTACTTTTGCAACAAATAAGCTTTGTAGATCAAATTGTAGATCAAATGAGATAATGCTCCAACGTATTAAAAAATCAACTGCAGTTTTCATTCTGCATTGGTATAGGTGCAAAAGAAAAATGCAATTTTCACAGATGGATATTAGACCATTATTTAAGAAATTTGCCTAGTTAAAAAATCGCTTCTTACCTAAAACAGAAGCACTATGATAGGAAACAATCATACATTTTGTACAACTAAAATGAGCAGAGTAAATAGTTACTAAATAATTTTCGTTAACTAGATTACCAAGGACCAGAAATTTGACTCATGCATGATCATCATTTGTATTATCAGAAAAATTGATACACCTTACATTTATTATTAAGAATAAACTTATAGCCTCATCTCACCTGTATAATACGAGAGAAGCACAGTGTTAACAATTTTTTGGTGTGAAGTCGTACAGGGACAAAAGAAGATGCAATATTTATCTAGGGTAACCTAGACTTTTAAGACCTTTAAAATACACTATAAAGTTGAGGTGTTCACCATAAAGTTATGCAGGTGCAAAAGAGAAACGCAATTTTCCAAATGCACACACAAATAATGTCTGCTCGTCAACTGAAACAGAAACACTGTACTATAGAAAAAGGACATAAAACATTTTGTCACAGAAATTATCAGATTAAATAATCAGCAAATACTTTCCAACATTGACATTTGAAGGATATCAATTTAACTGCAGCATATTCATTATTAGTAACACCAAAGATTTTTGTAACACACTTTTATATTTCAAATTAAGTAAAGGTTCCAACTCACCATTAGAATATATAAAGGCACTTGGTTGCTATTTTCTTTGCAGGATTATAGTTAGGTACAAATAAGACGTAATTTTTAATTAAGATAGCCTCAGTCTTTATATTGAGGGGACTATTCTTCGTTTCGGAAAACTATATTCTCTTGTCAACTAGAACAAAACATTATACAACAGTGATCAAATTGAATATATTTTTACAATAAAACTGATAATACTGAAAAGTCAGTCAAATGATTTTTATCATTTTCTCAAGGGGAATCAGAAATTTGACTCAAGCGTAGGATCATCATTCGTAATATAAATACAGTTTTGCAACAAACAAGCGTTGTAGATCAAATGAGATAAGGCTAAAACTTACCCTTGGTTTCCAAGATTTCGTTTCCCTCATTATTTGAGACTGACGAGTATGGAATTCGCTCTCCCTAATCTGGTATTGATACGATCTGCTTAGCTCTTATCGTGCCGCAGATTTTGGCTTCCCTGAGCTTCTTTCTTCTGTAGTATCTTCCTGACAAAACAGTAAACAGTTCTCTATCCACCTCCACACTATAATTATCTGAGTAATATTCTCTTTATTAGTGTTCAAACCCACTTCCATTTCCAGTTTGCGTTTCTAGTGGAACCACTTATTGCATGACAGAAACGTGTCTTTCGCTGTATCAGTGTCATCGCAATGCGAGCATACATCGAACTTAGTCTCCATTTTTTTCTACTACTTCAAGCTTCCGTGACGCAACATGGGCAAAGTTAGAGGAAAAATTCAACTTTCGGTGACCATCTTTCACCCAGACAAGAAATCGGGAGTGAGTGACTTGGTCTATGCTGCACTGTCCACATGGCGTTCTATTTGGCTGCTTTTCACACACTGAAACGAGACACATGCTATACAAGTAGAAAACTGGACCTTAAAAAAGTAGTTTTATGCAGTAAAAGTTCAGTAAACATTTCGTAATCATATCTCGTAACAGAGAATCAGATGAAGAGAGAGTCACAAGTGTCATCATTACAGTTAAAAAAAAAACTAACTTACTATAATTACAATAATTATTTTTTATTTTAGAGCTCTCATGTAGACAAAATCAAACTAAACTTTGAACATACCTTTTTTTTAAGTAACTTAGGATGTACTAACTGAAAAATTGATTCAAATTTTTCCACAACATTTTGACAGTAAAAGATATCGACTCCTGACTGGCATTGTTTGATAACTTGTACTATGCATTTTTATTAGATATTTTTCAGAGATCATCTGTTTTCTAGCAGTTATGTAATATCCAGCGAGGGGCTTGCAAGCACTAAAACAGAACCACAAGTTAGTGTTCCCAGCGTCTTTGAAGAAAACTTAATCTAAGTGTGTTAAATGGTCAGCAAATAATTTGTGATTATGTGCGGTAAAAGAGAATTATAAGAATGGCTTATATGAACATTCTGGCACAAAATTAATACATGACACTTTATTGTTTAATTAAACATTAATTGAACTGGTAAACTTACCAATATTTCTGACAATCTTGAAGAGTCCATGATTAATGTTTGGTAAAGGAAACGCAAATGTACGTTTTCTAGGGAATCAAGGGCTACTTTCCTAACCCAGTAGTATTATTAATCTAAGTGTGTTAAATGGTCAGCAAATAATTTGTGATTATGTGCGGTAAAATAGAATTAGAAGACTGGCTTATCAACATTTTGTCACAAAATTAATACATGACACTTTTTTGTTTATTTAACATTAATTGAACTGCTAAACTTATCAATATTTCTGACAATCTCGAAGAGTCAATGACTATTATTTGGTAAATGAAACGTAAATGTACGTTTTTCAGGGAATCCAGGGCTACATTCCTAACCCAGTAGTATTATCTATTAACTAATATCCCATGTTTCCTTCCGTAAAATAAATAAGACCAAATAACTAAATGTTTATCAACCACTCATCTGAACTCCACCATCTTAAGTAAACATATTAACGGCGTTCTATTTGGCTGCTTTTCACACACTGAAACAAGACACATGCTATACAAGTATAGGAGTAGACCTTAAAAAGTAGTTTTATGCAGTAAAAGTTCAGTAAACATTTCGTAATCATATCTCGTAACAGAGAATCAGATGAACAGAGAGTCACAAGTGTCATCATTACAGTTAAAAAAAAACTAAATTACTATTGTTAGAAGAATTCTTTGTTATTTTAGAGCTCTCATGTAGACCACAGCAAACTAAACTTTGAACATACCATTTTCTAAAGTGGATCAGGATGTACCAATTGCAAAATTGATGCAAATTTTTCCTCAACATTTTGACAGTAAAAGATATCGACTCCTGACTGGCATTGTTTGATAACTTGTAGTATGCATTTTTATTAGATGTTTTTCTGAGACCATCTGTTCTCTGTTATATAATATCCAGCGAGAGGCTTACAAGCACTAAAACAGAACCACAAGTTAGTGTTCCCAGCGTCTTTGAAGAAAACTTAATCTAAGTGTATTAAATGGTCAGCAAATAATTTGTGATTATGTGCGGTAAAAGAGAATTAGAAGAATGGCTTATATTAAAAATATGGCACAAAACTAATACATGACACTTTATTGTATAATTAAACATTAATTGAACTGGTAAACTTACCAATATTTCTGACAATCTTGAAGAGTCCATGATTAATATTTGGTAAAGGAAACGTAAATGTACGTTTTCTAGGGAATCAAGGGCTACCATCCTAACCCAGTAGTATTATCTGTTAACCAGTATTCCCCGTTTCCTTCCGTAGAAAAACTAAGACAAAATAAGTAAATGTTTATCGACCATCCATCTGAATTCCACCATCTTAAGTAAACATATTTACAGCGTTTTATTTGGCTGTTTTTCACACACTGAAACAAGACACATGCTATACAAGTAGAGAAGTAGACCTTAAAAAAGTAGTTTTATGCAGTAAAAGTTCAGTAAACATTTCGTAATCATATCTCGTAACAGAGAATCAGATGAAGAGAGAGTCACAAGTGTCATCATTACAGTAAAAAAAAAACTAAATTACTATTATTACAAGAATTATTTGTTATTTTAGAGCTCTCATGTAGACAACTTCAAACTAAACTTTAAACATATCATTTTTTAAAGTGAATCAGGATGTACCAATTTCAAAATTGATGCAAATTTTCCCCCAACATTTTGACCGTAAAAAATATCGACCTCTGACTGGCATTGTTGATAACTTGTAGTATGCATTTTTATTAGATATTTTTTGAGACCATCTGTTTTCTAGCAGTTATATAATATCCAGCGAGGCCCACTAAAACGCAGCACAAAGTCACACGTTAGTATTTCCAGTGTCTTTAAAGAAAACTGAATCTAAGCGTGTTAAATGCACAGCAAACAATTTGCGATTATGTTTCGTGAAAGAAGAATATTGGTTCAATATCAATATCCAGCGAGAGACTTGCAAACACTAAAATAGAACCACAAGTTAGTGTTTCCAGCGTCTTTGAAGAAAACTGAATCAAAGTGGATTAGATGGTCAGCAAATAATTTGCGATTATGTGTCGTGAAAGAGAATTAGAAGTATGGCTTCTCAAGAGTCTGGCAGATAATTAATACATGATACTTTATTATATAATTAACCATTGATTGAACTGGGAAACTTACCAATATTTCGGACAATCGGGAAGAGTCTATCATTTATATTTGATGAGTGAAACGTCAATGCACGAATTCTAAGAAATCCAGAGCTCCTTTCCTTATGCGATAGTATTATTCAATAACTAGTATCATCCGTTTCGTACCGTGGAATAAATAAGACAAAGTAACTGAAAGTTTATCAACTACCCGTATGGTCTCCAACATCTTAAGTAGACATATGATCAACAGCATTTTATTTGGCTGCGTTTCACACACTGAAACGACACACGTGCTATACAAGTATAAAAGTAGACATTAAAAAAGTAGTTTTATACGCTAAAAGTTCAGTAAACATTTCGTAATCATATCTCGTAACAGAGAATCAGACGAAGAGAGAGTCGCAATTGTCATCATTACAGTTTAAAAAAACTAAATTATTATTACAAGAATTATTTGTTATTTTATAGCCTCTCATGTAGACAAAATTAAAGTAAGCTTGCAACATACCATTTCCTAAAGTGGATCAGGGGATGCCAATTGGAAAATTGATGCAATTTACCAGAAGATTTTGGCCGTGAAAAATATTGACTCCTAACTGGGATTGTTTGATAATTTGTCGTAGGCATTCTGATCTGATATTTTTCTGAAACCACCTGTTTTCTAGCAGTCATATAACACCCAGCGAGCGCTTTCCAAATACTAAAACAGAAACACATGTCAGTGTTTCGGGCGTCTTTGAGATAACTAAATCTATGTGTGTAATAAAAGGTCAGTAAACAAATCGAGATCATACATCGAAAAGACAAAGATGTCACAAGACAGGTTATATTTGTCATCATTCCGGTTCAAAATTAATCCATTACAAAACTTTTTATATACTTTAACCTAATTTAACTGGCAAACTTACCAACATTTCTGGTAATCGGGAAAAATCTTGGAATAATATTTGATAAACCAATTTGAAAAGTCTATAAATATAGGTGACATCAAAGCAAAGGACGAGATTTGGTCTGCTGTACGTAAAAGCAACACCACTTCTCCATTAAAAAAACAATTTCTGCTCGCCAACTAAAACAAAAACACTGTACTATAGAAAAAGGACAAAACATATTTTTGTCGCAGAAATTATTAGAGTAAATAATCAGAAAATACTTTTCAACATTGACCTTTGAAGGATATCAGTTTGACTGGGACTATAATCATCATTAGTAACACCAAAGATTTTTGTAACAACATACTTTTATATTTAAAATTAGGTAAAGGTTCCAACTCACCAATAGAATATATAAAGGCACTGGGTTGACTATTTTCTTAGGATTATAGTTAGGTACAAACAAGAGGTAATTTTTATTTAAGATAACCTCAGCCTTTATCTTAAAGGGAATATTCTTTGTTTCAGAAGACTATATTCTCTTGTCAACTAGAACAAAACATTATACAACAGTGATCAAATTGAATCTATTTTTACAATAAAACTCAGAATATTGGAAAGTCAGTCAAATGATTTTTATCATTTCCTCAAGGGGAATCAGAAATTTGACTCAAGCGTAGGATCATCATTCGTAATATAAATACAGTTTTGCAACAAACAAGCGTTGTAGATCAAATGAGATAAGGCTAAAACTTACCCTTGTTTTCCAAAAACTTGTTTCCCTCATTATTTGAACATAAGGTGTTTGGAATTTGCTCTCTCTAATCTGATATTGATGCGTTCTGCTTAGCTCTTAACGTGCTGCAGCTTTTGGCTTTCCTGGGCTTTTTCTTCTGTAGTATCCTCCTGACAAAACAGTAAACAGTTCTCTATCCACCTTCACACTCTATCATTATCTGAGTAATGTTCTCTTTATTAATTTATAAACCCACTTCCATTTCCAGTTCGTGGTTCTAGTGGAACTACTTATTGCATGACAGAAACGTGTCTTTCGCTGTATCAGTGTCATCGCAATGCGAGCATACATCGAACTTAGTGTCTCCATTTTGTTCTACTACTTGAAGCTGCCGTGACGCAACATGGGCAAAGTTAGAGGAAAAATTCAACTTTCGATGATCACCTTTCACCCAGACAAGGAAATGGGGAGTGAGTGACTTGGTCTATGCTGCACTGTCCACATGTCATAAACCTCTTGCTAAGTGTCAAGGGTTACCTCTAGTTGCTTATTCTTCATTGCAGTTGTGCTGGCAAAACGGTTGCCTTAGTTTATAAGAATGTGCTCTATCTCCAAAGCGTTTTAGTCGTTTCCCTAAAACAAAATATAACATAAAAAAGAATAATACCTATCTTTAAGTTAACACTACCACACAAAAAGATCAGTAAGTTTTTAATCATGTTCCTGCTAAAGGATCAGATAATTTGACTCAAGCTTAAACAAGGATCATCATTTGTGATAGAGAAATAGTTTTGCAATATATAAATACGGTTGGAACTCCAATTTACCTTAAGACTAGGCGTAGCGCTTTTATAAGGAAGGTTGTATATTACACCAGTAAAATATTAAACGGCCACTGTCTTGACCATTTTCTTTGTAGGATCCTGCTGAGACATGAACAAAGCGAAATGTTTATTTAAGATAGCCTCAGCCTTTATCTTGAGGGGACTATTCTTCGTTTCGGAAAACTATATTCTCTTGTCAACTAGAACAAAACATTATACAACAGTGATCAAATTGAATCTATTTTTACCATAAAACTGAGAATACTGGAGAGTCAGTCAAATGATTTTTATCATTTCCTCAAGGGGAATCAGAAATTTGACTCAAGCGTAGGATCATGATTCGTAATACAAATACAGTTTTGCAACAAATAAGCTTTGTAGATCAAATTAGATAAAGCTACAACTTACCCTTGGTTTCCAAGATCTCGTTTCCCTCATTATTTGAGACTGACGCGTTTGGAATTCGCTCTCCCTAATCTGGTACTTATACGATCTGCTTAGCTCTTAACGTGCCGCAGATTTTGGCTTTCCTGAGCTTCTTTCTTCTGTAGTACCCTCCTGACAAAACAGTAAACACTTCTCTATCCACATTCACTCTCCATCATTATCTGGGTAATGTTCTCTTTGCTAATTTTCAAACCCACTTACATTTCCAGTTCGTGTTTCTAGTGGAACCACTTATTGCATGACAGATATGTGTATTTCGCTGTATCAGTGTCATAGCAAGACGAGCATACATCGAACTTAGTGTCTCCTTTTTTTTGTCTACTATTTGAAGCTGCCGTGACGCAACATGGACAAAGTTAGAGGAAACATTTAACTTTCGATGACCACCTTTCAACTAGACAAGGAAATCAGGAGTAAGTGACTTAGTCTATGCTGCAGTTTCAACATGTCATAAACATCTTGCTAATTGTCAAGGGTTAGTTGCTTATTTTTCATTGCAGTTGTGCTGGAAAAACGGTTGCGTTGGTTTATAAGAATGTCCTCTATCTCAAAAATGTTGTTGTCGTTTCCCTAAAACAAAATATGATATAAAAAAAGGATAATACCTATTTTTAAGTTAACACTACCACAGAAAAAAAATCAGTAAGTTTTTAATCATGTCCCAGTTAAGTGATCAGATAATTTGACTCAAGTTTAAACAAAGGTCATCATTTGTGATAGAGAAATAGTTTTACAACAAACAAAGATTTTTAATAAATAGAAGATAGAACTTCAATTTACCTTAAGGCCAGACGTAGCTCTTCTATAAGGAAGGCTGTATATTACACCATTAAAATATTAAAAGGCCACTGTCTTGACTATTTTCTTTGTTGGATTCTGCTGAGACATTAACAAAGCGTAATTTTTATTTAAGATAGCCTCAGCCTTTATCTTGGAGGAAATGTTCTTTGTTCCAGAAAGCCATATTTTCTTGTCAACTAGAAAAAACATTTTACTACAGGGATCAAATTGAATGTGTCTTTGCAATTAAACTAAGGATACTGGAAAGTCAGACAAATGATTTTTATCATTTTCTCAAAAAAATCAGAAATTTCACTCAAGGGTAAGATCATCATTCTTCTTTGTGGAGTCGTACAGGGGCAAAATAAGATGCTGTATTTATCTATGGTAACCTAGAACTTTAAAATAAATAAGCTCTGTTCCAGAATAAAATCTTTGCTTGCCACCTAAAACAGGAACGGTTTTCGTTTAAACTTAATTCAAGATGCTGAACAAACTAACTTAATTGAAAAGTAATGCAAATCAAAGCACATCTCTTTGGAACGTTTTAACTAAAACAAAACCTTATGAAATGAGATGGAATTACATAGATCTTACTGTAAAATTAGATGCAGTAAAAAGTGGATGTATTTTGACAATAAAATTAAGAATAGTGAAAAGTCAATCAAATGATTTTTATCATTTTCTCGAGGGGAATTAGGAATTTGACCCAAGCGTAGGATCATCATCCTAAAACAATTTTTGTTTTTGGATACGGGAGGGAGAAATGCTACATGCAGACCTCATTCACGACACCGTAGTGCGTGGGATTTCGAGGTACCGTGAGACTCCTACTCACTAAAACTCCGCTCCCTGGAATACCGCACCTTTGTCCCTACCTCCGTCGGAAAGGTTTCACACAATGAGGTTGGGTTTGAATGTTTTTATTCTGGTTTTGCCGCGGGGCGTTAGCGGGTAAGTATAAGCTTTAGACGCTTATTAAAACAAAAGTACTTTTGCAACAAATAAGCTTTGTATATCAAGTGAGATAAGGCTACAACTTACACTTCTCCTAGATTTTGTTTCCGTCATTATTTGAGACCGAGGAGTTTGGAATTTGCTCTCCCTAATCTGATATTCATAGGCTCGGCATGGCCGTTAACGTGCTGTAGCTTTGGACTCTCTTTAACTTCTTTCTTCTGTAGTACCCTCCTGAAAGAAAAAAAACAGTAGACAGTTCTCCATCTACCTTAACTATGTAACATCTGGATGATGTTATCTTTATTAATTTTCAAACCCAATTCCATTTCCAATTAGTTTTTCTAGTGGAACAGCTTATTCCATGACAGAAACGTGTCTTTCTCTGTATCAGTTTCATCGCAATGCGAGCATACATCGGGCTGCGTGTCTTAATTTTTTTTTGCTACTTGAAATAGTTGTGACACAACAGGGGCTAAGTTATATACAAAAATTCAGCTTTCGAGTACCACATCTCACACAGAGAAGGATATCTGGAGTGGGTGAGTTGGTCTATGATGCAGTGTCCGCATGTCATAAATCTCTAGCTAATTGTCAAAGGTTACCTCTCGTTGCCCATGCTTCATTGTAGAGTCGTCGTCTTTTCTCAGAACAATTGACTTGGTTTATAAGAATATTCTCTGTCTCAAAAGGGTTTTTGTGATTTCGCTAAAACAAAATATAATATAAAAAAAGAATAATATCTATTTTTAAGGTAGCACTATGATAGCAAAAAATCAGTAAGTTTTCGATCATGTCCCAGTTAAGGCATCAGATAATTTGACTCAAGCTTAAACAAAGGTCATCATTTGTGATAGAGAAATAGTTTTGCAACAAGCAAAAATTATTAATAAATACAACCAGATCACCAATTTACCTCAACACTAAACGTACCTTTTTTATAAGGAAGTTTGTATATTATCTTTTTGACTTGCCAACTTAAATGAGAGCACTGTATGGTAAAAAAGAAGTCTTTTGCCAACAAAATTAACAGGATGAACAGGCAGTAAACAGTTTTTAGCATCGATCTTATAAAGCCCATTCATTTGATCCATACGAAGCGGGTTATTGGGAAACAAATTTTCCGTCGTTATGCGTCGGCCGCCTGTATTTGACTCGTAAAGGCCTTTAATTAAATACGCATGTCAGGAAGATTGTGACAAAAAACATATACCATCTTAGAGCGTCCGCCATAATGACCTTTTGATATTTACAGATAGCTTATGTTGCACTGTCACCTAACTTATACACGCGTATCAAAATTTAACCCACTTCGACAACGGGATGCTCTATTATTCCGTATTTTTTAATGAATGGGACCATTCTTCGTTCTTAAAAGCTCTTAAAACTTCGTATATTAAGTAATGCATGGTTGCAACTTACCTAAAAGAGAACATAAAATTGGGGTGTTTACTACAGAGTTCTACAGGTGCAAAAGAAAAACGTAATTTTCACAAGTGAACACACAACTGTTTGGTTAAAGCATTTTTCTCTTTTCAGAAAATAGTTTCTGCTCTCGAGCTAAAACAAAAACACTGTGCTATATAAAAAGGACCAAAATATTTTTACAACAGAAATTGGCAGCTTAAATATTTTTCGTCATTTACCTTTGAAGGATCAGTTTGATTCTAGCATAATCATCATTAGGAACACCGAAAGAGTTTTTTAACAGCTAACTTTTATATTTAAATTTAAGTAAAATTTACAGCTCACCATTGAAATATAGAAAGGTTGTGTTGACTATTTTATTTTTTAGAATCGTACTGAGGCACAAACAGCGTAATCTTTATTTAAGATAGCCTCAGTCTTTATCTTGAAGAAAATGTTCCTCGTTTCAGACGACGATATTTTGTCAACTACATGTTTACGATCAGCTCTTAACGTGAAGTTGCTGTGACAAGACATGGGCTAAGCTGGAGGAAAAATTCAGATTTCGATGACCTCATTTCACCCAGGGAAGGAAATTCGGAGTGAGTGACTTGGTTTATGCTATAGTGTCCACATGTCATAAATCTCTTGCGAATTGTCAAGACTTATCTCTCGTTGCTTATTCTTCACTGCAGTTGTGCTGCAGAATGGTTGCCTTGGTTTATAAGAACATGCCCGATCTCAAAAGTGTTTTTGTGGTTTCGCTTAAACAAAATATAATATAAGAAAAGAATAATATCTATTTTAAGGTAACACTACCATAGCAAATAATCAGTAAGTTTTAAATCATGTTCCAACTATGAGATCAGCTAATTTGACTCAACTTCAAACAAAGGTCATCAT
This sequence comes from Tillus elongatus, assembly GCA_964006375.1. NCBI lineage: Eukaryota > Metazoa > Arthropoda > Insecta > Coleoptera > Cleridae > Tillus > Tillus elongatus. The sequence continues at coordinate 16,938,312 of OZ023269.1, read as the reverse complement.
TTGTGATAAAGAAATAGTTTTGCAGCAAACAAAGATTTTTGATAAATACGATTAGAATTCCAATTTACCTTAAGACTAGACGTAGCTCTTTTATGAGAAAGGCTGTATATTACACCAGTAAAACATTAAAAGGCCACTGTCTTAACTATTTTCTTCTTCGCTAAAACAAAATATAATATAAGAAAAGAATAATATATATTTTTAAGGTAACACTACCATAGCAAATAATCAGTAAGTTTTTAATCATGTTACAACTATGTGATCAGCTAATTTGACTCAACTTCAAACTAAGGTCATCATTTGTGATAGAGAAATAGTTTTGCAACAAAGATTTTTGATAAATACGATTAGAACTCCAATTTACCTTAAGACTAGACGTAGCTCTTTTATGAGAAAGGCTGTATATTACACCAGTAAAATATTAAAAGGCCACTGTCTTGACTTTTCTTCTTCACTAAAACAAAATATAATGTAAGAAAAGAATAATATACATTTTTTAGGTAACACTACCATAGCAAATAATCAGTAAGTTTTTAATCATGTTCCAACTATGGAATCAGCTAATTTGACTCAACTTTAAACTAAGGTCATCATTTGTGATAGAGAAATAGTTTTGCAACAAACAAAGATTTTTGATAAATACGATTAGAACTCCAATTTACCTTAAGGCCAGACGTAGCTCTTTTATAAGGAAGGCTGTATATTACACCAGTAAAGTATTAAAAGACCACTGTCTTGACTATTTTTTTCTTCGCTAAAACAAAATATAATGTAAGAAAAGAATAATATATATTTTTTAGGTAACACTACCATAGCAAATAATCAGTAAGTTTTTAATCATGTTCCAACTATGGAATCAGCTAATTTGACTCAACTTTAAACTAAGGTCATCATTTGTGATAGAGAAATAATTTTGCAACAAACAAAGATTTTTGATAAATACGATCAGAACTCCAATTTACCTTAAGACTAGACGTAGCTCTTTTTTAAGAAAGGCTGTATATTACACCAGTAAAACATTAAAAGGCCACTGTCTTAACTATTTTCTTCTTCGCTAAAACAAAATATAATATAAGAAAAGAATAATATATATTTTCAAGGTAACACTACCATAACAAATAATCAGTAAGTTTTTAATCATGTTACAACTATGGTATCAGATAATTTGGCTCAACTTTAAACAAAGATCATCATTTGTGATAGAGAAATAGTTTTGCAACAAACAAAGATTTTTGATAAATACGATTAGAACTCCAATTTACCTTAAGACTAGACGTAGCTTTTTTAATGGTAAGGCTGTATATTACACCAGTAAAATATTAAAAGGCCACTGTCTTAACTATTTTCTTCTTCGCTAAAACAAAATATAATATAAGAAAAGAATAATATACATTTTTTAGGTAACATTACCATAGCAAATAATCAGTAAGTTTTTAATCATGTTCCAACTATGGAATCAGCTAATTTGACTCAACTTTAAACTAAGGTCATCATTTGTGATAGAGAAATACTTTTGCAACAAACAAAGATTATTGATAAATACGATTAGAACTCCAATTTACCTTAAGACTAGACGTAGCTCTTTTATAAGGAAGGTTGTATATTACACCAGTAAAATATTAAATGGCCACTGTCTTTACTTTTCTTCTTCACTAAAACAAAATATAATGTAAGAAAAGAATAATATACATTTTTTAGGTAACACTACCATAGCAAATAATCAGTAAGTTTTTAATCATGTTCCAACTATGGAATCAGCTAATTTGACTCAACTTTAAACTAAGGTCATCATTTGTGATAGAGAAATAGTTTTGCAACAAAGATTTTTGATAAATACGATTGGAACTCCAATTTACCTTAAGACTAGACGTAGCTCTTTTATAAGAAAGGCTGTATATTACACCAGTAAAACATTAAAAGGCCACTGTCTTACCTATTTTCTTCTTCGCTAAAACAAAATATAATATAAGAAAAGAATAATATATATTTTCAAGGTAACACTACCATAACAAATAATCAGTAAGTTTTTAATCATGTTACAACTATGGTATCAGCTAATTTGACTCAACTTTAAACTAAGGTCATCATTTGTGATAGAGAAATACTTTTGCAACAAACAAAGATTATTGATAAATACGATTAGAACTCCAATTTACCTTAAGACTAGACGTAGCTCTTTTATAAGGAAGGTTGTATATTACACCAGTAAAATATTAAAAGGCCACTGTCTTGACTTTTCTTCTTCACTAAAACAAAATATAATGTAAGAAAAGAATAATATATATTTTTTAGGTAACACTACCATAGCAAATAATCAGTAAGTTTTTAATCATGTTCCAACTATGGAATCAGCTAATTTGACTCAACTTTAAACTAAGGTCATCATTTGTGATAGAGAAATAATTTTGCAACAAACAAAGATTTTTGATAAATACGATCAGAACTCCAATTTACCTTAAGACTAGACGTAGCTCTTTTATAAGAAAGGCTGTATATTACACCAGTAAAACATTAAAAGGCCACTGTCTTAACTATTTTCTTCTTCGCTAAAACAAAATATAATATAAGAAAAGAATAATATATATTTTCAAGGTAACACTACCATAACAAATAATCAGTAAGTTTTTAATCATGTTACAACTATGGTATCAGATAATTTGGCTCAACTTTAAACAAAGATCATCATTTGTGATAGAGAAATAGTTTTGCAACAAACAAAGATTTTTGATAAATACGATTAGAACTCCAATTTACCTCAAGACTAGACGTAGCTTTTTTAATGGGAAGGCTGTATATTACACCAGTAAAATATTAAAAGGCCACTGTCTTAACTATTTTCTTCTTCGCTAAAACAAAATATAATATAAGAGAAGAATAATATACCTTTTTTAGGTAACATTACCATAGCAAATAATCAGTAAGTTTTTAATCATGTTCCAACTATGGAATCAGCTAATTTGACTCAACTTTAAACTAAGGTCATCATTTGTGATAGAGAAATAGTTTTGCAACAAACAAAGATTTTTGATAAATACGATTAGAACTCCAATTTACCTTAAGACTAGACGTAGCTCTTTTATAAGGAAGGTTGTATATTACACCAGTAAAATATTAAATGGCCACTGTCTTTACTTTTCTTCTTCACTAAAACAAAATATAATGTAAGAAAAGAATAATATACATTTTTTAGGTAACACTACCATAGCAAATAATCAGTAAGTTTTTAATCATGTTCCAACTATGGAATCAGCTAATTTGACTCAACTTTAAACTAAGGTCATCATTTGTGATAGAGAAATAGTTTTGCAACAAAGATTTTTGATAAATACGATTAGAACTCCAATTTACCTTAAGACTAGACGTAGCTCTTTTATAAGAAAGGCTGTATATTACACCAGTAAAACATTAAAAGGCCACTGTCTTACCTATTTTCTTCTTCGCTAAAACAAAATATAATATAAGAAAAGAATAATATATATTTTCAAGGTAACACTACCATAACAAATAATCAGTAAGTTTTTAATCATGTTACAACTATGGTATCAGCTAATTTGACTCAACTTTAAACTAAGGTCATCATTTGTGATAGAGAAATACTTTTGCAACAAACAAAGATTATTGATAAATACGATTAGAACTCCAATTTACCTTAAGACTAGACGTAGCTCTTTTATAAGGAAGGTTGTATATTACACCAGTAAAATATTAAAAGGCCACTGTCTTGACTTTTCTTCTTCACTAAAACAAAATATAATGTAAGAAAAGAATAATATACATTTTTTAGGTAACACTACCATAGCAAATAATCAGTAAGTTTTTAATCATATTACAACTATGGTATCAGCTAATTTGACTCAACTTTAAACAAAGATCATCATTTGTGATAGAGAAATACTTTTGCAACAAACAAAGATTTTTGACAAATACGATTAGAACTCCAATTTACCTTAAGACTAGACGTAGCTTTTTTATAAGGAAGGCTGTATATTACACCAGTAAAATATTAAAAGGCCACTGTCTTTACTTTTCTTCTTCACTAAAACAAAATATAATGTAAGAAAAGAATAATATACATTTTTTAGGTAACACTACCATAGCAAATAATCAGTAAGTTTTTAATCATGTTCCAACTATGGAATCAGCTAATTTGACTCAACTTTAAACTAAGGTCATCATTTGTGATAGAGAAATAGTTTTGCAACAAAGATTTTTGATAAATACGATTAGAACTCCAATTTACCTTAAGACTAGACGTAGCTCTTTTATAAGAAAGGCTGTATATTACACCAGTAAAACATTAAAAGGCCACTGTCTTACCTATTTTCTTCTTCGCTAAAACAAAATATAATATAAGAAAAGAATAATATATATTTTCAAGGTAACACTACCATAACAAATAATCAGTAAGTTTTTAATCATGTTACAACTATGGTATCAGCTAATTTGACTCAACTTTTAAACTAAGGTCATCATTTGTGATAGAGAAATACTTTTGCAACAAACAAAGATTTTTGATAAATACGATTAGAACTCCAATTTACCTTAAGACTAGGCGTAGCTCTTTTATAAGGAAGGTTGTATATTACACCAGTAAAATATTAAAAGGCCACTGTCTTGACTATTTTCTTTGTAGGATCCTGCTGAGACATAAAGAAAGCGTAATTTTTGTTTAAGATAGCCTTAGCATTTATCTTGGGGGAAACGTTCTTCGATCCAGAAGGCGATATTTTTTTCTCAACCAGAACAAAACATTTGACTACAGTGATCAATTTGAACGTGTCTTTGCAATTACACTAAGGATACTGGAAAGTCAGTAAAATGATATTGATCATTTTCTCAAAGGAATCAGAAATTTGAATCATGTGTAAGATCATCATTCGTAGTACAGAAGTACTTTTGCAGCAAATAAGCTTCGTAGATCAAATTGTAGATCAAATGAGATAATGCTCTGACTTATTAAAAAAGCAGTTGCAGTTTTCATTCTGCAGGGTACAAGTGCGAAAGGACAATGCAATTTTCACAGATGGGTATTAGACCATTATTTAAGGAATTTGCCTGGTTAAAAGAAAACAAATTTGCTTCTTACCTCAAACAGAAACACTATGATAGGATACAATCATAAACTAAAATGAGCAGGTTCAATCGTTAGTAAATAATTTTCGTTAACGTCAACAAAAAATCAGAAATTTGACACATGCATGATCATTAGCATTATCAAAACAATTGATACACATTACATTTATTATTAAAAATAAACTGATACGTTTTAACTAAAACAAAACCTTATAAGCAGATATAGAATTTAATGTATTTTACTATAAAGCTAGGTGAGAGTAAGAGTAATAAAAGTCAGTAAATTAATTTTGCCATTCTCTTAAAGAAAAACACACATTTGACTATAGTATATGCATGGGACCATCGTTCGTAATATAAAAGTAGTTTTCCAACAAACAAACTCTGTATATAAATAATGCATGGATTAAACTTAGCTCGAAAACACTATAAAGTTGGGAGGTTCACCATAGAGTTATACAGATGAAAGAGAAACGAAATTTTCACAAATGCACACACAAGCATTTGGTTAATGTATTTTCTCGGTTGAGGAAATAATTCCTGCTCCCCAACTGAAACAGAAACCCTGTACTATAGAAAAAGGACGAAAAACGTTTTTGTCGCAGAAATTATCAGAGTAAATAATTTTTAGAGCAAATACTTTTTAACATTGACCTTTGAAGGATATCAGTTTGACTGGAGTATAATCATCATTAGTGACACCAAAGAATTTTGTAACAACATACTTTTATATTTAAAATTAAGTAAAGGTTCCAACTCACCATTAAAATCTAGAAGGGGACTGTTTTGACTATTTTCTTTGTAGGATTGTAGTGAGGTACAAACAAGACGTAATTGTCATTTAAGATAGTGTTCGGAGAACAATGGGGTTTGCAGAAGGGTAGTAGCAATTGTAGAAACATAATTATTAAAAACAGTAAAATAATATGTAAAGTTGGTATAGGAAAATTATCTACACTAAGTAATGTAAATATTGCACATAATTAAAGGTCATAATTGTATCGATAGCATTGGTATTGAAACTATTACATTATTATGTAAACAGTAAACAAGGTAAAATTGCAGCGTACAAGAAACGCAGAACTGCTGAAGTTTGCAATTTTGGAAGGACGCAAACTGATTAAAAAACTATGAGTAGTATTTGTTGATAAACATTAAGAGACAGTTAATTTTGAGATTGCTTAAGATGTAAAGACGCGACACTTGTGATTTTATGTAAACATTAAAACACTGTTCAATTAAGATTCACGATGTAAACAGTCCGAGTTAAAATTCATTCAGTTAGTTAGTAGTAGTATTAATTGTTGTGAGTTATTAAAGTTATAATTACACCGTTACTTATGTCTACATTCGCCTAGTTCGACGAGTTTATTTCTCAAACAGATAGCCTCAGCCTTTATCTTCAAGAGAATGTTCCTCGTTTCAGAACACCATATTTTCTTGCCAACTAGAATAAAACGTTATACAACAGCGATCAAATTGAATATATTTTTACAATTAAACTAAGAATAGTGGGAAGTCAGCCGAATGATTTTTATCATTTTCTCAAAGGGAATCAGAAGTTTGACCCAAGCGTAGGATCATCATCCTAAAACAAAAGTACTTTTGCAACAAATAAGTTTTGTATATTAAATGAGAAACGGCTACGACTTACACTTCCTGTCCTAGATTTCGTTTCCCTCATGCGAGACCGAGGAGTTTGGAATGTGTTCTCCCTAATCTGACATTTATACGCTCGGCTTGGCCCTTAACGTGCTGTAGCTTTTGGCTCTCCTTAACTTCATTCTTCTGTAGTACCCTCCTGAAAAAACAGCAGACACTTCTCCATCCACCTTAACTATCTATCATTATCTGGATGTTGTTCTCTTTATTAATTTTCAAACTCAATTCCATTTCCAGCTCGTGTTTATAGTGAGACCACATATTGCATAGTGTGTCTGGCTGTCGCTGTATCAGTGGCATCGAAATGCGAGCATATATCGGGCTTTTTTTCCCTTAGGGCTCGTTCGCGTCTTTGCCGCCCTGATAGCACCACAGCCTTATTGTGCAGGCTATTTGTCTTTTCTACTCTACCCATTTTAAAATCGCTGTGTCTTGAACTAGTCTGCACAGCAAATAGTGGGGTGAAGTTTTATATTGCTCTGTCTCTGGTCTAGGCTGTCCGTAGATCAGTTGTCTTTTGCGGTCCAGAGCAAAAGACGTGCTGGGCTGATTCCTTCCCTTCACCGCAGAGTCTGCATGCTAGGTCCCCCTCGATCCGCCCCATTTTATGCAGGTGTTTCTTGACGGCCATGTGTCCCGTCAAGAGTCCTGTTATGTTCCTGGACTGTCCTCTGCTAAGATCCAGCTCCACAACTCTCTATGAACTGGGTTCCTCAATTACTGACTTCTCATGTCTGAGCCTTGGACAGTTTGCCCAGTACACCTTGTGTTCGTTTCTGACCCAGGACTTAACATTCCTCCTAAAACCTCTTCAAACTTCGTAGATTAAGTAATGGATGGTTACAACTTACCTAAGAGACAGCATAAAGTTATGGTGTTCACTATAGAGTTCTACAGGTGCAAGAGAGAAACGTAATTATTACAAACGAACATAAAACTGTTTGGTTAAAGCATTTTCTTTTTTCAAAAAACAGTTTCTCCTCTCGAACTAAAATAGAAACACTGTGCTATTGAAAAAGGACCAAAAATATTTTTAAAACAGAAATTGGTAGATTAAATAATCAGAAAATATTTTTCGTCGTTCACCTTTCAAGGATCAATTTTACTCTAGCATAATTATCATTAGAGAGACCAAAAGAGTTTTCTAACAGATAACTTTTATATTTAAAATTAGGTAAAATTTACAGCTTACCATTGAAACATAGAAAGGTTGTGCTGACTATTTTCTTTGTAGGATCGTACTGAGGTACAAAATGACGTAATCTTTATTTAAGATAGCCTCAGCCTTTATCTTGAAGGAAATGTTCCTCATTTCTTGTATTTTCTTGTCAACTAGAACAAAACGTTATACAACAGCGAACGAATTGAAAGTATTTTTAGAATAAAACTAAGAATAGTGGAAGGTCAGTCAAATGATTTTAATCATTTTCTCAAGGGGAATCAGAAATTTGACTCAATCGTAGGATCATCATTCTAATACACAAGTACGTTTGGAGCAAATACGCTTTGTAGATCAAATAACATAAGGCTACAACTTACACTTGCTTTCCTAGATCTCGTTTCCCTAATTATTTGAGACCGAGGAGTTTGGAATTTGCTCTCCCTAATTTGATATTCTTACGCCTGGCTTAGCTCTTGAGGTGCTGCAGCTTTTGGCTTTCCTCAGCTTCTTTCTTCTGTAGTGCTCTCCTAACAAAACAGTTAACACTTCTTCATCCACCTTCACTATCAATTATTATCTGGATAATCCTCTTCATTAATTTTCATACCCAATCCCATTTCCAGTTTCCATGTTTCTAGCGGTACCACTTATTGCATGACAGAAACGTGTCTCTCGCTCTATCCGTGTCATAGCAATGCGAGCATACATCAAGCTTAGTGTCTTAATTTTTTTTGTACACTACTTGATGCTGCCGTGACAAGGCATGGGCTAAGCTAGAGGAAAAATTCAGATTGCGATGACATTTCACCCAGGGAAGGAAATCGGGAGTGAGTGACTTAGTCTATGCTGCAGTGTCCACATGTCATAAATCTCTTGCCAATTGTCAAAGGTTACCTCTCGTTGGCTATGATTCATTGCAGTTGTGCTAGCATTATGAATACGACAGAGTCGCCATCTCTTCTCAAAACGGTTGCCTTGATTTAGAAGAATATGCTATATATCATAAGTATTTTTGTGGTTTCGCTAAAACAAAATATAAAATAAAAAAAGAATAATATATATTTTTAAGGTAACACTACCATAGCAAAAAATCAGTAAGTTTCTAATCATGTTCCACTAAAGGATCAGATAATTCGACTCAATTTGAAGCAAAGGTCATCATTTGTGATAGAGATAGTTCTGCGACAAACAAAATTTTTTAATAAATACCCATAAATACTACAATTTACCTTAAAACTATACGTAGCTCTCTTATAAGGAAGGCTATATATTACACCAGTAAAATATTAAAAGATACCGTGCTAACTATTTTCCTTGTAGGATCCTAATGAAACACAAACAAAGCGTAATTTTTATTCAAGATAGTGTGAGCCTTTATTTTGGGGGAAATGTTCTTAGTTCCAGAAAGCCATTTCTTCTCGTTAACTAGAAAAAAAACATTTTACTACAGTGATCAAACTAAATGTGTCTTTACAATTAAACTAAGGATACTGGAAAGTCAGTCAAATGTTTTTTTATCATTTTCTCAAAGGAATCAGAAATTTGACTCAAGTGTAAGATCATCATTCGTAATACAAAAGTACTGTTGCAACAAATAAGCTTTGTAGATCAAATGAGATCATGCTCCATCCTATTAAAAAAGCAGCTGCAGTCTTCATTCTCCAATCGCACAGGACCATTTATTTAAGGAATGTGTCTCGTTTAAAAAATCGCTTCGTACTTAAAACAGAAACAGTACGATATGAAACAAGGTACAACTAAAATGAGCAGATTAAATAGTCAGTAAATAATTTTCGTGACCTGCATTACCAAGGATCAGAAATTTTACTCAAGCATGATCATCGTTTGTATCATCAAAACAATTGATACAGATTACATGTATTATTAAAAATAAACTGATAGCCTCATCTCACCCGTAAAATACGAGTGAAGCACAGTGTTAAGTATTTTTTTCTTTGTGGGGTGGTAGGGGGGCAAAAGAAGATGCTATGTTCATCTAGGCGAACCTTTAAAATAAAATAAGCTCTGTTTCCGAATAAAATCTTTGCCTGCCACCTAAAATAGGAACGGTTTTCGTTTAAAATTAATAAAAGATGTTGAACAACCTAACTAAATCGAAAAAGTGATAAAATAAAAGCACATCTCTGTGATACGTTTTAACCAAAACAAAACCTCATAAACAGAGACAGAATTCAATGTATTTTACTGTAAAACTAGGTGCAGTAAAAAGTCAGTAAATTAATTTTATCCTTCTCTTAAAGAAAGTGATACAGTTGACTCTAGTATATTCATGGGATCATCATTCGCAAAAGGACAGTCGTTTTCCAACAAACCAAATCTGTAGATAAATAATTTATGGATTCAACTTACCTGAAAAACAGCATAAAGTTGGAGTGTTCACTATAGAGTTATACAAGTGCAAAAAGAGAAACGCAGTTTTCACAAATGGACACCAAGCATTTGATTAAAGTATTGTTCTCGGTTCCGAAAATAGTTTCTATTCTCCAGCTAAAACAGAAACATTGTACTATCAGAAAAGGACCAAAAACATTTTTGCAACAGAAATTATAAAATTAAATGATCAGTTAATATTTGTCATCATTTACCTTTAAAGGATCAGTTTGACTCAACACTTAATAGTTATCATCATTAGTAGTAGTAGTAGTAAAGTTTTATAACAACTTACTTTTATATTTAAAATTAAGAAAAAGTTCCAACTAACCATTAAAATATAGAAAGGCAGTGTGTTTACTATTTTCTCTGTAGGATCGTATTGAGGCACAAACAAGACGTAATATTTATTTAAGATAGCCTCAGCTTTGATCTTGAAGGAAATGTGCTTCGTTTTAGAACATGATATTTTCTTATCGACTAGAAGAAAACGTTATACATCAGCGATCAAATTGAATGTATTTTGACAATAAAACTAAGAATAGTGGAAAACCAATCAAATGATTTTTATCATTTTCTCCAAAGCAATTAGGAATTTGACCCAAGCGTAGGATCATCATCCTAAAACAAAAGTACCTTGGCAACACATAAGTTTTGTATATCAAATGAGATAAGGCTACAACTTACACTTGTCCTAGATTTAGTTTCCCATTATTTGAGACCGAGGAGTTTGCAATTTGCTCTCCCTGATCTGATTTTCATAGGCTCCGCTTGGTCGTTAACGTGCAGTAGCTTTTGGCTCTCTTCAACTTCATTTTTATGTAGTACTCTCCTGAAAAAAACAGTAGACACTTCTTCATCCACCTTAACTATGTATCATTATCTGGATGATGTTCTCTTTAGTAATTTTTAAACCCAATTCCATTTAGCTCTTCTAGTGGAACCGCTTATTGCATGACAGAAACGTGCCTTTCGCTGTATCAGTGTCATCGCAGCATGCGAGCATACATCGGGCTTAGTGTCTCAATTTTTTTGTATGCTACTTGAAGTTGCCGTGACACAATATGTGCTAAGTTATATACAAAAATCAAGCTTTCGATTACCACAACTTACACAGGGAAGGAGATCTGGAGTGGGTGATTTGGTCTATGCTGCAGTGTCCACATGTCATAAATGTCTAGCTGATTGTCAAGGGTTACCCTTTCGCTGCCTATTCTTCACTGCAGTTGTGTTGGCATTATGAATACGACAGAGTCTTCGTATCTTCCCAGAAGGGTTGCCTTGTTTTATAAAAGTATGCTCTGCAGCAAAAGGGTTTTTGTGATTTTGCTGAAACAAAATATTATATAAAAAAGAATAAAATATATATATTTTTAAGATAACACTACCATAGCAAAAAATCAGTAAGTTTTTAATCATGTTCCAGCTAAAGGATCAGATAATTTGACTCAAGTTTAAACAAAGCTCATCATTTGTGATAGAGAAATAGTTTGGCCACAAACAAAGATTTTTAATAAGTACGATTAGAACCCCAATATACCTTAAGGCTAAACGTAGCTCTTTTATAAGGAAGGCTGTATATTCAGTAAAATATAGCAAGGTACTGTGTTGACTATTTTCATTGTAGGATGAGGCACAAAGAAAGAATCCAAAGCGGTTCCTAGCAACTACAGGCCTATTTCTCTCCTTTCAGTCTTCTCTAAAGTGATGGAAAAGTATATAAACACCGACTTACTAAAATTTCTTGAAAAACACAATCTAATCCACGACAGGCAGTATGGATTCCGTGAGCGCAGATCAACTGCCGACCTCCTTTCCTTTGTCACCCATTCTTGGAACAAGTCTATGGAACTACACGGTGAATCCCAGATTGTCGCTCTAGACACATCCAAAGCATTCGATCAGGTCTGGCACGCAGCGCTGCATACTAAACTTCCGGCCTATGGCCTACCACCAAAACTCTGTACGTGGACAGCAAATTTCCTCTCCAACTGGAGAATTTCTGTTGTCGTGGATGGCCATTCCTCTAAACTGTATCCAATTGATGCAGGAGTTCCTCAAGGTTCCGCTTTAGCCCCTACTTTGTTTCTTCTCCACATCAATGACCTCCTCTCTAGCACATCCAAGCCAGTTCACAGTAACGCGGACGACAGCACCCTCCACTCAACTATACAATATTCTAAGCCGGTCTCTTTAGCCCAATTAGATGAGGATCGCAGACTCATTGAGGGTTCTGTCTCTGTGGATCTCCAAAACATATTAGACTGGGGAATTAGAAATCTTGTACAATTTAACCCCACCAAATCACAGTCTTGCTTTGTTTCTCATAAAAGATATACCAGCCCTAGACCCATCACAATAAGCAACCAAGTTATTCAAAGTAATGAGTCCTTTTCACTTGTTGGCATTTCTGTGGATCGAAATCTCAATTGGCACCAACATGTCAAATTAATTGCAGAAGCGGCTGCTAAGAAATTAGGTTTCCTCTTCCGGGCTCGCAAATACTTTTCACCAGCTAATCTCTATACCTTATATACTTCACAAATAAGACCAAACCTTGAATATTGCTTCCACATCTGGGGTGCTGCTGCCGCTTCTACACTCGCTATCCTGGACTCCATTCAGAAGAGAGCTATACGACTCATCGGTGACCCTACCCTCACCCAAAGGCTGCCATCCCTTGCCCGCCGTTGGTGAACTCTCTCTCTTTTACAGATATCTGCACGAGCACTGCTCAGAGGAGCTTTCTTCCATAGTTTCTCCACCTTCTGCCCCCAACAGATCTACCAGGGGAACAGAGCGAATGCACCCTTTTACTGTCCAGATCACCAGACATAGAATATCTTGTTATGCCCGCTCTTTTGTCCTGAGTACTTCCAAGTTGTGGAATTCCTTGCCGACACATGTTTTTCCTTCTCCCCCCGAACCTCCAAACCTTCAAGTCCAGAATTAATAAGTTGCCTCTTTCCTCCTTGTCGACACCCACGGTACGATAGTATTTTGGCTGTAAGCCCTCGTGGTGTGTTGTTGAAATAAAAGGGTTTAGCATTCTTACTTTTTACAGCTAATCATTTTTTACTTACTTGTTATTGTCAAGAATCTTTTACAACTTGGTGTATCTTAACAAAAAATTGTTCTTCAATGGGATTATACTATTTTGCAGCCCGAAGGAATATCTAAGTGAAATCAAAATGATACTTTTGTGGGGAAACACACATCCAAGCCACCTGCTTTTGGATTTTAAAAGTGTTTCAATTTTTTTTCAAAATTTTTGGTTGTCAGTTGGGAGACAAAAGGTTATAGGAAGTTCTTTTAATTAATTTATATATCTCTGCGTTTGAATAAAAGGATTATAAAAACAGTGCTCCCAATGTACGAAAGGAAAATGGGACAATGTATTTGTTATAGCAAGACAAAATTTAGTACCTTTGTAAGTTATTAACTTCCGAATTTGACTGGTATTGCAGTAATTCTGTATCAGTATTATATTCCAATACTTTAAATGTTTGTATGTACAAAGCCAAGTACACTGTTCAATAAAAGAAACTTACCAATCAGGGAAATTGATCCGTCTAGATGCGAATTGATTTAGCAACACCGCCATCCAACCACCTGATTAGGTGTCTGTTCGCAATGCCAGAAGCTGATATTATTTCCACATTGTGCACTCTGAAGATATAAGAAATTGTATTTTAATACTAAAGTATATATAAACCGAATAAATGTTCAATATCACAAAGTTATTGTCTTCTGGATCTGCGCTTCAGTACAGGGCCAAACCAACGCTTTCAAAACACCATGAACTTGATTTATGTGCTATAAAATGAGTGTTAACTCGCCTTTTAAATAGCTAAAGATTATATGTATCCCAAATGTGTGTACATATAGGTAAAAACATAATATATACATGATATTTGTAATTATGATAGTATGTGTAGTGTACATATTGCTTGATATGGCTACTGTCGTGTATGAACAGAAACAAAAAAACCTGCTGAGCTAGAGTAACGAGAATTCAGAAAACCTCAGGATGACAATTAACAATTTTGCTAATGAGAAACAGTATCAATACCAGTAACAACCACACACACACACACACACCAAACTAAAATTTATCTTAGAGTATTGAATAAATTAACACACTAACTTTTTGATCAAATCAAATCAAAAATCATCCCATCTTGAATGGGGTGCTAAGTTATATTTATAAACAAGTAAAACTTTCCGTACTTTCAGAATTTCTCAGAGGTTGATCCAGGAATACTTCTTAAAAAAGATGAGTTTTTTTACTAACAGATGGATTTCTAATGAATGACTGTTAGCCTTTCTAAGTTCTTCACGTTTATTAAGTAAAAGTTAAGACCACAGAAAAGCTGGTCACAATTTAAGCAGAGTTTATAGCTGTAATCAAATTGATTGTCGATCACACCTTGCCAATCTGCTATTTACTAACTACTATTACTACTAAGCTACTTGACTACTACATGATCTTTAACTGTAGCTGGACTTGTTTCAATCTGTATTTTTGGTGTGATCCATTTTTAATTTTTTCCCTTACCTACACTCTTCGTTAAATCATTCCGTTTTACTGTACCAACCACAAATCCTGATATATGTATACCATCTTTTTAAATCCAGAAATCATATTCTCGGGTGTTCTCTACCATTTAGCACTTTTGTAAAAATGGACACGGAATAAATTTTTGTCTGTAAAAAGTAGCTATGTACTTTAAAAAGCTAAAGTCCTTATCCAATAAAACTTTGTGAGGTTGTGTCCTTTTTGAAACGAAAATAGTGCTGAATACGACAAAACTAGATCCAAATTTTAATCACACATCCGTCAAACTTCAGAAAATATTGCAGAGTTCATTATTCAATTCAAATTTCTAATGTATGAGTCGGCTTCCCTTATAATCAAAAATTATGATGGCTCCTCCTTGTACAAAAGATTCCGGAGGTAAAGTACCCTCCATTCGAATCTCCGGGAGAGGGGTGTACAGGGGGCGCCAGCATCAAGATTTAACATATCCCTCTCGAATATATGTGGCCTAAATTCTAACCTGAACTCCGTCCACCATTTTCTCCAGGCTAATAGGCCCCAACTCCTCTTCCTCACCGAAACTCAAATCAGTGCCAAAACAGCCACTAATCACCTTAATTTCCCGGGGTATAAGCTCCTTACTTCCTTTAGATAGCATGGAGGCGTGTGCGCGTATGTCTGTAGCTATCTCCCCTGCACCAGACTCCCAATTTAGAAGCTGGAAGAAAATACATACTATGGATAAAGCTCTCTCTCAGGGCTGCAAATAAATTCATCTGTTGTATTTACCGGTCACCTTCTGACAACAACTTTGTCCAGCACTTTGACTACCTTTCTGAAAAAACCCACCATCTGATTTCTGAATATCCTTCCTCCGAGGTCACTATTCTTGGTGACCTCAATGTCCATAATAAGGAATAGCTAGGATCCTCAAAAACAGATCCACAAGGAAGAGCAGCGGAGGTCTTTGCAGTCAGCAATTCTTTAGCCAATATGATTCAGCAACCTACTTACTTTCCTCGTATCCCAACACACAGCTCAAATCCCTTGGATCTCCTTCTTACTACAAACCCTGACTGCTATAAGATATCAGTCACCGCCCCCCTTGGTCGCTCAGACCACGGCATGGTCACTGCTTCCTGCGCAACGGAACCCGAGGGCACACAGTGATCACACCCACACATTGTTTGGCACTACAACTCCGCGAACTGGGACGAAATGCGAGATTATTTTCCTCATTTCCATGGGCGTCTGTCTGCTTCTCTCATCCTGACCCCTCTGATATCTCACAAAACGTTACCGAAATCATCCAAGCTGGCATGGAATGATTTATTCCACGTACACAGAAAACCTCTGCAGTCACTCAAAAGCCCTGGTTCTCTAAATCCTGTGACAAGGCCAGACTTGAAAAGGTCAAAGCTCACAAAACGCTTCTACACAATACCAGTCAAGAAAACCGTCAAGCATTTAACGACGCAAGAAACCGCTATGTCCGCATTCTTTTTGAGGCAAAAAACTCGTTTAATAACCAAATCAACAGCAGCAAACCCTTCTGGACTCTTGCTAAATCTATTGGGAATAATTTCTGCAAGAGCACGTTCCCACCTCTTGTTTCAGTGAATGAAATTGTTTCTACCGCCCTGGGCAAGGTTGAACTTTTTGCCTCGCTGTTCGCTGGAAATTCTACTCTCAACCCACCTCCAAATGTTCAACCACCAACAGTCCCCAATGTCGCGCATAAAGTGACGGATATCATTTTCAAAACTAAAAAGGTACGAAAGATGCTCTTTTCTCTTAATACCAGGGAAGCCTCTGGCCTTGACGAGATCCCAGCAATTGTTCTAAAAAAATGCGGACCAGAACTTGCTCCTGTCCTGACTCGTCTGTTTCAGACATCTTACAAAAGAGGCATATTCCCTAGTAACTGGAAAACTGCTCGAGTACAACCCGTCCCCAAGAAAGGATCCAAAGCGTTTTTTAGCAATTACAGGCCTATTTCTCTTCTTTTAATCGCCTCTAAAGTGATGGAAAAGTATATAAACACCGAATTACTAAAATTTCTTGAAAAATACAGTCTAATCCACGACAGGCAGTATGGATTCCGTCAGCGCAGATCAACGGCCGACCTCCTTTCCTTTGCCACCCATTCTTGAAACAAGTCTATGGAACTACACGGTTAATCCCAGATTGTCGCTCTAGACATATGCAGAACATTCGATCAGGTCTGGCACGCAGCGCTGCTTAATAAAATTCAGACCTATTCAGCAGCATTTCTGTTGTCGTGGATCGCAATTCCTCTGAACTGTATCCAATTAATGCGGGAGTCCCCCAAGGTTCAGCTTTAGCCCCTACTTTGTTTCTTCTCCACATCAATGACCTCCTCTCTAGCACATCCAAACCAGTTCACAGTTACGCGGATGACAGCACCCTCCACTCAAATATACAATATTCTAAGCCTGTCTCTTTAGCCCAATTTGATGAGGATCGCAGACTCATGGCGGGTTCTGTCTTTGTCTTGTACAATTTAACTCCGCCAAATCTCAGTCTTGCTTTCTATCTCATAAGAGATACACCAGCCCTAGACCCATCACAATGAACAACCAAGTTATTTAAAGTAATGAGTCCTTTTCACTTGTTGGCATTTCTGTAGATCGAAATCTCAATTGGCACCAACATGTCACATCAATTGCAGAAGCGGCTGCTACGAAATTAGTTTTCCTCTTCCAGGCTCGCAAATACTTTCCACCAGCTAATCTCTATACCTTATTTACTTCACAAATTAGGCTAAACCCCGAATACTGCTGCCACATCTGGGGTGCCCCTGCCGCTTCTACACTCGCTATCCTGAACTCTATTCAGAAGAGAGCTATACGTCTCATCGGTGACCACCCTCACCCAAAGGTTGTCATCCCTTGCCCACCGACGTGCCGTTGGTGACCACTTTCTCTTTTATATATATATATATATATATATATATATATATATATATATATATATATATATATATATATATATATATATATATATATATATATATATATATACCACCACGGTACGATAGTATTTAGGATGTGAGCCCTCGTGGTGTGTTGTTTAAATAAAAATAAATTAAAAAAAGATGATTTTTTTTATTTCAGATAGCGGTACGATAGTATTTAGGATGTGAGCCCTCGTGGTGTGTTGTTTAAATAAAAATAAATTAAAAAAAGATGATTTTTTTTATTTCAGATAGCCTCAGCCTTTATCTCCAAGGAAGTGTTCTTCGTGCCAGAAGGCGATATTTTCTTGTCAACGAGAACAAAACATTGTAGAACAGAGATAAAATTGAATGTACCTTTACAATAGAACTAATAATAGTTCAACAGTGGAAAGGTAGTCAAACGATCTTTATCATTTTCTCAAAGGAATCTGACTCAAGCGTAAGATCATTATTCATAATACAAAAGTATTTACGCAATAAATTAGCTTTGTAGATTAAATTAGATAAGAACTGAGCTTACTCAGAAAGCATAGTTGCAGTCTGTAATGTCCCCATGTTATAAATGTCTTGCTAATTGTCAAGGGTGTTGCTCATTCTTCATTGCTGTTGTGCTGGCATTATGAATACGGCAGAGTCTCTTCGCAGAACGATTGACTTGGTTTATAAGAATATGCTCCTCCTCAAAAGGGTTTTTGTGTTTTTGCTAAAACAAAATATAATATAAAAAAGGAATAATATCTATTTTTAAAGTAACACTATTATTGAAAAAAATCAGTAAGGTTTCAATAATATCCTAGTTAAGGGATCAGATAGCTTGACTCATCATTTGTGATAGAGAAATAGTTTTTTAACACACAAAAATTATTAGTAAATACGACTAGAATTACAATTTATCTCAACACGAGACGTAGATCTTTTATAAGCAAGTTTGTATATTATCTTCAGAGAATTTGCTTGGCTTGAGAAAATGTTTTTCACCAACTTTAATAAGAGCACCGTATGGTAAAAAGCAAAGAAGTCTTTTGCAGAAAAAATTAACAGGGTAAACAGTCAGTAAATACTTTTTGGCATCTATCTTATGAAGCCGTTCCATTTGATTCATACCAAGGGGGTTATTGGGTAATAAATATTTCGTTCCTATGCGCCGGACAGCTGTATTTGACTCCTAAAGGCCTTTAATTAAATACCCATGACAGGCAGATTGTGAGAAAAAAACGTCTACCATCTTAGAGCGCTGGCCATATTGACCTTGTGATAATTACAGATAGCCTATATTGCACTGACACCTGACCTATAAAGGCGTATCAAATTTTAACCCACTTTAATAAGGTGATGATGTATTATTCCGCATTTTTTCATGAATGGCACCAACCTTCGTTTTAAAAGCTCTTAAAACATTGTAGATTAAGTAATGTAGGGTGTCAACTTACCTAAAGACAACATAAAGTTGTGGGGTGTTCACTATGGAGCTGACAGATGCAAAAGAAACGCACTTTTCACAAATGAATACAAACTGTTTGGTTCATGCATTTTTCTCGGTCAGAAAACAGTTTCTGCTCTTCAACTAAAACAGAAACACTGTACTATAGAAAAAGGACCAAAAATGTTTTTACAACATAAATTAGCATCATTAGTAACACCAAAAGAGTTTTGCAACAGCAAAATTTTATATTTAGAATTGAGTAAAATTTACAGCTCACCATTAAAATATAAAAAAGCACTGTGTTGACTATTCTTTCTGTAGGTCCGTACTGAGGCACAAGCAAGACGTAATCTTTATTCGAGATAGCCTCAGCCTTTATTTTGGAGGAAATATCCCTCGTTGCAGGTGACGATATTTTCTTGTCAACTAGAACAAAACGTTATACAATAGCGATCGAATTGAATGCATTTTTACAATAAAACTAAGAAGAGTGGAATGTCAGTCAAATGATTTTTATCAGTTTCTCAAGGGGAATCAGAAATTTGACTCAAGCGTAGGATCATCATTCGCACTACAAATGTAGTTTTACAACAAATAAGCTTTGTAGATCAAATGAGATAAGAGTACAACTTACCCTTGTTTTTCAAGATCTCGTTTCCCTCATTATTTTAGAACAATTGGTTTGGAATTGGCTCTCCCTAATCTGATATTCATACGCTCAGCTTTAGCTCTTCACGTGCTGCAGCTTTTGACTTTCCTCAGTATCTTTCTTCTGTAGTACTGCCCTTACAAAGCAGTAACACTTCTCCACCCACCTTCACCATCTATTATTATTGGGATGATGTTCTCTTTATGAATTTTCAAACCCAGTGGCATTCTATTTTGGTGTTTAAAATGAAACAACCTATTTCATAACAGAAATGTGTCCCTCGCTGTATCAGCGGCATCGTAATGCGAGCATGTATTGAACTTATTTACTCAATTTTTTTTTGTATCCTACTTGAAGCTGCCTGATATGGCATGGGCTGAGCTGGATGAGAAATTCAGCTTTCGGTTACGCTAAAACAACATACAATGTAAAAAAAGAATAAGATCTATTTTTATGGTAACACTACCATAGCATAAAATCAGTAAGTTTTTAATCATGTTCCAAATACAGGATCAGATATGACTCAAGTTTAAGCAAACATCATTTGTCTGGCAACAAACAAAATTTTTTAATAAGTACGATTAGAACTTCAATATACCTTAAGGCTAAACGTAGCTCTTTTATAAGGAAGGCTGTATATTCAGTAAAATATAGCAAGGTACTGTGTTGACTATTTTCATTGTAGGATGAGGCACAAAGAAACAATCCAAAGCGGTTCCTAGCAACTACAGGCCTATTTCTCTCCTTTCAGTCGTCTCTAAAGTGATGGAAAAGTATATAAACACCGACTTACTAAAATTTCTTGAAAACACAATCTAATCCACGACAGGCAGTATGGATTCCGTCAGCGCAGATCAACTGCCGATCTCCTTTCCTTTGTCACCCATTCTTGGAACAAGTCTATGGAACTACACGGTGAATCCCAGATTGTCGCTCTAGACACATCCAAAGCATTCGATCAGGTCTGGCACGCAGCGCTGCATACTAAACTTCCGGCCTATGGCCTACCACCAAAACTCTGTACGTGGACAGCAAATTTCCTCTCCAACTGGAGAATTTCTGTTGTCGTGGATGGCCATTCCTCTAAACTGTATCCAATTATTGCAGGAGTTCCTCAAGGTTCCGTTTTAGCCCCTACTTTGTTTCTTCTCCACATCAATGACCTCCTCTCTAGCACATCCAAGCCAGTTCACAGTAACGCGGACGACAGCACCGTCCACTCAAATATACAATATTCTAAGCCGGTCTCTTTAGCCCAATTAGATGAAGATCGCAGACTCATTGAGGGTTCTGTCTCTGTGGATCTCCAAAACATATAAGACTGGGGAATTAGAAATCTTGTACAATTTAACCCCACCAAATCACAGTCTTGCTTTGTTTCTCATAAGAGATACACCAGCCCTAGACCCATCACAATAAGCAACCAAGTTATTCAAAGTAATGAGTCCTTTTCACTTGTTGGCATTTCTGTGGATCGAAATCTCAATTGGCACCAACATGTCAAATTAATTGCAGAAGCGGCTGCTAAGAAATTAGGTTTCCTCTTCCGGGCTCGCAAATACTTTTCACCAGCTAATCTCTATACCTTATATACTTCACAAATAAGACCAAACCTTAAATACTGCTCCCACAGCTGGGGTGCTGCTGCCGCTTCTACACTCGCTATCCTGGACTCCATTCAGAAGAGAGCTATACGACTCATCAGTGACCCTACCCTCACTCAAAGGCTGCCATCCCTTGCCCACCAACGTGCCGTTGGTGAACTCTCTCTCTTTTACAGATATCTGCACGGGCACTGCTCAGAGGAGCTTTCTTCCATAGTTTCTCCACCTTCTGCCCCCAACAGATCTACCAGGGGAACAGAGCGAATGCACCCTTTTACTGTCCAGATCACCAGACATAGAACATCTTGTTATGCGCGCTCTTTTGTCCTGAGTACTTCCAAGTTGTGGAATTCCTTGCCGGCACATGTTTTTCCTTCTCCCCCCGAACCTCTAAACCTTCAAGTCCAGAATTAATAAGTTGCCTCTTTCCTCCTTGTCGACACCCACGGTACGATAGTATTTTGGCTGTAAGCCCTCGTGGTGTGTTGTTGAAATAAAAGGGTTTAGCATTCTTACTTTTTACAGCTAATTATTTTTTACTTACTTGTTATTGTCAAGAATCTTTTACAACTTGGTGTATCTTAACAAAAAATTGTTCTTCAATGGGATTATACTATTTTACAGCCCGAAGGAATATCTAAGTGAAATCAAAATGATACTTTTGTGGGGAAACACACATCCAAGCCACCTGCTTTTGGATTTTAAAAGTGTTTCAATTTTTTTTCAAAATTTTTGGTTGTCAGTTGGGAGACAAAAGGTTATAGGAAGTTCTTTTAATTAATTTATATATCTCTGCGTTTGAATAAAAGGATTATAAAAACAGTGCTCCCAATGTACGAAAGGAAAATGGGACAATGTATTTGTTATAGCAAGACAAAATTTAGTACCTTTATAAGTTATTAACTTCCGAATATGACTGGTATTGCAGTAATTCTGTATCAGTATTATATTCCAATACTTTAAATGTTTGTATGTACAAAGCCCTAAAGTACATAGTTCTATAAAAGAAACTTACCAATAAGGGAAATTGATCCGTCTAGATGCGAATTGATTTAGCAACACCGCCATCCAACCACCTGATTAGGTGTCTTGTCCGTAGTGCCAGAAGCTGATATTATTTCCACATTGTGCACTCTGAAGATATAAGAAATTGTATTTTAATACTAAAGTATATATAAACCGAATAAATTTTCAATATCACAAAGTTATTGTCTTCTGGATCTGCGCTTCAGTACAAGGCCAAACCAACGCTTCCAAAACACCATGAACTTGATTTATGTGCTATAACATGAGTGTTAACTCGCCTTTTAAATAGGTAAAGATTATATATATCCCAAATGTGTGTACATATAGGTAAAAACATAATATATACATGATATTTGTAATTATGATAGTATGTGTAGTTTACATATTGCTTGATATGGCTACTGTCGTGTATGAACAGAAACAAAAAAACCTGCTGAGCTAGAGTAACGAGAATTCAGAAAACCTCAGGATGACAATTAACAATTTTGCTAATGAGAAACAGTATCAATACCAGTAACAACCACACACACACACACCAAACTAAAAGTATTGAATAAATTAACAGACTAACTTTTTGATCAAATCAAATCAAAAATCATCCCATCTTGAATGAGGTGTTAAGTTATATTTATAAACAAGTAAAATTTTCCGTACTTTCAGATGAGTTTTTTTTTACTAACAGATGGATTTCTAGTGAATGACTGTTAGCTTTTCTAAGTTCTTCACATTTATTAAGTAAAAGTTAAGACCACAGAAAAGCTGGTCACAATTTAAGCAGAGTTTATAGCTGTAATCAAATTGATTGTCGATCACACCTTCGCAATCTGCTACTTACTAACTACTATTACTACAAAGCTACTTGACTACTACATGATCTTTAACTATAGCTGGACTTGTTTCAATCTGTATTTTTGGTGTGATCCATTTTCAATTTTTTTGGTTACCTACAGTTTTCGTGAAATCATTCCGTTTTACTGTACCAACCACTAATCCTGATATATGTATACCATCTTTTTAAAATCCAGAAATCATATTCGGGTGTTCTCTACCATTTAGCACTTTTGTAAAAATGGACACGGAATTAATTTTTGTCTGTAAAAAGTAGCTATGTACTTTAAAAAGCTAAAGTCCTTATCCAATAAAACTTTGTGAGGTTGTGTCCTTTTTGAAACGAAAATGGTGCTGAATACGACAAAACTAGATCCAAATTTTAATCACACATCCGTCAAACTTCAGAAATTATTGCAGAGTTCATTATTCAATTCAAATTTCTAATGTATGAGTCGGCTTCCCTTATAATCAAAAATGATGATGGCTCCTCCTTGTACAAAAGATTCCGGAGGTAAAATACCCTCCATTCGAATCTCCGGAGAGGGGTGTACAGGGGGCGCCAGCATCAAGATTTAACATATCCTTCTCGAATATATGTGACCTAAATTCTAACCTGAACTCCGTCCACCATTTTCTCCAGGCTAATAGGCCCCAACTCCTCTTCCTCACCGAAACTCAAATCAGTGCCAAAAC
This sequence comes from Tillus elongatus, assembly GCA_964006375.1. Taxonomy (NCBI): domain Eukaryota; kingdom Metazoa; phylum Arthropoda; class Insecta; order Coleoptera; family Cleridae; genus Tillus; species Tillus elongatus. The sequence continues at coordinate 16,914,278 of OZ023269.1, read as the reverse complement.
AGCCACTAATCACCTTAATTTCCCGGGGTATAAGCTCCTTACTTCCTTTAGATAGCATGGAGGCGTGTGCGCGTATGTCTGTAGCTATCTACCCTGCACCAGACTCCCCAATTTAGAAGCTGGAAGAAAATACATACTATGGATAAAGCTCTCTCTCAGGGCTGCAAATAAATTCTTCTGTTGTATTTACCGGTCACCTTCTGACAACAACTTTGTCCAGCACTTTGACTACCTTTCTGAAAAAACCCACCATCTGATTTCTGAATATCCTTCCTCCGAGGTCACTATTCTTGGTGACCTCAATGTCCATAATAAGGAATGGCTAGGATCCTCAAAAACAGAACCACAAGGAAGAGCAGCGGAGGCCTTTGCAGTCAGCAATTCTTTAGTCAATATGATTCAGCAACCTACTTACTTTCCTCGTATCCCAACACACACCTCAAATCCCTTGGATCTCCTTCTTACTCCAAATCCTGACTGCTATAAGATATCAGTCACCGCCCCCCTTGGTCGCTCAGACCACGGCATGGTCACTGCTTCCTGCGTAATGGAACCCGAGGGCACACAGTGATCACACCCACATATTGTTTGGCACTACAACTCCGCGAACTGGGACGAAATGCGAGATTATTTTCCTCATTTCCATGGGCGTCTGTCTGCTTCTCTCATCCTGACCCCTCTGATATCTCACAAAACGTTACCGAAATCATCCAAGCTGGCATGGAATTATTTATTCCACGTACACAGAAAACCTCTGCAGTCACTCAAAAGCCCTGGTTCTCTAAATCCTGTGACAAGGCCAGACTTGAAAAGGTCAAAGCTCACAAAACGCTTCTACACAATACCAGTCAAGAAAACCGTCAAGCATTTAACGACGCAAGAAACCGCTATGTCCGCATTCTTTTTGAGGCAAAAAACTCGTTTAATAACCACATCAACAGCAGCAAACCCTTCTGGACTCTTGCTAAATCTATTGGAAATAATTTCTGCAAGAGCACGTTCCCACCTCTTGTTTCAGTAAATGAAATTGTTTCTACCGCCCTGGGCAAGGTTGAACTTTTTGCCTCGCTGTTCGCTGGAAATTCTACTCTCAACCCACCTCCAAATGTTCAACCACCAACAGTCCCCAATGTCGCGCATAAAGTGACGGATATCATTTTCAAAACTAAAAAGGTACGAAAGATGATCTTTTCTCTTAATACCAGGGAAGCCTCTGGCCTTGACGATATCCCAGCAATTGTTCTAAAAATGCGGACCAGAACTTGCTCCTGTCCTGACTCGTCTGTTTCAGACATTTTACAATAGAGGCATATTCCCTAGTAACTGGAAAACTGCTCGAGTACAACCCGTCCCCAAGAAAGGATCCAAAGCGTTTTTTAGCAATTACAGGCCTATTTCTCTTCTTTTAATCGCCTCTAAAGTGATGGAAAAGTATATAAACACCGAATTACTAAAATTTCTTGAAAAATACAGTCTAATCCACGACAGGCAGTATAGATTCCGTCAGCGCAGATCAACGGCCGACCTCCTTTCCTTTGCCACCCATTCTTGAAACAAGTCTGTGGAACTACACGGTTAATCCCATATTGTCGCTCTAGACATATCCAGAACATTCGATCAGGTCTGGCACGCAGCGCTGCTTAATAAAATTCAGACCTATGGCAGCATTTCTGTTGTCGTGGATCGCAATTCCTCTGAACTGTATCCAATTAATGCGGGAGTCCCCCAAGGTTCAGCTTTAGCCCCTACTTTGTTTCTTCTCCACATCAATGACCTCCTCTCTAGCACATCCAAACCAGTTCACAGTCACGCGGATGACAGCACCCTCCACTCAAATATACAATATTCTAAGCCTGTCTCTTTAGCCCAATTTGATGAGGATCGCAGACTCATGGCGGGTTCTGTCTTTGTCTTGTACAATTTAACTCCACCAAATCTCAGTCTTGCTTTCTATCTCATAAGAGACACACCAGCCCTAGACCCACCACAATGAACAACCAAGTTATTTAAAGTAATGAGTCCTTTTCACTTGTTGGCATTTCTGTAGATCGAAATCTCAATTGGCACCAACATGTCACATCAATTGCAAAAGCGGCTGCTACGAAATTAGTTTTCCTCTTCCAGGCTCGCAAATACTTTTCACCAGCTAATCTCTATTTTTTACCTTTATATATTATTTACTTCACAAATTAGGCTAAACCCCGAATACTACTGCCACATCTGGGGTGCCCCTGCCGCTTCTACACTCGCTATCCTGAACTCCATTCAGAAGAGAGCTATACGTTTCATCGGTGACCACCCTCACCCAAAGGTTGTCATCCCTTGCCCACCGACGTGCCGTTGGTGACCACTTTCTCTTTTATATATATATATATATATATATATATATATATATATATATATATATATATATATATATATATATATATATATATATATATATATATATATATATATATATATATCTGCATGGGCACTGCTCAGAGGAGTTTTCTTCCATAGTTCCTCCACCTGCTGCCCCCAACAGATCTACCAGGGTAACAGAGCGAATCCGCCTTTTTACTGTCCAGGTCATCAGACATATAACATCTTGTTATGCCCACTCTTTTGTCTCGAGGATTTCAAGTTGGGGAATTACTTGCCGGCACATGTTTTTCCTTCTCCTCCGAAGCTCCCAACCTTCAAGTCCAGAATTAACATGTTGCTTCTTTCCTCCTTGTCGACACCCACGGTACGATAGTATTTAGGATGTGAGCCCTCGTGGTGTGTTGTTTAAATAAAAATAAATTAAAAAAAGATGATTTTTTTAATTTAAGATAGCCTCAGCCTTTATCTCCAAGGAAGTGTTCTTCGTGCCAGAAGGCGATATTTTCTTGTCAACGAGAACAAAACATTGTAGAACAGAGATAAAATTGAATGTACCTTTACAATAGAACTAATAATAGTTCAACAGTGGAAAGGTAGTCAAACGATCTTTATCATTTTCTCAAAGGAATCTGACTCAAGCGTAAGATCATTATTCATAATACAAAAGTATTTACGCAATAAATTAGCTTTGTAGATTAAATTAGATAAGAACTGAGCTTACTCAGAAAGCATAGTTGCAGTCTGTAATGTCCCCATGTTATAAATGTCTTGCTAATTGTCAAGGGTGTTGCTCATTCTTCATTGCCGTTGTGCTGGCATTATGAATACGGCAGAGTCTCTTCTCAGAACGATTGACTTGGTTTATAAGAATATGCTCCTCCTCAAAAATGTTTTTGTGATTCCGCTAAAACAAAATGTACTATGAAAAAGGAGTAATATCTATTTTTAAGGTAACACTATCATCGCAAAAGTCAGTAAGGTTTCAATAATATCCCTAGTTAAGGAATCAGATAGCTTGACTCAAGTTTAAACAACGGTCATCATTTGTGATAGAGAAATAGTTTTTCAACACCCAAACATATTAGTAAATACGACTAGAACTACAATTTACCTCAACACGAGACGTAGATCTTTTATAAGCAAGTTTGTATATTATCTGCAGAGAATTTGCTTGGCTTGAGAAAATGTTTTTTACCAACTTTAATAAGACCACCGTATGGTAAAAAGCAAAGAAGTCTTTTGCAGAAAAAATTAACAGGGTAAACAGTCAGTAAATACTTTTTGGCATCTATCTTATGAAGCCGTTCCATTTGATTCATACCAAGGGGGTTATTGGGAAATAAATATTTCGTTCCTATGCGCCGGACACCTGTATTTGACTCCTAAAGGCCTTTAATTAAATACCCATGACAGGCAGATTGTGAGAAAAAAATGTCTACCATCTTAGAGCGCTGGCCATATTGACCTTGTGATAATTACAGATAGCCTATATTGCACTGACATCTGACCTATAAAGGCGTATCAAATTTTAACCCACTTTAATAAGGTGATGATGTATTATTCCGCATTTTTTCATGAATGGCACCAACCTTCGTTTTAAAAGCTCTTAAAACATTGTAGATTAAGTAATGTAGGGTGTCAACTTACCTAAAGACAACATAAAGTTGTGGGGTGTTCACTATGGAGCTGACAGATGCAAAAGAAACGCACTTTTCACAAATGAACACAAACTGTTTGGTTCATGCATTTTTCTCGGTCAGAAAATAGTTTCTGCTCTCCAACTAAAACAAAAACACTGTACTATAGAAAAAGGACCAAAAATGTTTTTACAACATAAATTAGCATCATTAGTAACACCAAAAGAGTTTTGCAACAGAAAATTTTTCTCCACCTTCTGCCCCCAACAGATCTACCAGGGGAAGAGAGCGAATGCACCCTTTTACTGTCCAGATCACCAGACATAGAACATCTTGTTATGCGCTCTATTTTGTCCTGAGTACTTCCAAGTTGTGGAATTCCTTGCCGGTACATGTTTTTCCTTCTCCCCCCGAACCTCCAAACCTTCAAGTCCAGAATTAATAAGTTGCCTCTTTCCTCCTTGTCGACACCCACGGTACGATAGTATTTTGGCTGTAAGTCCTCGTGGTGTGTTGTTGAAATAAAAGGGTTTAGCATTCTTACTTTTTACAGCTAATTATTTTTTACTTACTTGTTATTGTCAAGAATCTTTTACAACTTGGTGTATCTTAACAAAAAATTGTTCTTCAATGGGATTATACTATTTTGCAGCCCGAAGGAATATCTAAGTGAAATCAAAATGATACTTTTGTGGGGAAACACACATCCAAGCCACCTGCTTTTGGATTTTAAAAGTGTTTCAATTTTTTTTCAAAATTTTTGGTTGTCAGTTGGGAGACAAAAGGTTATAGGAAGTTCTTTTAATTAATTTATATATCTCTGCGTTTGAATTAAAGGATTATAAAAACAGTGCTCCCAATGTACGAAAGGAAAATGGGACAATGTATTTGTTATAGCAAGACAAAATTTAGTACCTTTATAAGTTATTAACTTCCGAATATGACTGGTATTGCAGTAATTCTGTATCAGTATTATATTCCAATACTTTAAATGTTTGTATGTACAAAGCCAAGTACACTGTTCAATAAAAGAAACTTACCAATCAGGGAAATTGATCCGTCTAGATGCGAATTGATTTAGCAACACCGCCATCCAACCACCTGATTAGGTGTCTGTCCGTAGTGCCAGATGCTGATATTATTTCCACATTGTGCACTCTGAAGATATAAGAAATTGTATTTTAATACTAAAGTATATATAAACCGAATAAATTTTCAATATCACAAAGTTATTGTCTTCTGGATCTGCGCTTCAGTACAAGGCCAAACCAACGCTTCCAAAACACCATGAACTTGATTATGTGCTATAAAATGAGTGTTAACTCGCCTTTTAAATAGCTAAAGATTATATGTATCCCAAATGTGTGTACATATAGGTAAAAACATAATATATACATGATATTTGTAATTATGATAGTATGTGTAGTGTACATATTGCTTGATATGGCTACTGTCGTGTATGAACAGAAACAAAAAAAACCTGCTGAGCTAGAGTAACGAGAATTCAGAAAACCTCAGGATGACAATTAACAATTTTGCTAATGAGAAACAGTGTCAATACCAGTAACAACCACACACACACACACACCAAACTAAAAGTATTGAATAAATTAACAGACTAACTTTTTGATCAAATCAAATCAAAAATCATCCCATCTTGAATGGGGTGTTAAGTTATATTTATAAACAAGTAAAACTTTCCGTACTTTCAGAATTTCTCAGAGGTTGATCCAGGAATACTTCTTAAAAAAGATGAGTTTTTTTTTTACTAACAGATGGATTTCTAGTGAATGACTGTTAGCTTTTCTAAGTTCTTAACATTTATTAAGTAAAAGTTAAGACCACAGAAAAGCTGGTCACAATTTAAGCAGAGTTTATAGCTGTAATCAAATTGATTGTCGATCACACCTTGCCAATCTGCTACTTACTAACTACTATAACTACTAAGCTACTTGACTACTACATGATCTTTAACTATAGCTGGACTTGTTTCAATCTGTATTTTTGGTGTGATCCATTTTTAATTTTTTCGCTTACCTACACTATTCGTTAAATCATTCCGTTTTACTGTACCAACCACAAATCCTGATATATGTATACCATCTTTTTAAATCCAGAAATCATATTCGGGTGTTCTCTACCATTTAGCACTTTTTTAAAAATGGACACGGAATAAATTTTTGTCTGTAAAAAGTAGCTATGTACTTTAAAAAGCTAAAGTCCTTATCCAATAAAACTTTGTGAGGTTGTGTCCTTTTTGAAACGAAAATGGTGCTGAATACGACAAAACTAGATCCAAATTTTAATCACACATCCGTCAAACTTCAGAAAATATTGCAGAGTTCATTATTCAATTCAAATTTCTAATGTATGAGTCGGCTTCCCTTATAATCAAAAATGATGATGGCTCCTCCTTGTACAAAAGATTCCGGAGGTAAAATACCCTCCATTCGAATCTCCGGAGAGGGGTGTACAGGGGGCGCCAGCATCAAGATTTAACATATCCTTCTCGAATATATGTGACCTAAATTCTAACCTGAACTCCGTCCACCATTTTCTCCAGGCTAATAGGCCCCAACTCCTCTTCCTCACCGAAACTCAAATCAGTGCCAAAACAGCCACTAATCACCTTAATTTCCCGGGGTATAAGCTCCTTACTTCCTTTAGATAGCATGGAGGCGTGTGCGCGTATGTCTGTAGCTATCTACCCTGCACCAGACTCCCCAATTTAGAAGCTGGAAGAAAATACATACTATGGATAAAGCTCTCTCTCAGGGCTGCAAATAAATTCATCTGTTGTATTTACCGGTCACCTTCTGACAACAACTTTGTCCAGCACTTTGACTACCTTTCTGAAAAAACCCACCATCTGATTTCTGAATATCCTTCCTCCGAGGTCACTATTCTTGGTGACCTCAATGTCCATAATAAGGAATGGCTAGGATCCTCAAAAACAGATCCACAAGGAAGAGCAGCGGAGGCCTTTGCAGTCAGCAATTCTTTAGCCAATATGATTCAGCAACCTACTTACTTTCCTCGTATCCCAACACACAGCTCAAATCCCTTGGATCTCCTTCTTACTACAAATCCTGACTGCTATAAGATATCAGTCACCGCCCCCCTTGGTCGCACAGACCACGGCATGGTCACTGCTTCCTGCGCAATGGAACCCGAGGGCACACAGTGATCACACCCACATATTGTTTGGCACTACAACTCCGCGAACTGGGACGAAATGCGACATTATTTTCCTCATTTCCATGGGCGTCTGTCTGATTCTCTCATCCTGACCCCTCTGATATCTCACAAAACGTTACCGAAATCATCCAAGCTGGCATGGAATTATTTATTCCACGTACACAGAAAACCTCTGCAGTCACTCAGACTCATGGCGGGTTCTGTCTTTGTCTTGTACAATTTAACTCCACCAAATCTCAGTCTTGCTTTCTATCTCATAAGAGATACACCAGCCCTAGACCCATCACAATGAACAACCAAGTTATTTAAAGTAATGAGTCCTTTTCACTTGTTGGCATTTCTGTAGATCGAAATCTCAATTGGCACCAACATGTCACATCAATTGCAGAAGCGGCTGCTACGAAATTAGTTTTCCTCTTCCAGGCTCGCAAATACTTTCCACCAGCTAATCTCTATACCTTATTTACTTCACAAATTAGGCTAAACCCCGAATACTGCTGCCACATCTGGGGTGCCGCTGCCGCTTCTACACTCGCTATCCTGAACTCCATTCAGAAGAGAGCTATACGTCTCATCGGTGACCACCCTCACCCAAAGGTTGTCATCCCTTGCCCACCGACGTGCCGTTGGTGACCACTTTCTCTTTTATATATATATATATCTGCATGGGCACTGCTCAGAGGAGTTTTCTTCCATAGTTCCTCCACCTGCTGCCCCCAACAGATCTACCAGGGTAACAGAGCGAATCCGCCCTTTTACTGTCCAGGTCATCAGATATATAACATCTTGTTATGACCACTCTTTTGTCCCGAGGATTTCAAGTTGGGGAATTACTTGCCGGCACATGTTTTTCCTTCTCCTCCGAAGCTCCCAACCTTCAAGTCCAGAATTAACATGTTGCTTCTTTCCTCCTTGTCGACACCCACGGTACGATAGTATTTAGGATGTGAGCCCTCGTGGTGTGTTGTTTAAATAAAAATAAATTAAACAAAGATGATATTTTTTATTTAAGATAGCCTCAGCCTTTATCTCCAAGGAAGTGTTCTTCGTGCCAGAAGGCGATATTTTCTTGTAAACGAGAACAAAACATTGTACAACAGAGATAAAATTGAATTTACCTTTACAATAGAACTAATAATAGTGGAAATGTAGTCAAACGATCTTTATCATTTTCTCAAAGGAATCTGACTCAAGCGTAAGATCATTATTCATAATACAAAAGTATTTACGCAATAAATTAGCTTTGTAGATTAAATTAGATAAGAACTGAGCTTACTCAGAAAGCATAGTTGCAGTCTGTAATGTCCCCATGTTATAAATGTCTTGCTAATTGTCAAGGGTGTTGCTCATTCTTCATTGCAGTTGTGCTGGCATTATGAATACGGCAGAGTCTCTTCGCAGAACGATTGACTTGGTTTATAAATTTTATATTACTGTCAAAGCGATGTCATTCGGAATAGAAAAGTTTATTATTTTTGAAAAAAATATGGGCTATTAAGGTTGACCCGTGGTTGAAAAATAAGTATAAAGATGTCAAGAACTTTGGTAAATGGAGGTAACAATAGAGCAATTGAGAGGAGGAAGTTAAAGTAAGAAATATTTTCCATATAGAATGTCAAAATTTGAAGTATAGTGAACTTGGTCCACAATTGCCAATGATTTTTTGGATGAACCCGTTAAATTTTGTAAAAACACAGCACAAGTCATAGACTTATTGTGTATTGCATATTGTATAATTTAATTGAATAAACATAATAATAATAAGAATATGCTCCTCCTCAAAAGGGTTTTTGTGTTTTTGCTAAAACAAAATATAATATAAAAAGGGAATAATATCTATTTTTAAAGTAACACTATTATTGAAAAAAATCAGTAAGGTTTCAATAATATCCTAGTTAAGGGATCAGATAGCTTGACTCAAGTTTAAACAACGGTCATCATTTGTGATAGAGAAATGGTTTTTCAACACACAAAAATTATTAGTAAATACGACTAGAATTACAATTTATCTCAACACGAGACGTAGATCTTTTATAAGCAAATTTGTATATTATCTTCAGAGAATTTGCTTGGCTTGAGAAAATGTTTTTCACCAACTTTAATAAGAGCACCGTATGGTAAAAAGCAAAGAAGTCTTTTGCAGAAAAAATGAACAGGGTAAACAGTCAGTAAATACTTTTTGGCATCTATCTTATGAAGCCGTTCCATTTGATTCATACCAAGGGGGTTATTGGGAAATAAATATTTCGTTCCTGTGCGCCGGACAGCTGTATTTGACTCCTAAAGGCCTTTAATTAAATACCCATGACAGGCAGATTGTGAGAAAAAAATGTCTGGCCATATTGACCTTGTGATAATTACAGATAGCCTATATTGCACTGACACCTGACCTATAAAGGCGTATCAAATTTTAACCCACTTTAATAAGGTGATGATGTATTATTCCGCATTTTTTCATGAATGGCACCAACCTTCGTTTTAAAAGCTTTTAAAACATTGTAGATTAAGTAATGTAGGGTGTCAACTTACCTAAAGACAACATAAAGTTGTGGGGTGTTCACTATGGAGCTGACAGTTGCAAAAGAAACGCACTTTTCACAAATGAACACAAACTGTTTGGTTCATGCATTTTTCTCGGTCAGAAAATAGTTTCTGCTCTCCAACTAAAACAGAAACACTGTACTATAGAAAAAGGACCAAAAATGTTTTTACAACATAAATTAGCATCATTAGTAACACCAAAAGAGTTTTGCAACAGCAAAATTTTATATTTAGAATTGAGTAAAATTTACAGCTCACCATTAAAATATAAAAAAGCACTGTGTTGACTATTCTTTCTGTAGGACCGTACTGAGGCACAAGCAAGACGTAATCTTTATTTGAGATAGCCTCAGCCTTTATTTTGGAGAAAATATCCCTCGTTGCAGGTGACGATATTTTCTTGTCAACTAGAACAAAACGTTATACAATAGCGATCGAATTGAATGCATTTTTACAATAAAACTAAGAAGAGTGGAATGTCAGTCAAATGATTTTTATCAGTTCCTCAAGGGGAATCAGAAATTTGACTCAAGCGTAGGATCATCATTCGTAATACAGACGTAGTTTTACAACAAATAAGCTTTGTAGATCAAATGAGATAAGAGTACAACTTACCCTTGTTTTTCAAGATCTCGTTTCCCTCATTATTTTAGACCAATTGGTTTGGAATTGGCTCTCCCTAATCTGATATTCATACGCTCAGCTTTAGCTCTTCACGTGCTGCAGCTTTTGACTTTCCTCAGTATCTTTCTTCTGTAGTACTTTCCTTACAAAGCAGTAAACACTTCTCCACCCACCTTCACCATCTATTATTATTGGGATGATGTTCTCTTTATGAATTTTCAAACCCAGTGGCATTCTATTTTGGTGTTTAAAATGAAACAACCTATTTCATAACAGAAATGTGTCCCTCGCTGTATCAGCGGCATCGTAATGCGAGCATGTATTGAACTTATTTACTCAATTTTTTTTTGTATCCTACTTGAAGCTGCCTGATATGGCATGGGCTGAGCTGGATGAGAAATTCAGCTTTCGGTTACGCTAAAACAACATACAATGTAAAAAAAGAATAAGATCTATTTTTATGGTAACACTACCATAGCATAAAATCAGTAAGTTTTTAATCATGTTCCAAATACAGGATCAGATATGACTCAAGTTTAAGCAAACATCATTTGTCTGGCAACAAACAAAATTTTTTAATAAGTACGATTAGAACTTCAATATACCTTAAGGCTAAACGTAGCTCTTTTATAAGGAAGGCTGTATATTCAGTAAAATATAGCAAGGTACTGTGTTGACTATTTTCATTGTAGGATGAGGCACAAAGAAACAATCCAAAGCGGTTCCTAGCAACTACAGGCCTATTTCTCTCCTTTCAGTCGTCTCTAAAGTGATGGAAAAGTATATAAACACCGACTTACTAAAATTTCTTGAAAACACAATCTAATCCACGACAGGCAGTATGGATTCCGTCAGCGCAGATCAACTGCCGACCTCCTTTCCTTTGTCACCCATTCTTGGAACAAGTCTATGGAACTACACGGTGAATCCCAGATTGTCGCTCTAGACACATCCAAAGCATTCGATCAGGTCTGGCACGCAGCGCTGCATACTAAACTTCCGGCCTATGGCCTACCACCAAAACTCTGTACGTGGACAGCAAATTTCCTCTCCAACTGGAGAATTTCTGTTGTCGTGGATGGCCATTCCTCTAAACTGTATCCAATTATTGCAGGAGTTCCTCAAGGTTCCGCTTTAGCCCCTACTTTGTTTCTTCTCCACATCAATGACCTCCTCTCTAGCACATCCAAGCCAGTTCACAGTAACGCGGACGACAGCACCGTCCACTCAAATATACAATATTCTAAGCCGGTCTCTTTAGCCCAATTAGATGAAGATCGCAGACTCATTGAGGGTTCTGTCTCTGTGGATCTCCAAAACATATAAGATTGGGGAATTAGAAATCTTGTACAATTTAACCCCACCAAATCACAGTCTTGCTTTGTTTCTCATAAGAGATACACCAGCCCTAGACCCATCACAATAAGCAACCAAGTTATTCAAAGTAATGAGTCCTTTTCACTTGTTGGCATTTCTGTGGATCGAAATCTCAATTGGCACCAACATGTCAAATTAATTGCAGAAGCGGCTGCTAAGAAATTAGGTTTCCTCTTCCGGGCTCGCAAATACTTTTCACCAGATAATCTCTATACCTTATATACTTCACAAATAAGACCAAACCTTAAATACTGCTCCCACATCTGGGGTGCTGCTGCCGCTTCTACACTCGCTATCCTGGACTCCATTCAGAAGAGAGCTATACGACTCATCAGTGACCCTACCCTCACTCAAAGGCTGCCATCCCTTGCCCACCAACGTGCCGTTGGTGAACTCTCTCTCTTTTACAGATATCTGCACGGGCACTGCTCAGAGGAGCTTTCTTCCATAGTTTCTCCACCTTCTGCCCCCAACAGATCTACCAGGGGAACAGAGCGAATGCACCCTTTTACTGTCCAGATCACCAGACATAGAACATCTTGTTATGCGCGCTCTTTTGTCCTGAGTACTTCCAAGTTGTGGAATTCCTTGCCGGCACATGTTTTTCCTTCTCCCCCCGAACCTCTAAACCATCAAGTCCAGAATTAATAAGTTGCCTCTTTCCTCCTTGTCGACACCCACGGTACGATAGTATTTTGGCTGTAAGCCCTCGTGGTGTGTTGTTGAAATAAAAGGGTTTAGCATTCTTACTTTTTACAGCTAATTATTTTTTACTTACTTGTTATTGTCAAGAATCTTTTACAACTTGGTGTATCTTAACAAAAAATTGTTCTTCAATGGGATTATACTATTTTACAGCCCGAAGGAATATCTAAGTGAAATCAAAATGATACTTTTGTGGGGAAACACACATCCAAGCCACCTGCTTTTGGATTTTAAAAGTGTTTCAATTTTTTTTCAAAATTTTTGGTTGTCAGTTGGGAGACAAAAGGTTATAGGAAGTTCTTTTAATTAATTTATATATCTCTGCGTTTGAATAAAAGGATTATAAAAACAGTGCTCCCAATGTACGAAAGGAAAATGGGACAATGTATTTGTTATAGCAAGACAAAATTTAGTACCTTTATAAGTTATTAACTTCCGAATATGACTGGTATTGCAGTAATTCTGTATCAGTATTATATTCCAATACTTTAAATGTTTGTATGTACAAAGCCAATACACTGTTCAATAAAAGAAACTTACCAATCAGGGAAATTGATCCGTCTAGATGCGAATTGATTTAGCAACACCGCCATCCAACCACCTGATTAGGTGTCTGTCCGTAGTGCCAGACGCTGATATTATTTCCACATTGTGCACTCTGAAGATATAAGAAATTGTATTTTAATACTAAAGTATATATAAACCGAATAAATTTTCAATATCACAAAGTTATTGTCTTCTGGATCTGCGCTTCAGTACAAGGCCAAACCAACGCTTTCAAAACACCATGAACTTGATTTATGTGCTATAAAATGAGTGTTAACTCGCCTTTTAAATAGCTAAAGATTATATGTATCCCAAATGTGTGTACATATAGGTAAAAACATAATATATACATGATATTTGTAATTATGATTGTATGTGTAGTGTACATATTGCTTGATATGGCTACTGTCGTGTATGAACAGAAACAAAAACACCTGCTGAGCTAGAGTAACGAGAATTCAGAAAACCTCAGGATGACAATTAACAATTTTGCTAATGAGAAACAGTATCAATACCAGTAACAACCACACACACACACACCAAACTAAAAGTATTGAATAAATTAACAGACTAACTTTTTGATCAAATCAAATCAAAAATCATCCCATCTTGAATGGGGTGTTAAGTTATATTTATAAACAAGTAAAACTTTCCGTACTTTCAGAATTTCTCAGAGGTTGATCCAGGAATACTTCTTAAAAAAGATGAGTTTTTTTACTAACAGATGGATTTCTAATGAATGACTGTTAGCTTTTCTAAGTTCTTCACGTTTATTAAGTAAAAGTTAAGACCACAGAAAAGCTGGTCACAATTTAAGCAGAGTTTATAGCTGTAATCAAATTGATTGTCGATCACACCTTGCCAATCTGCTACTTACTAACTACTATAACTACTAAGCTACTTGACTACTACATGATCTTTAACTATAGCTGGACTTGTTTCAATCTGTATTTTTGGTGTGATCCATTTTTAATTTTTTCGCTTACCTACACTCTTCGTTAAATCATTCCGTTTTACTGTACCAACCACAAATCCTGATATATGTATACCATCTTTTTAAATCCAGAAATCATATTCGGGTGTTCTCTACCATTTAGCACTTTTGTAAAAATGGACACGCAATAAATTTTTGTCTGTAAAAAGTAGCTATGTACTTTAAAAAGCTAAAGTCCTTATCCAATAAAACTTTGTGAGGTTGTGTCCTTTTTGAAACGAAAATGGTGCTGAATACGACAAAACTAGATCCAAATTTTAATCACACATCCGTCAAACTTCAGAAAATATTGCAGAGTTCATTATTCAATTCAAATTTCTAATGTATGAGTCGGCTTCCCTTATAATCAAAAATGATGATGGCTCCTCCTTGTACAAAAGATTCCGGAGGTAAAATACCCCTCCATTCGAATCTCCGGGAGAGGGGTGTACAGGGGGCGCCAGCATCAAGATTTAACATATCCCTCTCGAATATATGTGACCTAAATTCTAACCTGAACTCCGTCCACCATTTTATCCAGGCTAATAGGCCCCAACTCCTCTTCCTCACCGAAACTCAAATCAGTGCCAAAACAGCCACTAATCACCTTAATTTCCCGGGGTATAAGCTCCTTACTTCCTTTAGATAGCATGGAGGCGTGTGCGCGTATGTCTCTAGCTATCTACCCTGCACCAGACTCCCCAATTTAGAAGCTGGAAGAAAATACATACTATGGATAAAGCTCTCTCTCAGGGCTGCAAATAAATTCATCTGTTGTATTTACCGGTCACCTTCTGACAACAACTTTGTCCAGCACTTTGACTACCTTTCTGAAAAAACCCACCATCTGATTTCTGAATATCCTTCCTCCGAGGTCACTATTCTTGGTGACCTCAATGTCCATAATAAGGAATGGCTAGGATCCTCAAAAACAGATCCACAAGGAAGAGCAGCGGAGGCCTTTGCAGTCAGCAATTCTTTAGCCAATATGATTCAGCAACCTACTTACTTTCCTTGTATCCCAACACACAGCTCAAATCCCTTGGATCTCCTTCTTACTACAAATCCTGACTGCTATAAGATATCAGTCACCGCCCCCCTTGGTCGCTCAGACCACGGCATGGTCACTGCTTCCTGCGCAATGGAACCCGAGGGCACACAGTGATCACACCCACATATTGCGAAATCATCCAAGCTGGCATGGAATTATTTATTCCACGTACACAGAAAACCTCTGCAGTCACTCAAAAGCCCTGGTTCTCTAAATCCTGTGACAAGGCCAGACTTGAAAAGGTCAAAGCTCACAAAACGCTTCTACACAATACCAGTCAAGAAAACCGTCAAGCATTTAACGACGCAAGAAACCGCTATGTCCGCATTCTTTTTGAGGCAAAAAACTCGTTTAATAACCACATCAACAGCAGCAAACCCTTCTGGACTCTTGCTAAATCTATTGGGAATAATTTCTGCAAGAGCACGTTCCCACCTCTTGTTTCAGTGAATGAAATTGTTTCTACCGCCCTGGGCAAGGTTGAACTTTTTGCCTCGCTGTTCGCTGGAAATTCTACTCTCAACCCACCTCCAAATGTTCAACCACCAACAGTCCCCAATGTCGCGCATAAAGTGACGGATATCATTTTCAAAACTAAAAAGGTACGAAAGATGCTCTTTTCTCTTAATACCAGGGAAGCCTCTGGCCTTGACGAGATCCCAGCAATTGTTCTAAAAAAATGCGGACCAGAACTTGCTCCTGTCCTGACTCGTCTGTTTCAGACATCTTACAAAAGAGGCATATTCCCTAGTAACTGGAAAACTGCTCGAGTACAACCCGTCCCCAAGAAAGGATCCAAAGCGTTTTTTAGCAATTACAGGCCTATTTCTCTTCTTTTAATCGCCTCTAAAGTGATGGAAAAGTATATAAACACCGAATTACTAAAATTTCTTGAAAAATACAGTCTAATCCACGACAGGCAGTATGGATTCCGTCAGCGCAGATCAACGGCCGACCTCCTTTCCTTTGCCACCCATTCTTGAAACAAGTCTATGGAACTACACGGTTAATCCCAGATTGTCGCTCTAGACATATGCAGAACATTCGATCAGGTCTGGCACGCAGCGCTGCTTAATAAAATTCAGACCTATTCAGCAGCATTTCTGTTGTCGTGGATCGCAATTCCTCTGAACTGTATCCAATTAATGCGGGAGTCCCCCAAGGTTCAGCTTTAGCCCCTACTTTGTTTCTTCTCCACATCAATGACCTCCTCTCTAGCACATCCAAACCAGTTCACAGTTACGCGGATGACAGCACCCTCCACTCAAATATACAATATTCTAAGCCTGTCTCTTTAGCCCAATTTGATTCGCAGACTCATGGCGGGTTCTGTCTTTGTCTTGTACAATTTAACTCCGCCAAATCTCAGTCTTGCTTTCTATCTCATAAGAGATACACCAGCCCTAGACCCATCACAATGAACAACCAAGTTATTTAAAGTAATGAGTCCTTTTCACTTGTTGGCATTTCTGTAGATCGAAATCTCAATTGGCACCAACATGTCACATCAATTGCAGAAGCGGCTGCTACGAAATTAGTTTTCCTCTTCCAGGCTCGCAAATACTTTCCACCAGCTAATCTCTATACCTTATTTACTTCACAAATTAGGCTAAACCCCGAATACTGCTGCCACATCTGGGGTGCCCCTGCCGCTTCTACACTCGCTATCCTGAACTCTATTCAGAAGAGAGCTATACGTCTCATCGGTGACCACCCTCACCCAAAGGTTGTCATCCCTTGCCCACCGACGTGCCGTTGGTGACCACTTTCTCTTTTATATATATATATATATATATATATATATATATATATATATATATATATATATATATATATATATATATATATATATATATATCTGCATGGGCACTGCTCAGAGGAGTTTTCTTCGATAGTTCCTCCACCTGCTGCCCCCAACAGATCTACCAGGGTAACAGAGCGAATCCGCCCTTTTACTGTCCAGGTCATCAGACATATAACATCTTGTTATGCCCACTCTTTTGTCCCGAGGATTTCAAGTTGGGGAATTACTTGCCGGCACATGTTTTTCCTTCTCCTCCGAAGCTCCCAACCTTCAAGTCCAGAATTAACATGTTGCTTCTTTCCTCCTTGTCGACACCCACGGTACGATAGTATTTAGGATGTGAGCCCTCGTGGTGTGTTGTTTAAATAAAAATAAATTAAAAAAAGATGATTTTTTTAATTTCAGATAGCCTCAGCCTTTATCTCCAAGGAAGTGTTCTTCGTGCCAGAAGGCGATATTTTCTTGTCAACGAGAACAAAACATTGTAGAACAGAGATAAAATTGAATGTACCTTTACAATAGAACTAATAATAGTTCAACAGTGGAAAGGTAGTCAAACGATCTTTATCATTTTCTCAAAGGAATCTGACTCAAGCGTAAGATCATTATTCATAATACAAAAGTATTTACGCAATAAATTAGCTTTGTAGATTAAATTAGATAAGAACTGAGCTTACTCAGAAAGCATAGTTGCAGTCTGTAATGTCCCCATGTTATAAATGTCTTGCTAATTGTCAAGGGTGTTGCTCATTCTTCATTGCAGTTGTGCTGGCATTATGAATACGGCAGAGTCTCTTCGCAGAACGATTGACTTGGTTTATAAGAATATGCTCCTCCTCAAAAGGGTTTTTGTGTTTTTGCTAAAACAAAATATAATATAAAAAAGGAATAATATCTATTTTTAAAGTAACACTATTATTGAAAAAAATCAGTAAGGTTTCAATAATATCCTAGTTAAGGGATCAGATAGCTTGACTCATCATTTGTGATAGAGAAATAGTTTTTTAACACACAAAAATTATTAGTAAATACGACTAGAATTACAATTTATCTCAACACGAGACGTAGATCTTTTATAAGCAAGTTTGTATATTATCTTCAGAGAATTTGCTTGGCTTGAGAAAATGTTTTTCACCAACTTTAATAAGAGCACCGTATGGTAAAAAGCAAAGAAGTCTTTTGCAGAAAAAATTAACAGGGTAAACAGTCAGTAAATACTTTTTGGCATCTATCTTATGAAGCCGTTCCATTTGATTCATACCAAGGGGGTTATTGGGAAATAAATATTTCGTTCCTATGCGCCGGACAGCTGTATTTGACTCCTAAAGGCCTTTAATTAAATACCCATGACAGGCAGATTGTGAGAAAAAAACGTCTACCATCTTAGAGCGCTGGCCATATTGACCTTGTGATAATTACAGATAGCCTATATTGCACTGACACCTGACCTATAAAGGCGTATCAAATTTTAACCCACTTTAATAAGGTGATGATGTATTATTCCGCATTTTTTCATGAATAGCACCAACCTTCGTTTTAAAAGCTCTTAAAACATTGTAGATTAAGTAATGTAGGGTGTCAACTTACCTAAAGACAACATAAAGTTGTGGGGTGTTCACTATGGAGCTTACAGATGCAAAAGAAACGTGCTTTTCACAAATGAACACAAACTGTTCATGCATTTTTCTCTGTCAAAAAATAATTTCTGCTCTCCAACTAAAACAGAAATACTGTACTATAGACAATAGACCAAAAATATTTTTACGGCATAAATTAGCAGATTAAATAATCACCGAATATTTATCGTCATTGCCCTTTGAAGGATCAGTTTGACTCTAGTATAGTCATCATTACTAACACCAAAAGCGTTTTGCAACGGCTAAATTTTATATTTAAAATTAAGTAAAATTTCCAGCTCACCATTAAAATATAGAAAGGCACTGTGTTGATTATTTTCTCTGCTGGATCGTACTGAGGCACAAGCAAGACCCAATCTTTATTTAAGATAGCCTCAGCCTTTAGTTTGAAGAAAATGTTACTCGTTGCAGGTGACCTTATTTTCTTGTCAACTAGAACAAAACGTTATACAATAGCGATCGAATTGAATGCATTTTTACAATAAAACTAAGAAGAGTGGAATGTCAGTCAAATGATTTTTATCAGTTTCTCAAGGGGAATCAGAAATTTGACTCAAGCGTAGGATCATCATTCGTAATACAGACGTAGTTTTACAACAAATAAGCTTTGTAGATCAAATGAGATAAGAGTACAACTTACCCTTGTTTTTCAAGATCTCGTTTCCCTCATTATTTTAGACCAATTGGTTTGGAATTGGCTCTCCCTAATCTGATATTCATACGCTCAGCTTTAGCTCTTCACGTGCTGCAGCTTTTGACTTTCCTCAGTATCTTTCTTCTGTAGTACTTTCCTTACAAAGCAGTAAACACTTCTCCACCCACCTTCACCATCTATTATTATTGGGATGATGTTCTCTTTATGAATTTTCAAACCCACTGGCATTCTATTTTGGTGTTTACAATGAAACAACCTATTTCATAACAGAAATGTGTCCCTCGCTGTATCAGCGGCATCGTAATGCGAGCATGTATTGAACTTATTTACTCAATTTTTTTTGTATCCTACTTGAAGCTGCCTGATATGGCATGGGCTGAGCTGGATGAGAAATTCAGCTTTCGGTTACGCTAAAACAACATACAATGTAAAAAAAGAATAAGATCTATTTTTATGGTAACACTACCATAGCATAAAATCAGTAAGTTTTTAATCATGTTCCAAATACAGGATCAGATATGACTCAAGTTTAAGCAAACATCATTTGTCTGGCAACAAACAAAATTTTTTAATAAGTACGATTAGAACTTCAATATACCTTAAGGCTAAACGTAGCTCTTTTATAAGGAAGGCTGTATATTCAGTAAAATATAGCAAGGTACTGTGTTGACTATTTTCATTGTAGGATGAGGCACAAAGAAACAATCCAAAGCGGTTCCTAGCAACTACAGGCCTATTTCTCTCCTTTCAGTCGTCTCTAAAGTGATGGAAAAGTATATAAACACCGACTTACTAAAATTTCTTGAAAACACAATCTAATCCACGACAGGCAGTATGGATTCCGTCAGCGCAGATCAACTGCCGACCTCCTTTCCTTTGTCACCCATTCTTGGAACAAGTCTATGGAACTACACGGTGAATCCCAGATTGTCGCTCTAGACACATCCAAAGCATTCGATCAGGTCTGGCACGCAGCGCTGCATACTAAACTTCCGGCCTATGGCCTACCACCAAAACTCTGTACGTGGACAGCAAATTTCCTCTCCAACTGGAGAATTTCTGTTGTCGTGGATGGCCATTCCTCTAAACTGTATCCAATTATTGCAGGAGTTCCTCAAGGTTCCGCTTTAGCCCCTACTTTGTTTCTTCTCCACATCAATGACCTCCTCTCTAGCACATCCAAGCCAGTTCACAGTAACGCGGACGACAGCACCGTCCACTCAAATATACAATATTCTAAGCCGGTCTCTTTAGCCCAATTAGATGAAGATCGCAGACTCATTGAGGGTTCTGTCTCTGTGGATCTCCAAAACATATAAGATTGGGGAATTAGAAATCTTGTACAATTTAACCCCACCAAATCACAGTCTTGCTTTGTTTCTCATAAGAGATACACCAGCCCTAGACCCATCACAATAAGCAACCAAGTTATTCAAAGTAATGAGTCCTTTTCACTTGTTGGCATTTCTGTGGATCGAAATCTCAATTGGCACCAACATGTCAAATTAATTGCAGAAGCGGCTGCTAAGAAATTAGGTTTCCTCTTCCGGGCTCGCAAATACTTTTCACCAGATAATCTCTATACCTTATATACTTCACAAATAAGACCAAACCTTAAATACTGCTCCCACATCTGGGGTGCTGCTGCCGCTTCTACACTCGCTATCCTGGACTCCATTCAGAAGAGAGCTATACGACTCATCAGTGACCCTACCCTCACTCAAAGGCTGCCATCCCTTGCCCACCAACGTGCCGTTAGTGAACTCTCTCTCTTTTACAGATATCTGCACGGGCACTGCTCAGAGGAGCTTTCTTCCATAGTTTCTCCACCTTCTGCCCCCAACAGATCTACCAGGGGAACAGAGCGAATGCACCCTTTTACTGTCCAGATCACCAGACATAGAACATCTTGTTATGCGCGCTCTTTTGTCCTGAGTACTTCCAAGTTGTGGAATTCCTTGCCGGCACATGTTTTTCCTTCTCCCCCCGAACCTCTAAACCATCAAGTCCAGAATTAATAAGTTGCCTCTTTCCTCCTTGTCGACACCCACGGTACGATAGTATTTTGGCTGTAAGCCCTCGTGGTGTGTTGTTGAAATAAAAGGGTTTAGCATTCTTACTTTTTACAGCTAATTATTTTTTACTTACTTGTTATTGTCAAGAATCTTTTACAACTTGGTGTATCTTAACAAAAAATTGTTCTTCAATGGGATTATACTATTTTACAGCCCGAAGGAATATCTAAGTGAAATCAAAATGATACTTTTGTGGGGAAACACACATCCAAGCCACCTGCTTTTGGATTTTAAAAGTGTTTCAATTTTTTTTCAAAATTTTTGGTTGTCAGTTGGGAGACAAAAGGTTATAGGAAGTTCTTTTAATTAATTTATATATCTCTGCGTTTGAATAAAAGGATTATAAAAACAGTGCTCCCAATGTACGAAAGGAAAATGGGACAATGTATTTGTTATAGCAAGACAAAATTTAGTACCTTTATAAGTTATTAACTTCCGAATATGACTGGTATTGCAGTAATTCTGTATCAGTATTATATTCCAATACTTTAAATGTTTGTATGTACAAAGCCAATACACTGTTCAATAAAAGAAACTTACCAATCAGGGAAATTGATCCGTCTAGATGCGAATTGATTTAGCAACACCGCCATCCAACCACCTGATTAGGTGTCTGTCCGTAGTGCCAGATGCTGATATTATTTCCACATTGTGCACTCTGAAGATATAAGAAATTGTATTTTAATACTAAAGTATATATAAACCGAATAAATTTTCAATATCACAAAGTTATTGTCTTCTGGATCTGCGCTTCAGTACAAGGCCAAACCAACGCTTTCAAAACACCATGAACTTGATTTATGTGCTATAAAATGAGTGTTAACTCGCCTTTTAAATAGCTAAAGATTATATGTATCCCAAATGTGTGTACATATAGGTAAAAACATAATATATACATGATATTTGTAATTATGATTGTATGTGTAGTGTACATATTGCTTGATATGGCTACTGTCGTGTATGAACAGAAACAAAAACACCTGCTGAGCTAGAGTAACGAGAATTCAGAAAACCTCAGGATGACAATTAACAACTTTGCTAATGAGAAACAGTATCAATACCAGTAACAACCACACACACACACACCAAACTAAAAGTATTGAATAAATTAACAGACTAACTTTTTGATCAAATCAAATCAAAAATCATCCCATCTTGAATGGGGTGTTAAGTTATATTTATAAACAAGTAAAACTTTCCGTACTTTCAGAATTTCTCAGAGGTTGATCCAGGAATACTTCTTAAAAAAGATAAGTTTTTTTACTAACAGATGGATTTCTAATGAATGACTGTTAGCTTTTCTAAGTTCTTCACGTTTATTAAGTAAAAGTTAAGACCACAGAAAAGCTGGTCACAATTTAAGCAGAGTTTATAGCTGTAATCAAATTGATTGTCGATCACACCTTGCCAATCTGCTACTTACTAACTACTATAACTACTAAGCTACTTGACTACTACATGATCTTTAACTATAGCTGGACTTGTTTCAATCTGTATTTTTGGTGTGATCCATTTTTAATTTTTTCGCTTACCTACACTCTTCGTTAAATCATTCCGTTTTACTGTACCAACCACAAATCCTGATATATGTATACCATCTTTTTAAATCCAGAAATCATATTCGGGTGTTCTCTACCATTTAGCACTTTTGTAAAAATGGACACGCAATAAATTTTTGTCTGTAAAAAGTAGCTATGTACTTTAAAAAGCTAAAGTCCTTATCCAATAAAACTTTGTGAGGTTGTGTCCTTTTTGAAACGAAAATGGTGCTGAATACGACAAAACTAGATCCAAATTTTAATCACACATCCGTCAAACTTCAGAAAATATTGCAGAGTTCATTATTCAATTCAAATTTCTAATGTATGAGTCGGCTTCCCTTATAATCAAAAATGATGATGGCTCCTCCTTGTACAAAAGATTCCGGAGGTAAAATACCCCTCCATTCGAATCTCCGGGAGAGGGGTGTACAGGGGGCGCCAGCATCAAGATTTAACATATCCCTCTCGAATATATGTGACCTAAATTCTAACCTGAACTCCGTCCACCATTTTATCCAGGCTAATAGGCCCCAACTCCTCTTCCTCACCGAAACTCAAATCAGTGCCAAAACAGCCACTAATCACCTTAATTTCCCGGGGTATAAGCTCCTTACTTCCTTTAGATAGCATGGAGGCGTGTGCGCGTATGTCTCTAGCTATCTACCCTGCACCAGACTCCCCAATTTAGAAGCTGGAAGAAAATACATACTATGGATAAAGCTCTCTCTCAGGGCTGCAAATAAATTCATCTGTTGTATTTACCGGTCACCTTCTGACAACAACTTTGTCCAGCACTTTGACTACCTTTCTGAAAAAACCCACCATCTGATTTCTGAATATCCTTCCTCCGAGGTCACTATTCTTGGTGACCTCAATGTCCATAATAAGGAATGGCTAGGATCCTCAAAAACAGATCCACAAGGAAGAGCAGCGGAGGCCTTTGCAGTCAGCAATTCTTTAGCCAATATGATTCAGCAACCTACTTACTTTCCTTGTATCCCAACACACAGCTCAAATCCCTTGGATCTCCTTCTTACTACAAATCCTGACTGCTATAAGATATCAGTCACCGCCCCCCTTGGTCGCTCAGACCACGGCATGGTCACTGCTTCCTGCGCAATGGAACCCGAGGGCACACAGTGATCACACCCACATATTGCGAAATCATCCAAGCTGGCATGGAATTATTTATTCCACGTACACAGAAAACCTCTGCAGTCACTCAAAAGCCCTGGTTCTCTAAATCCTGTGACAAGGCCAGACTTGAAAAGGTCAAAGCTCACAAAACGCTTCTACACAATACCAGTCAAGAAAACCGTCAAGCATTTAACGACGCAAGAAACCGCTATGTCCGCATTCTTTTTGAGGCAAAAAACTCGTTTAATAACCACATCAACAGCAGCAAACCCTTCTGGACTCTTGCTAAATCTATTGGGAATAATTTCTGCAAGAGCACGTTCCCACCTCTTGTTTCAGTGAATGAAATTGTTTCTACCGCCCTGGGCAAGGTTGAACTTTTTGCCTCGCTGTTCGCTGGAAATTCTACTCTCAACCCACCTCCAAATGTTCAACCACCAACAGTCCCCAATGTCGCGCATAAAGTGACGGATATCATTTTCAAAACTAAAAAGGTACGAAAGATGCTCTTTTCTCTTAATACCAGGGAAGCCTCTGGCCTTGACGAGATCCCAGCAATTGTTCTAAAAAAATGCGGACCATAACTTGCTCCTGTCCTGACTCGTCTGTTTCAGACATCTTACAAAAGAGGCATATTCCCTAGTAACTGGAAAACTGCTCGAGTACAACCCGTCCCCAAGAAAGGATCCAAAGCGTTTTTTAGCAATTACAGGCCTATTTCTCTTCTTTTAATCGCCTCTAAAGTGATGGAAAAGTATATAAACACCGAATTACTAAAATTTCTTGAAAAATACAGTCTAATCCACGACAGGCAGTATGGATTCCGTCAGCGCAGATCAACGGCCGACCTCCTTTCCTTTGCCACCCATTCTTGAAACAAGTCTATGGAACTACACGGTTAATCCCAGATTGTCGCTCTAGACATATGCAGAACATTCGATCAGGTCTGGCACGCAGCGCTGCTTAATAAAATTCAGACCTATTCAGCAGCATTTCTGTTGTCGTGGATCGCAATTCCTCTGAACTGTATCCAATTAATGCGGGAGTCCCCCAAGGTTCAGCTTTAGCCCCTACTTTGTTTCTTCTCCACATCAATGACCTCCTCTCTAGCACATCCAAACCAGTTCACAGTTACGCGGATGACAGCACCCTCCACTCAAATATACAATATTCTAAGCCTGTCTCTTTAGCCCAATTTGATTCGCAGACTCATGGCGGGTTCTGTCTTTGTCTTGTACAATTTAACTCCGCCAAATCTCAGTCTTGCTTTCTATCTCATAAGAGATACACCAGCCCTAGACCCATCACAATGAACAACCAAGTTATTTAAAGTAATGAGTCCTTTTCACTTGTTGGCATTTCTGTAGATCGAAATCTCAATTGGCACCAACATGTCACATCAATTGCAGAAGCGGCTGCTACGAAATTAGTTTTCCTCTTCCAGGCTCGCAAATACTTTCCACCAGCTAATCTCTATACCTTATTTACTTCACAAATTAGGCTAAACCCCGAATACTGCTGCCACATCTGGGGTGCCCCTGCCGCTTCTACACTCGCTATCCTGAACTCTATTCAGAAGAGAGCTATACGTCTCATCGGTGACCACCCTCACCCAAAGGTTGTCATCCCTTGCCCACCGACGTGCCGTTGGTGACCACTTTCTCTTTTATATATATATATATATATATATATATATATATATATATATATATATATATATATATATATATATATATATATATATATATATATATATATATATATATATATATATATATATATATATCTGCATGGGCACTGCTCAGAGGAGTTTTCTTCGATAGTTCCTCCACCTGCTGCCCCCAACAGATCTACCAGGGTAACAGAGCGAATCCGCCCTTTTACTGTCCAGGTCATCAGACATATAACATCTTGTTATGCCCACTCTTTTGTCCCGAGGATTTCAAGTTGGGGAATTACTTGCCGGCACATGTTTTTCCTTCTCCTCCGAAGCTCCCAACCTTCAAGTCCAGAATTAACATGTTGCTTCTTTCCTCCTTGTCGACACCCACGGTACGATAGTATTTAGGATGTGAGCCCTCGTGGTGTGTTGTTTAAATAAAAATAAATTAAAAAAAGATGATTTTTTTTATTTCAGATAGCCTCAGCCTTTATCTCCAAGGAAGTGTTCTTCGTGCCAGAAGGCGATATTTTCTTGTCAACGAGAACAAAACATTGTAGAACAGAGATAAAATTGAATGTACCTTTACAATAGAACTAATAATAGTTCAACAGTGGAAAGGTAGTCAAACGATCTTTATCATTTTCTCAAAGGAATCTGACTCAAGCGTAAGATCATTATTCATAATACAAAAGTATTTACGCAATAAATTAGCTTTGTAGATTAAATTAGATAAGAACTGAGCTTACTCAGAAAGCATAGTTGCAGTCTGTAATGTCCCCATGTTATAAATGTCTTGCTAATTGTCAAGGGTGTTGCTCATTCTTCATTGCAGTTGTGCTGGCATTATGAATACGGCAGAGTCTCTTCGCAGAACGATTGACTTGGTTTATAAGAATATGCTCCTCCTCAAAAGGGTTTTTGTGTTTTTGCTAAAACAAAATATAATATAAAAAAGGAATAATATCTATTTTTAAAGTAACACTATTATTGAAAAAAATCAGTAAGGTTTCAATAATATCCTAGTTAAGGGATCAGATAGCTTGACTCATCATTTGTGATAGAGAAATAGTTTTTTAACACACAAAAATTATTAGTAAATACGACTAGAATTACAATTTATCTCAACACGAGACGTAGATCTTTTATAAGCAAGTTTGTATATTATCTTCAGAGAATTTGCTTGGCTTGAGAAAATGTTTTTCACCAACTTTAATAAGAGCACCGTATGGTAAAAAGCAAAGAAGTCTTTTGCAGAAAAAATTAACAGGGTAAACAGTCAGTAAATACTTTTTGGCATCTATCTTATGAAGCCGTTCCATTTGATTCATACCAAGGGGGTTATTGGGAAATAAATATTTCGTTCCTATGCGCCGGACAGCTGTATTTGACTCCTAAAGGCCTTTAATTAAATACCCATGACAGGCAGATTGTGAGAAAAAAACGTCTACCATCTTAGAGCGCTGGCCATATTGACCTTGTGATAATTACAGATAGCCTATATTGCACTGACACCTGACCTATAAAGGCGTATCAAATTTTAACCCACTTTAATAAGGTGATGATGTATTATTCCGCATTTTTTCATGAATAGCACCAACCTTCGTTTTAAAAGCTCTTAAAACATTGTAGATTAAGTAATGTAGGGTGTCAACTTACCTAAAGACAACATAAAGTTGTGGGGTGTTCACTATGGAGCTTACAGATGCAAAAGAAACGTGCTTTTCACAAATGAACACAAACTGTTCATGCATTTTTCTCTGTCGAAAAATAATTTCTGCTCTCCAACTAAAACAGAAATACTGTACTATAGACAATAGACCAAAAATATTTTTACGGCATAAATTAGCAGATTAAATAATCACCGAATATTTATCGTCATTGCCCTTTGAAGGATCAGTTTGACTCTAGTATAGTCATCATTACTAACACCAAAAGCGTTTTGCAACGGCTAAATTTTATATTTAAAATTAAGTAAAATTTCCAGCTCACCATTAAAATATAGAAAGGCACTGTGTTGATTATTTTCTCTGCTGGATCGTACTGAGGCACAAGCAAGACCTAATCTTTATTTAAGATAGCCTCAGCCTTTAGTTTGAAGAAAATGTTACTCGTTGCAGGTGACCTTATTTTCTTGTCAACTAGAACAAAACGTTATACAATAGCGATCGAATTGAATGCATTTTTACAATAAAACTAAGAAGAGTGGAATGTCAGTCAAATGATTTTTATCAGTTTCTCAAGGGGAATCAGAAATTTGACTCAAGCGTAGGATCATCATTCGTAATACAGACGTAGTTTTACAACAAATAAGCTTTGTAGATCAAATGAGATAAGAGTACAACTTACCCTTGTTTTTCAAGATCTCGTTTCCCTCATTATTTTAGACCAATTGGTTTGGAATTGGCTCTCCCTAATCTGATATTCATACGCTCAGCTTTAGCTCTTCACGTGCTGCAGCTTTTGACTTTCCTCAGTATCTTTCTTCTGTAGTACTTTCCTTACAAAGCAGTAAACACTTCTCCACCCACCTTCACCATCTATTATTATTGGGATGATGTTCTCTTTATGAATTTTCAAACCCACTGGCATTCTATTTTGGTGTTTACAATGAAACAACCTATTTCATAACAGAAATGTGTCCCTCGCTGTATCAGCGGCATCGTAATGCGAGCATGTATTGAACTTATTTACTCAATTTTTTTTGTATCCTACTTGAAGCTGCCTGATATGGCATGGGCTGAGCTGGATGAGAAATTCAGCTTTCGGTTACGCTAAAACAACATACAATGTAAAAAAAAAAGAATAAGATCTATTTTTATGGTAACACTACCATAGCATAAAATCAGTAAGTTTTTAATCATGTTCCAAATACAGGATCAGATATGACTCAAGTTTAAGCAAACATCATTTGTCTGGCAACAAACAAAATTTTTTAATAAGTACGATTAGAACTCCAATATATAACTTAAGGCTAAACGTAGCTCTTTTATAAGGAAGGTTGTATAGTACACCAGTAAAATATAGCAAGGCACTGTGTTGACTATTTTCATTGTAGGGTGAGGTAGAAAGAAGACGATATTTTTATTTAAGATAGCCTCAGCCTTTATCTTCAAGGAAGTGTTCTTCGTGCCAGAAGGCGATATTTTCTTGTCAACGAGAAAAAACCTTGTACAACAGAGATAAAATTGAATTTACCTTTACAATAGAACTAATAATAGTGGAAAGGGAGTCAAACGATCTTTATCATTTTCTCAAAGGAATCAGAAATCTGACTCAAGCATAAGATAATGATTCATACTACAAAAGTACTTACGCAGTGAATAAGCTTTGTAGATTAAATTAGATAAGAACTCAGCTTACTCAGAAAGCATAGTTGCAGTCTTCATTCTGGAATCGTAAAAGCGCAAAAGGAAAATGCAATTTGTAGAAATGGATATTGGACCATTTATTTAAGTAGTTTGCCTCGTTTCCGAACAAAATAGCTCCTTAACCAAAACAGAAACACTATGATAGGAGAAAATCATACTTTGCACAACTAAAATTAGCAGATTAAATCATGAGTGAAAAATTTTCGTCAATTGTCTTACAAGGGATCCAAAATGTTACTCAAGCATGCTCATCATTTGTATTATCAAAACAACTGATACACATTACCTTTATTAATTAGACTAAGCTGAAAGTCCCATCTCGCCGGTATAATACAAGAGAAGCACAGTGTTAATTTTTTTTTGTGTCGTATAGGGGCAAATGAAGATGCTATGTTCGTCTAGGTTAATCTAGACCTTTAATATATGTAAAATAAATAAGCTCTGTTTTAATATAAAATCTTCGCTTGCCACCTAAAACCGGAACGTTTGTCGTTAAGAAGTAATTCAAGATGGTGAACAAACCAACTAAATCGAGTAGTTATGCAAATCAAGTGACATCTATTTGATACGTTTCAACTAAAACAAAACCTTATGAAGAGAGATAGAATTTAATGTATTTTACTATAAAGCTAGGTGCAGTAAAAAGTCAGTAAATTAGTTTTATCATTCTCTTAAAGAAAATCAGTTATTTGACTAGAGTATATGCACGGGATCATCATTTGTAATATAAAAGTAGTTTTTCTACAAACAAATTTTGTAAATAAATAATGCATGGATTAAACTTACCTAAAAACACTATATAGTTGGGGTGTCCACCATAGAGTGGCATCATCCCAATGCGAGCATACATCGAGCTTAGTCTCTCATTTTGTTTTGTATACTACTTGAGGTTGCCGTCACACAACATGGGCTAAGAGAGATAAAAAATACAGCTTCTTGTTACCACATCTCACCCAGGGAAGGAAGTGTAGAATGGGTGACTTGGTCTATGCTGAAATGTCCCCATGTAATAAATCTGTTGCTAATTGTCAGGCGTTACTTCTCGTTGCTCATTCTTCATTGCAGTTGTGCTGGAATTATGAATACGACAGAGTCTCTTCTCAGAACGATTGACTTGGTTTATAAGAATATGCTCCTCCTCAAAAGTGTTTTTGTGATTTCGCTAAAATAAAATGTAATATAAAAAAGGAGTAATATATATTTTTAAGGTAACACTATCATCGCAAAAATCAGTAAGGTTTCAATCATATCCTAGTTGAAGGATCAGAGAGCTTGACTCAAGTTTAAACAACGGTCATCATTTGTGATACAGAAATAGTTTTTCAACACACAAAAATTATTAGTAAATACGCCTAGAACTCCAGTTTACCTCAACACGAGACGTAGATATTTTATAAGCAAGTTTGTATATTATCTTCAGAGAATTTGCTTGGCTTGAGAAAATGTTTTTCACCCACTTAAATAAGAGCACCGTATGGTAAAAACGAGAGAAGCCTTTTGGAGAAAAAATTAACAGGGTAAACAGTCAGTAAATAGTTTTTGGCATCTATCTTATGCAGCCCTTTCATACGAAGGGGGTTATTGGGAAACAGATGTTTCGTTCTTATGCACCGGACGCCTGTATTTGAATCGTAAAGGCCTTTAATTAAATACCCATGTCGGATAGATTGTGAGAAAAGACGTCCACCATCTTTTAACGCCCGCCATATTGACCTTGTGATAATTACAGATAGTCTATATTGCACTGACACATTACCTGACCTGACCTGACCTGACCTGACCTATACACTCGTATCAAATTTTAACCCACTTCGACAAGGTGATGATGTAGTATTCCGCATTTTTTCATGAATGGCACCAACCTTCGTTTTAAAAGCTCTTAAAACATTCTATATTAAGTAATGCATGGCGTCAACTTACCTAAAAGACAACATAAAGTTGGAATGTTAACTGTAGAGATATACAGGTGCAAAAGAGAAACGTAATTGTCACCAATGAACACACAACTTTTTGACTCAAACATTTTTCTCGGTCAGAAAATAATTTCTGCTTTCCATCTAAAACAGAAACACTGTACTATAGAAAAAGAACCAACAATGTTTTTGCAACAGAAATTAGCAGATTAAATAATCAGCGAATATTTTTCGTCATTGCCCTTTGAAGGATCAGATTGATTCTAGTACAGTCATCATTAGTAACACCAAAAGCGTTTTGCAACAGCTAAATTTTATATTTAGAATTAAGTAAAATTTCCAGCTCACCATTGAAATATAGAAAGGCACTGTGTTGACTATTTTCTCTGCAGAATCGTACTGAGGCACAAGCAAGACGTAATCTTTATTTAAGATAGCCTCAGCCTTTAGTTTGAAACAAATGTTCCTCGTTGCAGGTGACGATATTTTCTTGTCAACTAGAACAAAAGTTATACAACAGCGATCGAATTGAATGCATTTTTATAATTAAACTAAGAAAAGTGGAACGTCAGTCAAATGATTTTTATCATTTTCTCAAGGGGAATCAGAAATTTGACTCAAGCGTAGGATCATCATTCGCACTACAAATGTAGTTTTGCAACAAATAAGCTTTGTATATCAAATGAGATAAGGCTACAACTTACCTTTGTCTTCCAAGATCTCGTTTCCCTCATTATTTTGGACCAAGGGGTTTGGAATTCGCTCTCCCTAATCTAATATTCATACGCGCGGCTTTAGCTCTTCACGTGCTGCAGCTTTTGGCTTTCCTCAGTCTCTTCCTTCTGTAGTACTTCCCTTACAAAACAGTAAACACTTCTCCATCCACTATCACTATCTATTATTATTATTTGGATGATGTTCTCTTTATGAATTTTCAAACCCAATGGCATTCTATTTTGGTGTTTATAATGAAACCACCTATTTCATAACAGAAATGTGTCCCTCGCTGTATCAGCGGCATCGTAATGCGAGCATGTATTGAACTTATTCACTCCATTTTTTTGTATCCTACTTGAAGCTGCGTGATATGACATGGGCTGAGCTGGATGAAAAATCCAGCTTTCGGTTACCGCATTCGGTTTCGCTAAAACAACATACAATGTAAAAAAGAATAATATCTATTTTTAAGGTAACACTACCATAGCAAAAAATCAGTAGGTTTTTAATCATGTTCCAGATAAAGGATCAGATATGACTCAAGTTTAAACAAAGATCATCATTTGTGATAGAGAAATAGTTTTGGAGCAAACAAAAATTGTTAATAAACACGATTAGAACTTCAATTTACCTTAAGACTAGACGCAGCTCTTTTATAAGAAAGTTTGTATATTATCTCCAGAGAATTTGCTTGATTTGAGAAAATGTTTTCTACTTGCCAACTGAAACAAGAGCACTGTATGGTAAAAAGAAGTCTTTTGCAACAAAAATTAACAGGGTAAACCGCCCCTAAATAATTTTGGCATTTGTCTTAGAAAGCCCTTTCATTTGACCCATACGAAGGGGGTTATTTTTAAGAGCAATTTTTGATTGATTGTTGATCCGAGATATCAGAAATATTTTCGGTGACCATCCTCTTTATATACGCTAAAAGCGCCCATCGGCTTGATCTTTAATTTCCTTACAAATGGACAGTAAAAGAAGCAAAAGGTTGTAAGGGCAACAACAGTCGACGAACAAAATTAATAAGCTCGCTTTAAGTCTTACTAAGTTGTTGGTTTTCATATTTTGTATACAAGACACTATTAATAAACAGTTTATGCAGTACATATTTAAATTTAAACAATCGGCAGGACCACTTGAACGTATCTGGTAAATTAAAACAGGCGCCACCAGATTTAATAAACCTGAACTTGAGTGTTAGAACAGCAGGATTATTTACTGTCTTATTAGACTTCTGCTTGTCGATTGAGGAACAAAGTTTTATTGTAAAATATCACCAACAAAACAACTGTTTACATAGAAGCAACAAGGCTGTTGTCAGGTTTAATATCCTAAAAGATTTATGTACTGACACCTCCTTTCAGTCATCTCTAAAGTAATGGAAAAGTATATAAACACCGAATTGCTAAAATTTCTTGAAATACACAGTCTAATCCACGACAGGCAGTATGGATTCCGTCAGCGCAGATCAACTGGCGACCTCCTTTCCTTTGTCACCCATTCTTGAAACAAGTCTATGGAACTACACGGTGAATCCCAGATTGTCGCTCTAGACATATCCAAAACATTCGACCAGATATGGCACACAGCGCTGCTTAATAAACTTCCAGCCCATGGCCTACCACCAAAACTCTGTACCTGGACAGCAAATTTCCTCTCCAAGCGGAGCATTTCTGTTGTCGTGGGTGGCCATACCTCTAAACTGTATCCACTTAATGCAGGAGTTCCTCAAGGTTCAGCTTTAGCACCTACTTTGTTTCTTCTCCACACCAATGACCTCCTCTCTAGCACATCCAACCCAGTTCACAGTTACGCGGACGACAGCACCTTCTACTCAAATATACAATATTCTAAGCCTGTCTTTTTAGCCCAATTAGATGAGGATCGCAGACTCATGGAGGGTTCTGCCTCCGTGGATTTCCAAAAAATATTAGACTGGGGAAGTAGAAATCTTGTACACAATTCAATCCCACCAAATCTCAGTCCTGCTTTCTTCCTCATAAGAGATACACCAGCCCTAGACCCATCACATCAAAGTTGTTGTGAAGAAAAATATATTTCGACATCTTGCGTCATCCCCATATTGGTATTGTGCAAGTTTCACCTTACCTACGGTATTTTTATGATAAAGGCCTATCATTTGATACTCTTATCGACGGGGGTTGTTGAGAAATCTTTATTCTTCTATCTGGCCTTGGCCGTCATTTTTAATTTATGAAAGCCATAACTCGCCTGCTGTAGTTTACTTGTGAGGTCCGTTCAATTAGATATCCATAAGGAAGGGGTTATTGCTAAATAACTAATCCGTCATTATGCGTCGGCCGCCAAACTAAATTCATGGGAGCATAACCTAGCCAGTCATTTACTCGTAAAGTCCTTAAGTTGTATACCCATGGGAGAAGGATTGGGAGCAAAAGAAAACATCTGCCATCTTGGAGCATCCGCCATATTGATCTTATGATAATTACAAATAGCCAATGTTGCATTGGCACCTTACTTATACAGGCGCTACAAATTTTAACCCATTACGCTAATGTAATGATCTATTATTCCGAATTTTTTCATGAATCACAGCAAGCTTAATTTTAAAAGCTCTTCAGGTATAATAGGTAAAATGAGAAGCAGTCAAATGAGCCTGTAATTATTATAATCTTATAGGAAAGACGTTCCTTTGGAAAAAGTGATATTTTTTCCAACTGCAGCAAAACCTATGAACAGAGATAAGAGTTTTATTTTACTATAAAATTAGGTCCAGTAAAAAGTCGGTAATTTTATTTTCTTGAATAAAATCAGACATTTGAACAGAGTATATGGATGCAATCATGATTCGTAATGGCAAAATACTTTTCTTACAGACAATCTTTGTAGATAAAGTATTGCATATTTTCAACTTACCTGGAAAATATCATAGAGTTGGGGAGTTCAGTATATTATATAGGTGAAAAGAGAAAAGTAATTTTCACAAATGAACACACAACTGTTTGCTTAAAGCATTTTTCTCGGTTTAGAAAGTAGTTTCTATTCTCCAACTTAAATAGAAACACCGTACTATAAAAAAGGACTAAAAATATTTGTACAGCAGAAGTTAGCAGATTAAATAATCAGCAAGTATTTTTCGTCGTTTACCTTTGAAGGATCAGTTTGACTCTAGTATAATCATCATTAATAACACCATAATAGTTTTGTAACAACTTACTTTTATATTTAAAATTAAGTAAAGGTTCCCACTCACCAGCAAAATATTGAAAGGCACTGTGTTGACTGTTTTCTTTGTAGGATCGGACTGAGGCACAAACAAAACGTAGTTTTTATTTAGATTCTCTAAGTCTTTGTTTCAAAAGACGATATTTTCTTGTCAACTAGAACAAAGCATTATACAACAGCGACCAGATTGAGAAAATTTTACAGTAAAGCTAAGAATAGTGGAAAGTCAGATACATGATTTTTACCATTTTCTCAAAGGAAATCAAAATTTGACTCAAGCGTAGGATCATCATTCGTAATACAAAAGTATTTTTGCAACAAATAGGCTTTGTAGATTAAACCAGATAAGGCTACAATATACACTTGTTTTCCTATATGCCGTTTCGTTCATTATTTGAGAATGAGGAGTTTGGAGTTTGCTCTCCCGAATCTGGTATTCATGCGCCTGGCTTAGCTCTTAACGTACTGCAGAGTTTGGCTTTTCTCAGATTTTTCTTCTGTAGTACCCCCCAAACAAAACAGTAAATACTTCTCCATCTGCCTGCACTATCTATTATTTTCTGGGTGATGTTCTGTTGATTAATTTTCAAACCCAATTCCATTTCTATTTCGCATTTCTAGAGAGACCACCTATTGTTTTCCTAGATATAGTGTCCCTTATTATTTCATAGTTAGGAGTTTGGAATTTGCTCTCCCTAATCTGACATTCAAACGCTCGGGTTAGCTCTCAACATTCTGCAGCTTTTGGCTTTCCTCAGTTTTTTTCTTCCGCACTACCGTTCTGTCAAAACAGTAGACTCTTGTCCATCCACCTTCACTGTCTGGACGATGTTATCTTTATTCATTTTGAGATACAATAATCGTGTTTTTAGTGGGACCACCTGTTGGTTAACAGAAATGTGTACTTCGCTGTATCAGTGTCATCGCAATGCGAACATTCATCGACCCTAGTGTCTTCTATTTTTGTTTGTATATTACTTGAAGCTGCCGTGACACGACATGGGCTGAGTTAGATGAAACATCCAGCTTTCAGTTACCACACCTCACCCAAAGAACGAAATCCTGAGTGAGTGACTTGGTCTATGCCGCAGTGTTCCCATGTCTTAAATTTCTTGCTAATTGTCAACAGTTACCTCTCGTTGCCTATTCGTCATTGCAATTGTGCTGGCATTATGAATACGGTATAGTTGCTACCTTTTTTCGAAATGGTTGCCTTGGTTTATAAGAAAATACTTTCTGTCTCAAAAGCCTTTTTGTTGTTTCGTTAAAACAAAATATCATATAAAAAAATAATAATATCTATTTCTAAGGTAAAACTACCATAACAAAAAATCTGTAGGTGGCTGATTATCTTCCAACTAAAGGGTCGATAATTTGACTCAAGTTTAAACAAAGCTCATCATTTGTGATAGTTTTGCAACAAACAAAAATTATTAATGAATAGGATTAGAAATGTATCTTTACAATAAAATTTAGGATGGTGCATAGTCAGTAAAATGATTTTTATTATTTTCTCAAAGGAATCATAAATTTGACTCAAGCGTAAGATAATCATTCGCGAGACAAAATTACTTTTGCAACAATTAAGCTTTGTATATTAAATTAGGTAAGGCTCCAACTTACTTGGAAAGCACAGTTGCAGTTTTCATTCCATAATCGAACAGGTGCAAAAGGAAAATGCTATTTTCACAAATGGATGCTAGAGCATCTATTTAAGGAATTTGCCTCGTTTTAGAAAAACAATTCGCTTCTTAACTAAAACAAACACTAAGATAGGAAAGACTCATAAATTTTGTCCAATGAAAATTAGCAGATTAAATAGTCAGTAAATAATTCTCGTCAACTACCACAAAGTACCAGACTTTTACCCAAGCGTCATTATTTATATTATCAAAACAGTTGATACAGATTACATTTATTATTAAAACTAAACCGATAGCCTCTTATCACCCGAATAATACAAGAGAGGGCAGTATTAATTTTTTTTTGTGGAACCTTACACGGGTAAAAGAATATGCTATGTTCATCTAGGGTAATCTATACTTTAAATACCTTTTAAATAATCTCTGTTTTAGAACAAAATCTTCGTTTGCCACTTAAAACAGGAACGCTTGTCATTCACAAGTAATTTAAGATTTTGAACAAACTAACTAAACAGTGGAGGAATGCAAATCAAATGACACCTATTTGATACGTTTTAACTAGAAGGAAACCTTATAAACAGAGATAAAATTTTAATGTATTTTTCTGTAAAACTAGGTGCAATAAAATGCTAGTAAATTAATTTTATCATTATCTTAAAGAAAATCAAACAATTGAGTCGAGTATATGCATGGGATCATCATTCGTAATAGAGAAGTAGTTTTCCAAACAATAATATTTGTAGATAAAGCAATGCATGGTTTCAACTCACCTAAAAAACACCCTAAAGTTGGGGAGTTCACTATTCACTTATACAGTTGCAAAAGAGAAAAGTATTTTTCTCAAATGAATACACAAGTGCCAAAGCATTTTTCTCAGGTCATAAAATAGTTTTGGATCTCCAACTTAAACAGAAACACTGTAGTATAGAAAAAGGACTAAAAATACTTGTGCAGCAGAAATTAGTAGATTAAATAATCAGCAAATATTTCTGTCATTTACCTTTGAAGAAACAGTTTGGCTCTAGTATAATCATCATTAATAACACCATAACAGTTTTGTAACAACTTACTTTTATATTTAAAATTAAGTAAAGGTTCCAACTCACCAGTAAAATATAGAAATGCACTATGTTGACTATTTTCTTTGTAGAATCTGACTGAGGCACAAACAAGACGTAGTTTTGATGTATTTTCTCTCAGCCTTTATCTTGTTTTAATGATGTTCTTCGCTTCACAAGACGACATTTCCTTGTCGACTAGAACAAAACACTATACAACAGCGATTACATTGAATGAATTTTTACAATGACACTAAGCATAGTGGAAAATCAGTCAAATGATTTTTATCATTTTCTCAGGAGGAATCAGAAATTTCACTCAAGCGTAGGATCATCATTCGTAATACAAAAGAACTATTGCAACCAATAAGCTTAGTAGATCAAATGTCTCATTTGCTCCACCTTACTCAGAAATCACATTGCACTGTTCGTTCTGGAATCGTACAGGTGGAAAAGGAAAACGCAATTTTCACAAATTGGCATTTAAGCATATGAACTATTCCTCGTTTCAGAAAAAAAAATGTCGCTTCAAACAGAAACACTATAATAGGAAAGGATCATGAATTTATTGTAACTAAAATTAGCAAATTAAATAGTCAGTTAATAATTTTCGTTAACTGCCTTACAAAGGATCAGTAATTTGATTCAAGCATGATCATTTTAATAAGGATCACAATTTTGACTCAATCAAAAGCATAATTCGTAATAGTTACCAAAAGTCCAATAAAAATTTGTAATATGTAATAAATTGCTTTTTTAATGAAGCAAGTAGTGACTTTAACTCACCCGTAAAATACTAGGAGAGCACAGTTTTTGCTATGTTTTTGGTTGCGTCATACAGAAGAGAAAAAAACACAATATTCATTTACATTATCCTGATACTTCATGTTTGACACAGAGAGAGATATATCTTCTTATCAACTAAAACAAGAGCAACATACAGCTTCGAGAAAATTATGCGTTTTTTAAATAAAATTTCGCACGGTGGGAATTCAGTCTTAAATTTATTTCATTTCTTTGGTAAGATCAGAAATCGGAATGAGTACATACAAGTTCATCATTTTTCATAAAAAATAATTTTTGTGCAAATAAACGTGGTAGATAAAATGGGGTTAACACTCAAACTTACCCAAACAGTCAAAAAGTGTGTAGTGTACGATATTAATGTCAAAGAAAACACCATTTTCACACAAGACAATCTAGGGTCGTACAGAACGACAAAGGAACGAAGCTTTTGTATGACGCAGTTTTGCATTATATCTTTAAAACTTTGCATGCTCCAAAAAAATCTTTTCATTTGCCAACTAAAATAAGAACACATATAGTTAAACACATATAGTTAAACGAAAATGGCTTTTGCAGCAAAAATTAACAGGTTAAGACAGTGAATAAAATTAGTCATCTGTCTTATTAAATATTATAAATCTGACTCAAACAAAAGCATCATTCGTAATCGTAATAGGTACCAAAATTGTTTTATAATAAATTGCTTTCATACTTAGTATTAAATAGCAGCTTTAACTCACTCGTAAAATACCAGGAGAGCACAGTGAGCTGTCTTCTTGATGGCGTCATACAGAGGAACAAAAATACACAATCTTCATTTACAGTATCCTGACGTTTCATGTTGTAGGGCATACACTACGATCCAGACAACAATATTTTCTTATCAACTAAAACAAAGACACCATAGAGCACCAAATAAATTATACGTTTTTGAATAAAATTACGCACGGTGTGAATTCAGTTAAATATTTCTATCATTTCCTTAATAAGATCAGAAATCGGAATGAGTATAAATAAGTTCATCATTTGTAACACTTTGTGCTACTTGTATTTGTGCATATAAACTTTATAGATATAAAAAACGACGGGACGCAGCAAGTGCGTTATGGTAGCGAATTTTCGTAAAAATGCTTTTAATGGCAAATATGTCTTGTTTTTAAAAGAAGGACATTTGGTTGGCAGTATATAACCTATATATTAGTAAAAATCTACGGTATTTCATTGAATAAGCTTTGTTGTTTCAAAAAGTACAAACATATACCAAAAATAAACCTTAAAAGTTCCAGAAAAAACTGGTCCGATTTTCATGGCCGACGAACCTCTTTAAGCTGTTTACACACCTGCCAGAATATAATTATTCACAAACAACTATAGGACCAAAATTGAAAAAAAAATTAACATTTGCAATTTTTTGTGTGCAGAAAATCACCTTCTGTACAGAAATTGCCGTCAGTAATGTTACATTTAATTACATTTTTCACAGAACTTCGACAACTTTTATTTTACAATAACTTACTAAACATTTATTATTAATTTAATTAAATTAAAACATATCACAAAAATCTTACTAAAATAAATTCCACAGAAACACTAATAACATTTCTGCGAAATCTTTTTAAATTCAGCCACTATTTGAGCGTGCCCATATACAGCAGCTCGATTTTTTCGACGAGCAATACAAACAAAAAGGTCTCTGAATGCGTCATTTCCATGGACCTCCGCTGTCTATTGATAAAAACGCCGTTTGACAATTTGTGATATGCGTTTGAAATATATGCAAAAAACATGAAAGGTTGCAAAACAATTGAAATAACCCAAAAACGATGAACGATATCATTTTTTCTTACAAACATGCATTATAATTCGCTGAGAAACCCAAAAATGCAATAAAATAAGGGGGTGTTCTATTAAAAAAAGAAGGTGTGTATCACCAACGACTTATCGGTCAGCCTGTGATCGTCAAAATAAGTTTATAAGATGCAGCTCGAGATACGCTATAATTAACGTGACTCATGGAGGGTTTTGTCTCCGTGGATCTCCAAAAAATATTAGACTGGGGAAGTAGAAATCTTGTACAATTCAACCCCACCAAATCACAGTCTTGCTTTTTTTCTCATAAGAGATACACCAGCCCTAGACCCGTCACAATGAACAACCAAATTATTCAAAGTAATGAGTCCCTTTCACTTGTTGGCATTTCTGTGGATCGAAATCTCAATTGGCACCAGCATGTCACATCAATTGCAGAAGCGGCTGCTAAGAAATTAGGTTTCCTCTTCCGGGCTCGCAAATACTTTTCACCAGGTAATCTCTATACCTTATGTATTTCACAAATAAGACCAAACCTCCAATACTGCTCCCACATCTGGGGTGCTGCTGCCGCTTCTACACTCGCTATCCTGAACTCCATTCAGACAAGAGCTATACGTCTCATCGGTGACCCTCCCCCACCCAAAGGCTACCATCCCTTGCCCACCGACGTGCCGTTGGTGACCTTTCTCTATCTTTTATAGATATCTGCACGGGCATTGCTCAGAGGAGCTTTCTTCCATAGTTCCTCCACCTGCTGCCCCCAACAGATCTACCAGGGGAACAGAGCGAATGCACCCTTTTACTGTCCAGGTCACCAGACATAGAAAATCTTGTTATGCCCGCTCTTTTGTCCCGAGTACTTCCAAGTTCTGGAATTCCTTGCCGGCACATGTTTTTCATTCTTCCCCGAACCTCCAAACCTTCAAGTCCAGAATTAGCAAGTTGCCTCTTTCCTCCTTGTCGACACCCATGGTACCATAGTATTTAGGCTGCAAGCCCCCGTGATGTGTTGTTGAAATAAAAATAAAAAAATGCACCGTACAAAAGAGAACATAATAAGCACATTTTATGCTTATTTTCTAACAATATGTGACATTCAACATGTCATACTGTGGCTTCAAATAAAAATTGGGCTTAATTCTGCTTCTTCATTTATTTATTCAACTCTAATGAAACAGCATTAGAAACCCTAAACGTTAAATATTTCCAGCCTAGTCATACTTTCATGGCTGCAGACTCACTCCACCACCAGGTGGAATCATCACTCAGGAAAAAAGGCAAAGTTTATGAGTTCTCTGATTTTAAGGATGCAGTTAAGAAAGCTAATAGCAACGTAAATGTTGTAGAGATAACCTCAAATGAAAATTTATAACGGAAAGACAGCACCTCACAATATAAATTGAAGAAAATTGTACCACGACCTTATAAAGCAGATCTGGTTCAACTGAGGTTCCAAAGAAACAAAAATACATTTATTTATAAGAAATCTTATGATGAAACCCCGGGTTTTGAGTTGAATATACTTACTGCGAAGGAACAAAAGCAAAGTAAAATTATAACAATAATACTAATGATAAGACTTTTTTCGAAAATGTATATAATAATTTATTTTATATTCATATAATTTTTTGGTATACCAAAGCCCAACAAGTAGTCTTAAGAAAGAGGCATTAGCAAACAGTGAAAAACAACACTGATAAATAAGCTTTCCATCATAATGCCTACAAACCGACTGGTATTTTGGGAAAGCTTACCAGAGACAGGTGAAGAACCTGTTTTGAGTAGCAACCAAAAATAATGATAGCTCTCCCCTATTGACTCTTACAGAAGACTAAATACATATTTTTCCTTGTTTACATTCAGTAAGATAAATAAAAATATTTAATACCCAATTGAATCTGTAGATCATTTCATGTACGACCTTTTCAGTCATCGATCCCCTTTAATTTTTAAGTATAAATGGGCGTAGGTTAGGTTAGGTTATTTTGTGAGTGGTCCATATCGGTCCCTCCACCGCGACCATAAGGTCTATTGTGGCTCACGCCTAATGTCTATATTTCGCCCAACAAATCCAGCCTCCTACAGAGGTCGATAACCTTTGCGGGCGAAAGTTGATCCAGATCCTATGGAGCAAGCTTTACCTTGCCAAAGAGCAGGTGTCTAGTCCTATCCGCTGCCGGACAGGAACACAGCACGTGCTCTGCTGTTTCGTCATCCTCCATACACAGCCGGCACTCGGTCTCCTGACCGATCCCAATACGGTGCATGTGATGCCGCAAGCGACAGTGTCCTGTATACAGGCCGACTAGAGTACTCAGTTGTTGTCTGTTCAACTCTAGAAGTTTCTTAGCCCTTGACTCAGACAGGCCATTTATGAAGGCCTTAGAGTGAGCTAATCCTGGAAGATTTTGCCAATATTGAATTGTCCTTCTATCTGTCCAGGTCTTTAAGGTGCGTTTTGCTGTGCAAGATGTTATTCCCAGCACCGGTTCTGGTCCGACAAAGTCACACTGGGCACCACTCCTGGCAAGCGCGTCTGCCGCAACGTTGCCATCATGGTCCGAGTGACCCGGTATCCAGACCAGCGACACCTCATTACAGCTGCCCAATTCGTTAAGGGCAGAT
Organism: Tillus elongatus; assembly: GCA_964006375.1. NCBI lineage: Eukaryota > Metazoa > Arthropoda > Insecta > Coleoptera > Cleridae > Tillus > Tillus elongatus. Next base: position 16,871,618 of record OZ023269.1, on the reverse strand, counting down.
TTACAACTCCATACCGTCTTTGAATTGCAACGGTAGGAACCAAGAGCCTTTATTGCAGCTTGGCTATCTGCAAATATCTTTATCGATTTGTTTGTGCATAGGTCTTTTAAGCTTTCCTTTGCACACATCTCGATGGCATAAACTTCTGCCTGGTGTATGGTTGCGTACTTGCCGAGGCTAGCTGATAGTCTAGCATCGGTGCTGCCCCCATATGCGCCGGCTCCTACTCCCATATTGGTTTTGGAGCCGTCAGAGTACCAGCAGAGGTCCGCTCTCAACAGGGTCGATTGGTTCCGGTCCCAGTCCTCCCTTTCCGGGAGGACGGCCTTGAAAGACAGATCTCTGCTGATTTTTGTAGGCATCAAGTCCGAGACCATTCCCAGAATCCTGTGACAATCACTGTCATCAAGGAGTCCGGACCCCCTCAGACTGACTTCCCTCGGCATGTTATCTGCCGTTTGTTTTAGTCTGTACGTTGTCCACCTCGCCACCCTCTCCAACCATATGTGAAGTGGGGGAATATTGAGGAGGACCTCCAGAGCGACTGATGGTGCGGTGCTTATCGCTCCCGTTATCATCAGACATGCTTGTCTCTGTAGATGAGCCAGTTTGGCCCTCGCGGTACCACGTAGCACCTTAGGCCACCAAACTATGGCTCCATATGTTATCATAGGTCTGATAACCACTACATAGAGCCAGTACATCTATTGGGGGTTTGTTCCCCAGTTGTTCCCACAGATTCTCCGGCAGGTCCACAGGGACATCTTAGCCCTGCGGATAACATTTTCTAACTGTCTGTCCCAGTTGAGCTTCTTATCTAGGATAACTCCCAGATATTTTGCTTGGTCCGAAAATGGAATGTTTTCCCCCATAAGAATAGGTGGTTTTAATTTGTCCAACCTTCTTCTTCTGGTGAACGGGACAATGATCGTTTTGCGAGGGTTCACAGACATCTGTTCCCTACGGCACCAATCATTGACTACATTTAGTGCTTCTTGAAGAGTACTAGACAGTTCCTCCTCAGATTTGCCTCTAACCATTATGACAAGATCATCCGCATACGCCTGGACCTCAACCTCCCAGAGTCCGAGGATAGCCAGCAGGTCGTCCACAAAGAGGGACCACAACAGGGGGGATAGAACGCCCCCCTGAGGACACCCTCTCGCAGCCCTAACGCTGACCACCTCTCCCCGTAATGAGGTAATAATGGTCCGATTGTGCAGCATGTTTCCGATCCAGCCACAGATGGTAGGTTCCACCCCCCTAGCGATAGTGGCCTCGTAGAGGGAGATCGGTAATGCATTATTAAATGCTCCTTCTATGTCGAGAAATGCCGCCACCGCAACCTCTCCATTTTCCAGAGAGTGTGTGATCTTCTCGACGAGGTTATTGAGCGCTAACTCAGTTGATTTGCCAGTTTGATAGGCATACTGGTGGGTATTTAGGGGGTTCTTGGGTAAGATGTTCCCCCTAATGTGTCCGTCCAGTATTTTTTCTAATCCCTTCAGGAGGAATGATGTAATACTGAGAGGTCTCAGTGAAGTAGGTAGGAGGTCATTACGTCCCAATTTGGGAATGTAAACCCCCCTAACCACCGTCCAGCTGGAAGGAATATAGTTCCAGGCCAGACTGGCTCTGAACAGCCTGATAAGGAAGGGTAGGAGAATCTCCAGTCCCTTTTGTAGTAGGACCGGTACCACCCCATCCTCCCCTGGCGACTTGAATAGCTGGAAATGATTCACAGCACACTCCACTGCCGAGGCTGTAACTATTCTCCGAGCAACTAGCCAGTCCTCCCTTTGGGGGCGTTTAGATCGTCCCTCAGCTGGTAGGACCTCACCGTTGCTCAGGATCAGACAATCTGGGAAGTGTGTGTGTGCTAAGAGCTCTAACGTTTCTTTCCGAGATTCAGTAAAGGAATGGGCGTAACTATCAAATATCAGGTTACAAATATTTTGTCAGATTTTCAATCTATACTATTAAGAACTTGCAACAGAGTACTAATATGACCATAAAATCATTTTGCTGTCCCAAACGTTAAGGATAGCGTAATAAGAAATAAGAAAAGACAAAGGGCACGCACAATAAGCCAAAGGCAGCGGCGCTATCGGGGCGACAAAGACGCGGAAGAGCCCTAAGGAAAAAAAAGAAATCTCAATTTTTAAAAGGATATTTTTGCAAATAGGCCCTATTCAAGTAAAACGGTAGTAAAGGTGTATAAATAATTCACACTGATTTAAAAACATTTTTTAAAATGGTTTAAATGCTTTCAACCACCAGTATATTGTGGGATCACTACTAAAGCTTGCACTATTTGTGTTCGTTTTGTGAGTTAACTAAATACATTGGTTTGATTTGGTTGAGTCATTTTAAAATTAATTGGAGAGATATCTCTTTCCACCATTAAACAAAATAAAATACACAGAATACTTTTTTGTCAATGCAAAATTTATTATTAAATTATTTATGGCTACAATTTCTGAATTGATCACGGTAAATATTATTATTCAGTTAATTAAGCCTTAACAGTAAAAAAATGGGTTTGACTGACTGGTTAAAATTGTCTTAACTAACAAAAACCTGATAATGGGACAAAAGTAAATCAATCAAAAATCAGAAAGGGATACTTACAGGAATTTTATCGTTCTGCTTCTATACCAATCTTCTAAATTTGTTTTTTTTTTCTATACCAGTACATTGTTTTTAAAACTTTTTGTGTTGATTCAGGCCGTATGATATCCTGGGAACTTGCTTGTAGCTTCCAAAATTATAGGGGCGTTTCAAAAAGTGTGTTATTCAGGTTTATAAACAGACAGAAAAACTACATTAATTAAAGTTAAAAATATAAGATATTTGAATATTATGTGAATATTACAATGAACTGGTCACGACGCGAGTTCCTTCAGTAATAATTGTCTCTAGAAAGCTCGCAGCTGAGCTTTGCGCAGCGTCGGTTTAAATTACACAAAATGCTGATTCGGGTGGTTGCTGGCTTTCGCCACGATGTCATTGCGTGTTTTATATTACTTCAAAGGGTTTCGTTCTAACTTAACTATATAATAAAGGTATATATTACTACAAAAGTGATTGTTTTTAGTAGTGTTGTCAATTATAATCAATCCTGCAAATTGAATAATAACGTCCACATCGCTGCAATAATGTACTCTCCCCAGAGACTTTTTTGATGAATTGGATTTGGGATCGATGACTTGATTATAAGGAAAATTTATATTTCACCCCTCTATAGTCAACACAGACTTGAATTTTATGAGAAAATATCAGATGTTGAGTGCTATTGATATTTCTGTACCCATAAGCTTATAAAACGATATAATACCTACTACCCCTATTTCTTCCCTTTCTTCTGAAGCGATTTTATTTAGAAAGAATCCAGACTATTCGCCTGTTAACAGCTACATGTGTATCAAATTTGATGTCGATGGCTCATTCGAAAAACAATTTCATATTTCCCCTTACTTAAAATTTATGAAAAAATGCTCGCCGTAATTATTCAATTTATGTTCTCAAAAAATGCCACGAAACTACTTATTGCCTGATTTTCAAAGTTAAAGTGCAAATTTTAATTAATCAAGCAGCTATATCTCACTCTTTTTCTTGAGAGATTTCGTTCAAAAACAATTCGAACTGGACTGGTCAAGTCGATCGCTCAATCCCTTCGAGAGATATCGCAGGAATTAACAAACAAAGCGACCTACAGACCAATACAAAATTTGTCATTTTGAAAATCTGGTTTTTGTTGCATGTTTTGAAACTTTCTGCAACGTTTGGGCCGAACAAAAGTTTTTATATTTCCGTTCCAGTTTTTTTTTTCGTCAGAGCTCGTTCGCTGGTTTGCCGCCCCAATAGCACTGCAACCTTTAGCTTAGTGTACCTGTCCTTAGCCTTTTTTTACTCCACCCATTCCCAAATCATTGTGCCTTGAACTAGTCTGCACAGCGATTGGTAGAGTGAAGTTTTATAATGCTCTGTCTCCGGTCTAGATTGACCGTAGATCAGTTGTCTTTTCCGGTCCAGAGCCTTAGACTCGCACAAGATGTGCTGGGCGGATTCCTTTCCCTCGCCGCAGAGTCTACATGCGAGGTCCCCCTCGAACCACCCCATTTTATGCAGGTGTTTCTTGACGGCCATATGTCCCGTCAAGAGACCTGTTATGTTTCTGAGCTGTCCTCTGTTAAGATTTAACAACTCTCTTTGAACTGGGTTCGTCAATTATTGACTTCCCATGTCTGAGCCCAGGACAGTCTGCCCAGTACACCTTGTGTTGGTTTCTGACCCAGGACTTAATGGCTCCCCTGGTAGTGCTCTTTGTCACGCTCAGAGCCGGTTCTGGTCCCATAAATGGTTCGGCTGACCCTGTCTTCTCGAGACTGTCAGCTTCTTCATTGCCCTTGACCCCCGAGTGACCCGGCACCCAGATGAGGGTGACCTCATTCTGTCCAACCAGGCTCGTCTCGCCACTCACTCACCAGCCAGGAATTTACCCGTGAGCTACGTAGGGCCTTAAGGGTTGCCTGACTGTCTGTAGCTAAGAGGATCCGCTAGATCGTGTAGCCCCTCCTCTTGTTCTTCCGCACACAGTGCAGAATCGCGTAAATTTCGGCCTGAAAGATCGTTGTATGGGCTCCGAGGGAAATACTATGACTTACCCTCGGTCCTTCCGAAGAAACACCTGCCCCCGTCCCACGCTTCCCGCCGGATCCTTTCGTGAACCAGAGACGAGCGCGTCCTGTGGTATGCCCGGCGTCTCCTTCCGTAATGCTTCGCGGTCGGGGATTTCCACTCTAAAGTTGTTTTCCCTCCAGATTCGCGGGCGCACGTTTTTCCATATAGCCGCCTAGTGACGGCTAAGGTCATGACTGCCTTACGCAGTATTTTTTCAACGTGACCATTCGAGGTTAGCTTAGAGTCCAATAGGACCCCAAGATATTTTACCTCCATGGCCATTGGAATGTTTCTACCGTATAGAGTGAGAGTTATGTGGCTCTCCCACTTCCTCCTCCTCGTAAACGGTATGACGGTTGCTTTATCGGGGATCACCCCGAGTCCTTAACAAACCGTCCACCCTTCCACCACTTTCAGTGCTGTCTGCATGCGCTCCCACACTGACTGTAACCTTTCCTCGGACTATGCTGACAATGTCGTCTGCATAGCCCTGTACCTCATACCCCCTCCCTAGGGCCTCCCCAGGCCGTCCATGACTAGGCACCAGAGCAAGGGAGACAGAACGCTCCCCTGCGGACACCCCGCCACGACACCCGCCAGCAGAATCCCTCCCGCGAGTGAGGTGAACACCGCCTTTTGGGATTATATATCCCAAAAAGGACTACCGGGACTTATCCCATGATCTATTTTTAAAATTTATATTTTCAGATGTCAAAAAAAAACATTTTTCAGCTCCAACATGTCTTTGTTGAATTTCTTTGATAAAACTGCGAAAAAGTTACGTATGTCCAAAATAATAATCCGTCTTAACAGAGTTCAGACGATGACGCATTCTGGCGCATTGTTGAAGAATGCCGTCTAATAACTCCACAAATGCTCCAGAATATCAGAGCTCGTTTTGAACAAAATTTGTACTTTGGTATGGAAGCTGGTGGTCAACAATTTGAACACTTACTTAACTGAATAAACATTTTTGAACGTTTGGTTTTGTTTTTTAGTTTTTTTTAACGAAAAATTGACTAATTAGTGTATTTCTTATCACAATGAATGATATACGTTCTTGCAACTCCAACTGTGAATAATTTTTTAACAAGTTGATAAAACTTTAAAAAAATTAAATTTGTTTGCTGAATTCATTAAAGAAAGAGCTTTCAAATGATGTAACACTCGACCCATGTTCCCTATTCAAAATATAAGGGTTGTTATCACCACCCTTAAGGGGTTGATGTGACAAAGTTGAGTTTTATGTCAAAACATGCCCCCCTCAATATTAAAATTGACGTGTTTCAGCGTTTCTTAAAAAAAAATCTCTGGGCGCAAATCGGTCTGTTTCGTTTTCAATACGCCACCCTGTATTTAATAGGTCACTCCAGACACGCACATTTCCGGTTTGTGGAAGATTTCAAGGACTACGCCTGTACACAAGACGGGAGCCGATCTGAAATTCTTAATATCAAGTAGTGTTTTTAGCTCACCCGTAAAATACTAGGAAAGCACAGTGTTTGCTATCTTCTTGGTTGGCTCATACAGAGGGACAAACAAACACAATCTTCATCTACATTATCCTGAGACTTTATCTTGTGGGGTGTGTACATCGATTCAGCAAGCGATATATTCTTATCAACTAGAACAAAAACACCATACAGCACCGAGGAACTTATGCGTTTGTTTAAATAAAATTACACCCGGTGGGAATTCAGTTGAATATTTCTATCATTTCCTTAATAGGATCGGTAATCGGAATGAGTACATACAAGATCATCATTTGTAATACAAAAATAAATTTTCTGCAAATAAACGTCGTAGATATGATGATGTTAAGGCTCAAACTTACCCAAACAGCTGACAAGTGCAGCGTACGATATTGATGTCAAACAAAACACCATTTCCACAAAAGGCAATCTAGTGTCATACAGAAAGACAAAGAAAACTAGGCTTTTGTATGACGTAGTTTATCCATGTTATCTCTAGAAAATTTGCTTGCTCCAAAACATGTTTTCTTTTGCCAACCGAAACAAGAACACTGTATAGTTAGTAGAGTAGAGGAAAGTCCCCAAATTTGAGATACTTTCTAGAATTAAGAAAATACGATTTAGGAAGAAACAGCATATACTTCAACAAAATTGTGTGCCTGAAAATTCGTAAGACATGTTAAAATAAAAAAGTGGTTCTTCTTAAAAAAAAAAGTACGTCTAATAATTTTCTAACATTGTTGTCAACAAAAAAATGGGCGTCCTAGTTTGGGATGGATAGCGTTCCATATTTGAGATACCATTCAAACAATGCTTTCCCGTCACACATGGAACAAATGAACGTGCCACTTGTGATTTCACCACATTCTCTACGTATCCATCTGCCGCACACATTTTATTGTTGATCTTTGGAAAATCCACTGATTCCATATAAACGTTCTTCATCTTTCCCCCCCGCCTTCATCTAAAGAAGAATCAGCCAACTAGAGACTTTTGTTGCTTTCTGAGCTTAAAGTGGACTACGTTCGTTTAATGGTTCTCCTTGGTCTTCTAAATCTTGATATAAACTTGCACTGTACCTGATGTGATTCCATTTCCGGTTAGTGTCTCTAGTGGGTCTTGAAGCTGTCGTGACACAATATGGAAAGAGTTAAATAAAAAAACCAGCTTTAGAAAATCACACCACATCCAGCGAAGGCGATTCGGAGTGAGTGACTTGGTCTAGCGTGTTGACAGGCCATAAATGTCTTGCTGAATGTCTAGGGTTATCTTTTGTTGTAAATGTTTCATTGTGATTGAGCAGGCATTATAATTACGCTATAGTCGCAATCTCTTCTCAAGACGGTTGCCTTGGCTTATAACTTTCGATTATATCCCAACTGAGGAGTCAGGTAATGTGACTCAAGTTTAAACAAGGGTCATCATTTGTGATATAAAAATAGTTCTGCAACAAATAAAAAGTATTAATAAATAAGATTGTGATTCCAGCTTATCTTTAGGCTAAAAAGCCGTAGTTGTGTTTATCAGAGATCAGACAGAGGCACAAAGAAAACGCAGCTCTTTTACAAGGAAATTTGTGAATATTATATTTAAATGATTTTGTGGGTTTGAGAAAATGTTTACCACTTTTCAAGTAAAACGACAGCACTGTGTGGCCGAAAAACACCTATTGCAACAAAAATTAACAGGGTATGAGTCAGTAGATGATTTTCGTCATCTAACCTATAAAAGAACAGAAATTTGACTTAATCAAAATTATCTTTCATAATAGGTACCACAAGCGTTTTATAACGAACCACTTTTATGATTAGGAATAAGAGAAGGCTTCTACCCACCTTAAAAATACTAGTAAAACACAGTATTGCCTATTTTCTTAGTTGGATCATACAAAGGCACATAAAAATACAAACCACATCTTAATTATTCTGTATCTGGTAAAACATAGACTTCGCCTCAGCGAGCGATATTTTCTTGTGAACTAAAACAAAACAAAAAACATACAGCAAACACGGAATTAAGCGGTTTTAAAATAAAATTACGCAAGGTGAGAATTCAGTAGAGGATTTTTATTATCACTTCTTTAATAAGATCAGAAATTTGACTCAAGCATAAGCATAAGATCATCATTTGCAACATAAAGTATTTTTTGTGCAAATAAACATGACAGATAAAATAATATCACGGTTTAAACTTACCCAAAGATTTAGAAACGCTGCTGCGTTCGATATTGATTTCAAAACCAATACCATTTTCACGAAAGGCAATCTGGGGTTGTACAGAAGGATAAAGAAAACGCAGCTTTTGTATTCGTGTTATGTTATCTTTAGAAAATTTGCCCCCTTCATAAATGTTTTTATTTGCCAACTGAAACAATAAACTGCATGGTTCAAAAAATAAATTGTTGGCAACAAAAAATAACAGGGTAAACAGTCAGCGAATAGTTTTGTCATCTATCTTATTAAAGATTACAATTGTGACTCAATCAAGAGAATCAATAGATACCAAAAGTTATTGTAATAAATTGCTTTTATACTTAAGTAAGTAGTGACTTTAACTCACCCGTAAAATACTAGGAGATCACAGTGTTTGCTATGTTCTTGGTTGCGTCATACAGAAGAGCAGAAAAACACAATATTTATCAACAGTATTAGCCTGAGACTTCATGTTTGTGCCAGAGAGGGATATTTCTTTATCAACTAAAACTAGAACACCATACAGCATCGAGGAAATTATGCGTTTTTTAAATAAAATTTCGCACGGTGGGAATTCAGTCTAAAAATTTATTTCATTTCCTTGATGAGATCAGAAATCGGAATGAGTACATACAAGTTCATCATTTTTCATTAAAAATAATTTTTGTGCAAATAAACCTGCTAGATAAAATGGGGTTAAGGCTCAAACTTACCCAAACAGTCAAAAAGTGTGTAGTGTACGATATTCATGTCAAAGAAAACACAATTCTTCACACAAAAAATCTGTTCATTTGCCAACTGAAACAAGAACACTGTATAGTTAAACGAAAAACGTCTTTGCAGCAAAAATTAACAGGTTAGGACAATGAATAATTTTAGTCATCTACCTTATTAAAGATAACAAATTTGACTCAACCAAAAGGATCATTCGTAATAGGTACCAAAATTGTTTTGTAATAAATTGCTTTTATACTTAGTATTAAATGGTGGCTTTAACTCACCCGTAAAATACCAGGACAGCACAGTGAGCTGTCTTCTGTAACGATTGTGTTTTTATTCACCACCGTTGCTCCTTTACTGACGTAAAGAGAACCCCCAAGAAGCTTAAATAATAGCAGGCAACTTTGTTTCTAGAGAGCAATTCAAGTTTTGGTTTCGAAATTATTTGTTGAAAATTAGCTATCGACCATTACTATCGCAATGCCCGTGCTGTATTCCCTTGAATATACGTTGAAATTGAAATATCAGGAGATATAATATTCGCCTAGAGGAAAAAGGATCATTGCTATTTAACAATTTTCTCGGTAAAATTCTGGCTGACGTCATGCTGATGCAATAGAAGACCGTTGGACCACGAACACGGCGTAGGTCCACTACGAAAAAGAGATCTCGCTTGCATCCCTTGTCACACACATGGAGCTAGAAAAAGATCACGAACGACCGTTAGAGAAAAACGCGCCGAAGTCGGCGGCGGTTTGGGCGCGGCACACGCTAGTATAAGGAGTCGGTCGTCTGCCAGAGCAGAAGCAACATCTCGGTGAAGTTGCGGAGCTTCCTGTCGAGTAAAATCAGGGCAAAAAGAGCTAAAATATTATTTTTCGCAGCTAATATCGCTGATACAGTTGTCTATAAGTGCTACAATTAATTTGATTTCGGCTTAAGTAAAATTTAATAACCTGTTTTAAGAGAAAAGTAACTCGAAAAGTGAATTCTTTGTTTCCCGATGTTGTGAAAGTTTTTGACGTAATCTCGAATAAATAACTTCAATTTTCAATCTCCGAAGCAAGTTAGCTTTCATGTCTGTTAATTCCGCATACCCTCAGGTATATTCTGGTCACAGAAGTTTCAGTTAAAACACCTGTTCACCGTCTAGTGTCGAGAGCATCGGTTTCAACTACATATTTACCCATCCTTTCTTATAATACCAGTTGTCAACTGCGAAAACGTTTTCTAACAGTTCCTTACTTTTCTCTTTGGGGAAATTAAGAGACTATGGTGGGCACTAACAGCCGATGTCCACATGTACAGCATCCGCAACCAATTAACAGGTGAATTGGGACCCTTCAAATCCCAGGTATAATCCTGCCCAAGTGAGTCATTTTAAGTTTTGTGTATGTGATTTTTGAAGCTAAACGAACATAACATTCATACGTCACCTCAATTTTCTACCAAGTTGCACTATAAACTTCGATCCAGTAAAATTAAATCAAAACTTTGATCAGTGAGATTGTCGTTAGCCATAACTGTATTTTGCACTTATCTTTAATATTTAGCCATTTGGGTAAATCGGAAATATTACTGTGTAATCTAGATTAATCAAAATTTTGCAATATCTGAGCTTCTCTAACGATTCTTTTTATTTTAAACATGAAAACATTACCTGGCCAGGAAAACAGAAATCTCACCTAACCTTTAAAAATTTGAGAACATTAGTAGATCTGATAGAAAACTGATTACTTTAACATTTGACGTTTAGTTTCTTGCTTGTTATATGTAATATTTACTTTCTTTCCTGTAGCATTATTATTTTTCGTTCTTGTTATATGTAATGTTTATTTAATTTACCAGAAGTATTAACTTAAATACTTCCCACTATTACTTATGTCAATAAATTTAAGTATTTACATTTTTTAACACATGTTTGATTGAACAACAATTCCTCATTAAACCTTTTCATATCTGGAAGCTGTGCAGCTGGAAATTCTTTATATCTATTATCTAGATACCTCCAAATTAACTAAGTAATGTAGTAACAGCGTTCTGACTTGAAGATCTCATAAATCTAGGACCTTGGGCAGAACGGGACCAAAGCCGAGTAAGTATTTGATTACCTTTTATCCTCAGACCATACAAAGTGTTATTTATCTTGTAAATAATAAATCTGAGAGATAGGTACATTTAGGTTAGGGTTTAGTAGGTGAAGGTGACCTCACTATCTTCCGGATTTAGATCCACTTGAAGTCAATCGCGAGATATCACTCGCGAATAAGAACCAAATAAATACTCCCGGTCTTTTATCGGTCTTTTACCATTTACCTTTTAGTTAATACCTCATAAATACCTTATAAATAAAAATTCTTCTCGAACGGTTACACTTCTTGATGGCGTCATGCAGAGGAACAGTAAGACACAATCTTCATTTACAGTATCCTGAAGCTTCATGCTGTAGGGCATATACTTCGACCCAGACAACAATATTTTCTTATCAACTAAAACAAAAACACCATAGAGCACCAAATATATTATAAGTTTTTGAATAAAATTACGCACGGTGTGAATTCAGTTAAATATTTCTAGCATTTCCTTAATAAGATCAGAAATCGGAATGAGTATAAATAAGATCATCATTTGTAACACAAAAATAGTTTTGTGCTACTTGTATTTGTGCATATAAACTTGCTGGATAAAAGAATGTTAAGGTTCAAACTTACCCAAAGATATAAAAACAGTGCAGTGCTTGATACTGATGTCAAACCAACCAACATTTTCTCAAAAGGCAAGCTGGGTTTGTAAAGAAGGAAAAAGAAAGCGCTGCTTTTGTATAAGGAACTTTATGCATATAATCTTCAGAAATCTTGACTGCTTCAAAAAATATTCCTTTTACCAACTGAAACAAGAACACTGTATGGTAATTGGAAAAAGGATTAGGAGTATGCAAATCGTTTTCTTCGTCTACCTTATAAAAGATAATGTCAGGATTTAAACTCACCCACATGTTTAGAAATGGTGCAGTGTTCGATATTGATGTCAAACGCAACACAGTTCTAACGGAAGACAATCTGGGGTTGTACAGAAGGATAAATAAAACGCTGCTTTTTGTATGACGTTATGTTATCTTTAGAAAATTTGCTTGCTTCATAAATGTCTTTATATGCCAACAGAATAAATAACACTGCATGCTAGAAAAAATCAGTTTTTTTGCAACAAAAATGAAGCAGAAAATCGCTTATTCATTGATAATAGACACCAGGAAATAGAACCATGGAATTATTGTCAACATGATTTTGTCACGGAAGTGAACCTGTACACAAAATCTGACACCCACCCTGTAGTAAATTGCAACAAATTATACTGGTACTGGTACAGGTACTGCACTCATAAATTTATTTACACTGGCGCTTCAAAGGCGGAAACGGGAGTGGGAATTGCTGTTATAACTCCAACAGACAACTACCAAGAGAGGTTGTTAAAGATAACATCTACATATACCGCCGAACTTATGGCGGTAAAATATGATGTGGGCTACACCACATGCCTACCAGAACTTGCTCCTGTCCTGACTCGTCTGTTTCAGGCATCTTACAATAGAGGCATATTCCCTAGTAACTGGAAAACTGCTCGAGTACAACCCATCCCCAAGACAGGATCCAAAGCGCTTCCTAGCAACTACAGGCCTATTTCTCTCCTTTCAGTTGTCTCTAAAGTGATGGAAAAGTATATAAACACCGAATTACTAAAATTTCTTGAAACACACAGTCTAATCCACGACAGGCAGTATGGATTCCGTCAGCGCAGATAGACTGCCGACCTCCCTTCCTTTGTCACCCATTCTTGGAACAAGTCTATGGAACTACACGGTGAATCCCAGATTGTCGCTCTAGACATATCCAAAGCATTCGACCAGGTCTGGCACGCAGCACTGCTTAATAAGCTTCCGGCCTATGGCCTACCACCAAAACTCTGTACCTGGACAGCAAATTTCCTCTCCAACTGGAGCATTTCTGTTTTCCTGGATGGCCATTCCTCTAAACCGTATCCAATTAATGCAGGAGTTCCTCAAGATTCAGCTTTAGTCCCTACTTTGTTTTTTCTCCACATCAATGACCTCCTCTCTAGCACATCCAACCCAGTTCACAGTTACGCGGACGACAGCACCCTCCAATCAAATATACAGTATTCCAAGCCTGTCTCTTTAACCCAATTAGATGAGGATCGCAGACTCATGGAGGGTTCTGTCTCCGTGGATCTCCAAAAAATATTAGACTAGGGAAGTAGAAATCTTGTATAATTTAACCCCACCAAATCACAGTCTTGCTTTCTCTCTCATAAGAGGTACATCAGCCCTACACCCATCACAGTGAACAACCAAGTTATTCAAAGTAATGAGTCCGTTTCACTTGGTGGCATTTCTGTGGATCGAAATCTCAATTGGCACCAACATGTCACATCAATTGCAGAAGCGGCCGTTAAGAAATTAGGTTTCCTCTTCCAGGCTCGCAAATACTTTTCACCAGCTAATCTCTATACCTTATATACTTCACAAATAAGACCAAACCTGGAATACTGCTCTCACATCTGGGGTGCTGCTGCCGCTTCTACACTCGCTATCCTGGAGTTCATTCAGAAGAGAGCTATACGTCTCAACGGTGACCGTACCCTCACCCAAAGGCTGCCATCGCTTGCCCACCGACGTGCCGTTGGTGACCTCTCTCTCTCTCTCTCTCTCTCTCTCTCTCCCTCTCTTTTATAGATATCCGCACGGGCACTGCTCAGAGGAGCTTTCTTCCATAGTTCCTCCACCTGCTACCCCCAACAGATCTACCAGGGGAACAGAGCGAATGCACCCTTTTACTGTCCAGGTCATCAGACATAGAACATCTTGTTATGCCCGCTCTTTTGTCCCGAGGACTTCCAAGTTGTGGAATTCCTTGCCGGCACATGTTTTTCCTTCTCCTCCGAACCTTCAAGTCCATAATTAACAAGTTACCTCTTTCCTCCTTGTCAACACCCACGGTACGATAGTATTTAGGCTGTAAGCCCTCGTGGTGTGTTGTTGAAATAAAAAATACAAAACCAACACAAAATCCAGGACATTATGTAATCTGCACAGGCTCTTTAAGTTTCCTACAATCTTTACAACAGCTTTATTCAAAATATCCCGTCACCAAACAAAACAGAAATCAAATGGCTTTCGCTCAAAAGGAAAATACGTCACCGACCATAATGTATGTCCCATTACATTTCTAAATTAATAGGGAATGAAATGGTCGATAAACTAGCAAAAGATGCTGCTACCATGCCAGAAAACAATATTCAGGATTACATACGGTCTGACTCTAAATCAGTCAGCAAGAAAAACATAACAGGCACATGGAACGAATAATAGTCACGCAAAAGTAACAAGCTTAAGGAAAGTGAACTCACTGTACAGGAAATATTATCCCTCCCACCTCGCTAAAACAAGTCATTATATTAAAATTAAGACTGAGACACACAAAATCTACACACAAACACATCTTTGAGAAGGAACCTGCACCTATGTGTGAAGTGTGTAATATAACTATAGATGTGGAACATATCTTGACACTGTGTCCAAAATATCAAGAAGCAAAAATACGCAATTATATTCCGAAAACTATAAATATTAATTGGGTTGACTCATACTACAAAGATTGGAAAGTTAAATGCCAAACAAACCAAAATTTGATGTTCGGCACACAGATGAAATTTAAGAAGAAAAACATTCACCAAGACTGAACTGTGTGAAGTAATTCAGTACTCCAGAGTTACCTGTTGATTGCGCAATGACATTCCAAGGCAGATACTAACCATCAGTGCTCGCCACAGGTTCAATCTCTTACAGGAGAAAGAAAATCGGGAAGAATGCAGTGCACTTCCATAGATTAAAGGCAGACCAATTGCATATACCAATGCCTCGCTAGATGAACGGCAAAATCGTATTGTTGACAAAGAGCTCTGGGGATGATGTCACTCCCCAGGCCAATTAATCGAAATTTTCTTTGCAGTTTTAAAATGCAAATGACGGTATCGAATTCAAAACATGTGGTTCAGGACCCGGGAAGTTGAAATCGGCATTTGTGATAACCTTAAGAGACGTTACAATTTCAGAAACAAAAGCGTCACTGTTATTTCGCGGTTTTTACTAAAATGCATAATTAATTTAGATTGGGTAGGACTCAAAACACTTTTAACAACCACTAAGATCATAATCAAACGATATTTTAAGCCAGAAATAAGATATTAGACATTTTTAGTGTAACTAATAACGCCTCGATCATTAAAACGTGTTGATTGCTCTGCAGTTCACACCTGACTCCCAGATTCAAGCGTGTTGCATCATATTATTTAAACAGTTTTTTTGTATTTATCTATGTGACTGAATTGATTACCATGGCTGATAAAACATTGTTATTAATGAATAAATTATTAAAACATGCTGTTTTTTTTAACTTACAAAAAGATTGTTCGCTACACGTTGTCTGGTTTTACGTTTCCCAAAATCAGTCTCTTGAGTTTTTCCTCTACTACACTGGCCTTCGTCAAATAAATGTATTTAGTTATAGTTAATAGTTATTGCCAACTTTTTCTAATAGTTTATAACACGAAGCTCATTTTTGCATGTATGGTAGAAACTGAAAATTTATCAATATTTAATACAACACTTAAAGTACTTAGACAGCTTATGATATTTTAAGATTTCAGTTAAGATTTATAATCATAGTTCCCGATATAATCAGAATCTGTCAAAATTCATCATCATATTATTTGAATAGTTTTTTGTATTTAGCTATGTGACTGAATTGATCACCATGGCTGATAAAACACTGTTATTAATGAATAAATAATTAAAAGCGGGTGGTGGCCTTCGTCAAATAAGTGTATTTATTTATAGCTATTAGTTATTGCCAACTCTTTCTAATAGTTTATCATACTAAACTTGTTCGTGTGTGTATTGTAAGAACTGAAAATTAGTAAATATTAAATACAATGCTTAAAGTACTTAGACAGAATATTATTTTTTAAGAATTCAGTTAACATATCATATATTCAAAAGTACACAGAAAGCCATGTATATTTCATCATATTATTTAAACAGTTTTTTTTTGTATTTAGCTCGCTGACTAAATTAATCACCATGGCTGATAAAAAAATGATATTAATAAACAAATTATTAAAACAAGCTGGTTTTTGACTTACAAAAACATTGTTCGCTACACGTTGTCTTGTATTATTTCTCCAAAAACCAGTCTCTTAAGGTTTTCCTCTGCTACACTGGCCTTCGTCAAATAAATGTAATTAGTCATAGTTAATAGTTATTGCCAACTCTTTCTAATAGTTTATCATACGAAGCTCATTTTTATGTACTGTAGGAACTGAAAATTTATCAATATTAAATACAATGCTTAAAGAACTTAGACGGATTATAATATTTCAAAAATTCAGGTAACATTTATAATCATATATTTAAAAGTAATCATAAAGCCATGCATATTTCATCATATTATTTAAACAGTTGTTTGTATTTAGCTATGTGACTGAATTGATCACCATGACTCTAAAAACTAGCTGCTAATTGAACAAATTACTAAAACAGTTTTTTAACTTACAAAACCCTTGTTCGCTACACGTTGTCTGTATTTTCTTTTCTAAAAATCAGTTTTTCTTTTGCTATACTGGCCTTCGTTAACTAAATTTTATTAGTTATAGTTACTAGATATTGCCAACTGTTTCTAATAGTTTATCATGCTAAACTCATTCGTGTATGTATTGTATGAACTGAAAATTACTAAATATTAAAAACAATGCTAAAGTACTTAGACAGAATATGATATTTTAAGATTTCAGTTGAGGTTTATAATCTTAGATCTACATCTAATCAGAGTGAGACAAGGATTTCATCATCATATTATTCAAACAGTTTTTGTATTTAGCCAACTAACTGAATTGATCAGTGTCTGATAAAACAATGTTATTAATAAATAAGTTATTAAAACAGGCTGGCTTTTAACTTACAAAAATATTGTTCGCAACACGTGGTCTGGTATTATTTTCCAATCTCTTAATTTTTTCCTCTTGTACACTCGCCTTCGTCAAATAAATGTATTTGGTTATAGCTCATACTTATTTCCAACTCTTCCGAACAGTTTATCATACGAAGCTCATTTTTGCACTGTAGGAACTGAAAATTTATCAATATTAAATACAATGCTTAAAGTACTTAAGACAGATTATGATATTTTGAGATTTCAGTTTAGAGTTATAATCATAGTTTCCTAAATAATCAGAATCTGTCAAACCTAATCATCATAATATTTAAACAGTTTTTTTGTATTTAGCCATGTGACTGAATTGATTACCATGGCTGGTAAATTTTGTTATTAGTGACTAAATTATTAAAACAGGCTGTTTTTTTAACTTACAAAAACATTGTTCGCTACACGTTGTCTGGTTTTAGTTTTCTAAAAATCAGTCTCTTGAGTTTTTCCTCTACTACACTGGCCTTCGTCAAATAAATGTATTTAGTTATAGCTAATAGTTATTGCCAACTTTTTCTAATAGTTTATCACACGAAGCTCATTTTTGCATCTATGGTAGAAACTGAAAATTTATCAATATTAAATACAATGCTTAACGTACTTAGAATATGATTTTTAGGATCTCAGTTAAGGTTTGCAATCATAGATCCAGACCTAATCAGAATGACACGCAAAATTCATCATCATATTATTTAAAGAGTTGTTTGTATTTAGTTATGTGACTGAACTGATCACCATTGCTGAGAAAAATGTTATTAATGGGCAAATTATTAAAACAGGCTGGCTTTTACCTTACAAAAACATTGTTCGCTACACGTTGTGTGGTATTATTTTTCCAAAAATCAGTCCTTGGGTTTTTGCTCTGCTAGACTGACCTTCGTCATATAAATTTATTTAGTTATAGTTAATAGTTATTGCCAACTCTTTCTAATAGTTGATCACACCAAGCTCATTGTTGTAGATACTGTATAAACTGAAAATTTATTAATATTAGATACAATGCTTAAAGTACTTAGACGGATTATGATATTTCAAAAATTCAGTTAACATGTATAATCATATATTTAAAAGTAATCAGAAAGCCATGCATATTTCATCATATTGTTTAAACAGTTTTTGTATTTAGCCAACTAACTGAATTGATCACAGTGTCTGATGAAACAATGTTATTAATAAATAAATTATTAAAACAGGCTGGCTTTTAACTTACAAAAACATTGTTCGCTACACGTTGTCTGGTTTTATTTTTCCAAAAATCAGTCTCTTGAGTTTTTCCTCTACTTCACTAGCCTTCGTCAAATAAATGTATTTAGTTATAGTTAATAGTTATTGCCCTCTTTTTCTAATAGTTTATCACACGAAGCTCATTTTTGCATGTATGGTAGGAACTGAAAATTTATCAATATTTAATACAATGCTTAAAGTACTTAGACAGCTTATGATATTTTAAGATTTCAGTTAAGATTTATAATCATAGTTCCCGATATAATCAGAATCTGTCAAATTTCATCATCATATTATTTAAACAGTATTTGTATTTAGCTATGTGACTGAATTGATCACCATGGCTGATAAAACACTGTTATTAATGACTAAATAATTAAAAGCGGGTGGTGGCCTTCGTCAAATAAGTGTATTTATTTATAGCTATTAGTTATTGCCAACTCTTTCTAATAGTTTATCATACTAAACTTGTTCGTGTGTGTATTGTAGGAACTAAAAATTAATAAATATTAAATACAATGCTTAAAGTACTTAGACAGAATATTATTTTTTAAGAATTCAGTTAACATATATATTCAAAAGTACACAGAAAGCCATGTACATTTCATCATATTATTTAAACAGTTTTTTTTTCGTATTTAGCTCTCTGACTAAATTAATCACCATGGCTGATAAAAAAATAATATTAATAAACAAATTATTAAAACAAGCTGGTTTTTGACTTACAAAAACATTGTTCGCTACACGTTGTCTTGTATTATTTTTCCAAAAACCAGTCTCTTAAGGTTTTCCTCTGCTACACTGGGCTTCGTCAAATAAATGTAATTAGTCATAGTTAATAGTTATTGCCAACTCTTTCTAATAGTTTATCATACGAAGCTCATTTTTGTATCTACTGTAGGAACTGAAAATTTATCAATATTAAATACAATGCTTAAAGTACTTAGACGGATTATGATATTTCAAAAATTCAGTTAACATGTATAATCATATATTTAAAAGTAATCATAAAGCCATACATATTTCATCATATTATTTAAACAGTTGTTTGTATTTAGTTATGTGACTGAACTGATCACCATTGCTGGGATAAATTGTTATTAATCAACAAATTATTAAAACAGGCTGGCTTTTACCTTACAAAAACATTGTTCGCTACACGCTGCCTGGTATTATTTTTCCAAAAATCAGTCCTTGGGTTTTTGCACTGCTACACTGGCCTTCGTCATATAAATTTATTTAGTTATAGTTAATAGTTATTGACAACTCTTTCTAATAGTTGATCACATGAAGCTTATTTTTGTAGCTACCGTAGGAACTGAAAATTTATCAATATTAAATACAGTGCTTAAAGTACTTAGACAGATTATGATATTTCAAAAATTCAGTTAACATTTATAATCATATATTTAAAAGTAATCAGAAAGCCATGCATGTCTCATCATATTATTTAAACAGTTTTTTTTTTGTATTTAGCTATGTGACTGAATTGATCACCATGACTCTAAAAACTAGCTGCTAATTGAACAAATTACTAAAACAGTTTTTTAACTTACAAAACCCTTGTTGCCTCTTTTTTATTTTCTAAAAATCAGTTTCTCTTCTACTATTATGGGCTTCGTTAACTAAATTTTATTAGTTATAGTTACTAGATATTGCCAACTGTTTCTAATAGTTTATCATACTAAACTCATTCGTGTATGTATTGTGTGAACTGAAAATTACTAAATATTAAAAACAATGCCAAAGTACTTAAGACAGAATATGATACTTTAAGATTTCAGTTGTGGTTTATAATCATAGATCTACATCTAATCATAGTGAGACAGGGATTTCATCATATCATTTAAACAATTTTTAGTGAATTTTCTTAAAAAAAATTCACTAATGAGGAGATCCCGACTTTCGAATTTTGAAAAAATTTCTTTAAATGAGCGCTATTTAGGCCCCCCTGAACCCAAATCCGAGGTCAGTTTCAGACTTTATATGTTTATATATATATATATATATATATATATATATATATATATATATATATATATATATATATATATATATATATATACATATATATATATATACATATATATATATATATATATATATATATATATATATATATATATATATATATATATATATATATATATATATATATATATATATATATATATATATATATATATTTATGTGTCACACCTATAACTTAAAAAATATAGGACCGATGTTGATAAAATTTGGCACATACCTTCCTTTCGCAAGTGGCTTGGATAAGTTCGTTAGCCAGGAAAATCCGCCGAGGTTTTCCCGGAAAATTTTGTGTTTTCTTTTGAAAAAAATCGAAAAAAATTTATATCTCCAGAATTAACAAAGTCAGGGCAACCAAATTTCATACGCGGGTTTATATCATTATAGGCAAGTTACATACCAAAATTTAGCTCTGTAGGTCAAAGAACAAAAAAGTTATAGGCATTTATATAACTAGAGGCAAGTTACCTACCAAAATTTATCTCCGTAGGTTAAAGGACAAAAAAGTTAGACATTCAAAGAAAAATAAATTTGGGTTCTCCTCAAAACGTCAAAATCGCGATTTTAAACGTCAAAATTGGTGAGTACCTTCCTTTTGCAAGTGGCTTGGATAAGTTCGTTAGCCAGGAAAATCCGACAAGGTTTTCCCGGAAAATTTTGTGTTTTCTTTCGAAAAAAATTTATATCTCCAAAATTAACAAAGTAAGGGCAACCAAATTTTATACGCGGGGTTTATATCATTATAGGCAAGTTACATACCAAAATTTAGCTCTGTAGGTCAAAGAACAAAAAAGTTATAGGCATTTAAACAAAAATAAATTGAGGTTTTTCACAAAACGTCAAAGTTGCGATTTAAACGTCAAAATTGGCAACATTTAGGAAAAGAACTTGAATCTAATACGGGCTATGGAAATAAAATGTCTCAAGAAGAATGTTTTACAAACCCTGAAGTCTTAGTGTCAACCGTCATTGTCCTTCATTTTAATAAAATGTTTCCAGAAAATTCATTTCAAATAGACCCTTTCTCTGAAGCTTGGCAGTAGCCTTAGCTATATAGTTTATCGTTAATAGTATATAATTTTTGTAGAATTTTCGTAAAAAAAATCAATACAGCTCAATATATCTGTTATGTTATTGCATTTTTGCATTTTCCATCGAAATATAATGCATGTTTGTAAGAACAAAAATTCTGGACGCAGTAAGTGCGTTATGGTAGCGAATTTTGATCAAATGCTTAATATTTGAATAGCTCAATTTGCTATTAACCTATAAGGTTGACCAAAAAACGAGTTTTTTATATAAATAAATGATTAAACATTAATTATGACTAAAATAATTACAACGCCCGCTGGAATACGACATTAAAACAAAGCTCCAACAACTGAGTCGTTGGTCTAGAGGTATGATTTCCGCTTAGAGTGCGGGAGCTCCCAGGTTCAAATCCCGGACAAGCCCAAATACCTTTTATTTGCTTTTTTTTTTAACCGACTTCAAACAAGGACGAGGTTCTCAATTCGCCTGTATGTTTTTAGTTAATTTTCTTAAAAAAAATTCACTAATGAGGAGATCTCGACTTTTGAATTTTGAAAAAATTTCTTCAAATGAGCGCTATTTAGGACCCCTGGAACCCAAATCCGAGGTCGGTTTCAGACTTTATATGTTTATATATACATATATTATATATATATATATATATATATATATATATATATATATATATATATATATATATATATATATATATATATATATATATATATATATATATATATATATATATATATATATATATATATATATATATATATGTATGTATGTATGTTTATATATTTATGTGTCACACCTATAACTAAAAAAATAATGGACCGATTTTGATAAAATTTGGTGAGTACCTTCCTTTCGCGAGTTGCTTGGATAAGTTCGTTATCCAGGAAAATCCGCCGAGGTTTTCCCGGAAAATGTTGTGTTTTTTTTCGAAAAAAATCGAAAAAAATTTAATTAACAAAGTAAGGGCAACGATATTTGGTACACGGGTTTATATCGTTATATGTAAGCTACCTGCCAAAATTTAGCGCTGTCGGTTAAAGGACAAAAAAGTTACAGGCATTTAAAGAAAAATAAATTTGGGTTTTCCTCAAAACGTCAAAGTCGCGATTTTAAACGTCAAAATTGTTAATATTTAGGCAATGAACCTGAAATTAATATGATCTATGGAAGGAAAATGTCTCAAGAATAATGTTTTACGAAGCCTGAGCTCTTAGTTTCAATCGTCATTGTCATTCATTTTACTAAAATATTCCCAGAAAATTCATTTCAAATAGACCCTTTCTCTGATACTTTAGCAGTAGTGTTAGCTATAGAGTTTATTGTTTAATGGTATATCATTTTTGTCGAATTATCTTAAAAAATCATTAAAGCGCAATATTTCCGTTATTATTCAAGTTACGAAAAAAAGTTGTATACATTAATTGTAGGGTGTCTTAAGCTACATCTTAAAAAATATTTCCACAATTACAGGATGGCCCATAAGTCGTTGGTGATTCAAATTTTCTTTTTTTTAGTGAACATTTTTGTATTTTCCATCAAAATATAATACATCTTTGTAAGAAAAGAAATTCGGGACGCAGCAAGTGCGTTATGGTAGCGAATTTTCATTAAATGCTTCAAATTGTGAATCAATTTGCTATTAACCTATAAGGTTGACCAGAAAACCAGTTTTTTCGGGAAAAATTTAAGTTTACTTTCGGAAATTTTTGTACATTTTCAAACAATAAAGTTATTTTGATGAAATATGGTACATTGTTTCTAATATATAAATTATACTGGTAACCAAATTTGGTGCCTGCTTTCTTAAAAAAACATATTTGCTATTAGAAATATTTTTATGAAAATTCACTACCATAACGCACTTGCTGCGTCCAGAGTTTTTTGTATTTAGCCAACTAATTGAATTGATCACAGTGTCTGATAAAAGAATGTTATTAATGAATAAATTATTAAAACAGGCTGGCTTATACCTTGCAAAAACATAGTTCGCTACACGTTGTCTGGTTTTATTTTTCCAAAAATCAGTCTCTTGAGTGTTTCCTCTACTACACTAGCCTTCGTCAAATAAATGTATTTAGTTATAGTTAATAGTTATTGCCATCTTTTTCTAATAGTTTATCACACGAAGCTCATTTTTGCATGTATGGTAGGAACTGAAAATGTATCAATATTTAATACAATGCTTAAAGTACTTAGACAGCTTATGATATTTTAAGATTTCAGTTAAGATTTATAATCATAGTACCCGATATAATCAGAATCTGTCAAATTTCATCATCATATTATTTAAACAGTTTTTTGTATTTAGCTATGTGACTGAATTGATCACCATGGCTGATAAAACACTTTTAGTAATGAATAAATAATTAAAAGCGGCTGGTGGCCTTCGTCAAATAAGTGTATTTATTTATAACTATTAGTTATTGTCAACTCTTTCTAATAGTTTATCATACTAAACTTATTCGTGTGTGTATTGTAGGAACTGAAAATTAATAAGTATGAAATACAATGCTTAAACTAATTAGACAGAATATATAATTTTTAGAATTGAGTTATCATTTATAATCATATATTCAAAAGTAATCAGAAAGTCATGCATATTTCATCATATTATTTAAACAGTTTTTATTTATTTAGCTATGTGACTAAATTGATCACCATGGCAGTGCAAAACTAGCTGTTAATTGCAGAAATTACTAACGCAGTTTTTTAACCTACAAAACGCTACACGTTGTCTGGTATTATTTTTCCAAAAATCAGTCTCTTGAGTTTTTCCTCTGCTACACTGGCCTTCGTCAAATAAATGTATTTTGTTATAGTTAATAGTTATTGCCAACTATTTCTAATAGTTTATTATACGAAAGTCATTTGGGTATGTATTGTAGGAACTGAAAATTAAGAAATATTAAATACAATGCTTAAGGTACTTAGACAGAATATAATATTTCAGGATTTCAGTTAAGCTTTATAATCATAGTTCCCGAAATAATCAGAATCTGTCAAATTTCATCATCATATTATTTAAACAGTTTTTTGTATTTAGCTGTGTGACTGAATCGATCACCATGGCTGATAAAAAATTGTTATTAATGAATAAATTAATAAAAACGGCTGGTTTTTAACTCACAACAAGATTGTTGGCTACACGTTGTCTAGTATTATTTTTACAAAAATCAGTCGCTTGAGTTTTTCCTCTGCTACACTGGCCTTCGTCAACGAAATATATTTAGTTATAGCCATTGGTTATTGCCAACTCTTTCTAATAGTTTATCATACAAAACTCATTCGTGTATTTATTGTAGGAACTGAAAATTAATAACTATTAAATACAATGCTTAAAGCACAGAAAATGCTATTTTAAGAATTCAGTTAACATTTATAATCATATATTCAAAAGTAATCAGAAAGCCATGCATATTTCATCATATTATTTAAACAGTTTTTATTTATCTATTTAGCTATGTGACTAAATTGATCACCATGGCAGTGCAAAACTAGCTGTTAATTGAACAAATTACTAACGCAGTTTTTTATTTGTGTATGTATTGTAGGAACTGAAAATTGAGAAATATTAAATACAATGCTTAAGGTACTTAGACAGAATATGATATTTTAAGAATTCAGTTAAGGTTTATAATCATAGTTTTCGAAATAATCAGAATCTGTCAAATTTCATCATCATGTTATTTAAACAGTTTTTTGTATTCAGCTGTGTGACTGAATCGATCACCATGGCTGGTAAAAAATTGTTATTAATGAATAAATTAATAAAAGCGGCATGGTTTTAACTCACACCAAGATTGTTGACTACACGTTGTCTAGTATTATTTTTCCAAAAATCAGTCTCTTGGGTTTTTCCTCCGCTACACTGGCCTTCGTCAAATAACTGTATTTTGTCATAGTTAATAGATATTGCCAACCCTTTCTAATAGTTTATCATACGAAAGTCATTTGTGTATGTATTGTAGGAACTGAAAATTGAGAAATATTAAATACAATGCTTAAAGCACTTAGACAGAAAATGCTATTTTAAGAATTCAGTTAACATTTATAATCATATATTTAAAAGTAATCAGAAAGCCATGCATATTTCATCATATTATTTAAACAGTTTTTTTTATTTAGCTATGTGACTAAATTGATCACCATGGCAGTGCAAAACTAGCTGTTAATTGAACAAATTACTAACGCAGTTTTTTAACTTACAAAACCATTGTGCGCTACACGTTATCTGGTATTATTTTTCCAAAAACCAGTCTCTTGAGTTTTTTCTCTGCTACATTGGGCTTCGTCAAATAACTGTATTTTGTTATAGTTAATAGTTATTGCCAACTCTTTCTAATAGTTTATCATACGAAAGTCATTTGGGTATGTATTGTAGGAACTGAAAATTAAGAAATATTAAATACAATGCTTAAGGTACTTAGACAGAATATGATATTTTAAGAATTCAGTTAAGGTTTATAATCTTATTTTCGAAATAATCAGAATCTGTCAAATTTCATCATCATATTATTTAAACAGTTTTTTGTATTCAGCTGTGTGACTGAATCGATCACCATGGCCGATAAAAAATTGTTATTAATGAATAAATTAATAAAAGCGGCCTGGTTTTAACTCACAACAAGATTGTTGGCTAGACGTTGTCTAGTATTATTTTTCCAAAAATCAGTCTCTTGAGTTTTTCCCCTGCTACACTGGCCTTCGTCAAATAACTGTATTTTCTTATATTTAATAGATATTGCCAACCCGTTCTAATAGTATACGAAAGTCATTTGTGTATGAAGGAACTGAAAATTAAGAATAATAAATACAATGCTTAAAGCACTTAGACAGAAAATGCTATTTTAAGAATTCAGTTAACATTTATAATCATATATTCAAAAGTAATCAGAAAGCCATGCATATTTCATCATATTATTTAAACAGTTTTTTGTATTTAGCTATGTGACTGAATTGATCACCATCACTGTAAAAACTAGCTGCTAATTGAACAAATTACTAAAACAGTTTTTTAACTTACAAAACCTTTGTTCGCTACACGTTGTCTGTATTTTCTTTTCTAAAAATTAGTTTTTCTTTTGCTATACTGGCCTTCGTTAACTAAATTTTATTAGTTATAGTTACTAGATATTGCCAACTGTTTCTAATAGTTTATCATGCTAAACTCATTCGTGTATGTATTGTATGAACTGAAAATTAATAAATATTAAAAACAATCCCAAAGTACTTAGACAGAATATGATATTTTAAGATTTCAGTTGATGTTTATAATCATAGATCTACATATAATCATAGTGAGACAGGGATTTCATCATATTATTTAAACAGTTTTTTGTATTTAGCCAACTAACTGAATTGATCACAGTGTCTGATGAAACAATGTTATTAATGAATAAAGTATTAAGACATGCTGGCTTTTACCTTACAAAAACATTGTTCGCTGCACGTTGTCCGGTAATATTTTTCCAAAAATCAGTCCTTGGGTTTTTGCTCTGCTACATTGGCCTTCGTCAAATAAATGTATTTAGTTATAGTTAATAGTTATTGTCAACTCTTTCTAATAGTTTATCACATGACGCTCATTTTTGTAGGTACTGTAGGAACTGAAAATGTATCAATATTAGATACAATGCTTAAAGTATTCAGACTGATAATGGTATTTCAAAAATTCAGTTAACATTTATAATCATATATTTAAAAGTAATCAGAAAGCCATGCATATTTCATTATATTATTTAAACAGTTTTTTGTATTAGATATGTGACTGAATTGATCACCATGGCTCTAAATACTAGCCGCTAATTGAACAAATTACTAGAACAGTTTTTTAACTTACAGGACCCTTGTTCGCTACACGTTGTCTCTAATTTTTTTCTAAAAATCAGTTTTTCTTCTGCTACACAGGCCTTAGTTAAATAAATGTTATTAGTTATCGTTACTAGATATTGCCAACTCTTTCTAATAGTTCATCATACTAAACTTATTCGTGTCTGTATTGTAGGAACTGAAAATTTATCAATATTAAGTACAATGCTTAAAGTACTTCGACAGGACATGATATTTTAGGATTTCACTTAAGGTTTGCAATCATAGATCCAGACCTAATCAAAATGACACGCAAAATTCATTATCACATTATTTAAACAGTTGTTTATATTTAGTTATGTGACTAAACTGATCACCATGGCTGAGAAACATTGTTATTAATGAACAAATTATTAAAACAGGCTGGCACTTGAGTTTTTGCTCTGCTAAACTGGCCTGCGTCAAATAAATTTATTTAGTTATAGTTAATAGTTATTGTCAACTCTTTCTAATAGTTGATCACATGACGCTCATTTTTGTAGGTACTGTAGGAACTGAAAATTTATCAATATTAAATACAATGCTTAAAGTATTTAGACAGATTATGATATTTCAAAAATTCAGGTAACATTTATAATCATATATTTAAAAGTAATCAGAAAGCCATGCATATCTCATCATATTATTTAAACAGTTTTTTGTATTTAGTTATGTGACTAAATTGATCACCATGGGTCTAGAAACTAACTGCTAATTAAACAACTTACTAAAACAGTTTTTTAACTTACCCTGGTTCGCTACACGTTGCCTCTATTTTATTTTCTAAAAATCAGTTTTTCTTCCGCTATACTGGCCTTCGTTAACTAAATGTTATTAGTTATAGTTACAAGATATTGCCAACTGTTTCTAATAGTTTATCATGCTAAACTCATTCGTGTATGTATTGTATGAACTGAAAATTACTAAATATTAAAAACAATGCCAAAGTACTTAGACAGAATATGATATTGTAAGATTTCAGTTGAGGTTTATAATCTTAGATCTACATCTAATCAGAGTGAGACAAGGATTTCATCATCATATTATTCAAACAGTTTTTTGTATTTAGCGAACTAACTCAATTGATCAGTGTCTGATAAAACAATGTTAATAATAAATAAATTATTAAAACAGGCTGGCTTTTAACTTACAAAAACACTGTTCGCTACACGTTGTCTGGTATTATTTTCCTATCTCTTAATTTTTTCCTCTTGTACACTGGCCTTCGTCAAATAAATGTATTTAGTTATAGTTCATACTTATTTCCAACTCTTTCCAACAGTTTATCATACGAAGCTCATTTTTGCACTGTAGGAACTGAAAATTTATCAATATTAAATACAATGCTTAAAGTACTTAAGACAGATTATGATATTTTGAGATTTCAGTTTAGAGTTATAATCATAGTTTCCTAAATAATCAGAATCTGTCAAACCTAATCATCATAATATTTAAACAGTTTTTTGTATTTAGCCATGTGACTGATTTGATTACCATGGCTGATAAAACATTGTTATTAATGAATAAATTATTAAAACAGGCTGTTTTTTTTAACTTACAAAAACATTGTTCGCTACACGTTGTCTGGTTTTATTTTTCCAAAAATCAGTCTCTTGAGTTTTTCCTCTACTACACTGGCCTTCGTCAAATAAACGTATTTAGTTATAGCTAATAGTTATTGCCAACTCTTTCTAATAGTTTATCACACGAAGCTCATTTTTGCATGTATGGTAGGAACTGAAAATTTATCAATATTTAATACCATGTTTAAAGTACTTAAGACAGCTTATGATATTTTAAGATTTCAGTTAAGATTTATAATCATAGTTCCCGATATAATCAGAATCTGTCAAATTTCATCATCATATTATTTAAACAGTTTTTTGTATTTAGCTATGTGACTCAATTGATCACCATGGCTGATAAAAACTGTTATTAGAGAATAAATAATTAAAATCGGCTGGTGGCCTTCGTCAAATAAGTGTATTTATTTATAGCTATTACTTATTGCCAACTCTTTCTAATAGTTTATCATACTAAACTTCGTGTGTGTATTGTAGGAACTGAAAATTAATAAATATTAAATACAATGCTTAACGTACTTAGAATATGATATTTTAGGATCTCAGTTAAGGTTTGCCATCATTGATCCAGACCTAATCAGAATGACACGCAAAATTCATTATCATATTATTTAAAGAGTTGTTTGTATTTACTTATGTGACTGAACTGATCACCAATGCTGGGAAAAATTGTTATTAATGAACAAATTATTAAAACAGGCTGACTTTTACCTTACAAAAACATCGTTCGCTACACGTTGTCTGGTATTATTTTTTCAAAAATCAGTCCTTGGGTTTTTGCTCTGCTACATTGGCCTTCCTCAAATAAATGATATAGTTATAGTTAGTAGTTATTTCCAACACTTTCTGATAGTTGAACACACGAAGCTCATTTTTGTAGCTACTGTAGGAACTGAAAATTAATCAATATTAGATACAATGCTTAAAGTACTTAGACAGAATATTATTTTTTAAGAATTCAGTTAACATTTATAATCATATATTTAAAAGTAATCAGAAAGCCATGCCTATTTCATCATATTATTTAAACAGTTTTTTGTATTTAGCCAACTAACTGAATTCATCACAGTGTCTGATGAAACAATGTTATTAATGAATAAATTTATAAAACAGTCTGGCTTTTAACTTACAAAAACATTGTTCGCTACACGTTGTCTGGTATTATTTTTCCAAAAAATCAGTCCTTTGAGTCGTTTTTATGCTACACTGGCCTTCGTCTGGTAAATGTATTTAGTTATAGTTATTAGATATTGCCAACTCTTTCTAATAGTTAATATGCAAAACTCATTCGTGTATTTATTGTAGGAACTGAAAATTAATAAATATGAAATACAATGCTTAAAGTACTTAGACAGAATATATAATTTTTAAAATTCAGTTGTCATTTATAATCATATATTCAAAAGTGATCAGAAAGTCATACATATTTCATCATATTATTTAAACAGTTTTTTTTTTGTATTTATCTATGTGACTGGATTGATCACCCTGGCTAATAAAAAACTGTTATTAATGAATAAATTATTAAAAGCGGCTGGTTTTTAACTTACAACAACATTGTTCGCTACAGGTTGTCTAGTATTATTGTTCCAAAAATCAGTCTCTAGAATTTTTCCTCTGCTACACTGGCGTTCCTCAAATAAATGTATTTATTTATAGCTATTAGTTATTGTTAACTCTTTCTAATAGTTTATCATACTAAATTTATTCGTGTGTGTATTGTAGGAACTGGAAATTAATAAATATTAAATACAATGCTTAACGTACTTAGAATATGATATTTTAGAGTATCAGTTAAGGTTTGCAATCATAGACCCAGACCCAATCAAAATGACACGCAAAATTCATTATCACATTATTTAAACAGTTGTTTATATTTAGTTATGTGACTGAACTGATCACCATGGCTGAGAAACATTGTTATTAATGAACAAATTATTAAAACAGGCTGGCTTTTACCTTACAAAAACAATGTTCGCTACACGTTGTCTGGTATTTTTCCCAAAAATCAGTCCTTGGGTTTTTGCTCTGCTACACTGGCCTCCGTCAAATAAATTTATTTAGTTATAGTTAATAGTTATTGTGAACTCTTTCTAATAGTTGATCACACGAAGCTCATTGTTGTAGCTACTGTATAAACTGAAAATTTATCAATATTAGATACAATGCTTAAAGTACTTAGACGGATTATGATATTTCAAAAATTCAGTTAACATGTATAATCATATATTTAAAAGTAATCAGAAAGCCATGCATATTTCATCATATTATTTAACCAGTTTTTTGTATTTAGCCAACTAACTGAATTGATCACAGTGTCTGATGAAACAATGTTATTAATAAATAAATTATTAAAACAGGCTGGCTTTTAACTTACAAAAACATTGTTCGCTACACGTTGTCTGGTATTATTTTCCAATCTCTTAATTTTTTCCTCTTGTACACTGGCCGTCGTCAAATAAATGTATTTAGTTATAGTTCATACTTATTGCCAACTCTTTCCAACAGTTTATCATACGAAGCTCATTTTTGCACTGTAGGAACTGAAAATTAATAAATATTAAATACAATGCTTAAATTACTTGAGACAGATTATGATATTTTGAGATTTCAGTTTAGATTTATAATCATAGTTCTCGAAATAATCAGAATCTGTCAAACTTAATCATCATAATATTTAAACAGTTTTTTTGTATTTAGCTATGTGACTGAATTGATTACCGTGGCTGATAAAACATTGATATTAATGAATAAATTATTAAAACATTCTGTTCTTTAACTTACAAAAACATTGTTCGCTACACGTTGTCTGGTTTTATTTTTCCAAAAATCAGTCTCTTGTGTTTTCCTCTACCACACTAGCCTTCGTCAAATAAATGTATTTAGTTATAGCTAATAGTTATTGCCATCTTTTTCTAATAGTTTATCACACGAAGCTCATTTTTGCATGTATGGTAGGAACTGAAAATTTATCAATATTAAATACAATGCTTAAAGTACTTAAGACAGCTTATGATATTTTAAGATTTCAGTTAAGATTTATAATCATAGTTCCCGATATAATCAGAATCTGTCAAATTTCATCATCATATTATTTAAACAGTTTTTTGTATTTAGCTATGTGACTGAATTGATCACCATGGCTGATAAAACACTGTTATTAATGAAGAAATAATTAAAAGCGGCTGGTGGCCTTCGTCAAATAAGTGTATTTATTTATAGCTATTAGTTATTGAAAACTATTTCTAATAGTTTATCATACTAAACTTGTTCGTGTGTGTATTGTAGGAACTGAAAATTAATAAATATTAAATACAATGCTTAACGTACTTAGAATATGATATTTTAGAATATCAGTTAAGGTTTGCAATCATAGATCCATACCTAATCAAAATGACACGCAAAATTCATTATCACATTATTTAAACAGTTGTTTATATTTAGTTATGTGACTGAACTGATCACCATGGCTAAGAAACATTGTTATTAAAGAACAAATTATTAAAACAGGCTGGCTTTTAACTTACAAAAACAATGTTCGCTACACGTTGTCTGGTATTATTTTTCCAAAAATCAGTCTCTTGGGTTTTTGCTCTGCTAAACTGGCCTCCGTCAAATAAATTTATTTAGTTATAGTTAATAGTTATTGTCAACTCTTTCTAATAGTTGATCACATGACGCTCATTTTTGTAGGTACTGTAGGAACTGAAAATTTATCAATATTAAATACAATGCTTAAAGTACTTAGATAGATTATGATATTTCAAAAATTCAGTTAACATTTATAATCATATATTTAAAAGTAATCATAAAGCCATGCATATTTCATTATATTATTTAAACAGTTTTTTGTATTTAGTTATGTGACTAAATTGATCACCATGGGTCTAGAAACTAGCTGCTAATTGAAGAAATTACTAAAACAGTTTTTTAACTTACAAAACCCTTGTTCGCTACACGTTGTCTCTATTTTCTTTTCTAAAAATCCGTTTTTCTTCTGCTATACTGGCCTTCGTTAACTAAATTTTATTAGTTATAGTTACTAGATATTGCCAACTGTTTCTAATAGTTTATCATATTAACTCATTCGTGTATGTATTGTGTGAATTGAAAATTACTAAATATTAAAAACAATGCCAAAGCACTTGAGACAGAATATGATATTTTAAGATTTCAGTTGAGGTTTATAATCTTAGATCTACATCTAATCAGAGTGAGACAAGGATTTCATCATCATATTATTCAAACAGTTTTTTGTATTTAGCCAACTAACTGAATTGATCACAGTGTCTGATGAAACAATGTTATTAATAAATAAATTATTAAAACAGGCTGGCTTTTAACTTACAAAAACATTGTTCGCTACACGTTGTCTGGTATTATTTTCCAATCTCTTAATTTTTTCCTCTTGTACACTGGCCTTCGTCAAATAAATGTATTTAGTTATAGTTCATACTTATTGCCAACTCTTTCCAGCAGTGTATCATACGAAGCTCATTTTTGCACTGTAGGAACTGAAAATTTATCAATATTAAATACAATGCTTAAAGTACTTAAGACAGATTATGATATCTTGAGATTTCAGTTTAGAGTTATAATCATAGTTCCCTAAATAATCAGAATCTGTCAAACTTAATCATCATAATATTTAAACAGTTTTTTTGTATTTAGCCATGTGACTGAATTGATTACCATGGCTGATAAAACATTGTTATTAATGAATAAATTATTAAAACATGCTGTTTTTTTTAACTTACAAAAACATTGTTCACTACACGTTGTCTGGTTTTATTTTTCCAAAAATCAGTCCCTTGTGTTTTCCTCTACTACACTAGCCTTCGTCAAATAAATGTATTTGGTTATAGTTAATAGTTATTGCCATCTTTTTCTAATAGTTTATCACACGAAGCTCATTTTTTGCATGTATGGTAGGAACTGAAAATTTATGAATATTTAATACAATGCCTAAAGTACTTAGACAGCTTATGATATTTTAAGATTTCAGTTAAGATTTATAATCATAGTTCCCGATATAATCAGAATCTGTCAAATTTCATCATCATATTATTTAAACAGTTTTTTGTATTTAGCTATGTGACTGAATTGATCACCATGGCTGATAAAACACTGTTATTAATGAATAAATGATTAAAAGCGGCTGGGTGGCCTTCGTCAAATAAGTGTATTTATTTATAGCTATTAGTTATTGCCAACTCTTTCTAATAGTTTATCATACTAAACTTGTTCGTGTGTGTATTGTAGGAATTGAAAATTAATAAATATTAAATACAATGCTTAACGTACTTAGAATTTGATATTTTAGAATATCAGTAAAGGTTTGCAATCATAGATCCATACCTAATCAAAATGACACGCAAAATTCATTATCACATTATTTAAACAGTTGTTTATATTTAGTTATGTGACTGAACTGATCACCATGGCTGAGAAACATTGTTATTAATGAACAAATTATTAAAACAGGCTGGCTTTTAACTTACAAAAACAATGTTCGCTACACGTTGTCTGGTATTATTTTTCCCAAAAATCAGTCCTTGGGTTTTTGCTCTGCTACACTGGCCTCCGTCAAAGAAATTTATTTAGTTATAGTTAATAGTTATTGTCAACTCTTTCTAATAGTTGATCACACGAAGCTCATTGTTGTAGCTACTGTATAAACTGAAAATTTATCAATATTAGATACAATGCTTAAAGTACTTAGACGGATTATGATATTTCAAAAATTCAGTTAACATGTATAATCATATATTTAAAAGTAATCAGAAAGCCATGCATATTTCATCATATTATTTAAACAGTTTTTTGTATTTAGCCAACTAACTGAATTGATCACAGTGTCTGATGAAACAATGTTATTAATAAATAAATTATTAAAACAGGCTGGCTTTTAACTTACAAAAACATTGTTCGCTACACGTTGTCTGGTATTATTTTCCAATTTCTTAATTTTATCCTCTTGTACACTGGCCTTCGTCAAATAAATGTATTTAGTTATAGTTCATATTTATTGCCAACTCTTTCCAACAGTTTATCATACGAAGCTCATTTTTGCACTGTAGGAACTGAAAATTAATAAATATTAAATACAATGCTTAAATTACTTCAGACAGATTATGATATTTTGAGATTTCAGTTTAGATTTATAATCATAGTTCCCTAAATAATCAGAATCTGTCAAACTTAATCATCATAATATTTAAACAGTTTTTTTTGTATTTAGCCATGTGACTGAATTGATTACCATGGCTGATAAAACATTGTTATTAATGAATAAATTATTAAAACATGCTGTTTTTTTCAACTTACAAAAACATTGTTCGCTACACGTTGTCTGGTTTTATTTTTCCAAAAATCAGTCTCGAGTTTTTCCTCTACTACACTGGCCTTCGTCAAATAAACGTATTTAGTTATAGCTAATAGTTATTGCCAACTTTTTCTAATAGTTTATCACACGACGCTCATTTTTGCATCTATGGTAGGAACTGAAAATTTATCAATATTAAATACAATGCTTAACGTACTTAGAATATGATTTTTAGGATCTCAGTTAAGGTTTGCAATCATAGATCCAGACCTAATCAGAATGACACGCAAAATTCATCATCATATTATTTAAAGAGTTGTTTGTATTTAGTTATGTGACTGAACTGATCACCATTGCTGAGAAAAAATGTTATTAATGGGCAAATTATTAAAACAGGCTGGCTTTTACCTTACAAAAACATTGTTCGCTACACGTTGTGTGGTATTATTTTTCCAAAAATCAGTCCTTGGGTTTTTGCTCTGCTACACTGACCTTCGTCATATACATTTATTTAGTTATAGTTAATAGTTATTGCCAACTCTTTCTAATAGTTGATCACACCAAGCTCATTGTTGTAGCTACTGTATAAACTGAAAATTTATTAATATTAGATACAATGCTTAAAGTACTTAGACGGATTATGATATTTCAAATATTCAGTTAACATGTATAATCATATATTTAAAAGTAATCAGAAAGCCATGCATATTTCATCATATTATTTAAACAGTTTTTTGTATTTAGCCAACTAACTGAATTGATCACAGTGTCTGATGAAACAATGTTATTAATGAATAAATTATTAAAACAGGCTGGCTTTTAACTTACAAAAACATTGTTCGCTACACGTTGTCTGGTATTATTTTCCAATTTCTTAATTTTATCCTCTTGTACACTGGCCCTCGTCAAATAAATGTATTTAGTTATAGTTCATATTTATTGCCAACTCTTTCCAACAGTTTATCATACGAAGCTCATTTTTGCACTGTAGGAACTGAAAATTAATAAATATTAAATACAATGCTTAAATTACTTCAGACAGATTATGATATTTTGAGATTTCAGTTTAGATTTATAATCATAGTTCCCTAAATAATCAGAATCTGTCAAACTTAATCATCATAATATTTAAACAGTTTTTTTTTGTATTTAGCCATGTGACTGAATTGATTACCATGGCTGATAAAACATTGTTATTAATGAATAAATTATTAAAACATGCTGTTTTTTTCAACTTACAAAAACATTGTTCGCTACACGTTGTCTGGTTTTATTTTTCCAAAAATCAGTCTCTTGAGTTTTTCCTCTACTACACTGGCCTTCGTCAAATAAACGTATTTAGTTATAGCTAATAGTTATTGCCAACTTTTTCTAATAGTTTATCACACGACGCTCATTTTTGCATCTATGGTAGGAACTGAAAATTTATCAATATTAAATACAATGCTTAACGTACTTAGAATATGATTTTTAGGATCTCAGTTAAGGTTTGCAATCATAGATCCAGACCTAATCAGAATGACACGCAAAATTCATCATCATATTATTTAAAGAGTTGTTTGTATTTAGTTATGTGACTGAACTGATCACCATTGCTGAGAAAAAATGTTATTAATGGGCAAATTATTAAAACAGGCTGGCTTTTACCTTACAAAAACATTGTTCGCTACACGTTGTGTGGTATTATTTTTCCAAAAATCAGTCCTTGGGTTTTTGCTCTGCTACACTGACCTTCGTCATATACATTTATTTAGTTATAGTTAATAGTTATTGCCAACTCTTTCTAATAGTTGATCACACCAAGCTCATTGTTGTAGCTACTGTATAAACTGAAAATTTATTAATATTAGATACAATGCTTAAAGTACTTAGACGGATTATGATATTTCAAATATTCAGTTAACATGTATAATCATATATTTAAAAGTAATCAGAAAGCCATGCATATTTCATCATATTGTTTAAACAGTTTTTTGTATTTAGCCAACTAACTGAATTGATCAGTGTCTGATAAAACAATGTTATTAATAAATAAATTATTAAAACAGGCTGGTTTTTAACTTACAAAAACATTGTTCGCTACACATTGTCTGGTATTATTTTCCAATCTCTTAATTTTTTCCTCTTGTACACTGGCCTTCGTCAGATAAATGTATTTTGTTATAGTTCATACTTATTGCCAACTCTTTCCAACAGTTTATCATACGAAGCTCATTTTTGCACTGTAGGAACTGAAAATTTATCAATATTAAATACAATGCTTAAAGTACTTAAGACAGATTATGATATCTTGAGATTTCAGTTTAGAGTTATAATCATAGTTCCCTAAATAATCAGAATCGGTCAAACTTAATCATCATAATATTTAACCAGTTTTTTTGTATTTAGCTATGTGACTGAATTGATTACCGTGGCTGATAAAACATTGTTATTAATGAATAAATTATTAAAACAGGCGGTTTTTCTAACTTACAAAAACATTGTTCGCTACAGGTTGTCTGGTTTTAGTTTTTCCTCTACTACACTGGCATTCGTCAAATAAATGTATTTAGTTATAGTTAATAGTTATTGCCAACTTTTTCTAATAGTTTATCACACGAAGCTCATTTTTGCATGTATGGTAGGAACTGAAAATTTATTAATATTTAATACAATGCTTAAAGTACTTAAGACAGCTTATGATATTTTAAGATTTCAGTTAAGATTTATAATCATAGTTCCCGATATAATCAGAATCTGTCAAATTTCATCATCATATTATTTAAACAGTTTTTTGTATTTAGCTATGTGACTGAATTGATCACCATGGCTGATAAAACACTGTTATTATGAATAAATAATTAAACGCGGCTGGTGTCCTTCGTCAAATAAGTGTATTTATTTATAGCTATTAGTTATTGCCAACTCTTTCTAATAGTTTATCATACTAAACTTGTTCGTGTGTGTATTGTAGGAACTGAAAATTAATAAATATTAAATACAATGCTTAAAGTACTTAGACAGAATATTATTTTTTAAGAATTCAGTTAACATTTATAATCATATATTCAAAAGTACACAGAAAGCCATGTATATTTCATCATATTATTTAAACAGTTGTTTTTATTTAGTTATGTGACTGAACTGATCACCACTGCTGAGAAAATTTTTTATTAATCAACAAATTATTAAAAAAGGCTGGCTTTTACCTTACAAAAACATTGTTCGCCACTCGCTGCCTGGTATTATTTTTCCAAAAATCAGGTCTTGGGTTTTTCCTCTGCTACACTGGCCTTCGTCATATAAATTTATTTAGTTATAGTTAATAGTTATGGCCAACTCTTTCCAATAGTTTATCATGCTCATTTTTGTAGCTACTGTAGGAGCTGAAAATTTATCAATATTAAATACAATGCTTAAACTACTTAGACAGATTATGATATTTCAAAAATTCAGTTAACATGTATAATCATATATTTAGAAGTAATCAGAAAGCCATGCATATTTCATCATATTATTTAAACAGTTTTTTGTATTTAGCTATGTGACTGAATTGATCACCATAACTGTAAAAACCAGCTGCTAATTGAACAAATTACTAAAACAGTTTTTTAACTTACAGAACCCTTGTTCGCTAAACGTTGTCTCTATTTTATTTTCTAAAAATCAGTCTCTTAAGCTTTTCCTCTACTACACTGTTCTTCTGCTATACTGGCCTTCGTTAACTAAATTTTATTAGTTATAGTTACTAGATATTGCCAACTGTTTCTAATAGTTTATCATACTAAACTCATTCGTGTATGTATTGTGTGAACTGAAAATTACTAAATATTAAAAACAATGCCAAAGTACTTAGACAGAATATGATATTTTGAGATTTTAGTTTAGATTTATATTCATAGTTCTCGAAATAATCAGAATCTGTCAAACTTAATCATTATAATAATTAAACCGTTTTTTTTTTGTTGTATTTAGCTATGTGACTGAATTGATTACCATGGCTGATAAAACATTGTTATTAATGAATAAATAATTAAAACATGCTGTTTTTTTAACTTACAAAAACATTGTTTGCTACACGTTGTCTGGTTTTATTTTTCCAAAAAATCAGTCTCTTAAGCTTTTCCTCTATTACACTGGCCTTCCTCAAATAAATATATTTAGTTATAACAATTGGTTATTGCGAACTATTTCTAATAGTTGATAATACAAAACTCATTCGTGTATTGATTGTAGGAACTGAAAATTAATAAATATTAAACACAATGCTTAAAGCACTCAGACAGAAAATGCTATTTTAAGAATTCAGTTAACATTTATAATCATAGATTCAAAAGTAATCATAAAGCCATGCATATTTCATCATATTATTTAAACAGTTTTTTTAAATTTAGCTATGTGACTAAATTGATCACCATGGCAGTGCAAAACTAGCTGTTAATTGAACAAATTACTAAAACAGTTTTTTAACTTACAAAACCCTTGTTTGCTACATATTGTCTGCTATTTTATTTTCAAAAAATCACACTGAGCTTTTCCTCTGCTATACTGTCCTTCGTAAAATAAATTATATTAGTTAGAGTTAATAGCTGTTGCCAACTCTTTCTCATTGTTTTCATACGAATCTCATTCGTTTATGTATTGTAAAAACTGAAAATTAATAAATATTAAATACAATGCTAAGTATTCTTAGACAGAAGATGATATTTTAAGAATTCAGTTAACATTTATCATATATTCAAAAGTAATCAGAAAGGCATGCAAATTTCATCATCATATTATTTAAACAGTTTTTTGTATTCAACAATGTGACTGAATTGATCAGTGTGGCTGATACAATTTTTTTATGAATGAACAAATTATTAAAACAGGCTGGTTTTTTAACTTACAAAAACATTGTTCGCTACACATTGTCTGGTATTATTTTTCCAAAAATCAGTCTTTTGAGTTTTTACTCTGCTACACTGGCCTTCGTCAAATAACTGTATTTACTTATAGTTAATAGTTACTGCCAATTCTTTCTAATAGTTTATCATACGAAGCTCACTTTTGCATGTACTGTAGAAACTGAAAATTTATCAATATTAAATACAATGCTTAAAGTGCTGAGACAAATTTTATATATATATATATATATATATATATATATATATATATATATATATATATATATATATATATATATATATATATATATAAAATCATAGTTCCCCAAATAATCAGATACTGTCAAATTTCATCATCATATTATTTAAACAGTTTTTTTTATTTAGATATATGACTAAATCGATCCCCATGGCTGATAAAAAATTGTTATTATTGAAAAAATTATAAAAAGCGTCTAGTTTTTTACTTAAACAACATTGTTCGCTACACGTTTTTTGATATTATTTTTCCAAAAATCAGTCTTTTCAGTTTTTCCTCTGCTACACTGGCTTTTGTTAAATAAATGTATTTAGTTATAGCTATTAGTTATTGCCAACACTTTCTAATAGTTTATCATACGAAACTCATTCGTGTATCTATTGTAGGAACTCAAAATTAATAAATATTAAATAAAATGCTTAAATACCTAGACAGAATATGATATTTTAGAAATTCAGTTAAGATTTATAATCATATGTTCAAAAGTAATCAGAAAGTCATGCATATTTCATCATATTATTTAAACAGTTTTTCTTTTTGTATTTAGCTATGTGACTTAATTGATCACCATGGCTGTTAAAAACTAGCTGTTAATTAAACAAATTACTAAAACAGTTTTTTCACTTACAAAACCCTTCGTCGCTACACGTTGCTGGTATTTTATTTTCTAAAATCAGTCCAAGTTTTTCCTCTGCTATACCGGCCTTCGTACAATAAATGTTATTAGTTATAGTTAATAGTTATTGCCAACTATTTCTAATAGTTTATCGTACGAACCTCATTTGTGTATGTACTGTAGGAACTGAAAATTAATAAATATTAAATACAATGCTTAAACTACTTAGACAGATAATATTTTGAGATTTCAGTGAAGATTTATAATCATAGATCAAAAAATAATCAGAATCTGTCAAATTTCATCATTATATTATATAAACAAGTTTTGTATTCAGTTATGTGACTGAATCGATAACCATGGCTGTTAAGAACGTGTTATTATTTAACAAACTATTAAAACAGGGTGGTTTTTTAAGTTACAAAAACATTGTTCGCTACACGTAAGGCTAGATGCATTCTCGCAACAATTAGAACCATAGACTGGTTTCGCTCTCATTAAAGCTCTTGAGTACGGCATACTAATTGCAGCAAAAATACACCTATAAAGTAATACGGCTATAGTAGCCCCCTGGCTGCTTGTTTTCTCCAAAAATCAGTCTCTCAAGCCTTCGTCAAATAAATGTAATTCGTTATTAGTTATTGCCAACTCTTTTTATTAGTTTATTATACGAAACACATTTGTGTCTGTATCGTAGGAACTGAAACTTAATAAATATTCAATACAATGCTTAAAGACATAATATGATATTTTAGATAATCATAGATCAAGACCTAATCAGAATGACACACAAATTACAACATCATATTATTTAAAGAGTTGTTTGTATTTAGCTATGTGACTGAATTAATTACCATGGCTGATAAAAATTGTTATTAATGAACAAATTATTAAAGGCTGGCTTTTAACTTACAAAAACATTGTCCGCTACACGTTATCCTGTACTATTTTTCTAAAAATCGGTCTCTTGAGTTTTTCCCCTGCACGCATAACAAGTTTACAGTGGTAATCCCCAACCCGTAGCATGGTGGGGGGAGACGTCAGGCCTACCACGGGACGCGCTCGTCTGGTTCACGGATGTATCCGCCGGAAAGCGTGTGACGGGGGCAGGCGTTTATTCGGAAGGACCGAGGGTAAGTCATAGTATTTGCTTCGGAGCTCATGCAACGGCCTTTCAGGCAGAAATGTAGGCTATCTTGCACTGCGTGCGAGAGAACAAGAGAAGGGGCTACACCAACAAGCCGATCCTCATAGCCACAGGCATCCACGCAGCCCTTAAGGACCTAAGTAGCCCACGGGTAAATTGCGGTATGATAAGTGAATGCCGAGACGAGACGAGCGACCTGGCTGGGCAGAATGAGTTTTTTTAAATTTCAACAACACACCACGAGGGCTTAAAGCCTAAATATTATCGTTCCGTGGGTGTTAACAAGGGGGAAAGAGGCAACTTGTTAATTCTGGACTTGAAGGTTCGGAGGAGAAGGAAAAACATGTGCCGGAAAGGAATTCCACAACTTGGAAGTCCTCGGGACAAAAGAGCGGGCATAACAAGATGTTCTATCTCTGGTGACCTGGACAGTAAAAGGGTGCATTCGCTCTGTTCCTCTGGTAGATCTGTTGGGGGCAGCAGGTGGGGGAACTATGGAGAAAAGCTCCTCTGAGCAGTGCCCGTGCAGATATCTATAAAAGAGAGAGAGTCACCAACGGCACGTCGGTTGGCAAGGGATGACAGCCTTGGGGTGAGGGTAGGGTTGCCGATGAGACGTATAGCTCTCTTTTGGATGGAGTCCAGGATAGCGAGTGTAGAAGCAGCAGCTGCACCCCCGATCTGGGAGCAGTATTCAGGGTTTGGCCTTATTTGTGAAGTATATAAGGTATAGAGATTAGCTGGTGAAAAGTATTTGCGAGCCCGGAAGTGGAAACCTAAAAAAATCGTGAGAAATCCTCTTATAATCCATGTAACTAAAGGTTCTATTGCAATACGTCACTTGAATTATATTATAACCCTGGCATATAAAAATTGAAACTGACCACGGGTATGGATTCTAGGGGGCCTAGTTCTCGCTTATTTGAAAAAAAAATTAAAATTCAAAAGTGAGGATCTCCCCATTAGTGAATTTTTTCCACGAAAATTCAATAAAACTGGAGAGACGCCAAAAACAAACAAAAAAAGAAATTATGCCGACTTTTTATCAAGAGGTTTCTATTTTCTTAAATCATTGTTTTGTTCCTTCATTAAAATATATAGTTTGCATAAAAAACATAAAGATTCTCATTTTGGTGAAAAATTGCATTAGATATGTCACTATCTAGCGATTTACTTACCAATTTCCATTATATTTCCGTTGTATAACTCTTGATGATTACCATTTGGTACACTCGCATTATTTTGTTTTTCCGATTTGTTCATTGCGTCTTCTCCATCTCAAAAAATGCGACCAACTACCTAATTTTCTGAAAATTGGGACCAGCAGGAGATACAAATTCAAAATATTGTCTACCTGAGCTGCTATCAGATTTGTTTGGCACAGAGTCTTGGTCTAGTAAATTGTGGTTTTCACCAGCTGATTGGGACTCAATATGAAAAATTCCGCCTGATTCTTTATCAATGCTGCCCTCTGTATTATTAAACTCAAAGCGATTCGCCACATGTCAATCTTCTGATAATTGCTCACTAGAAGTAACTTCTTCTATAATTTCAATAGGTGGATGTTCTATATCAAATTCTTGATTTAATTAATGATTGATATTGTTCGTTAAAGTTTTTTCAGTACTAAGGGCTTGTACGGTTCGATTTTCAGCATTACTCAACTCCACCATTCCCATTCGCATTTCAACCTAAGGAAATCAAATTGAGATCAGGTTATATTGGTAAAAAAAAGCAAAATAAACATTGAATGGTATCTCAATATCTGAATTTGGTTTACTTACCTGTCTTAACCTGATTAATAATACCCCATTCTATCTGCATGGTCACTGCT
Organism: Tillus elongatus; assembly: GCA_964006375.1. Lineage (NCBI taxonomy): Eukaryota > Metazoa > Arthropoda > Insecta > Coleoptera > Cleridae > Tillus > Tillus elongatus. The sequence goes on along the minus strand of OZ023269.1, from coordinate 16,827,719 downwards.
TCCTGCGCAATTCAACCCGAGGTCACACAGTCATCACACCCACGTAGTTTGGCACTACAACTCCGCAAACTGGGACGAAATGCGGGATAACTTTTCCTCATTTCCATGGGCGTCTGTCTGCTTTTCTCATCCTGACCCCTCTGATATATCACAAAACGTCACCGAAATTATCCAAGCTGTCATGGAATTGTTTATTCCACGTATACAGAAAACCTCTTCAGCCACTCAAAAGCCCTGGTTCTCTAAATCCTGTGACAAGGTCAGACTTGAAAAGGTCAAAGCTCACAAAACGCTTCTACACAATCCCAGTCAAGAAAATCGTCAAGCATTTAACGACGCAAGAAACCGCTATGTCCGCATTCTTTCTGAGGCAAAAAAACTCGTTTAATAACCACATCAAAAACAAAGTCCTCTTAAGCTCCAACTGCGGCAAACCCTTCTGGACTCTTGCTAAATCTATTGGGAATAATTTCTGCAAAAGCACATTCCCACCTCTTGTCTCAGGGGATGAAATTGTTTCTACCGCCCTGTACAAGGCTGAACTTTTTGCCTCGTTGTTCGCCGGCAATTCTACTCTCAACCCACCTCCAAATGTTCAACCACCAACAGTCCCCAATGTCGCGCATAAAATGACGGATATCATTTTCAAAACTAAAAAGGTACGAAAGATGCTCTCTTCTTTTAATACCAGGAAAGCTTCTGGCCTTGACGAGATCCCAGCAATTGTTCTCAAAAAATGCGCACCAGAACTTGCTCCTGTCCTGACTCGTCTGTTTCAGATATCTTACAATAAAGGCATATTCCCTAGTAACTGGAAAACTGCTCGAGTACAACCCATCCCCAAGAAAGGATACAAAGCGCTTACTACCAACTACAGGCCTATTTCTCTCCTTTCAGTCGTCTCTAAAGTGATGGAAAAGTATATAAACACCGAATTACTAAAATTTCTTGAAAAACACAGGCAGTATGGATTCCGTCAGCGCAGATCGACTGCCGACCTCCTTACCTTTGTCACCCATTCTTGGAACAAGTCTATGGAACTACACGGTGAATCCCAGATTGTTGCTCTAGAAACTTACGGCCTATGGCCTACCACCAAAACTTTCTACCTGGACAGCAAATTTCCTCTCCAACAGGAGCATTTCTGTTGTTGTGGATGGTCATTCCTCTAAACTGTATCCAATTAATGCAGGAGTTCCTCAAGGTTCAGCTTTACCCCCTACTTTGTTTCTTCTCCACATCAATGACCTCCTCTCTAGCACATCTAACTCAGTTCACAGTTACGCGGACGACAGCACCATCCACTCAAATATACAATATTCTAAGCCTGTCTCTTTAGTCCAATTAGATGGGGATCGCAGACTCATGAACGGTTCTGTCTCCGTGGATCTCCAAAAAATATTAGACTGGGGAAGTAGCAATCTTGTACAATTCAACCCCACCAAATCTCGGTCTTGCTTTCTTTCTCATAAGAGATACACCAGCCCTAGACCCATCACAATGAACAACCAAGTTACTCAAAGTAATGAGTCCTCTTCTCTTGTTGGCATTTCTGTGGATCGAAATCTTAATTAGCACCAACATGTCACATCAATTGCAGAAGCGGCTGCTAAGAAATTAAGTTTCCTCTTCCGGGCTCGCAAATACTTTTCACCAGCTAATCTCTATACGTTATATACGTCACAAATAAGGCCAGACCTCGAATACTGCTCCCACATCTGGGGTGCAGCTGCCGCTTCTATACTCGCTATCCTGGACTCCATTCAAAAGAGAGCTATCCGTCTCATCGGTGATCCTACCATCACCCAAAGGCTGCCATCTCTTGCCCACCGAGGTGCCGTTTTTTTTTGTTTTTTTTTTTGTTCCCTCAGGGCTATCCGTCTCATCGGTGATCCTACCATCACCCAAAGGCTGCCATCTCTTGCCCACCGAGGTGCCGTTGGTGACCTCTCTCTCTTTTATAGATATCTGCACGGGCACTGCTCAGAGGAGCTTTCCTCCATAGTTCCCCCACCTGCTGTCCCCAACAGATGTACCAGCGGAACAGAGCGAATGCACCCTTGTACTATCCAGGTCACTAGACATAGAACATCTTGTTACGCCCGCTCTTTTGTCTCGAGGACTTCCAAGTTGTGGAATTCCTTGCTGGCACATGTTTTTCCTTCTCCTCCGAACCTTCAAGTCCAGAATTAACAAGTTACCTCTTTCCTCCTTGTCAACATCCACGGTACGATAGTATTTAGGCTGTAAGCCCTCGTGGTGTGTTGTTGAAATTTAAAAAAAATGTGTTTGTTATCATACAATAAGTAAACTTATGACACAAAGAACAAACCAACATCACGCACCACTTAATCACAAATCTACTGAATTACTTACTAAGAACACATAAAATCCTGATGACTAAGCTATAACACGACAGCTTATGTGTATATACTGTGTTTTTACCTATGAGACTTAGGATGTTTTGTTTTTGCTTACCAGGAGCAGATATTTTTCAAGTTACGGGGTTTTATATATACGATTTCAGCATGTTTTCTGTTAGTAGCGTCTGGGGGAGAAACAGCTTGTTTTCTTTCCCCAATGTTTTGCAGGTGGATTGATCCCACCCTCGCTAAATAGTCGGCTTTGCCAATTAGCGTTGGAAGAAGAATATGTTGAAGATGTGGACTGTATTTATAACTCTAGGTGCGCTGGATTCCAGAAGATTTTAATAATACACTTTTTTATATTTATATTTGTTGTATTATTACTATATACACTTTGAACTTACACACTTGATTTAATGGGTTATTCAGGAGATTTCACAATCTTATTAGCTACTTGCTATTGCATTTAAGTGCGCGTATACTTTCTAATTTCGAAGAAAACACTGACTTTTCACTGTAATACTGTACGAACGGAATTTCTGTAGGAATATTGGAGCTTGATTTGAAGTGGCGTAATCCCACTAGCGATGTTTAGGTAGAAGATCGGGATCTTAGAAGTCCCAAAAAGCGATGAAGATGAGATTCGTTGTAGAACGGCACTGTAGAATTGAACTAGCTTAAACACACGAGCGATGTTTAAGTGGAAGATTTGGAACTCAGGGTTCCAAGGAGTGAAGAAGGAGCCAATATGAGATCTGGTGTAGAACTGTAGCACTGAACTGGCTTAAACACGCGAGCGGTGTTTAAGTAGAAAATTGGGAACTCCCAAGAATTTAAGAAGAGGAGATCGAATCTAGAACTGGTTTGTACCTTGCGAAAAGCTTGCTTTTATCGAGCTTTCGCGTAACGCTAGGTGACGTAGTTGACATAACATAATGTCAGTAATACAGAATGGCCAACTAGGTAGAAACATTATTCCTAGTGAAGAAAATCCACTGGGTGCATCTAAAGAATACGCCAAAGACGGCTCAAGCTATTTACAATGATGAACCTAACGTTATATAAGTATTTTTTGTATGGCATTGTTCATGTGTAAACCTAATGCGATACAGACGTCTAGAGGATAAGGATTACCAGAAAATTGGAAAAGATTGTAAAATCTAGAGATACATAATTCCAGGTAGAAACTTAAAGGATATTGCAATTGAATGAAAGTAAAGAGACAGGGGCGTATCAATTATGTTTTTCCAACAGAGTCATAGAATAGGGCATTACAAATGCTAAGATGATTTCAACCGATTTTTTAATATTTTTTTTTTGAGTTACTGTGTTTTTGCTTATGACGGCAGAATAGCTGTGCGGTATCGAGATTAGCTGATCTCTGAAATTTTGTCAGAAACTTGTTCAGTGAATGCCAAAACGAGTAATAGCAGTTATTGGAGCCAAATGGGGACATATTTCCAGATAATTAATGTAACAATAATCGTATGAATTAACAAGACTATTATTTTACGAGCACTAAACCATTTTATTATAAAATTCGTCATGATTTCATCAATTTATATAATTCTGTAGTTCTAATCAACGCCCTAGAATGTTATTATTAAATTTTTCTCATGATACCGTTTATATAAAATATCCTTCTCAGGATATCTGTGCTCTTTCCCACTTTTCAATGGATTCTTCCATTTAAAGACAACCAAGTTTAGTGATAGCTCCCGCAGAAGGTCAGCACTCATATTGCTCTCACAGATATCTGCCCCAGGAGATTTGGCCGCTGCCAAACTTTTTTTCAATACTATATTAAAATTGTCACCGCTAAGATCATACTCAATACCCCGCGTACTTAGTGCTATTATATAGCGCCTCCGTGGCCGTGCGGGAAAGTCGATTCAGACTTTCCAATACGGACTCGGGGGTCGACGGTTCGAGCCTCACCGGCGGCGGATGATTTTTCAAAATCACTGTCGTCGTTGAGATCGAGCTCAAGGTGGAGGGTAGGTTAGTTTAGATGAGCAAAAAGGGTCAGCAATGGCCTAATTGCCAGTAAGCATCTTACCTTTACCTTTTTTTTAGGGCTATTATATTCAAATGACATAAATTATATATTTATATTATCTAGTTCGACATAAAGAACGAAATTAAAACAAATCTTAATAATTATAATACTGTATCTTAACTAGTAAGGTAAATATAAGGTACGCTTATTAAATGTTGAAACCGCTATAAAGTGGGAAATGTACAAGATTAGACACACTCTATGATTCATGTAAGTAAATATACTTATATATATATATATATATATATATATATATATATATATATATATATATATATATATATATATATAAACTAAAATACATTTTTTACACCTCTTGTATAGACAATAACTGAAATTAGTCCGTAGAATGTTATTAAACAATACTAACCTAAATATTTATCACACAATATTTGTCGTTTACACCAGAGTATCTCCCAAAATAAATTCCTTCAACACACTATCAAATGTCTGATTACTAAGTGGTTTCTTTGAATAACGTTAATCTTAATATAAGTTTTATTAGATCTATTTATATTACCAACCTCCTGAAAAGTATACGGAAAAAATTGGTGGTTTTATAAAAGTGTTATTTAAGATTAAGTGTGTGTTTATGGACAACACACCATATATATATATATATATATATATATATATATATATATATATATATATATATATATATATATATATATATATATAGTGGGCGGCAGAATTATGGAATACATTTATCAAAACTTGAGCGATTTGTGTTTTCCTACATACACTACATACATACTACTTCTCTGTCTTCAGTGTTTCCTTTCTGTTGGTGAAGGGCGTAGCCAGCACGTAAGCTAACTAGAGCAAGAGGCCCTTATGAATTCTAGATGTTGTCGGATGTTCTTCAACGTTTCTGTGACTAGTTTCACTGCTTGACAGAAACGTTGAAGAACATCCGAGAACATCTAGAATTCATAAGGGCCTCTTGCTCCAGTTAGCTTACGCGCTAGCTACGCCCTTCACCTACAGAAACGAAACCCAACGGTGAAGCCAGCGGAGTAGTCTTCAAGTCTGTATGTAGTATGGACCAGTTTCACCAAGTAAGGGCAACAATAATCAATGATTTGTGTTTTGACAAAATGCTCTGACACGTCAATTCAAGGTTTCAAAAATACACATTTTGGCATAAAATTTACGTTTCTCCCACTCCTGCTTTTCAAATATGACGTTATCGAAATGTTTTTTAAACGACAACCCCTGTTTTTTTTTTAATTTTTGATAGATCAGTGAATTGTCTACAATAGGTACCATATCAAAGTTTTGATACCTCAGCTTGTTAAATTTTCGAGTGAAAGTCATTTAGAGAGAGAAAACATAAACTCTATTCAAAACAGCAATCAAAATATAAGGCATAAGATAAGATTATTTCATGTAAGTACAATGTTTAAAATTGTACTAATAAAGGCGTGTTCGATTAAAAAAAAAAGAAAATTTGTATGACAAACGACTTATGGGCCACCTGTAATTATAGAAATATTTTTAAGATGTAGCTCAAGACACTATAATTAATTTATAAATTGTTTCGTGTCTTGTATAATAACGGATTCATTGAACTTCATTGATTTTTTATGAAAATTCCACACAAAAAAATATATACCATTAAACGATAAACTCTATAGCTAAGACTTTGCCAAAGCATCAGAGAAAGGGTCTATTTGAAATGAATTTTCTGGAAATATTTTAGTAAAATGAAGGACAATGACGAATGAAACTAAGACTTCAGGTTTGTAAAACATTCTTGTTGAGATATTTTCTTTCCATAGCTCGTATTAGTTTTAGGTTCTTTGCCCAAATGTTGCCAATTTTGACTTTTAAATCGCGACATTGACGTTTTGAGGAAAACCCCAATTTATTTTTCTTTAAATGCCCATAACTTTTTGTATTTTAACGTACAGACCTAAATTAATGACATAGCCCCGCGTACCAAATTTTGTTGCCCTTAGTTTGTTATTTCCGGAGATATAATTTGTTTTGAGGGAAAACACAAAAGTTTTCGGGAAAATCTGGACCGATTTTCCTGGCTAACGAACTTATCCAAGCCCCTTGCAAAAGGAAGGTATTCATTTAAAAAAATGTATAACGTCATATTTGAAAAGCACCAGTTGGAGAAAGGTTAATTTTATAGAAAAATGTGTATTTTTGAAAATTAGAATTGACGTGTCCGAGCATTTCGTCAAAACACAAATCACTTATATCTTAATGAAGTTATTCCATAATTTTGCCGCTCTGTGAGTATATATATATATATATATATATATATATATATATATATATATATATATATATATATATATATATATATATATATATATATATACAGTGTGAAACAAACTTATGGAATAAAATTCATTATTCAGCAAAAAATAGTTTTTGTGGAAAACAATGTGAGGTTTAATTTGTCGAACAAATTTATCTTATAATCATAGTTAAAAAAATTAAACTCCCACCATTTTACCCTCACCACTTTATAATTTTTTTTAAATATCAACCCTACATTTGTTTATCACAATTCGATGGATCACATTTTTCTGAATGCGGAGATACCCCATATGTATGGTTTAATATTACAGTTTTCAATAGAGGTGGAAATTTAATGCCGGAATATTAAAACTAAACATTTTACCCTGAAATTCAAATTTCGAAAATAAACTTAATAAAAACGTCCCTTTCTTATAATAAATGTTCAAAATATTCTCTATTCACTTGCACACAACGAAACAATCTGCTCTGGAATTCTTCACTGACTCTCATCTTAAATTTCTTATCTTGTCGTTTATCTAAAACGTACTTGGTATCATTAATCCTTTCTTATAAACTACCAATTTTGCAGTGTGAAAGGTGAAATTTAACACTACTGTTTTATTTTGTGGTGTATTGTGTTGAATGCACGGTCTCCTATTAAGTTAGCCGTAATTTTGTTCCGATAATTTCAATTCATTTTTGGTTTAATAATGCGATACTTAACTGAAACTCTGCGAAAAGAAATATTAATGATGATTGGGTATGGTGATATGTGTAGAACACAGGCACAAGTTGTTAACCTATTTAATGACAAACATCCAGATTTGCCCCCACTAACCCAAGGAAATGTATCTAAGATACATTTACAGTTTCGTGATTATGGACACGTTAAACCACTGCCTAGGAGACCCAGGTTTGTTGAACAAGGTGTAAAACTCAATATTTTATTGACTTTTCAAAAAGAACTAACAACTTCTACCCGTCAAGTTGCACGTGAAAATGATTTTAGTCAATCAAAAGTTTTAAGGTGTCTCAAAAACTAAAAAATGCATCCCTATAAACTACAACACGTTCAAGAATTGATTGACGGTGATTCTGATAGAAGACTGCAATTTTGTGAACAACTGCTGGACATGTTACATAGAAATGTTATTTCTTCTGGTGACGTTCTGTTTTCCGATGAAGCAACATTTCTTTTGAATGGCGATGTAAACAGGCAAAATTGCAAATACTGGGCTGCCGAAAACCAGCACTGGATACGACAAACACACACTCAGCGTCCTCATAAGTTGAATGTTTGGGCTGGTATCATTGGTGATCACGTAGTTGGACCTGTTTTTATAGAAAATCTAAACGGTCCAAGATATTTAGAAATGCTAAGAGAACAGGTTGTTTCAATGTTACCAGATTGTAGTATCCAAATGTAATGGAACCTTATATTCCCCATGAAAGGATATGGTTTCAACAAGACGGTGCAACGCACCATTTTGCTCTTCAAGTATTTACACGAAGTCTTTCAACAAAGATGTATTGGACGAAGAGGTTTCGCAGAATAGCCCGCTAGATCACCACATCTTACACCTCTTGATTTCTTTGTATAGGGATACTTAAAAAACAGAGTGTATAAAACGCAACCTGTTGATTTCAATGATTTGAAAATGAAAATAACAACAGAAATTAGGAACGTAACGCCTGACGTGTTGAACGGAGTTAGGGAAGAATTCCAGAGCAGATTATTTCGTTGTGTGCAAGTGAATGGAGAACATTTTGAACATTTATAAAAGAAAGGGAAAGGAACTGTTTAGTTTTAATATCCCGGTATGAAATTTCCACCCTGTATTGAAAACTGTAATATTAGACCATATATATGGGATATCTCCGCATTCAGAAAAATGTGATCCTTCGAATTGTGATGAAAAAATGAAGGGTTGCTATTTTTTTTTAAACTGGATAAAGTGGTGGGGGTAAAATGGTGGGAGTTTAATTTTTTTAACTATGATTTTAAGATAATGTTCGACAAATTAAACATCCTGTGTCTCACCGTTTTCCATAAAAAGTTTTTTTTTTGCTGAATAATGAATTTTACTCCATAAGTGTAATTCACACTATATATATATATATATATATATATATATATATATATATATATATATATATATATATATATATATATATTTGTGTGTGTGTATTTATGCTGTTAAAAAAAGTGTAGTTCATAATATCCAAAACACAATACACAAGAATAAAAACAACAACAAAAGTCAACATAAATGACACAAATAAAAATCAGCAACCAACAAATTAAATAATTACCTGAAAACTGAGTACTGTGTTGAATCTCCCGCGGTGGTCTGTCACCTTACGTGAAGTTCTACCTTGCCCTCTTATAAACTACAGCGCACCACAGAAACAGTATAGCTCAATCCTTCTCCTAAAACTACTCGATTCCCTAAGTTGGGGCACACTATGCTCTGAAGACAAAATTACTCTCCAATTTGGTTTCGTGAATATGATACTGAGTCACAGCGGATTGAACATTAGAAGTTTATAACAAACCAGTCAACACAAAATATTTTCTAAAATTTGATGTTGCCACTTTTACTGTAAAGCAGTAGCAACTTTGACATTTTAAACGGGACACCTACCTCATTTCTAGAATTCGTGTTTACTTCTTAACAATTTCCCCTAATATTCATTTATACCTACCCTCTGCCGTTTTTAGCAAATTTTCTTATAAAAACTTCTCAAAATGACCAGGAACTATGTCAGTAAAACCGATTTTCAGGGCCAGTTTTAATTTATATATATATATATATATATATATATATATATATATATATATATATATATATATATATATATATATATATATATATATATATAGTATTGTGCGAATTAATGTGAACATTAGGAAGTTCTGTATTATTTCAACATGGCAACACTGCTCCGATAATTCTGACAGGTGTTTCTCGACATATCCCATAACCTGTCCTTCTGCATAAGTTATTGTACATGTCAGTCGTCGGTTATTGTGACTAAGTTACACGTGTTTTTGTGCTTTTAGGAGAAATAGCACGTTTAAGTTAGTTTTTTTTCAAGAGCCTCGGTGGTTCAGTGGTAAGAACGTGTGCCTCTGAACCGAAGGGTACTGGGTTTGATCCCAGGGTACTCCTTTCACTTTTTCAGTACATACTGTACAATTAACATCAACCGAGGTTCTGGCATTGTATTTGAGCAAGTTGAATGTCTGCACGTTCGGCCCTTCGGAGGGGGCGTAAAGCCGTCGGTCCCGTGTCCATGCGATGTTGGGCACGTTAAAGATCCCTACTCTCCTTACAGAAAGGCAGGGGTTCGGCAAAATTTCCAGGATAGTGAGGTGAAACTGCTCCCCAGCGTCGGTGATTGGCCATAGTCGCGGAAATATGCCGACGATAAAGAAATAAAACACACACACAAGTTAGTTTTTCGTGTTTGTAGCATCATGGACATTATGCCAAGGAAAAGAGAAAGGATAATTACAACTAGTGACCGCACACTCATGACGCAAAGAAACATTGCTAGTGAGTATTCAGTGAGCTTGTGAGCTGTAAATATCAAAAATAAACAATAAAGTCTGGACTCAGCAAGTGCGTTTTGGAAGTGAATTTTCATAAAAATGTTTTTCATAGCAAATATGTCTTTCTAATGAAAGCAGACTTAAATCTGGTTACCGATATGGCCTATATAGTAGAAACAATGATATGGCTAAAAATTTGCTAAAACGATAAATGAGAGTGTAAGTAAGTAAATACGAACGATATGAGTAAATAATAAGCGAAGAGGAGAAAAAAAGTGGATTGCGGCAGAGCTTATTAAGCCAGTGCACACAAAAAACAATATGTACAAAATGTGCCTAAGGTATACTGATCCTCCCTACACTTAGTTATTATGGAGGAGGACAGACTAGGACTATACAGACTAGCCTGCAATGGTAGACTGAAGATCAATCCAGGCTTCAGGGGCCACTGCAAAATTCAGGAAATTGTGAAAGAGCCCATGCTTGAAATGAGGTCAGACTTCGCGAGCCCGCGAATCTGCAGGTAAAACAATTTTACAGTGGAAATCCCCGACCGCGAGGCATGGCGGGAGAAGACGCCGGGCTTACTACGGGACGCGCTCGTCTGGTTCGCGGACGGATCCGGCGGGGAGCGTGGGCAAATGTTTATTCGGAAGGACAGAGGGTAAGTCACAGTATTTGCTTAGGAACCTATGCAACGGGGTTTCAGGCCAAAATGTACGCCATCCTGCACAGTGTGCGGGAGAACAAGAGGAGGGGCTACACCAACAAGCGGTTTCTCATGGCCACAGACAGCCAGGCAGCCCCGAAGGCCCTAACTAGCCCACGGGTGAATTCCAGGCTGGTAAGTGAATACCGAGACGATCAGAGCGACCTGGCTGGGCAGAACGAGGTCACGCTCATCTGGGTGCCGAGTCACTCGGGGGTCAAAGGCAATGAAGAAGCTGACAGTCTCGCGAAGAGATGGTCAGCAGAACCATTTATGGGACCAGAACCGGTTCTGGGCGTCACAAATAGCACTGCCAGGGGAGCCATTAAGTCGTCATGGGTCAGAAACGAACACAAGGTGTACTGGGCAGACTGTTCAGGGCTCAGACATGGGAAGTTAGTAACTGAGGATCCCAGTTCAAAGAGCTATGGAGCTACTAAATCTTAGCAGAGGACAGCTCAGAAATATAACAGGACTCTTGACAAGACACATGGCCGTCAAGAAACACCTGCATAAAATGGGGCGGTTTGAGGGGGACCTGGCATGCAAACTCTGCGGCGAGGGGAAGGAATCAGCCCAGCACATCTTGTGCGAGTGTAAAGCTCTGGAACGCAAAAGGCAACTGATCTACGGTTAGCCTAGGCCGGAGAGAGAGCAATATAAAACACCCTACTGATTGCTGTGCAGACTAGTTCAAGGCACAGTGATTTTGGAATGGATGAAGTAGAAAACACAAAGGGCATGCACAATAAGCCAAAGTCTGCGGTGCTATCAGGGCGGCAAAGACGCGGACCTGAAGAAGAAGAAGAAAAATGTATATTGATGATTGGGGGCTGAATTTATACCAATCTTTGTCGTAATTAATCGGTTTTTGTTTTTTTGACTAGGGAAGTTAGCTTATTTCTGTATGTACTATATACAGAGATAAGCTAACTTCCCTAGTAAAAAAACCGATTATATTACGACAAAGATTGGTATAAATAAGGCATTATATGAGTGCGTAACAGTTTGTGTAACAAAGATAACGGCAAGAGGGCTCATACTATTAGAGACATAAGAGGAAGTAAAGGTGAATTGGTCAGTGATGTTTTAGGTATAGCCAATAACTTTAAAAATTATTGCCATCTAGTTGGTAAAAACATGGCAGGTCGATTCCAGGGTAAGTCGACAATGAGCGCAAGGAGTCCACACCGTGTTAGCGCTTCACTCTATCTCAACCCTGTAGAGGAGGAGGAAGTGAAGCGGATATTTTTTGGGCTCAAATCATATAGAGTGCCTGGGCATCACGGGATAACCGCAGATTTGCTAAAAACGCTCAATAACCCTGTGGCAACACCTTTGTCAATGTCTCATTAATAAATAGGCAGTTTGCTTTCCGAAAAGCAAATTCAACGAATGATACCATCGCATACCTAATTACAGAGGTTTATCGTGCACTGAATTCGGGTAAAACATCTCCTGGAACTTTTGTAAACCTAGCTAAGGCTTTTGATTCTGTGGATCACAAAATCATTCCACAGAAGCTGGAGTGCGTGGTATGATACTGAAATTGATGGACAGTTACCTTGTAAACAAAAAACAAAGAGTGTAAATAACCAGAATACTAAGCGACCCACGCAGAGTGGAATATGGTGTCACTCAGGGCAGCATATTGGGACCTATCCTTTTCAACTCATATATTAATGATTTGTTGGATCTGGATTGCGGGGCGCGATATTAACTTATGCTGACCATACCGTTATATTCTGCGGTGGACCTACTTGGAGTGAAGTGAAACTAAAGGCGGAATCAGGTTTTGGAAGAATAATGAAGTGATTTGATTTAAATTTCCTAACGCTTAATGCGGAAAAAGCAAATTTTTTGCCTTTTACATCCTACAGAAAAACTTTGCCCAGTTTTTCAGATTTAACAATTTGTGTTGGTGATACATTACAATTGGAGAAAGCCAAATGGGTAAAATACCTGGGCATTATAATAGATGGGCACCTAAGATGTGACAAACATGTAGAACGAGTGATGGGTAGGGTCAGATTCTTGCTATATAGATTTAAATTACTGAGACTGTATTTGCACACACGAGAATTAAGAATACTCTATAATGCACTAAAAGTGCTTCCTGGCGTCGGTGATTGGCCATAGACACGGAAATAGACCGACGTTAGAAGACAATAAAAAAAGATTTAGCAGCCTCGATGGTACAGTGGTAACAACGTGTGCTTCTGGACCGAAGATTGCTGTGTTCAGTCCCCAGCAAAAGCATCAAGTTTTTCAGTACATACTATAAATTACATTAATCGAGGTTCTGGTATTGCGTTTGGGCAAGTTGAATGTCTGCACGTGCCGTCCTTCGGCGGGAGCGCAACTCCGTCGTTCTCGTGTACCGTGCGATGTGGAGCACGTTAAAGATCCCCACCCTTCTCAAAGAAAGAAAGGCATTCGTCAAAATTCCCAAGGTAGTGATGCAAAATTGCTTCATCGCGTCGGTGATTGACCATAGTCGCAGAAATAGGCCAGCGTTAAAAAATCTTTTTTTTTTCAACAACACACCACGAGGGCTCACAGCCTAAATACTATCGTACCGTGGGTGTCGACAAGGAGAAAAGAGGCAACTTGTTAATTCTGGACTTGAAGGCTTGGAGGTTTGGGGGAGAAGGAAAAACATCTGCCGGAAACGAATTCCACAACTTGGAAGTCCTCGGGACAAAAGAGCGGTCATAACAAGATGTTCTATGTCTGGTGACCTGGACAGTAAAAGGGTGCAATCGCTCTGTTCCCCTAGTAGATGTTTGGGGCAGCAGGTGGAGGAACTATGGAAGAAAGCTCCTCTGAGCAGTGCACGTGCAGATATCTATAAAAGAGAGAGAGAGGGGTCACCAACGGCACGTCAGTGGGCAAGGGATGGCAGTCTTTGGGTGAGGGTAGGGTCACCGATGAGACGTATAGCTCTTTTCTGAATTGAATCCAGGATAGCGAGTGTAAAAGCGGCAGCGGCACCCCAGATGTGGGAGCAGTAATCGAGGTTTGGCCTTATTTGTGAAGTATATAAGGTATAGAGATTAGCTGGTAAAAAGTAATTGCGAGCCCGAAATAGGAAACCTAATTTCTTAGCAGCCGCTTCTGCAAGTGATGTGACATGTTGGTGCCAATTGAGATTTTGATCCACAGAAATGCCAACAAGTGAAAAGGACTCATTACTTTGAATAACTTGGTTGTTCATTGTGATGGGTCTAGAGCTGGTGTATCTCTTATGAGAAAGAAAGCAAGACTAAGATTTGGCAAGGTTGAATTGTACAAGATTTCTACTTCCCCACGGTTTAGTCATACGGCAGAGAGCATCAGAGTATTACCTAACGACACACCGAATTTTAACGTCTTAGTATCGCAGAGATTAAAAATATCAGAATTTCTGAATGCCACGTTTTTTTTGTGTAGAACGTATAAATTAATCAATATATAAAAAACGGCAGAGGGTAAGTGTAGAGGCATGTTGGCGAAATTTGTTAGGGATTGTAGAGGGATTCTAAAAATAGATAATATATGGGGTGTTCCTAGTTTCACGTAGAAGTTGCAACATAGCATTTTTTAAAACATTTAGCTAAATAGCTAAATAGAGCATACTATATATATATATATATATATATATATATATATATATATATATATATATATATATATATATATATATATATATATATATAGTTATTGACCGGTTTAACAAAAACATATAATGTAAAATCCACCATGAATCACCCTGTATATTTATCGCTTCTAAATTGCCCAAACGAAGAGAAAAAATATATTTGTGTATCCTAGCTAAACTAAAATAATACGAGATTAAAAGAGCACTCGCTACTCTTATTCGTAGTAGCTCTAAAATTGTATACTTTAAGAGCCACAACCTGCTTCAAACCTGAAAATCCCTACTAAAAGAGCACTCTATGCTCTTTGGCGTTGGAAGCTCTAAAGTTGTATACATTCAGAGCCACCACCTGCGCCAAACCTGAAAATCCCTACTAAAAAAGCACTCTATGCTCTTAAGTTATATACTTTCGGTGTCACCACCTGCTCCGAACCTGAAAATCCCTACTAAAAGAGCACTCTATGCTCTTAAGTTATATACTTTCGGTGTCACCACCTGCTCCGCACCTGAAAATCCCTACTAAAAGAGCACTCTATGCTCTTAAGTTATATACTTTCGGTGTCACCACCTGCTCCGAACCTGAAAATCCCTACTAAAATAGCACTCTATGTTCTTAAGTTATATACTTTCGGTGTCACCACCTGCTCCGAACCTGAAAATCCCTACTAAAAAAGCACTCTATGCTCTTAAGTTATATACTTTCGGTGTCACCACCTGCTCCGAACCTGAAAATCCCTACTAAAAGAGCACTCTATGCTCTTAAGTTATATACTTTCGGTGTCACCACCTGCTCCGAACCTGAAAATTTCTACTAAAAGAGCACTCTATGCTCTTAAGTTATATACTTTCGGTGTCACCACCTGCTCCGAACCTGAAAATCCCTGCTAAAAGAACACTCTATGCTCTTAAGTTATATACTGTCGGTGTCACCACCTGCTCCGAAGCTGAAAATCCCTACTAAAATAATAATCTGCGCTCTTTCGTATTGGAAGCTCTAATGTTGTATACTTTATTGCTACTGCCTTCTCCTAACATCCTATCTAAAGAGCACTCTATGCTCTTTGGTGTTAAAAGCTCTAAAGCTGTATACTCTAGAGCCACCACCTGCCTCAATCCTGAGAATCCCTACTAAAAGAGCACTCTAGTATGATTTTGGTGTTTAAAGCTCTAAAGTGGTATAATATTTTCCGAGCCACCACCTGCTCTGAACATAAAAATCCCTACTAAGAAAACACTTTATGCTCCTTGGTATTGAAAACTTTGTTGTATACTCATTGAGAACACCTGCTCCTAATCAGAAAATCTTTACTAAAAGAGCCCTATGCTTTTGGTGTTAGAACCTCTTACGTTATATATTTTTATACCTACTACTTGCTTCAAACTTGAAAATCGCTATTAAAAGAGTACTCTATGCTTTTTAGTGCTAGAAGCTGTAAAGTTGCATACTTTATTGCCACCGCCTGCTCTGAACCTGAAAATCCCTACTAAAAGAGCACTCTATGCTCTTGGTGTTGGAAGCTCTAAGGTAATAAACCTTCAACGCCTCCACCTACCCCAAACATAAAACACCCTACTAAAAGAATACTCTATGCTTTTGTTGTTGGAAGCTAGAAAGTTGTAAACTTTCAGAGCCACCACCTGTTCTGAACCTGAAAATCCCTACTAAAAGAGCAATCTACGCCCCTTCGTGCTGTAAGCTCTAAAGCTGTATACTTTATTGCCGCCGCCTGCCTCGAACCTGAAAATCCCTACTAAAAGAGCAATCTATGCTCTTGGTATTGGAAACTCTAAATTTTTGTAGTTTTAAAGTCACCACATACCCCTAACCTAAAAATACCTACTTAGAGAATACTCGACGCTCTTTGTGTTGAAAGCTGCAACGTTGCATACTTTCAGAGCCTCCACCTATTCTGAACCTGTAAATCGCTGCTAAAATAGCAATCTACGCTCTTGGTTTTGGAAGCTCTAAAGTTGTAAACTATCAGAGCTACCACCTGGCACGAATTCATTTTAGAAGAGTACTCTATGCTCTTGGTGTTGGAAGCTCTGAAGTTGTATACTTATAAACCCACCGCCTACTCCAAACCTAAGAATATCTAGTAAAAGCGCTTATGCTTTTGGAGTTGGAAGCTCTAAAATTGTACACTTTTAGAGCCACCACCTGCTTCTAGCCTGAAAATCCCTATTATTAACTAGGTACTATATATATATATATATATATATATATATATATATATATATATATATATATATATATATATATATATATATGCTGCCTCAAAACGCAAAAAGAAACAAATATAAATTCGGAATTTAAACTACTCGCAAGGTAACAGACAAGCTCTCCTGCCGTTGGAAACACAGTTTGTGTTCTTCTGAAAATTGTATGCAAAAAAATCTAAAAAACTAAAGCAGCAACTGTTCCAATATATCATGCGACACTCCTAATTAAACTTATATCAGTAATAATTATAAAACTTATTTGGAACAGTGGTTAGTATGCCACAAGCCGACTTTCCTTGGGTAACGAAGCTTTTTCTAAATTTTAAACTTCCAAAGGGTTGTGGATCTCGTCTGAAATGAATCCCTAGACCGTCCGTCACAAATATGTAAAGGGCCAAATCCCACCGCCTTGTACCTATATGTAAATGACGCTTGGTCACACCAAAAATGCGAAAACGATTGTCGGCAACGAATATGTAACAGGGCGCTTTTTAAAAAGATCTCCGTTGCTAATATTTAAATCTCAACGGAAACTCAATTAACAACTATTCCCACAGATTATCACCAATATGTAAAAGTCCCCTTTTTAGGGAGCTTTTACCTTTAGTAGTGAATTTTCATTAAGAAAATCCACTAATAGAGGGGTAGTGATGATGAGACTTTCGGAAAATTTGTATGCATATATATGTATCCGAGCAATAATTCAAAAAATACTAAACTGATTTGAATGAAACTTAGCAGATGTCATTTCGTTACAATCGTGGGCGAGTTCGTAAATCAGCTATAACGGACATATCTTTCCCCAAAAAATATTTTTTAATACGCTACATTTTTGAAAACATTAAAGTAACTGGAATGAGACTTTACATGTAGCTAGAAATGAAGTAAGTGAACCTCTGTGTGTGAATTTCAAGTAATTTGGTTCACAAAATTTGGAGTTTTTCCCAAATTAAAAATAAAATCTGAAAGACATGAATTGAAACACCTTAAGTGGTTAAAGTATGATGTCAGACAAAGACAAAATAGTCACCTGACACTCGTAAATTGATACATATACCACAGGCATACATCATAATGCAGCGATCACCAAACAAAATAACACACGTAAGGCGGGATCACCACAACATCCCAATGTGGAACGAACGTTTACACCCGAAATGTGGCGATCCCACCCTAATGCCTCGCCTTCGAGTATATTTAGATGCGCGGGTTTGTTAAATGTTCAAAAATATCCTGATCTGAAAGTGAGAGCAGAAAAGGAAGTTGTATATCAGCTACTTGAAATAAAAACCAGATGGGATACTTCGTTTTGTTTATTTATTATGCTTTAACATTTTTTTATATTTCAACAACACACCAAGAGGGCTCACAGCCTAAATACTATTGTACCGTGGGTATCAACAATGAGGAAAGAGGCAACTTGTTAATTCTGGACTTGAAGGTTTGGAGGTTTGGGGGAGAAGGAAAAACATCTGCCGGAAACGAATTCCACAACTTGGAAGTTGTGGAATTCGGGGGTTCGAGGTTCGGGGGAGAAGGAAAAACACAACAAAACAAAAGAGCGGGCATAACAAGATGTTCTATGTCTGGTGGCCTGGACAGTAAAAGGATGCATTCGCTCTGTTCGCCTGGTAGATCTGTTGGGGGCAGCAGGTGGAGGAACTATGGGAGAAAGTTCCTCTGAGCAGTGCCCGTGCAGATATCTATAAAATATAGAGAGATCACCAACGGCACGTCGGTGGGCAAGGGATGGCAGCCTTTGGGTGAGGGTAGGGTCACCAATGAGACGGGTAGCTCTCTTCTGGATGGAGTCCAGGATAGTGAGTGTAGAAGCGGCAGCAGCACCCCAAATGTGGGAGCAGTATTCGAGGTTTGGTCTTATTTGTGAAGTATATAAGGTATAGAGATTAGCTAGTGAAAAGTATTTGCGAGCCCGGAAGAGGAAGCCTAATATCTTAGCAGCCGCTTCTGCAATTTTTGTGACATGTTGGTGCCAATTGAGATTTCCATACACAGAAATGCCAACAAGTGAAAAGGACTCATTACTTTGAATAACTTGGTTGTTTATTGTGATAGGTCTAGGGCTGGTGTATCTCTTATGAGAAAGAAGGCAAGACTGTGATTTGGTGGGGTTGAATTGTACAAGATTTCTACTTCCGCAGTCTAATATTGTTTGGAGATCCATGGAGACAGAACCCTCCATGAGTCTGCGATCCTCATCTAATTGGGCTAAAGAGACAGGCTTAGAATATTGCATATTTGAGTGGAGGGTGCTGTCGTCCGCGTAACTGTGAACTGGGTTGGAGAGGAGGTCATTGATGTGGAGAAGAAACAAAGTAGGGGCTAAAGCTGAACCTTGAGGAACTCCTGCATTAATTGGATACAGTTTAGAGGAATGGCCATCCACGACAACAGAAATGCTCCAGTTGGAGAGGAAATTTGCTGTCCAGGTGCACAGTTTTGGTGTTAAGCCATAGGTCGGAAGTTTAATAAGCAGCGCTGCGTGCTAGACCTGGTCGAATGCTTTGGATATGTCTAGAGCGACAACCTGAGATTCACCGTGTAGTTCCATAGACTTGTTTCAAGAATGGGTCACAAAGGAAAAGAGGTCGGGTTGGAGGTGCTAGAGAGGAGGTCATTGATGTGGAGAAGAAACAAAGTAGGGGCTAAAGCTGAACATTGAGAAACTCTTGCATTAATTGGATACAGTTTAGAGAAATGGCCATTTACGACAACAGTAATGCTCCGGTTGAAGAGAAAATTTGCTGTCTAGGTACAGAGTTTTGGTGGTAGGCCATAGGCCGGTAGTTTATTAAGCAGCGCTGCGTGCTAGACCTGTTCGAATGCTTTGGCTATGTCTAGATCGACAATCTGGGATTCACCGTGTAGTTCCATAGGCTTGTTCCAAGAATGGGTGACAAGGCAAAGGAGGTCGGCAGTTAATCTGCGCTGACATTAATTGAAACACCTTAAGTGTTGGTAGGTGTGAACACTGCATAAACAAATTAGTACCTGTTCAGTACTATTATTATATTAAGCTAGGTACCAAACCTGGTTTATTATATCAACACCCTTTATTTAATTTAAGTAAATATTTACACACTTTTCATAAGACCCTTATTTTGAGCCTATCTTTTTTTACAATTTTTAATTTTCAAACTGGCTTTGGAGTGAGATGACATTAGAATTAGGATAAGACCCCAAACGCGCCAATAACTAGCGGCTGTTTGGCAGTGGCATCTTACCACATGTCTTGGTATCTCACCTGGATGTCTTGTTATCATACTCCATTCTGTCGACGAAGTTGCCAAAATAATAAGCCAAAGACTACGATACTATCGGGGCGGCAAAGACGCGGACGAGCCCTAAGGGAAAAAAGCTTCCACAATGACGTCATCAAAGTTTCTATTTTTAGTGAATTTTCTTAGAAAAAATTCACTAATGAGGAGATCTCGACTTTTGAATTTTGAAAAAATTTCTTCAAATGAGCGCGATCTAGGACCTCTAGAACCCATATCCGGGGTCAGTTTCAATTTTTATATGTTTATATATATATATATATATATATATATATATATATATATATATATATATATATATATATATATGTATCACACCGATAACTCAAAAAATAATGGGCCGATTTTGATAAAATTTGGCACGTACCTTTCTTTTGTAAATGGCTTGGATAAGTTTGTTAGCCAGGAAAATCTGACGAGGTTTTCCGGAAAAATTTTGAGTTTTCATTAGAAAAAAATTCTTATCTCAAAAAGTAATAAGCCGATTTCAATAAAATTTGGCATCTGCCTTTCTTTTGTAAATGGCTTTGACGAGTTTGTTAGTCAAAAAAATCGGACGAGGTTTTCCGGAAAAATTTTGAGTTTTCATTCGAAAAAATTTTTTATCTCAAAGAATAATAAGCCGATTTTGATAAAATTTGGCAGGTACCTTCCTTTTGTAAATGACTTTAACAAGTTCGTTAATCAAAAAAATCGGACGAGGTTTTCCGGAAAAATTTTGAGTTTTAATTTGAAAAAAAATTTTATCTTAAAAAATAAGAAATCTATAATAACCAAATTTGGTAGGTAGGTTTACGATATAAAAAGTAAACTATACGCCAAAATTTAGATTTCTCTGTTACAAGAAAAAAAAGTTATAATAAAATATTTTGTGCCAGATCATTTCTATGAAAATTCACTACCATAACGCACTTGCTGCGTCCAGACTTTTTTTATTTTATTTTTAATTTAATTTTCATTTTTCGTAGGTGTTTCTTGCATACCGTGAATTTGGTAAAATATGGAATAATTATAATTTCTATGTATTTTACAAAAAACAGTAATGAGGCATCTTTCCCGACTTACCTTATCAGGGTTCCTACTAAAAACAGCATATCAATTTCCCTGGCTTTTCCCTGACATGCCAAAACCTATTTTCCTGACTTTTATATTCTACAATCTACCCCCAAAATGTATAACACACTACTACAAAATACAGTAGGTCTTCGCCGTATAGCGTAAAACACACTTCCCCAACATAACCTCGGTGGTTCAGGGGTAAGAACGTCTGCCTCTGAACCGAAGAGTAATGGGTTCGATCCCAGGGTACTCCTTTCACTTTTTCAGTACAACTCCTTACAGAAAGGCAGGGGTTTGGTAACATTTCCAGGATAGTGAGATGAAACTGCTCCCTGGCGTCGGTGATTGGCCATAGTCGCGGAAATAGGCCGACGTTAAAGAAACAAAACACACACACACAGTTCCCCAAGATTACATTTATAAGGCATACGCAATTTTTCTCACAAATAAACGAAAACGCTACTTATACAAATAGGCACCTATCATTTGTTTTAATTATTTATCATAAAATGGAAACAAATATTTTTTCCCCTAACACAAGCAAAAATTCCCTGACTTAGTCAATTTTCACGATTTATCTCAATTTTTTCCTGATTTCCCTGGCAAAATTTTTCTTTCTACAAATTCCCTTACTTTTCCTGGTTTTCCCTGTTTTCCAGACGAGTGGGCACCCTGATTATGTATGATCAACTAAACTATTTCCTCAACAAACAAAAAAAAGAATTAATTTCTCTTTATTTGAAAGAAAACATCCCTAATCAAGAAGAAAGTTCAGGACGCGGCAAGTGCGTTATGGTAGTGAATTTTTATTAAATGCTTCAAACTTGGATAACTCAATTTTCAATAAACTTAAAAAGTTGAATATTGGTACGTAGTAAGGCCTTTCCAAAGGCAACATGTCCGCCACATACTATTAAAATATCTATGTAATTTTCGGAGAAAAAAATGTTTTTCTAAGGAAAACTTAAAATTTGAAAAACTCAGTTTTCTATACACTTAGAAACTTAATTTTGGTATGTAGTAAGACCTTTCCGAAGGTAACGTATCCAACAAATTTCATTAGAATAACTTGTAATTTTCGGAGAAAAAATTTTTTTTCGAAAGAAAACTTAAATTTTTTCCGGAAAACCTTGTCTAATTTTCCTGGCTAACAAACTCATCCAAGCCATTAACAAAAGAAAGGCACTTGCCGAGTTTCATCGAAATCGGTTAATTATTTTTAGGGTTATCGGTTGAATACATACATACATACATATATATATATATATATATATATATATATATATATATATATATATATATATATATATATATATATATATATATATATATATATATATATATATAAACATATAAAAATTGAAACTGACCCCGGATATAGGTTCTAGGGGTCCTAGTTCGCGCTCATTTGAAAAAATTTTTGCAAAGTCTCACCATCGATACCTCTCTATTATTGAATTTTTATTTAAAAAATTCACTAAAAAAATTATACGGCATATGGATATACTTAAAAAAATTTGAAGATAAAGCTCAACGTTACCATCCAGGAAGTCATAAAGGAATTATGTAAGTTATTAAATGCTTACCCTATTTCCTGGACATTTTATTCTCTGCTACAGCTTCCCACAAGCAGCGGCGAGTTTCCCCTGTAACAAAAATCATGCAATTAAATCCAAAATCTCTCTCAAACGCCCTAGAGAAAATTATTTCTAACGGTCAGACCACAACATGTCCCCCTGAATCACACTGCCCATTAATCGAATGAATTAAAAAAACCTTTCTTGTCAAACCCTGTTCCTTAAACTTATCTATATAAAAACTTGTCATGAGAACCAAATAAATTGATAACAATTCCATTATAAAGCACGCAAAAGGCAGCGCTGATAAGAAAAACAAAAAAATCACAAAGAATGATGGGGATGCTGAATAGTTAAAAAAAATCACATGATATGCAACGTTGCAAGGTGGAAAAAACTCAAGGTCATATATAGTGTCCATATAAGGCTCCATTGTCGAACCTTGTGTGTTAACCATTTCTTCCATGGCCCATGTCAGTATGTGGATAAGCTTCGGTGTGTCCCTTAGCTATATGTGTCCCAGACAATTCTCGGTTATGATTTATATATCTATATATCTATATATATATATATATATATATATATATATATATATATATATATATATATATCTATATATCTATATATATATATATATATATATATATATATATATATATATATCTATATATATATATATATATATATATATATATATATATTAAAAAATTGTACATAAAAAAATATTTAAATTAAATACACAATATTAACGTGTAAATATTTTTATGAGATTACTGTACATCTGCCAAACCGCATGTGGAGAGGTTACCCGACACAGCCACGAGGGTCTTATGGACCTGTCGGAGAACGCTTTCCAAGAAACGGGGGTTATCACCACGCATGACCCACTGGCCACAGACTTTTATTTTCCAGCCGGAAATTATCGAATATAAAAATAATCCCTATACATATTTTTTATTTGAACAACACACCACAAGGGCTTACAGCCTAAATACTATCGTACCGTGGGTGTCGACAAGGAGGAAAGAGGCAACTTGTTGATTCTGGACTTTAAAGTTTGGAGGTTCGGAGAAGAAGGAAAAACATGTCCGGCAAGGAATTCCACAACTTGGAAGTCCTCGGGACAAAAGAACGGGCACAACAAGATGTTCTATGTCTGGTGACCTGGACAGTAAAAGGGTGCATTCGCTCTGTGCCCCTGGTAGATCTGTTGGGGCAGCAGGTGGAGGAATTATGGGAATTATGGAAGAAAGCTCCTCTGAGCAGTGCCAGTGCAGATATCTAAAAAAGAGAGAGAGAGGTCACCAATGGCACGTCGGTGGGCAAAGGATGGCAGCCTTTGGGTGAGGGTAGGGTCACCGATGAGACATATAACTCTCTTCTGAATGGCGTCCAGGATAGCGAGTGTAGAAGCGGCAGCAGCACCGCAGATGTGGAAGCAGTATTCGAGGGTTGGTCTTATTCGTGAAGTATATAAGGTATAGAGATTAGCTGGTGAAAAGTATTTACGAGCCTGGAACAGGAAACCTAATTTTTAGCAGTCGCTTCTAAAATTGATGTGACATGTTGGTGCCAATTGATATTTCGATCCACAGAAATGCCAACAAGTGAAAAGGATTCATTGCTTTGAATAACTTGGTTGTTCATTGTGATGGGTCTAGGGCTCGTGTATCTCTTATGAGAAAGAAAGCAAGACTGTGATTTGGTGGGGTTGAATTATACAAGATTTCTACTTCCCCAGTCTAATATTTTTTGGAGATCCACGGAGACAGAACCCTCCATGAGTCTGCGATCCTCATCTAATTGGGCTAAAGAGACAGGCTTAGAATATTCTATATTTGAGTGGAGGGTGCTGTCGTCCGCGTAACTGTGAACTGGATTGGATGTGCCAGAGAGGAGGTCATTGATGTGGAGAAGAAACAAAGTAGGGGCTAAAGCTGAACCTTGAGGAACTCCTGCATTAATTGGATACAGTTTAGAGGAATGGCCATCCACGACAACAGAAATGCTCCGGTTGGAGAGGAAGTTTGCTGTCCAGGTACAGAGTTTTGGTGGTAGGCCATAGGCGGGAAGTTTATTAAGCAGTGGTGCGTGCCAGACCTGGTCGAATGCTTAGGATAGAGGGACAATCTGGGATTCACCGTGTAGTTCCATAGACTTGTTCTAAGAATGGGTGACAAAGGAAAAGAGGTCGGCAGTTGATCTGCGCTGACGGAATCCATACTGCCTGTCGTGGATTAGACTGTGTTTTTCAAGAAATTTTAGTAATTCGGTGTTTATATACTTTTCCATCACTTTAGAGACGACTGAAAGGAGAGAAATAGACCTGTAGTTGCTAGGAAGCGCTTTGGATTCTTTCTTGGGGACGGGTTGTACTCGAGCGGTTTTCCAGTTACTAGGGAATATGCCTCTATTGTAAGATGTCTGAATTAGACAAGTCAGGACAGGAGCAAGTTCTGGTGCGCATTTTTTGAGAACAATTGCTGGGATCTCGGCAAGGCCAGAGGCTTTCCTGGTATTAAGAGAAGAGAGCATCTTTCATACCTTAAATATATTTACACAACCATATATATATATATATATATATATATATATATATATATATATATATATATATATATATATATATATATATATATATATATATATATATATATATATACATATTTGTGTAGGTATATATTAAGATATTAAGTAGCTATAGGGACTATTTTTATGTCCGATAATTTCCGGCTGCAAAAGAACAAAATAAAAGTCTGTGGTCAAAGAACGAAAAGTTCAAAGCCATAAAAAGGCACAACTCAACTCATTTAAACGAAAATAATGAAAGTAAGTAAGCATAGCGAAAGTGGGTATAAACTAAACAGCCAAGAACCTGCACAAACAGAAAAAGCCTGGACGCAGCAAGTGCGTCATGGTAGTGAATTTTAATAGAAATCATCTGGCATAAAATATTTTATAACTTTTTTTCTTGTAACATAGAAATCTAAATTTTGGCGTATAGTTTACTTTATATCGTAAACCTACCTACTAAATTTGGTTATCATAGCTTTTTATTTTTTGAGATAAATTTTTTTTTCAAATGAAAACTCAAAATTTTCCCTGAAAACCTCGTCATATATATATATATATATATATATATATATATATATATATATATATATATATATATATATATATATATATATATATATATATATATATATAAACATATAAAAATTGAAACTGACCCCGGATATGGGTTCTAGGGGTCCTAGTTTACGCTCATTTGCAAAAATGTGTTCTAAATTCAAAAGTCGGGATCTCCCCAGTATTGAATTTTTTCTACGAAAATTCACTAATAAATATTCACGTAGCTTGGGTACATACATAACAGGCCGAATAGCTTAGTTCGCCAGGCGAGTTTTTGTAAAACTTCGTTCCTTTTTAACTGTTGCCAAAACATCGCAAACACTGTTTAGTCCACCCACTAAAAGTAATAATATCCTAAAGGAATATTTTGCACCTGTATATTAAAATTCCCAAACACCACAAATAATTTGTAAAATAAAATTGAAGACAGATAAACGATCTAATAATGTACGTCAACTAATAAAACGGTTACAGCGTGTAACTGACCTGCGCAATGATATCAAATGTTCCGTTGCCAGGTAACAACTCAGACATACTAGATCTCATATATATATAAACCCGTTTTTACCATTGTCAATAAAAAACTCTGATATTAAGAATAAACGTTTCAAATTTGAATAGATCAATTTTCTGTAAACCTAGAACGCTGAATTTTGGTACATAGTTAGGTCTTTCCCAAGACAACATGTCCATTAAATTTCATCAAAATCGCTTTGTAATTTTCGGAGAAAAAAAATTTTTTTTTAAAGACAACTCAAAATTTTCCCGGAAACCCTTGTCCGCTTTTCCTGGCTAACAAACTCATCTAAGCTGTTAAGAAAAAAAAAGCACTTGCCGAGTTTCATTAAAATCGGTTAATTATTTTTTGAGTTATCGGTTGGATATATATATATATATATAAATTGAAACTGACCCCGGATATGGGTTCTAGGGGCCCAAATTCGCGCTCCTTTGAATTTTTTTTGCAAAGTCCCACCATCGATATCTCTCTAATAGTTAATTTTTTTAATAAAAATTCACTAAAAACGCATATCTAGGCATGTGTTGTGTAAAATATCACTGAGTTACCGTCCTCAGAATTAAGATCCTTAAAACCAGTGGGAAAGGCACTGATTAGAGAATAATAACTGTAGAGCAAATATTGTAACTCTAGATTTATTAGTCTTTGAAAAAAAAAACTTATATTATCTCTCTAAACGACTAGCCTATAAGAAAAGACTTCACTTCCGGAGGAGGAGACACAAGTTGGCAACGTCAATAAAGGGGAGTTTCCTAAATCTACAACGTCTGCGCACAGCAAGTACCAATCCAAACTAAGCAAATATGATATATCATATAGATATGAGTCTACCTTGTTAACAGGTGTCTTAAGTTAAATACCCATGAAGTTAATCACTGCAATCATGTATGTTGTTAAAGCAGCTGAATGCTTCTTAATTAAAGAAAGGTTTTCTATTCCCCCTTTGGTTTTATAACTTATAAATGTATAGTATTAAATTTAATAACTAAATAGGTTTTTACCTCTTAGATATTGTAGGTAGGTAGGTATAAAAATATTAGTTAAATTAGGTAAAAAAAAATCTGGACACAGAGAGTAAGTTATTGTATCGATTTTTTATAGAAACGAGGAAGAATTTTTATGTAATATTTAATAGATTTTGTTTAGTGTAACACAGGAATTATGTACCTAGGTATGTTGGTCTTATTTTTTATCGTCAAATGCTTATCACCTTTTTCCCTTAAATTTATAGATCTGACTTTTGGCGTATAGTTTAGTTTTTAGTGAATTTTTATTTTTTTTAAATAACTAAAAGAGGTATCGATGGTGAGACTTTGCAAAAACGTTTTCAAATGAGCGCGAACTAGGACGCGTAGAACCCATATCCGGAGTCTTATATATATATATATATATATATATATATATATATATATATATATATATATATATATATATATATATATATAATTTTAGTACTACAGAATAGTGTTTTTTCTTGTGAAGTTTTGGTTTGAAAAAAGGAATCGTTTTTGTATTAAATGGATTCTAAATATCTATGGTTGCAGCAGGAATGTTGGTAGGAATAGAAATCATAGCAGAATAAAAACTTAGTTGAATTTTTATTTTAAAAAAATAACTAAAAGAGGTATCGATGGTGAGACTTTGCAAAAATATTTTCAAATGGCGCGAACTAGGACGCGTAGAACCCATATCCGGAGTCTTTATATGTTTATATATATATATATATATATATATATATATATATATATATATATATATATATATATATATATAATTTTAGTACTACAAAATAATGTTTTTTTGTGAAGTTCTGGTTTGAAAGAAGGAATGGTTTTTGTATTAAATGGATTCTAGACATCTATGGTTGCAGCAGGAGTGTTGGTAGGAATAGAAATCACAGCTGAAGAAAACTTAGTGGAAAATCAAAAACTGACAAGAGCAAAATAATTTGCACGTTTAGGGCGAGACTGTTCAAAATTGTGTCCCAGTGCAAGCACAACCATAGCTTTTTTGTATGAGATAATGTATAATTTGAATTAATAATAATAAATAATAGTAATAAATTATATATATATATATATATATATATATATATATATATATATATATATATATATATATAGTTATCCACACAATAATTCAAAAAGTTATTAACCGATTTTGATGAAACTCGGCAAGCCCATTATTCTTCGAGGTATCCGTGTGATATTGGTGCAATAATTTTAAACGCCTGTATACAATGTTTATGTATATGTATAATATGTTTAATAATATAAAAAAACAAATTTAAAAGCTCCTGGCATAGCAAGTGCGTTATGCTAGAGAATTTTTTTAATGTAATAATCAAGTTTTTAAATACAGATGTAGAGACTTCCCTTCTGGCTTAACAAATGCTTGCTTTCTTTTCATTAATTTTCTCCCGTCTGATCATGCCGTAGAATGGCGAAACCAGTTACAGAGAAGAAAACAAGCAATTGTGAAACCAGAGAAGAAGTATCTACATCGGTATGTAGTATGGATCCAAACCTAACATAGTATATTAATAACTGCTCTAAATAATATGCATAACAAAATTTCTGTTTGTGGCATTTTTAGTCTAAGAAAGAAATATTTAAGTATTATTGCTTCAAAAGTAAATTAAACACCAGAAACTAGTCCTCTACATTTATGTTTCCGTTTAAAAAACAAACAAAAAGTAAGATGAGCTTGATCTCGTATTTTAAATAGTTCTACATGTTGTAATATTTCTATCGTTTATACTGTAAAGAAATATTTTATGGAAATAACAGGTGTTGGAAATTTTTCCTCGAGGTGTTTATATGAAGATCTAACAGACCAGCAGCAACCTAGTACAAAATTATGCAGTGATTTATGTTTCATGTATACAAAGATTGATCACAACTGTTGTAACTAAGAAAAAGCCTGGACGCAGCAAGTGCGTTATGGTAGTGAATTTTCATAGAAATTATCTGGCACAAAATATTTTATTATAACTTTTTTTTAATCGAAATATAGGTAAACAGGTGTCGGAAATTTTTCCTCGAGGTGTGTGTATGAAGATCTAACAGAACAGCAGCAACCTAATATAAAATTATGCAGTGATTTATGTTTCATGTATACAAAGATTGATCACAACTGTTCTAACTAAGAGAAATAGAGCCTCGTTGGTCCAGTGGTGAGACTGTGTGCCTCTGGACGCAAGGGTACATACTGTAAAATTAACATTAACCGAGGTTGTGGTATCGTCTTTGAGCAAGTTGAATGCCTGCACATTCCTCCCTTAGGAGGGGGCGTAAAGCCGTCGGTCCCGTGTACCAGGCGGTCATGGGCACGGTAAATATCCTTACCCTCCTTACAGAAAGACAGGTGTTTGACAAAAGATCCAGGATGGCGAATATAAACTGCTCCCTGGCGTCGGTGATTGGCGATATAGTCGCGGAAATAGACCGACATAAAGACAGGAAAAAAACTAGAAAACAAGACGGGAATCTAAGTATAAAAATATTATTTTTATCTACTTAGATATAACGGTAATATATCTCAAAAAATGCCACACGGTTTTGTTGGAATGAAAACAGGCGAAGCTTAACTGAATAGTAGGTATACGCGGATCTAATTGCATAGCAAAAACTGTTCGCAAATTGTGCTCTTATATGATCTGGGTTACCAGTACGAAGCCAAAAAAAAAAATTATGCTCTTACATTTATTTTAAATTGAAAACTACTCTTGTTTGATCCTCTTGTACCAAATGACAAGCATTAATTCAAGTTATGTTGAAATATCATTCTTTTAGAACATGGTCACCTCACATTAAAAAAAACAATCTTAATAGGCGGCCATTATTGTACACACTTACGTTCACACTCTGCCAACTATAAATGTACACACCATAACACAAATGGTAATAATATTATTTACAAGTTATGACTTATTACACAGAAATTATGAGTTTATATTTAAAAGACACAATCAAATACAGATTATTAGACGGATATAACCCTCTGCCTGGAGAGGTATACGCAAATGTAACAACCTAGTGAAAATCGTTGAAAAATGCAAGTCTTAAATTTTTATTTGAATTAAAGACTCTTTTTAATTAATTTGTGTCATAAAACCAGCAATAGTTTAGCGGATCTAACCAAAATTGAAATATATTTTCAACAATACATAAAATCACCTAACAAAATACAAATCTTATGAGGCAGCCATCTTTGTACTAGAATTTAAATTAATATCCTGGACTGACAATGTAACAACGTAGTGAAAATCGTTGATAAATGCAACTCCTAAAATTGTATTTGAATTAATGACTCTTTTTAATTAACTTGTGTCATAAAACCAGCAATATTTTAGTGGATCTAACCAAAATTGAAATATATTTTCAATAATACATAAAATTACCTAACAAAACACAAATCTTAGGAGGCAGCCATCTTGTAGTCACATTTAAATTAATATCCTGGGCTTACAATGTAACAACATAGTGTTTTAATTAACTTTTTGTCATAAAACCAGCAATATTTTAGTGGATCTAACCAAAATTGAAATATATTTTCAATAATACATAAAATTACCTAACAAAATACAAATCTTATCAGGCAGCCATCTTTATACTCACATTTAAATTAATATCCTGGGCTGACCATGAAAATACACACACCAACACAAGTTGTAATCACATTATTCACGAATTAAAACTTATTTACTCAAAAATTAGCACTTTATAATAGAAAAAAAAACACAATTAAATACTTATTACATCTTAAGCCTCTCTTATGATTACCGACGCTACATACGTTGACGCTATACAACTAGAACAGGCTGGTTGATGCTGATGACTTCTTAGCGCGTCATGCGCGAGATGCATCGTAAGACCATGGTAGCCAACTATGATGTTAAGAGATATATACCGAATATACCTAGTATAACTGAAAATGTAAACTTAAAATCGTTAATAAAATGACTTGTGTTTATTTAATGGTAAACAATTCTATCAAGAAAATGAGATGGTATATATTAATTTGATCCACTCATAGATTTAATGTCTCCTAGCAAAGAAATTGGGCGGCTTAATGGAAATGACAATAGATAGGGCATATTTTCAATTTTCCCTAGAGGGGTACCGTCAAATGAAAAAGTATAGCAAAAATCATCGGAAAATGCAAATTCACAACTTAACTTAAATTAAAACCGTTTTGATTAACGTGTATCACGTAACAAGCAATATTTCAATAGATGTAAGGAAAATCACTAAGCTAAATTGAAATATATTTTTAACAATACATATAATCACCTAACAAAATACAAATCTTATGAGGCAGCCATCTTTATAGTCACATTTAAATTAATATCCTGGGCTGACAATGTAACAACGTAGTGAAAATCGTTGAAAAATGCAACTTTTAAAATTTTATTTGAATTAAAGACTCTTTTTAATTAACTTGTGTCATAAAACCAGCAATATTTTAGTGGATCTAACCAAAATTGAAATATATTTTCAACAATATATAAAATCACCTAACAAAACAAAAATCTTATGAGGCAGCCATCTTTGTACTCGAATTTAAATTAATATCCTGGGCTGACAATGTAACAACGTAGTGAAAATCGTTGAAAAATGCAACTCTTAAAATTTTATTTGAAATAAAGACTCTTTTTAATTAACTTGTGTCATAAAACCAGCAATATTTTAGTGGATCTAACCAAAATTGAAATATATTTTCAACAATACATAAAATCACCTAACAAAATACAAATCTTATGAGGCAGCCATCTTTGTACTCACATTTAAATTAATATCCTGGGCTGATTATGAATATACACACACCAACACAAGTTTTAATCACATTATTCACGAATTAAAACTTATTTACTCAAAAATTAGCACTTTATAATAGAAAAAAAACACAATTAAATACTTATTACATCTTAAGCCTCTCTTATGATTACCGACGCTACATACGTTGACGCTATACAACTAGAACAGGGTGGTCTGATGCTGATGACTTCTTAGCGCGTCATGCGCGAGATACATCGGAAAACCATGGTAGCCAACTATGAGCTTAAAGAGATACCGAATATACCTAGTATAACTGAAAATGTAAACTTAAATTCGCTAATAAAATGAGTGTTTATTTAATGGTAAACAATTCTATCAAGAAAATGAGATGGTATATATTATTTTGAACCACTCATAGATTTAATGTCTCCTAGCAAAGAATTTGGGCGGCTTAATGGAAATGACAAGAGATAGGGCATATTTTCAAATTTCCCTAGAGCGGTACCGTCAAATGAAAAAGTATAGCAAAAAATCATTGGAAAATGCAAATTCACAACTTAATTTAAATTAAAACCGTTTTGATTTACGTGTATCACAAAACAAGCAATATTTCAATAAATGGAATAAAAATCGCGAAGCTAAATTGAAATATATCTTTAACAATACATATAATCACCTAAAAAAATACAAATTTTAGGAGGTATCCATCTTTGTACTCACATTTAGATTAATATCCTGTGCTGACCCAAAAATATACACAGACTAACACAAGTTGTAATCATATTAATCAGTAATTACGACTTATTTACTCGAAAATTAGCAGTTTATAATTAAAAACACAATTAAATACTGATTATTATAGTAATACGAATGTGAGCTTTTACTCTGATCTAACATTCAACCCACACTACATACGTGGGCGATGATTTGATGACAGGATGCCCTAGAGGGGTACCTTCAATTGAAAAAGTATAGCAAAAATCATTGGAGAATGCAAATTCACAACTTAATTTAAATTAAAGCCGTTTTGATTAACGTGTATCACGTAACAAGCAATATTTCAATAGATGTAAGGAAAATCGCGAAGCTAAATTGAAATAGATTTTTAACAATACATATAATCACCTAAAAAAATACAAATTTTAGGAGGTAGCCATCTTGTACTCACATCTAAAATAACATCCTGGACTGGCCATGAATATACACACACTAACACAAGTTGATATCACATTTTTCTCACATTACGACTTATTTACTAAAAAATTAGCAGTTTATAATTAAAAACACAATTAAATACTCATTATTATTCACATGTAAAATGAAAGCTTCTGCTCTGATCTGTATACGCGGTCGATGATTTTATGACACGATTCAACAAGGCCTGCTAGATGATGAGTCTTAGCGTCTCCCGCTTGAGAAATTTGGTTACCAGTGCCACCAACTTAAACAGATGTTCCGAAAATAATGAAATGATTTTCCCTAGAGGGGTACCCACAAATGAAAAAGTATAGCAAAAATTGTTGGAAAATGCAACTCTTCAACTCAATTTAAATTAAAAACGTTCTTGATTCACTTGTATCATAAAACGAGCAATATTTAAATGGCTGTAACAAAAACCGAAAGCCAAATTGAAATATGTTATAACAGTACATAATAATAATAATAATACCTAACAAAATACAATTTTAGAATGTAGCTATGTTTGTACTCACATTTAACTGATCTGGCCATAAATGCACACACACTTACACAAGTTGTAAACACATTATCACATATTTACTCAAGAATTAACAGTTTATAGTTAAAAAGCACTATTAAATACTAATTATTACACGAATGTAAGCGTTTGCACTGATCTCACGTTTCACCCACGCCCAAATATGTTACTCCAGATTTGAAAATGACAGAATGACAGATGACAGAGCGCTCGTTTGGAAGATTCGTTATCGCGGTCTCCCGCTCTAAGATTTTGTTATTAATTAGAAATCCTGCCAACCCTTACATTTAAGGAGATATTATAAAATAATAACAGGATAACCGAAAATTTTAAATATGATATTTAAATAAAAAAGCGCCAGGCTTGCGGTTACTAATTGTGAATACTTGTATCAAGAGAATGAGATGATTGAACTAATTAAAATAAATATGTTATAGAAGATGGCAAGATACACCTAGTGAGTTGAAAGATGATTTTGCTAATAATGCTACCAACCCTGATGTTTTGAAAGATATTAGGTAAATAGGGATACAATAGCCTCGAACTTGAAATTTAAATATAAAACACTAACAGCACGGTGGTCGTTATTAATTGTAAACACTTTTATTACGAAAACAAGTATCTACTTATAGGCTTTAGCAAAGAGATTTAATTAAAATGAAAATTGGTCTGGTCCATTTTCGCTAGAGGGGTGTAGGCAAATCTAAAAACATAGTAAAATCGTTTGATAACATTACTCCTTCATCTAAATTATAAACTATGCCTTTTCGATTAACTTATTTCACATAACGGGCATCAATTGAGTGAATATTTAAAAAAATGAACAAGGTAATTTGAAATATCGATTTAAAATACAAAATCACCTAGTTTTCTAACAAAGCAGATATTTTAACAGGCAGCCACTAAGGAAGGTACTCACATTTCGTTGACATTCCGGGGTTACCATTAATCCACAGACACTAACACAAGTTGTAATCACATTATAACATATTATTACCCACTTACGCAATAATTAACGGTTTATAATTAATAGACACAATCAAATATAAGTTTTTACACAGATGGAAGCCTCTGATCTGATGTTTAACCGACGAGGTTACGTCACAGCCGACTTGAAGTTGACGCGATACAGGTCCTTAGTCTCAGGTCTGCTGGAAGATACATTTTCGGCGACATGTGCGAAGTTTGTGTTAGCAATACGGCCAAACCCTTACATTTAAGAAGATATGGGGAAATAATAATAGGATAGGGCCAAATTTAAAATATTTAATATTCAATTAGACGCAGTTATGCAGAAACCTACCAACCCAAAAAATTGCAAAATGAGAGCATTGACTTTAAAGGTTTACCCATATTAAACTATTTAAAATGAATTAATATAAATGCTGTGAGTATTAGTTTTTTAACTTTTTAACCGACTTCAAAAAAAGTTAGGGACGCAGCAAGTGCGTTATGGTAGTGAATTTTCATTAAAATGTTTTTAGTAGCAAATATGTGTCTTTTTTTCAGAAAGCAGGCATCAAATTTGATTACCAGTATAACATATGTAGTATAACATATAAAGTAAAAACAATGTGCAATGTTTCATCCAAATAACTTTATTGTTTGAAAATGTACAAAAATTTCCGAAAGTAAACTTAAAGTGTAACCAAAAAATCCGTTTCTTGGTCAACCTTATAGGTTAATAGCAAATTGAGCTTTTCAAATATGAAGCATTTAATCAAAATTCGCTACCATAACACACTTTCTGCGTCCAGAATTTTATTACTTACGAACATGCATTATATTTCGATGGAAAATGCAAAAAGATAAGGCGTTTTCGACTAAAAAAAAATATTTGCATCACCAACGACTTATGGGCCAGCCTGTGATTGTAGAAATCTTTTTTTAAGATGTAGCTCAAGACACCCGATAATTAATGTATACAATTTCTTTCATATCTTGTATAATAACGGATATATTGAGCTTTATTGATTTTTTACGAAAATGCGACAAAAGTTATATACCATTAAACGATAAACTCTATAGCTAAGACTACTGCCAAGCATCAGAGAAAGGGTCTATTTGAAATAAATTTTCTGGAAACATTTTAGTAAAATGAAGGACAATGACGGTTGAAACTAAGACTTCAGGGTTTGCAAAACATTCTTCTTGAGACATTTTTTTTCCATAGCCCGTATTAGATTCAAGTTCTTTGCCTAAATAATGCGAATTTTGATGTTTTAGACTGTCACTTTGACGTTTTGAGGAAAACCCCAATTTATGTTTCTTTAAATGCCCATAACTTTTTTGTCTTTTGACCTACATAGCTGGTAGGTAATTTACCTATAGCGATATAAAATGATGTAGCAAATTTGGTTGCCCTTACTTTGCGATTTCCGGAGATATGAATTTTTTTCTAAAGAAAATACAAAATTTATCGGGAAAACCTCGGCCGATTTTCCTGGCTAACGGACTTATGCAAAATACTTACAAAAGGAAGGTATTCACCAAATTTTGTCAAAATCGGTCCATTATTTTTTGAGTTATCGGTGTGATATATATATATATATATATATATATATATATATATATATATATATATATATATATATATATATATATATATATATATATATATATATATATATATAATCAAAACTGACCCCGGATATGTGTTCTAGGGGGCCTAATTAGCGCTCATTTGAAGAAATTTTTTAAAAATTCAAAAGTCGGGATCTCCTCATTAGTGAATTTTTTTTAAGAAAATTCACTAAAAAGGAGCAATTCGACTGTATTTTTTTTGTGTGTTACCTCAGAACTTTTTTCTAGGTGAACCAATTTTGACGATTCTTTTTTTATTTGAAAGCTGGTGCTTCTAAATTTGATCAAGATTTGACCAGTAGTTTTTGAGTTAGCCTTAATGAAGTCGATTTTCTTTTTTTTTAAATTTTTATTTGTTTATATAGTTTAA
Source organism: Tillus elongatus (assembly GCA_964006375.1). NCBI lineage: Eukaryota > Metazoa > Arthropoda > Insecta > Coleoptera > Cleridae > Tillus > Tillus elongatus. Next base: position 16,790,867 of record OZ023269.1, on the reverse strand, counting down.
ACTATGTTTATACTACCTATATGTTTTACTTTTACACAATATTTTTCAAAAATTAAAAGTAATTGAGGGTTGGTAGTTTTTTGCATTTTTCCTTTGGTCTGCTGATAGATAATGACAGTGATTATACGTGATTATACGTATAAAACTATTTTAATGTGTGAAGATTAGAATTTGTGATGAACACTGATAAGTACAATTTGAAGAACCCAGTTCATCACAATACAGTTTTCTGGACCTGAAGATCGTTTCGCTAACAAAGCTACCCAAGCAACAAATTAAGGCATGTTAACCAGCACTCGAGTCCAAATAACCCAGCCAAGTTGTAATTTAGTCATAATTAATCAAAATGTTGGCTTTATTGTCATAATCACTACAAATTTGAGAATGCAGCTCCCAGTTAGCTTGTTTTTGACTATTAAAATTACTCTAAAGTCAGTAACTTACAAGTAACTAAATTGGGAAAAATTTGGTTCAGTTTTACGTATAAAATGTACTTAAATATATTTGTTAGTTTCTATTCCACAATGGGTAACTTTTATTAGGACGAAGTGTGCCGAAAATTGCACTTAAAACTGACTATCAAGTCCAGATACCTGAAATACCTATTTTAAGGTAATTTATTGCCTAATATTAGCCTGCAATTGAACCGAATTTAAATTTGGATATATTTCCCGTTAATAGTTAATAGTAATAATCAGCTCCCAGACCCTACCTTGATTAAGTTTATTTTATTCAATTGTCAATCAACCCGACAAAGACGAGACAAATTTTTTTATTGTCAATAACTCGGCAAATAACAGAGTACTTTTTTTTTAACAACTCGGCTTGAGCAATGTTAATTATGATAGTTCAGCAAAGATAAGATTGAGAGTTCAATATGTCAGCTTATAAGAAGCATTAGACTAAATACTTATTATTCTTTTGGTTCGTCTTGACCAAAATCTCACATTTCTTAGGCCTTCAGCTCAAGGCGCTGGTTCTAAAGATCTTATTGTTTAGATATCTAGATAGTCTCAAAATTATAAAGTTGCTGCACTTGGGAGAACTTGGTAAAGAACTCGTTATTCAATTGAAAGGCAGAAATAAAACACAATTGTAAAATTTTATTAATGATCAACAAATATGGCATAGTTTTATATGCACTGTCTGATGAAATTCATAATATTTAATTCTTAGCAAAAAAAAAGACAAAGAAAACAATGAAAGAGAAATGTCATCAATAAATCTAAATAATATTCTTAAACGTAATTAAATGCCTAGATTTTTAGTGAATTTTTATTTTAAAAAATTCACTAATAGAGAGGTATCGCTGGTGAGACTTTGCAAAAGTTTCTTCAAATGAGCGTGAACTAGGACTCCTAGAACCCATATTTGGGGTCAGTTTAGATTTTTGTATGTTTGAATATATATATATATATATATATATATATATATATATATATATATATATATATATATATATATATCCATCCGATAACTCACAAAACAATTAACCGATTTCGATGAAACTCGGCAAGTGCCTTTATTTTATTGATTGGAAGAGTTCGTGAGCCAGGCAAATCTGATAGGGTTTTTTTTTTCTTCAAAACTTACAAAGCTGTTTTAATGAAATTTACCAGATATGTTGTCTTGGGAGAGACCTTACTACGTACCAAAATTAAATTTTCTAAGTTTATAGAAAATTGACTTATTACAATTTTAAATTGTCTTCCAAAAATTTTTTTTTCTCCGAATCTTACATAGTTATTTTAATTAAATTTGGTGGATATCTTGCCTTAGGAAAGACTTTATTACATGCCAAAATTAAACTTTCTAAGTTTATAGAAAATTTAGTTATTCAAGTTTGAAGCATTTAATAAAAATCCACTACCATAACGCACTTGCTGCGTCCCGAACTTTTTTTAATACCTTTTCTGGCCAGATCGATCTGCAAAAATTATTAGAACTGCTTGCCTATTGCAAGATTGATTTAAATTTTAGCCTTGTGTATGTATCTGCTATTTATGAAATTTTGAGAATTTATTGATAATACTAATAAAGATTTTTAAGAGGCAGCAGCACCTAGATCAAGATTATTTATGTTTTTAAAAAATAAGAAAAATATGATTTTATTTAACTGTAAATAGATAAATGGCATTAATTTTCGATATTTAATTAAAACAAAAGCTACTGTTTACAATGACAGCTCACAGTTCATATTTTTATAGTGGCTACAAAAGTTGGATTTTATTTTATTTTTCAGTGCTGCAGAAAATGGAAAATATAAACTTTAACTTTCAGTAATAGTTTTAGTAAAATAAATGTAATTTTTAGTGAATTTTCTTATTCACTAATGAGGAGATCCCGACGAAGAAAAATAAATTGGGGTTTTCCTCAAAACGTCAAAGTGGCGATTTAAAATGTCAAAATTGGCAACATTTAGGCAAATAACTTGAATCTAATACGGGCTATGGAAAGAAAATGTCTCAAGAAGGATGTTTTACAAACCCTAAAGTCTTAGTTTCAACCGTCATTGTCCTTCATTTTACTAAAATATTTGCAGAAAATTCATTTCAAATAGACCCTTTCTCTGATGCTTGGCAGTAGCCTTAGCTATAGAGTTTATCGTTTAATGGTATATAATTTTTGTCGAATTTTCGTAAAAAATCAATAAAGCTCAATATATCCGTTATTATATAAGATATGAAAAAAAATTGTATATATTAATTATAGGGTGTCTTGAGCTACACCTTAAAATAATATTTCTACAATCACAGGGTGGCCCATAAGTCGTTGGTGATACAAATTTCCTTTTTTTTAATTAAACACGCCTTATGTTATTGCATTTTTGCATTTTCCTTCGAAATATAATGCATGTTTGTAAAAAAAGAAATTTTGGACGCAGCAAGTGCGTTATAGTAGCGAATTTTGATCAAATGTTTCATATTTGAACAGCTCAAATTGCTATTAACCTATAAGGTTGACCAAGAAACGTGTTTTTTCGGGAACACTTCAAGTTTACTTTTGGAAATTTTTGAACATTTTCACACAATAAAGTTATTTTGGCGAAACATAGCACATTGTTTTTACTATATAGGTTATACTGGTAACCAAACTTGATGCCTGCTTTCTTAAAAAACACACATATTTGTTATTAAAAACATTTTTATGAAAATTCACTACCATAACGCACTTGCTGCGTCCAGAGTTTTTTAATACTATCGTATATGACGTACCTACACAAAAAAGCTTGAAATTGTTATATTGAATAATGCAGGGATTGGGGAAGGTACAAGTTGGTCTAATGCTTTGTTCTTATTGGCTAGTAAAAGTAGCCAATGATTTTAAAAGTTACCTGTCCAACTATTGTTGGATGGTTATACCTGTGCTTTCCACTGGTTGGTTCCTTCTACTTGAGTGAATTCAAATAGACACTAGCTATTATCAATAGAAAAGCAGTAACTACCTGATTTAAAACCATATTTAAGAATAAGGATAACAATAGATTTGTAAGAAAGGGGCGTAATTATATCACCCTTCAACACTATCTTCACTCAACAGAGGCTAACTGCAATTATTAGGGGATTATGATAAAATCAGTTATTAAATTCTGATTTCTTTTAGAGTTAATCTGGGTATCTATTGACAGACATTCCTACATGTGCCTTTGAGTGGTTAATCCTTTCCAATTTAGCAAACTGAAGGAGCTATTACCAATAGGAAAGTAACTATTTAATTTAAAAGGATCTCTAAGAAGGAGGGTTGTGAAAAATGAGCGAAATTAGATAACTATTTAACACTCGCGTTAGTAAACAGAGGTTAGCTGTAATTACTAGGGGATTATCTTAAAATCAGATATTAAATTTACATTGATTTTAACATTTGCCTCTACATCTATTGCTAGGTATTTACTTATACCTGAGGGTTTGACTGGTTGGTCCCTTTCAGTTCAACAAACTTAAATAGGAACTTGCTATTGCCAATAAGAAACGAGCTACTTAATTTAAAAGGGTCTTTAACAAGGGGGAGGCCATTAAGAGATAGGACAGAGAGAATTAACTGTATTGAGTTAACAGGCTTTATCTGTAATTATTATCTCATTATCATAAAGTCAGTTATTAAATTGACATTGCCCCAAAACTTGTGTACCATTAACTTGACAATTTTGAGAAAGTCAAGAAAATCTACAGTGCTTGAGCATGTAAGGCTTTTTATTCAAGATAAACTTTATATCGCTACGTGGTTCTTCTAATTATTAAACCATACTAAGGGGTAAGTACAATTTGGAGAGCCCAATTCATCACAATACAGTGTATAGACCTGACGATCGTTTCGCTAACAACGTTAGCGTAATCAGAGGGATGAGTAAAAACTGTATTGTAATGAATTGGGTTCTCCAAATTGTACTTATCAGTGCTCATCACAGGTTCCATATTTACTCATTTATACTTAGGGGTTGTTCTAATTGATAAAAAACCACACACTATACAAAGTTGAGTTTTCATCGATTAATATCAGCAATTCCTAACAGCAACGAAAGAAACAAACTGAGAAACGTTTCCAGAAGGATAAATTAAAAAAATAGTGAATTTTCATAGAAATGATCTGGCACAAAATATTTTCTTATAACTTTTTTCTTATAACATAGAAATCAAAATTTTGGTGTATAGTTTTATATCGTAAGCCTACCTACCAAATTTAGTTATCATAGCTTTTTTATCTTTTGAGATAAAAATTTTTTTCGAATGAACACTCAAAATTTTACCAGAAAACCTCTTTAGATTTTCTTGATTAACGAACTTATCCAAGCCATTTACAAAAGGAAGGTACATGCCAAATTTTATCAAAATCGGCCCATTATTTTTTGAGTTATCGGTGTGATACATATATTAATATATATATATATATATATATATATATATATATATATATATATATATATATATATATATATATATATATATATATATATATAATTGAAACTGACCCCGGATATGGGTTCTAGGCGTCCTAGTTCGCGCTCATTTGCAATAAGTTTTTAAAAATTCAAAAGTCAGGATCTCCCCATTAGTGAATTTTTTCTACGAAAACTCACTAAAACAAGTTAAGTAGACGCATAGAGCTCACTATAAATATAAAATAATACTAGCAGCTGCGGTAGGTATCACCAACGACTTATGGGCTACTCTGTGATTGTCAAAATAATTTTATAAGAAGCAGCTCAAGACACCCTTTAATTAACGTGTACAATTTTTTCTCGTATCTTTTATAATAATAATTGTATTGAGGTTTACTATAGAAATGCATATATGTAAACACATAAAAATTGAAAATAAACCCGAATATTCTAGGGGGCCTAGCTTGCACTCATTTGAAGAAATCTTAAAAGTTGCAGTCTCCTCACTAACGAATTTTTTGTACAAAAATAGCCAAACATTATAGAACGCTAAACCATAAACTTAGATAAAACTACTGCCAAAGCATCAGAGAAAGGATCTATTAGAAATGAATTTTATAGAAATAATTGAGTAATGTGAAGGACAATGACGGTTGAAGCTGAAACTTAAGAGTTTGTAGAACACTCTTCTTGCGACATTTTCTCTACATAAGCCGTATTCGTTTCAGGTTCTTTACCTAAATGTTGCTTTACAGATGTTTAGCTTACAGACATAAATGTTGGTATATGGTTCACTTTTCATAATACAAACACGCGTACCAAATTTGGTCGCCCTTACTTTGTTATTTCCGGAGATATGAAAAATTTTCGAAAGAAAACACAAAATTTTCCGGAAAAACCTTGGCCGATTTTCCTGGCTAACGAACTTATCCAAGCCACTTTAAAAAGGAAGGTACTCATTAAATTTGATCTAAACCCGCCTATTATTTTTTTAGTTATCGGTGTGATACATACATATATATATATATATATATATATATATATATATATATATATATATATATATATATATATATATATATATATATATATGTATATGTATAAAAATTGAAACTGACCCCAGATATGGGTTCAAGGGTGACCAGTTTTCAAAATTTTAAAGTCGCGATCTCCTCATTAGGGAATTTTTAAAGAAAATTTACTAAAAAGTAGAAGAAAGGTAAGAAAATGTTTTCACGCGATTGAATGATATAGGTACGTATATATATCATTTTCTGCTAATTTTATAGATATAAGGCTTGTAAGAGTTCTATTTGTGCTTACGTCAAAAATCAAAATCAAAATTCAGGAAAATAAGGCTCTTTTCAAAAATATAAATAAATTTGTTAGACAAATGAATGTTCATACAAACAGGATCTCACATGTCCTTGCTGTTCAGAATTTGTCAATTAAGTGAAGATTTAAATCTGTGATGAGCACTGATAAGTACACTTAGAGAACCCAAATCACCAAAACAAATTAAAAACCTGACAATCGTTTCACTAACAGGAATTTTTAATCCTCTGATGACGCTAACTTGGTTATTGAAACGAGATCATCAGGTTTTTAAGTGCGTTGCTGTGATTAGGGTTCTCCAAGTGTACTTTTTCATACATTATTGAAGCAATCAGAAAAATCGTCGATTCTAAAGAATTAATAATGAACAAGGTACCTATATCAATAAAAAAACATGTTCACTTTCTCTGTAAAAGTTTGTGTTGATAAATGTAAAATTTAAAACAATCCCGTTATGCAACAGACACACATATACACACATACTTTGCCAAAAGAAAAACTATACTAAATTTAGTTCTAAAACGTGGACTGAAATCAAAATAAATGTCCACATAACTAGCATATTTAAACTTGTGTAAATCACAAAACAAAAAATTAAGGGGCTAAAGTATCTTGTAAATTACCATGTACATTTGGTAAACTACAAAATTTCAAAGTGTTATTTTCAATAATGAAGAAATTAGGGAATGCCCCAGAGATAGTTCAACAGTTTATTCCCATTGGCTAGTTGAAGTGGCTATTGATTTTCAAATCTACCTGGCCATCTATGGCCAGACATTATATACCTGACTTCACCTTGTGGATAATCTCTTTTTAGCAAATTGAAATGGATAAGAGCTTTCGCCAATAGGATCGTAACTGGTTTAGAAAAGGATGATATCATTATGGTTGCAGGGAAAGGGGCGTAATTATACTCTATAACAAAGACTATCTTCATTCCACCTTTTTTACCTTAAGCCCTGGCAAAATTTCATTATCTTAAAAGCATGTATTCTGGAAATGGTTTTCAGTTTGTTTCTTTCGTTGCTTTTGTCAGGAAGTGCTGATAATTATCGACGAAAATGCAAATTATGTATAGTGTCAGGTTTTTTTAAACAATTAGAACAATCCCCTTAATATGGTTTAATAATTAGAAGCAACGAGTGAGGAACAATAAAGTTCACCTTGAATAAAAAGCCTTGCATTTTTAAGCACTGTAGATTTTCTCGAAATTCTCAAAATTGTCCAATTAAATGGTACACAATATTTGGGGCAACATCAATTCAATAACTGATTTTATGATAATGGGATAATAATTAGAGAGAAATCCTGTTAACTCAATACAGATCTTTCTCTCTCCTATTGGCCGCCCCCTTTTTAAAGACCCTTTCGTAGCTCGTGTCTTATTGGCAATAGCCAGTTGCTATTTAATTTCTGGAACTGAAAGGGACCAACCAGTAAAACGCACAGGTATAAATACCTGATAATAGAAGCACAGGTAAATTTTAAAATCAGGGTGCATTTAAAACTAATTTGATGATAATCCCCTAGTAACTACAGTTAACGCCTGTTCACCAAAGAGAGTATTAAATAGTGATCTAATTTCGGCCATTTTTCACAACCCTATTGATATCCTCATTCTTAAAGATCATTTTAAAGTAAATAGTTACTTTTAAGTACACTGGGAGAACCTAAATCACCACAACATATTTAAAAAACCTAACGATCGTTTCACTAACCAAGTTAGCTTCATCAGAGGATGAAACATTCTAAATACTTACACTTATTAAGAATAAAGACACTTTAGAATTCGATGTTTATAGAAAGGAAACCACTACTATAAGCTACATCCCGAACGTCTTACATCATACGTACGCACAAAAAATGTCTGAATTTTTTAGTAAATCGGTTAATTAATTTTCCTTTAAACAAAGGTAGATATACCAAAGAATTAAATTATATTAAAAACGTGGCCGAATATAACGGATACACTGCTTGGTTAGTAGAAAAATTAATCAACAAACAGAAAACAAAAAAATGCTGACGGAATCAACGACGTTCAGAAGGGAAAAATCGAAAAAAAAACTTTGTTTGCTTACCATTTGAACCTAGAATCACGAGGGGTCTAGACAGCATTTTTTAAAAAGTTAACTTACAGCTAACATTTTCAAAAACAAATACCTTAAAAAACTTGCTAGGTAACCCAAAAGACAAGGATAGCACGGCCAAAATGTCGGGAATTTATGAAATAAGTTGTAAAGATTGTAATCTTAAATATGTCGGACAAACAAAAAGATCGATTAGAATTAGATTCAAAGAACACTTATACCAATTACGCTACGGTACTGTAGATAAGTCTTCCGTCGCCCGACACACTCGGCATAATAATCATCACGTTGATAAAGATAATCTGAAATTAATAAAAAATGTTAGACAACCAGGACAGCTAAACGCGTTCGGAAGCGTATATATTGCGAAATATAGTTACAACAAAAAATGTATGAACGCATCACCACCGCCAATTACACCTGATCGATTGCTTTGTTAAATAATATTCCCACATTTCAGCACGTTCTAAAGATAACATAAGTATACAGATATTGCCGCCAAAGGAATCTATGTTAATTTAGCTGTCGTTGAACCTTCTCAAAACTATTACAGATGGACACTTTTTAGATAAAGTAGTAGGGACAGTGCAAAGACCTTGTCCGGCATTAAAAATTCAATACACTGTGGAATTTGCCTGCGACTAGTTTCCCATCTCAGTTCGATCTCGTTACCTAAGATCCGGTATATAAGTTGATGTTAGTTATTTAAGTATTTAGAATGTTTCATCCTCTGATGATGCTAACTTGGTTAGTGAAACGATCGTCAGGTCTTTTAAAATGTGTTGTGGTGATTTGGGTTCTCCAAGTGTACTTATCAGTGCTCATCACAGGTTGCAATCTTCACTTAGTGAAGTAGTTATTGTTCTATTGGTAATAGCTGCTTAAGATTGCTACAAAAATTGTATTATATAGTTTGACAATTTGCGAAATTAGATTAATTACTTTTGTATTATTCTTATTCTTAATCAATACCCAACTCAAAGTACCATAATAGACATTAACTGTAATTAACACTACAATAAGGGAAGCCGTACAGCAAGAATTCCATATTTGTTCCATTTATTTATAGAAGCTACAATAAATAGACTGAAGGAAAATACAGAAGGAATAAAAATAAATGAACAACGATTCTTTTGCATAGATAGTGTGTTAAAAAATAAATAAAATAATACTCACCATGGCGAAAATAACAGTAATGGATATTCGTAAGGATAGGACTGCTAAAATGAATGGGATTATTATAACGGACGATGGTAAATGTAGCAAATAACTGAGATAGAGGATCACGTTGGAAAAGCATGCGTTCAATAGACAAAATAAGTGCTCTTCTCACTAATAAGCTCTTTCACCGGAGGAAGAGGTTCATCAAGTCATACGTTTAGATTGTTGTAATAAACGGGGCGGAAAGCCCGCTTTTAATCAAACCTAGCAACACGTGTGGTTCGTTTGAAATTTTCTTAAAAAAATTTGTTATCCAGGCCAATTGAAACTACTTTTACCTAGAAGTTCCAGTTTTTTTTTTGCAAAAAATTTGGATCTCAGAAAATAATACACTAATTTTGATTAAATTTTGTACACGTGTCGCACTTATATGTAATTTATTACTTGTTGTACCAAGACTGATATTTCTGGGTTAATGGAAAATTAAGTTATTAGAATTTGATTTCTTTTTAAATTAGCTACCCGAACCTAGTCGCTCCGTCCGTACTTTTTAAATATTTAACTGTGTTATAAAGGAGCGTTTCAGATATATATTTTATATGGGTAATTAAGGGAGCATACCATGCGATTGGCTAGTTGAATCTGCTCTTTACTTTACTATTTACTCAGTATAGCGCAATGACGAGCACTATTTAGAGCGAAACCGGTCCGCATTTCTAATTATGGTAGGAATACATCTAGCCTTTTATAATTTGTCCCTATATGAAATGGGCCAGGGCTGACAATTAACAAAATTGTTAGTTGGTTGTACACAGTCTGTATTTATAACATTTTGTGTTAATTGGAGCTGTCGTGACAACATACTACCTGGTTTCGCACCGAGATGGCGACCGTGTCGTACATCTCTCAATGTTCTAGTAGGCTAGCTGCCTTAGCTATAATACTTTATAGGTGTGTTCTCGCTGTAATTAGTATAGCGCACTGACGAGCTCTAATTAGAGCGAAACCGGTCTACGCTTATATATATATATATATATATATATATATATATATATATATATATATATATATATATATATATATATATGGTGAGAATACATATAGCTTTAGATACGTTGTCCCTGTATTAGAGAAGAAATGGGCCAAGGCTGACATTTCACAAAAAATGTTGGTTGGTTTTACACAGTCTCTATTTATAACATTTTGTGTTAATTGGAGCTGTCGTGACAACATACTACTTGGTTCTGCACCGAGATGGCGACCCTGTCGTACCTCTCACAATGTTTTAGCTCTTACCAATAGGAAAGTTACTGGGTTTAAACCATCATTAAGCAGGATAGACCAATTAAAACCACTTTTTCCTAAAAATTCCAGTTTTTTTTGCAAAAAAATTTGTATCGCAGAAAATAATACACATATTTTTATAAAATTTCGTACACGTGTCGGACTAATGGGCACTTTATAACTTACTATGCCAGGACTGGTGTTTCTAGGTTAAGTAATGGAAAATGAAGTTATTAGAATTATATATATTTTTTAATTAGCTACCACAACCCACTCACTGCGTCCGGACTGTTTAATATTTAACTATGACATAAACAGACGCTTCAGATATGTATTTTATATAAGTAACAGTGGAAAATAAGGGAACATACCACGCGATTGATAGATTACACTTCCCCGCTAAAGATCCCCATTGGCTCTGGGACCTGTAGCTTTCTTGGGGGTTGAAAGCACAACATTTTTATTGCAGCCCATGTAAACATGGGCTGTTCTAAACCCGTTTCTAGACATATTTTTCAGAAACTTGACAGTGCATTAATTAAAAAAATAACCTTATTTTTAAATAGATAATTAATCCATTAATAAATGAGAAAATTTTAGCTACATTTTTTTATAAAACAATATAGGAAACGTACGAAATTACAACGCAAAAAAATATCACGCCTTTGATGAAGTATAAATAAGTCTTGATCATTTTTACTCAAGATATGTGCGAAGATTTAATAACATGGCGATAACTTAGAGTCACACATTATGAATTTATTGCTTTTTACCACAATTTGTCACAGATGTAGCTAAAAATTAATAGTATATAGAATCGCAAAACTTATTTATATGCACCTATAATAGGTTTAATGGATAAGTCGCAAAATGGCACCTCTTTGTTAAAATAAAAATATGTGAAAGCCATTTTCCCTGTAGGAGTGCAAATTCATGGAAGTACAGTGCATGACATTGTGTTTAATTCTGTCATAAGAATTATTATTTTTTTGATACAGGAGGGGGGAAATAAGAATAGCAAAGATATGAATAGATGTAAACAACTCCCGCTCATGTCTCGACGGAAACGATCTAAACTGTTTGTTTCCTATATTTAAAATTAAACATAACTAATGTGCTTGAATTGAATATTCCCATTATTATTAAACTTGGGAAATTAAAATTATCAATTTGTTTTACTCTAGGTACAAACCTGAAGCCGACGTCGCTCAGTTTGAAAACCGGCCAATGTGTGGTTGTTAACTCTGACATGTCTAAAAGAAAATACAAATGTAGGATGTGAAAAAACAGCAGATTATAGCAACCCAAGCGAGAAAATAAATCCTACCCACCGCCCTCGCCTTCTAACTAACCTCCCGTTTCTTCTAAAAAGACCACTTTTCATTGAATTAATAAGCTATGGGAAGGGAAAACTACCTTGCAAAGCACCCCCGCAAAAGTGGTGAGAAAAATTTCTGGGCTTATTTCTTCCCTTAGGCTTCTAAGCTGCTTTTTTTATATTATGAATTTATCTTTTGATACCCATGCTTCCCCACCTAGCATTCCTATTTGCTCTGGGGCCCGTAACTTTTTTGGGTGTTGAAAGCACAACATTTTTATTGTGGTTTATGCATACATGAGTTGTTCTAAACATGTTTTTAGAAACACTTTTCAAAAATTTGACAGTGCACTAATATGAAAAATTACCTTGCTTAAATTATAATATTAATAATCAATCAATCAATAAAAATGACAGGATTTTAGTTACTTTTCTTACAAAATAAAATAATAAAACTACAAAGTTATGCCGCAAAGAAATATCACGACTTTAATGAAATAAAAATAAGTCTTGATGATTTTTACTTCTACTTAAGAGGTGCGAAGATTTAATAAGATGGCGACAACCTAGTAAGAATTGTGAACTGAATGATGTTTTAACACAATTTGTCACAACTGTAGCTAAAAATAAATAGGGTATATAATTATAAAAATTATTCATATGCACAATATGCACTTATTCTATCTAGTTTTAAGGTCTACGTCGCAAAATAATACCTCTTTCTTAAAATAAAAATTAGTGAAGGCTATTTTCTCTGGAGGAGTGTAGACAGATCTAGTGTCTAGCAGATCGATATCAGTTTGATGATTATAACTTAATTTTAAGTATTTTAAAAGTACACCTCTTTAAATTATGTCATTAAATTTTGTCACATAACGATCATTAATTTAGTGGATGTGGATAAGTACAACAAACATTCACAAGTCAAATTGAATTTTCGTTTGGATGTTTACCACACATAAAACACATACTTATTTAGTAGGTACCTAGCCATCATACTACTCACATTTACGTTGACATCCTAGGCTGACCATCAAAGCACACACCAACACAAGCTCTAATCACGTTTTTTAGAACCGAAAATTTGACTTATTCACTTTAAAATTAACAGTTTTTAATTACAAGACACGATTAAATTAATATTGTTAAACGAATGGGGGGCTTTGTTTCCCTAACGCTTTTAAAATGATACAATGCGCCGAGGATAGAAAGAGAAAGACGTTCTCCATCATGCTGCGCGAAAACTTCATTACCAATGCTGCCAACTAGAGATGAACGATATTTCTATACCGGTGGCTTCTACCGGTGACGTAGATGGTCACCGGTAACACCAACGACCAGATTATCCGCGAAGCAGCGACCCTGGTCGCTGTTTTAAAATTCGACGCATTAGGTCGGCGCGATCGAGTCCGACCTAATGTTCATTTTGGAACACCAGTGGCCAGCAATCAGATTCGTCGCGTAGTAGCTACCAGCGACACTGGTCCCCGTTTTCCAAATTTTAAAATCGCCGCAATAAGTCGCCGCGGTCGAGTCCAAGCTAATGTTTGTTTTTGAATGATTTTAACTCTGATAATTGATGATTCTCGTTCGTCATCGTTACGGATGACCAATGCAGCGATGCGTACAGTGTTATGGTATAGAATAGATTTTTTCACCATTTTTCCTATTCAGTTGTAGAATGCTTTCGTTGTTTTGTTTTTAATACAATTAACGTTTGTTTTGCCTGTTTGTAGAATAGAAAATACGTTAAAAGATATGCCCTTATAGGGTGTTTTTTCTTTTAAGTGAAATAAATTTGAAATTTAATTATACATATCTGTTAAAAAACTGTAGGTAGCTTTTTTTTAGTGAATTTTTATTTAAAAAAATTCACTAATCGAGAGGTATCGATGGTGAGACTTTGCAAAAATTTTTGCAAATGAGCGCGAATTTGGGCCCCTAGAACCCATATCCGGGGTCAGTTTTGCTTTTTATATGTTTATATATATATATATATATATATATATATATATATATATATATATATATATATATATATATATATATATATATATATATATATATATATATGTATAGATATATATATATATATATATATATATATATATATATATATATATATATATATATATATATATATGTATGTATGTATATGTATGTATGTATCCAACCGCTAAGTCAAAAAAGAATTAACCGATTTTGATAAAACTCGGCAAGTGCCTTTATTTTATTAATAGCTTGGATGAGTTCGTTAGCCAGACAAATCTGACACGGTTTTCCGGGACAATTTTAAGTTTTCTTTCAAAAAAAATTTTTTCTCCGAAATTTACAAAGATATTTCGATAAAATTTGGTGTACATATTGCACCGGGAAAGACCTAACTATGTGCCAAAATTCAGCTTTCTTGGGTTACAGAAAATTAAGCTATTCAAATGTGAAACATTTATGTTTAAGTTTCACCGCTGTTCATTGAATAGTTTACATGAGATGTAGTTGTGGTTGTCATGGTAACGTAACATATGATTATTATTGCGCAGGTCTGTTAGACGCTGTATTGAATAAATAAATAAATATAAAGGATCGAAGTTTTACAAAAGGGCTGATATTATACAGGATGACGCGTTTCTACGGTAAAGCTGAATATAATTATTATTATACAAGAGACAACCCCTTTATTTCAAACGTTAAAATGGTGTATGTGCTTGTCATAATAAGGTTACTTAAAGCACGAGGGATATACTGTTTGGTTTTTTATATGTTGTGTATTGTGTGCTGCCTAAGATATCATACTAAGTGCAGCAGGTCCCTTCCAACACTATAGAATTAAAAATGTATTGCCAAAAAAAAAAAAAAACAAATTGCTTATCCTTTAACCAAAATATTAGTGAATTTTTATTTAAAAAAGTCGGTAATGGAGAGGTATCGATGGTGAGACTTTGCACAAATTTTTTTGTTAATACACTAATGATAATTATGTAATAAATAAGAATGTAAGCATCAAATCTGTTAGCTGGCAATACCGCGAGTCTCGTCAGTTACCGGTACACGCAGTCGAGCAGCCGACGCAGTGATACCCATGTGTGAGTAATACTAAACGTGACACGAAACACAGAATGTTAAATTCGTTTAGCAGCGACCAAAAGGGCTATTAAAAGAAGCGGTGACTTATAAGTCACCGTTGTCGGTATGGCAGTGACCCAAGAGTCGCTGTTAAACTCATCTCTACTGCCAACCCTTAGATATATGAAGATATTAGGAAGCTAATAACTTGATTTGCGAAAATCAGCGAAGTAGCTGACATCTGCAGGCGGTTTGTGAACTACAAAAAACTCTGGACGCAGCAAGTGCGTTATGGTATTGAATTTTCATTAAAATGTTTTTATTGCAAAAATATGTGTTTTCTTTTAAAAAAAAGCAGGCATCAATTTTGGTTACCAGTATAACCTATATAGTAAAAAAAATGTGCCATGTTTCATAAAAATAACTTTATTGTGTGAAAATGTACAAAAATTTCCAAAAGTAAACTAAAAGTGTTCTCGGAAAAACTCGTTTCTTGGTCAACCTTATAGGTTAATAGCAAATTGGGCTATTCAAATATGAAGCATTTGATCAAAATTCGCTACCATCACGCACTTGCTGCATCTAGAATTTCTTTCCTTACAAGCATGCATTATTTTTCGATGGAAAATGCAAAAATTCAATAACAAAAGGCGTGTTTCATTAAAAAAAAAGAAAATTTGTATCACCAACGACTTATGGGCCATCCTGTGATTGTAGAAATATGTTTTTAAGATGTAGCTGAAGACACCCTATAATTAATATATAAAAAAAAATTTGTATCTTGTATAATAACGGATATATTGAGCTTTATTGATTTTTTACGAAAATTCGACAAAAATTATATACCATTAAACGATAAACTCTATAGCTAAGACTACTGCCAAGCATCAGAGAAAGGGTCTATTTGAAATGAATTTTCTGGAAACATTTTAGTAAAATGAAGGACAATGACGGTTGAAACGAAGACTTTAGGGTTTGTAAAATATTCTTCTTGAGACATTTTCTTTCCATAGCCCATATTACATTCAAGTTCTATGCCTAAATGTTGCGAATTTTGACGTTTTAAATTGTCACTTTGACGTTTTGAGAAAAACCACAATTTATTTTTCTTTAAATCCCATAACTTTTTTGTCTTTTGACCTACAGCGATAGGTAAATTACCTACCGCGATATAAAACGACCTACCAAATTTGGTTGCTCTTACTTTGTTATTTCCGGAGATATGATTTTTTTTTAAAGAAAATACAAAATTTTCCGGGAAAACCTCGGCCGATTTTCCTGGATAACAAACTTATCCAAGCCACTTACAAAAGGAAGGTATTCAACCAATTTTGTCAAAATCGGCCCATTATTTTTTGAGTTATCGGTGTGATATATATATATATATATATATATATATATATATATATATATATATATATATATATATATATATATATATATATATATATATAATCGAAACTGACCCCGGAAATGTGTTCTAGGGGGCCTAATTAGCGCTCCTTTGAAGAAATTTTCTCAAAATTCAAAATCGGGATCACCTCATTAGTGAATTTTTTAAAAGAAAATTCACTAAAAGTGGGGAAAACATTTGAGATTTAGCATTGTTTAGATAGGGTGACAGAGTTTTTTGTTACATTTTTATTATGACTAGCAAATGCAAAGGTTTTGTTTAGTTTCACAGTGCATGTGTAGTATTTCCATGCATTATATCCCCTCCTAATTCTTATGATTTCAGTGTAAATCTGGCAACTGTGTTGAATGTACAAGTCAAATAAGATCTAATTAATGTAAACATATCGAAATTCTGGGAACTTGAAGTGATGCCTTTAAAGTAGGAAAATAATGTTCTTTATAAAGAGTTTATTATTAACTTTTCTAGACAGAACGTACACCGAATGGTAAAAAATATGTTCTTGCCGTGGAAATGCAAGGAGCCTATTGTTGTGAATTCCAACTATATTGGTGCTCTAAATTGGTTAGACATTAAGAGAGAAATTTTTAAAGAACATAAACTAGGTCTGGGAATATGATGATGCCATCTGGCAATATATAAAATTTCGGGACGCAGCAAGTGCGTTATGGTAGTGAATTTTCATAAATTTGTTTTTAATAGCAAATATGTATGCTTTTTTAAAGAAAGCAGGCATCAAATTTGGTTACCAGTATAACCGATATAGTAAAAACAATGTGCCATGTTTCATCAAAATAACATTATTGTTTGAAAATGTACAAAAATTTCCGAAAGTTAACTTAAAGTGTTTACGGTAAAACTCGTTTTTTGGTCACCCTTTTAGGTTAATAGCAAATTGAGCTATTTAAATATGAAGCATTTGATCAAAATTCGCTACCATAACGCACTTGCTGCGTCCAGAATTTCATTTCTGACAAACACGCATTATATTTCGATGGAAAATGCAAATATGCAATAACACAAGGCGTGTTTGATTAAAAAAAAAGAAAATTTGTATCACCAACGACTTATGGGCCAGCCTGTGATTGTAAAAATATTTTTTAAGATGTAGTTCAAGACACCCTATAATTAATATATACAATTTTTTTCATATCTTGTATAATAACGGATATATTGAGCTTTATTAATTTTTTACGAAAATTCGACAAAAATTAGATACCACTAAACGATAAACTCTATAGCTAATGCTACTGCCAAGCATCAGAGAAAGGGTCTATTTGAAATGAATTTCCTGGAAATATTTTAGTAAAATGAAGGACAGTGACGGTTGAAACTAAGGCTTCAGGGTTTGTAAAACATTCTTCTTGAGACATAATTTTTCCATAGCTCGTATTAGATTCAAGTTCTTTGCCTAAATGTTGTCAATTTTGACGTTTTAAATCGCAACTTTGAAGTTTTGAGGAAAACCCCAATTTTTTTTTAAATGCTTATAACTTTTTTGTCTTTTGACCTGGTTGTCCTTACTTTGTTAATTCCGGAGAAATAATTTTTTTTCGAAAGAAAACACAAAATTTTCCGGGAAACCTGAGCCGATTTTCCTGGATAACGAACTTATCCAAGCCATTTGCAAAAGGAAGGTATTCGCCAAATTTAATCAAAATCGGCCCATTATTTTTTGAGTTATCGGTGTGATACATATATATATATATATATATATATATATATATATATATATATATATATATATATATATATATATATATATATATATATATATATATATATATATACATACATATATATATATATATATATATATATATATATATATATATATATATATATATATATATATATATATATATATATATATATATATAAACATATAAAAATTGAAACTGACCCCGGATATGTGTTCTGTTGGGCCTAACTAGCGCTCAGTTGAAGAAATTTTTTCAAAATTCAAAAGTCGAGATCTCCTCATTAGTGAATTTTTTAAAGAAAATTCACTAACAAGGGTTTTGCTGAAAATGTAAAATACAGTGATTCTAAAGCCACCAATATTTTTAATTTACGGCACTCGCCCGTTTATTCTGAAGATAAGTCAACAGCACTAGGAGTTGTTTTTAATGCTAGTGCCTGTAGGCAAAAAAAATATGCAGACACTTAAACGATTAACGGTATGTCGGAGACAACCTAACAACAGATTTATTGAAGGTACTCTTGACTTTTAGACTGGGAAAAATCGGAATGATTGCCGATATTGAAAAGACACTTTTACAAATATCTTTAGCAGAAAAGGATAGAGATTTTCACAGCTTCTTATGCTACGACAGGCAAGTAGATTTAAGATCACCCTGCCGCTTTTAAGCAGATATCGGATGACGTGTGTTACGTGTATTGTTTGTTGTAGATTGTAGCCCATTTATTTTAAGCACAACACTAAATAAACATTTAAATTTTGAGGTGGAAATATCGAATCACTTGTGATATTTTAAAGTAACGTTTTTACATGGACGACCTTGTAGCCGGTTTAAATTCAATAAATTACGCTGAAGCTTTATACAATGGAGCTAAAGATATTTTATTTACAGCTGGAACCACTTATGACAGCCACATTCGAATAATGATATCGTGCAACGTAATTTTAGTGAATTTTCTTAGAAAAAATTCACCAATGAGGAGATCTCGACTTTTGAATTTTGAAAAAATTTCTTCAAATAAGCGCGATCTAGGACCCCTAGAACCCATATCCGGGGTCAGTTTCAATTTATATATATATATATATATATATATATATATATATATATATATATATATATATATATATATATATATATATATGTATCACACCGATAACTCAAAAAATAATGCGCCGATTTTGATAAAATTTGATGAGCACCTACCTTTAGCAAGTGGCTTGGATAAGTTCGTTAACCAGAAAAATCGGACGAGGTTTACCGGGAAAATTTTGAGTTTTCATTCGAAAAAAATTCTTATCTCAAAAAGTAATAAGCCGATTTTAATAAAATTTGGCATGTACCTTTTTTTGTAAATGGCTTTGACAAGCTTGTTAGTCAAGAAAATCGGACGAGGTTTTCCGGGAAAATTTTGAGTTTTCATTCGAAAAAAATTTTTATCTCAAAGAATAATAGGCCGATTTTGATAAAATTTGGCATGTACCTTCCTTTTGTAAATGACTTTGACAGGTTCGTTAATCAGAAAAATCGGACAAGTTTTTCCGGAAAAATTTTGAGTTTTAATTTGAAAAAAAAATTTATCTTAAAAAATAAGAAAACTATGATAACCAAATTTGGTAGGTAGGTTTACGATATAAAAAGTAAACTATACACCAAAATTTAGATTTCTATGTTACAAGAAAAAAAAGTTATAATAAAATATTTTGTGCCAGATCATTTCTATGAAAATTCACTACCATAACGCACTTGCTGCGTCCAGGCTTTTCTTTAATTGTGCATTTGATAAACAAACAAAACTATTAGGACTATTATGGTGTACTGAAGCCGATACTTTAATGAATGATTTAAGTAATCTGATATACGACACTGATATCGTGACGACAGGTTCCATATTATGGTCGGTAGCCAAAATATTCAATCCACCGGGTTATTTAGGATATTTTGTGCTCACACTGAAGTTATTAATGCAATATATTTGGAAACTAAAGTTACCTTGGGATGACGAACCGCCGTTAGAAATCGTTAATAAGTGGAAAAATTGGTATTCGGAGTTGGAAGAATTAAAAAAACTATTCGATAACGCGATGTTGTGTGGACAGTAACGAATCGGAAATGCAACTTCATAGGTATATTTGCGGACACGAGTTCTCGTGCTTACCTACGGTTCTGTTACATATTTTACCTATAAAAACAAAGAAGAAATAATGAGTAATTTTTTAATAGCAAAATATCGCATCGCTCCACTTAATTTGACTGGTGATGTGTCAGTGATATTAGTGATAGTCTAAGATCCGGCTGCAAAATTAGTACATTAATAATCTAGATTATCAAGATTTAATTTTTAAGTATTTTTACAACTAGGAGAAGTCACTTTTCATCAGGTGCCAATTAAAAATTACCCGCCAGTATTATTAATTAAAATATAATTAATTTACTTTTAGAGAAACATTTCGTTAACATCTTACGGAAATAAAACCTACACAGCTTCACAACAGTGTATTTAAAATATCTGAAACGCCATAGTTGCTGCTGATTGCTTAACCGCTACCTCTACGCAGCCAGGTGTAAACAGGTATAATTTTATTAAAACTTTTCGTTCTTAACGTACACTCATTTCATTTATACCACATTAAAGCTCATTTTTTTCTGTAGTTAATGATATAAAGGTGCCTATATAAAAAAAACCGCAAATCAAAGTTTCCTACCCTAAAAGATGCTAGGTATGAAAAATAAAGTGACAGAGAGTGATCGCGCGACGCTACTTGTTAGACAAGGATGCTCAATGCCAGCTGAACGTATTTTTTGAGCTATTGCGTATGCTCCGATAAGCATCTGAGTCCAGTCATTTTTATTACTACTTAGATCGTTGGTTGAGAACCCTATTTATCGGAGCATGCGCAATAGCTCAAAAAATACGTTCAGCTGGCATTGAGCATCCTTGTCTAACAAGTAGCGTCGCGCGAAATACGTTCAGCTGGCATTGAGCATCCTTGTCTAACAAGTAGCGTCGCGCGA
Source organism: Tillus elongatus (assembly GCA_964006375.1). Classification (NCBI taxonomy): domain Eukaryota; kingdom Metazoa; phylum Arthropoda; class Insecta; order Coleoptera; family Cleridae; genus Tillus; species Tillus elongatus. Next base: position 16,769,614 of record OZ023269.1, on the reverse strand, counting down.
TCACTCTCTGTCACTTTATTTTTCATACCTAGCATCTTTTAGGGTAGGAAACTTTGATTTGCGTTTTTTTTTATATAGGCACCTTTATATCATTAACTACAGAAAAAAATGAGCTTTAATGTGGTATAAATGAAATGAGTGTACGTTAAGAACGAAAAGTTTTAATAAAATTATACCTGTTTACACCTGGCTGCGTAGAGGTAGCGGTTAAGCAATCAGCAGCAACTATGACGTTTCAGATATTTTAAATACACTGTTGTGAAGTTGTGTAGGTTTTATTTCCGTAAGATGTTAACGAAATGTTTCTCTAAAAGTAAATTAATTATATTTTAATTAATAATACTGGCGGGTAATTTTTAATTGGCACCTGATGAAAAGTGACTTCTCCTAGTTGTAAAAATACTTAAAAATTAAATCTTGATAATCTAGATTATTAATGTACTAATTTTGCAGCCGGATCCCGTACTATGATGGCTATATCGAATGAAAACGAATGACTTATTCGATGCTTTTTACTATCGATATTAACTATCGAAAAAATATTTTAAACGAACGAAAAGCACTATCGATAGTGAAATTAGTAGGTACTATTTGCCCAACGATTATAAACAGAGAAGGATTGCTTGATTCCTCAGATCTGTCAGCTTCAAGGTTGTCGCCGTGACGTCATAACTGGTGCTGAAGAAACAGATACTCATTTAAAATGCATTGTTGTAAATGACTGGTCTCTTTATCTTTGCTCACCACTCTTTTTATGAGCATTGGACAAAAAAATGCATAGGACCTAAATGAAAGTAAACTTAATGACAAATAAAATTACGCTAATGCGAACGCTCTACAACCAAAATTACGGTAAATCACCAGATATCAAATTAAGAATTGTTGGAATGTAAGATTACCTGGATTAGCCACGATTTATTAAAATTTGATAACAATTAAAGTTTGATGTGTCTCGTTTTCTTGCGTCGCGTCGTTGACCAAGATAATAAAAATAGGCCCACGTAATTTTTTTATTGAAGAAGAAAAAAAAAATTAATCATGTGATAATTTTGTCCTATGCATTTTTTTGTCGTCTGCTACCAGTTGGAAATTATGGGTATTATTATTATTATTATTATTATTTTATCATTATTATTATTATTTGTGCTTTTATGGCTCAAGTGGTATTTATATGCCATAGTACGGGTACAAACCAAGTACTTAGCATTCACTATTCTGGAACTGGAATTATTATTACTATTATTATCATTATTATTATTATTATTATTATACCCTAGGCTAGACCAGAATTGTGTCTTACAATGCACTATAATATCCTTATCCCGTTAGTATAAACATGGGACATGGAGAAGCGGAGCGTACATTTTTTAATTTATTTTTTATTTCAACAACACACCACGCGGGCTTACAGCCTAAATACTATCATACCGTGGGTGTCGACAAGGAGGAAAGAGGCAACTTGTTAATTCTGGACTTGAAAGTTTGGAGGTTCGGAGGAGAAGGAAAAATATGCGACGGCAAGGAATTCCACAACTTGGAAATCCTCGGGACAAAAGAGCGGGCATAACAAGATGTCCTCTGTCTGGTGACCTGGACAGTAAAATGGTGCATTCGCTCTGTTCCCCTGGTAGATCTGTTGGGGGCAGCAGGTGGAAGAACTATGGAAGAAAACTCATCTGAGCAGTGCCCGTGCAGATAGCTATAAAAGAGAGAGAGGTCACCAACGACACGTCGGTGGGCAAGGGATGGCAGCCTTTGGGTGAGGGTAGGGTCACCGATAAGACGTATAGCTCACTTCTGAATGGAGTCCAGGATAGCGAGTGTAGCAGCGGCAGGGGAACCTCAGATGTGGGAGCAGTATTGGAGGTTTGACCTTATTTGTGAAGTATACAAGGTACAAAGATTAGCTGGTGAAAAGTATTTGCGAGCCCGGAAGAGGAAACCTAATTTCTAAGCAGCCGCTTTTGCAATTGATGTGTTATGTTGGTGCCAATTGAGATTTGGATCGACAGAAATGCCAACAAGTGAAAATGACTCATTACTTTGATTAACTTGGTTGTTTATTGTGATGGGTCTAGGGCTGGTATATTTCTTATGAGATAGAAAGCAAGACTGAGATTTGGTGGGGTTGAATTGTACAAGATTTATACTTCCCCAGTCTAATATTTTTTTGAGATCCACGGAGACAGAACCCTCCATGAGTCTGCGATCCTCATCTGATTGGGCTAAAGAGACAGGCTTAGAATATTGGATATTTGAGTGGAGGGTGCTGTCGTCCGCGTAACTGTAAACTGGATTGGATGTGCTAGAGAGGATGTCATTGATGTGGAGAAGAAACAAAGTAGAGGCTAAAGCTGAACCTTGAGGAACTGCTGCATTAATTGGATACAGTTTGGAGGAATGGCCATCCAAGACAACAGAAATGCTCCGGTTGGTGAGGAAATTTACTGTCCAGGTACATACTTTTGGTGGTAGGCCATAGGCCGGAAGTTTATTAAGCAGCGCTGCGTGCCAGACCTGGTCGAATGCTTTGGATATGTCTAGAGCGACAATCTGGGATTCACCGTGTAGTTCCATAGACTTGTTCCAAGAATTGGTGAGAAAGGGAAGGAGGTCGGCAGATGATCTGCGCTGACGGAGTCCATACTGCCTGTCGTGGATTAGGCTATGGTTTTTAAGAAATGTTAGTAATTCGGTGTTTATATACGTTTCTATCACTTTAGAGGCGACTGAGAGAGAGAGGAGAGAAATAGGCCTGTAGTTGCTAGTAAGCGCTTTGGATCCTTTCTTGGGGTCGGGCTGTACTAGAACAGTTTTCCAGTTACTAGGGAATATGCCTCTATTGTAAGATGTCTGAAACAGACGAGTCAGGACAGGAGCAAATTCTGGTGCGCATTTTTTGAGAACATTTGCTGGGATCTCGTAAAGGCCAGAGGCTTTCCTGGTATTAAGAGAAGAGAGCATCTTTCGTACGTTATTAGTTTTGAAAATGATATCCGTCATTTTATGCGCGACATTGGGGACTGTTGGTGGTGGAACATTTGGAGGTGGGTTGAGAGTAGAATTGCCGGCTAACAACGAGGCAAAAAGGTCAGCCTTGTCCAGGGCGGTAGAAACATTTTCATCCCCTGAGATAAAAGATGGGAACGTCCTTTTGCAGAAATTATTCCCAATAGATTTAGAAAGAGTCCAGAAGGGTTTGCTACCGCTGGAGCTCAAGAGAACTTTGTTTTTGATGTGGTTAGTAAACTAGTTTTTTGCCTCAGAAAGAATGCCGACATAGCGGTTTCTTGCGTCGTTAAATGCTTGACGGTTTTCTTGACTGGGATTGTGTAGAAGCGTTTTGTGGGCTTTGACATTTTCAAGTCTAACCTTGTCACAGGATTTAGAGAACGAGGGCTTTTGAGTGGCTGAAGAGGTTTTCTGTGTACGTGGAATAAATAATTTCATGGCAGCTTGGATAATTTCGGTGACGTTTTGTGAGATATCAGAGGGGTCAGGATGAGAGAAACAGACAGGCGCCCATGGAAATGAGGAAAAGTAATCCCACATTTCTTCCCAGTTCGCAGAGTTGTAGTGCCAAGCGATACGTGGGTGTGATGACTGTGTGACCTCGGGTTGCATTGCGCGGGAAGCAGTGACCATGGTGTGGTCTATGCGACAGGGGGGCGGTGACTGATGTCTTATAGCATTCAGGTTTTGTAGTAAGAAGGAGATCTAAGGGATTTGATCTGTGTGTTGGGATGCGAGGAAAGTAAGTAGGTTGCTGAACCATATTGGCTAAAGAATTGATGACTGCAAAAACGTCCGCTGCTCTCCCTTGTGGATCGGCTTTTGAAGATTCTTGCATTCCTTATTATGTACATTGGAGTCACCAAGGTTAGTGACCTCGGAGGAAGGATATTCAGAAATCAGATGGTCGCTTTTATCAGAAAGGTAGTCGAAGAGCTGGACAAAGTTGTTGTCAGAAGGTGATCGGTAAATGCAACAAATAAATTTAGTTGCAGGCCACAGAGAGAGTTTCATCGAAAGTATGTATTTTCTTCCAGCCTCTAAATTGGGGAGTCTGGTGCAGGGTAGATTGCTACGGACGTATGCACACAGGCCTCCATGCAATCCAAAGGATTTCATACCCCCGGAAATTAAGGTAATTAGTGGCTGTTTTGGCAGTGATTTGGATTTCGGTGAGGAAGAGGAGTTGGGGTCTATTAGCCTGGAGGAAATGGTGGACGGAGTTCAGGTTAGAATTAAGGCCACATATATTCGAGAAGGGTATGTTAAATCTTGATGCCGGCGCCCCCTGCACACCCCTCTCCCGGAGATCCGAATGGAGGGGTATTTTATCTCCGAAATCTTTTTTACAAGAAGGAGCTACCATCATTTTTGTTGATAAGGGAAACCGACTCATACACCAGGATCGGAAACGTCCGTTGGGACTTCACCGTTGATATAAGGGGTGGTACCTCCTTGGGCGTGATAAAATCCTTTAATCACGTAAAGGAAAAGTCCACTACCACCTGCCACATCTTGAAACCATATCCCCGTTAAACCCTACCTACCATGCACAGCACCCCTATTCGTATAAGGTCCCGATACATCCTTTGGGGATATGAACAAGTAATTTTTCTCGTGGTTTAGGCAACGAGGGTGGCTGTATGCACGACAAAGCAGACCCCCCCTCTCACGCCCACTTGTCACAAATGGAACGCTAGAGGAAGGAAAACCCATGTCACAATATAAGTACCCAAGTATGTACATCGAAAAGAGAACATAACATAACAGCAAATACTGCCAAATGATCGAAATTTAAAAAAGAGAACAATAAATTTACATAACACTTACCTTTTGCAAATCAAGCGAATGAGGTAGGTCCGGTCCTTGGTGTAGACAACCTTCGACCTTGAATTTTAACCGCTTGCGACATGGCGATTTACTCATTGATTAAACATATGTAGGAAACAAAGAACATGTCACAGACCAATAACAGGCCATACATGCACGTTAAACCACAACAACAGTAATGGTCACTAACATAACAAGGTAAATAACGCACAATTTTAGAAATAACGTCCGCGAACACATGAATATATAAGGAACCGTCTAAACGCGTGATACGTGTAGGTACTAGCGGCGTACTGAAAGCGACGACATAGCTTGTAACTGGCAGTTGAGGCCGATGGTCCATGTGTCGAGAATATTCCAGGGATTCCCACAGTCAATGTGGACTTTATGTCGAATGTAATATTTAGGAGGGGAAGGGGTTTAAGGGGTTTCACGGAACAGGACCGTACTGGGAAATTGTTAAAAAGGCGTGTAATGTGTAAGGAACTTTAAATGTCAATAACTCCAAAAAGACAAGTGAACAAAAGGTAAGAATAGTGTCAGCGTGCATGTAAGACACCAAACTTTATCTATCGGTAGTCGTTTTATCTAAAACTAATCTGCAAATTCACCATAAACATGAATTAACGACGATAAGTCTTTACTCTCTACGGTTAAATTTCAGACTTCACACTGCTTTACTTCGAGAAATCCTTCGTTGGCACATGGTCTGCCACGTTGTCACATAGTGCGCTGGTATTTTCAGCACAGTTGGTTTATCGTTGGTCTAACACATTTACAGAAAGTAACTTTACTGTAAATTGTTTACGCCTCCTGAAATTTTAGCTCTTAGCAGTTAGAACTGAAATATAATATATGATAGAGCCTCGGTGGTTCAGGGGTAAGAACGTGTGCCTCTGAACCGAAGGGTATTGGGTTCGATCCCAGGATTCTCCTTTCACTTTTTCAGTACATACTGTACAATTAACATCAACCGAGGTTCTGGCATTGTATTTGAGCAAGTTGAATGTCTGCACGTTCCGCCCTTCGGAGGGGGCGTAAAGCCGTCGGTCCCGTGTCCATGCGATCTTGGGCACGTTAAAGATCCCTACCCTCCTTACAGAAAGACAGGGGTTTGGCAAAATTTCCAGGATAGTGAGGTGAAACTGCTCCCTGACGTCGGTGATTGGCCATAGTCGCGGAAATAGGCCGACGTTAAAGAAACAAAAACACACACACACATAATATATGATAATCCTGAAATATTTCGCAAATACGGTTGCTGAAATTAACGTGTCACAACAATCTGCAGATCAGTTATTTTCTGAGAAAGGCGCACTAAAAATTTAATTCATGCAAATACAATGCACGATATTTAAGTGTTTAATTCTGTCATAAGAATATGAGATGTGAATAGATGATGTAAACAATCTGGGCTCACATCTCGATTGTTTTACTGAGAATAAGCACCACACTTCTCATGTGCTCTATGTATACAAAGATTGTTCATGCGCTAATCAGAGTTGTCAGATTGGGCGATTTATCGCAAATAGGCTATTTTTATCTTTTTTTGCGAGTTTTTTTTTCAAAGAAAGTCGCAAATTGGGCTACTTTTGATATCTAAAAATCGCCAATTGGGCTCTCTTGAAGAAACGAATTCGGTTGTAAAATTATTTAGTTTCGCCAAAGTTTGATTTATTCAGAAGCAACATAGACGAACATTATTTTATCCATGACAAGCAATGACATTTCGATATCCGTGAGAAACCAGGAGTACCCAGCATGTTTGGATACATAATAGAGAAAAGATGATAGGTGACGGGTGACAGGGACAATATGTTGTTTATGTTTTATATTTTATTACAGTATATTTTATATGTTTCGTTATATAGAGAAAATATTTTATTTTTGCATTCTTATAACACTGCTGTTGAGTGTATGTTTTGATATTTTATAAATCAATTCTTGTTCTGGTTCCTTTGTCTTTTTCAGTTTAATGACCAAAAGTAAACCGTTATCTACGTGTGATTTTGATGCACTATAGATTTTTTTCCCTTCTTTAATGTCGGTCTATTTCCGCGACTATGGCCAATCACCGACACCAGTGAGCAGCTTTACCTCACTATCTTGGAAATTTTACCGAACCGTTCTGTAGGGAGGGTGGGATCTTTAACCTGCCCAACATTGTATGATACACGAGACCGACGGATTTACGCCCCCGGTAGTGCGGAATGTGCAGACATTCGACTTGCTCAAATACATTGCCACAACCTCTCGGTTCATGTTAATTTTATATTATGTACTGAGAAAGTGAAAGAAGAACCCTGGGAATCGAACCCAGTGCGATGCGTCCAGAGACACACGTTCTCACCACTGGACCACCGAGGCCCTATGCACTATACATCATTATATTAAAGCTTCTACTCAACCTAAAAGAAAGCTTTTATAAAAAAAATAAATTCCCGCCGAAAAATTCAGTTTGGATGATTTGACAAGTGACAATTCTTACAGAAAGTGCGCGATTTTGGGAGATTTCCCATGGATGTAAAGTTGCCGATTTTGGGCGATTTCGTTCAGCAAAACGGCGATATTTAGTTTTAGGAACCTGGCGCTAATCTGCAAAATTACATTATTTAAATATAAAGTAGTCGATCCAGTAATAAACTGACCAAATTTTGGCTACCTTCTTTAGGAAATAAAAGGAGCACAGTAAAAAAAATACGTCGCAAAGAAAAATCAAAACTTTGCTGGAATATAGATGGGTTTGACTATTTTCACTCAAACGTTGTGCGAATACCTAAAGCGCTTTTCCTAGCAACTACAGGCCTATTTCTCTCCTTTCAGTCGTCTCTAAAGTGATGGAAAATTACAAAATTTTCTTGAAAAACGCAGTCTAATCCACGACAGGCAGTACGGATTCTGTCAGCGCAGATCAACTGCCGACCTCTTTTCCTTTGTCACCCATTCTTGAAACAAGTCTATGGAACTACATGGTGAATCCCAGATTGTCGCTCTAGACATATCCAAAGCATTCCATCAGGTCTGGCACGCAGCGCTGCTTAATAAACATCCGGCCTATGGCCTACCACCAAAACTGTGCACCTGGACAGCAAATTGCCTCTCCAACTGGAGCCTTTCTGTTGTCGTGGATGGCCATTTCTCTAAACTGTATCCAATTAATGCAGGAGTCCCTCAAGGTTCAGATTTAGCCTCTACTTTGTTTCTTCTCCGCATCAATGACCTCCTCTATAGCACATCCAACCCAGTTCACAGTTCCGCGGACGACAGCACCCTCCACTCAAATATACAATATTCTAAGCCTGTCTTTTCAGCCCAATGAGATGAGGATCGCAGACTCTTGGAGGGTTCTGTCTTTGTGGATCTTGAAAAAAATATTAGCCTGGGGAAGTAGAAATGTTGTACAATTCAACTCCACGAAATCTCAGTCTTGCTTTCTATCTCATAAGAAATACACCAGCCCTAGAACAACCAAGTTATTCAAAGTAATGAGTCCTTTTCACATGTTGGCATTTCTGTGGATCTAAATCTCAATTGGCACCAACACGTCACATCAATAGCAGAATCGGCTGCAAAGAAATTTGATTTCTCCTTCCGGGCTCGCAATTACTTTTCACCAGCTAATCTCTATACCTTATATACTTCACAAATAAGGCCAAACCTCGAATACTGCTCTCACATCTGGGGTGCCGCTACCGCTTCTACCCTCGCTATCCTGGACTCAATTCAGAAGAGAGCTATACGTCTCATCGGTGACCCTACCCTCACCCAAAGGCTGCCATCCCTTTCCCACCGACGTGCCGTTGGTGACCTCTCTCTCTCTTTTATAGATATCTGCACGGGCACTGCTCAGAGGAGCTTTTTTCCATAGTTCTTCCACCTGCTGTCTCCAACAGATCTACCAGAGGAACAGAGAGTATGCACTCTTTTACTGTCCAGATCACCATACATAGAACATCTTGTTATGTCCGCTCTTTTGTTCCGAGGATTTCCAAGCTGTGGAATTCCTTGCCGGCACATGTTTTTCCTTCTCCTCCGAACCTCCAAACCTTCAAGTCCAGAATTAACAAGTTGCCTCTTTTCTCCTTGTCGACACCCACGGTACGATAGTATTTAGGCTGTAAATCCTCGTTGTGTGTTATTGAAATATAAAAAAAAAACATAACCATAAACAAGTTAAAAATTATGTATTCATTGATTTATATCGACTTTTTACAAGTAGGTTTACTGTCTACCTCCCAAAAAAACTGACACTTTCTATGAAAGGGTGTGCCGTTATATAATAGCAGCGCAAAAACTGTTTGAAAATTATACTCTTACATTTAATTCTATTTTAAAACTGCCCCTCCAATATTAAATTGTGTCACATAACGTCTATCGATTCAGTGAGTGCAACGAGAATTGAGGAGTTATCTAAACTAAAATTATGTTTTAGCAATACAGGATTATCTAACATCATAACATAGAACACATTTAATAGGTACCTCTTCATTATTTTATTTATATTTATTTTGACATTTCGGGCTGGCCATAAAAGCACTCCCTAATACAAGCTGTAACAACATTTTTTTAATACGCAGGTATGACTTCTTTAATTAAAAATTAACAGTTTTTAATTACAAGACAATTAAATAAAGATTGTTACATGAATGGAAGTTTGTTGCCATCTAACCGTCAGCGTTCAGAACTGACACAATGCACCTGTGGTCATAAACATGCCTTCTCCGTCCTCCAACGCGTAAAGTTTGTTGTCAGTGCTACCTTCCCTTAAATATAAGTAGATATGTGGAAACTAATAACTTAAGAGTGTCAAATTTAATAGATTTGAAATCTAAATAATGCAAAATTGTTAATATTACTCTATGTGTCGTTAAGCAACTGTAAACACTTTTACTTAGAGAATGCAATGCTTGATCTGGGGACGGTCGGCTTTACCAACAACACCGAGAATATAAGGACTGGGTTCTCTGACGTAACGGCCGCGTGACGTAAGCACAACGAGGTGTACTTGTTCGCTCCGATTAGACAACAACGTGTTGTTTTGTTATATTTCGTGTGTTAGAACGCCCTTTTTGCTGGAGATAGTGAGAATTTGTTTAATATTCTTGTGTTGTGGTGTGTTTTAGTAGTGTTACCTGTGTATTTACAGTGCCTTATTCCTGTTGAGTGTCGTAATGTCGAGGAAATAACAAAAATTGGCCGAAGGTACACTTGCTTCGCTTTCCAAGGGACTTCGCCATGTCTGGTAAATGGGTTTCAGCTATTCATCGGGAGAATTTTTCGCCAACGAAGTTCAGCAGAGTCAGTGAGTTGCATTTTGTTAAAGAAAATATGATAAATTGTTCTACTGCAACGGATTTACAAACGGGCGAGACCATAACCTCAAATTTAAAAATTCCTAGATTAAAGAGATATATTGTTTAAATTAAAATATGCTCCTGGGCCTGTAATAACATGTTCTGTAATAATAAATACTGACTTACAAGCTGAAACATTTTTGCGTGGCTGCGAAATACAAGTTGCCCGAAATGACATTAAACCTGATTTAACGACCATTCATTTAATCCTGCAATTGTGGTAGCTGAAACCGATGTAGACGATGTCAGTGATGATATTCCGGTAATCAGTAATTTAGCAGGTTACTGTTGTTATATTGCGCGAAAAAGAATTCAGTGTGAAATATGTACGGAAAATATCATTTATAATGATGAAATCATTGTTGAAGCAAATTTCACCCTGATTAAAAGTTTTAGCCGGGGAAAATTGCTTTATCCCCAAGACGTTATCGTACGAATGGTTTTATATGCGTATATAATATTTAACAAAATTTAGGATGAATTTGAGGAAACTTTTTTGACAGTTCATAATAAACGTGCATTTCTAAGCCAATATATTATAAAATTTCTTTCAGATAACGGGCACCTGTCTGTCGATCCTAAATGTAATATTCATCCGATTGTACATATAGCAAAAATTGTCATAACCTGCACAATAAATAGTCTTCTTAAAAATTATTGAGAATAATTTCAAAGCCGTAAATTAATGACTCTTACCAAATAGACCGAATTCTTTTTATAATGATTTTTGCTTTAAAACTTCGTTTTTCCATAATAAAATCGAATGGGGTGCGATGAAGGGCTCAGTTGACGACTGGCACCCTCTTCCAACCAAAAGCTCTTCAAAAGTTTTCAGAATAAGTGCCTTTTAAGGCTAAAACAACGTAAAACCAACAACACCGAGAATATATCCCGGTGTTGCCGGGCTAGCGCGATACCTCTCTGTGCTGACGTCACGCACGAGCTCCGAGTCCTTATATTCTCGGTGTTGTTGGCTTAACCGCAACCGGAAATTACCAAAACGGCGCACACCTCAAGAAAGCGTATGTAACGTCAAAATAATGTTTCTGTTGAAAAAGATGTAGAATTTAATAGAAGTTTTTTGATTAAAATGAAGAAATTGATTTCAAATACCACCCATTTTTCTGGAAATTGTAATGGTACATAAGGAGGTGAGGTAATTTTGGAGATTAGAAATCAGATGACAGAACTTTAGAACAATTGACATTTAGATTAAAATTTAGTCAAAATTGCATCATTTGCAGCCACAAGTTTAGACTTATTTGTAAGGTGCTTTGTACTATTTATATAACAATAAACTATAAACAATAAACGGAAAATCCATTAATAACATATTAATTGAGAAATGAAGTTCTCAAAAATACACGATTTCCACGTTTCAAACTGTCAATTTTCAGCGCCGTTGCCACATTTAGTATTTAATCACTGTTTTAACGAAATAAAAGCTCTAAAATGCTTTTTACACACAATCCTACTGACCTGACCTTCTGGACCTGACAACACCGCCTATATGCATCAAATATATTAAAGAAATAACAGTCATAACCTGAGCTGAAAAATATACGTTTTTGTTGCAAACAGAAACGTTTTAATTGCGTTTATCATTGAAATATTATTAAAAACGTAATATACCATATTGTTTAACTTTATTAAGGTATGTACAACTGTGTTTAGGGCATATTCTATTATAATCACGTTAATATGTAGTTGAAGTTAAGTCGACCGTTCCCCTTGATCTGACTAAACACTTTTATTAAGAAAGTATATATTGATATAATTAAAACACAGTTTGTAACGTGCTGAGCCAGTGTAACGTTGAGACGATCTTACGGAGAGCACCGGCCTTACCACAACCTGTGATGTTTCTTGATACTTTCTTCAGGGTCGTATATGTTACTTTATATACCCACCAAATTAGTTGAGCTAAGCTGAAACGTTAACAAAGTTTATATAAGGTAATTTCAAATGAAACACTACGTTCAATAGTACGGATTTATTTTCTGCATTCTAGATTGTGATTCTTTGTTTTTAGACAGTGTTTACCTGTTAAATAATAAGTTAAATACTAACAGATCAGCAACTATGAAAATAAAATAACAAGCTGAACTTATGCAAAGTAAAAATAATTACCAGTGGCGGAACAGATACCCCCGCAGCCCCCGCACCGCGGGGGGACCCAGGCACTTGGGAGCCCCTGAAGGCAGCTTTTATGAGATCATAAAAATATAATATCTACATACTTAGAAAAAAACTAAATTAAAATTATATACTTAAGAGTTATATATTTAGATCATTTACGTTAAGACGAGTAAACAGATTGTTGGCATGGCAGCAAAAGCCATATAATTACAGTTATAGAAATCTGTGTTGCCTGACTTTCGATTCGAAGAACGTAAAAATGCTCGATCATATCTTTTATCCTCAGTCCTCAGTCCATCATTCCAGGAAACGGTTAAAAATAAAATTTATGAATGCCTATTTATTAGGTATAATGCTGTCAATATATTTTGTAATGACACAAATAACTGGTTTGAAGTTGAACTATAAAATGTTAAACGATTTATTTCATACTTACTGGATAAGGGAGAGGGATAACTTTATTTTTAGTTTAGTTAGAGCATTTTAGTGTTTGGGTATAGTTTTTTAACAGCATTTATAATCGGGGTCGAAGTCGAGGTTCTAATTTGTTAAAACTTAAAATATTCGGTTCCTGATTATATCTTGAATATTAAATATTAAATTATAAATTATAAGTGCAGAAATATGAATTCTGGACATAAACAATTGACTGGGGCCAAAAAAAAGGAAGCTTCAGAAGGAAAAGACAGAACGAGTTAAAAAACTGACCAGAATTGATACTTTTTTTAAGTGAAATTGAATCTGTGCCATCAACCTCAGCGGAAAGTTATGATAATGTTGCTGAGGCATTTAAAATTGAAGTTACCATGGAAAGTGGGGCGGAAACACAAAAAGAGGCTACTTACTTTCTTAGTGTTAGTGGCGAAGGTAAATTTGCAGATTAGCTCTCGAACGCTTTTCAAAAACTGTTTTTAGAAGCATGTCTAGGCCCTCCACCCTAGATGCACAAACCACAAGAAAAATTTCTTGTTCACACCCCCCAAGGAAGTTACGAGACAAGGAGTGAATAGCGGTGCCGGGCGGGGTAGGTAGTAAAAAGAAAATATGAGCAGAAAATGCGAAGAAAACGGGCTTGAAGGCTGTCTTTTTCACATCTTGAAGCCATATCCCCCTTAAACCCTGCCTACCCCGCACAGCACCCCTACTACCCCAGGTGCCGTAACATTCTTGGCGGGTATGAACAAGACATTTTTCTTGTGGTTTATGCAACGAGGCTGGTTGTATGCACGCGAGACAGAAAAGAAAATCCCCACGACAAAGCACCCCCCCCCCAACACCCCCTGTCACAAGTTGAACGGGGTGGGTGTCTGCTTCGTCGTAGGCATTTTCCTTCCCCTCTCGTGTGCATACAACCACGTCGTTGCATAAACCACAAGAAAAATGTCTTGTTCATAACCCCCAAGGAAGTTACGGGACCTGGGGCGAATAGGGATGCTGTGCGGCGTAGGCAGGGTTTAATGGAGATATAACTTCAAATAGATACCTTTCAAGCAGTTTTCTTCGCATTTTCTGCACATATTTCCTTTTTACTACCTACCCCGCCCAACACCCTTATTAACTTCTAATCCCGTAACTCCCTTGGGGGGTGTGAACAAAAATTTTTTCTTGTGGTTTGTGCATGCAGGGGGGTAGTAATGTTTCTGAAAACAACTTTTTGAAAAGCGTTCGAGAGCTAATCTGTAAATTTACCGACAAGGTATTTGCTGTGGATATCGCAAATTATTTGGGAAAAGAAATTAATACTGAAACAAAGGAGCAAATTCTTAACACTGGACCGTGTAAGCCATTAAGTAGTTTTCTGAAAGACGACAAAGGACGTTCATTTACTTCTTCCTATTACAATTATATCACTAAAGCTGTTATTGAATGAATCTGGCTTTGTTACTCTCTACAACTACAAGTGGCTTACTCTCAACCATGCTAGGGATGCTTGGTGTAAAGGAGTCAAGGATTGGCAAGGATTTTCCAAGAAAATAAAACAACACGAACAGTCAGTTATACACATGAAATCTTGTTTTTTGTATGATTCCTGGAAACAAGATAAAATAATTGAAAATCTAGTTAACACAAAAGAACATTTTAATAAATGGCGAGATATAATCAAAATGGTGATTGGCTTTATAATTACGCTATCAGTTTGTAATATGCCGTTAAGAGGCCATCGAGAATATACCAAAAACCTGGGCCGATTTTTCTGAATAACGAACTTATCCAAGCCACTTGCAAATGGAAGGCACTCAAAAAATTTGATCAAAATCGGCCCATTATTTTTCGAGTTATCAGTGTGATACACACACACACACACACACACACACTTATATATATATATATATATATATATATATATATATATATATATATATATATATATATATATATATATATATATTAGGGGTGGTTGTGGACGGGGGGCAGTCATCTTTTGTTCCGCCACTGATAATTACCTCTCGATAACAACAGTTCACAAGTGTTACAAAGTATGTAAATATTACTACTTAAAATAGCATTGCCACTGAGGCTGTGAACTGCTACAGATTTAACAGATCTCAGCAAAATTTGCTGTTAAGAAAGAATATTTTCTCTAGTAAAATTCATTACTAGTTTGGTGTATAGATAACAAGATTAAAGGTGTGATATAACACATTTTGACAAGTGTACTTAACTTAACCCTCGCAGATGGTGATGACGGTGCTCTGCTTTATTCTGAACGTAAGTGCGAATGCTGAAGACTATAGGGATATCCAGGTATTCACTAGATGGAAGTATAATCTGGCTTTTTCCTAAAGGTGATAAAACACGAGTTTAACTCTTGTAGACTTGGTGTAGGAGACTTCCCAAGCAACATTTCAAGTCAAATTGACGTAAAATCGCCTTACCAATAGGTCGGCGACCAAATCACCACAGGTCATTTTCAAGTAAAATTTAAGTGTATATTACCAATGTGGGGAATAAAGTCAAAGTAATATGGAAGTCGATAATAGGTCCAGCAAGGCGTTTCGACCAAGGCGTTTTAGTTATATTTAGGGCATTTTCATTCAACATTGGGCGAACGGACGTAATATATTGGTAAATATGTGCTACGCTTTACCTGAATCTGACATCTAGGCGCCGAGTGCTGTGACGTTCTTAACAGCGAACTACACATGTGACATTATTCGGTTCTGCAGGATCTGTGGTTATGTATGTATAAACAAACAGTAGAGTAGTAGAGATATTGTCCATCTTTGTTAAAAAATGACATCTTGAATGATCAAAGAACTTACTTCAAATATTTGCAACAATGATAAAGGTGATTCGCACTGTATAAAGAAAAAAACCACTGCGGTTATGTTTTTTTCTGTTAACATGATGATGATACTTCGATAAAATTCGAGCGCCCGTGTAAAAGATAAAATTAGTTAAAATAAAAATGTATTCAAAATTCTTGAAATTCTGATTTTGGAGCATTGGTGATGTAAACAACACAAAACTATCTTGTTGTCATGGTATACAATCATTATTTAATGTTTTTTTCGAACTAAAATTTGATTACACTATATTCAACAAAATATTATTTTTCATTTTCCAATACAATCAAGATGGATACCGCAAAATTAATTTAATATGGCTGCCCTTCTAACATTATTGGCTTGAAAGTTAATTTTGCCCTATTTTTTTACCTATAAGTCACAATTCCTAATGACAGGGCAAACTAACCAAACTTTGAAGCCATTTTGTCCTATTATGGGAATTTCAACTATATGGTAAACGAATTTTGTTTGAATTTATTAGAAATGAAACATTTTCGTGTATAGAAATATATATTACTTATATCCGTGCACAGCGGAGAGACATATAGGAATGATTATACAGCGCTTTTGGTCTTTAATTCCATAATATATAAACATTAATAGAAAATAGAAACAAGATAAAATAAGTAAATAAACATAAACATGACAGCTGTCCGTGTTGCCAATACTTCACTCCATTTGGCATGAAAAGGGATG
Source organism: Tillus elongatus (assembly GCA_964006375.1). Lineage (NCBI taxonomy): Eukaryota > Metazoa > Arthropoda > Insecta > Coleoptera > Cleridae > Tillus > Tillus elongatus. The sequence continues at coordinate 16,753,293 of OZ023269.1, read as the reverse complement.
TATTATATTGAAGAGGGAAACGTGCTGATTTGATACCAGCATAGAATTGAAATTCAGTTTTACTTTCATATACCTAGTAGTAGTAGCCGATAAAGTTGTCATACTTTTTTAGGATTGAAAAATGAGTGTTCTTCATTTGATGTAGGCCACTTTGAATGATCAGCATCTATCACTATTTTTCTGTGAGCATTCTTTACTACTCTATAATAGTTTGTAGTATGTCTGTAAACTTTTATTGGTTTCAAAGGGGGCATTGTAACACTATATTTGTTACTGGTGCACGCACATTAATAACAAGAATAAACTTTTATTGATGAAGTTTATCAACTGACACACCTTTAAGATTCACAAATGTATTTCACTGCTGTACACTTTGAACTTTGAGGACAATTTTTATTTCAAGACAGATTTTATGGGTATTTTCAACTTGAAGGTAGGCAATTTGACTTGGAAGACCATTTATGCAGTAATTATGACTTTATAGCCAATCAGAAAGCCATTTTAGGTTAGCTCAGTGCCCAAAATATTTCCTGTGCTGTATTGCAATGAAATTGGTAATATATATGTAAGCTTCATAAGAAGACCTCCAATTTACTATACCACAGAGACATATTGCAGGTTAATATTAGGTAATAAATTACCTTAAAGTAGGTATTTCAGGTATCTGGGCTTGGTAGTCGATTTTCAGGCCAATTTAGGGCACACTTCGACCTAAAAATTACCAACTCTGGAATTGAAACACAAAAGTATATTCAAGTATATTTTATGAGTAAAATTAAACCAATTTTTTCCCAATTTAGTAACTTGTAAGTTACTGACTTTGGAGTAATTTTAATAGTCAAAAATAAGCTAGTTCGGAGCCACATTTCCAAATTTCTAGTCATTATGACAATCAAGGCAACATTTTAGTTAATTATTACTAAATTACAACTTGGTTAAGTTATTTGGACTCGAGTGCTGGTTAACATGCCTTAATTTGTTGCTTGGGTTTCAACTGGATGAATAAAAGTCCAAACACCAAGGACTGATTTACAATGAGTGGTTAACAATTTCAACCATAAGAGCTGATTCTGCAAAATGAAATATGAAATGCTCGGTATTGCCAAAATGGCGAACAGCCGCTTCTTGAGCGCCTCCAATAAATTTTCTGAAATCCAACTTACGTTGCCGAAATTGTTCAACTGATATTTCTAAATACTTCTACTGGATTCCAAATCCGTTTTACAACCAAAAACGATCAACAGTACGTAACTGTTGGTTAAAATGAACCTGTCAAAGATTCATGAAAATTTCTAGATCTTCTCTTGCCCACGCCGAAATAACAAAGAGGCTCTGAGACTGTTTTCGATCTCCCTAGTGACATTTTAATTCCAATTCTACCAATTTTCCAGCAAAAGTCCACACAATATAAATTAGAGAGATGTAATGTCTATATACATGGATATACTGATTGAATTTGTATATACTCTATGATACGATCTATATCGACAAGTAGTATCGATTATTCGACCAAATGTCAACCACAAGAGAGAAAGTGTTGACATTACAAGAATGTGTCTGTCATAATAAGAACAAACGTCAAGAAATAACCTAATTAATTTTTTATTCCAAAACTTAAAAAATTAACGCAAACAATTCCCAAGGAATTAATAAGAGACTATCAAACATTCTGGCTGAATTATGACGTTGCGTTTAATATAAAGCAGAAGTCAGTTCGAAGAATTTCAAGTGTTTTCTCAGGTAGGTAATACGAAAGCTTCTACTTGGTCATCAGGTGTGAACCAACAAGTAATAATACATTTTAATTAGTGTTCTCTAATTTCTAAAATAAATGTCATAAGAAGCAACTTATTTAAAAAAATACATTTGCACATATGTCAACAGTGCTAAGGAAGTTAGAGGTCAGTAAACAAATGGATCGCTGACTAAGAAGTTGAAGTATATTTCTCAGAACAATTCACACAATAATGTCAAGCAATAACACTCTGTGTATAGAATATCCTTTTAAAATGTACGATGTTTATAGTTTATTATAGTGAACATGCATCTAAGTGATGATAATAATAGCCGTTAAGTGTTCAACATATTGTCATTGTGATTTATGACTCTTGGAGTGGAGTATTTATTGAAGTAAATGCTTTCAAATACAAGCAACTATATGTGAATATAACACAAGGTTTTAACTGAAATTATAACCCTAACCAGTTAAATAAACATTGTTACAGCAATAGAAGGATCTGCTGCCATCTAATGCTTTTTAAATGACACAGAGTACATACCTGCGACAAGGGGGATGGGGTCGCAGTACTGCGTGAAAGCTCTGTTACCAATGCTGCTAACCTTTGGATATTAAAATGTGAAATACTTGAAATTCAAATAATGTAAAATCACTAGTAGTACTGTATGTGGTGTTTAGGTAACTGTTCAGAGCTTGGAATGCCTGATGTATTTAAATACTACTTGAGTATTACCTAATAAAATATTGCAATCCTTGATATAATAAAAAAGTTCCAGCTTACCAAATTTGGTTGCCCTTACTTTGTTAATTTCCGGGAAAACCTCGGCGGATTTTTCTGGCTAACCAACTTATCCAAGCCACTTGCAAAAGGAAGGTACTCACCAATTTTGACGTTTAAAATCGCGATTTTGACGTTTTGAGGAAAACCCAAATTTATTTTTCTTTGAATGCCTGTAACTTTTTGTTCTTTAACCTACGGAGCTAAATTTTGGTAGGTAACTTGCCTATAATGATATCAACCCGCGTATAAAATTTGGTTGCCCTTACTTTGTTAATTTTGGAGATATACATTTTTTTCAATTTTTTTTTGAAAGAAAACACAAAATTTTCCGAGAAAACCTCGGCGGATTTTCCTGGCTAACGAACTTATCCAATCCACTTGCGAAAGGAAGGTACTCATCAAGTTTTATCAAAATCGGTCCATTATTTTTTAAGTTATAGGTGTGATACATAAATAACAATTTTAGTAAATTGTCAGCCCTGGCCCATTTCTACCCTAATATAGGGACAAGGTATGTAAGGCTAGATGCTTTCTCACAACAATTAGAACCTTAGACCGGTTTCGCTCTAGTTAGAGCTCATCAGTACGGCATACTAATTGCTGCCAAAATACACCTATAAAGTCATACGGCTATGGTAGCCAGCCTTAAAACACTCAGTGGTGAACGTGTCGCCACCTATATTACTTGGTTCCGCAACTAGGTGGCGACACGTTCACCACTTACTTAGTGTTTTAAGGCTGGCTACCATAGCCGTATGACTTTATAGGTGTATTTTCCCAGCAATTAGTATGCCGTACTGATGAGCTCTAACTAGAACGAAACCGGTCTACGGTTCTAATTGTTGTGAGAATGCATCTAGCCGTATATACAAGGGTTGTTCTAAAAATGTTTCTGGAAACATATTTTATAAAGTTAACCAAACGCTAATCTGCAAAATTATCGATTTAAAATATAAAATCTGTTGATATACTATTAGAATGCTATTTATAAACTGGCAAAATTTTGACCGTCTTCTAAACAAAACAAAAAACAAAAAGAAATACGTTGCAAAGGAATATTATAAGGGCTTTGCTGCAATGTAGGTAGGTATTGTGTCTCTTTACCCTGAACTTCTGCGGGGTTCATTGTGATTTAGTTATCCTTTACCCTAGCTTTTTAATTGAGAGAACGGGGATTTCATGGAGAACGTGGGGAGGGTTGCAGGGGTAGTTAGAGGGCAGCGGCGGTTGGTAGGGGTTCATTTGTTGCCTTAGGATTCTATAAACTGCTTTTTTACACCTGGTATTTATTATTTTTTCTAATTTTCCTTCCCGTCCGTCAGCCCTATTCGCCCCGGGTCCCGTAAAATTCTTGGGTATTAAAACCACAACATTTCTCTTGGGTTTTATGTATACAGAGATTGTTCTAAACATGTTCCTGAAAATATTTTTCAGAAAGATGATCATGGGCTAATCTGCAAAATTACCGTATTTCAAATATAATATCAATTAATTAATGAAATTATAAGATTTTAGCTTTATTTTTTAGAAAATAAAACAAATTACGTCGTGAGGAAATATATCACGCTTTGATGAAATATAAATAATTTTTGATCATTTCTACTTAACAGATGTGCAAATATGGTTCGGGTTTATTTCTGTCTTTAGGCTTCCAAGCTGGTTTTCTACATTTCGCATTTATTTTTTAATACCTATACCTCCCCGTCCAGCATCCCTACCCACCCTGGGACTCATAGCTTTATTTGGGGTTGAAAGCATAATATTTTTGTTTTTGTTTATGTCTACAGAGATTGTTCTAAACAGGTTTATGAAAACATCTTACAGAAAGACGATCATGCACTAATCTGTAAAATAACCTTATTTAAAATATAACTTTGACCCAGTGAAAAGCTCACAAAAATTTAGCCGCCGTTTGTAGAAAGTGAAGTAAACAAAGTCAAAAATACGTCGCAAAGAAATATCAAGGCTTTGCTGGAATATAAATACCTATGCCCCCCCCCCCCCATCCAGCATACTTACTCACCCTAGGACTCATAGCTTTATTTGGGGTTGAAAGCACAACATTTGTGTTTTTGTTTTATGTCTACAGAGATTGTTCTAAACAGGTTTCTGAAATCATCTTACAGAAAGACGATCATGCACTACTCTGGAAAATAACCTTATTTAAAATATAACTTTAACCCAGTGAAAAGCTGACAACAATTTAGCCGTCTTTTGTAGAAAGTGAAGTAAACAAAGTAAAAAATACGTCGCAAAGAAATATTAAGGCTTTGCTGGAATATTAATACCTATATCTCCCCGTCCAGCATCCCTACTCACCCTGGGACTCATAGCTTTATTTGGGGTGGAAAGAAGAACATTTTTGTTTTTGTTTATGTCTACAGAGATTGTTCTAAACAGGTTTCTGAAAACATCTTACAGGAAGACGATCATGCACTAATCTGTAAAATAACCCTATTTAAAATATAACTTTGACCCAGTGAAAAGCTGACAACAATTTAGCCGCCATTTGTAGAAAGTGAAGTAAACAAAGTAAAAAATACGTCGCAAAGAAATATCAAGGGTTTGCTGGAATATAAATGGGTCTTCATCGATTTTACTCGAGTGGTATGCGAAATAACGTAGCGACAAACAAGTCAAACATTATGCATAGATTGATTTTTTACACAAAAATTGGTTACAGCTGTAGCTAAGAGGAAGTGGAGAATGGAATTACAAAAATTATTTACCTACATGCACTTCTTGTAAGTAGGTTTAATATCTACGTCTCAAAAAATTGACACTTTTCTTTATTGAAATAAAAATAGGTGAAAGCCATTTTATTTTGACGGGTGTACCGTGATATAATAGCAGCCCAAAAACTGTTTGAAAATTATACTTTTTCACTTTATTTTATTCTAAAATTGCGTCTTCTCTATTAAATTGTGCTACATAACGGTCATCACTTAAGTGGGTGTATTTAGAATTGAGGAACTACCTAAATTGAAGTTTTATTTTAGCAATACAGCATTATCTAACATCCTAACATAGAACTCTTATTTGGTAGATATTAATTATTTTACTGACATTTGCGTTGATATCTCTGGCTGACCATAAAAGCACACAATAACAAAACACACTTATTTAAAAGAAGGTATTAAATTAAAAAAAGCCTAGACGCAGCAAGTGCGTTATGGTAGTGAATTTTCATAGAAATGATCTGGTACAAAATATTTTATTATAACTTTTTTTTTCTTGTAACATAGAAATTCAAATTTTGGTGTATAGTTTACTTTTTATATCGTAAACCTACCTACCAAATTTGGTTACAATAGATTTTTTATTTTTTAAGAAAAATTTTTTTTTCAAATTAAAATGGAAATTTTTTCCGGAAAACCTCGTGCGATTTTTCTGATTAACGAATTTATCAAAGCGATTTACAAAAGGAAGGTACATGCCAAATTTTATCAAAATCGGCCTATTATTCTCTGAGATAAATTTTTTTGAGAATAAAAACACAAAATTTTTCCGGAAAACCTCGTCCAATTTTCGTGACTAACAAATTTGTCAAATCCATTTACAAAAGGAAGATACATGCCAAATTTTATCAAAATCGGCCTATTATTCTCTGAGAAACATTTTTTTTTTAGAATGGAAACTCAAAAATTTCCCGGAAAACCTTTTCCGATTTTCCTGACTAACAAACTTGTCAAAGCCATTTACAAAAGGAAGGTACATGCCAAATTTTATCAAAATCGGCTTATTATTCTCTGAGATAAAATTTTTTTAGAATAAAAACTCAACATTTTCCCGGAAAACCTCGTCCGATTTTCCTGACTGACGAATTTATCCAAGCCATTTACAAAAGAAAGGTACATGCCAAATTTTATCAAAATCGGCCGATTATTTTTTGAGTTATCGGTGTGATATATATATATATATATATATATATATATATATATATATATATATATATATATATATATATATATATATATATATATATATATATATACATACAGGGTCGCTGATAAGTCTGGAAACGGTCGATTATCCGGGAAAATATACAAGGTGTCGAAAAAAGTTTAATACAAAAGTTTTTGGGTTCTTCAATGTCTACTAGGCGGTGATAATTTCATTTATACAGGGTTGGTCATACAGGCGTGGCACACCAATATTATTTTTTTTTTAATGGAACACCCTATATATTATTCGATATTTCAATCCTTCTCTTAATTTTGAGTAACATTTATGAGAAGCATAATGTACCTAAACTCAATCGTTTCCGGGTAAAAAAATAAATAAAAATAAACGCTACTGTTTTTAAAATCTATTGGATGAAGAACAAAAATAAATGAAAAGTAGAATATCTCTTGAAAACAATCTGTGAGTGTGAAAAGAACCGGTTGCGATGTTTTTAACATTGTTTGGAATCCCAAGATAAGATAAGATGCCCATAAGAAACGCAGTATTATTCTTTTGTTTTAAAATGTTTCCAGGACAACGAATGTCAAACATTCATTCAGTGTCAACAGTTTTGAAACATTAGTAATTTAGTGTCAACAGTTTTTGTGCAAAATGGCAAGTTTAAGTGAAACCGAACGTATCGAAATTTTAATGATGATAGGGTACGGTGATAGAACACGAAGTTTTGCTCAAGTGGTGATTATGTTCAATGAGTTGCATCCTGAGCGGGAATCGATCTCCAAATCCACAGTTTCGAAAACTTTGCATCGTTTTCACGAAACTGGCGGTATCAAGGATAAACCTAGAACTGGAAGGCCAGTAACCGTTACAAATGAAGAAAATTCTTTGAATGTAATATTGGATGTGGTGGAAAATCCGAAAACTTCGGCACAGCAATTGGCTTTAAATCACAATATGAGTCGATATTCAATTCAAAAGATTACGAAGCGGGAAAAGTTCCGTCCATATAAAATTCATTTATTGCAAGAACTGAGTGAAGACGATTTTGATCGCAGAATCGAGTTCTGTGAACTTATTATGGAGAAGTTACGCCAAAATTTTAACTTTGCCAACCACATTTTGTTTTCCGACGAATCTACATTTTGTTTGAATGGACAAGTCAACCGACACAACTGTAGGTACTGGTCAGACGAAAACCCACATTGGATGGAACAAATTCACACCCAAAGACCGCAAAAAGTAAATGTTTGGTGTGCTATTATTGGTGGACATATCATAGGACCTTATTTTATACACGGTAATTTGAACTCTGCTCGATATTTGACACTTTTGCAAGAATCAATTGTTCCAGACGTAAGTCGATTATTTCCGAACAATAACGACCCAAATCTACCAGCGGAAGAAATATGGTTTCAGCAGGATGGGGCACCCCCTCATTTTGGAATTGAGGTACGGGAATATCTGAATCAAACCTTTCCTGGCAGATGGATAGGGCGCAGGGGAACTATTGAATGGCCAGCTAGGTCTCCCGACATGACGCCGCTTGACTTTTTTTTGTGGGGTCATGTAAAAAATTTAATTTACCAAAATAGACCGCAGAATATTGAAGAGTTGCAAGCAAGGATTGTGCATGAAATTAATAACATTCCTCAAAACGCTCTTGTAAATGCAGTGCAATGTTTTGTTAAGCGAATTCATTATTGTCAGGAGGTCAATGGAGAACACTTTGAACATCTTATAAAATAGGATTCCAAACAATGTTAAAAACATCGCAACCGGTTCTTTTCACACTCACAGATTGTTTTCAAGAGATATTCTACTTTTCATTTATTTTTGTTCTTCATCCAATAGATTTTAAAAACAATAGCGTTTATTTTTATTTATTTTTTTACCCGGAAACGATTGAGTTTAGGTACATTATGCTTCTCATAAATGTTACTCAAAATTAAGAGAAGGATTGAAATATCGAATAATATATAGGGTGTTCCATTAAAAAAAAATTAATATTGGTGTGCCACGCCTGTATGACCAACCCTGTATAAATGAAATTATCACCGCCTAGTAGACATTGAAGAACCCAAAAACTTTTGTATAAAACTTTTTTCGACACCTTGTATATTTTCCCGGATAATCGACCGTTTCCAGACTTATCAGCGACCCTGTATATATATATATATATATATATATATATATATATATATATATATATATATATATATATATATATATATATATATAAATAAAAACTGACCCCGGATATGGGTTCTATGGGTCCTAGTTCGCGCTCATTTGCAAAAATTTTTTCAAAATTCAAAAGTCGGGGTCTCCCCAATAGTGAATTTTTTCTACGAAAATTCACTAATACACAGGAATGGAAATCTCTACTGCCATCTAACGGTTCAAAAATGACACTGTGGCTGGAAAGATGCCTTCTCCGTTCTCTAACGCGGAAGCTAGGTTATTAATGCTGCCAACTCTTAGTATAAGAAGATATTAGGAAACTAATAACTTGAGAATGCCAAATTTTATATATTTAAAATCTAAATAATGCAAAACTGCTAATAACAGCCTATGGATTATTTAATAACTGTAAACACTTTTATTTAGAGAATGCAATGTTGGATCTAATTAAACAGTTTTATTAAGAGAGTGTAATGATTGATATAATTCAAATTAGAGTTAAATAAAGATTACACGAATAGAAGTTTCTGGCGCCATCTAACGCTTTTACAATGATACAATATACCTGTCACCACGAAGATGGGTTCGCAGTCCTCCTGCGTTGAAATCTTTTTACCGATGCTGTGAACCCTTAGATGTAAGAAGATATTAGGAAATTAATAACGTGAGTGCTCCAAACTTGAAATATTTAAAAGCTAAATAATGCAAAATCACTAATAATAGTAATACTGTATGTGGTGCTTGGGCAACTGTTCAGGGGATACCATGATTGATCTAGTTAAATACTATTATTAAACAATTGCAATCCTTGATATAATTGAAGTAAATGTGTTTTCATAAGTTTCTTTAAGTATTAATAGGTATGAACAGTTTTTTCTTTGATTTAGTAGTTAACGTACAGTTGATCTTTCTTTGGAAACATGTAGAGGAAAGAAGTTTACTTTACCTACGTTATATAAGCGTAATAAAATACTAGCCTATTCTTTAATTATCACTAAATGGGGAAGTTAATTTGCGAATTCTTATTTTACTCCTGAGACTTGATTAAAATGTGATATATAAGCAGAGAAGTGTTTATATATATATATATATATATATATATATATATATATATATATATATATATATATATATATATATATAGTAATAAAAAATAAGCGAGTTGCATTTAACGTTGCCGAATGGTAAATATATATTTGACCTTTTTGAGCTGATGAGTGATGAGTGCGATCTAATAACAATTTTTCTTCTAATATACTGTCGGCATTCTGAATAAGTAAAAATATGCAATATAGACTACCATATTTTAATTTTTTTAGAGTAAAACAGAAAGTAAAAAAATTAGATTTTTTTATACAATAAATCACAAAGAATAAACACCAAAGAATCTTTAGTTACTTTAACAGAGGGATTTCAATCAAACGGTTAACAGAAATTAAGTATTGGTGATGGTGATGGTGGTTGTAAGCTAGTCTCGAAAGTTTCCTTTCATTAGCCACATATTTTTGTTAAAAAAAGTCCTTGAACAGTCACAATACTAGCCTCGCCCCCCATTACAATACTTTTGTTTTTTAGTGAATTTTCTTTACAAAAAAATTACTATTGAGTAGATCCCGACTTTTGAATTTTGAAAAAATTTCTTCAAATGTGCCCTAATTAGGCCTCCTAGAATACATATCCGGGGTCAGTTTCAATTTTTATATGTTTATATATATATATATATATATATATATATATATATATATATATATATATATATATATATATATATATATATATATATATATATATATGTATATGTATATGTATATGTATATGTATATGTATATGTATATGTATCACACCGATAACTCAAAAACTAATGAATACCTTCCTTTTGTAAGTGGCTTGGATAACTTCGTTAGCCAGGAAACTCCGCCGAGGTTTTCCCGGAAAATTTTGTGTTTTATTTCGAAAAAAAATTATATCTCCGGAATTAACAAAGTAAGGGCAACCAAATTTGGTACGCGGGTTTATATCATAGGTAAACTACATACCAAAAAAGTTATCGCGATTTAAAACGTCAAAATTGGTAATATTTAGGCAAAGAACCTGAAACTAATATGAGCTATGGAAAGAAAATGTCCCAAGAAGAATGTTTTACAAAGCGTAAGTCTTAGTTTCAATCGTCATTGTTCTTCATTTTACTAAAATATTTCCAGAAAATTTGTTTCATTCATTTTAGACCCTTTCTCTAATGATTTGGCAGTTTATCGTTTACTGGTATATAATTTTTGTCGAATTTTCGTAAAAAATCAATAAAGCTTAATATATCCATTATTATATAAGATACGAAAAATTTGTATACATGGTGTCTTGAGCTACATCTTAAAAAATATTTATACATATACAGGTGGCCCATAAGTCGTTGGTGATTCAAATTTTCTTTTGTTTTTAATCGAACACGCCTTATGTTATTGGATTTTTGCATTTTCCATCGAAATATAATACATGTTTCTAAGAAAAGAAATTCTGGACGCAGAAACTGCGTTATGGTAGTGAATTTTCATTATATGCTTAAAAATTTGAATAGCACAATTTGCTATTAACCTATAAGGATGACCAAGAAACCAGTTTTTTCGGGAACACTTTAAGTTTACTTTCTGAAATTTTTGTACATTTTCAAACAAAGTTATTTTGATGAAACATGGCACATTGTTTCTACTATATAGGTTATACTGGTAACCAAATTTGGTGTCTGCTTTCTTAAAAAAAAAACATATTTGCTATTGTTCGCCATGCATAGCAATGGTTTCTTTGTATCTAAAACTATGTATATCTACACATAAATAATTAAATTTGATATAAATTAACATGTTTTGTTTGTTTGTGTGTTTTTGTTTTAAATTTTGTACACATATATTTTTTGTTATTATATATATATATATATATATATATATATATATATATATATATATATATATATATATATATATATACACAGAGAGACTTTTTTTAAACACATATATCGGCATATACAGTTGTTTTATTTCAAATTTTGTATTTAGGCCAAACAGGGATAGAGTGCGTCCAGGGGTCCTTCAGGACGACTCAACACAGACGAGATTGGACCACGGTTTAGATAGGTTATTAAAAATTATGGAGGGAAACAGTAGGTTACTTATCAGCTATTCACATTTTTTTAACTACAGTGATTTGTACAATTTTTAAGTTTTTAAGGTTATTTCTTTTGTTAAAAAAACTATTACCTATAGGGCTAACTTAATACCTTTAAACAACTTAACCACTGCTACTGAGATTGATCTGGAGTTCTCTGTCAATAATTTGATGAGATTGTACTTTTTTTGATGATTAGCTGAATGTACCAGATGTCCAATATATGGCAAGCAGAGGTATTGTAATCGACCATACGCTTGTGTCAAATGTGGCGGGCCCCATGACACTAAGTTATGTACTAAACCTAGAAACCCTTAAGCGAGATGCTTTCTATGCGAAGGTGACCATCCAGCTAACTATAAAGGATAAAGAGTCTACAAAAAGTTGCAAGAAAAATATAAGACTAGCCCACAGTCTCAACTTTGACAGGGCTCACGGCCAGTTCGTAGAACTACCTCACGATATGTAGACAGTAGTAACACCTTCGCATTTTTTACGTGGTTGTTTTATCTCTTGGGCCTCTTGTTTTCCTTTTTTCATTGCATCTTTTATCGGTGTATGTGTTAAAATGGCAGTTTGTCTCTTTTTTATCCCCCTTCTAGTATTTTGTCGCGGATCTGCTTTTGGAGACGATCTGACTTGCCTAGGAGAAACAAACAATGAAACAGGTTGGGGTGGATTGCAGGTGAATTTTCGTTGATTTCTGATGGATTTTTGTTGATTGCAAGGGAATTTTCGTTGATTGCAGGGAGATTTTCGTTGACTGCTGCGAGAATTTCATTGTTGTTTATGGAGCTCTTATCGTTGTTTGCAGATGCAGCCCCATTTGTCACGTGTGAAGAATTCACTTTCAGAAAAGACAAACCCCAGTTTTCTTGAAGCCAGTTATTGTACGATTTGGTGTAGTAGCTAGTGTAATTTTTACAATGCCAGGCATCTCATAGATTGGAATTGTCTTGCCTAAATTGTTCACCATCCAGTTGTCTATAAGCAAATTGCAGTATTTCTTCAATGACCCGTAGGCACTCCTGTCTAACGGCTGCAAATTATGTGAACAGAGCGGCGGGAAATACAAAACGGTCACGCCGTTTTCTTTGCAAATGTCCAAGGCTTGTATTGAAAAGTGAGAATCGTGGTTATCAAGTAACAAAAGCACTAGTATTTCCTTGGAACATCTTGCATAACGGACAAAATGTTGATACATTTGATGAAATGTTCTTCCTTCGTCCATCCAGATGGATTGGCATCACCCAGGCTTCCGAGAGCAACGTCTCTGACAAAGTGGTCCCGGTAGTTTACCCGCGGGAAATAAAGAAATGGGGGAATCGCATGCCATTTGCGGATAGTGAGAGTCACAAGGGTTCCTCGTTCGACGGATGTAAGTTTTTCTATCAGCTTAAAACTTCGAGCTACTTTGTCGACGTTCCAGATATCTGGAGCTGCCAGATGCAACCGATGATATACGGTCTTCAAAAAACATGTCTACATTGGTTTTATTGAAGGAAGTGGCTCTTGATGGGCTTGTGGCTTGTGGAGTTCTCAAGAATAAAGTCCTATTTCTTTTAAGAAAAGATGTACACCAATCTGAACCTGCCATTTTTTTGTTTTTGCAGCTAGCCGGAACCTTACGGTGATTAGCAGTGGCATATTGAAATTTCAATTTTTTGAGTTATTTTGGTCTTAATCCATAATAAATAGCTGAGGACTGTTTTAAGTATTCTGCTAAAATAGTCTCTTGTTATTCAGAAAAATGCTTCGGCCGTTAAAGTAACCAACACGTTCTAAGTTGATTTCACCATTGTTTTCATTCTGTGCTTTTACTTTCACAACATAGCGATGAAGAGTTTTTGCGGAATCAAAAAATCTTTTACGACACTATTCACAGACCGTCTGTGTTTAAAACTGCTCTAACAGCTCATTGAATGGTATCAGCTGGTGTTTTACCTTTCTCAGCTTTTCGCTTGTAGGTTCTCATGTTTGTGTCTGTAACAAGTATGGGCGATTAACGTTTGAATGATCCAAATCTCATTTGATGAATGTATTTAAAATCACTATATATATATATATATATATATATATATATATATATATATATATATATATATATATATATATATATATATATATATATAGATAGATAGATATTATTACCATGAACCATAAAAGTTTGGCGTATAAAATGCTTCCAGATAAGTCAGTATTTAACAAGAATAACTAGGCATTAGGAGTACTTGGATGCATTTGGGGGTTAGTAGACTAATAGTCAGGTAACCCCACCTCGACTCTCGACTTAGTCAAGACACCCCGTTCGACATTGTGATATTGCATGGACTACACGTCAACAGTTATAATACAACTACAATTAATACACGTTTAATAATAGTCAATGTACTATATTTGTTCGTAAAATTCTGGACAATATATGAGACTAAAATAGATACATTCTCAAAAGAAAAATAGTTACTTACCTGGGATGTTTATATATTTCTCGTTCTCAAAGAAACAGCATGCAGGATTCTGCGGCAGCAACATCTGTAATGGTGGACTCCACACTCAAGCGCTTGAATATGGTAATTGTGGCGCTCTCTTAAAACCCAATAGTTACATTGTGTCTTCAAACAGTTGGATCTTTTTGTTCTTCGCAGTTTTTATTTACTTCTGTTCTTGGCTGACATCTGATGCCAGGAATCAAGGTGATAAACGGTAATCATGTCACATGACCCCCACATACAACCCTAATCTGCAGCATCAAGTGGCAGGTAAGAAAATACCAAATGGTTTTAGTACCTGATGAGGTGCTCTCCTTCAAACAGTTGAATATTTTTTCTCTTCGCAGGTTTCATTTATCTTCATGTGCTCTTGTATGACACAGGATGCCAGGAACCAAGTGGTAAGAGTTAATCATGTACTTAAAATCAAATGACCTCCACATACCAGCCTTGTCCTCAACATCAAAAGCCAAAAGTGGCAGGTAAGAAAATGCCTAATGTATTTAGTACTTGATGAGGTGCCCCTCACAGGTTGTGTCCTGAATACACTTACCCTAAAATAACCACAAAACCCATAAGCTAATAGTTGACAATGAAAAGTATAAACTAATTATTTTTAAACCTCGGAGATGGTAATAATGACTTTATTTTAAGTTAAAACTTAATGGCTAACTTGTGCTTTCAAACAGTTGGGCCTTTTTGCTTTTCGCAGTTTTTATTTACCTTCATTTATTCTTGGGTTTCATATGATGCCAGGAATCAAGGCGGTAAACGGTTGTGATGTCTTTAAAATCACATGACCCCCACATAACTCACTAGTGTGCAACATTAAAATTATAAAGTGTTTGGTAAGAAAATACCCAGTGGCTTTAGTACCTCATTACAAAGTATATGCTAAATATTCTTACGATAAGATAATTAGAAAACCCATAAACTAATAACTGACAAATAAAAGTATTAACAATCTTATTTCTACACCTCGCAGATGGTAATGATGACCTCATTTTAAGTAAAGATCCAGTGTTTCCCTTGTGCATCAAATAGTTTAAACTTCTTGCTCTTAGTAGTTTTTCTTAACGTTCATCTGCTCTTGGTTGACATAGAATGCCAGGAATTAAGGTGGTAAATGATGATCATGTACTTAAAATCACATGACCCCCACATACCACCCTAGTCTGTAACATCAAGATCCTAAAGTGGTAGGTAAGACAATTCCATATAGGTTTAGTACTTGATGAGGTGGTCCACACAGAGTGTATCTTAAAGACACATACCCTAAAATAATCAGAATACCTAAAAGCTAATAGTTGACAATAAAAAGTAAAAACAATATTATTTCTATACGTTAGAGATGGTAATAGTGACTTTATTTTAAGTTAAAACCCAATAGTTACCTTATGCCTTCAAACAGTTGGACCTTTTTGCTCTTCCTGGTTTTTATTATTCTTCATCTGATCTTGGGTGACATGTAATGCCAAGAATCAAGGTGGTAAACGAGGATCGTGTACTTAAAATAACATGAGCCTCACATACCACCCCATTCCGCAACAACAAATTTATAAAGTGGTGGGTGAAAAAACCTAATGGCGTTAGTACCTGATGAGGTGCTCCCCACAGAATAAGTATATCCTAAAAATTCTTATTATAAAATAATTAGAAAACCCATTTTACTCGTTTCCTAGCTGACGAACCTTAGGTCAATAGCAAATTTCGTTATTGAATTTTGAAACAGTTAATGAAAATTCGCTACCAAAACGCACTTACTGCGTCTCGATTTTTTTACAAACATGCACTATACTTCGATGAAAAATGCAAAAATGCAATAAGGAACGTTAAAAAAAATTGTAGGTATCACCAACGACTTATGGGCCAGCCTGTGATTGTCAAAATAATTTTATAAGATGCAGCTCAAGAGACCCTATAGGTAATGTATACAATTTTTTCTCGTATCTTGCATAATAACAATTATATTGGGCGTTACCGTAGAAATGCGCCACCCTGTATATATGTAAACAGAAAGTAAACCCGGACATGGATTCTAGCGCGCCTAGTTTTCGCTCATTTGAAGAAATCTTTTAATAATTCAAAAGCCACGGTCTCCTCATTAACGATTTTTTTCTACGAAAATTAACTAAAAATTATAGAGCGTTAAACCATGAACTTAACTAAAACTACTGCCAAAGCATCAGTGAAAGGGTCTATTTGAAATGAATTTTCTGGAAATATTTTAGTAAAATGAAGAGCAATGATGGTTGAAGCTGAAACTTAAGGGTTTTCAGAACACCCTTTACACAATCCGTATTTATTTCAGGTTCTTTGCCTAAATGTTGCCAATTTTAACGTTTCAAATCGCGACTTTTTACGTTTTGAGGAAAACCCCAATTTTTTTCTTTAAATGCCTCTAACTTTTTTGTCTTTAAACTTAAGTTATTCACCCTCTATATATATATATATATATATATATATATATATATATATATATATATATATATATATATATATATATATATATATATATATATATATATATATATAATTGAAACTGGCCCTGGATATGGGTTATAGGGGGCCTAGTTCGCGCTCATTTGAAGAAATTTTTTCTAAATTCAAAAGTCAGTGCAATTAGTATGCTGTACTGACGAGCTCTAATTAAAGCGAAATCGGTCTACGGTTCGAATTGTGGTGAGAATACATCTAGAGAATACATTTGTCCCTATATTGAAGACGAAATGGGCCAGGGGTGACAATTTACTAAATTGTTGGTTGGTTGTATACAGTCTCTATTTTGTAACATTCTGTGTTAGTTGGAGCTGCCGTGACAACATACTACTTGCTTCCGCAACGAGATGCCGACACAGTTAAAATCGTGTCTTACATCTCACTTTGTTTTGGGAGGCTGGCTACCATAGCCGTATTACTTTATGGGTGTATTTTCGCAATTAGTATGCTGTACTGACGAGCTCTAATCAGAGCGAAACCGGTCTACGGTTCTAATTGCGGTGAGAATACATCTAGCCTTACTGCTTACTAACTTTTACACATTCACTTCGGATAGATGCGATTTTACCAATGACTGTCTTTAAAAACTATATGTACATCTAAATATGAAACGTAACTAAATTAGAGCCTTGGTGGTTCAGGGGCAAGAACGCGTGCCTCTGAACCGAAGGGTACTGGGTTCAATTCCAGGGTACTTCTTTCACTTTTTCAGTACAAACTGTAACATTAACATCAACCGAGGTTCTGGCATTGTATTTGAGCAAGTTGAATGTCTGCACGTTCCGCCCTTAGGAGGGGGTGTTAAGCCGTCGGCCCCATGTCCATGCGATGTTGGGCACGTTAAAGATCCCTACCATCCTTACAGAAAGGCAGGGGTTCGGCAAAATTTCCAGGATAGTGAGGTGAAACTGCTCTCTGGCGTCGGTGATTGGCCATAGTCGCGGAAATAGGCCGACGTTAAAGAAACAAAAACACATAAATTACTCATTCTAGAAACTTCCACAGTTACGTTGTCGTCTATTTGCATTGAAAATTGAACTCTATTTAAGCTTTCACTTTAAATTTGGAAAGAAAACCAGCTTTACTATGTTACTATTGGCAAAGATGATTGATTCTGCTTTTCACAGTTGTATTGTATTGAATTTGCAAATATTTAAGAAAGAAATCAGGTATGTAATAAAAAAAATGCAGGCATAAATGTTCAATTATGTATGAAGATAGAAAATTGTGGTTGTGAAGTAAATTTGGCTTTTTTTAGTTTTCTGATTAAGATACTGTTTTTGTTATATCTATAAAACGTTCCAAGCTTCCTTGTTAGAGACTGTTGTCGTGTTTTCCTGGGTCCTCTATGCTATTTAATTTTATTTTAATGATGCTCATGTGGTATATGGACTTTTCCTTGATTTAAGTAAGGCATTTGACTCGATAAGGCATGATATACTGTTAGCAAAACTAGAAACATATAGTATAAGAGGTTTTCCTTTGAAGGCTTTTAGAATCTTATTTAGATAACAGAAAACAGAACTTAGTTGGGTATGGTGACGATGGCAAGAAAATAAGTTCCACATATGGAATCATAAATAAGGGAGTTCCCCAAGGTTCGATTTTGGGACCTTCCTTGTATATAATTTACACAAACGACCTGCCAAACTGGATAGATAAAAGGATCAACATGTATGCTGATGATACCGCAATTGTTTTTTCAGACCATAATATCCCCAGACTTAAGACTGACATACAGCAAGTGTCTAAAATACAGTATTGGTTCATGGTGAATAACCTGGCACTGAATCTTCATAAAACAACGGTCATTGAGTGCAACACCAAAGCAAAGGAACAAAAAAAGATGATTGAACTGGAAGCTTCAAAATCCGATCCACTGGTATACTCAGCAAAGTTTTTTGGGTTAAAACTAGACGCGAACTAGACTGGAAGAATCATATAGACGAAGTGGCCAAGAAAATTTCAAAAGGCACGTACCTTTTGAGAACGCTCTCTAAAGCATCTTCTAAAGCTACAGTGATTACAGCTTATAATGCATTGGTTGGATCTATATTGAGATATGGGATAATACTGTGGGGCGGTTCAGTAAATATGAATAAGCTGCTTTTAGCACAGAAGAGATGTATAAGATCAATGTTTAACCTGAAACAAGATCATAGTTGTAGAAGTTATTTTTAAGAAAATAATATACTTACCTGCTATGCGATTTATGTACTAGAGGCTTCACTTTTTGTGAAACAAAACATGGACATATTTTCTACAAATATACAAGATCACTACGAGCTACGTGGAAAATAAAATTTAAACCTGCCCAGAGCAAGAGTCACTCGGCTACAGAAAAATGCAAAATTTACTTTAATAAAAATTTACAAGATTCGAAAAACAATCCGAGATGAAACAAACAAGCATTTTAAAAAAAGCTTAAAAATATATATTGGAAGAGAATCCTATATATACCATGGGATAATTTTGCAATATGAACTGTTAGTTTGATTTACTTTACTATAAAGGTGTTGTATAAAATAGGGATGTATTATATGTAGAATTTGTTTTGATTTATTTATATTAAGCTCAATACCCAACGGGTAATATAGTTAAATTGACTATATATATTTTGAGTTAATAAATGATATCTATCTATCTATCTATCTACCTATCTATATATTTAATAGGTCCCTCCAGACATGCACATTTCCGGATCTGTGGAAAATTTCCAGGATTACACCTGTACACAACAGCGGTTTCCCATCTGAAATTCCGAATTACCGACCAATTGCAATACTTTCTAATTTCGCAAAGGTATTTGAGATGTGTTTACATAGATTTGTCTATTCTTCGATCAAAAGTTACATGTCTCCCTTCCATCACGGTTTGTGCCTAAACGTTCCACTTGCACCAATCTCACCGTGATGACACAATATATTTTCAACGCTTTGGATGTACAAGGCCAAGTCGATGTAATTTATACAGACTTTTCAAAGGCCTTTGACATAACTAGTCACGAGAGCATTTTGTCGAAGCTGGACAGGCTGAAATGCTCCTCTCAACTGGTTACAATTTTTCGTTCCTACCTCTAAAATAGAACTCAGTACGTGGTCTATGGTGGTCACCATTCCGGGAACTTTGTTGCAACGTCTGGAGTTCCTCAAGGTTCAAACTTGGGTCCTTTGCTTTTCCTTATTTTCATAAATGGCTTACCTGCGAGTCTTGGATGCGGCAAGCTGCTTTTTGCTGATGATTTAAAGATATATACACAGTACACAGATTGATTCTCTGGAAGATTGAATTGCACTCCAAGTTGAACTAAACAAGGTGCACAAATGGTTGAAGAAAATTACCTGGACATGAATATCACTAAGTGTCATATCATTTACCAGGAGAAAGCAGTTTTTTGTTTACTACACATATTCTACAACTAGTATTCGAAAATGTAGCACCACGATTGTCGACTTAGGGGTTGTATTTGACCCTCAGCTTTCTTTTAGTGAGCACATTTCAAATACTGTCCTTTCGGCCTTACGTATATTGGGTTTCTTTATAAGAAATGGCAGTCGCTTTACAAGTGCGCAGGCTTTGAAAGCATTATTTTATGCATACGTTAGGTCTAGGCTTGAATACTGCTGCCTAGTATGGAATTCTTATTGCAGGTGTCATTTTTCTACGATTGAAAGAGTGAATTGAAGATTTATGAAATACCTCAACTATAAAATTCTTGGTGTCTATCCCCCAAAAGGTGCATCTGAAGAAAGTCTTCTACTACACCTGAGTGAAACGTCTCTACTGAGAAGTAAAATTATTATCTCCTTAAAGTTCCTTTACGGTGTCCTGTATGATGGGAGTGACGTTCTAGACTGTCCGCAGCCTAGGTCAAATCTTATGCTTAGATCGCCTATCTACTTCATAACGTCTAACTTTAACAACATTAATCAAAATTGTGATATAAATGAGGATCCAATCAACTATATTTTAAGGTTTCTGGTCCAAATGTAAAACATCACTCGATTACTCAAGTCGCTGTAGTTGTGTGCCTGTTTGTATTGATTGAAGTTTGGTTTCATTACTTTTATAATTTTATAGAGTTATGCTTTGTTTGTTATTTAATATTTTTTTTCATTATTATTTATATTATTTCGAATTCAATTTTAATATTCTTATAATATATGAGATATGCTTTACTTGTTATTTTATTTATTAATTTAGGGTTATTGTATCTCTTAATTGTATATGAGTATATGTACTTGTTTGATCTATAATATCCTATAATGGAAAATCTGTTCTTTTGGGTATTTAAATAAATAAATAAATAAAGACAATTAGTTTTGTTTTAAATAGTATTTCAGATGTAAATAATTTAATTATGAAATCGGGGTTACAAAAACACTCACACTTTTTTGTTTGCCTAGCTCTGTATATTTTTATATTTTCCGATATTGTCTTCTGTAGATTATTTGAGTTCAGTATGTAATCTCTAATCCGGTGTTTTTTAATTTCTTCGACCTTTCTGTGGTCTCCATTTCTCTGTTCCTATAAACTTGCTGAGTTTATTCGTCCTTCTTAACCAGGTTTATAATTGACATTATTGTCTTTGTTTGTTAGCTATCTTTCTGATCGGTTGAAATTTCTTTCTTATAATAAGTCGGATACATTTAGCGCTACATCAGGAGTTCCCCAGGGTTCCAATCTTGGACCTCTATTATTTTTAATTTATATTGATGACTTAAACGAGACTATTGACTATGATTTTTTGATGTATGCAGATGATGGAAGTTGTTTCACAAAATAGAGTCCACCCAAGACTGCTCATTTCTCCAAGATCGGCTTACATCCTTAAATTCCTGCTGTAGTAACAATAAGCCTACTCTTAATGTTTCAAAATGTCAAGTTGCTAGCTATTCCTTGAAGCGATCACCAATACTATTTGCTTATAGCTTGAATTGAAAAGATCTGCATCTTTAAAAGACCTAGGTGTCAATTTTGACCAAAGATTATCATTTATTGAACATATTGATTATGTCACCTCATCAGCTGTGAGACTGTTACGTTTCATAGGGCGTAATACGAAATCCTTCTTGGGTACTGGTTCCGTGGTATGGAATCTACGAAATCCTTCTTGGGTACTGGTTCCGTGGTATGGAATCCCCTCTATACTTATAACAAAAATTTACTTATTTTCATTTTCTCCGGCGAGTAGTCGGGTAACATGAGTCTCAGAGAGTAGGTCGACTTAGGGCACTAGCTTATCACTCACATAATTACACAAATTAGGAATCAAAACAAGCATGTCACTTCAAGTAGGTTTATTTTAAAAAGTAAAAGCTTAAGGCAGATTTGTAAAAAAAATGACTATTATTTTAAAAGAATATAAACAAATTAAAAGTAATAAAATATCCATTAGATTTAGATTAAAAAGAAAATTTTACATTAAGCTGTCCTTCTGCATGCACAGAAAAAGTTAACCATTAATGCATATTGAAAATGTACACAATCCAAAGGCAAAGTGAATATAGACTAATTTTAAAACAGAGTTATGAAAAGTGAGGCATTTTATGAAGTTAAATTTATATAAAAATGAAATTGTATACGAAAAATGAAGCAATGGTTAGTTTTCGCACTTTAGTGACACTTAGTTTAATTTCCGATGTATATCCTGCTGTCTCCTGGTTTCGATGTGCACCATATATATCATTGCTCAGGTGGATTCTGTGTCTTGCCCTCTTCGTGGATAATATGTTGTAACGGTGGGCATTAGAGTGCCTGCCTCTGCTACAGTTATGGCAGGTGGGGCCTTGAGTGTGTATTGCCTACTTCAGATGACTTGTCACTGCTTCTTTAGATGTTCATGGTGCCTTTAGTATGTTACTGCCTTTGGTATGTTACTGCCTTTAGTATGTTACTGCTTCTTTAGATATTTTGTTGCTGCTTCTTCAGATTTTTTTTTTAATTTCAACAACACACCACGAGGGCTTACAGCCTAAATACTATCGTACCGTGGATGTTGGCAAGGAGGAAAGAGGCAGCTTGTTAATTCTGGACTTGAAGGTTTGGAGGTTCGGAGGAGAAGGAAAAACATGTACCGGCAAGGAATTCCACAACTTGGAAGTCCTCGGGACAAAAGAGCAGGCATAACAAGATGTTCTATGTCTGGTGACCTGGACAGTAAAAGGGTGCATTCGCTCTGTTCCCCTGGTAGATCTGTTGGGGGCAGCAGGTGGGGGAACTATGGAGGAAAGCTCCTCTGAGCAGTGCCCGTGCAGATATCTACAAAAGAGAGAGAGGTCACCAACGGCACGTCGGTGGGCAAGGGAAGGCAGCCTTTGGGTGATGGTAGGGTCACCGATGAGACGTATAGCTCTCTTTTGAATGGAGTCCAGGATAGCGAGTGTAGAAGCGGCAGCTGCACCCCAGATGTGGGGGCAGTATTCGAGGTTTGGCATTATTTGTGAAGTATATAAGGTATAGAGATTAGCTGGTGAAAAGTATTTGCGAGCCCGGAAGAGGAAACCTAATTTCTTAGCAGCCGCTTCTGCAATTGATGTGACATGTTGGTGCCAATTAAGATTTCGATCCACAGAAATGCCAACAAGAGAAAAGGACTCATTACTTTGAATAACTTGGTTGTTCATTGTGATGGGTCTAGGGCTGGTGTATCTTTTATGAGAAAGAAAGCAAGACTGAGATTTGGTGGGGTTGAATTGTACAAGATTTCTACTTCCCCAGTCTAATATTTTTTGGAGATCCACGGGGACAGAACCCTCCATGAGTCTGCGATCCTTATCCAATTGGGCTAAATTTGAGTGGAGGGTGCTGTTGTCCGCGTAACTGTGAACTGGGTTGGATGTGCTACAGAGGAGGTCATTGATGTGGAGAAGAAACAAAGTAGGGGCTAAAGCTAAACCTTGAGGAACTCCTGCATTAATTGGATACAGTTTAGAGGAATGGCCATCCACGACAACAGATATGCTCCTGTTGGAGAGGAAATTTGCTGTCCAGGTACAAAGTTTTGGTGGTAGGCCATAGGCAGGAAGTTTATTAAGCAGCGCTGCGTGCCAGATCTGGTCGAATGCTTTGGATATGTCTAGAACAACAATCTGCGATTCACCGTGTTGTTCCATAGACTTGTTCCAAGAATGGGTGACAAAGGAAAGGAGGTCGGCAGTCGATCTGCGCTGACGGAATCCATACTGCCTGTCGTGAATTAGACTGTGTTTTTCAAGAAAGTTTAGTAATTCGGTGTTTATATACTATTCCATCACTTTAGAGACGACTGAAAGGAGAGAAATAGGCCTGTAGTTGCTAGGAAGCGCTTTGGATCCTTTCTTGGGGATGGGTTGTACTCGAGCAGTTTTCCAGTTACTAGGGAATATGCCTTTATTGTAAGATATCTAAAACAGACGAGTCAGGACAGGAGCAAGTTCTGGTTGCGCATTTTTTGAGAACAATTGCTGGGATCTCGTCAAGGCCAGAGGCTTTCCTGGTATTAAGAGAAGAGAGCATCTTTCGTACGTTTTTGGTTTTGAAAATGATATCCGTCATTTTATGCGCGACATTGGGGACTGTTGGTGGTTGAACATTTGGAGGTGGGTTGAGAGTATAATTGCCGCCGAACAACGAAGCAAAAAGTTCAGCCTTGCCCAGGGCGGTAGAAACAATTTCATCCCTTGTGACAAAAGGTGGGAACGTGCTATTGCAGAAATTATTCCCAATAGATTTAGCAAGAGTCCAGAAGGGTTTGCCGCCGTTGGAGCTTGAGAGGACTTTGTTTTTGATGTGGTTATTAAACGAGTTTTTTGCCTCAGAAAGAATGCGGAAATAGCGGTTTCTTGCGTCGTTAAATGCTTGACGATTTTCTTGACTTGGATTTTGTGAGCTTTGACCTTTTCAAGTCTGGCCTTGTCACAGCATTTAGAGAACCAGGGCTTTTGAGTAGCTGAAGAGGTTTTCTCCGTACGTAAAATAAATAATGCCATGCCAGCTTGGATAATTTCGGTGACGTTTTGTGAGATATCAGAGGAGTCAGGATGAGAAAAGCAGACAGACGACCATGGAAATGAGGAAAAGTAATCCCGCATTTCGTCCCAGTTTGCGGAGTTGTAGTGCCAAACGACACGTGAGTGTGATTACTGTGAGACCTCGGGTTGCATTGCGCAGGAAGTAGTGAGCATGCCGTGGTCTGAGCGACCAAGGGGGGCGGTGACTGATGTCTTATAGCATTCAGGTTTTGTAGTAAGAAGGAGATCCAAGGGATTTGAGCTGTGTGTTGGGATACGAGGAAAGTAAGTAGGTTGCTGAACCATATTGGATAAAGGATTGCTGACTGCAAAGGCCTCCGCTGCTCTCCCTTGTGGATCAGTTTTTGAAGATCCTAGCCATTCCTTATTATGGACATTGAAGTGGCAAAGAATAGTGACCTCGGAGGGAGGATATTCAGAAATCAGATAGTCGTTTTTTTTCAGAAAGGTAGTCAAAGAGCTGGACCAAGTTGTTGTCAGAAGGTGACCGGTAAATGCAACAGATGAATTTAGTTGCAGCCCTGAGAGAGTGTTTTATCCATAGTATGTCTTTTCTTCCAGCTTCTAAATTGGGAAGTCTGGTGCAGGGTAGAGTGCTACGCACGTATGCGCACACGCCTCCATGCAATCTAAAGGAAGTAAGGAGCTCATACCCCGGGAAATTAAGGTGATTAGTGGCTGTTTTGGCACTGATTTGGGTTTTGGTGAGGAAGAGGAGTTGGGGCCTGTTAGCCTGGAGGAAATGGTGGACGGAGTTCAGGTTAGAATTTAGGCCACATATATTCGAAAAGATAACTTGTTAGATCATTGTGTGGCTTTTTACTGCCTCCTTCAGATAATGTGTTACTGCCTCCCTCAGATGATGTGTTACTGCCCCCCTCAGACCAATGAGTAAGACTTTGTGGCTCTCTAGTGTGCCATGATTAATTGTTCGATTAACAAGTTTAATTAGAAAAGAATGAATTGACCGATGGAGCTTGAATTGATTGGTTGTGATAGGAGAACAATGCTGTCAACAGTTAATAAGTTCAACAGGCTGCAGGTTAACCAACTGTCATAGAGCTTGGGACTCTATGTGATTAGATAGAGATGGGGAGCGCTACGTCATAATTCTCAAAAGGGGTATATCATTAAATGTAAAATGGGGATAAGCAGTAAATGAAATAAATAAATGTAATGTTTTGAACGTTACATACTCTTCATATTGGTCGAGTGGAAAAGATACAAAGAAGGTTTATAAAATACCTTTCCTTCAAGCTCGATGGTGTATATCCTTCTCAAGTTCTTAACTATTCGCTTTATCTGGAAAGATTTGGGTTTCTGGCTCTTCATCTGAGAAGACTGCTTGATGGTGTTGGTTTTTCATACAAGATCTTGCATAATAAGGTTGACTGTTCTTATTTATTGTCTCTAGTATGTTTTAAAATTCTACGACTATGGAAACATGGAGCTATTAACTTATCATAGAGATATTTTGGTAAAGTCACCTATATACTTTATTATACCTATATACTTTATTATTAATACTATTAATCAAATGTGTCCTACTTGCGACGTAAATTGCGATTCTTTGAGGAACATTTGCCATTCCATTGCCGCTTATTTTGATACAATTTTTAAAAATTAAAACTGTGTAACACATGTTATTTTGTCATGGATATATTTTTGCATTAAATTTAGGTTGTAGCAATTTATATTATTTGTTAGGTTTGGTTTTGCTAGAATTATTGTAATTAGTTTTTGTTAGTTAGGTAATTATTAATTATATAATATACCTATTAGTTATGCTGTACTATTGTTTTGCAGTAATCTATATTGATTTCTTCTTCTTTGTATGCTTTTACCCTGTAATTGGTTGTAACTGTTGGGTAAATAAATAAATAAAATAAATAAAAAATAAAATTATTATTTGATACTTCCATAAAAATATATAATATAATTTATATAGAGCCGCGCTGGTTCAGTAGTAAGGACGTGTACAGCTGAACTAAAGGATACTGCCTTCGATTCTCAGGGTTCTCCTTTTTACTTTTTCAGTACATACTCATTGGCACCACGGTTCTGTCATTGTATTTGAGCAAGTTGAATGTCTGCACGTTCCGCCCTTCGGAGTGTGCGAAAAGCCGTCGGTCCATACGATGTTTTGCACGTTAAAGATCCCTACCCACCTTACAGAAAAGCAGGTGATCAGCTAATTTTCTGGGATGGTGAAGTGAAACTGATCCCTGGCGACGGTGATTATATATTATCACAGAAATTTTTAATATTATTTTAAAAGCTCCCTAAATCTACATGGAAAGACACACTATGTTCAATTTTTACAGGATTTTAAAGTTAAGGGGTGTAACATGTTGGAGGTCTCACCTTGTACATTGAATAATTACATAACAGTTTGCATCTAAGCAGCTGCTTTGGTAAATAAAACCCATTATTAAAATGTTAGAATATTTTTATTTTAATATCTACTAATGTACAAAAATAAAATATCCACCATTATTTCTACCAACTTTCATTACTAGTGTTAAAATAATGTTTAGTCAACTCTCTTCCACACACTGCCTTTGTTTACGTGGATCCATTATAAATATGCCATGGTACTTCATATTGCTACAATCGATTATCTCCATAATAAATAATTTCACGGATGGGCAAACTGAAAAAAAGTAAATGTTGATTTAATGATTTAGTAACTACTCTGATGGTGGTATATAATATACAGACTGGAAAACAATATGGAACCAAGCAAATAACTTTAAAACAAAAACGACGATATTGATGGATAATTGTAAGTAAGTGTAATGGCGCAAAGTGCATCTAGAGGGGGTTTTTGCTGTATATATACTTCTGATTTAACCAGAAGCACCTTCACCTACTAGATCTACACACTTCGGCAGTGTGGGTCGCCCCGACGTAGTAGCAGTGGTGGGGAGGCCAACTCCAAGCAAGTAGGTCATAATGGGCCCTTTTTGCCAACCCCAGTAACCCAGCAACCATGCTCTGCTCTTCCTCAGTTCTGTCGCCAAACCGCCTCGACCTCGAGATGAAGGCCGTGACGGTCTTCAATTGGACGGTACTTACCTGATTCCTCTGCAGAGTCCTCGATCCGAACAATTCTGGTCAAAGACTCCCAAAAGCCTAGCATTCACACAGGTAGTGGTAGGACGTTTCTTCATCCTCGCCGCATTCCTGGCAAATGGGATCCCTCTCTACGCCTATCAATGTGAGGTGTCTTCTAAGGGCGCAGTGGCCTATCAGCACCCCAAGGATGCGGCGAAGCGTAGGTCGACTCCTTCCGCGTAGCTAGACAGCTTTATCTCTGTCCGGCCCCTCCACGAAGTCCCTCGCCTGCCTGCAGCCACCAACCGACCCCCAGTGCCTCTCCATTGCTTTCTCGGTCCACCTGACTAAGGCGACATAGACTGTCTTCCTATTTATGCCTATCGCAGGCTCCGGGTCACAGAACGGCCGCCGGGAACCGAGTCTTGCGAGATTATTCGCCACCTCATTACCCGCTACGCCACAGTGTCCCGGAACCCACACCAGTTGCACCTCCTTCGTCCTGGCTAGCCCTCTTAGGGCGTCAGCGCACTCCTGAACCAGTGTTGACCTGATTCTGGCTGCGCAGACTGCCCGTAGGACCGCCTGGCTATCCGAGCAGACGTACATATATTTCTCGGGACTCCTCTTCACATCCTGTCTATTGGCCACAGACAGGATAGCATACACCTCTGTTTCGAATGCCGTGGTATATGCGCCAAGAGCATAGCTCTCGCGCACCCCCAGGCCGTCGATGTATATTTTTGCCCCGGAGGATTGTTGGTCCTCCAGCCGCGATCTGTCGGTGAAAGAGACCAGGCTTGCGGGCTGGAATGCTACCTCATTTTCCCTCCACTGATCCCTACTGGGGATCCGGAGGGTGTATGGCCTAGTCAACCTAATATCGTCCTCGGCATTCCGCACCTTTATGGCGGAAATCGGAATTTCCTTTTCCACCTCCTTGGCGACTCTTGCATGCCCTATTACTGCTCCCTCTCCGCACCAGTTTCCTGAGTCTCGCATTCTAAGATGCGACGCCATAGCCTCCCTTCTGATACAGATGAGAAGCGGTGGCAGCATCAACAGGACCTCTAGCGCGGCTGAGGGTGTCGTCCTCATAGCGCCTGTGAAACCCAGGATTGCCAGCCTTTGGAGTTTGGCCAGCTTCCTGCTGGTAGTTTAGTTCACACCACACAACCAGACCAACGCCCCATAGAGGATTCTCGGCCTGACGATCGCAGTGTAGATCCAATGAAGGATCCGAGGATTAAGTCCCCAGGTCCTCCTTATCACACGACGCATCTACCAAAGGGTTGCTACTCCCTTCCTCACTACTCGTTCTATTTACGACCCCCATGTTAGTTTGGGGTCCAGGATCACCCCCAGATATTTGACCTCCCGCACTAAGGCTAAAGGTTTTCCAAACTTCACGGGCGCCCCGAACCCCTCTACCTTCCTCTTCTTGGTAAATAGGATCATCTCCGTCTTCGCCGGGTTTACGGAGAGTCCCTGCTTACCACACCACCTTTCGATTATGCTACAGGCAGCTTGCATGCACTCACAGACGACGCCGTGGAACTTGACGGTGACTAAGACCAGCCCATTATCAGCGTACGCCTTGGCGTAAAAGCCATTCTCAGAGAGTCGCTCTTGCCGTCCATGACCACACACCATAGATGGGGCGAAAGGCAGCTGCCCTGAGGACAGCCGCCGGTCACCCCAACGTCCAACCCCCGGCCCCTCAAGGTCAGCGAAACTCTCCTGTCCTCCAGCATGCTCGCCACCCAGCTTATTAGGGACCTCGGCGTTCCCCTATCCTGTAGGGCGGTACAGACCGTATCCGTCCTTGCCTTATCAAAGGCCCCCTCCACATCGAAGAACACAGCTAATGTGCTCTCCCCGTAGTGTAGGGCCCTTTCCACCTTCCGTGTCACAGCATGGAGCGCCGTTTACGTCGACTTTCACTGCTGATACGCGTGCTGACCTTTATAGAAGGGGTGATCCTTTAGGATCCCTCCCAACATAAACCTATCTACTATCTTTACTAATGCCTTAAGCAGAAATAATGTAAGGCTGATTAGCCTGTATGCCTTGGCCAGCGTGTAGTCCTCCCTTCCCGGCTTGGGAATGAAGACCCCCCTAACCCGGCGCCAGGCCTTTGGGACGTAGCCCCACGCCAGGCTGGCCCGGAAAACCTCCCTTATGTTGGGAAGCACTATATCCCGGCCCCTCTGGAGCAGGGCTGGAAAAATCCCATAACAGCCTGCGGACTTGAAAGGAGCAAACTCGCCCACCGCCCAGTCTATAGAGGCACCCGTGACCACGCTCTCTGCCAGCTGCCGGTTCGCATTCGGGACCGTCCACCGGCCCAGGTCGGCAGTCCCTGTGACGGCTCCACCGCCCACGAGGTGAACTTCGGCGAGATGACTCAGGGTCTCCTCACTGGTGCTTGTCCAGCTGCCGTCCTGTTTCCTTAAGGATCCTACATTGCTGCCTACCTCCTGTTTGAGTAGCCTTACCAGCCTGGCTGCGTCCGGCAGGGAGTTGACTTCCCCGCAGTACGCGCTCCAACTAGCTGGATTACTCCGTCGCAGTTTCTTCTTAAACTCCCTTCTGGCAGTCTTAAATTCGTCCCAGGCCGCTTGACTCGATTCTTGGACGGCTCGGGTTAAGGCTCTCCGAGTCCGCCCGCGTAGTACGGCGAGATCCCTGTTGGACGGTTCCCCCCTAAGTGGTCTCGTAGGCTGCCATGATTCTACCTTCTAGGGCCTCAACCTCACTATCTAATGCCCCTGTAGAGAGTCTTCGCCCCTCTGTGCTCCTTGGCGACCCACCGAGGCCTATTAGATAGGCATCCCAGTCGGCCTTCCTTGGATTTCTCCTGGGGGGAGGATCTCACGGTCCACATCCAATTCAAAGATGATTATACGATGATCAAACATTGATATGTGTTCCATCACCCTCCAGTTAGATATATCCTCCGTTATTACTCTGCTCGCTAGCGTGATGTCGATCACCTTCTGCCGGATGCGATAGACAAACGTTTGAGCTGTACCTCTATTTAATATCTGTTGTAGCCAAATACTCTAGTAGAGCCTCACCGCGTGAGTTGGTATTTGTGCTGCCCCACAATCTGTGGTGAAAATTGGCATCGCAGCCTATTATCAGTTGTAACCCATGTTCCCTCGCGAAATCGACGATACGCACAAATTCCTCCGACGGAGGCAGCCCCCGCCGATCGTAGGGAACATAAAGGTTGCACATCATAACCTTAAGCCTTATATTACTCACCTTATACTCCAGGACAGCTACTGCGGCGTCTCTGGACCTGAGCTCCGGCAGCAACATCACGTCCAGATCCCTCGACGCCAGTATGCATGTCCTAGGTTGTTCCTCCTCTGCTTCGCCACCAACTAGGATGTTGAAGCCGATTCCTCCAAGCCCTCTCATTTGCTTCCTATACACCTCAGGCTTTTGGATCAACACAACTCTGCCTGGGCCGCCTGCGAGGAGCTTTTCCAGCTCCCCAGTGGCGTCCTGGCTATGCTGTAGGTTGATCTGGCCCACCCGCAGTAGCCCCGCGAATTTAATCGCGACGCCGCCCGGGCGGAGACCTCCTCTGGTCAGATCCCATCCGCGGGCCGGGCGGAGGCGACCGCACTCCTTGTCGGAACTCTGGTTACACTCAGAGTCACCAACTCGAAATACAGCCGCCCGCTTTGCCCGTCCAGCTCGCGAGCCACCCCGGGCCCCACCGAGAAGACCAGACGCAAAGCCCCAGGTCCTCCTGCCGTCTCCAGGTGCCGCCATTGCCCAACATTGAGCGAGCGGTTCTGGAGAGCAAGCATCCTGACAACACCTTCTAGGTCCACCTCTTGACTACTGAGCCATAAGCCGATCCGGACCGACCATGGGGCGCCCCCTGCCCTTACGGCCGTATTTTATAGCTCCAGTTATGATTCTCAAGGGTTTGTATTAAAGCCTGTTGACTTTAGTCAGTAAAGTATTGCAGGCTGAGCCATAAAAAATTGATCCATAATCAATAATAGATCTTGTATAGGATCGATAAAACATCATACCAACCGAAACATCAGATCCATAGTTTTTACGAGTCGTATATTTTAATATGTTAAGGCTCCTCTCAACTTTGTTGGATATATGTTCGATATGATTTCGCCATGTTAGTTTTTGATCTAGAAATCGACCAAGGTAAGTGACGGAAAATTTAATATGAAATGTGAGATCCCCTAACTGTATGCTCTGAGTATTTGGCATTCTATGCCTTGTAAATGTTACTACTGTTGACTTTTCGGTACATAGATTAAAACCATGTGAGTATATTAATTTATTAAAGGAACCAACGAACTTTGAAATTTTTCTAAATGCAGTTTGAATGAGGAACAAATAATTTCAACATGTGATGTAAAAATATTTATTTAATTAAACGTATTTACATTTCATTATTTGTTGTTGACCTTACTGAGTGAAACTGTTCCATACTAGGTACAGACGTAAATACTATTTCTCTGGCTTCACAAATGTGTTTTTTTCGTAACCGGTTTCGGTGTTTGACAATTGGACAGGACAAAATTGAATTAATTTATATGTAGCAACGGATTTTTATCTGTAGTTAGTGATAAATTCGTATAAATCAATACAATATTGTTATGTCTGATGAAGCTGCCAACCAGCGCAACCGGTTACAGAAAAGAAAACGAACATTTGTGAACGGAAATAGTCTCTACGTCTGTATTAAGTATTTACATTTACAGATAACGTATGCCTACAAATTAGAACATATTACAAACCTATTCTATTTAGTTAGGCTAATACAAAAAGGAAAAATAAGATACAACAGTTATAATATAAAAAATTATTTAATGCGTCTGACATTTTTTACAAGCAAACCAAAAAGATGATTTTTGGTTTCAGATATTGACCATGCTATTTCTACAATATTCTGTTTTTTTACGTGCAAATTTGTTGTATTACAATGTTCTGTTTATATTTATACAATTTACATTAAAACACAGAAATTAAACGTTTGCATTTAGTGTTATCATAGCAAAATAAAGAATTTTTACTCAAAAATTGTGTGTTGCCTAGAAACAGGACAATTTCCTTCTTTTACATACCAGCCCAACTTGGATGAAACAGCTCTTTCTATAGGGTGGCGCATTGAAAACTAAACACACCGATTTGCGTCCAGAGATTTTTTTTTTAAGAAACGCTGAAACACGTCAATTTTAATATTGAGGGGGACATGTTTTGACATAAAACTCAACGTTGTCACATCAACCCCTTAAGGGTTTGTGCAGCTCTTCGCTTGAATTAATACTCAACAGGAAATACTTATACTAATTATAACACATTCAGAAATACATAGATAATTGAATATCGAGTCAATCCAGAACTCACCACGTGGAGGTGACTGCATCTCGAGTTCCACCCTCCCACCACCCTTCAATTCTGTCACTTACTCATTTCTTATAGCGTGACATTGTCTCTCGTTTTGTAACTTCGGCAAGATTTTTCTAGCGTCTAGCTTAACTCGTGTGTAGCCATCCCTCGATTTTTCACGACACAATTTCGATGAAGCATCCGTTATTATTTTGACGCACCTTTCGACTGCCTGTGTGTGGCAAGGGCAAAGATCGAATGTTGGCATCTGCTCCTTGGTAGTAATGTCTAAAAGCTGTTCTTCATAGTCAATTTCTTGCTGGGATTTTGTTCCATGAGTTTTGGTCGTTTTGCAAGTGAGTAAGAACAAACAAAAAGTCCGGATCAATTAAATCTGCATTTGATGCAAGATCACTACCACTGTCGTTGCCATTACTTGATATTGCCGATACTCACTTTTTTGACAACAAAGTCTACTGGGATCAGCTACAGACTTTTCAAACTTAATGTTCTCGCCACTAACAGAGTTAAGTTACAATAATTAAGATTTTCTGCCGTGTCTCTTTCTCAAAGTTTTCGTTACTTCTTTGTTTAGATTACCAATTGGCATTCGTTATTCACTACTCGGATTTTCTATGAAATTCCATTCTAATTCGGGTATTTTTTTCGCCTTCTCGCAGTTGTAGGATGATCTGGTCAAAAGTTTGCAGGAATAAACTATCGGAAGATCATTTTGCGTGATTTTTAGGCAACGCTAATTTACCCTGCAAAAATATAGTTTTTCTTCCGTTAAGAGGCTTAATGATTGTTTGATATTCATTACTATATCTCAGAATCAAATCCGTTATTCTGTAATGCTCTTGTGGGTAACGATAGGAAGAGACGCCTTATTCCAAATACCCTTGATTTTATTAGCAACAATATAAGCAACCGCCCTTGATTCTGGCTGTTTACTACCTCCGCGGTTTAGTTCCAAGCGACCACCTTGAAAACGACGTATTCTGTTCTCGTACGTTGGCACAAATTAGTTTATTCTGGTGAAATGTCTTTTTCAGTTCCAAACAGATACATACTAACATTCGCACGGGATTACTTTGACATTATTACTGTTATTGAATAAATCAAATCTGTTGAAATACTGTCACACATTAGCTGGCAACCATAATAACATGTGAACAAGTGAAGATTGAAACCTGTGATGAGCATTGATAAATACAATTGGATAGCCCAAATCACCACAACACATTTTAAAACATCTGATGATCGTAAGTAAGTAACTAAGTTAGCGTTATTAGAGGATGAAAAATTTTAACTATTTTAAAAACTAAGATCACCTTATATACCATATCTTAGGTAAAGAAACGGAACTGAGAGGGGTACTAGTCGCAGACAAATTCTGCAATTTTTATCGTCAGACGCGGTCTAACTGTCTTTATTACTTTATCTAAAAGGTGTCGATCTCTAATAATTTTGGGAAGGTTCAACGACAAATAAATTAACATAGTTTCGTTTGGCGGAAATATCTGTATTCTTATGTTATCTGTAGGACGTGTTGAAACGTGGGAATTTATTTTACAAAGCAATCGATCAGCTGACTTGTAATTGGCGGTGGAGAACCTTCATACATTTTTTGTTGTAACTATATTTAGCTATATATATATATATATATATATATATATATATATATATATATATATATATATATATATATACTATCGAACGCATTTAGCTGTCCTAGTTGTCTAAATATGTCGGGCGACGGAAGATCTATCTATAGTGCCGTATCGTAGTTGGGCTAAGTCTTCTTTGAATCTAATTCCAATCGATATTTTTGTTTGTCCGATGTACTTAAGATTACAATATTTACAACTTATTTCATAAATTTTCGACATTTTGGGCGTGCTATCCTTGTCTTTTGGGTTACCTAGCAAGTTTTATAAGGTATTTTTTTTTGTCAATAATGTTAGCTGCAAGTTCGCTTTCTTTTAAATGCTATCTAGACCCCTCGAGATTCTAGGTTCAAATCGTAAGCAAACAAAGTTTTTTTCTAAACGTCGTTGATTCCGTCAACATTTTCTTTGTTTTCTGTTTGTTGAATTAATTTTTCCACTAGGCAAGCAGTGTATCCGTTATATTCGGCCACGTTGTTAGTATAATTTAAGTTTTTGGTATATCTACTTTTGTTTAAAGCAAAATTAATTAACCGGTTTACTAAAAAATTCAGACTGGCCATTTTTTGTGCGTACGATAATATACGTAGATAACAAGATTACAGATATTTCCGCGAAATGAAACTATGTTAATTTAGTTGTCGTTGAACCTTCCCAAAATTATTAGAGATCGACACCTCTTAGATAAAGTAATAAGGACAGTTAAAACACCGCGCCGGCGATAAAAATAGAAACACTGCAGAATTTGCCTGCGACTAGTTTCCCTCTCCGTTCCGTTTCTTTACCTAATATGGTGTATATAAAGTGATGTTAGTTTTTAAAGTAGTTAGAATTTTTCATCCTCTGATGACGCTAATTTGGCTAGTGAAACGATCGTCAGGTTCTTTAAAATGTGTTGTAGTAATTTGGGTTCTCCAAGTGTACTTATCGTAATAACATTTACCACTTCATTAGCAATATCTGGGGCCATAAAGTAGCTCTTTCTAAATTATTATTCCTCTGTCGAGCTGATGTGCATGCGGGAACAGTCTTTCCTAGCACACTGTCACTTCTGGCAAGTATGACAAATTTTATATTGGTGAAATTTTTACACCTCAGATTATTGTATCTAAAGTTCATAGTATGAGAAACCTTCCGACAAATGGAGAATGCATCAAAGGAACAGTCACAGATTGCAAACGGTTAATTGCTAAAAATAATGCTACATAATACATAACTTTCTAAGATTATTATTTATTTTTGCCTTGGCTTCTTCAGCTGTCCTGCCTTTCAACTGTGTACTATATTTACTGATTATTTCTTGGCATCTGGCAAGTGAAGGAAACTTCTTCGCCATGTAGTAGGGACTGATTTCCTCCAAGAGAATTGGTCGTTCTGGTGTAGTGCAACCTCTTTTCGCTGTAATAAATAAATAGTGACTTGTTAGGTACCTTTTAAATTAAAATTTAACAAGAAATAGTACATCTAAAAGAGGTGCAAGTCATAATAAATTAATTTGTGTCAACTGCTACGGTGATTGGTGTATGAATTAATGATAGATAAAAATACCTAGTAAGTACGCAGACAAAATTAAATATAAACAGAAATAATATGTTTTATGTAGGATTTCACTATAAAGTACTCTTTATTAATTCATTGATTGTTGTTGCCCTTACTTGGTGAAACTTGTCCATACTACATACAGACTTGGAGACTACTTCTCTGGCTTCACTGTTGGTTTTAGTTTTTGTAGGTGAACGACGTAGCCAGCGCGTGAGCTAACTGGAGCAAGTGGCCCTTCGAATTATGGATGTTCTTCAACGTTTCTCTGACTATATTTTCGCTGCTTGGATATTCTTCTTTCTAATTAAATAAGTTAAAGAAAATAAATTTAACTATTCTTTCAAAAAAGTTGTAATAAGATAATGAGTTGATGTATGTCGATATTTTCGTTGTATAGAGAATGTTTTTATACTGTTATTGTTTAGTTATTTTATTGTTATAACTGTTATCATAGTTATTATAGGCTAGTTCTATTTTTATGTTAAATATTGAAACAGATCACATAGACATTTTGAAAGCTTCATCTGTCATCTGTGTTTCATTTTATTTTCATTTTGATAAAAAATTTTTTGATCAAAACATCATATCATATCATAGCAACATATCTTTATTTGTAGTTGTCATGATTTCGTACTAATTCAATTTTGATCTGTCTGAGAATGCTGTTAAGCAGCGAAACTATAGTCACAGAAACGTTGAAGAACATCCTAGAACATCCAGAATTCGAAGGGCCACTTGCTCCAGTTAGCTCACGCGCTGGCTACGTCTTTCACGTACAAAAACGAAAACCAACAGTGAAGCCAGAGAAGTAGTCTCTAAGTCTGTATGTACTCTTTATGAGACGAGTTTGTGGTCATACAGGTTCCCTTTAAAGTAGGCGTACAATTAGCAGTTTACTTTACTTTTATGAATTAACAATTGCAAAATCAATAATTGTTGCATTTGACAGAAACTAAAACACAGCAAACTTGGCAACATATTTTATGGATCGGTTATTATTAGCTGCCGTTCTCATAGATATCATATGGTGTTACAATTTTTCTTTTTTTCTGTACAATTGTGCTTTAAAGTGCAATCGTACATAAAATCTTCTATGTAACGCATTCATAAACACAACCTTAATCTCGTCCTTTCATTTGCCTTGATCGCATGGTCGTTTGGTCACAGGCTCATCAATAAGACCTTTCCAAGCAACAAATTAAGGCATGTTAACTAGAACTTGAGTCCAAATGACCTAACCAAGTTGTAATTTAGTCACAATTAACCAAATTGTTAGCTTTCCTTTTTTTCTTCAACAACACACCACGAGGGCTTACAGCCTAAATACTATCGTGGGTGTCGACAAGGAGGAAATAAGCAACTTGTTAATTCTGAACTTGATGGTTTGGAGGTTCGGAGGAGAAGGAACAACATGTTCCGGCAAGGAATTCCACAACTTGGAAGTCCTCGAGACAAAAGAGCGGGCATAACAAGAAGTTCTATGTCTGGTGACCTGGACAGTAAAAGGGTGCATTCGCTCTGTTCCGCTGGTAGATCTGTTGGGGGCAGCAGGTGGAGGAACTATGGAAGAATGCTCCTCTGAGCAGTGCCCGTGCAAGATATCTATAAAAGAGAGAGAGGTCACCAACGGCACGTCGGTGGGCAAGGGATGGCAGCCTTTGGAGGAAACCTAATTTCTTAGCAGGCGCTTCTGCAATTGATGCGACATGTTGGTGCCAATTGAGATTTCGATCTACAGAAATGCCAATAAGTGAAAATGACTCATTACTCTGAATAACTTGGTTGTTCATTGTGATGGGTCTAGGGCTGGTGTATCTCTCATGAGATAGAAAGCAAGACTGAGATTTGGTGGAGTTGACAAGATATACAATTGTACAAAATAATACAAAATGACTTACACAATAATATATATATATATATATATATATATATATATATATATATATATATATATATATATATATATATAGATAGATAGATAGATAGATAGATAAAACTAGTTAGCAGATTACAATATGATTTCTTACTGAGAGAATTATCTTAGTTATATAAGAAATGATGCTCAAGCTAAGTGAACCTTTAAACAGAAAATTAGGGATTCATGGCGCTCCCATGTCACTCAACTCAACAAAAATGCACCAACTGGCGTTATTTAGAGCTTTACAAAGAAGTTCAATAACAAGCTAATTAACTAAGCTCATATATATATATATATATATATATATATATATATATATATATATATATATATATATATATATATATATATATATATATATATATATATATATATATATATATATATATATATATATATATATATATATATATACAGGACAAGTATGCCGACTCGCTGTTTAAAAAAAGACCACTTACCTTTTTTCTTACAAAATTCCCAGAGGTATATCCCAGTCTTGACAAATGGGATACCTGTGTTCTGCAACAGCCCCGTTATATTAACTGGCAAAGTCTTCTTGCAATAACCACAAAAACGTGCCGACATCTGCCCAGGAAGTACGTTTCGTTAGGGCCGCAACCAATTTGAAACACCCCACCGCGGCTAAAAGAATACAAATATTTATATTTTCTTAATAGAGACACTGAATGTACACCATGTGTACGTGATATTTTCTTACTGCATATCTGAGTAGAAGTATTATTTATACTGAAAAAACAAACTTACGTGTTACTCTTTTATGGCAATCACGACAGGCTTGTAAATACCTACTAAGGCAGCGATTCCCAATCTGTGGGGTGCGCCCCCTAGGGGGACGCGAGCATATTGAGCAAAAATGAGAAAAAAATATTATTAAAAAGTTATTTAATTTACGGAAAGAAAAGCAATAGTATACACTTATATAGAATTGTATCAGTACTGCACAATATATTTAATAATTAACTTATCAATATTAAAATAAAAACAAGATTAATGGTTATTAGTGACTACCTTGATCCTGTCTTGCAACGCAAAGGTTTTCAAAAGAATAATATATATATATATATATATATATATATATATATATACACACACATATATATATATATATATATATATATATATATATATATATATATATATATATATATATATATATATATATATATATATATATATATATATATAGGGGAAGCCGTGGGTAAAGAGGGCCAGCGGGGCAAACAGGACCAGTCAATTTAATTAAAATTGAATGTAGGTTCCCGCCGTGTTTTCATCGCTAGACGTTGGCACTTCTGAGTGCTTGACAGAAATATTATGCGTATGTCAAAACGAATGTGTGTGTTATGGTGATCTAAGCGAATTTAAGGTAGATTCTTCTAATATGTTGTTATATTATGGTGTACAATTTTAGAAAATTGCTTTATGCTAATGAACTGCTCTTTTAACATGTGAAACATTATTCATTCAGATGTATTTTCATATGGATAAGCTGTTGTTTGAGAAGTGAAAAGTGTGGTTATCATTAGTTTCGAAGGATGCATACACTCGGGGCAAATAGGACCAATATTACGGGGCATGGTGGACCTTGGTCCTATATGCTCCTTGACGTTATTAAACCAGAATATCTGTGGTTACTTATGCCTACATTTATTGTTTTAGATGAGGAACTATAACAGGAAGAGACCGATGCCATTATGGGGAAAAACCGAAGCTGCAGCTGCAGTTAATGCTGTGCAGAGCGGCATGAGTTTAAGGTCGGCTTCGATAAAGTATAATATTCCTGAAACTTGCCTAATAAGACGGTTAAAGTTAGTTAGATCAAATGCAGATATTGCTGTTATGGGTCCCTCTCCGGGTAGTTTAAAACATAAAAGAAAGAAAATGTGTACGGTACCTACGACTTTTAGGAAAGATAAACCAGACAAAACCGTTGTCTGTTTATTATTTGAACCGAGAATTACGAGAGGTTCTAATAGCATTTTTAAGCCAGTTTGCAGCTAACATTTTTTTAGATACATTAAAAAATTTGCTAGTTTACCCAAAGGACAAAGGTAAAACCACAGAAGAGTCGGGAATCTATAAAATAGGTTGTAAGGTTTATGAAGGGTTCGAGGAGTCGGTGACCAAAGGACTCCAGGGGGCATGCGGGGGAAGTGGAAACAACAACATGAGCTTTCGATGAAGCTTTTCCCAAGACCATCGTGTGCGGTGAAGAGCCGCATCCTGCACGAGGTGACCCTGTTTATAACTAAACATGACGGATCTCGACGTGGAGGTCGAGAAAACACCTTCAATCCACGGTGTCACGTGACCCGTTTGAGATTGATGGTACCAGGGTGATGATGTCGTGAACGGAACCTCTGGAGTACCGGGCAACCCTCCAGAGTAACCCGCCTTGCACCACACAGGAGGTTCTGATGGTGTGGAAAGTATTTCCCCCATTCTCGTGGGAAAAACATGAAGAAGAGAAATATAAATAAAACCAAAACCA
The DNA here is from genome assembly GCA_964006375.1 of Tillus elongatus. Classification (NCBI taxonomy): domain Eukaryota; kingdom Metazoa; phylum Arthropoda; class Insecta; order Coleoptera; family Cleridae; genus Tillus; species Tillus elongatus. The sequence continues at coordinate 16,712,453 of OZ023269.1, read as the reverse complement.
ATGAGGCTGGAAGAGTGACTCCGGCTACAGACTCGTGCCTTAAGTCTATTACGGAAACGGAGACGAGCTAAGGGGCGGAAGCGTCCGCGGAATCTGGAGGTCTCACTACCGACGTAGATAAGGGGAATCAGGGAGTAGCTTCGGCCACGGAAATTTCCCCGACACCCAAGCTGGAGGCTGGGTCCCACCGGAGGGCGGCGATGTCCGCGGACTCTGGGGGCCCCTCCACCAGTAAGGACCCTACTGCAGGGGTAGAGGGACTGTACCGGCAGTCCAAGCGTCTTTCCGGGGCGCAAAGAAAGAATCTCCGGAGAGCGCAGAAAATGGCGATCGGAGCGTGGACGGTCGAGAAATCAGTAAAGGCGCAAGAGGGGAGTGCGAGTCAGAAGAGGCCGCGCTCGGACTCTAGCACGCCTACTACAGACAGACGTCCCAAAAGGGCCAGGGGCGAAACACCGGCGCAGACTGGCCGGTATAGGTAGGCTGCTGAGAACCTCGGTACGGCGGTGGTTGACAGACTCCATCCTGAGGACAGGCTAGACCAGGGGAAGGAGGAACAGATCGAGGCTGCGGTGGACTATCTTCAAGAAGGGGAGAGCCCGCCACAGTTCCACCGGGTGCACCTAGCGGGGGGCATCCTCTGGATAATCTGTACCGGCCCGCAGTCGCGAGATTGGCTGCGGAAAACGATCAGGGGCCTCGGTCAGATTTGGGATGGGGCGGACTTGACAGCCGTCGAGCTCAAGGAACTCCCAAGCAAACACAAGGTCCTTATACGGATCCCTGATACCGTCCCGCAAGAGACGGTGGTCAGAAGACTGGAGATACAGAACCCTGAACTGGGGACATAACACTGGTCGGTTCTAGACAGAAAGGCAGAGCAGAAATAACACTCTCGCCTTATCGTTCGACCAGGCGCCTTACAGGGTCCTTGAAGGAACCCCCTTCAAGGCATTCTGTGGCTTGGGAAGGGTTAGCTTCCGCCCACTGGGGAAGCAACCGAGAGTTGATGGGACTTAGGTTCCTTCAGGTCAACCTCCAACACAGTAGGGCAGCCACTGCCGCACCACTGATGGTTCTGAGGAACACAGATGTGATCCTCATCCAGAAACCGTACTTCTATAAAGGAGAGACCAAGGAACTTGGCGGAGCTGCTGGAAAGCTGGTCTACAGCAGTTCCGGCGAGAACCCGAGGGCTAGCATTTGTGTCAGGGAAGGGATAGAGTTTCTGCTTTTAATTAATTTCTGTTCCAGAGACATGGCAACGATCAAAATCCGATGTGAAGGAGCGGATGGGCCGAGGGATATTACTGTCAGATCAGCCTATCCACCAGGGGGCAGCACGGACTCTCTTTCACCCAAGGAATTGGAGCAGCTGATGGTGGGTAGCCCAGAAGTTGGATGGCAGACTATCATCGACATGGATGCAAACGCGCACCATAATTTGTGGGGAAGCTCAGACACAACCTCTAGAGGTGAGTTACTCTTACAATTATTTATGAAATTTAATTTAGACATATTAAATACAGGTAATAAACCGACCTTCGCGACAATACGGCGTGAGGAAGTTTTATATCAAACCATTTTCAGGCAGTTTCTGGGTGACCTCTGTAAGAACTGGGATGTGTCTGGGGAAGTGAGTAGCTGAGACCACAGATACATCCGGTTTTAAATCGCCAAAGTCGAAAGACAAACGGTATGGTACCGGGACCATCGCAAGGTAGCCTGTGAAGTCTACATGGCAAACCTAGCAGTGAAACTGCGGGGGGTTAATAGTACCATAGACAATTCAACAGACTTTGAGATTGCAACAGCCCAAGTGCGAGACTCAATCACCTCGGCCTATAACGCCAACTGCCCTCTGAATATGAGGACGTCCACCAGGAATGTCCCGTGGTGGAACGGGGACTTCAGGCAAAGGAGAACGCAGGTTCGTAAGCTGTTCCACGCGGCGAGAAGTTCGGGAGCATATGATGAATATAGACATGCGCCAACAAGCTACAACAAAAGACTGAGAGACGCCAGGAAGGAGTCGTGGAGGACGCACTGCGAGGAAGTGGAGAGCACATCCGAGAGTGCTCGACTACACAAGATCCGGTCCAAGGGCACTCAGACCTACATAGGCTCCCTTAAAACAAAGACAGGAGGCTTTACAAGCTCGAGGGAGGAAACTATGGAAGTTCTACTACGGACACACCTCTCCGGCTGCAACATAATAAACTAATCACCTCCGGACTGGAAACACTCAGAAATAGAGGCGCCGTACAGGCGGTCATCTAGAGTAGACTGGACAGTCGCTAAAGAGGTGGTTACTTCGAGCAAAATTTGATGGACCATTAACAACTTTAAGTCATTCAAATCCCCTGGATTCGATGAAAGAATGCCCTTCATGCCCCCATAGGATATAGACATATTGGTGCCGGCGCGTACCCTCATTATGAGCGCCAGCCTGACTCTGGGGTATTTTCCGAGGGAATGGAGTGTATTAATTCCTAAGCCAGGGCGTCCAACAGACCAGTCAAGGTCCCTGAGGCCAATAAGTCTCATGTCCTTCTTGCTAAAGACAATGGAAAAACTGCTCCACCGGCATAGTAGGGGCCATGTACTCGAAGCATATCCCCTACACTGCGGAAAATATGCATACAGAGCGGGAGTCTCAACAGAAACAGCACTGCACCAGCTGGTGCTGAAACTGGTGAATACGCTGGAGAACAGAAAGGTGGCGCTGTGGGCCTTCCTAGACATAGAGGGGGCCTTCAGCGACACCTCATTCGGATCGTTACTGGCAGCTGTCAGGGAGCGGGTAATAGAGGAGACCTGCTGCAGGTGGACGAAGAGCACTGCCAGGGGATCCATTAAGTCCTGGGTCAGAAACGAACATAAGGTGTACTGAGCAGACTATCCAGGGCTCAGACATGGGAAGTCAGTCATTGAGGAACCCAGTGCAAAGAGGACTGTGGAGCTGCTAAATCTTAACAGAGGCCAGCTCAGGAACATACTCAGGACTCTTGACGGGATATATGGCTGTCAAGAAACATCTGCATAAAATGGGCGCGGTGGATCCTGGCATGCAGACTCTGATGCGAGGTGGAGGAATCAGCCGAGCATTTTGTGTGAAGCTCTGGATTGCAAAAGACAACTAATCTACAGACAGCCTAGACCGGATACTGAGCAATATAAGACTTCACCCTACCAATTGCTGTGCAGACTAGTTCAAGGCACAGTGATTTTGGAATGGGTGGAGTAGAAAAGACAAAGGGCATGCACAATAAGCTAAAGGCTGCGGTGCTATCGGTGCGGCAAAGACGCGGACGAGCCCTAAGGGAGAAAAAAATGTTTGTGAACTTAAATATGTTGGGCAAACTAAAACGACTATTGAAATTAGATTTAAAGAACATTTAGCGCAACTGATATATTGCACTATTGACAAATTATGTATTGCTCAGCATATATGGGATAATAATCATCACGTAGATAAAGAAAATCTCAAGTTAATAAAAAAATGCCAAGCAGTCGCGAGATAAATGGACCAACAACAATGGGCCATTATGCAACAATGTAGTAACACGAAAGTCAGCACATTAAAAGGCACCTTGGAGTCATGATATTAGAAGAACCTTGGAAACTGCGCAGTGAAGTGAAATAAACAATGAAGAGCTGAGTCAGAAGGAATGCAGGTAACCCCTGAAAGACAATAGAGCCACCCCCGAGGGGAAACCTTATAAATATCCATCCCGCCTTCAGCAGGCTGTTCATTCCTGTTTCTTACTTGTTAGTCTGCACATCGAGTGCTATATTTTATTATTGCACTTATCTTGATATTTTATTATTATACGTTTAATTATTAAGTAATATTTGTGTAATCAATAAATAAATAACTGTATAAAAAGTTAAACGTATTAACCGTAAAGTTAAGTGGAGCAGTGGTTTGTATCGGTTACAAAATCGTGGAGCAGTGGTTTGTATCGGTTACAAAATCAAACGGATATTGATTTTTACCGGTATAATATATTTTTAGTGAATTTTTTATATTGTGCAGGTCACCTCTCAAAGACAATAGAGCCACTCCCAAGGGGAAAACTTATAAATAGCCAGCCTGCCTTCACCAGGCTGTTCATTCCGGTTCCTTACTTGTTACTCTGCAGATCAAGTGCTATATTTTATTATCACAATTACGTTGATATTTTGTTATTATATGTTTAATTATTAACTAGTATTAGTGTAATCAGTAAATAAATCATTGTGTAAAAAAGTTAGACGTCTTAAACGTAAAGATAAGTCGTATCAGCTAGATGCTTACGAGAGTATATATATATATATATATATATATATATATATATATATATATATATATATATATATATATATATATCGTTAGAAATCTGAACAAAAATGTTTCGATGAATAGAGTAGGTAGTCTATTGTTCGAATTGTTATCTTAATAACCAGCGTGTCCTTCTTAGAAGGAATATTTGAAAACGACGCAGATTGTAACAAACGCAGGTATGCAGTTTTGATTACAGGGATTTAAGACTCAACAGTGGGGGTGTCTGTATACCTTACTAGAGGACGCTGTTCGCAACTACGTGGCCTCTAGCATATAAATAGTAGTTATATTCTTTATTCACTCAGTTTGCATCTGGTTTTTACACCTCTTTTCCAGACAATAAAATATAACTTACAATAAACAAAATCAGCAATATACATGTAAATCTAAACTGTTAGTATATTTAACACAAATAGGCTTTAACTTAAAAACATATTATACCGAGGGGTAAATCACTAAAATAATTTGTACACTAAAATTCCCCTTTCAGAAACAATTCCCCGCAATTCCCCGAAATACCTCGAAACTTTCGAAATACCCTGCAAATTCTCTTAAGTTGTCTGCAATTCCCCCAAAATTCCCCGCAATTCCCCGAAATTCCCCGCAATTCCTCAAAAATTCCCCTAAATTCCATTAAAGTATCCAAAGCGCTCTTGAAATTCCCAGCAAACTCTATTTATTTTGTGACGTCACAACTGTTATTATGTATTAAAACTCAAATAAATACATATACATACATGTCTGTGAATGCTTATTCTAACCGAAAAGTAATAATCGACTGAAGTACGTATTGTTGGTAAATACTATTATGTCAAATTTTTTAAGAAAGAAAAATTCATGTTCGACACTAAATTTTTATTCACACTAAATTAAAAAGAAAACAAACTCACATAACACAACACAAAATGTTCTTAAGCAAAAAATAAAACTAAACATATCGAAACTCATATAAAATAGATGGTTTGGCTCTTTCAAATTAGCATTCTTGAACAAACCCTCGCAAAAACTTATAAAAAAATATAAAGCACATCAGAAAATCTATTTGGTATATCATTATGGAGACCATTAGTCTGTCCAACTTTAAAAACAAAAAAAATCTCTTAATATGTATTAAAGAAGTCATTTATCTCAATTACGCAAGGATTTGCGGTATAGTTTCCAGTATTTTCACTTTTAGGGTATCGCTTAAATTTTTTTCTCGGGTTTTGCTTTTTATCTAGCTTCTTTTCAACAATTGCTTTGGGATTTTTTTTTTGAAGTTATAAACCTTTTTAGTCTGCCACTGCTAACTTTTCCGTGTTGTCACTAAGTAACCAATAGTAACTTGATTTTTTTATTATAGCGGTTTTATTTTGCGATAAACTAATTTTTGCAAAAGGGCTGTTTTCTGCCATTTTTATATTTTTGTGTGAAAAATCTCTTAAATTAGTAGCATCTTCTTCATTGGCGTCCCTGATTTCACTATCCAAAACATAATCATTAATTAATATCTGCTTTTGCAAGATATTTTCAGGTTGTACTTAGTGTCTTGTAATTTCGGAATCTATTTCAATATCTGTTTGTTCCTTTAAGTCTCTCTTTAAGTCGATGTCGAGATCGAGATCTAAGTTTGCAGAATTACTTATATTTTCACTTTGTTCAATATCTAAAAAGAATAGCAATCATCCTCTGTTACTTTCATATCTAAATTTCTTGCATCCTTTAATGCAGCTTGTAGTGCAGTATTTACTATTTTCTCTATGTCCACAATTTTTGAGATGTCTTCATTAATAGTATAACACTTTTGTTCTTTGTGTCTTTGTGTGTCTCTCAGAAATATGTACTCGTTTTTTAAATCATTTATTACGTAATTTATAAAAGATATTCGGTCAATTCTTCCTAAAATATCTTTTATACTAAAGTTCACTACAGTAGAAAAAGTTGGTGTTAATGACCTTACTGATCTAAACATTGCCTCGCAAGGTTGACTGCTGAGAAGCCAAGGACAGAACATCTTTGCATCAAGATCATTGCTTTATTTGAAAAGATCAATAAGTTTAATTAGCATAAAAACCAACAGTGAAGCTAGAGAAGTATTCTCCAAGTCTGTATGTAGCATATGTGCATTTATCTGAACGCAAGTATAGCAATTAAGCGTTATATAATTTTTTTGTAAGCTGTATTGTGACTCCCGTTTAATCCGCTTACGCCAAGGTCTTACAAAAAATACTGAATACCAAATTTCGTATATTCTATTGTGCAAACTTTCGTCTTTATTAATTAATGCAGCCATTAAATAGTCTATAATTTTTAAGTACATTTCTTTAGCATTACTATTTGCAATTTCACTAAGTAACTTTTGCACAACGTTGGTACTTATTTTTCTTGCTGAATTGAAATTCATTTTATCTTCTAAAGTAATGTCAGACCTTGTAAGCTGATGTTTATCTTTAGATGTGTCTTTAATAAGAGTATCGAAATGCTCTACTGTTGCCACATATTTTCTCATTGGTAGCCTTACTCCTGGTTTTAAAAATCTTGTTCTTAGCTTCGTTAAAACATGAGTTTGATCTTGCAAGCACAAAAAGGTATTGTTATTATTCATGTGGAACCATTTCTGATTTTCGATCAATTTATCTGGAAAATCTGCTTCTATTTCATTGTCTCATCAAGGCGAGTATCTCCATCAGACGAATAACCCATTATTTTTATACCATAAGTTGATGCCTTGGCAATCTTTTTCTTCCATCTCATAGATATATCAGAGCTATTAAATTTATTATTTGTTCCAAATACTGCCAAACAGTAAGCGGGAGAATTTATATCCAATGGTTGCGCCACCATACAGTATGCATAATCTGCTTCTTTACCTGTTTGAAAGTGGCTATTGATTACTTCTGCCGATGTGGCTACGTAAACAGAATTATTCGGAACACCATGTTCTAATGGAAGAACAAATCCCAGCATTTTATTTGTGACCGAGTCATACTCAACACTAATGACTGGAACAAATTTTTTTAATTTAATGGATTGAATTAAATTTACCTGGGATCCTTCATTGAACTTGCTACATTCCGACCTCAATTCCGACTTCTGCGTGTTATAAAAACTCACGGCAAAGTTACTACAGGATAATGTTGATCGACGGAATCATCTGTGACACTGCTTGATCTATTAGGACTTTCGTCAATACTTGTTGCTTTATCGAGTTTTACGAAATAGATGCTAATACTGGTAGAACTAGTTTTAACAGACAGTTTACCCAATTCTCCACATGACCCATCTTGCGTATTTTTGATACTGTGGGTTAATCTGGAATCTAATCTTAAATGTTCTCTTTTCAAATGGGTATAGTAATTAGTATAAATCCAACGAGGTTGTGTATTTGTTGATTTTTCACCAAAAAAATCACCAAAACAATGTAAATAACAACAAAAACTTGTGAGCGTGGCACGATGGACTTCGCACGTTGCATCAGCAAAATAGCGGCCCGGCGACTTTTAGTGCAACGTTGCCAAACAGTGGAATATTTCATGAAATATTATGCAATATACGTTTAAAATGCCCCTATACACCTGGAAATTCCCCGAAATACCTTGCAATTCCCCAAAATACCTCAAAATACCCTGAAATGCCTCGAAATTCCCCGAAATATCCTGAAATTCCCCGAAATACCTCGAAATTCCCCTGCAATTCCTTACCTTGTACACTAAAATACCCCAGTGATTTACCCCTCGTATTATACTTAAGGCATGGGGCTAACCCCTAAAATGCAATGTATATAATTTTATTATTAATAAAGAGTTTTTATTATTATTATTATTATATTCACTCAGTTTATTCATCCCTCTGATGGCGTTAACTTTGTTAGCGAAACGATCGTCAGGTCTCAAAACGGTATTGTGATGAACTGGAGTCACCAAATTGTACTTATCAGTGCTTATCACAGGATCCCATCTTCACTTAGTGTTTAAAATGTATTCTAACTGTAAAAAAATCATGTAAAGCTAAATAATGATAATTTAGAATTTGAGTTAGATACCCGTTTCTCTGTCAGTGTTATTTGGAGTAAATTTAAAGAAAAAATGTTTTAAATATTTAAGATTGCAAAAAACAGATATTATTTTAAATACATCTAATGGTACAAAAATTATACCTGCTGAAAAAATATCGGTAAATGTTGATTATAATGTAAAAAAAATTACTTATATTTGTATACAGGGTATTCAGTAAAGAATGGGCCAAGCTTAAGTTTTAGTTACCTTGGACGCACATAAGGTGATTTAAGTCAACTTACCTTGTACAATTTTGCTTCCCTAAGACGTTATAGGCCTGAGAAGAAGAACATTGTATTCCATTTTTTTCACGATAATTCATGTACTGATTGCAATTGACTCAATATTTTCTTGAAAGGGGTTTCTTTTGGCGGTAAATACGAATATATAGTTTTTTTTGTTTTAACATATAGGGCGTTCTGAGCTGTTGCAGCACTATATTATATTCTTAAGTTTTTTATAAATTAGTAATTTTTGGAAAACGACCAGTTATTTTAAAACAGCATTCAGTTTGCTTTGGAAAAGGTTTACTTGTCGTAAGTCGCTAAAATGTACAATTTTAGAGAAAACCGAGTTTAAAGTTAGCGTCGAAAATGTATGGATTGCTCTACAATTTCTCTATTTGAGACTTTTAGTGGATTTTCGTAGAAAAAATTCACTAATGGGGAGATCCCGACTTTTGAATTTTGAATTTTTTTTTGCAAATGAGCGCGAACTAGGACCCCTAGAACCCATATTTGGTGTTAGTTTCAATTTTTATATGTATATATATATATATATATATATATATATATATATATATATATATATATATATATATATATATATATATATATATATATATATATATATATATATATATATATATATATATATATATATATATATATATATATATATATATATATATATTTATTTATTTATTTATATATATATATATATATATATATATATATATATATATATATATATATATATATATTTATGTGTGTGTGTGTATCACACCGATAACTCAAAAAATAATGGGCCGATTTTGATAAAATTTGGCATGTACCTTCCTTTTGTAAGTGGCTTGGATAAGTTTGCTAGTCAGGAAAATCGGACGAGGTTTTCCTGGAAAATTTTGGGTTTTCATTCGAAAAAAATTTTTATCTCAAAAAATAAAAAAGCTATGATAACCAAATTTGGTAGGTAGGTTTAATATATAAAATGTAAACTATACACAAATTTAGATTTCTATGTTGCAAGAAAAAAAGTTATAATAAAATATTTAGTGCCAGATCATTTCTATGAAAATTCACTACCATAACGCACTTGCTGCGTCTTTTTACCTTTTTATCTAGTAAGCAGGTAGCAATTAGTTGTCAAATGTAGTCATATTGTGTAAAGTATACTATGTAGCAAGATTTAGAGCTCGAAGCTTAAAGAAGAAAAATTAGAGGCATTTAAAAAATGTGGGTGTCACTAGTGATCAGAAAAACGTACAAAATCAAAATATTTTGTGTGTATAACAACATCTTTTGTGTTATTTTGAGTTTTTGGTCTAATAGTCTATAGTTTTTAACAATTTTTCGCAGAAAAAATTCGCTATTGAGGAGACCGTGACTTTTGACTTATAAAAATATTTCTTTAAATGAGCGCTACCCTTAGAACCCATATCCGCGGTCAGTTTAAATGTTTTATGCTTACATATATTTAGGGTGGCATATTTATATGGTAATATATCAGTTATTATACAAGAAAAAAATTTTGCGAAGTGAGGTATTCAAATGCTTACAAGACCAGAAGAGATACGGTTTTGTTGGAAGATCAAACAAGACTAACAGTGTTGCAAAAAATGTAACATCATCCATAATGAGGATATATAATCATCTTCCAAAGAATCTTAGAGACTGTGATGTGTCTGTTTTAAAGATAAAACTTAAACCGTTTTTAGAATCGCAATCTTTCTATATTCTGCCTGATTTTTTTGTTGTTCCATCTTTATAGAATAAGTGAAACTTATTTGCTGTTTTAATTTGTCTTTCCGTTGGCACTATTGATTTCATCCATGTGTGTTTGGTCTAATTGATGCATGTTGTTTTTTATGTTTTATTTATCATGACGAACCGTGATTTTATTATTAATATATGTATGTATATTTGTAAAAAGCTTTTAAACTGTGAATTTTAAATTTTGGGATACTTTGCTTAAGAAAGAGTGTGCCAGAAATTTGGCTGATTTTGTGTTTTATATTGTGACGTATTCATTGCCATTGTTGGATGTTCTGAATAAAGAGTGTTATTATTATCATTAAATCCCAGCCCAAGACCTTCGAACAACCTAGGAACAACCCGGCGTCCGTGGTGTCTACTTAAAAACATAGAGTTACATTTTTGCAAGAGTATTCCTATAAATGTTGGTGATTGAATTTATTTGATGTTTACTGGTTACTATTTGTGAATAAATTCTGTTAGTCTAGTATATGGTTCTAATTAAGGTTTTTCTCAAATTGCTACTAGATTGTATAGCGGTTCTTTCATTATGTTTTTACTTTTTGACTTGTAGATTTTTATATTGATTGATAGAAGTGATCCACTGCATCGTAAATAGTTCGTACTTATTTGTATGAATTAAAATCTGGCTGTAAATGTGCCTCTGCTTTGCTTTCCTTGTGCACTTCTTTTGTTGGTGGATTATGTTTTGTGGAGGCTTGGTTGTTTTGTTTTAAACTACGTGTTGGGTTCTGGCTTGAGCCTGTTTGATTATTTTGCTTGTTGGTTACAGGTTGTGTTGATATTGTGGTACCTGAGCTAACTACAGAGATTAATGTTTGATCATTTTGTGTTTGTCATTCACTGTTGTGTAATTTTGTTGTAGTTTTACTTAAATATTTTAATGGATCCTTACATTCCCGATTTGGGTGCGAACAGCCAGGAAATAGTTATTTTAGAAGACTTTTTTTAAGAAAATCTTAAACTGTCAGTGTTGTGATTGGGTATTAATGTTTTCCATTCCAATATGAGAAGCATATTGAAAAATTGTGATTAGTTGGTGCTATATTTGGCAAATTTGCGAAACTTGGTAGGTCAGTTATTTGGAGCAATATGGTATGTCTCGATTTGAAACGTTGGTTTTCCCCAGGAGTAGATTTTCAGGGGTAGATTTGCAGCATCGTCAAGGATTGTCAGTTTGGATATACATAACAACATACAGCGGCATCAGGGTTCAGATATCTTTGGGCATATAATCAGTGATCTCAAAGATAATGACCCACATGTCATTACGTCAGAGGCCTATTTAACCTTTATGGTTAACGAAATAACACATATAAGCGGTGGTTGCCTCCATCGTTGTACTTGTTAGATCTATAGTCCCGTTGCATTTTTTAGGCTTATTATATATTAATTTAGCATTACAGATCATTTTCCGGTTAGTATACACGTTGAATTTCCCGCTAGATCGCATTTAAGAGATGTAAATAAAAGCAAGGTGTCGACCACAACGGATATATTAATTAAAAAAGGGCCAACGGTGGGTTGGTGGATCTCCATTAGTACCAATTTTATAGCAGTAATGATGTTAATTACATGGCTGATTTTTTAACAACAAAATCAAAGCGTTTTTGAAGGTTTACTGTGGTAAGACATTCAGTATAAATACCAAAAACGAAATCCACGGATTACTCAGGCGTTTACGGAATCTGTGATTAGAAAAAATAGCTTATATATGGCGCTCTTAAGGAGCCCACAGGTTGTTGAAAAACGGTCCATATATTACCAATATAACAATAAGTTGGGTAGCCTCAGAAACAAACTGAAAACTGAATACTGGTAAAAGGAAATATATGAAAACCAACATAACGCCAAATACTTATGAAATTTCGTTAATTCAATATGTGGAAAGTTGCTGGGAAAGATAACTAAATTAAGGAAATAAGAAATGTAATGGGTGTAGTCAAACAGCTGGTAGGGTGAAGTTGTATTTTGCTATGTATCCGGGCTAGGCTGTTCGTAGATCAGTTGTCTTTTGCGGTCCAGAGCTTTACACTCGCACAAGATGTGCTGGACTGATTCCTCTCCCTCGCCGCAGAGTCTGCATTCCAGGTCCCCCTCGAACCGCATAATTTTATGCAGGTGTTTCTTGACAGCCATGTGTTCCGCCAAGAGTCCTTTTATGTTCCCTATCTCTCCTCTTCTAAGATTTAGCAGCTCCACAGCTCTCTTTGGACTGGATTGGCCAATTTGTGACTTTCCGTGTTTGAGCCCTGGACAATCTGCCCAGTATGCTTTATGTTGTTCCCTGAACCAGACTTGATGGTTTTCCTGGCCGTGCCTTTCGATACGCCCAGGACCTGTTCTGGTACCATAAATGGTTCTGCTGATTCTCTCTTCGCGAGACTGTCATGTTATTCATTGCATTTGACCCCTGAGTGACCCGGCACCCAAATGAGTGTAAACTCATTCTGCCCAGCCAGGTCGCTCGTCTCGTCTCGGTATTCGCTTGCCAGCCTGAAATTTACCCGTGGGCTACTTAGGGCCTTAAGGGTTGCCTGGCTGTCTGTGGCGGTTTGTGGGTATGAGGATCGGCTTGTTGGTGTAGCCCCTCCTCTTGTTCTCTCGCACACAGTGTAAGATGGCGTACATTTGGGACAGAAAGACCACTGTAAACTTGTTATTCCTGCAGATTCGCGGGCTCGCTAAGTCTGACCTCATTTCAATTATGGGCTCCATCACGATCTTCTGAATTTTGCAGTGGCCCCTGCCGCCTGGGTTGGTCTTCAGTCTATCATTCTGTATAGTCTTTATAGTCCTAGCCTGGCCTGCCCAATGATAACTAAGTGTAGGGGGGCAGATCCAGCAACACCTCCATGGCGACTCTTAGGGTTGAAGTCGGCTCCTGTGATGCCGACGCAAGCCATTCTTTGGATCTTGCCTAGTTTTTGTTTGGCACTGGATTGTGCACGTTAGGCCACCACACCAGCGCCGCGTATGTTAACGATGGTCTGACTACCCTTGTGTACAGTCACTGGGCCATACTAGGTCTTAGTCCTCACGTTTTTCCATATAGCCGCCTCGTGACGGCTAGGGTCATAACTGCCTTACGCAGTATTTTCTCAACGTGATTATTCCAGGTTAGCTTGAAGTCCAGTACGAACCCAAGATATTTTACCTCCCTGGCCGTATAGAGTGAGAGTTTTATAGCCCTCCTACTTCCTCCTACTCGTAAACGGTATGACGGTTGCTTTCTCAGAGCTCACCTCGAGCTCTTGGCCAACCGTCCACCTTTCCACCACTTTCAGTGCTACCTGCATGTGCTCCCATACTGACTGTGTAACGTCTCCCTGGACTATGATGACAATGTCGTCCGCATAGCCCTGTTCCTCGTACACCCCTCCCGAGAGCCTCACTAGCAGGCCGTCCACGACTAGGCACCAGAGTAGGGGAGTCAGAACGCCCTCTTACGGACGCCCCGCCGCGACCCCCGCCGGCAGAGTCCCTTCTGCGAGAGAGGTGAAGACCGCCCTGTCCCTGAGCATGGAACCGATCCACCTGCAGCAGGCCTTCTGTATTCCCCGATCCGAATGAGGTGTTGCTGAAGTCACCCTTTGCCTGGTCTGTTGGATGCCCAGGTTTAGAAATGAATACAACCCTGACCAGTCTCCATGTCCTCGGAATATACCCCAGAGTCAGGCTGGCCCTCATAATGAGCGCAAGCGCCGGCGCTAGTGTGTATATACCCTGTTGGAGCATGATGGTCATTATTACATCGAATCCCGGGAATTTAAATGGCTTAAAGCTGTTAATGGACTATCTGATTTTGCTCCAAGTAACCACCTCCTTAGTGACTGCCCAATGCCCGCCTGTACGACGCGTTTATTTCTGAGTGTTTCCAGTCCGGGGGTGATTGGTTTATTATGTTGCAGCCGGGGAAGTGTGTCCGTAGTAGGACTTCCACAGATTCCTCCTTTGAGCTTGTAAAGCCTCCTGTCAATGTTTTAAGGGAGCCTATGTTGGTCTGAGTGTCCTTGGTCAGGATCTTGTGTAGTCGAGTACTCTCGGATGTGCTCTCCACTTCCTTGCAGTGTCTCCTCCACGACTCCTTTCTGGCGTCCCTCAGTCTTTTGTTATAGCTTGTAAGGGCATGTCTATATTCATCCTAGGCTCCCGACCTTTTGGCCGCGTTGAACAGCTTACTAACCTGCGTCCTACTTTGCCTCAGGTCCTTCTTCGACCACGGGACATTCCTGGTGGACGCTCTTATTTTCAGGGGGCAGTTGGCGTTATAGGCAGAGGTGATTACGTCTGGTACTTGGGCTGCGGCAATCTCGAGGTCTATTGAATTGTCTATGGTACTCTGAACCTCCCCTCAGTTCCACTGTTAGGTCTGCCCTGTAGGCTTTCCAGTCCGCCTTGCGAGGGTCCTGGTGCCATACCGTTTGTATGTATGGATGTATCTGTGGTCTGAGCTACTCACTTCCCCAGACACAGCCCAGTTCCTAATAAAGAACGCACTTACTGCGTCCCGACCTTTTTTCAATATTTAATTTCATGTCGTGTTTGTTTTCCGTAATTTTAAGAAAGATAATTGTAATTGCAATACATTTTTGTTATAATTAATGTATTATTTTCCAAACTAAGGAAATTTTTGAACTCATTTTTTTAAATGGGGGATTTTAGCGACTTCCAACAAGTAAACTTTTTCTAAAGCAAACTGAAAGCTGTCTTAAAATAACTAGTCATGTTACAAAAATCACTATTCTTTAAAAAGCTGGAGAAACTAATATAGTGGTGCAGGATCTCAGAACGCCCTGTACATTAAACACAAAATATAACTAGTGTTAAGGGAGCGGAGGATAATTTTTTAGAACTAGGATAATTTTGACATGGTAACGATGTAATAAAATTTAACAAACATAATAAAATTCAACAATTCTTACAACTAATTTAACTAAATGAATTTAAAACCGACAAAATATTTACATAATGAAATCTTAATTAAAAGTCTCTACTTATCTTTACATAATTCAAATCTAAAGTCTCGCTAATGTTTACCAACACCACTATTTATAACCTTGCTTGTTCTACATTATTAACAATTTGCAAACATCATCAGTCAGCATTCCTTATACTGTACGCTGCAATTCTAACTTGTTTATTATTTATCTAAACATGTAATGTAATATTTCATTGCCAATAATTATGATATTTATGTAACCTACTTAATATATACGAATTATTATAATTTATGGTAGCGAATTTTCGTAGAAATATTATAATATAAAATTAATATTAAATATATTTTCACGATTAGGAATGCCCTCTTGGATAGTTTTCTGTTCCATGAACAACCAGATATTCGTATTTACCGCCAAAACAAATCTCTTTCGTCAAAATATAAAGTCAATAGCCCATAAATAAATGAATTATCGTGAAAAAATGAAATACGATGTTTTTCTTCTCAGGCCTATAACTTCTTAAGGAAGCAAAATTGTACAAAGGTAAGTTGACTTAACTCACCTTATTTTGTTCCAAGGTAACTAAGACTGGAGTGCGGTTCATTCTTTACTGAACATTTTCTATAATAAATAATGGCAAACCAGCATTATTGGGGAGAAATTTTTTGAATAGGTTTAATTTGAATAATAATAAAATAGAATAAAAAAAAACATAGTGATAATGGATCAATTGTTTAAAGTTTCTATAAAGAATTTCCTGTCGTAAAATCTAGCTCATTTTATCAAGGGTGGTGTATATTTAAATATGAAAGATGATGCCCAACCAAATTTTTGTAAAGCTGGATTTCTAGCCTTTGAAAAAGTGAAAAAATGAAATTCGAAGATTCGATACATGGACACCTGTCAGTTAGAGTGAATGGGCTACACCAGTAGTTCCAGTCTTAAAAAGTAACTTGACAATAAGGTTATATGGTGCCTATTTTATATTTTACAATCTTATAAACAATCTTTTAGATATATTTTTCAACACACGCAAAGGAATAGTAACATACATAAACAATAATGTTATTTTCTAGTGTGCTTAGTCTTAAAGTAGCTATTCCCTTTGCTCAATGTTTGGGCCACGAGGGTGATGTGCTAATTAGTTGGATTATCTAGTTAATATGGACTATAGAGTTGTGCTTTCTTTTTATCTTAACTACTTGAGTTATTATCAGTTTAGGAAAATATGTATTTATATTCTACCTTGTTACCTCTGCTGTACAGAATGTTTATTAATGTCAGCCCTATCATTGGAATTATCTGTTGGGCGGTGATTTCAATAAATAAATGATTAAACAAATGAATGATGAAATTACACTTAATTCTCAGTTAGAAATAGAAGATGAACGTTTCACGAAACTTAAACAAAAGTTTCCAATTCAAATGTGTATATTTAAATAAATCAGCAGCTTTGTCCTTAGATGCAGGCGTAGATCATCTGTGCCATGAGTGTGTTTACTGATGATCATGTCGCTATGTCAGAAAAATTTAGAAAAAACAAAACAGCTTTGGTCAGCACACTTCCAAACTAAACCATTAACAAAAGGTTGCATTCAAATGTGTGTATTTAAACAAATCAGCAGCGTTGTGCTTAAATGCATGCATAGATCATCTGTGCCATGAGTATGTCTACTGATGATCATGTCCCTATGCCAGAAAAATTCTAAAGAAATTAAACAGTTTTGGTCAGCACATCTCTAAACTAAACCGTAAACAAAAGTTTCCACTAAGTAAAGATTGGAACCTCTGATAAGTACACTTGGAGAACTCAAATCACCATAACAGATCTTTTTAAAGACCTGGCGATAGTTTCACTAACAAGGTCAGCGTCATCAGAGGACGAAAAATTCTAGATAGCTTACTACTAAAGATCAGCAGCGTTGTGCTTAGATGCATGCATAGATCATCTGTGCCATGAGTATGTTTACTGATGATCATGTCCCTGTGTCAGAAAAATGTTGAAGAAACAAAACAGTTTTGGTCAGCACACCTTAAAACTAAACCGTAAACAAAAGTTTCCACTAAGTGAAGATTGGAACCTGTGACGAGCACTTATAAGTACACTTGGAGAACCCAAATCATCACAACACAGCTTTTTAAAGACCTGGCGATCGTTTCGCTAACAAGGTTAGCATCATCAGAGGATGAACAATTCTATACTGCTTACTACTAACCATGACGTTTTAGGTAGAGACCGATACCGAGAGGGAGACTAAATCGCATGCACATGTTCTGTGTATAGTATTTTTATTGCTGGGCGTGTTTTTTGAACTTCCTTTATAACTTGACCTGGCAAGTTTTCGAATACTTTATCTGTACTAGAGACAGAGGGCAAACAAATGTTGAAAATACGCTGCCACTGGAGCTAGAGTTGCCAGCTACAGAAGCCTCAGTAACGGAACGAGCTATTAGTCTGATAGTCAGTCAACGAATGATTCGGAAAGTGAACATTAAGTGCCCTCAGCTTGCTTCCGTGTGAACGAACAAGAGTTTATTAGTTTTATTTTAAATTTTCTTTTGTTAAGTTATTCTTATCTCTGTTAAGTTATCCTTATTTCATAATAAATATTTTTTATAATAAACTAACGTGAAGATTATATTATTCACATTTTGGTGTCGAGCAATCCGGGAAGTGAGTTCGTGTGCACGTTAAAACTACAGCTAAATGTAAAGTTAAAGTTTAACGATGGAAAACGCGCAAAGAAAAGACGAATTATGTCAGTCTAGAAGTAATAGGATCTCAAGAGAGCTTAGATGCTTGCAATGAAAAAGTAATGTCAACGGTAACGGAAGAAAATTATGAAAGCGAGTTCGAGAGTGTTCTGGATTACCAGGAGCTAGCGTCAGTCACAATGGAATGTGTTTTAAGAAAGATGATTAGAGCAACGGGAACATTACAAGTAGAAAGAGTAACGACAGCTCCGCAGCAATCCAATGAAGCAAACGATGAACCCAGGTTGAACCCACAACATGAAGAAAGTTTAAACACATCAGAAATCGACTTCAAAAGTGAGACACCGCAGCAGCAGATAGGTGTCCTGGCATAGGATTTTAAAAAAGTGTCGGTAGGACTACCTTATTTCAATTTAGTAAAGTTTGATGGCCAACTTGCAAATTGGGGACCATTTTGGCAGCAATTTCAGTTAGTGATTCATGAAAATAGACAATAGCGGACATTACAAAATTCATTTATTTAAAAAACGGATAAAGCCGCGGTGTCTGTAAGTTGACGTTCCATGTCGGACACTTGCTATAAAGACACAGTTGAAATATTACAAGCCTAATATGGAAACGTCGATCGAATAAATTAATGCCTTTACCGGAAACAAATTCTAGAAACCATATGCAAGGGTTCCGTAATTTGTATAGCAATGCCATGACTATAAATAAATTATTGTTGTTTTAAAAGTAATGCCTTATACTTTAAGAAAAATCGAGTATAAAAAAGTTTATGCAAATACAGAATTTCTAACTAATCCGTCTAATATGTCGTCTGTGAGCTGTAATCCTGATAGTAGTTTCAACACTCAAATTAATAAGCTTTTGTTGTTTCTAAGAACAGAAGTGGAAGCTGTTGAATATGCACAGAATTTAACTAATAATCGAAAAAACGAGCGACAAGAAAGTGTAAAGTGGAAACGAACTGAGGCACCTAAAGAAATTTCAACATGTACCGCCACTGGCCTAGTAACCGAAAATACATTGCAAGAAAATTAATGTATATTCTGTTGCGGACAACAAAAAACTGTTGATTGTAATAGCAATATACTTATTGATAAAAAGAGGCAAGTCCTCAGAAACTCTGCTTTATTCTCTTAATACCAGGAAAGTCTCTGGCCTTGACGAGATCCCAGCAATTGTTCTCAAAAAAATGCGCACCAGACCTTGCTCCTGTTCTGACTCGTCTGTTTCAGTCATCTTGCAATAGAGGCATATTCCCTAGTAACTGGAAAACTGCTCAAGTACAACCCGTCTCCAAGAAAGGATCCAAAGCGCTTCCTAGCAACTATCGGGCTATTTCTCTCCTTTCAGTCGTCTCTAAAGTGATGGAAAAGTATATAGACACCGAATTACTAACATTTCTTGAAAAACACAGTCTAATCCACGACAGGCAGTATGGATTCCGTCAGCGCAGATCAACTGCCGATCTCCTTTACTTTGTCACCCATTCTTTGAGCAAGTATATGGAACTACACGGTGAATCCCAGATTGTCGCTCTAGACATATCCAAAGCATTCGACCAGATCTGGCACGCAGCGCTTCCGGCCTATGGCCTAGCACTAAAACTCTGTACCTGGACAGCAAATTTCCTCTCCTACCGGAGCATTTTTGTTGTCGTGGATGGCCATTCCTCTAAACTGTATCCAATGAATGCAGGAGTCCCCCAAGGTTCAGTTTTAACCCCTACTTTGTTTCTTCTCCACATCAGTGACCTCCTCTCTAGCACATCCAACTCAGTTCACAGTTACGCAGACGACAGCACCCTCCACTCAAATATACAATATTCTAAGCCTGTCTCTTTAGCCCAATTAAATGAGGATCGCAGACTCATGGAGGGTTCTGCCTCTGTGGATCTCCAAAAAATAATAGACTGGCAAAGTAGAAATCTTGTAGAATTCAACTCCACCAAATCTCAGTCTTGCTTTCTATCTCATAAGAGATACACCAGCCCCCAACCCATCACAATGAACAACTAAATTATTCAAAGTAAGTCCTTTTCACTTGTTGACATTTCTGTGGAGGGAAATCTCAATTGGTACCAACATGTCACATCAATTGCATCAAGCGGCTGCTAAGAAATTAGGTTTCCTCTTCTGGGCACGCAAATACTTTTTACCAGCTAATATATATATATATATATATATATATATATATATATATATATATATATATATATATATATATATATATATATATATATATATATATATACCTTATATACTTCACAAATAAGGCCAAACCTCGAATACTGCTCCCACATCTGGGGTGCCGATGCCGATGCCGCTTCCACACTCGCTACCCTGGACTCCATTCAGAAGAGAGCTATACATTTCATACATACATTTTATAGTTTCTTTTGTAAAGTTATCCTTATTTCATAATAAATATTTTTTATAAAAATAAAACTAACGTGAAGATTATATTATTTACCAGAAAGGACTATAAATCAGTGGCGGCGGTCGGTTTAAGGAACTTTTGTTTTTTATTGCCTTATAAATATAAATACTTAGTAACTTACTAAATTACGCATCTAGCTTCGCTGGATGTCTAACATTTTTGATAAGTTTCAGATTTTCTTTATCAATGTGGTGGTTATAATCTCAAATATGTTGTGCGACGCATGACTTGTCTACATCAGTATATCTCAGCTGTGCATATGTTCACGAAATCTAGTCTCAATGGTTTTCTCAGTCTGCCCAACGTATTTAGGATTACAATCTTTACAACCTATCTCATAGATACCCGACATTTCAGTGGCTTTATCTTTAGCTTTCGTATTACCTAACCAATTTCTTAAATTATTTTTTTGTCGAAAAAGCTGTAAATAGGTTTTCTTAAAAATTCTCTCGAGACTCATATATTTGTGATAAACACTGCAAAAATATCGTCTCCATAAAAAAATCATACTCTAGGAAAATACTCACTTTCATTTTCTAAATCCGTCTCAAATCAACTCATGAAAAAGTCAGCAATGAATGGTGAGAGTGGGTTGCCCATTGCCGTGCCTTCAGTTTGTTTAACAAACTCATTGTTAAATTGAAACATATTTTGTTTTATACAAAAAAATATATATTAGGTACAGATATCGCCTTTATAAAATCTTGCAAACAGAAATCAGTCTTTCCTAATTTCATTACTTTCAATATTAAAATTTCTATTAACACAGATGTAGGTCAACAAGTTAAAAATTTTGCTAAACAAAAATGGTTCGATTTAGAAATGAAATATCTGTTCTCAAAACGTATAATGTTAGAAATACAGGCATATAGTTCGTTTAAAAGGTTTATTTTAAGTTGGATAAGTTAGAGTATGATGACTGGTGCAATTTTCAGAGGAAGATGTTTGTAGTCATTAACACCGATGTGATTTTGGCGGCCAAATGTCCGGCAGCCGATACACAAAAACAACCGAACGTTTTACAGGATCGTAACAGGGATAACGCGAAATATATATTTTAAGTTTTTTTCTTCAAATTACTTAGTCACAATATCAGAAACGCCCGTGGAAACAAATAAAAATCTAGCAGTCTAGCAATCTCCTATATAATGCTGTCAACAAATCTACCCACGATCACTCGCGCCCGTATGAGAAAAGACGTTTGACTAGATATTTCAATTTTTATTACAACATCTGTACATACTAAGAGATTAACGGTTGGCAAGGTTATTGACTATTTTAAAAGATACCATAAAAATAGAGCGCCTAGCCCTCGCAAACCGTCGAAGAGAGAGAGAGAGAGAGAGAGAGAGAGAGAGAGAGAGAGAGAGGGGGGGGGGGAGGAAATCTTGCTTGTTATTCACATTTTTATTTAAAAACTATACACACCAACAGATTAAGACTTTGTCTTCAAGTGCCTTGTCCTATCGAAGATCGGCAACAATTTTGGCGAATTCTTCTCTGTCTTGGGCCCTTTTCAGCAAAGTGTTTGAACCCAAGCCTGTCCAATCTCGTATGTTCTTAAGCCAGGAGCACTGCCTGCGTCCCGGTCCACGTCTACCTGCGATCTTACCCTCTATCATGAGTTGTAGAAATTCATATCTATTGTGTCTCATTACATGACCGAGATATGCAGTTTTTCGCTTTTTTATGATTTCGATGAGTTCACGTTCTCTGCCCATACGATGCAAAGCCTCCAAGGAACTCGCAACATTCGTCGATACACCCACATTTCGAATGCCTCGAGTCTGTTTAGAACGCCAGCCTTTAGCGTCCACGCCTCAACTCCATACAGAAGCGTGGAATATATGTAGCACTTCACAAAATTGTATCTTATTTGTATATCAAGTGACCTATTGCTTAACAGGCTTCGCATTTTTAAGAAATTTGCCCTAGCCATTTCAATCCGAGTTCTGATTTCCAAATCAGGATTCAGATCTTCGCCGATCCAACTGCCTAGGTATTTAAACTTAGAGACCTTGGTTATCTGTGTCCCGCATACGTTTATATGTATTGGTTGATTTGGATTCCGGTTTACCGCCAATATCTTTGTTTTTGCGGTGTTGATTTTTAAGCCTAATAGATCTCCTTCGGCTGATATCTCGTTAAGTAGCCGCTGCAAGCTCTCAGGACTGTCTGCGATTATAACTGTGTCGTCGGCATATCGTAGATTATTTATCAAGGTTCCATTCACTTTTATGCCATCTTTTGCACCTTAAAGTGCGTGTTGAAATACAATTTCGGAGTACATGTTAAAAAGCATAGGGCTCAGTAGACAGCCTTGTCTGACTCCACGTTTAATTGGTACAGTTTTTGTTTGTGTGTTTTCAATCTGCACTGTCGCCACCTGGTGTTCATAGAGGTACTGAATGATTTTTAGATCTTGGGAGTCTAAACCTTTACTTTCTAGTATGTTCAGCAGCGTGCTATGTTTGCACAATCAATGGCTTTAGCATAATCTACGAAACACAGGTATACTTCCTTTCGCTGATCTCAACACTTCTGCGGCAAGACCGATAGCGCAAACAAAGCCTCTCTAGGTCCCAATCCTTCTTGAAACCCCATCTGCAGTTCGCGCAAATCCTGTTCGCATTTCCTATGTATTCGATTATGTAGGACCTTTAGAAACAACTTTAATATCTGACTCATTAAGCTAATTAGTCGAAATTCATCACATCTTTTTGCGCCTGGTTTTTTAGGAATATGGACAAATGTAGATTTTAATCAATCTTGAGGTATATATCCATTGTTATAGATGGTATTAAATAGTTTGGTCAGGATTTTTAAGTTTTCTTCATTTATAGGTTTTAGGAATTCTGGACAAATGTTATCTGGTCCACCTGCTTTACCGTTTTTTATTCCCTTCAAAGCCTTCTCTATTTTTGCAGTCATTATATTTGGTCCTATTTCTGTTTGACGTTGGTTACGAAAAGGGGACCTTTGTCGTCGAAAAGATCAGAAATATAATTCGTCCACACTTCTTGCAGTTCTTGTGTGTCTAAGACTGTCTCGTCTTGATTTACTATTTTTGTATATGTTGGGGATTTACGGTTTTCTGTAATTTCCTTAACTCTTTTGTGGATATTGAGTAGATCATGTTTTTGGTACATCTTCTTCATTAAGACTAAGCATGATTATTGCTACTTTAAAATGCTATCAACAATATAGCGCCAAACACTCGCAAGCCGTAGGAGACATGGGAGGGCGGAAAATTTTGACAGATATTAAAATTGTTATTTCAAAAACTGAACATCCTAACTGATTAAAACTAAACCTGGTTAGTTCCCCTAAACAATGCTATCAAAAAAAAAGGGCGCCAAACACTCGCAAGTCGTAGGAGAGATGGGTGGGGAGGAAATCTTGAGAGATAATTAAATTTATATTTTAAAAACTATACATACTAACAACAAATTAAGACTAGGCGTGGTTATTGTTCCTATAAAATGCTATGAAAAATATATAGCGCCAAACACTCGCAAGTTGGAGAAGGGGAGTGGGGGAAATTTGACAGATATTAAAATGTTTATTTCAAAAACTGAACGTATCAACAGATTAATACTAGACGTGGTTATTGTTCTTATAAACTTTTATAAGAAAAATATAGCGACTAACACACAACTCGTAGGGAGACGGGAGGGGAAGAAATCTTGACAGATATTATATTTTTTATTTCAAAAACTAAACATACTAACAGATTAAAACTAAGCGCGGTTATTGCTCCTATCAAATGTTATCAAAAAATGTAGCGCCTAATACTCGCAACCCGTAGGAGAGAGAGAGGGGGGAGGAAATCTTGACAGATATCAAAATTTTTATTACAGAAACTGAACATACTAACAGATTAAGACTAGATTAAGCGTGGTTATTGCTCCTATAAAATGCTATCAAAAAATTATAGCGCCAAATATTCGCAAGACGTAAGTGAGATGGGAGGGGAGGAAATCTTGACAGATAATTACATTTTTATTTCAAAACTATACATACTATGTAACGATTACGTTTCGTTACTGCTTTAATTATTCAAAATAAGCCCGTAAGGGACTTAATTAATAGCCGACAATCCAATATCTATAAGGCAATTCATGTTTTAATGTCAAAATTATCTTCATGAAAAGTCGCTAAATCTTCAAGCACCGTAAACCCCTTTACTGCATTTCAAATTTGTACGTTAAAATTTAATATATGTTTGCCATGGGAAACTACCTCGCATTATTACTGAACAAATATTTCCAGGAACGAAATAAGCATTTAAAATATACGTTAGGAATATTAGAGAACAAAATATTGTTTATCTGTAATTTTCCGGTGATGTCACCCAAGGAAGACCGTTAGAAATGTTGCAGAGAATTGCCGGCAAAACCTTCAACTGTGGACACGGGAGGTGAGACGTCGTGACTTCGCCACCGATTGGAGGTCTCGTTTTATCTCATTCGAAGAATGGAGGCTAGAGAGAGCTCGTGCAGAGCCAGCAGCGGTCACGGTAAGAATTTTTGCGTGCAGCGAGTAGGAGTTGCAGAACCCGACACATTAGCGAGGACTCTCTGCTGAGCGTTCATAGAGTGAACACCCGTCAGTTTCGGTGGCTATTGAATTATCTTAAAACGGGGTTGTAATGTTCTTTCTATTGTCTATACTACATAATAATTATTGTCAGTGATTGTACGGAGTAATTCAAGTGATTTTCGAGTTTAATTAAACATCGTATTCAGCATAAAAACGCGAGCTAACTCGTGGCTCTTTGTTCAGAACCGTTGATCTCTTGCCGTAATCAGAAAGAATTCCTGGTTATTATCGAACCTTAAGTCAATTGGTAATGAATATAACTTAAGCAAACTCACGTTTAATTGCGATTTGCAAAGTTTCCATCAAGCAAATTCAAAACATCGATATAGATGTCAAATGGTCTTGTAGTATTGGAGCAATGGCATTCACCGCTCCAATAATCTCTGATGGGAAGTCCCAGTCGTTTTTCCCAGCTTTTCCGCTCTTATTGGAGTCTGGAATCTATGTCAGGCACTCATAATTGATCCCACCTGGAAAGCATCTTTACAGGGTCATCAGGTAACCTAATACCGGAAGACTGGTGAGTCCAAACAAATCTTTTCTCTGAATCAGCAGAATTTTCATGCCGAAATCTAACATCTGAAGTTTTAATAACCTGAACTTTCAAAATCACGTAATCAAGTTTGAGCTTAAATGGAGGTGCTGTCAGCACAACTATATATTTACTGTTTAATTTCTAAGATTTTGTCAATTTTTGTAAATCTAAACACACAGTCTTTATTTTTTTAAAATTGTAATTAGCAAATTTTGTCTGTAAGATATCTAACCTATATATTCTCTTTAATATCTCTTACTTTTCATAATTGATGCAGAAATTTCACGTAGGATTATATATTCTTTTTCTTGAAGCCTCACTCAAAGAACTGGACAGTTAATTCACTAGAAAACCTAGCAATTGATTGACAAACGTCAAGTAATTTACCGAAGCATTTGTGTTTGTTTTTGAGCGATACCCTAAGTAATTAACAGTAACATTTTGGTAATATGCAACTATCTTTATCTTATTGTTTTGGCATATGTATGTAAATTAATAATTTCTTGGTCTTGCTGTTTATTTGATTTCTATTTGTGTGCAATCAATGTTTATTTTAAATTCATCAATCATTTTATTTCATTGTATTTGCTATTCAGAATTTAATTTATATGAATAAATTCAATATTTTGTTACATTAACATATCTGTTTAATTGAAGAGAAATTCCTCCCTAGTATCTACTTTCCTTTTGACGTCGACACAAACAATTTATTCTTACTAACTATTATCTAGATATCTAAATTTCTATGTAACCTGGCACTAGTTAGCCCACAAATATAGGTCTCTGGGCAGTGCGAAGCAAACAAAGGAAGAGAACGTGAGTATCAAACTATATCCAGATCTGTCAATCTCCTGGAAAGTGTTGCTAATCTCAATAAATTTAATAATCTGATAAAGAGCTACTTTAGGGTAGGGTGTTATAGGCAATTGTGACCTCACCATTGAGCAGATCTATATCCACCTGAGGTCAATCACAATATACCACGGTTCTTGTACTTAAAGCTTTTCTTTGAAGGAGGTAACAACTAACAGATTAAGACTAGGCGTGGCTATTGCTCCTATTAAATGCTAATAAAAAATGTAGCCTCTAACACTCGCAAGCCGTAGGAGAGATGGGACGGGAGGAGATTTTGACATATATTAAAATTTTTGTTCCAAAAACTATACATGCTAACAGATTGAGACTAGGCGTGGTTATTGTTCCTATAAAATGCTATGAAAAAAATATAGCGCCTAACACTCGCAAGCCAAATGAGAGACGTGAGGGGACGAAATCTTGACAGATATTAAAATTTTTATTTCAAAATCTGACCATACTAACAGATTAAGACCAGGCGTGGTTATTGCCCTTATAAATATCCAGAAAAAAACTGTTGGACGCTGGATTTTTCTTATAGCATTTTATAGGAACAATAACCACGCGTAGTCTTAATCTGTTAGTATGTATGATTTTTGAAATAAAAATTTAATTATCTGTTAAGATTTCCTCCCCTTCCCTCCTCCATCATTCGGCTTGCGAGTGTTTGGCGCTTAATTTTTTTGATAGTATTTTATAGGAACAATAAGAGCGCTTAACCTTAATCTGTTAGTATGTTCAGCTTTTGAAATAAAAATTTTAATATCTCTCAAGATTTCCTCCCCTCTCATATCTCCTACGATTTGCGAGTGTCAGGCGCTATTTGTTTTTGATAGAATTTTATAGGAGCAAGACTCACGTCTTATTCTGTTAGTATGTACAGTTTCTTAAAGAAAAATGTAATTTTATAGCAGCAATAACCACGCTCAGTCTTAATCTGTTAGTATGTGTGGCTTTTGAAATAAAAATTAAATTATCTGTTAAGGTCTCCTCTCCTCCCATCTCTCTTACGAGATGCGAGTATTAGGCGCTATGTATGTTGATAGAATTTAATAGAATGAATAACCACGTTTAGTCTTAATCTGTTAATATCTAGGGTTTTTGAAATAAAAATGTAATTATCTGTTAAGGTCCTCTCCTACCATCTCTCCTACGGCATGCGAGTGTTAGGTGCTATATATTTTCACGATAGCACTTTATAGGAACAATAACAACGCTTAGTCTTAATTTGTTAGTATGTATGGTTTTTTAAATAAAAATTTAATTATCGGTCATGATTTCCTCCCCTCCCAGCTCCCCTACGGGTTGCGAGTGTTTGGCGCAATATTTTTTGATAGTATTTTATAGGAGCACGACTCACGCCCAGTCTTAATCTGTTAGTGTGTACAGTTTCTTAAAGAAAAATATAAATAGCTATATTTTTGATAGCATTTTATAGGAGCAATAGGCACGCTAAGGCTTAATCTGTTAGTAGGTTTAGATTTTAAAATAAAAATTTTAATATCTGTCAAGATATTCTCACCTCCCGTCTATCCTACGGCTTGCCAGTGTTAAATTATATATTTTTTCATGGAATTTTATAGAAACATCAACCACGCTGTCTTCATCTGTTCAGTTTTTGAAATAAAAATTTAAATAACCATCAAGATTTCCTCCCCCCCTAACTCTTCTACGGCTTGTGAGTGTTCGGCGCTATATTTTTTGATAGAAATTCATAGGTATAATTTTATAGTTTTTGACATAATAATTCAATTATCTGTCAAGATTTCCTTCCCTACCATCTCTCCTACGGCTTCCGAGTGTTAGGTGCTATATATTTTTTTGATAGCACTTTATAGGAACAATAACCACGCTTAGTCTTAATCTGTTAGTATGTATGTTTTTTTAAATAAAAATTTAATTATCTGTCATGATTTCCTCCCCTCCCATCTCTCCTACGGGTTGCAAGTGTTTGGCGCTATATTTTTTGATAGAATTTTATAGGAACACTACTCACGCCTGGTCTTAATCTGTTAGTATGTACAGTTTTTTAAAGAAAAATGTAAAAAGCTATCAAGATTTCCTCCCCTCCCATCTCTTCTACGGCTATATTTTTATGATAGATTTTAATAGGGTCAATAACCTTGCGGAGTTTTAATCTGTTAATATGTACAGGTTTTGTAATCAAAATTGAAATATGTAGCAATTCGCCATTTCCCATACGGGCGCGAGTGATCGTGGGTACATTTGTTGACAGCATTATATAGGAGCAATGATAACCCTGCTAGATTTTAGTTTCTTTCCACTGTGTTTCTGATATTGTGACTAAGTAATTTAAAAAAAAAACTTAAAATGTACCTTGTGCGTCATCCCTGCTACAATCCTTTAAAACGTTCTATTGTTTTCGTACATCGGCTGCTGGACATTTGGCCGCCAAAATCACATCGGTGTCATTAACGCAAAGTTAATTAAGAAAATCAACATACAGAACAGAAAATTAAATAAACTTGTAAAGTATCACATTAAAAACTAAAAACCTGTTGGAAAATTGACCTAGTAGAAAATCTTTATTGGCAGTCGTTTAACAAAAATGAGATTGACCTCTTAAACAAGGGGTTGAAATTCGGTTTGCAGTCACAAAAAACGAACCTTTAGATCTCATTGCTAGTATTGAAACGGGAATTAGAAAATTACCTGAATCTTCAAAAGCTTTATTCGGGAAGCATGTAAAGATACAATCTCAAAAAATTTGAAAGAAAATAAGTCCGCTAAAAACAAAAATTCTAATCAATTGAAAATAGT
This sequence comes from Tillus elongatus, assembly GCA_964006375.1. Lineage (NCBI taxonomy): Eukaryota > Metazoa > Arthropoda > Insecta > Coleoptera > Cleridae > Tillus > Tillus elongatus. The sequence goes on along the minus strand of OZ023269.1, from coordinate 16,683,222 downwards.
TAAACGATTGCGAGAGAATGATTGTTTTTATGTTAATAAGATAAAGGCAATGAGGTGATCTAGGACAAAAAGGATTATAAGGAGAGAGTGAGTAATGCAGTAGAGACGAGTCCGTATAGATAACTAAATAAAAACCGGCTACAAAAAATTATTAACCAGGTGAAAAATAGTTTAAAGAGCTGTCACAACCTTATAACAAAAACTTAGGAAGACGGTTACGGGTTGCAAATCCAAAAGTCCCCAAAAAATATCGTCTCCCCAAACTTCATAAACCTGAAAAATCAATGAGACCTATTATTTCGGCTATAGATTCTCCGACATATAATCTAGAGAAGTGGTGGCCATTTCAGTTTAAAAGCTTGCCTGTTAAACAAAAAATTATTCAGTGTCCAATTCCCTTGAATTTACTAATAAAGTTAAACATGTTGAATTGGTTGAAGGCTAGGTTTTGATATAATTTGATGTAGCGTCTTTTTTTCCTAGCGTACCCATGAAACAAACGCTAACGTATTTAGAACAGTTGTTGAAATTGAACAACATAAGTGAAGACGTTTGAAAATAATAGCTAACTTACACAAACCTTTGTATAAAACAAAATATTTTTCAGTTTAAAAATGAGTTTTTTGAACTGAAGGCACGGCAATGGGAATCCTACTCTCTCCATTCATTACAGACCTTTTTCATGAGTAGATTTGAGACGGATTTAGAAAGTGAGTATTTTCCTAGAGTCTGGTCTCGTTATGTGGACGATATTTTTACACACAAATATATGCAAAGTAGAAGATTTTATTATAAGACTAAACTGTCAATTTGATTCAACAAAATTCACCCACGAATTAGAAGTTAACAGTCAACTTCCTTTTCTAGATGTACTAGTTATTAAAAATAATGACTCTCTTGGATTCGATGTCCACAGGAAGGAAACTACCACTCTAAACTACATTCCAAATGATTCAGAGCAAAGTTGTGCAAACGTTTGCACAAAAACGGCCGGTTTAAATTTCTTAGTAAATAGATTAAAAATTCCCCTTAAGTAAAAGTAGATATAGTATAGAATTAGAATACATTAAAAAAGTAGCTAAATATAACTGATATTTGGATTGCTTAGTGGAAAAATTACACAGAACAAAGAAAGTGTTAGCAGAGTGCACGACATTCAGGAGAGATAAAATAGAGAAAAAAATTGTTTCCCTACCGCGTATCACAAGGGGTCTCAAAGACATTTTTAAGAAAGCTGATTTGCAGCTATCTTTCTCGACAAAAAATAATTTCAGAAATTTGTTAGGTAATACGAAAGATAATGATAAAGCCACTGAAATCTAGGGTAACTATGAGCTAGGTTGTAAATATTATAATCTTAAATAGGTTGGACAGACTAGACTAGATTTCGTGAACATCTGACACAGCTGAGATACGGTAGTGTAGACAAGTCATGCGTGGCACAACATATTTGGGATAATAACCACCACATTGATAGTGAAAATCTGAAACTTATCAAAAATGTTTCACAGCAAGCGAAGCTAGATGCGCACGAAAGTATTTATATTTCTAAGGCAATAAAAAACAAAAGTTTCTTAAAACGTCGCCGCCACTGAGTTATAGTCCTTTGTTTGCCCTCTGTCTCTGATACAGATAAAATATTCAGACACTTGCTAGGTAAAGTTATAAAGGAAGTAACTCGTATGGAAATAAAAATACAGTACACAGAAAATTTGCCTGCGATTTAGTCTTCCTCTCGGTAGCGGCCTCTACCTAAAAAGAGCTGTTTAGTAGTAAGCAGTCTAGAATTTTTCATCCTCTGATGATGCTAACCTTGTTAGTGAAACGATCGTCAGGTCTTTAAAATATGTGTTATGGTGATTTGGGTTCTACAAGTGTACTCAAAAGTTTCCAATTCAAATGTGTATATTTAAAAAAATCAGCAGCGTTGTGCTTAGAAGAATGCATAGATCATCTGTGCCATGATTATGTATACTGATGATCATGTCCCTATGTCAAAAAAATGTTGAGCAAACAATACAATTTTGGTCAGCACACCTCTTAACTAAACCTTAAACAAAAGTTTCCAATTCAAATGTGCATATTTAAAGAAATCAGCAGCTTTGTGCTTAGATGCACGAATAGATCATCTGTGCTATGAGTATGTATACTGATGATCATGTCACTATGTCAGAAAAATTTTGAGAAAACAATATAGTTTTGGTCAGCACACCTCTAAGCTAAACCGTAAACAAAATTTCCGATTCAAATGTGTATATTTAAAGGAATCAGCAGCGTTGTGCTTAGATGCATGCATAGATCGTCTGTGCCATGAGTATGTTTACTGACGATCATGTCCCTATGTCAGAAAAATTTTGAAAAAACAAAACAATTTTGGTCTGCACACCTCTTAACTAAACCTTAAACAAAAGTTTCCAATTCAAATGTGCATATTTAAAGAAATCAGCAGCTTTGTGCTTAGATGCACGAATAGAACATCTGTGCTATGAGTATGTCTACTGATGATCATGTCACTATGTCAGAAAAATTTTGAGAAAACAAAACAATTTTGGTCAGCACACCTTTTAGATAAACCTTAAACAAAAGTTTTCAATTCAAATCTCTATATTTAAACAAATCAGCAGCGTTGTTTCTAGATGCATCTGGATCATATATACCATGAGTTAGTTCACTGATGGTCATGTCCCTAAGTCATAAAAAAAAATGATTAAACAAAACAGCAGCTTTGTGCTTAGATGCATGCATAGATCATCTGTGCCATGAGTATATTTACTGATGATCATCTCCCTAGGCTAGAAAAAAATTGATAAAACGAAACAGCAGCTTTGCGCGTAGATGCATGCATAGATCATCTGTGCCATGAGTACGTTTACTGATGATCAGGTCCCTGTCACGAAAATTTTGAAAAAATAAAACAGCAGCTTTGCGCGTTGATGCATGCATAGATCATCTGTGCCATGAGTACGTTTACTGATGATCAGGTCCCTAACACGAATATTTTGAAAAAATTAAACAGCAGCTTTGTTATTAGATGCATGCATAGATCATCTGTGCCATGAGTATGTTTACTGATGATCATTTCCCTACGCCAGAAAAAATTAATAAAGCAAAACAGTTTTGGTCAGTTATTGAGTATTAGCTGTGAAACTTTCAGGGAAAGAAATTTTTGCTGATATGGTAGAAACCTTAGGTGTGATTTGTATGTTACTATTAAACACTGGGTTGCGAAAGTGTTCTGCAATTTTAGGCGCTTATCAATAGTAAATTCGACACAATCACACTTTGAAATCTAAAAATATGTTATGACAATGTAATATCAATCAACACATGTAAAAACGATGGATATATTAAATGTCAACAGTAACCGCTAAACTAAGCTAATACAAGTGGTTTATATTTGTAAATTTTTCATGCCACTCTGGAGAGAAAATTTTGTTGATCGCTCGTTATAAAACAGGCATAAAACTTCATTTTCCATCCACATTTAAATAGACTGTAAAAGGTCGAAGAAAATTAATCTAACATTAAAATATAACTGACAAGCAGCTGCCTTTGCTAAGCATTGTTTAAAATCGTTCACATTAAATATTCAAGCTCCGAAGGTAAATAAATAAAACTACTTAATTTTTTATATACCAGGATATTTTTTTATATAATAAAATAACATCTTGGAAAAACAAGATTGTACCTATTGTTCAATAATATTTGTTTGTTTTTGTTCAAAAATGTGACTATATATGTTTTATGATGTGATTTTATTTTTCTAATCACAGATACCAGTATGGAAATGTAAGAACCTTATATACAGGGTGTTACTTAATGATAGGGCGTTATTTCAAGGGCGCGTTACTGAACCAAATTCAAGTAGAAAAGTTCATATAAACATGAAGAGCCTGGTTTTCAAGATACAGGGTGTCAAATTTAAAAAAAAATTGGTTTTTTATTAATATCTTAATGACCCTTTTGCCCATTTTGTTGAAATCTGGTAGGGTTATTCATTGTAATAAGATGCTAAGTTGGCACTTACTAAAAGATAATTATAAGTTCCAGTGGCGTCTCGAGGGGCACTCTTACGAATAATATTGACTAAAAAAATGTATGCTACTGAGTTTTTTTTTAAATTGTATTTATTTTTTCAGATTAAGCACATAAAAGTACAACTTTTTGCCTCTTAATATCTTTTCGTATATTACTTCCTTTTCGAGGAAAAAAATAAAAACGACTTCATTGCATGTCGAAAAATTGTTAAAATAAAATCAAGTTAATTGTGATCGTTGCTAGGAAACGTTGTTTTATCATTATGAACATAATGTTTTTGACTTTCTGTGACAGTTTGTTATTATTTGCCCTCTGGTCAAAAGGTTAATTGGCTTATAAAAATGGTCAATAACTATTCTAATTTGGAGATGCATTTCCTTTATGGTTCTGTCAATGGTAATTCGGCGGAGGCCCGGCGGCTCTATCAAGAATGGTATCCTGATCGTGTCCTTCCAGGTAGACAAATATTCATAAACATTCATCGTCGTCTGACTGAATCTGGCAGTTTTAAACGTAGTACCTCTGACGGAAGACCTCGTAGAAGTAGAACTTCAGCAGTAGCGGTCAATCTTACAGTCATTTTCTACAAAATGATTTGCCTCTGCTTCTTGAAGATGTTCCTTTATATTTACGTCAACATCATTGGTTCATGCATGATGGTGCTCCTGCCCAATTTAGCATATTGGCTCGTAAGTATTCGAATAGAGCTTACCAAAATTGTTCGATAGGTCGTGACCACAATTCTGGCCACCTAGATCGCCTGATTTAAACAGCCTAGATTTTTATTTGTGGGGGCACCTCAAAGCATTAGTTTATGTTACACCAATCGAGACAGAAGAACAACTTAGGAATATAATTATTGACGGATGTGAAACCATACGTAACACTAATGGAATTTTCGAAACAGTTCGTCGCTCAATGAGAAGGAAAGCACAAGCGTGCATATAAGCGGGAGGTAGTCACTTCCAACATTTTTTGTAAACAGTTATTACTTTTCATTTGTAAAATTTTGAAAAATGGCTTAGAAATAAATATTCTGAACGATCACAATTCATTTTTCCACATGTAATGAAGTCGTTTTAATTTTTTTCCTCGAAAAGGAAGTAAATATACGGAGAGATATTAAGAGGAAAAAAGTTGTATTTTTAGATGCCTAATTTGAAAAAAAATTATAAAAAAAAACAACTCAGTAGCGTGCATTTTTTTAGTCAATATTATTCGTGAGACTGCACCCCAAGACGCCACTGTAACTTATAATTATCTTTAAGTTAGTGCCAACTTAGCGTCTTATTACAATGAATAACCCTGCCAGATTTCAACAAAATGGGCAAAAGGATCATCAATATATTAATAAAAAACCATTTTTTTAAACTTTGACATCCTGTATCTTGAAAACCAGACTCTTCAGGACACATATTTATATGAACTTTTCTACTTGAATTTGGTTCGGAACGCGCCCGTGAAATTACGCCCTATCATTAAGTAACACCCTGTATATATATATATATATATATATATATATATATATATATATATATATATATATATATATATATATATATATATATATATATAGGCTGTCTCACGATGACAGCCCATTAGAATCATTTCAAAGACTACTTTAATTGAAATTTAAAAAATTTGGGCAGCAGCGTTTTCGGCCATGCCCTACTCAAGTAAAATAATGACATCCACGTACCACTTTTTGGTATACCGGAAGTTGACGTCATCGTCGTTAGTTAAATGGAACATCTTGTATACTAATGAATTTTTGGATTCTATGTAACGTTTTGGAACGACTTTCATCAAGTTCCCTATTCTAAAACTAACCGTTTTCAAGGTATTTATTTATTTTTTCAAAAAAATTAAAATAAACAGTTACTAATTTAAAACTACGTGAATTTTACATTAACGAAGATAGGGTGGCAGTATTCACAGAATAACTAGCTCGATTCCTGACCTTCCCATCTATACTTTCAAAGTGTCTGAAGTGCATACAGGGTTTTATAAGCTTTATAAGTTGACCAAGTTGTCTAAAGTTGACCTTCGTGCCCTAAATGCACTTTGCTCCGACGACAGTACACAATTTTTTTCTGCGTACCACATCAGTCGTTTGTTAATTATAGTCTCCAGCAGTTTGCACACTACGGTTGTGACTGATATGGGGCGATATGCTTCAGCTTGTGGTTTATTCAATTTAGGAACAGGAGTAATTGTAGCCTTGAGCCATCTCTGTGGAAGCTTATATGTAATATATATCAGGTTTAATATTTACAACAGATGATCTCTAGCTAATTGTGTTAGATTTCGCAGCATAATATTTCGATTGCTCCTGCACTTTCATCTTTAATTGACATGAGTGCTTCATCAAATTCTTCAGTAATCAGATTATTGGTCTGGGCTTAATCGGATGTATTTCCTGCAGTCTTTTTAATTCCAGAAACTCCCAAATGTAGTCATATATCGGCCCCTCGTGATCCATTGGAGGAAGATTGTAAGTCTGAAAGGACCTTTTGAAACTTCTTATTTTTATCCATACCTGATTAAAGGGGGTTTCGATGTTTATTGACGATACATATGATATTTTTCTACCCTGTTTTATGGTTCGTCTAGCAAATGCTCTCGGTCTTCTAAAAATTTCCATGTGTTCTGGGTTTCATATTTTATATCAATATTGTAAGCTGTTTTACAATTTTTGATAGCTTCTTGATATTAGGAGTTCCACCAGGAAGCAAACGGATGACCTACGGGCGCCGACGTTTTTGTATTAAATTGTCAGTCACTAAAGTGTTAAGTGATGTAAATTCATCTACTTTTTATCAATTATGTTAGGATTATAATGAATGTCGTTTAGTTTCTCGTGAATTAAATCTGCAAAACGAATCCAGTTTGCAGATTTTAACTTCCATTTTGGTGGAAACCTAATTTATCTTTAACCGTTGGTTTATTTCTTAATCCTTATGGGGTTCTGGCCACTACCGTATAGATCCGGAAATATTTCCAATTCAGTGATGGATACATACTATCTTCACAAAATTTAGATCTATAGCAGACGTGGTCCCATTGCTTGTATTGAACCTACTTGGACTACCATCATTAAGCAGAAGTAAACTGGTGGAATTTATAACTCTTTCTAATGTCCGTCCTCTTATGTCTGTGTTTGTTAAACTCCATATAGCATTATAACAGTTAAAATCACCAAGCATTAATCGAGGAGATGGAATTTGGGTTAACAGATCTATCAGTTAATCCTCTTCTAAGTATCGGTCTCTGGGAAGTCAAATGTTACATATATTAAAACTATATGGAGATTTTATTTTGACGGCTATAGCTTCAATATTCGTTGTAAGTCGTAGTTCTTCAGAAATGAGAAAGTCCAAAAAGTCCATACACCCCCACTTGCACGTCGATAAGTATTTCTATTTTTAGATTATGCTTGAAAATGTTCTGAATTGCTATTGTCATTGTTTTTAAAGTGTGTTTCTTGAAGACATATTATAAGTGGTTTGTCCTAAGATCTGAACAATTTGAGCATCTCAAATTGGGCAAAGAGCCCAATTATATTCCATTAAAGAATCAACGTGTTGTAGAATTTGTAAAAAAAGTAAGTTTAGGCACAAGAAGCTTTCTTGAGACATGTGGGAGTCTTCAGCTTCAGCTCCAGATAGCGAAGCGCTGCTTTCGATGCTGTCATCGTCCACATTAAGAGCTAACTGTTTGCTGATCCTTTTCTTCAGCTTGGTACATCTTGTTTTAATGTTTCGATGGGCAAGCATAGGATATATTTTTGCCAGCATGTCAAGTAAAGCAGGTATGTTTCCTGTATATTGCTTAACTGTACTCAGATCGATAGATCCGTGAGTATTTTCCAAAACATCTTTTAATTTTTCACAGGAAAGAATAAACTTTGGGTGGTGTTTTGTACAAATTCTTTGATAGGTCACATTTGGACTTCATGGGCTGGCATTTTGTCAATACTTGTTCGAGGTTTCTTTTTTGTCGCTGATAGTGGCATCTGAAATTCGAGGCATTCTTTTTCTACAGTAGGTGTATTTCCAGCGGTTTATACGGAAGACGGCGGTTTACGGATTGAGTTGCAAAACAGGTTCGCTTTTCTGAAGTGTTTCTTTTCTTTTATTGCAAGGATTTACAGTACTTTCCTTCACATGTTGCTTTCGTCGTCGAGTTTTGTGAAGCCTCTGGACTATTTTACTGTTTGAGTGGGTTCTCTTTGTGTTATTGCCTCCGAACACTGAGCATCTAATTGACGAGGACGTTACATCTTAGCGAATCTCGAGAGAGAAAAATTCTGTAAGATGTACTATCAAAGGTAATAACAAGTGATGTTATGCTGTTATGTTCAGATCTTGGTACTATGTAGTCTTCTGAAACTAAGGATATGAGCGTATTCGAATTTTGTTATTCCAATTCTCAAATAGGTTATAGGAGAAGCTAATGTTAGGCCAACTTTCTTTAGTTCTGCTTCCACGACTTGATGCGCTATTACTGGGGAGACATTTCAAATTAATATTTTTGCTGTATATAAGTTTTCGTGCAGTAATTGGTGTACTATTGTATTTTATATGTCCGTGCTCAGTCATAAACTTTTCTGCTTGCTACTTAGGTATATGCATATTCTATTATTAGATATACGTCACTTAAAAATTATGTTAATTGGTTGTACCAGAGGGCGCAGTGCTGTTATATTGTCCTCAATTCTAAGACCTTCTATAGCTGTGAAGATGAGAGCCTGTTATTTCGTTTGGCATTTTTTGTGCTACAACAGTTGCAAATGTTTTCGTAACTGTGGTGTTTGTTTGAACCGTGTTTTGCGAATGTGCGGAAAGTTTTGATTTTCCATTTCAGCTAGCTAACGTGATTACGCACCCGGGTTGTAAATTCAACCGGGCGATATCGCAAACAGCTTATCAATCAGAAAAAAATGCTCGCACAAAGGCGGGCTTGTATTCTACTTTGAAGTTTACTAAACACAGTCTAATCCACGACAGGTAGTATGGATTCCGTCAGCGCAGATCAACTACTGACCTCCTTTCCTTTGTCACCCATTCTTGGAACAAGTCTATGGAACTAGACGGTGAATCCCAGATTGTCGCTCTAGACATATCCAAAGCATTCGAACAGGTCTGGCACGAAGCGCTGCTTAATAAACTACCGGCCTATGGCGTACCACCAAAACTTTGTACGTGGACAGCAAATTTCCCTCTCCAACTGAAGCATTTCTGTTGTCGTGGATGGCCATTCCTCTAAACTGTATCCAATTAATGCAGGAGTTCCTCAAGGTTCAGCTTTAGTCCCTACTTTGTTTCTTCTCCACATCAATGACCTCCTCTCTAGCACATCCAACCCAGTTCACAGTTACGCGGACGACAGCACCCTCCACTCCAATATACAATATTCTAAGCCTGTCTCTTTAGCCCAACTAGATGAGGATCGCAGACTCATGGAGGGTTATATCTCCGTGGATCTCCAAAAAATATTAGACTGGAGAAGTAGAAATCTTGTGCAATTCAACCCCACCAAATCACAGTCTTGCTTTTTTTCTCATGAGAGATACACCAGCCCTAGACCTATCACAATAAACAACCAAGTTATTCAAAATAATGAGTCCTTTTCACTTGTTGGCATTTCTGTGGATCGAAATCTCAATTGGCACCAGTATGTCACATTAATTGCAGAAGCGGCTGCTAAGAAATTAGGTTTCCTCTTCCAGGTTCGCAAGTACTTTTAACCAGCTAATCTCTATACCTTATATACTTCACCACTTAGTTTTGAAATTATCAAAAAACATGCGAGGCAAAAAATAACATCAGTTGCCCGGCTATTGCTCTGACTATGTCAGACGTACCACTTAATCGGCGAAAATGTGATGAAAATAGCAATTTTCTGGCCAGGAGTGGTACACCCTCTAGCGGTGATTTGAAAAACTTCACAATAATTTCCATCGATTTATCATAACAACTTTTCTCATGGCAGTTTTTCTTGAATTTTGGAGGGGGAATGTTTGTATCCGGTTCTCCCTCAAAGTAGCTGTGGTCTTTAAGCCTCTATTAGTCAATTCAGTCATCAAATCGATATATGTGAAAAAATTATCAAAGAATAGGTGATAGGGAAATTTGTAGTTGAGGGATGTCAAAATGTCAGCATATTGCAAAATCACATTTGCACCCAACGCGATGTCATATTTAAGAGGTATATTTCAATGTTTCCCTTGGTAAGGCCCCATCCAGAGAACCTATCCTAGTCTTGTAGTTCCTGGCCATAATTTGTAGCCTCATCTAATAGTCTTATCCTTTAAGAACTGTTTACATCCATGGCGCCCGAAATAGGGCACATCATCCATAATCATCCACACTGTGGCAGTTTTCAACTGGTGCAAAATTGAGAAAATTCTCATTCAGCTTATTGATCACATGGCATTAGCGTAGCAGTGTAAATATGGAGAACCTATCATTATTATGGAGAACCTATCTCTGGACATTGCAATTGCAACCAACGTCATGGGCGTTCTCCCAATATAATCTGCGCCTAGGAACTCTTACATATCCCCATAATTATTGGTGAAAGTTACAAACACGTTAAGCACAGCTTCGTCCAAAAATTACTCGAACAGCTTCAGAGGAGACAATGAATTGTTAGCAGACTGAATGTCCACCCAGTGTGGGAATTCGTCTTCTTCGACCCACTTATATGTTTTCTTCTTTTTAGTTTTACAACCAATAATTTTTTAGAAATTGAGATAATGGAAGGTTATCTTCACTGTCATAGTCACGGTCATCATATATTTCAGCTTCAGCCAGCAACTGGCTTCCCGAAAGGTTATTAAGGTTCACATTATCTTCTTCACCAGAGCCGTTCATCGGTGTTATCCTTCTTTGCACTTATGGGAGGAAAAATTACTATGCCTTTGGGTGGCTCTTGAATATCATCTGGTTGTTCAAGCTCTATGAGTTACCAGTTGTTTATTTTTTTTATTTCGTATTTAATTTGATGTTTGTAGTCATTAACGCGAAGTTGGTTAAGAAAATTAATATTAAAATAAAAAATTTAAACAACCGGTAAAATGTTAAATTAATAACGAAAAACCAGTTCCTCGGAAAATTGACCTCGTAGAAAATCTTTCCTCACTGTCGTTTAATTAAAATAAGATCGACCTCCTAAAGAAGGGGTTGAAATTCGGTCTACAGTCACAAAAAAACGAAATTGTAGAAATCATTGCTAGTATTAAAACAGGAATTTAAAAATTACTTGAATCTTTGAAAAAAATTATTAGAGAAGCATGTAAAAATAAAATTTCGGAAAACTTGAAAGAAAATAAGTCCACTAGAAACCAAAATTTTATATAAATGAAAACAGTTAAGGGATTTCGAGAGAAAGATTGTTTTTATTTTAAAGCAGATAAAGGTAATAAGATTGTGATTTCGGATAAAAACGAATATAAGGATAGATTTCACAACGCCATAGAGACAGGACCGTATAAAAACTGAATAGAAACCCCCTACTAAAAGTGATTTCGGACTTTAAAAATAGTCTCAAGAGTTGTCACAACCTTATATAAAAAGACTTAGGAAGAAAGTTACAAGTTGCAAATCCTAGTCCCCAAAAAGTACTGTCTCCCAACAATCCTCAAACCGGGAAAAGCAATGAGAGCTGTGGATTCGCCGACATACAATTTATCAAAGTAGTTCACAAATGAGTTTACAAGCTTGTCCGTCAAACAAAAAAGTTTTCCAGTAATAAATTCAGTTGATTTTATTAAAAAAATTAAAAAGGTGAAACTGGTTGAAGGCGAAATTTTGTTTTCATTTGATGTAACCTCATAGTTTCTTAGCGTTCCCACGAAGCAAACGTTAACGTTTTCAGAAGAGTTGTTAAAAATAAATAACATAGATAAAAAGGCCTGAAAAGAATATTAAACGTTAAGAAACCTTTGTATTAAACAAAATAAGTGTACACCCAATTAAAATAAAAACGTTTATAGTTCTCATTTCAAGTCAATTGAATTTGTCAGGGACCGTCATCATACATTGTGCATTGCGGGATAATACAATTTACCTACAGTCTCATGGCCTGATGATGGACATCCAGTACAATGTTTAGGGTTGGATTCTAACACAAAAAATTTTATTGACTATTTTAATTTTAGCGATCTTTATCAAGACAATCACGTTAAAAATGCGAACAATCGTGCTTTGGATCTTGTTTTGTCTACAAGGGTTGAGGTCGATGTTTTCTCTGACGAATACTGTATTGTACCCCCTGATGCTAATCATCATCCTCTTGTTGTCACAGTTCCATTCGATTGTGAGAGTAAAACGATTGACACCGGTTCGTGGAAATATAATTTTGAACGCGCTCCCTATCAAATGGTCAATGAGTATTTTGATAGTATAGACTGATGTGGGTTGTTTGGCTGATCACCAGATCAGCCAAACCAAATCAGCCAAACAACCCACACCAGTTCAATACCAATTGAAGATTGTTTAGAAATATTTGACTCCGTGATAAAAACTGGCATGGACCAATTCATTCCGAAGTTTCAGACTAATAACTCTGGGTACTACATTAAGTGGTATTCACATTACACAAAAGTTAAAATGAAACAAAAGCTTATAAAACAAACTTATAATGAATTACAAAATTATAGAGCACTTAGGACGGAAACGAGAATACTAATTGGTAATAATTATGGAAAATTTATAAGTAGGACACCGATTAGTTCATCTTTTGGCCTTAAAGCATTTTGGCAATATGTAAATTATAAAAGGCGGTCTGGGCGAATCCCTTCAATTATGTCTTATGAAGGTGGTTGTTCAGGTGATCCGTTCATAATACGTAACATGTTTGCTGATTATTTTAAATCTGTATATGTAATACATAGATCATATAAAGTTGCTGTAAATGATCATAGAGATAGATTTGAGAATAATATTACACTCGAGCGTGACACTCTGAGGAGTTAGTCGAACTGAAATCCAACACGAATTTAGATAGTGATGGCCTGTCGCAATATTTTCTGAGGTTTTGTAGTCCATCTTTAGCTTATGTTATTACTTACCTATATAATTTATCTTTAGGCTCAGGTATGTGTCCGGGGCGGTGGAAAGTGTATTTCAGTACTCTAATGTATACATCTGGCACAAGATTTTGTGTTGAGAACTATAAATGTGTTTCATCGTCCTGTCCGATTGCAAAGGTATTTGACTCAATAGTTTCGGAGAATGTTTTTGACATATTTAAACATGTAATCAGTACCAAACAACATGGTTTATTTGCAGGGCGGAGCACTCAGACTAATTTGGTTTATATATAGTACCTATTTGACCTTGATATCATTTAAGTTAAGTTAACCTCAAAATTATATGTAATTTTATGTTATTGATTGTAGAACTTGTTACCACTGGTAGTGCAAATATACTGTTTTAAGTTGGTAAATAAAGAATATTGAAATATATATGTTTAATGTTCGTTTTTATTTTATTATTCCATATTTTATATATCAATTTACCTTCTTCCAGCTTTATAAGGTTGTGAATTTGTAAGAAGTTTAATGTTCCATACAAACATTCTGTGAGATAAAACCAGTGTGGACCATGCATTACTTTTAGTAACCGATTTTGTGTTCTCTGCAATTGTCGTATCACCTTTGGCGCAGAAGCCCAAACAACCATCAGATATCTCATACCTGGTTCTATTAATGAATTATATCTGTCTCTCTAATCTCTCAGTTAAATAATATTCACATCTGCTAAAGGCTTCTGTCGGGCTAGATATTTTTTCCTTGCATTATTTAAGTGTTCGTCAAAATTCTTATCGTCTATTGTTAATCCAAGGTACTTATGGTTTTTTACATGTTTAATTTTTTAATTGTTTATATTAATATTCATATCTTTTATGTATTTACCATTTTGTGCTTACTTTATGTACACTGTTTTATCTAAGTTTATTTTCAAGTTATTACCTAATAGCCACCTGTAATATGTTTCCAAGTTATCATTGACTATTTTTTCTAATGAATTCTGGGAGTCATGCGAATACAACAGCACTGTGTCATCTCCGAAAGTTATGTATGTAGCTTTTAAATTTGGTAATGATAGATTCTGTACATAGAACAAATACAAAATTAGTCCAAGTACAGATCCCTGTGGGACACCTGTTTTTACAATTTTTGAGGTGCTTCTTTTACTATTCACAACAGTTGTTGTTTGCCTTCTGTCAAATAGATAACTAGATATAAGTTTATGCCACGTATTCCCATATTATACAGTTTGTTTAAGAGAATGCTATGATCAACGGTGTTAAATGCTTTTTAGTGAATTTTTATTTTAATCTACAAACATTGCCAGCACATATTTATTCTAGTCAAGCTTTGTAGTAATAAACTCTATGACTGCTACAGCCATTTGTGTACTACTAATTTTTTGAAATCCAAACTGATGCTCATCATTCAAATGTTTTTGTCACAAAATCAACTATTCTAGACTTCAAGGCCCTTTCTAATATTTTTGAATACATCATAATTAGTGATGTAGGTCTTTTATTTCCAGGGTCATGGTAATCTCCTGATTTGTGAAGCTGTCTTACCAGTGTCTGCTTCAATATTTCTGGATTATCACCACTTTCTAACACTTCATTAATTAATGTAGTATGGTTGGTAATGTAAATTTTAAAGTACGTTTTAAATCTTTTGTAGTGATATTATCTATTCCAGGAGCTGTATTATCATTTTGGTAATTTATAATTCTAGGGATTTCTTCCTCATCACAAGGTTGAAGATATATAGTTTTTTCTCCGATCTGATTATCAAATTGTACACTTTTCTTTAAAGGTTTCCTGATTATTGCACTTATACTTTTTAAATTCGTTTGCTACATGCCCACTATTTGGATTTGTTTTATTTAACATATCTCTTGTTTCATTAACAAGATAACTTCACTATTGATCCAATTATTATTCTTGTATTCAAGACTTTTACTTTTGTGGATAGTTCTTTTGGTTTTTGCATAACTTCAATTATTTGTGAAAAATTACATGTTTGTTTTCAACAATGCTTCTTTTGCTACTTCCCAAAACTTGTCAATATTTAAATGCTTCAACTCTTTTGCAGTTTTCTTATAATCTGGCGATGATGGTGGTCGTAAGTTAGCCTCGAAAGTTTTCTTTCATTGGTCACAGATTTTTGTTACTAAAAAGTCCTTAAACAGTCACAATATTTGCCTCGCTCCCCATTACAATACTTGTGTTTCTTTTTTTAAATTTTGTTACATAATAATAGATCGCCACGCATAGCAATAGAACCCATTTATTACAAATTTATATGTTTTTACATACAGTTGGTTTGTATCTAAAAATATTTACACATAAAAGATTTAATTAGACATAAATAAACATGTTTTTTGTTTGTTTCTTGTTTGTTTTTTTGTTGTTTTTTTTGTGTTTTTGTGTTTATATATATTTTTTAATTTTTGTATATACATATATATATATATATATATATATATATATATATATATATATATATATATATATATATATATATATATTATATACACCTTCATACTTTTTTTTCATTTTTTTTTTCAATTTTGCATTAGGACCAACAACGATACAGTGCGTCCAGGGGCCCTTCAGGACGACTTAACACAGACGTTCTTATAATCTTATTAAGTCATTAAATTTTATTTCCTGAATTGCATGATCAGTAATACTGGATACAGAGAATTTTATATTGATCTGTCTATTTTGGTTATTTATGAGGACATGGTCGATAAGGGAAGCATTGTTTTCTGACTCTCTTGTTGGTTCTGTTTTATTAATAACTTGATATACATATGTGCCTAAACATTCAACAAACCCAGCTTTTTCATTGTTATTATTTAATAAATGTATATTTACGTTTCCAATTATGCATACATCCTCATTCTTTATTTGCGGTATAGTATTTTCTAGGTCATTTATAAAAACATTAAAATTCACATTTGGTGGTCTATAAATAGTAATTAATTTCATATTGATGTTATGAAATTTTAAAACTAACCAGTTGCACTTATTTATTACTTTATTTAATTGAACTGCATATGAAAACTTTTCATCAACGTAAACAGATATGCCATCTCTGCGATTTTCTCTATAGGAGTGTTCAGGTTTGTAATTATCAAGATTCTAATATTTCGTTTCATTTACATAAAGCCATGGTTCCGTAAATACAAGTATACTTGGCTTGTCAGCAAGATTATTTACAATTAATAAATATCATCTATTTTATATCTTAAACTTCTAAGCGTGTTAAGCCGAAACTTACAATTGGCACTGACGGAGTCCCTTCGTTCATAGCAAGGGATTGTGCTACCGTGCTGAGTCACCCCTTATGCTTGATTTTTAACAAAATCTTGAAGACACACCTATCCTGATGTGTGGAAGATAGCCAGAGTGGTTCCGATATTTAAGTCGGATTGTCGTTCCAAGATTGAGAATTATAGGCCCATATCGATTCTTTCAATATTTTCAAAAGTATTGGAGTCTATGCTTTATGTGCACATATACAATAACTTAAAAAACAGGATATCAACCAAACAGCATGGTTTTGTTGCTGGGCGCTCAACTGTGACAAACTTGTCGTTGACAGTACATAGCCGAGTCAATGGACGCAGGTAAACAGTCGGATGTTATATATACGGATATATCCAAAGCATTTGACAGAGTTGGTCATTCTGTTCTACTGTCCAAGTTGTCAGCCATCGGTTTCTCTGAGGATTTGGTTCAACTTTTCTGTTCATATTTGACCAACCGTGTACATTATGTAGAATATATGGGAATTAAATCCAAACACTATACTCCTGTGTCAGGCGTACCACAATGTTCGAACCTGGGTCCTCTACTATTTATTATTTTCATTAACCACCTCTGTGATCGTATATCTTCTGAGTGTTTACTGTATGCTGACGACTTAAAAAATTTTCGTCGGATAGACTCACTGAGGCACTGTCTTGTGTTGCAGGATGATTTTGTTGCTCTTTAGAATTGGTGTCATAAAAATATGCAAGAACTCAATATAAGTAAATGTACTGCAGTGACCTATTCTAGGAGGGTTACCAATATCAATTTTAATTATACTTTACAGGGGACTGTTTTGTATAGGAGTGATATCAGGAGAGATTTTAGTGTTGTTTTTGACCGAAAACTTTGTTTTGGCCTTCATATTCAGGCATCAGTATCAGAAGCTATGAGGTCTCTAGGTTTTGTCATCAGAGTCTGTAGGGATTTCAGTGGAACCGAGTGCATAAAAGTGTTGTATAACACATTGGTGAGAGCTAGGCTTGAATACGCTAGTCAAGTTTGGTCCCCTTTATACCAATGCTATAAAGATATCATCTAAAGGGTTTAGAAAATATACCTCGAGCATAGATCTTACAGGTTGGATGGTGTCTATCCATCGCAGGGCACACCGTATCAGCAGTTTCTTGACAGATGTAACCTGACTTCTCTGGAGGCCAGAAGGGTTTGCTCTGTGGTTGGTTTTCTACAGAAATTGTTGTGGAATAGGGTTGATTCGCCTGAGCTGCTATCACAAATCAATTTGAGGTTGCCGACTGTGTGGACGAGGAACATTAACTTTTTTATTTTTCCCACGGCCAGAACGGGCATGATGCTCAAATCGCCGATGTATCAGATGTGCAAGTTTGCTAATCAAGTTTGCATTGTCAGTGGTGCTGACATTATATGTGATAGCGCATCTGAGGTGTCGGCACATATAATGTGCAATATCCATCTGTATTCCTCCATGTAGTTTAGTGTACTGATTCTCTTTCTATTTTCTTTTCTAACTATTAGTTAAGTACCCTATTTTATGGATTTTTTTTCTGTTGGGT
Source organism: Tillus elongatus (assembly GCA_964006375.1). Lineage (NCBI taxonomy): Eukaryota > Metazoa > Arthropoda > Insecta > Coleoptera > Cleridae > Tillus > Tillus elongatus. The sequence continues at coordinate 16,665,298 of OZ023269.1, read as the reverse complement.
TGTAATTGATTTAATAAATAAATATTTGTATAAAGCATATTAAATTTCAACTGTTTAAACATGCATTTAGTTAAAACATTTTTCGTCTGTATTTGGCAATTTATAACTTATAATGAACTTTAGCTATCTAGTTTTTCCAGATCTTTAACAGAAAAAATTCGAATTCCCTATCACCATCTCCTTTTCTTAAATAACATTTTCCATTCATACAATATGCATACTTAAAGCTGTGATTCCTCTGGAATTCTCTAATTTTGGTGAATAGATCTTGATTAAATTTGGCGAGGTCGTCATTTACATAAATAAATTTACGTTTCCCATCAAATCCACAATCGTTGATTTTCTTTTTCTGAGCCCAGATTTGTTGCTTTCTTTCTTGTAATGCACACTTAACAACAATTGGTTCACTTGATTTACCTGTTTTTATTATATAGCAGATTATTGTTTCAGTTTCTTTTATGTTCAAATTTGTTGCAGTAAATAGCTACCCAACTGTTTTCTTTATCGTTTCTTGTTGTGGTATCCTCGAATCATAATATTGTTTGCCTTTGCATTCGGTTCTATGTGATTAATTCTGGTCTCGAATGCTTCCACTCATATTCGCAGTTCGTTGTTCATCTTCACTAATTATTTATTCGTTTTCAGTAGTTCCGCATAATGCTCACGTTGCTCTTCAAAATGGTCGGACATGTAGTTCATGCTGCTTTGTAGGTCTTGCATTTGTTTGCTATAGTAACTTTGTACCACTTCAAGTTCCTTTCTGATTATCTGATGTGCAACAAATTAATTTATTTTCTTTGTTTAGCACTTGCGAACTACATTTTCTGTGAAAAGCTGTAGCAGTCTACTATTTGTTTTTAGAAAATTTATAGATAGTTTCCATGTATTTGTAACAGATAAACTTGCCAACAGCCAAGAACCAGCAAGTGGATTCTATTTATACTGATTCTCAAAAGGTGTTTGATCATGTAGACCAAGACCTGTTGATGGAAAAATTAAAGGCTTGGGGAGTGGTGGGCAGGAGGTTGACCTGATTTAAATCCGACTTGAAATATTTCCATTAAATTGCAAGACTGGATCCATATAAGTCAAAATCAATATTAGTCACTTCGGGAGTTCCATAGGGCAGTCATTTGTCTTCACCCCTTTTTGGTCTTTTAATAAATGACTTGGTGCATGAACTTAAACACGCCAATTGCCTTTTGTTCGCAGATGATCTAGAGCTTTACTGTGCCATTGAAAATTACCATGGTAGTAACATCTTACAAACTGATCTGAATTCCTTTTTGAAGTGGTGCAAGTCTAATAATTTATTATTAAATATTTCAAAGTGCAGATGTATTACCCTCTCTAAAACGATGTTTCGCACAGCTTACACAGATTATCGGATCAGTAATCATAGTATTGGGAGAGTTTATCAAATAAAAGACCTGGGAATTGTTTTTGATAGTAATTTAAGGTTTGATAACCACATTGAAGACGTAATGGAAGGGGCACTTAGAACATGCGGATTTGTAAAGAGGCAGTGGAGAGATTTTATTGATGTAACTGCATCATTACAACAGATAAAGCTTTGTATTTTGGAATACTGTATCATAGTCTGTAGTCCATACAGACTTGGAGACTACTTCTCTGGCTTCACTGTTGGTTTTTGTAGGTGAAGGACGTAGCCAGCGCGTGAGCTAACTGGAGCAAGTGGCCCTTCGAATTCTGGAAGTTCTAGGATGTTCTTCAATGCTTCTGTGACTATAGTTTCGCTGCTTGACATATAGTCACAGAAGCATTGAAGAACATCCTAGAACTTCCAGAATTCGAAGGGCCACTTGCTCCAGTTAGCTCACGCGCTGGCTACGTCCTTTACCTACAAAAACCAACAGTGAAGCCAGAGAAGTAGTCTCCAAGTCTGTATGTAGTATGGACTAGTTTCACCAAGTAAGGGCAACAACAATCAATGAATAGTCTGTAGTCCTTTTTACAAGACAGATCTTGATCCACTTGAAATAGTCAAAAAGCTAATTATTAATTTTATTATGTATAAACATCAGTAAGAATTTGTATATATATGATGCCCGTCTCAAATTATTGTAATTTCAGTCACCTGATAGTCGCCGGGTACAGGCTCAGCAGAGGTTCACACACAGACTATTTAAGAATAGGATGGATTGTAATGAGTTACTACAGCTTTTCAATTGCCGAATTCCATACCAGCCAAGAAGAGCAATTTTTTTGCTTTATATCGGTCAAAAATCTATGGAGTATGGTAGAAATAATCCTATAGATGGTATACTAAGAGCTATTAATAAATTGCTCTGTACTCTGACATATGCAACAGTTCATACAAAAGATTTATCAACGTCATTAGATCCCAAAATTGATTGCGTATATTTAGCATAGCATAGCATAACAGCCAAGAAGAGCAAATTTCTTGCATCATATCTATCAGCATTCTACGGAGTATGGTAGAAATAATCCTATAGATGGTACATCAAGAGCTGTTTATAAATTGTCTCTGTAGTTAGACATATGCAACAGTTCATACAAAAGATTTATAAACGTCATTAGATTCCCAAATTAATTGCGTATATTTAGGATAGCATAGCATACCAGCCGAAAACAGCAAATTTTTTGCTTCATATCGGTCAGAATTCTACGAAGTATGGTAGAAATAATCCTATAGATGGTATAGCAAGAGCTGTTAATAAATTGTCTCCCAAAATTGATTTATATATTGAGCATAGCATAGCATACCAGCCAAGAAGAGCAAATTTTTTGCTTCATATCTGTCAGCATTCTACGGAGTATGGTAGAATTAATCTTATAGATGGCAGAGCAAGAGCTGTTAATAAACTGTCTCCCAAAATTGATTGTGTATATTTAGCATAGCGTAGCATACGAGCCCAGATGAGCAAATGTTTGCTTCATATCGGTCAGCATTCTACTGAGTATGGTAGAAATAATCCTATAGATGGTATATCAAGAGCTGTTTATAAATTATCTCTGTACTTAGACATATGCAACAGTTGATACAAAAGATTTATTCGATCCCAAAATTGATTGCGTATATTTAGCATAGCATACCAGCCAAGAAGATCAAATTTTTTGCTTCATAACGGTTAGCATTCTACGGAGTGTTGTATAGATAATCCTATAGATGGTATAGCAAGAGCTGTTAATAAATTGTCTCTGTACTTAGACATATGCTACAGTTTATACAAAAGATTGATCAGCGTCATTAGATCCCAAAATTTATTGCGTATATTTAGCATAGCATAGCATACCAGCCAAGAAGATCACATTTTTTGCTTCATATCTGTCAGCATTCTACGGAGTGTTGTATGGATAATCCTATAGATGGTATAGCAAGATCTGTTAATAAATTGTTTCCCAAAATTGATTGCGTATATTCAGCATAGCATAGCATACCAGCCAAGAAGAGCAAATTTTTTGCTTTATATCGGTCACGATTATACGGAGTATGGTACAAATAATCCAATAGATGGTATAGCAAAGCTGTTAATAAATTGTCTCTGTACTTAGACATATGCAACAGTTCATACAAATAATTAATCAACGTCATTGGATCCCAAAATTGATTGCGTATATTAAGCATAGCATAGCAGCCAAGAAGAGCAATTTTTTTGCTACATATCGGTCAGCATTCTACGGAGTATGGTAGAAATAATCCTATAGATGGTATAGCAAGAGCTGTTAATAAATTGTCTCCCAAAATTGATTGCGTATATTTAGCATAGCATAGTATACCAGCCAAGAAGAGCAAATTTTTTGCTTCATATCGGTCAAGATTCTACGGAGTATGGTAGAAATAATCCAATAGATGGTGTAGCAAGAGCTGTTAGTAGATTGTCTTTGTACTTAGACATATGCAACAGTTCATACAAGAGATTTATCAACGTCATTGGATCCCAAAATTGATTGCGTATATTTAGCAAAGCATAGCAGCCAAGGAGAGAAATGTTTTTGCTTCATATCGGTCAGCATTCTACCGAGTGTTGTATAAATAATCCTATAGATGGTATAGCAAGAGCTGTTAATAAATTGTCTCTGTACTTAGACACATACAACAGTTCATACAAAAGATTTATCAACGTCATTAGATCCCAAAATTTATTGCCTATATTTAGCATAGCATAGCATACCAGCCGAAAAGAGCAAATTTTTTGCTTCGTATCGTTCAGCAGTCTACAGAGCATGGTAGAAATAATCCTATAGATGGCATAGCAAGAGCTGTTAATAAATTGTCTCTGTAGTTAGACATATGCAACAGTTCATACAAAAGATTTATCGTCATTAGATCCCCAAATTGATTGCGTATTTTTAGCATAGCATAGCATACCAGCTAAAAAGAGCCAATTTTTTGCTTCATGTCTGTCAGCATTCTACGGAGTATGGTAGAAATAATCCTATAGATGGTATAGCATGAGCTGTTAATAAATTGTCTCATAAAATTGCTTGCATATATTTAGCATAGCATAGCATACCAGCCAAAAAGAGCAACTTTTTTGCTTCATATCGGTCAGCATTATACGGAGGATGGTAGAAATAATCCTGTAGATGGTATAGCAAGAGCTGTTAATAAATTGTCTCCTAAAATTGATTGCATATATTCAGCATAGCATAGCATACCAGCCAAAAAGAGCAAAGTTTTTGCTTCATATCGGTCACAATTATACGGAGTATGATAGAAATAATCCAATAGATGGTATAGCAGAAGCTGTTAATAAATTGTCTTTGTACTTAGTAACAGTTCATACAAAAGATTTATCAACGTCATTGGATCCCAAAATTGATTGCGTGTATTTAGCATAGCATAGCAGCCAAGATAAGAATTTTTTTTGCTTCATATCGGTCAGCATTCTACGGAGTGTTGTATAGATAGTCCTATAGATTGTATAGCAAGAGCTGTTAAGAAATTGTCTCTGTACTTAGACACATACAACAGTTCATACAAAAGATTTATCAACGTCATTAGATACCAAAATTGATTGCGTATATTTAGCATAGCATAGCATACCAGCCAAAAAGAGCAAATTTTTTGCTTCATATCGGTCACCATTCTACGGAGTATGGTAGAAATAATCCAATAGATGGTATAGCAAGAGCTGTCAATAAATTGTCTCTGTACTTAGGCATATGCAACAGTTCATACAAAAGATTTATATACGTCATTAGATCCCAAAGTTGATTACGTATATTTAGCATAAATTAGGTACCACTAATATAAATAGATTTAAGAACTGGATTGTATGAACTTGTTCAAAATGTTGAAGGTAATACTTTGTAAAAACATTTACATTTTGCAAACTGTACAAGTGGACCTGGTCTGTAGTACATTGTGTGGAATAAATAAATAAATATAAACAATGAAATACATTGTAACAATGCACGCTAATAGAAAAAACATAAATTGACTCGTTACATCAGAGTCCAAACTCTTGTTAATACGAAATTTTATGTCATTATGAAATCAACTCCTTCTTATTTTAATTGAGATAACTTCAATTAAATTGCATGAGCGACAAAATAAATTTCAAAATGTCCCCCAGGCTACTTATCACCTCATAAAATTTTTCGCAAAATACTCAGAGCGGTTTTTCAGATATCCGATTGTAACACGATAAAATCATCACGCTGTATAAATCAGAACAGTTTTCTTAGAAACCACCATTATATCTCATATATGCATTTTTAACAAAGTATTATTATCATTATTATTTTTATTATTATCATATAAGACTCAACCTATGTCAAGTTTTATGTTCCTATAGTTCCATACACGTATCTGTGATTAGAAAAATCAAATCACATCATAAAATATATAGTCAGTCGCTATTACGAACAAAAATGAACCTATATTAGTGAACAATAGGTACAATTTAGTTTTGCCAAAATGTATGTTATTTTATTTTATAAAAAATCGTAGTGTTATATGAAAAATGAAGTAATTTTATTTATTTACCCTCGTAGCTTGAATGTTTAATGTAAGCAATTTTAAACAGAGTTTAAAAGAGACAGCTGTTTGGCGGTTATAAGTGTGATTGTATCGAATTTACCATTGATAAATGCCTAAAAGTGCAGAACACTTTGGCAACCCAGTGTTTAATAGTAATATACAAATGACACCTAAGGTCTCTACCATATCAGCAAAACCTTCTTTGCCTAATAATTCAACAACCAATACTTAATAACTGATCGAAACGCATAAAAGTGCAGAATACTTTGGTATAGTCATTTTGTTGTCATTGAAAATTGATTGTATTTATTTCGACGTCAACGTCAGCAGTGCTGTCTCATGAATCAAATTACAAATTAAGACTCTTCAAATGTTTTATTTTCGTAGAACTCTTGAGGAAGCATTTTGTTTATCACTATACTTTATAAGAGCCAAATTGTTTGACTAAACCCTTGGAATATATATATATATATATATATATATATATATATATATATATATATATATATATATATATATATATATATATATATATATATATATATACAGGATGATTCATAAGTGGTGACCAAAAATGAAACCCCATGTTCTTTGAACAATTTTAGAGAGGGTATGTCCTATAAATTTTTTTCCTATAATGCTTCATTAAAAAGATACAGGGTGTTGAAGTTGAATTTCAAAAAATAAAATTTCCCAATTTTTTAAACATATGTTTTGCTGAAACTTCGCATGTGTAGGCTATTATGGAAGCCGCGTATTCTAACATAACAATTGAATCGGCTAATCTAGCAGTGGCGTGCGTACCCACATGTCATTGGTTATCCCTCAAGAAAAAAACGGGTACGCCAATGATATTTTTTTTTATTTTTTATTTTTTGAATCTTACTTTCATTCGTGAACAAAATGACTCTCTTGATAATTTTCTGTACGACGCTTATTTTACGAGTAAGCAATGAATCAGGTAAGTGTTTTAGAGCACAGTTCATGATTTTTAACCAGTCGTTGTTTGGTAGAAAATCGCAATGATACACTTTTATGCCTCCATTGGCCTGCATACAGGCACGACATCTTTTTGATATGGAAAATTTAATGTCTTGATAATTTTTTGTACGACGATTATCTTTGTTGTAGTTTAGTAAGTAGTAGTCTGGTTTGCCAAAGTTATCACTTGACGTTTAGGTTAACAACTTATTATTTTGAATAGGTGTAAGTGGTAAACTTTATAAAATTGCAAAATTTTCTACTACTCTTTTACTTCTTATAATGGAGTACACCTCAGAAGAGTATGAAGATATAATTTTTATCTACGGATATGCTGATCGAAATGCTCTAGCTGCTTGTCGGGAATATCAACGTAGGTTTCCCACTCGCCGTCAACCTACACCAAGGGTTTTTTCTCGATCGTTTTCAAGACTTCGGCAGTGCGGTATTGGACAACCTCCTGACGCTAGAGGTAATGGTAGAAGACAACATCAACTTGAAAACGAAGAGTGAGTGGTGGATGCAGTGATGGATCAACCTACTACAGATACTCGGAGGATTGCCACGCAGTTACAATATTCGCAAAGCTTTGTTTGGAGAACTTTACATAGAGAAGCCTTACATCCATATCATCGACAGAATGTTCATTGCCTTCTACCTGGAGATAATGTGCATCGACGAGTCTTTTGTGAATGGATGTTGGAAATGAACAATCAAAATATCATATTCCCTAATCTAATCTTCTGGTCTGACGAATCAACATTTACAAGAAATGGTATTTATAATTTTCATAATGAGCATGTCTGGTCATTGGAAAATCCACATGCAACAAGGACTCGCACATTTCAACATAGATTTTCCATTAATTTATGGTGTGGTATTTTTAATGGCTCACTGTTCATGGAAGTCCTGCCACAACGTTTAAATGGATCTTCGTACTTAGCGCTCCTAGAAAACCGTGTAGAAAACATTCTAGATGACATTCCACTAGTAACAAGAGGTATAATGTGGTACCACCATGACGGTGCGCCAGCGCATCATAGTCGAAACGTTGTTACATGGCTACATGAACATTGTAATGAAATATGGATTGGCAGAACTGGACCAATATATTGGCCTGCAAGATCACCGGACCTGAATCCACTTGACTTCTATCTTTGAAGTGATTTAAGCGACTGGTCTACAGTGAACAAATAAATACAGCAGAGCAGCTACAACAACTGATAAATAATGCTTTTCGTCATATTCAAGCAACAATGAATCCTCAAGACATTAAATTTTCTATATTAAAAAGGGGTCGTGCGTGTATTCAGGCCAATGGAGGCATTTTTGAACATTTATTGTAATAAATAAATTACTATAAGCCTGATAAAAGTGTATCATTGCGATTTTCTACCAAACAACGACTGGTTAAAAATCATGAACTGTGCTCTAAAACACTTACCTGATTCATTGCGTACTCGTAAAATTAGCGTCGTACAGAAAATTATCAAGAGAGTCATTTTGTTCACGAATGAAAGTCAGATTCAAAAAAATCAAATAAAAAAAATATCAATGGCGTACCCGTTTTTTTCTTGAGGGATAACCAATGACATGTGGGTACGCGCGCCACTGCTGGATTAGCCGATTAAATTGTTATGGTAGAATACGCGCCTTCCATAACAGCCTACACGTGCGAAGTTTCAGCAAAATATATGTGCTACTTTTTAAACAATTGGGAAATGTTTATTTTTTGAAATTCAACTTCAACACCCTGCATCTTTTTAATGAAGCATTATAGGAATTTTTTTTATAAGACATACCCTCTCTAAAATTGTTCAAAGAACATGGGGTTTCATTTTTGGTCACCACTTATGAATCAGCCTGTATATATATATATATATATATATATATATATATATATATATATATATATATATATATATATATATATATATATATATATATATATATAAATAATTTCTAAACGTTCACACATATGAGCTTGACATGATTAAGGATCAAGAATTAAAGGCTTTTGTACCACACAATGTTTTTATTTTTTCTATTACTTGCTGTAATGTTAACAGGAAATGTATAAAATAAAAGCAGGAAATAAACCAACTTCATAACATCTACTGGAGAACCTCAGTACGCCACGTGGTCGATAGTCTTCTTCCTGGGATGACTGAATTTGGCTCCCTCATGACCAGATTGAAGAACGCCCTGGTTGTTTGGAATCGGGTTGATTTGTTGGACACTGCTAGCTTCTGATAGGCTTCTTGTTTTTCTTCCGTAAATGGTAATGACAAAATGTGTGATATGCAACGCTGGGTGACATGTATGATCGTGGTTGATTTTTCTTTTAGTTGAATTTTTGAATTTTGTCTTCTTAAGGTGAATTTGATTAAATTTTTATATTATGCTTAAGTGACAATATCTTAGTTCAGGTAATATTTGCAGCTATATATTTGTAATGTTCGTCTTCAATTATTGTAATCTTCCAATTGGTCTTTCCGTATACGAGAGAGGTTTGCATGATTATGTTATTGAAGTTTTTATTTAATTTTTTTATTTAGTTTATGATGATTTAAAGAAATTAATGCGTGAAATGTATGAAAAGCGCAAAAAGGGCAAGTAAACGGTTCTTCAATCTGCATTTTCTTACGGGGTTGGTCAGTGCAAATAGCGGTTCTTTCTATTACACGGTAGTATTCTGCGGTCTAGAATACTTCTATAGTGTAAGTAATATTAAGTACGTGTAACACGGACTATATTATTTTGTGGAATAGGTAAAATACAAAAATAAGAGCAAGATCTCGGGTGTAAAATCGATGTTTTAAGCAGACATATAATCGTATCTCTGGCTGATAAAACGTTAAATTTTGTAAATTTAATTATTCCTAACTTTTTGCGAAACGCTTTGAGTTGAAACGGACGTGTAAACGAAGAAACGAGTTAGTGAGTTGGAAAATTTACTGATATAAAGAGGGATAGCATATTACAAAAGACGCGCCAGTTTAGTTAGTATTAAAGTGTACATATTTTTGATATAATTAAATTCAAATAAATTTAAATCCTTCAATAAAATAATTAGTTAAAGTAGGTAAGTATAACGCATATAACATATATAGGGTGGCGCATTGAAAACGAAACAGACTGATTTGCGTCCAGAGAATTTTTTTTTAAGAAACGCTGGAACACGTCAATTTTAATATTGAGGGGGACATGTTTTGACATGAAACTCAACTTTTGTCACATCAACCCCTTAAGGGTGGTGATAACAACCTTTATATTTTAAATAGGAAACATGGGTCGAGTGTTACATAATTTGAAAGCTCTTTCTTTTCTGAATTCAGCACACTAATTTTTTTGAGGTTTTATCAACTCGTTTAAAAATTATTTACAGTTGAAGATGCAAAAACGCATTTCACTCATTCCGATAAGAAATGTGCTGATAGTCAATGTTTTGTTTGGTTTGTAAATAAAAAATTGACTATCAGAACATTTCTTATCGGAATGAGAGAAATGCGGTTTATTATTTCAGTTTTTTCGGTCGGTTTGATACTTCACAGTACTACCGAAAATTAATTTCACAATGGTGTATTCTGTAGAAGAAAGAGTTGAAATAAATACTCGAACAGACATGTTAACAGAAAATACATTTTGGAGTTAGTTGCAAAGTTTCGACAAAGTGGTTCAGTAGCCAACAAAAACGGGATCCTGAACGTGATTTCCGGTTAGAAATGAGACTACTGAGATTGAAGTTTTAGGACCAATTGCTGCAGACTCAAATTTCAGCACGAGAAAATTGGCCACTGTTTCAAACATCAAAAGAAGAAATATTCAGCGAATACTAAAGCATCATAAATTTCACCCGTATAAAATTCATCTTGTATAACAACTGAATGAAGATGATTTTGATCGACGGCTGGAGTTTTGTGAAGTTATGACTGTACGAATAGCTGATAAGGGAAACTTTCTGTTCAATATTTGTTTTTCAGACGACTGTACGTTTTTATTAAACTCTACAGTCAATCGCCATAATTGTCGTTATTGGGCAGATAATAATCCAAGAAATTTTCACGAAGTTCACACTCAAACTCCACAGAAATTGAATGCCTGGACTGGCATTTTTGGAGACCGTTTAATCGGACCAATTTTTCTTGATGGCAATTTGAGTGGCGAAACCTATTTGGAGTTACTAGAAGATATCGTTTACCCTCTACTATATGACATTGTTGAAAATAATGATCGGTATCAAGAAAATCAATTAGTGTTTCAACAAGATGGAGCTCCTCCACATTTTTCACAACGTGTTAGGGAGTTTTTGAACAGAGAGTTTCCAGAGCAACGGATTGGGCGTAGAGTGCTATTGAGTGGCCCCCTAGATCACCGGATTTAACTCCTTTAGACTTATTTTTATAGGGTCATTTAAAGCGTAGAATTTACGCAACAGAACCGAAGTCTCTGGAAGAATTACGACGAGGCATTCTTGAAGAATGCGGTCTAATAAGTCCACAAATGCTCCAGAATGTCAGAGCTCGTTTTGAATAAAATGGGTACTTTTGTATGGAAGCTGGTGGTCAACAATTTGAACACTTACTTAACTGAATAAACATATTTGAACGTTTGGTTTTGTTTTTTAGTTTTTTTTACGAAAAATTGACATTTCTTATCACAACGAATGAAATACGTTCTTGCAACTCCAACTGTGAATAATTTTTAAACGAGTTAATAAAGCTTCCAAAAAATTAGTGTGCTGAATTCAGAAAAGAAGGAGCTTTCAAATGATGTAACACTCGACCTATGTTCCTTATTTAAAATATTATGGTTCTTATCACCACCCTTAAGGGGTTGATGTGATAAAGTTCAGTTTTATTTCAAAACATGTCCCCCTCAATATTAAAATCGACGTGTTTCAGCGTTTCTTAAAAAAAATTCTCTGGACGCAAATCGGTCTGTTTCGTTTTCAATGCGCCACCCCGTATTTGATAATGGTATCAGTATATTAAATAGTTCAAATATTACACCCTCAAGCAGTAATTTAAATAATTTTAACTTTGAAAAGCTTCCGTTTAATATATTTATTATGAAAATAAATATAAGTTATCTCACAGAAAATATTGTCTTTAAGTCGAACATAAAACCAAAAATATAGGATGTTTATTACCCATCCGAGTGGTCATTGTATAAGAGTAAACGACATATACGAAAAATCAATTATATATATCCAGTCAGTGGGATAAAAAAGGTAAAAGTCTTGTTGGATTCTTATACTTCTGCAAATAACTTGATGATACTCCTAGACAGTGATATTTTAGCATATATTCCAAAGTAAGGGTATTGTTAGACAAGTAGATACTTGCTTTGGTGAAAAATATTTGAGAATGGAAATTGAAAGTCGTACAGAAGCTGTTGAAATCAAGTGAATGTGTAAAATGATCACTGACAATGATGAGGTAAGTAAACTTGTCAAATGACAAATTATTAAAATAACTTTTCCTGGTTATACAATATTCAAGGACATAAGAATCAAATGCGTTAATTTGATGTTTTTTTTTAGTGGGACGTAGCTGGCGCCCAAGCTAACCAGAACAAGAGGCCCCTTTGAAACTCCCAAATCACCCTGAAACTATCTTGCGATATATTTTCAGGATGAACGGATGTCTTCCCTTCTCACAGATTTTTTGTAGATCCTACGTCTCCCGTCCTTCGGGCTGTACAAATATTAGAAGTTCGGTTTCAAAATTCCAGCTGTTATTAACTCCCCCCCCCCTCCTCGTTTTTACTTATAAAGGCTCTCATTACCCCCCTAATGATTTCCTACTCTCGTTTACTGCTTACTGCTTATCATAGTGGGTATTAGGTTTTCCAATGTGAATTGGAGCCCCAAACTTTATATAAGCCTTCTGCCTTTCTCAGTACCATCGTTAACAGGCGAAAAAATTGTGCTTTGCCTTATCTTGTAGGCTACAGTAGCTACAGTTATCACTTTCTGACTTCCCCATCTTCTTAGCATATACGGCGAATCTTCTATGTCCAGAAAGTACCTGGGTCATATAGTAGTCGATATTTCTGTGTATACTAATTTGAAAGTAGATCCAACCAGTAGTGTAGTGCATAAAATGCTTGCGCTACGGTTATATTTGCGTGAATTCCGAACAAACCTGTGAAATATGCGGCCAAATACAAATCGATTAAAATTATACCAAAGAAAAGTATTGTATCTATTGTAAAAAAAGCGAATATCAAACCATATCTAGATCATCTCCGATATATAACATATGTCAATACATAACATTTTTAAGGGGGCTAAGAAAATAGAGAATAATTCCTCTTACGCCAAAATCACTACTTACGTAATCGTTTTCAGTTACTTGACAAGTCAGAAAATTTCCCAAACCTAGCATCTTCGCCATTCAACATTTTTGATGCTCCCATACAATATTACGATTCACCACCTAAGCGACAAAACTTTATTAGATCCAGACTCAATATTGATAACCCATTATATAAAAAAACGGAAAACTTTTCGGCCATCTACTCCCATGCAAGAAAAACCAAATTCACATATAGAGAACTAATAAAGTGCAAGAAAAAAATAATTACACAAGTCAGCGATGTAATGTTACGCACCCTAAAAGAAATCGCTTACAAAAATGGGAACACTTGCAAAAATCTGTAATATTTTAAGATCAAACGTAGAACCTCGGTGGTTCAGGGGTAAGAACGTATGCCTCTGAACCGAAGGGTACTGGGTTCGATCCCAGGGCTCTCCTGTCACTTTTTCAGTACAAACTGTAACATTAACATCAACCAAGGTTCTGGCATTATATTTGAGCAAGTTGAATGTCTGCACGTTCCGCCCTTCGGAGGGGCCGAAAAGCCGTCGGTCCATGCGATGTTGTGCACGTTAAAGATCCCTACCTTCCTTACAGAAAGGCAGGGTTTCGGCAAAATTTCCAGGATAGTGAGGTTAAACTGCTCCCTGGCGTCGGTGATTGGCCATAGTAGCGGAAATAAGATCACGTTAAAGAAACAAAAACAACAAGATCAAACGTCATTAACATAAGTACTCATTCATTACACACAATTCGTATCTTACAGGGGGATTCCCGATCAATACTTAAGAACGAAGTCAACTTACGCAACTATTTGAGTACACACACAATAGATATTTTACTAAGTGAAGCTTTTCCGAAACAACATAACACACTACAATTTTGGGGATACAACCAAATTCGCAAAGACAGAATTCAATATAGAGGAGGAGGAGATGTCGCATTCTTGGTCAGCAATGTAGAGATTTGTACAGTCAGTTGGGTTGAACTAGGGACTGGGCTTCAATTTATAAACCACCTAATGTTAATGCAACGTTAACACAATGGAGTATTTTTTGGTCAGATGTTGATAAAAGAAACACAATCATAAGAGATCCAATAGAAATTATCTAGCAAATGCTATTGACGATGCTAATTTAGCTATATTGAAAATGGATCCATAAATGGAGCAGTTGGAGTTTCGATCCATAGTAGTTTTAACCTTTTTTCGACAATACTAGCCATCCAACATGCCCTGGCAAGTTACTGATGATAGCCTGAGCTTATATCACTACTCAATCAATATAGAGCTTAATCAGCAATGCACTCTGAAAAAGAAACAACCATATCGTCAGTGGAGAGAACAAACAGTCAATTGGGAAAACTTTCAAATATACTTAGACAACGCTTTAACAAACAGGCTGATCACAACACGAGAAAAATTCACACATTTTGTAGAAATACTCGGTGGGGCTGCAGACGAATCAATGGAAAAAGCTAAATGTGTCATTAATAACGGTCCAAGTAAACGGATTTGGTCAAGGTAGTCTTATATTCGCGAGTCTGATAAAGTGGTGGGTTGTCCTCGAGAAGCAGGTTCCATTAGCCACAGACTTTTATAAAATAATTTATTTAAATATTTTTTAAGAGAAACTGGCCAACCAAAAAAAATGCATGATATAGCCAATTGTGTGTCATGGAACTAACATTTTATATCTATGCAACGCAAAAAGGAATTAGCAGATTACAAGATGATTTCTCACTGGGAGAATTATCTCAATTACATAAGAATTGATGCTCAAGTTAAGTGAACCTTTAAACAGAAAATTTAGGATTCATGGCGCTCCTACGTCACTCAACTCAACAAAAATACACCAACTGGCGATATTTAGAGCTTTGCAAAGAAGTTCAATAACAAGCGAATTAGCTCAACTCCATAGTCCATAGCGGAATTCTCAAGAAACTATAAAGAGAATCACTCAAAGAATTGGATAAATCATTAAAACTATTGTCAAACTCCGCACCAGGAAGAGACGGGTTTACGTAACAGCTTTTAAGTCAGATGTCAAGGAAGGCAAAAATCATATTATAAATTTTTAACAGCTGGTGGTGGACATAAGGTGATTACATAGAACCTCTAAGGAGGTTTTTGGATGTCTTATCAAAACTTTTGAACGAATGATCAAACAAAGATTGAAATGGCATATCGCACCCGATAACTTCGTTCCAAATGGGCAGTATGGGTTTAGAAGAGAACTGGACACCATTCATTCAAACAATCATCTAGTAAGCAATACTTAGATTACATTCTTAGAGAACAAATATTTGATTTGCGTGCATATTAAAGTGTCAACCTTAAGCTTTTGTACGAGGGTATGAAAGATATTGTCATTTCTGTATAAACATAAATATAGTAGTTTAATAAGAGACCAGCATACACTAGGGATGAGTACACCAACTTACATGGACCAGGACTTGTAACAAAAGGGTTGCCACAGGGTTCTACACTTAGCCCAATTTTATTCAATATTTATACCAATAAATTGCACAAATTATTTGACAGCAAAATTGGATGTGACCAGTTTGTAGACGATACTTGTCTGTATAGTGTTCAGAAGACATATCGAACGTGCACAATGAAACTGAGACAAGTTGTCTACAATATTAAACTCTGGGCAGAAGAGAGACAGTTTGAAATTAATGAACAAAATGTAGCCATAATTTGTTTTACCAGACAACGGTTAACACTTCCTCAAGTAATCAATACAAACGAACTACATATTAACACAGCAGGTGAATCTAAATACATTGGAGTTGCCTTAGACAGAAACTTACTGTGGAATCCTTATATAAACTACCTAAAAGCAAAATATGAGCATGGAATAAATCTCTTAAGGTCTCTGCTTAGCCACAGCTGGGGAGCTCTTTTCTATAAAACTTATATACGATTCATCCTTGACTATGATCGCGAAGAGAGGGTCAGCAGAACCATCTCTGGGACCAGACAAGGTCCTGGGCGTGACGAAGAGCACTGCCAGGGGATCCATTAAGTCCTGGGTCAGAAACGAACACAAGGTGTACTGGACAAACTGTCCAGGGATCAGACATGGGAAGTCAGTAATTGAGGAACCCAGTTCAAAGAGAGCTGAGGAGCTGCTAAATCTTAGCAGAGGACAGCTCAGGAACATAACAGGACTCTTGAGGGGACACATGGCCATCAAGAAACCCCTGCAGAATATGGGGCGGTTCGAGGTAGGGCTGGGAATCGAATACGATAGTTCGAATATTCGAGTATGTGAATACGAATTATTTCAACGAGAGTGTATTCGAATATTCAAATATATTCGAATATTCGAATATATTCGAATATATATTATGGCTGGGAATGATCCCCAGAAGATCCTTAGAAGGACTCATCGTATGTAGCACTAGGAGAAAAAAGTAGATCCTTCAAGTAAGTGATTATGAATAATTGGTTAGCTTTGCACTGTATTCTCACTGTAGGCTCTCTTTGCTTGGTTTCAACTAAATATTTCTAAGAACCATATAATTTTGTAGAGTATTTATATGAATCTTTCCGTTTCTTTAAGCCTTCATGAGCCAATAAAAATCTGCAAAGTAACAGCATATGTCGGATTACTAAGAGGAAGGTGACGTAACACATTTTGTAACTTTGAATTGTAGGGCGCTTTTATCGAGTTGAAAGCGATAAATTATTGGCTTTCCAGATTGAGGTATAGTTTGTTTAAAGTTAGTTGAAAACACTCGAGTAAGTCGAAAGCTGTATGTATCGTTTAACTCATAGGCGGCGCATAGAAGTTCATAAACATCAAAATATGATCAAAATATGATGATAAAGTTATTGTATTGTATGTTGTAACAAATTGACTGGTGGTTATCCATATTGCTTTCGAATTATGCAATAAAAACAAACATGAATTTACCCTTTAACACATAGAGGATCATAAATACGAAAATAGAAATGCAAGAGATTCTGAGATATACTAACGGCACGGCAATGATTACAAGTTCGTCTTGCAATCTACATTATAATATAATATACCAACATTATAATCATCATTAATTTTTCTAAAATAAACAATGAAAAATTTCCGGAATTATTTAGGAAACAGAGGCAGATTCAAAAAATGATAACGAGACACATTCATGGGAGTGTTTTTTACTGTGCGAATATTCGAATACTCGGCGAATATTCAAATATCCGAATACTCCACAAATATTCGAATAATCCACAAATATTCGAATACTTGAATAATTCGAATAGTCGTGAAGCTTTTGGAAGGAATATTCGAATACACAAACAGATAAATTCCCAGCACTAGTTCGAGGGGGACCCGGCATGCAGATTCCGCGGCGAGGGGGAGGAATCAGTCGAGCACATCTTGTGCAAGTGTAAAGCTTTGGACCGCAAAAGACAACTGATCTATGGGCAGTCTAGACCAGAGACAGAGCAATTGAAAACTTCTCCCTATCAATTGCTGTGCAGGCTACTTCAAGGCACAGTGATTTTGGGATGGGTAGAGTAGAGCAAAGCACAATAAGCCAAAGGCTGCGGTGCTATCGGTAGGGCAAAGACGCGGACGAGCCCTAAGGGGAAAAATGGTTGTACAGTCTAGGTGTAGTTTTCAACAATGTACTTATTGAAAGGAGAACGTGTGCAACAAAAAGCAATGAGACCTTGCATAGGTGAAATTCAATCAACACTAAACCAAGTGGTTTTTGCAGAATCACAAGAATCTTCTCTCCACTTACGCATCCAACAAGTAGCTACAAATTGCATACTCAACCTATAAGTCGACACCTTACCAAAATATTAACTATGCATGCACTCTTTATGGAAACTCTAACAGATATTGGAAGATTAAAAGTAGTCCACCTCTAACCACCATGTATGATTTTACTTTTCAATTTCAAGAATATCTAGAAGTG
The DNA here is from genome assembly GCA_964006375.1 of Tillus elongatus. Taxonomy (NCBI): domain Eukaryota; kingdom Metazoa; phylum Arthropoda; class Insecta; order Coleoptera; family Cleridae; genus Tillus; species Tillus elongatus. Next base: position 16,647,094 of record OZ023269.1, on the reverse strand, counting down.
ATATCTGTAACAAACCCATTTCAAAACAGTCACGAAACATTGACGATAACGCCTCAAGTAATCATTCCAAATTACTCGGAACTTTTAAGTGTAAGTTTGAATATCTTTCGTGAGTACTTAGAATCATGTACGTATTTATACAGATGGTTAAAAAAATCACACACAGGTTGGAGCGGCTTTCTATGTATCAGCTCAAAATGTGCAGTCCCTGTAGAAACTACATCCAAATTGTTCAATTTTAGTGCTGAATTATAGGCTATAAAAAAATCACTTAATTGGATTGAAAGCAATACGATACCGAAAACTGTCATTATAACCGACTCGCAATCAGCAATCCAACTTGTTAGACGGGTCAAATTTATACAATCCACTAACCGAATGCTCTCAAAAATTTTAGAACGCTATTTCCAACTGATCATTAAAAATAACATTTATGTGAGTTAAATGACACATAAACATACCAGGTAACGAAGTTGTTGAACAATTAGCAGTAGAAACTGTAAAAGTCAATATAGCATTTGAAGTTAAAATGTGCGAAAATATTAAGGTCAGTGTTCTCGAAATTTATTACAGAGAAAATCATGTTATTCAGAGAAAAGTAAAAGTCTGTGGCCAATGGACATTATCATCTGAGGTATTATAAATATTAAATGTTGTTTAATATGATTTAAATCGTGCGAGAGGTAAAATTTTCTTAATTTTTTATTTCATTGGAAACTAAAATAAATAGTGCTGTGTTGCAATCTTTTTATTGAATCCAATAAATTTGTACCCACAAATGTTTAAAACTTAATTGCTAATTTCTGTTTCAAAGCGGAGTGTAATTCTTCAAAATATTTCTTGTAAATTAAATTTTCTTTATAGCACCTTGTTCTTCTTTTAATCACTGATTTATTAAAATAAGCAAAATAATTTAAATTATTCAATTGAATTATCACGTCTTGCTGTTTAACTTGTAACGCGTCTAAATTTTTATTGATTTACTAAAAGATTAAATTAAACATAACTCCTCCATGGCCAGATTGAAGAACCTCCTCTTTGTTTGGAATAGGGTTGATTTCCTGGGCATTGCTAGCTTCTGATAGGCTTCTTGTTTATTTTCTGCAAACCGTGATTATTGTTATAAGGATGATAGCTGCTCCAGAAATGGGTGATATCCCACGCCGGGTGATATTGGTTGATTTTTCTTTCTTCTAGTTGACTTCTTAATTTTTCTGTCTTCTTAAGGTGAATTTGCTTGAATTTTTACTTTATGCTATATCTTGGTTCAGGTAATATTTGCAGTTATATCTTCGCAATGTTTATAGAACAAAGCGATATAACCTTTAGACTGTGATTATGAATAGATTTTTACCAAGCTAATTTGGTCGAACAACCACCAATACAAAAACAACATAAAAATTAAATTAAATGCGTGAATTAGACAAAGCTACATTGCAATTGGATTCCGATAATGATACTTCTAAAATTCTAGCTTTAAATTTGAAGATAAGAAATATAACTTGATCTATGTAAATTGGATTGCCTAATAAGGCATTCCTTCCTATTTAAAATGGAAATAAAAAATACTCACTTTTAAAATAAACGAAAGCCTTACTAAATGAGTTGTTGCAACAAACTGTTTGTTGCAGGCAACTAGTTGCAGACAACTGGATGCTGTAGCGAACTTTTAGAAAACTTGTTGTTGCTGAAACAGTTAATGAAGCAGATTCTAAATAAAAAAGTAAAATTGCAAAAGAGAAGTAGTTTTAAAATTAGGTAATTTGTTGTAGTGTATGTATGAGTATATACAATATATGTAATATGCACAATAACAATGTTCTGTTATTAATATTTTGTCCATACCTGACTTTCTTAGACTTAGAAATGTATTCAGACTTTACTGAAATGTTATGAGAATGATTTAGTTGTCCATGAAAGCCTATGAATTTTACGTGTATTTAAATGGATCATAAATATAGAATCGTATATGTTTGTTATGCTGTTTGTAGTGATTTTATGGAAGCAAGTTCGTCACTATTTGTTGCACGATATACTAAATTTTTAAGTGTTTGTGTCTCAGTAATTTATAGAATCTTTGATTTTTTACTCATTATACTCACTTTTTAAATTAATGAAAGCCTTATTAGATTAGTTGTTGTAAAAAACTTGTTGTTACAGCAGCTACTTATAGATAGCTTGTTGTTGTAGGCAACTTCTTGTTGCAGATAATTTATTCTTGTAGACAACTAACTAGTTATATTCATTGATTGTTGTTGCCCTTACTTGGTGAAACTTGTCCATACTACATACAGACTTGGAGACTACTTCTCTGGCTTCACTAGTTATAGACAGCTTGTTGTTGTAGGCAATTTCTTGCTGCAGACAATTTTTTGTTTCAGAAAACTTGTAGACTTGTTGTTCCTGAAACAGAAAATGGAGCAGATTCTACGTAAAAAAATATAATTGCAAAAAAGGAGTAATTTTAAAATTAAGTAATTTGTTGTAGTGCCTGTATTTTTTTTTAAATTTCAACAACACACCACGAGGGCTTACAGCCTAAATACTATCTTACCGTGGCTGTTGACAGGGAGGAAAGAGGCAACTTGTTAATTCTGGACTTGAAGGTTTGGAGGCTCGGAGGAGAAGGAAACACATGTGCCGGCAAGGAATTTCACAACTTGGAAGTCCTCGGGACAAAAGAGCGGGCATAACAAGAAGTTCTATGTCTGGTGACCTGGACAGTAAAAGGGTACATTCGCTCTATTCCCCTGGTAGATCTGCTGGGGGCAGCAGGTGGGGGAACTATGGAGGAAAGCTGCTCTGAGCAGTGCCCGTGCAGATATCTATAAAATAGAGAGAGGTCACCAACGGCACGTCGATGGACAAGGGATGGCAGCCTTTGGGTGAGGGTAGGGTCACCGATGAGACGTATAGCTCTCTTTTGAATGGAGTCCAGGATAGCGAGTGTAGAAGCGGCAGCTGCACCCCAGATGTGGGAGCAGTATTCGAGGTTTGGCCTTATTTGTGAAGTATATAAGGTATAGAGATTGGCTGGTGAAAAGTATTTGTGAGCCCCGAAGAGGAAACCTAATTTCTTAGCAGCCGCTTCTGCAATTAATGTGACATGTTGGTGCCAATTAAGATTTCGACCCACAGAAATGCCAACAAGAGAAAATGACTCATTACTTTGAATAACTTGCTTGTTTATTGTGATGGGTCTAGGGCTGGTGTACCTCTTATGAGAAAGAAAGCAAGACTGAGATTTGGTGGGGTTGAATTGTACAAGATTTCTACTTCCCCAGTCTAATATTTTTTGGAGATTCACGGATACAGAACCCTCCATGAGTCTGCGATCCTCATCTAACTGGGCTAAAAAGACAGGTTTAGAATATTGTATATTTGAGTGGAGGGTGCTGTCGTCCGCGTTACTGTGAACTGGGTTGGATGTGCTAGAGAGGAGGTTATTGATGTGGACAAGAAACAAAGTAGGGGCTAAAGCTGAACCTTGGAGAACTCCTCCATTAATTGGATAAAGTTTAGAGGAATGACCATCCACAACAACAGAAATGCTCCTGTTGGAGAGGAAATTTGCTGTCCAGGTACAAAGTTTTGGTGGTAGGCCATAGGCTGGTAGTTTATTAAGCAGCGCTGCATGCCAGACCTGGTAGAATCCTTTGGATATGTCTAGAGCAACAATCTGGGATTCACCGTGTAGTTCCATAGACTTGTTCCAAGAATAGGTGACAAAGGAAAGGAGGTCGGCAGTCGATCTGCGCTGACAGAATCCATACTGCCTGTCGTGGATTAGACTGTGTGTTTCAAGAAATTTTAGTAATTCAGTGTTTATATACTTTTCCATCACTTTAGAGACGACTGAAAGGAGAGAAATAGGCCTGTAGTTGGTAGGAAGCGCTTTGGATCCTTTCTTGGGGATGGGTTGTACTCGAGCAGTTTTCCAGTTACTAGGGAATATGCCTTTATTGTAAGATATCTGAAACAGACGAGTCAGGACACGAGCAAGCTCTGGTGCGCATTTTTTGAGAACAATTGCTGAAATCTCGTCAAGGCCAGAGGCTTTCCTGGTATTAAGAGAAGAGAGCATCTTTCGTACCTTTTTAGTTTTGAAAATGATATCCGTCATTTTATGCGCGACATTGGGGACTGTTGGTGGTTGAACATTTGGAGGTGGGTTGAGAGTAGAATTGCCCGCGAACAACGAAGCAAAATGTTCAGCCTTGCCCAGGGCGGTAAACACAATTTCATCCCCTGAAACAAGAGGTGGGAACGTGCTCTTGCAGAAATTATTCCCAATAGATTTAGCAAGAGTCCAGTAGGGTTTGCCGCCGTTGGAGCTTAAGAGGACTTTGTTTTTGATGTGGTTATTAAACGAGTTTTTTCCTCAGAAAGAATGCGGACAAAGCGGTTTTTTGCGTCGTTAAATGCTTGACGATTTTCTTGACAGGGATTGTGTAGAAGCGTTTTGTGAGCTTTGACCTTTTCAAGTCTGGCCTTGTCACAGGATTTAGAGAACCAGGGCTTTTGAGTGGCTGAAGAGGTTTTCTGTGTAGGTGGAATAAATAATTCCATGACAGCTTGGTTAATTTCGGTGACGTTTTGTGAGATATCAGAGGGGACAGGATGAGAGAAGCAGACAGACGCCCATGGAAATGAGGAAAAGTAATCCCGCATTTCGTCCCAGTTTGCGGAGTTGTAGTGCTAAACGATACGTGGGTGTGATGACTGTGTGACCTCGTGTTGCATTGCGCAGGAAGCAGTGGCCGTGCCGTGGTCTGAGCGACCAAGGGGGGCGGTGACTGATATCTTATAGCATTCAGGTATTGTAGTAAGAAGGTGGTCCAAGGGATTTGAGCTGTGTGTTGGGATACGAGGAAAGTAAGTAGGTTGCTGAACCTTATTGGCTAAAGAATTGCTGACTGCAAAGGCTTCCGCTGCTCTCCCTTGTGGATCAGTTTTTGAAGATCCTAGCCATTCCTTATTATGGACATTGAAGTCACCAAGAATGTTGGCCTCGGAGGAAGGAAGTTCAGAAATCAGATAGTCGGTTTTTTCAGAAAGGTAGTTAAAGAGCTGGACAAAGTTGTTGTCAGAAGGTGACCGGTAAATGCAACAGATGAATTTAGTTGCAGCCCTGAGAGAGAGTTTTATCCATAGTATGTCTTTTTTTCCAGCTTCTAAATTGGAGAGTCTGGTGCAGGGTAGATTGCTAAGGACGTATGCGCACACGCCTCCATGCAATCTAAAGGAATTAAGGAGCTCATAGCCCGGGAAATTAAGGTGATTAGTGGCTGTTTTGGCACTGATGATTTGGGTTTCGGTGAGGAAGAGGAGTTGGGGCCTGTTAGCCTGGAGGAAATGGTGGACGGAGTTCAGGTTAGAAGTTAGGCCACATATATTCGAAAAGGATGTGTTAAATCTTGATGTTGGCGCCCCCTGTACACCCCTCTCCCGGAGATCCGAATGGAGGGGTATTTTGCTTCCGGAATCATTTGTACAAGAAGGAGCCATCCTCATTTTTGCTTATAAGGGAAACCGACTCATACACCATAACCGGAAACGTCGGTTAGCACTTCACCGGCCCCTTGATGTATGGGGTGGTACCTCCTCGGGCGTGAAAAAAATCCTTTACTATTACGTAAAGGAAAATTACACTACCACCTGCTATGGATTGGGTTGGACCAATGTCTACCCCTTTAAAAATAAGATTAATAAAGGGACTATCAATTGTCCAATAGTTATGCTTTTCGACATAGCAGGAGGATACAAAACATTATCATTTTGCATCCATGCCTATTGTATCAGTATATTGTTACGTTTTTTGAGGTTCTCTATTTGTGAATTAATAAAACACGGCGTTTCAAACTATCAATTTATTATAACTAACTATTTTCCAACACTAAACACACAAACTAAAATATTTCTCCATTACCAAATGTCTATAGCACTATGGTTAACTTTTCGCCTTCATCGCTCATTCCGCACAATCACTGATTTACTTACAGACTGACTGCTCCAGCTGCGGATCTTTTATTTATATCGTTTATAGTGATTCTAGAGTTTTCTGCAGTCTTCCATCTGTTGTTTCTAGTCGCCACTCGAATATAACTTGACCTTTCTGGATTCTTCCATACCTGTCATTTCTGGTTCCTTCCAGAAATATAATTCCAGACTGTTTGCTGATGCCAACCTATCTACAAGCTGCCTGTGAGCAAAGAAGTAGAATGCTCCATAGAGTTCATAAACATAACGCTCATAGAGAATAATGTAACACTCTTCCCTTCTTACATTTGACCAGCCCGGTCGAATTCTAAAATTTTTTGGTACGGCGTATGCATATGGACCATCTTCATCCTGCTCTTTGGATTTCTTTGAATGCGATAGACAACGCCATTGATCAGCTTGATGACCTTGTAGGGACATGCCCATAATTTCTGTAGTTTCGGTGACCGTCGTACCCGATCTCATTTTCAATTGGCTTTCATGCGGTTGCTTTCGACTCGTATATGCATTCTCACAGCTGAATGGGTGACCTCTCTTCTCTTCATTACGTCAGAGCTCTCTTCAAGCGAAGTTATCTGCTGCTCAATTGCTTTTGTCCTAGTGCTTCTTGAAAAAAATCTCTGCAGACCTTATTCTTCTCGTCCACATCAGCTCTGTTCCAACAAGGGTGTTCATTGACCTTCTTTGGGGTTTGTTTGACACCTGCATGGCCTATAAACGCTCTGCCTTGTATTTTTGCCGTAATTAATTTCCAAGTTGGTTGTGGGTGAATAACTGGATCGTATTTTCCTATCTCGGCTCTCCCCACTGGAATGACACATTTATTGCAAACGTTTATGTTGCTACTTTCTTCCACGGTGATTTTCCGCACAACCAGATTACAGCATGAACATTAGTCTTTCCTCACCGCGGATAGTCAAGATGTCAGCGCCAAGATCAAGTTGATTGCACTGACCCTGGAGAATCTCCATGCCGATTATAATCGGGTTTGACATGGCGATAACTACGGCGCCCTGCTTTGCTCTCCATGTCCCAATTTCCAGCTCGACGTCAATTTCACCAAATACCTGGATCTGATCACCACCAGGTGTATTTAATTGATACACTCTATCTGGCTCTCTTACTCGACAACTTGGTATCATGTCGCGGCGAATAATCGTCCTTAGTGGGCCAGTCTCGACGTCTATCTGGGTTGTATTGGCGCTTACGTATTCGTCTATGACGAGAGCGCTGCCAAAATTGCAAACCTGAGAAACGTTTACCGTGCTTAGCCTCATTTTCTTCCATAAAGCCGGATGGCAGTGAGCTTAGAGCCCTACATTTGCCTCGCATATGTCTCACCCTGTCGAAGTTTTAACAACGCAAGAAATTTGCACGATGAGCTATTATTTGGTACTTCTAATACGCAGGCTTTATCTGTTTTACTATTCTCTTTAGTAGCTGCACGACCTCGGATAAGTTTATTTCCTTGTCGGACTTGGAGACTGCGAATCTCGCACGACTTTCTGACGCTTGTTTTGCTGCTTCGTACGCCAAGGAATGTGCCAAAGCATCGTTCAGGTTTTTCTATCATGCCGTCTTCAATGCCTGTTGAGTGTCGGTATCCCTGATGCCGTCAATGAAAGTTTGCAGCGATAGCTGTGGGGTAAACTGATAGTTCAGTAACGTCGGCTTTGTACTGATGGAGAGTTTCGTTCGATTTCTGACATTGACTTTTCAGCTGAGTTTGATACGTAAACGGTGACAGACAAATCTCATTTCTAATGCTGTCGAAACTGTCCTGTTCATCCATGGGAATAACTTGGAGCACATCTAGGGCATGTCCTCTGAGAGCTACAATTAAGGAAGTCGCTTTCTTTCTCTCCCCCCAACCATTTGCTGTAGCAACGGCTTCAAACTGGTTTAGCTAAATACCTCATGACACAAATTTGGGGACTTTATTTCTTACGATGGGGTTATATTAGTCTGATGTTTCCCTCGACGAGGGTATCATACTTATTTTCTAGTCATTGCAGTTTCTGCTGTACTTCCGCTTGTACTTCTTGTACACTCGTCAGCTTGTCATGTACATCCTTGCTGATACCCCCTACTCGACTTTCTACTTGCTGAAAGGTGTCGACTTTTACCTGCTTTATTCGTTCGTTTACACATGCAGTAATATTCTCTATTCTGCTGGCTTGTTCTTGCAGAATTTTCTTGGTTTATTTGTCTCTTCTCTTTTCCTCTTCATCTCTTTTTCTCATTTCTTCTTTTGCTTTGTCGTCTCTTTACTTTGCTTCTCCGTCAATTCTTCTTGCTACTTCTCGTACTGATTAATCTCGGTTTTAGCCTCTTCGTAGCCCATTTGTTTAAGTATTTCCAATAGCTGGGTGTCCATATTGGCTGTTGCGCTACACGTCTTAGGCATAGATGTACTTTAAGCTGGTGCATAGCTTAATCTGTCTTAAAAATGCAAGCAGTTGTGAGTTACTTCTCTCACTAATGTTCCAGATATTTCAGAAATTTACACGTTACTCGACCAATAGTCTCTAAAATATTTTCTGTAGGAGCTCGAATATCCCACTTCTGACACCAGTTATTACGGTTTTCAAGGTTTTGTTGATTCACAAAACACAGCTTTTCAAAATAGTAATTTATTATAACTAACTATTTTCCACAATAAACACACCAACTAAAATATTTCTCTATTACAAAAAATCTATAGCACTATGGTTCACTTTTCACTTTCTGTTATCGCTTATTCCGCACAATCACTGGTTAACTTACTAACTGACTGCTTCACCTGCGGCTTGTTTATTTGCCATTTATGATAGTTTTAGACTTTTATACATTCCTCAGTCTGTGGCTTCTAGGTCGCTCTCGAATATAACTCCAGAGTGTTCGCTGCTACCAACCCATTCTACAAGGTGCCTGTAGCCATAGAAGTAAGATGCTCCATAGAGTTTATAAACTTAACTCTCATAGAGAAGGGTGTAACAGTATTATATGTAATTTAAATGTTAACACTGTTTCTGTTCTTAATAATATCTTGTCCATTGTCCATGCCCGATTCTGCGAAAAATTTAAATCTATTTTAATTTAAAGATTATTAGAAATGTATTTAAACGACTAAAATTTTCTGAGAATGATTTAGTTGTTCATGCATAACCATGCATTTTACATGTATTTAAATGGATCATAAAGAATCCTACATCTGTTACTTATGCTGTTAATGGTGATGTTAAGGGAGCAAGTTCGTCACTATTTTCTTCACGATGTATTCTTTTTTTAAGAGTGTCTCTCAGTTATTTCTAAAATTTTTGATTTCTATCTTGATATGATTGGTTGGCTGACGTAAGCTTCTTTACTGATATGTTACCATTTTTTTCTTTGATTTGGTCTTCTTGTTTGAAAACAAGAGGAATTTAAATGACCTTTAACAGTACTAGACAAGGAAACATTGTCCTTAGATTATCATGGTGGATATATTATATTCTATTAAGTTTTAATTTATATAACTTGAGAGAGAGAGGGGGGGAAAGAGGAAATAATGGAAAAATGTGTACATGAAATGCGTGTTGTAGACAACGCAATATAACTTTTAGATTGTGATTTTGAATATATTTTACTTACCAACATAGTCGTTTTAAATTTAAAAATGAAGAGGAAGAGCGAGAGAAAGAAAAAGAGAGAGGCAGAGAGAAAGTATAATAATAACATGAAAATTGAATGAAATAGATATATACAACGAAGCAATATAACATTTAGATTGTGATGATGAATAGATTTTGACAGCTAATTTGGTTTAATATCCATCCATATAAAAATAACATAAAAATTATATGAAATGCGTGCATTAGACAAGGCGACACAGGCTTTAGAGTGTGGTGATGGATATTGCCAAGGTTATAGCTTTAAATTTCAAAGTAAGAGTTATAACTTGATCTATCGAAATGAGAGGGCCAACATTTTTTAAATAATTTCATCTCATTTCTCATGTAATGGAAAAATAAAAAAATACTTACTTTTTAAATAAACGAAAGCCATATTAGATTAGCTGTTGCAGACAACTAGTTGTAGACAGCTTGTTGTTGTAGGCAACTTTCTGTTGTAGACCATTTCTTGTCATTTGTTGTTGTAGACAACCGGTTATTGTACTTGGGGGCAACTTCTTGCTGAAACAGTTAATGAAGGAGATGCTAAATATAAAAGTAGAATTTCAAAAGAGGGGGAATTTTAAAATTAGGCACTTTGTTGTAGTGTATGTATTAGTAAATACATTATATGTAGTTTACACATTAACACTGTTTCTTTTATTAATGTTTTGTCCATATCTGACTCTTGACGATAAATGTAAATTTATTTTCATCTAAAGATTCTCATAAATGTATTCAGACTTCATTTAAATGTTCTGAGAATGATGTAGTTGTCCATGCAAGTCTATGACTTATGTAAAGGGTTGGTGTTACGTGTCTTTTCCTTTTCTTTAAAACAAAGGTTTTAAATGACTGTAAACTCTAATTATTATTGTTTCTAAAATTTAAGTGATTATTTATTCAGGTACGTTTTTTTTTAAACTCGGCAACGTTCGAGCGGAAGAACGTGTATTTAACAAACCACCCCTTGTTACCTTGAAACTAATATTTAAGTTTAACGACCTTCAAGGGAGGTCTTGCCTAAATTTATTTGGAACACTAAAAACCGAGCATCTGGGATCAAATTCCCAAAATTTTACTATATATTCAGTCTTAGCGTATACCTAGTGAGTAGGTAATGGGTCACTTGAGGCAGACAGGAAGTGGGGGCGGAGCCCCCCACCCCCACTCCTCCCCTAGTGGGCGGAGCCCCACCCCTCTGGGTGGAGCCCCACCCCTAGTGGGCGGAGCCCCACCCCCTTGTGGGCGTGGCCCAAGATGGCGTCCAAGATGGCTTCCAATGTAACCTGTAAACATTCTAAGGTCATTGACCTGTTATGTCTAGGAAACTTTGGCCAGACAGTGACGTCACACGACTTGGGCCAGACAGTCACATGCAAACATTCCAAAGTGTCTAACCTATTACTTCAAATTATTCTAAGGATATTTTTAAAAAAACCCACATGGAGCAGGTGAGTTTCGAACCCGGGACATTCAGATGAGGAACGACTACCTTAACCGTCGCGGCTAATCAAGCACTTGTTAATTTATTGTTTCAGATTTGTATATATACGACTTTTAATTAAAACAAACCATACATGTAACATATTTAAATATTTTATTATTATTAGACAATTGAATGATTCACAAAATAAGACCTTTCGCTTTTAAAGATGGTTGAAGACTCCATTATTTAAAGTTACGTCACTCCAACCTTTAGAGCCGACAAATGAGAGTGAGGTTGATAAGCGAGAATAATGGTATTGGTCGAAGACTCCATGATTTAAAGTTACGCCCCTATTAAAACAAACCATACATAAAGCTTTTGTTATTAGACATAAGACATAATAATTAATATGTTTAATATTAGACAGACTATTAGATTTCGCATAGAAATTAGCCGAACGCCACAATTGTTATATGGGTAGGTTCTAAAAATAACACACAGAGGTCGTTGGCAAACAAAAAAGAAGGAAGTTCAGAAACAAAATAGACAACAGGTTCAAATAGGAAACCAAAACTTAAATATCGTAGAGACAATAGAGGTCGCTGGCAAAACAAAGAAGGAAGCTCAGAAACAAAATGGACAACAGGTTCAACTCTTAAAAATAGGAACTTTTTTAGCCTTATGTGTGGGCGCGGCAAGTAGTTGATTTTATTTTGAAAGAGATACAGGTTCGATTCCTGATATATGCTCCTTGATATGGTAGCGTCAAACAAATACAAAGAGGTACTGAATAACTAAACAGTAAGCTTAGAAACAATGGTTGGTTACAGGTTCAATTCCTTTCTTAAGCTAACCCCAAGTGTTTAGTGTCATGTTACTCGTCTAAGTAAGCAGAATTAAAAAATGGCGACTAAAATAAGATAAAAAACTTAAAACCCTTATCGCGGAAGATCCGTGAGATGTACGATAGAACCAATACATGCACGGTGTTAAGGAGGTCAAATCAAAGTGGAATATACAATAAAATGGCCACTTCCGGTCTAAACTTTAAATCCTTATATCTTTTGAACGAAAAGTGATAGAAATGAACTATCTTTAAAAATATATTGTTTCGTAACAAGCTCTACAAGAAAATGAGATAAAAAACTTTAAACCCTTATCGCGGAAGATCCGTGAGATGTACGAGAGAACCAATACATGCACGGTGTTAAGGAGGCCAAATCAAATTGGAATATACAATAAAATGGCCACTTCCGGTCTAAACGTTAAATCGTTATATCTTTTGAACGGAAAGTGATAGAAAGGAACCGACTTCAAAAATATATCGTTTCGTAACAAGGTCTACAAGAAAATGAGATAAAAAACTTCAAATCCTTATCGCGGAAGATCCGTGAGATGTACGAGAGAACCAATACATGCACGGTGTTAAGGAGGCCAAATCAAATTGGAATATACAATAAAATGGCCACTTCCGGTCTAAACTTTAAATCGTTATATCTTTTGAACGGAAAGTGATAGAAAGGAACCGACTTCAAAAATGTATGTTTCGTAACAAGGTCTACAAGAAACTGAGATAAAAAACTTCAAATCCTTATCGCGGAAGATCGGTGAGATGTACGATAGAACCAATACATGCACGGTGTTAAGGAGGCCAAAGCAAATTGGAATATACAATAAAATGGCCACTTCCGGTCTAAACTTTAAATCGTTATATCTTTTGAACGGAAAGTGATAAAAAGGAGCCGACTTCAAAAATGTATGTTTCGTAACAAGGTCTACAAGAAACTGAGATAAAAAACTTAAAACCCTTATCGCGGAAGATCCGTGAGATGTACTATAGAACCAATACATACACGCTGTTCAGCAAACCAATAAAATCAATAAAAATGTTACTTCAGGTTGACACTTCCGGTATAGCCGTTCTCAGAGCTACATACATGTGTGACACCTCAAAATCATCGTCTTGTTGAACAGAAGAAATATAATATTTAAGTAAGTCAGAACAAGCTGTGTTAACACCTAAAAACAACACACTCTCTCTTAGACTTAATGAAGTTACTTTCAGAGAAAATTTCAACCATACCAGAAAGAACAGTATTCAATAGCGTGTTTAAATGTTGACTACATCAAGTGATGCGTGCTACATACAAATTTTAGTACACCCTCTTAGACTTATTGAAGTTGACGGTACAGGCAGCTGTCAAGCGTACCTAACAAACCAAAGTAAATATGTCTTGAAGAACAGTCTTCAATTGCCCTAAGCCAACACATCTCTATCATTTCAGAGTAATCTTAGCCATGTGACCAGTTAAACTAAGTATCTTGAAGTGTAGCTTTTATGTTTATGAGATATAAAATAACAAAACTAAAGAGTTAATTGTCTATTAAAACAACAAGCAGAAGGGGTTGACTTGGTACCTACAGCTGCTACATACTTGGTAAAAATGGGTGCCACTAGCATTTCAGAGTAATTTTAATCACACAACACTCTAACTAACTGTCTTGAGATGTGGCTTTATGTGTTAATGGGTGGAAATAACAAAACTAAAGAGTTGATTGTCTATTACAACTGTCAGCTAAAGAAGCATTTAGGTAGCCGGAATACCGATATCCTAAATATTTCAAGAGTAATCTTAGTCATACAACACTCTTAACTAACTGTCTTGAGATGTGGCTTTATGTGTCATTGGTTGGAAAATAAGAAAACTAAAGAGTTGATTGCCTATTACAACAGTCAGCTGAAGGAACATTTGGGTTATCGGAATACCGATATGCCAAATGTTCCAACCGAAGGAGCCCACTTAGAGACATCTCCAGGGGCTCGGAATACCGATGCCCTAGAAGTGTCGGAAGCAACATTTCAATTAACACCAACAACCGCTAAATACTTGTTGGACTTTAGTATGTTTGATATTAAATTCGATTTGCTACATAACCATTCATTTTTATGAAAAACTCAACAATTTTTATTTCTGCTTAAGCGAATTTAATCAGAAATATAGAACCAATCTTCAAGGAACCGAAGTAAAATGATAAGAACATTAAGAACAAACATTCCGATACCGAAGTGATCCTAAACACACCATATGATGCAAATTCTGTAAATCTCTTTAACAGAAGAAAAACAGAAGTCAAACACCGTAAGACAAATAGAACCGACGTACATAACAGATGTGTCTGAGGAGAAACGTATTCAGAACCTTATTGAGTTTACTAAGTTTTAAGTATACGAATAGAGCAGTCTATGTACCAACCAACCAACCAACCAACCAACTGTTTTTGAGGTGTACCCTTTATGTATGTATGTATGTAATTTAATTTTCGATAGTGTAAAATAAAATTAAAAAGTGTGATATATGAAAAAATAAGAAAACTAAAGAGTTGATTGCCTATTACAACGGTCCGCTGAAGAAACATTTAGGTAGCCAGAATACCGATAGCCTAAATATTTCAACCGAAGGAGTCCACTTAAAGTCATCTCCAGGGAGCCGGAATACCGGCCCCCTAGATGTGCCGGAAGCAACATCTCAAGTAACACCTAGAACTGCAACATACTTGGTAAAAATGGGTGGAGCTCAGATTGTAAACGACTTGATAGGTGGTACATATGTTTGCAAAGATTTCATTCTAAATTTAGCCTGTTGGATATCCAATCATTTCTATGAAAAGTGCAACCAACCAACTAACCACCCAACCAACCAACCAACGTTGAGGGGCGTAGAGATAGCAAGCTATCTACAAGTGGACCCCTCTGAACCTATGATGTTAATAATGGATTAAGAGATTGAATTGGTACGTGTTTATATTGAAGGCTTGCAAGCTACGTACAAGTGTCTGAATATATGATGGTAATGATGGGTTAAGATATTTAATTGACATGTATTAAAGGCTTAGCGGTTTTCACTTGAGTCATCGTCATTCGAAAACTATTAGAACGAAAACCAGGTCCTTTACTCTGGTATATCTTACTCAGTAGGAACCAAATGTCTTCGAAAACAACATTCTTTGCTTTTCTGAAAGGCAAGTGAGCAGCCCCCTTGTCGAACCCCTCCGAGCTAAAGGTAAACCCCACTCTGTCTTCGGGATCGACATCATGGACTATATGACTCACAATATCTTTAATACGATCTTTGACCCACTTCTCTGGATCGTTGACATCGTCAGGTATATCTTGTAGTCTAAAGCATACGCTTCGTCTATCAAGTTTAAACTTCTTATTGGAGGTCACTGTATCTTCAAGTATTTGGAATGCCATTGTTTCGTGCTACACAACTGACTGTGTTGGTTAAAGGACCGAAGTTTAGCCTCGTGTTTATTAAAGACTAAAGTTTAGCAGGTACTATTTGTTTTCACCTTCACTGTTGGCTACCGACTGAACCTTAGCGGACGCTCCTCGTCTTAATATTCGACAAACAACACAGACAACACAACTTATTGTTTTCACCTTCACTGCTGGCTACCGACTGAACCTTAGCGGACGCTCCTCGTCTTAATATTCGACAAACAACACAGACAACACAACTTATTGTTTTCACCTTCACTGTTGGTTAACGACTGAACCTTAGTGGACGCTTCACGTCTTAATATTCAACAGACAACAACGACAGCTGTCATACAGCTGCCATACAGCTGTCTAACAGCTGTCCTGTTAACACAGCTGTCTAACACAGCTGTCTAACACAGCTGTCTAACACAGCTGTCTAACACAGCTGTCTAACACAGCTGTCTACACAGCTGTCTAACACAGCTGTCTAACACAGCTGTCTAACACAGCTGTCTAACACAGCTGTCTAACACAGCTGTCTAACACAGCTGTCTAACACAGCTGTCTAATAGGGCAGACATATGTCTAACACATGTCTAGCAGATGTGTAACAGTCACTCTTTTGCGGAACATAAGCTGAATGTTTTTAAGTCAAACAAGAAGAAAACAATTTAAAACACATCTACGATGACCATGAGGCAGCCTACATGGACTTTGAACAATTTTAAAAAATAGATGAGGCCAGGTTAGTTGATTAACCATCCAGGTCAGTCACAGCTGACGCTATAAATAAAAACGATGCTGGAAGCGAGTGACGTCACAAGAAACGGTGGTGCATGTGCCCAGGTTAGACCTCTAAGCTTTCCAGGTTAATACCGGGTTAGCTCCATGACAAGGTGGTGGACCAGTCGGGTCAGCTAAGAGTCGGGGTGGTGGAACGGTCGGGTCAGCTAGGCGACCGGAGCCTAGCTGACCTGACCGTTCCACCACCCCGACTCTTAGCTGACCCGACTGGTCCACCACCTTGTCATGGAGCTAACCCGGTATTAACCTGGAAAGCTTAGAGGTCTAACCTGGGCACATGCACCACCGTTTCTTGTGACGTCACTCGCTTCCAGCATCGTTTTTATTTATAGCGTCAGCTGTGACTCACCTGGATGGTTAATCAACTAACCTGGCCTCATCTATTTTTAAAAATTGTTCAAAGTCCATGTAGGCTGCCTCATGGTCATCGTAGATGTGTTTTAAATTGTTTTCTTCTTGTTTGACTTAAAAACATTCAGCTTATGTTCCGCAAAAGAGTGACTGTTACACATCTGCTAGACATGTGTTAGACATATGTCTGCCCTATTAGACAGCTGTGTTAGACAGCTGTGTTAGACAGCTGTGTTAGACAGCTGTGTTAGACAGCTGTGTTAGACAGCTGTGTTAGACAGCTGTGTTAGACAGCTGTGTTAGACAGCTGTGTAGACAGCTGTGTTAGACAGCTGTGTTAGACAGCTGTGTTACACAGCTGTGTTAGACAGCTGTGTTAGACAGCTGTGTTAACAGGACAGCTGTTAGACAGCTGTATGGCAGCTGTATGACAGCTGTCGTTGTTGTCTGTTGAATATTAAGACGTGAAGCGTCCACTAAGGTTCAGTCGTTAACCAACAGTGAAGGTGAAAACAATAAGTTGTGTTGTCTGTGTTGTTTGTCGAATATTAAGACGAGGAGCGTCCGCTAAGGTTCAGTCGGTAGCCAGCAGTGAAGGTGAAAACAATAAGTTGTGTTGTCTGTGTTGTTTGTCGAATATTAAGACGAGGAGCGTCCGCTAAGGTTCAGTCGGTAGCCAACAGTGAAGGTGAAAACAAATAGTACCTGCTAAACTTTAGTCTTTAATAAACACGAGGCTAAACTTCGGTCCTTTAACCAACACAGTCAGTTGTGTAGCACGAAACAATGGCATTCCAAATACTTGAAGATACAGTGACCTCCAATAAGAAGTTTAAACTTGATAGACGAAGCGTATGCTTTAGACTACAAGATATACCTGACGATGTCAACGATCCAGAGAAGTGGGTCAAAGATCGTATTAAAGATATTGTGAGTCATATAGTCCATGATGTCGATCCCGAAGACAGAGTGGGGTTTACCTTTAGCTCGGAGGGGTTCGACAAGGGGGCTGCTCACTTGCCTTTCAGAAAAGCAAAGAATGTTGTTTTCGAAGACATTTGGTTCCTACTGAGTAAGATATACCAGAGTAAAGGACCTGGTTTTCGTTCTAATAGTTTTCGAATGACGATGACTCAAGTGAAAACCGCTAAGCCTTTAATACATGTCAATTAAATATCTTAACCCATCATTACCATAATATATTCAGACACTTGTACG
Organism: Tillus elongatus; assembly: GCA_964006375.1. NCBI lineage: Eukaryota > Metazoa > Arthropoda > Insecta > Coleoptera > Cleridae > Tillus > Tillus elongatus. The sequence continues at coordinate 16,629,396 of OZ023269.1, read as the reverse complement.
TAGCTTGCAAGCCTTCAATATAAACACGTACCAATTCAATCTCTTAATCCATTATTAACATCATAGGTTCAGAGGGGTCCACTTGTAGATAGCTTGCTATCTCTACGCCCCTCAACGTTGGTTGGTTGGTTGGGTGGTTAGTTGGTTGGTTGCACTTTTCATAGAAATGATTGGATATCCAACAGGCTAAATTTAGAATGAAATCTTTGCAAACATATGTACCACCTATCAAGTCGTTTACAATCTGAGCTCCACCCATTTTTACCAAGTATGTTGCAGTTCTAGGTGTTACTTGAGATGTTGCTTCCGGCACATCTAGGGGGCCGGTATTCCGGCTCCCTGGAGATGACTTTAAGTGGACTCCTTCGGTTGAAATATTTAGGCTATCGGTATTCTGGCTACCTAAATGTTTCTTCAGCGGACCGTTGTAATAGGCAATCAACTCTTTAGTTTTCTTATTTTTTCATATATCACACTTTTTAATTTTATTTTACACTATCGAAAATTAAATTACATACATACATACATAAAGGGTACACCTCAAAAACAGTTGGTTGGTTGGTTGGTTGGTTGGTACATAGACTGCTCTATTCGTATACTTAAAACTTAGTAAACTCAATAAGGTTCTGAATACGTTTCTCCTCAGACACATCTGTTATGTACGTCGGTTCTATTTGTCTTACGGTGTTTGACTTCTGTTTTTCTTCTGTTAAAGAGATTTACAGAATTTGCATCATATGGTGTGTTTAGGATCACTTCGGTATCGGAATGTTTGTTCTTAATGTTCTTATCATTTTACTTCGGTTCCTTGAAGATTGGTTCTATATTTCTGATTAAATTCGCTTAAGCAGAAATAAAAATTGTTGAGTTTTTCATAAAAATGAATGGTTATGTAGCAAATCGAATTTAATATCAAACATACTAAAGTCCAACAAGTATTTAGCGGTTGTTGGTGTTAATTGAAATGTTGCTTCCGACACTTCTAGGGCATCGGTATTCCGAGCCCCTGGAGATGTCTCTAAGTGGGCTCCTTCGGTTGGAACATTTGGCATATCGGTATTCCGATAACCCAAATGTTCCTTCAGCTGACTGTTGTAATAGGCAATCAACTCTTTAGTTTTCTTATTTTCCAACCAATGACACATAAAGCCACATCTCAAGACAGTTAGTTAAGAGTGTTGTATGACTAAGATTACTCTTGAAATATTTAGGATATCGGTATTCCGGCTACCTAAATGCTTCTTTAGCTGACAGTTGTAATAGACAATCAACTCTTTAGTTTTGTTATTTCCACCCATTAACACATAAAGCCACATCTCAAGACAGTTAGTTAGAGTGTTGTGTGATTAAAATTACTCTGAAATGCTAGTGGCACCCATTTTTACCAAGTATGTAGCAGCTGTAGGTACCAAGTCAACCCCTTCTGCTTGTTGTTTTAATAGACAATTAACTCTTTAGTTTTGTTATTTTATATCTCATAAACATAAAAGCTACACTTCAAGATACTTAGTTTAACTGGTCACATGGCTAAGATTACTCTGAAATGATAGAGATGTGTTGGCTTAGGGCAATTGAAGACTGTTCTTCAAGACATATTTACTTTGGTTTGTTAGGTACGCTTGACAGCTGCCTGTACCGTCAACTTCAATAAGTCTAAGAGGGTGTACTAAAATTTGTATGTAGCACGCATCACTTGATGTAGTCAACATTTAAACACGCTATTGAATACTGTTCTTTCTGGTATGGTTGAAATTTTCTCTGAAAGTAACTTCATTAAGTCTAAGAGAGAGTGTGTTGTTTTTAGGTGTTAACACAGCTTGTTCTGACTTACTTAAATATTATATTTCTTCTGTTCAACAAGACGATGATTTTGAGGTGTCACACATGTATGTAGCTCTAAGAACGGCTATACCGGAAGTGTCAACCTGAAGTAACATTTTTATTGATTTTATTGGTTTGCTGAACAGCGTGTATGTATTGGTTCTATAGTACATCTCACGGATCTTCCGCGATAAGGGTTTTAAGTTTTTTATCTCAGTTTCTTGTAGACCTTGTTACGAAACATACATTTTTGAAGTCGGCTCCTTTTTATCACTTTCCGTTCAAAAGATATAACGATTTAAAGTTTAGACCGGAAGTGGCCATTTTATTGTATATTCCAATTTGCTTTGGCCTCCTTAACACCGTGCATGTATTGGTTCTATCGTACATCTCACCGATCTTCCGCGATAAGGATTTGAAGTTTTTTATCTCAGTTTCTTGTAGACCTTGTTACGAAACATACATTTTTGAAGTCGGTTCCTTTCTATCACTTTCCGTTCAAAAGATATAACGATTTAAAGTTTAGACCGGAAGTGGCCATTTTATTGTATATTCCAATTTGATTTGGCCTCCTTAACACCGTGCATGTATTGGTTCTCTCGTACATCTCACGGATCTTCCGCGATAAGGATTTGAAGTTTTTTATCTCATTTTCTTGTAGACCTTGTTACGAAACGATATATTTTTGAAGTCAGTTCCTTTCTATCACTTTCCGTTCAAAAGATATAACGATTTAACGTTTAGACCGGAAGTGGCCATTTTATTGTATATTCCAATTTGATTTGGCCTCCTTAACACCGTGCATGTATTGGTTCTCTCGTACATCTCACGGATCTTCCGCGATAAGGGTTTAAAGTTTTTTATCTCATTTTCTTGTAGAGCTTGTTACGAAACAATATATTTTTAAAGATAGTTCATTTCTATCACTTTTCGTTCAAAAGATATAAGGATTTAAAGTTTAGACCGGAAGTGGCCATTTTATTGTATATTCCACTTTGATTTGACCTCCTTAACACCGTGCATGTATTGGTTCTATCGTACATCTCACGGATCTTCCGCGATAAGGGTTTTAAGTTTTTTATCTTATTTTAGTCGCCATTTTTTAATTCTGCTTACTTAGACGAGTAACATGACACTAAACACTTGGGGTTAGCTTAAGAAAGGAATTGAACCTGTAACCAACCATTGTTTCTAAGCTTACTGTTTAGTTATTCAGTACCTCTTTGTATTTGTTTGACGCTACCATATCAAGGAGCATATATCAGGAATCGAACCTGTATCTCTTTCAAAATAAAATCAACTACTTGCCGCGCCCACACATAAGGCTAAAAAAGTTCCTATTTTTAAGAGTTGAACCTGTTGTCCATTTTGTTTCTGAGCTTCCTTCTTTGTTTTGCCAGCGACCTCTATTGTCTCTACGATATTTAAGTTTTGGTTTCCTATTTGAACCTGTTGTCTATTTTGTTTCTGAACTTCCTTCTTTTTTGTTTGCCAACGACCTCTGTGTGTTATTTTTAGAACCTACCCATATAACAATTGTGGCGTTCGGCTAATTTCTATGCGAAATCTAATAGTCTGTCTAATATTAAACATATTAATTATTATGTCTTATGTCTAATAACAAAAGCTTTATGTATGGTTTGTTTTAATAGGGGCGTAACTTTAAATCATGGAGTCTTCGACCAATACCATTATTCTCGCTTATCAACCTCACTCTCATTTGTCGGCTCTAAAGGTTGGAGTGACGTAACTTTAAATAATGGAGTCTTCAACCATCTTTAAAAGCGAAAGGTCTTATTTTGTGAATCATTCAATTGTCTAATAATAATAAAATATTTAAATATGTTACATGTATGGTTTGTTTTAATTAAAAGTCGTATATATACAAATCTGAAACAATAAATTAACAAGTGCTTGATTAGCCGCGACGGTTAAGGTAGTCGTTCCTCATCTGAATGTCCCGGGTTCGAAACTCACCTGCTCCATGTGGGTTTTTTTAAAAATATCCTTAGAATAATTTGAAGTAATAGGTTAGACACTTTGGAATGTTTGCATGTGACTGTCTGGCCCAAGTCGTGTGACGTCACTGTCTGGCCAAAGTTTCCTAGACATAACAGGTCAATGACCTTAGAATGTTTACAGGTTACATTGGAAGCCATCTTGGACGCCATCTTGGGCCACGCCCACAAGGGGGTGGGGCTCCGCCCACTAGGGGTGGGGCTCCGCCCACTAGGGGAGGAGTGGGGGTGGGGGGCTCCGCCCCCACTTCCTGTCTGCCTCAAGTGACCCATTACCTACTCTAGTGACCCAAGCACATCAAAGTCACTTTATAAGAAACTGTTAAAATTAACTCTAGTTTAGGGCTTCCTAAGCTAATAATAAAACCCAGCATCTATTTTTTTAAATTACTTTAATACAAAAAATTATATTTATACAGATAAACCTTTTAACGGCACAATAAATTTTAAATACATCCTTTAACTTCAAAGGTTTCTTTCTAATTAAAATTAACTAAAATTCTTAACTCCAATAATAAAAACCATAAGGTTATTTAAACAAAATTGTGTGGGAGGTTTCCCCAATCTTAAAATGTACTAAATGTTACACAAAGTTGATGCCAGAGAAACTAAATTATATTCGCCCCCGGAATAATTTTTTATAGTCTAATAATTGACTCTTTCTTAGCCTAATTATAGCTCTCAATTTTAGTTAACATCCATTATAGCTCCCAACTAAACACTTAAGGCCCCAAGCCTTATCTTGTATTTCGTCTTATAAAATTCACAAAAATTCCCTAACTACTAAAATCCCTTATAAACAACATCTAAATTTTAACAGCATTCCATTCACTCTAATTATATTTTAGCGCCCTACGACTCAATCATTTATGCTAATTCTATCTTTAAATATCTATACAAATTTATTATGAAAATTAATTCAGTACTCGAGACAGCTGGCCCATTTTAATAAAAAGACACTTAAAGAAAAAATTAAGACATGGAGCGGACTCACCAAGGATCTGAGGCAATACTGCAGCCTTGTATCATGCTTTATTAGCCCCCACTGGCCGTTGAACCACGTTCGTTCGCGATAACCGCCCTTTTAAAGAAAACCTAATTCACTCTCTGAAATTTCACTCCACTTCTTAATCTTCTCAGAATTTATTTAACCGAAACCCGTGACATTATAGTCGTTACCGTACTTGCCAGCCCGAGGCTAGCTGCCCACTAACCCTCTAGACACGTATTTTTTCCACCGTATCCGTATCAAATTTCCTAGTTTGCATTTTTGTCTCTATTGAAACCAACTGACCTCGTTGTAAGCCTTAACCCTAAACTTGCAAATCTAGCATTCCTCTATCCACTATGTTTCAAGTGACCCGGTTAAACTCGCAACTTGAGCAGTTTCTAGATTTCACAATCCTTTCCAATTTGCTGGTAATGTTTATCCTCTAGCCGTCTGTATCGCATTAGGTTTACGTATAAACAATGCTATGGCTTTGTATGCAAAGAATACTTATATATCGTTAAGTCCTTTATTGTAAATAGCTTTAGCTGTCTTTGACGTATTCTTAAGATGCACCCAGTGGATTTTCTTCACTAGGAATAATGCTTCTACCTAGTTGACCATTCTGTATTACTGACATTATGTTATGTCAACTACGTCATCTAGCGTTACGAGAAGCTCGATAAAAGCAAGCCTTGCGCAAGGTACATGCCAGTTCGTCAGATCTCATATTCTTCGCTTCTTGGAACCCCGAGTTCCTAATCTTCCACTTAAACATCGCTCGTGTGTTTAGGCCAGTTCAATTCTACAGTGCAGTTCTACGTTCGATCTCCTCTTCTTAAATTCCTGGGACTCTGAGTTCCCAATTTTCTACTTAAACATCGCTCGCGTGTTTAAGCGAGTTTTACTACAGATCTCATCTTCTTCGCTCCTTGAAACCCTGAGTTCCTAATCTTCCACTTAAACATCGCTAGTGTGCTTAAGCCAGATCAATTCTACAGTGCCGTTCTGCAACGAATCTCATCTTCATTGCTTTTTGGGACTTCTAAGATCCAAATCTTCTACTTAAACATCGCTAGTGTGATTAAGACACTTTAGTTCAAGCTCCAATCTTCCTACATACATTCCGTTCGTACAGTGATACAGTGAAAAGTCAGTGTTTTCTTCTAAATTAGAAAGTATACACGCAGTTAATTGCAATAGCAAGTAGCTAATAAGATTGTGAAATCTCCTGAGTAACCCATTAAATCAAGTGTAAAACCGCAAATTGTAAATAAGTGTTAAGTTCGAAGTGTATATAGTAACAATACAACATATATAAATATAAAAAAGTGTATTATTGAAATCTTCTGGAATCCAGTGCACCCAGAGTAAAAAATACAGTCCACATCTTCAACATATTCTTCTTCCAACGCTAATTAGCAAAGCCGACTAGTTAGCCAGGGGGGGATCAATCCACCTGCAAAACATCGGGGAACGAAAACAAGCTCTTTCTCCCCAACCCTAACACCCGATTAAGGGAAGGTAGATTAGGAATTTATCCTGTTTTGCCACTAAGTGAGATGTAAGTCACGAAGCAAATGCCGCCACGTCGTTGCGGAACCAAGTAGTATGTTGTCACGGCAGCTCCAAGTAACACATAATGTTAAAAAAATAGAGACTGTATACAACCAACTAACAATTTAATAAAGTCTTACCCCTGGCTGATTGCTACCCTAATATAGGGACAAATTATGTAAAGCTAGATGCATTTTCACCACAATTAGAACCGTAGACAGGTTTCGCTCAAATTAGAGCTGGTCAGTACGGCATACTAATTGCAGCGAAAATGCACCTATAAAGCAATACGGCTATGGCTACGGCTGCCGTGACAACATACTACTTGGTTCCACAACGAGGTGGCGGCACTTGCTTCGTGTCTTACATCTCACTTAGTGCTGGAAGTCTGGTTACCATAGCCGTATTACTTTATAGGTGTATTTTCGCTGCAGTTAGTATGCCGTACTGACGAGCAATAATTAGAGCGAAACCGGTCTACGGTTTTAATTGTGGTAAGAATGCCTCTAGCCTTACATTGTTTGTCAACTATAAAATTATTGCCTGTTGTTTCTTTTGGAGTTAAATTATAACTAACATTTCGTGGGGGTTTGACGCTTACTTAACATATAAGTAACTAGCGCTGACCATTCGCTTTTTAAAGGTGATCTCCCGGCTAAGTGATATAAAGTTGTGAGAGGGGAAAAGGCGGCGATATTAGAATAATACGTAAATGAAATACGTGCCATAGACAAGTCGATATAACATATAGATTGTGATTTTGAATACATTTTACTTTACCAAGATAGTGGTTTAAAATTTAAAACGGAGAGAGAAACAGAGAGCGAGAGAAAGAGAGAGAGAAATAAAAAGACAGAAAGTAAAATAATAACATAAAAACTAAATGCAATAGATGTATCGAACGAGGCGATAAAACATTTAGATTGTGATGACAAATATATTTTTACTTAGCTAATTTAATTTAATATCCATCAAAAAAATAACATAAAAAATATGTGAAATGCGTGCATTAGACAAGGTGACATAGCCTTTAGAGTGTAATGATGGATATTGCCAAGATTGTAGCTTTAAATTTAAAAATAAGTTATAACTTGGTCTACCGAAATGAGAGGGCCAACATTTTGTTAATAATTTCATCTCATTTCCTATTTAATTAGAAAAATGAAAAATACTCACTTTTTAAATAAATGAGAGCCATATCAAATTAGTTGTTGCAAAAAATTGGTTTTTGTGTAGACTAGTTGTAGACAGCTTCTTGTTGTAGGCAACTTTATGTTGTAGACCATTTCTTGTTGTAGACAATCTGTTGTTGCAGACAACCGGTGTTCGCAGGGTACTTGTGTACAACTTGTTGCTAAAACAGTTAATTAAGCAGATTAGAAGCTAAATGACAACTATGAACGCAGCAAGTGCGTTATCAAAGTGAATTTTCATAAAAATATTCTTAATAGCAAATATGTCACACTAATGCTAGTAGGCATCAATTTAGTTACCGATATAATCCATATAGTAGAAACAATGTATCATATTTTGTCAAAATAACTTATTGTTTGAAAATGTAGAAAAATTTTCCGAAAATAAACTTAAAATGTTTCCGAGAAAACCATTTTCCTAGCCAACGAACCATAGATTAATAGCAAATTGAGTTATTGAAATATACACGCACTTACTGCGTCTAGATTGTTTTATTACAAACATGCATCATATTTAGTGAAAAAATACAAAAATTCAATAATATAAGGTAGGTATGTTCGAAAAAAATTTGTAGGTATCACCAATGACTTATGGGCCATCTGTGATTGTCAAAGAAATTTTATAAGATGCAGCATAAGACACCCTATAATTTACGTATACAATTTTTTATCGAATGTATCTTGCATAATAACAATTATATTGACCTTAGAAATGCGTCACTCTGTATATACGTAAACAGATAAACACTGAAACTAATCCCGGGTATGGATTCTAGGGGGGGCTAGTTTGCACTCATTTGAAGAATTCCTTTAAACATTCAAATGTCGCGAGAGAAATGGAACCCCAACAATGGGCCTTTATACTACAAAGTTGCCTTCCCACAGTCAGGACCGTCGAGTCAGCAGTAGACTTGGAGGAGCCCACAAGTATGCAGGCTCAGACTAGCAAGTTGGACGGAATATCACTCGTGAGAATCTACATCAGCAGATCCTTTGTTACACCCAGAGACAATAGTGCCACGCCTGGAGTGTAGTGTATAAATAGGCTGCTCACAAGGATACAACCGTTCATTCTTGTTCCGACTAGTTAAGACTTTGCACATCGCGTGCTAGACTTTAGATCGCATGTATGTTGATCGTTACCTTTGTCATTATTTTATATTATTCATTTTTGTATTAAGTATTTAAGTATTGATTGTTTAAAGTAGCAAATAAATTGTTTTAAAAATTCAAACGTCTTAACCGTAAAGTTAAGTCGCGGTCTCCTCATTAACGATTTTTTTCTACGAAAATTAGCTACAAATTATAGACCGTGAAACTATAAACTTAACTAAAACTACTGCCAAAGCATCAGAGAAAGGGCCCATTTGAAATGAATTTTCTGGAAATATTTTAGTAAAATAAAGGTTAATGACGGTTGAAGCTGAAACCTAGGGCTTTTTAGAACACTCTTCTTGCAACATTTTCTTTACATAACCCGTATTTGTTTTAGGTTGTTTACCTAAATGTTGCCAATTTTGAGCTTTGAAAACGCAAGTTTGATGTTCTGAGGAAAACCCCCTTTTTTTTTTCTTTAAATGCCTATAACTTTTTGTCTTTTAACTGACAGACATACATTTTTGCCCTTACTTATTTCCGGAGATATTAAAATTTTCCGACAGAGAAACGTTCACGGAAAACTTTGGCATATTTCATGACTATCAAACTTATCCAAGTCACTTGCAAAAGGGAGGTACTTACCAAATCAAAATCGGCCCATTATTTTTTTAGTTATCGGTGTGACTAATTACAAAAGCAAGGCCAAAGCATCAAAACAGAGAAAAATCTGCCACAAGGACATGCAAAAAATAACAATGCAAAAACCATCTTTAAATTACATGTAACTCCACGCGAAGATTTCCACTTTCAAAGCAAGTCATGAAAAAGTAAAAAAAAGTGTCATCAAGGTTAAAAAACTAAAAAAGCTTTGAAAAATTCGCGTGTAACAAAATGGACATCTAACCCCATTTTGGGGAGATGGTCGACATTCTAACGTGAAAAAATGGGTTTAGATGTCCATTTTGTTACACGCGAATTTTTCAAAGCTTTTTTAGTTTTTTAACCTTAATGACACTTTTTTATACTTTTTCATGACTTGCTTTGAAAGTGGAAATCTTCGCGTGGAGTTACATGTAATTTAAAGATGGTTTTTGCATTGTTGTTTTTTGCATGTCCTTGTGGCAGATTTTTCTCTGTTTTGATGCTTTGGCCTTGCTTTTGTAATTAGTTACAGTACTTACTCTTGAAGATGCTTGGGACCCCGAGCAAAATATATCAAGTTTTTAGTACAGAGTGACTTTCTTTAAAATATAGCCCTCTTTTTGGTCGTAACTGCCCCTAAAAGTATACATATTATATATATATATATATATATATATATATATATATATATATATATATATATATATATATATATATATATATATGTATATATATATATATATATATATATATATATATATATATATATATATAAATCGAAAGTGACCCCGGATATGTGTTCTAAGGGGCCTAGTACGCGCTCATTTGAAGAAATGTTTTCAAATTTGAAAAGGCACGATTCTTCTCATTAGTGAATTTTTCAAAGGGAAGTAACTTTAAAATTAGATACTTTGTTTTAGTGTATATATATGAGTAAATACATTACATGTAATTTACACTTTAACACTCTTTCTATTATTAATATTTTGGCCATACCTGATTTTCTACGAAAAAATTACATGTATTTCAATTTAGAGATTATTATAAATCTTTTCAGACGACTTGACTGAAATGTAGTTGTCCATGCAACACTATGAATTTTAATGTATTTAAATGCATCCTATAGAATCTTATATCTGTTAGTTATGCTGTTTGTAGTGATTTAAAGCGAGCAAGTCAGTCACATTTGCTTGGCGATGTATAAAATTTTTTTAAGAGTGCTTGTTTGTCAGTCATTCATAGAATCTTTGAATGTCATCTTAATATGGTGGTTTGTTGATTGGTTGGTGTAGGCTTCTTTAATGATATGGTATTGGCCCTTTCTTTTATTTATTCCTCTTGCTTTAAAATAAGAGGAATTTGAAATGACATCTGACAGTAATAGACAAGGTGACATTGTCTTTACTTTGGCGCGATGTATATATTAAACTCTATCAGGACTGTAGCTATTAATTTATATAACTTGAAAGAGAGAGAGAGAGAGAGAGAGAGAGAGAGAGAGAGAGAGGCGGAAAGAAGCGAGACAAGAATAAGATGTAAATGCAATGCGTGCAATAGACAAGGCCATATACCCTTTAGATTATGATTTTAAATATATTTCACTTTATCAAGAGTGTGGTTTTAAATTCAAAAACGGAGAGAGAGAGAGAGAGAGAGAGAGAAAGAGAAAGAGAGAGAGAGAGAAAGTAAAATAATGACATAAAAATGAAATGAATTAGGTGGATAGAATAAATCAATATAACCTTTAAATTACGAGGATGACTGGATTTTTACTTAGCGAATTTGGTTCCATATCTATCAATATAAAAAAAACATAAAAATTAAATGAAATACGTCTATTAGGCAAGGGACATTGCGTTTACATTGTGATGATATATATTTCTATGTAGCTTCAATCTTAAAAATAAAAGTTGATATATGGAAATGATAGGGGCCAAGGTTTTATTAATCATTTCATCTCATTTCTCATATAATGAGAAAAATAAAAAATACTTACTTTTTGAAATAACGCAAGCCATATTAGATTAGTTGTTGCTAAAAACTTGTTGTTGCAGAGAACAAGTTGTAGACAGCTTGTTGTTATCGGCAACTTGCTGTTGTGGACAATTTCTTGTTGCAGATTATTCGCCGTTGTAGACAACTGGTTGTTGTAGGGAACTTAAAGATAACTTGTTGCTGAAACAGTTAATGAAGCAGATTCTAAATAAAAAAAGTGAAATTGCAAAAGCGAAGTAATTTTAAAATTAGATAATTTGTTGTAGTGTATGTATGATATATTAGATACAATTTGTACTTTCGGTTGTTGATAGTATCTTGTCTATACCTGACTTTCTACGAAAAAATTCAATCTATTTCAATTTAAAGATTTTTGTCAATGTATCCAGACTTGACTTAAATGTTCTGAGAATAATTTAGTTGTCCATGCAAGGCCGTGAATGTTACATGTGTTTAAATGGATTATAATGTAGCATCTCATATCTTTTAGTTATGCTGTTTGTAGTGATTTTAAGGTAGCAAGTCCGTCATTTGTACTTTTACGCAATATTTATTTTCTTTATATATATTATCCTAATAAGCTATTGAACTGAATAGATTTGTAGTATTCATATTATTACGTTAATTAAATCCTAAATTAACTTTCGCTACAAGTTAATTTAGGATGTTCCCTGTGGGTCCGGGGACTAACCAAAAGAATGGGCCCATGGTAACTCCTGCCTGTCGTACGACGCGACTGAGTCAAGCAGGTCGTAGGAGGTACCACCCCATACACCAAGGGGACGGTGAAGTCCCAACGGACGTTTCCGTTTCTGGTATATGAGTCGGTTTCCCTTATAAGCAAAAATGATGATGGCTCCTCCTTGTACAAAAGATTCTGGAGGCAAAATACCCCTCCATTCGGATCTCCGGGAGAGGGGTGTACAGGGGGCGCCAGAATCAAGATTTAACATATCCTTCTCGAATATATGTGGCCTAAATTCTAACCTAAACTCCGTCCACCATTTCCTCCAGGCTAATAGGCCCCAACTCCTCTTCCTCACCGAAACCCAAATCAGTGCCAAAACAGCCACTAATCACCTTAATTTCCCGGGGTATGAGCTCCTTACTTCCTCTAGATTTTATGGAGGCGTGTGCGCATACGTCCGTAGCAATCTACCCTGCACCAGACTCCCCAATCTAGAAGCTGGAAGAAAATACATACTATGGATAAAACTCTCTCTCAGGGCTGCAACTAAATTCATCTGTTGCATTTACCGGTCACCTTCTGACAACAAGTTTGTCCAGCTCTTTCACTACCTTTCTGAAAAAACCGACAATCTGATTTCTGAATATCCTTCCCCCAAGGTCACTGTTCTTGCTGACTTCAATGTCCATAATAAGAAATAGCTAGGATCTTCAAAAACCGATCCACAAAGGAGAGCAGCGGAGGCCTTTTCTGTCAGCAATTCTTTAGTCAATATGGTTCAGCAACCTACTTACTTTCCTCGCAGCGCAACACAAAGCTCAAGTCCCTTGGATCTCCTTCTTACTACAAATCCTGAATGCTATAAAACATCAGTCACCGCCTCCCTTGGTTGCTTAGACTACGACATGGTCACTGCTTCCTGCGCAATGCAACCCGAAGTCACACAGTCATCACACCCACGTATCGTTTGGCACTACAACTTCGCGAACTGGGACGAAATGCGGGATTACTTTTTCTCATTTCCATGGGCGTCTGTCTACTTCTTTCATCCTGGCCCTTCTAATATTTCACATAACGTCATCGAAATTATCCAAGCTGGCATGGAATTATTTATTCCACGTACACAGAAAAACTCTTCAGCCACTCCAAAGCCCTAGTTCTCTAAATCCTGTGACAAGGCTAGACTTGAAAAGGTCAAAGCTCACAAAACGCTTCTACACAATCCCAGTCCAGAAAACCGTCAAGCATATAACGACGCAAGAAACCGCTATGCTCGCATTCTTTCCGAGGGAAAAAACTCGTTTAATAACCACATCAAAACAAAGTTATCTTAAGCTCCAATGGCAGCAAACCCTTCTGGACTGACGGATATCATTTTTAAAACTAAAAAGGTACGAAAGATGCTCTTTTCTCTTAATACTAGGAAAGCCTCTGGCCTTGACGAGATCCCAGAAATTGTTCTCAAAAAATGCGCACCAGAACTTGCTCCTGTCCTGACTCGTCTGTTTAAGATATCTAACAATAGAGGCATATTCCCTAGTAACTGGAAAACTGCTCGAGTTCAACTCGTCCCCGAGAAAGGATCCAAAGCGCTTCCTAGCAACTACAGGCCTATTTCTCTCCTTTCAGTCGTCTCTAAAGTGAAAATTATATAAACATCGAATTACTAAAATTTATTAAAAAACACAGTCTAATCCACGACAGGCAGTATGGATTTCGTCAGCGCAGATCAACTGCCGACCTCCTTTCCTTTGTCACCTATTCTTGGAACAAGCCTATGGAACTACACGGTGAATGCCAGATTCTCGCTCTAGACATATCCAAAGCATTCGACCGGGTCTGGCACGCAGCGCTGCCTAATAAACTTCCGGCCTCTGGCCTACCACCCAAACTCTGTAGCTGGATAGCAAATTTCCTCTCCAACCGGAGCATTTCTATTGTCGTGGATGGCCATTCCTCTAAACTGTATCCAATTATTGCAGGAGTTCGTCAAGGTTCAGCTTTTGCCCCTACTTTGTTTCTTCTTCAAATCAATGACCTCCTCTCTAGCACATCCAACCCAGTTCACAGTTACGCGGACGACAGCACCCTCCACTCAAATATACAATATTCTAAGCCTGTCTCTTAAGCCCAATTAGATGAGGATCGCAGACTCATGGAGGGTTTTTCTCCGTGGATCTCCAAAAAATATTATACTAGGGAAGTAGAAATCTTGTACAATTCAACTCCACCAAATCTCAGTGTTGCTTTCTTTCTCATAAGAGATACACCAGCCCTAGACCCATCACAATGAACAACCAAGTTATTCAAAGTAATTAGTCCTTTTCACATGTTGGCATTTCTGTGGATCGAAATCTCAATTGGCACATCAATTGCAGAAGCGACTGCTAAGAAATTAGACTTCTTCTTCCGGATCGCAAATACTTTTCACCAGCTAATCTTTATACCTTATATACTTCACAAATAAGACCAAACCTCGAATATTGCTCCCACATCTGGGGTGCTGCAGCCGCTTCTACACTCGCTATCCTAGACTCAATTCAGAAGAGAGCTATACGTCTCATCGGTGACCCTACCCTCACCAAAAGGCTGCCATCCCTTGCTCACCGACGTGCCGTTGGTGACCTATCTCTCTCTTTTATAGATATCTGCACGGGAACTGCTCAGAGGAGCTTTCTTCCATAGTTCCTCCACCTGCTGCCCCCAACAGATCTACCAGGGGAACAGAGCGAATGCACCCTTTTACTGTTTAGGTCACTAGACCTAGAGCATCTTGCTATGTCCGCTCTTTTGTCTCGAGGAGTTCCAAGTTGTGCAATTCCTTGCCGACACATGTTGCCTCTTGCCTCCTTGTCGACACCCACGGTACGATAGTATTTAGGCTGTAAGCCCCCGTGGTGTGTTGTTGAAATTAAAAAAAAACATCGTCGCAAATAAAATGGATGCACAGGTAGCGTCAGCTGCAGTATATAAAATTCTTAGCAGACCACAGAAAGCGACGTCAAAACCGCCGAGGCGACTCAACCGACAACCGTCAAAAACAATCAATCACAGTGTGTGACTCGATCCTATCACCATGATAACAAAATATTTTGAAGCTGCTATCGACTATCCGCAATCAGCGATCTGCCGATATCACGCCAAACACCCAACGAGGCCTCCCGCAAACCGAGAGACAGATTATAAAAAAAGTCTGGACGCAGCAAGTGCGTTATGATAGTGAATTTTTAGAAAAATGTTCTTAATAACAAATATGTCTTTTTTTTCAAGAAAGCAGCCTCAAAATTTGGTTACCAGTGTAACCTATATTTTAGAAACAATGTGCGATATTCAATCAAAACGACTTTATTGTTTGAAAATGTACGAAAATTTTCCGAAAATAACATTAACATGTTCCTGAAAAAAATGGTTCCTGGCCAACCAGCGTTAGGTTAATAGCAAATTGAGCTACTGAAATTTGAAACTTTAACGAAAATTCGCTACCATAACGCACTTACTGCGTCCAACCTTTTTTTTATAACCTATATATATATATATATATATATATATATATATATATATATATATATATATATATATATATATATATATATATATATATATATATTTATAAATTGAAACTGACCTCGGATATGGGTTTTAGGGGTCCTAGTTTGAGCTCATTTGGAGAAATTGCTTCAAAATTCGAAAGTCGGGATCTCATTAGTGATTTTTTAAAGAAAACAGGCTCGATGAGTAATCTGTGCAAGGGCGTAGATAAGGGAGGGGTAATGGGGGTAGTTACCTCCCCTAAGACCCAAGGAGAAAAAAATTACTAGGTCGGAATTTTTTTGTTAAAAAAATGAGAAAATCTCGAAATAAGTAAAACTCGTAAAAATTTTTTGTGAATATGCTTCGTGGACCTGCATTTTAGCAAATTTTTTAAACTTTTAAAAGGAAATATGCTGAGGAATCAGTTTGTTGTCCTTTAGATCTGCTAGAAGAAAGAAATATGAGCGCAGATAGATGATTCACGATATTGTGTGAAGAAATTGACTGCGTAATGAGTTAAATATTTCTATAAGGTTTCCTCGCATAAATACTATAGACAGAGACGTCTTACTAAGGTTTTAACCATACTAACGTTCAAAAGGAAATCCCCCAGAGATATTATGACACCGGCATTTTCGTTTCTCTATTGAAGAATATCATGGAAGATCTCAAGTTTCACTTTAATTCTAAACAATGTTTTTCCTAAAAATGAAAATATCATTCCTGCAGTTATATTACAAAAAATGACCACATTTCATCATCAGAAGAAAATGTATCAAAATATTTGCAGGAATAGGAAAATAATAATAAATAAGAGTTCAGATTCAGGTACAGCTGAATTTTTGAAATAGAACAACAGTTCTCCAGGTGGTTGTTGTTGTTGAAACTCTCAAATTATCTGATAAAGAAGTATTTCGTGATATAGGTACATCTCGCACTAAGAGTTTTTGCAGGTTTTCCTGCCAGTGTGGAGTCTGCGTTAACAACGTTTAAAATTTGGTTCAGCTTAAGAATAGGACAACACAGGTTAGGTGAACTACCCTTCATGCATGAGGATCAGAGCGTAAATGACAAAAAGGTTTTGGAGCGACTTGCAAAACAAAAGAAAAACAGAACCTTGGCATTACTCTGCTTTCGAGTTTGATTTTTTGTGAATTTTCGTAGAAAAACTTTACTAATGGAGGGATCGAGACTGTTAAATTTTGAAAAAAAAAATGCCAACCAGCGCGAACTAGGACTTATAGAACCCATATTCGGGGTCAGTTTCAATTTTTACATGTTTATATATATACATATATATATATATATATATATATATATATATATATATATATATATATATATATATAATTTGGTAGGTAAATTTACAATATAAAAGTAAACGATACACCAACATCTAGATTTCTATGCTACAAGAAAAAAAAGTTATAAAAATAACTTGGTTGTAGATCATTTCTATGAAAATTCACTACCATAACGCACTTGCTGCGTCCAGACTTTTTATTTTTTTTTAGTGCATTTCCATAGGAAAAGTTCACACGATAACTCAAAAAACAATGGTCCGATTTGGATGAAATTTGACAGGTACCTTCCTTTTGTAAGTGGGTTGGATAAGTTCGTTATCCAGAAAAATTGGATCAGATCTTCTGAGAACATTTTGGGTTTTCTTTCGAACATTTTTTTAATTTCCGAAAATAACAGACCTATGGTAACCAAATTTTTAATGTAGGGTTATGTTATAAAAATTAAATTATATACAAAACAGATCTATATGTTACAAGAAAAAAGTTATAAGTATTTAATAAGAAATGTTTGGTGCAGATCATTTCCATGAAAATTCACTACCTTAACACACTTGCTGCGTCCAGACTTTTGTTTTATAATGTGGAAAATATTTTCGCAATTTTTTGTTCAATTATTTTAATTCAATACATTTTTTTGTCTTTGTATTTGTAATTTTGTTTACTTTTGTATTTTTTGGAATACCTTCCCCAAGAAAAAACCTATCTACGCCCTTAATCTGTGGTAGAATTATACACACAGTTATATCTCGTCTATTCCCATACATACGTGCGCGTGCGCGTGCACGCACGCCCGTAAACTAAAGCTCACATATACCAGTGTCTCCAAAAAACACAAGACTGAATAATCAACAGGAGGCAACCAGCCCACTCACTCCTCGGTGTGTCAAGCAGCCACAATTCTATCTTTTTTTTATAAAGCCCAACAGAATTCGTAGACCTCATATCAAACGGCAGGGTTACAACTAAAAATATTTTAATGAAAATTCGCTACTATAACCCACTTGCTGCCTCTAGACTTTTTATCAATATCATAAATTCATCTGTATAAATTTTCAAGAAATACGTTAAATACTTTTGTAGATATTGAGGAATAACGAAGATCAATAATCTTATTCAGTTTTGACTTTTGTATTG
The DNA here is from genome assembly GCA_964006375.1 of Tillus elongatus. Classification (NCBI taxonomy): domain Eukaryota; kingdom Metazoa; phylum Arthropoda; class Insecta; order Coleoptera; family Cleridae; genus Tillus; species Tillus elongatus. The sequence goes on along the minus strand of OZ023269.1, from coordinate 16,611,427 downwards.
GGGTAGGTTTAGCTAAACTGTAATATTCTATTGCTGCTCTGTTAACAATTATTATTGACCCCCTGTATAATGTATTGCATTTAATAATTGAATTGGCAATATTGATCGATATACTATCGAAATAATTAAACATGAACCCTAAATATTTGAGAAGAAATTAAGACTGATCTACTTACAGCTAAAAAACTGACTGTAGCTAGATTATGAAAGTTCAAATCAAAACACTTTAAAGGACACACTAATAAATAAGTAACTAGGCGTTTTACTAAAACTGAAGCTCTAGCCTGTTGCAACTGACTACGACGGAATATGGAACGAGATTACCCTGGGACATCATACACTGCATTCTTATCGATTCGATATTCCCAGTACCTAGATTTTCGACGCTTTGCGTCATCGCGCAAGCTCCTACCTGTAACGATCTGTTAGCAAGCTACCATAGCAACGCAGCTCCCGGCTAAAAATTAAGCAGCTTTGGCTTAATGACCCAGCTTTCGTTATCGATGCGTATAATTATCTCTGTAATTTTATCACTTTGATTTTCAGTTGGCTCTTTTTTCATGGAAGTTACAATTGCAAAAGATGAGCTTAAACTAAACAGCTGTAAAGGTTTATACCGTTACCGACAGTGCGCTTAAAATTTTTTGTGATAAATCAGAACGTCGTTCATTAGGATAATGTAAAAATAGCTCGGGACGCAGCAAGTGCGTTATGGTAGTAAATTAAATTAAATGCTCCAAATTTGAATAACTCAATTTTGTATTAACCTATAAAGTTTAATTTTGGCACGTGGTAAGGCCTTTTCCAATGCAACCTATCCATCAAATTTAATTAAAATAGCTTTGTCATTTTCGGAGAAAAAATTTTTTTTACAACGAAAACTGAAAATTTTCCCGGAAAACATTGTCAGATTTTCCTGGCTAACAAGCTTATCTAAGCCACTAATAAAAGAAAGGCACTTGCCGAGTTTCATCCAAATCGGTTAATTATTTTTTGAGTTATTGCTTGGATACATATATACATAACTCTATATATATATATATATATATATATATATATATATATATATATATATATATATATATATATATATATATATATATATATATATATATATATATACATATATAAACATATAAAAATTGAAACTGACCCCGGATATGGGTTCTAGGGGTCCTAGTGCGCGCTCATTTGTAAAAAAGTCATGTCGACATGTCAAAATTATAGTTGCAAGAATTTTAACATTTAAAGGTTTTTTTGGAAGTAAATAGGGATGGACTGTAGTTTGAAGTTAAGTTTATAATGAAAAAAGGTTAGACATGCTGGTGTTGGAAAAAATAAAATTAGAGCAAGATCTGAGCAAAATTTGTAAATTGACAGTTAAGGTTAATCATTTTTAACAGTTTTATTTATAATGCATCCTTTATAAAAATTGTGTCTGATACAAGCACAAGCCAAGATTATTTGTATGACGCATTGTATAACTGTAATAAATATATTATTATTATTAAATATATTATTATTATTATTAATGTCTCACCATCGATACTTCTTGATTAGTGAATTTTTTAAAATAAAAATTCACTAAAACAGCTAACAAGTTTATACAAGCCACTAATAATTAAAAAAAAATTCAATAAACTAACCTGGTTTCTGGAAGTTGATCAGTTTAATATCGCAGGGGTTGTTTTCGTTTAGTGTTCGTGGGGTTGTTATTTTTACAAAAGTATGTTTGGTCTTTTAGATTCCTACACTTTTTGTTTCTGTAAGCGTATTGTTTGCTGCTAAGGATTAGGTACTTGGTTCTATGGACAATAATTCTAAAGGTATATGGATTTTTAGGGTCTGGTAATGCATACAATTGATAATAAATATAGTCTGACGTTTCTACTAAAACTATTTGAAATATAATTTTAAAGTCCATTTGAACTGTTTTTATTTTAAATATTTTTTCGTAAAGTGAAATGACGGATTTTGTTATAATTTTAATTTTGATAAAGCTTTGGTTTTAGTATTGACATATGATACGTGTTTAATTTTGAAAAGGTAATTGTATTTTCTGTTGTTAATATTATGTTTAGACCCTGTGGGTCCGGGGACTAACTAAAAGAATAAGCCCATGGTAACTCCTGCCTGTCGTACGAGGCGACTAATCGGAGTCAAGCAGGTGGTAGTGGACTTTTCCTTTACCTGATAGTAAAGGATTTTTTCACGCCCGAGGAGGTACCACCTTTTACATCAAGGGGTGAAGTCCCAGCGGACGTTTCCGGTTCTGGTGTATGAATCGGTTTCCCTTATAGAAAAATGATGATGGCTCCTCCATGTACAAAAGATTCCGGAAATAAAATACCCTTTCATTCGGATCTCCGGGAGGTAGGTGTACAGGGGGTGCCGGCATCAAGGTTTAACATATTCTTCTCGAATATATGTTGCCTAGGTACTAACCGGAACTTCGTCCACCATTTCTTCCAGGCTAATAGGCCCCAACTCCTCTTCCAATGAGCTACTTACTTCCTTTAGATTGCATGGAGGCGTGTGCGCATATGTCCGTAGCAATCTACTCTACACCAGACTCCCCAATTTAGAAGCTGGAAAAAAAAGACATACTTTGGATGAAACTCTCTCTCGGGGCTGCAACTAATTTCATCTGTTGCATTTACCGATCACCAGCTGACAACTTTGTCCAGTTCTTCGACTACCTTTCTGAAAAAACCGACCATCTGATTTCTGAATATCCTTCCTCAGAGGTCACTATTCTTGGTAACTTCAATGTTCATAATAAGAAATGGCTAGGATCTGCAAAATCCGATCCACAAGGGAGAGCAGCGGAGGCCTTTGCAGTCAGCAATTCTTTAGCCAATATGGTTCAGCAACCTACTTACTTTCCTCGCATCCCAATACACAGCTTAAATCCCTTGAATCTCCTTCTTACTACAAAACCTGAATGCTATAAGATATCAGTCACCGCCCCCCTTGGTCGCTGAGACCACGGCATGGTCACTGCTTCCTGCGCAATGGAACCCGAGGTCACACAGTCATCACACCCACGTATCGTTTGGCACTACAACTCCGCGAATTGGGACGAAATGCGGGATTACGTTTCCTCATTTCCATGGGCGTCTGTCTGCTTTTCTCATCCTGACCCCTCTAATATCTCACATAACGCCACCGAAACTATCCAAGCTGGCATGGAATTATTTATTCCACGTACAAAGAAAACATCTTCAGCCACTCAAAAGCCCTGGTTTTCTAAATCCTGTGACAAGGCCAGACTTTAAAAGGTCAGAGCTCACAAAACGCTTCTACACAATCCCAGTCACGAAAACCGTCAAGCATTTAACGACGCAAGAAACCGCTATGTCCGCATTATTTCTGAGGCAAAAAAACTCGTTTAATAACCACATCAAAAACAAAGTCCTCTGAAGCTCCAACGGCAGCAAAACCTTCTGGACCCTTGCTAAATCTATTGAAAATAATTTCTGCAAGAGCACGTTCTCACCTCTTGTTTCAGGGGATGAAATTGTTTCTACCGCCCTGGGCAAGGCTGAACTTTTTGCCTCGTTATTCGCCGGCAATTCTACTCTCAACCCACCTCCAAATGTTCAACCACCAACAGTCCTCAATGTCGCGCATAAAATGACGGATATCATTTTCAAAACTAAAACGGAACGAATGATGATGTCTTCTCTTAATACCAGGAAAGCCTCTGGCCTTGACGAGACCCCAGCAATTGTTCTCAAAAATGCGCGCCAGAACTTGCTCCTGTCCTGACTCGTCTGTTTCAGACATCTTACAATAGAGGCATATTCCCTAGTAACTGGAAAACTGCTCGAGTTCAACCCGTCCCCAAGAAAAAGTCCAAAGCGCTTCCTAGCAGCTACATGTCTATTTCTCTCTTTTCAGTTGTCTCTAAAGCGATGGAAAAGTATATAAACACCGAATTACTAAAATTTCTTGAAAAACACAGTCTAATCCACGACAGGCAGTATGGATTCCGTCAGCGCAGATTAACTGCCGACCTCCTTTCCTTTGTCACCCATTCTTGGACAAGTCTATGGAACTACACGGTGAATCTTAGATTGTCGCTCTAGACACATCTAAAGCCAAGCTCTGGCGCGCAGCGCTGCTTAATAAACTTCCGGCCTATGGCCTACCACCAAAACTTTGTATCTGGACAGCCAATTTACTCTCCAACCTGAGCAGTTCTGTTGTCGTGGATGGCCATTCCTCTAAACTGTATCCAATTATGGCAGGAGTTCCTCAAGGTTCAGCTTTAGCCCCTGCTTTGTTTCTTCTCCACATCAATGACGTCCTCTCTAGCACATCCAACCCAGTTCACAGTTACGCGGACAACAGCACCCTCCACTCAAGTATACAATATTCTAAGCGTGTCTCTTTAGCCCAATTAGATGATGAATCATGGAGGGGTCTGACTCCGTGGATCCCCAAAAAATATTAGACTGGACAAGTAGAAATGTTGTACAATTTAACCCCACCAAATCTCAGTCTTGCTTTCTATCTCATAAGAGATACACCAGCCCTAGGCCCATCACAATGAACAATCAAGTTATTCAAAGCAACGAGTCCTTTTCACTTGTTGGCATTTCTGTGGATCTAAATCTCAATTGGCACCAACATGTTACATCAACTGCAGAAGCGGCCGCTAAGAAAGTAGGTTTTCTCTTCCGGGCTCGCAAATACTTTTCACCAGTTAATCTCTATACCTTATATACTTCACAAATAAGGCCAAACCTCGAATACTGCTCCCACATCTGGGGTGCCGCTGCCGCCTCTACACTCGCTATCCTGGACTTCATTCAGAAGAGAGCTATACGTCTAATCGGTGACCCTACCCTCCCCCAAAAGCTGCCATCCCTTGCCCACCGACGTGCCGTTGGTGACCTCTTTCGCTTTTATAGATATCTGCACGGGCACTGCTCACAGGAGCTTTCTTCTATAGTTCCTCCACTTGCTGCCCCCAACAAATCTACCAGGGGAACAGAGCGAATGCACCGTTTTCCTGTCCAGGTTACCAGATATAGAAGATCTTGTTATGCCCGCTCTTTTTTCCCGAGGACTTCCAAGTTGTGGAATTCCTTGCCGGCACATGTTTTTTCTTCTCCTCCGAACCTCCAAACCTTCACGTCCAGAATTAACAAGATGCCTCTTTCCTCTTTGTCGACACCCACCGTACGATAGTATTTAGGCTGTAAGCCCTCGTGGTGTGTTGTTGAAATATAAGAAATATATAAACATTGTTTAAAAAATAACTGATTTGTGTTAGTAATTCTAAATGTTTTACTCTATGAGAATTTGTTAGTTGGTCGCTGTTTAAACTATCTATTGCATATTCCAAATCGATTATTCTTGCTACTATGGCTTCATGGTTATGGTTCAGGTTGTCTATTGTTTTATTAAACTCTGATATAGCATTTATCATTAAGGATGTTTGGGAGCTAAAACGCTGATGTACTTGATTTTGATCTTCCCTCAAAATTGCCAGAGCTTTATATATTCTTTCGCAGTCATCCGCATCTAATTTCCCAGTTATTGATTTGAATATTTATCATAGTCGTTTGATTATACCTCTTTTGTTTCTAATTGTTCTTAAAAATATTCGATAAAATGTGGCAGCAATCTTGCTAATGATGAAATTAATTGCTAAAATAAAATTTTTATATTCCAACGTGTACTCTGCTTTTATTACGCTTAGGGTGTTGTCAAAGTAAGTTTTAAGTATGTTAAAGTCGTCGTATAGTTGTCTCAGGTCATGTATATGAATCATTCTCCATTTATCGTTCTCTGAAAAGGCTTATCCCAGTTTACGTGGTAGTATGCCTGCATTGTCCGTTGGATCTTCTAATTGTAGCTTTACTGTTGTGAAGAGGACGAACCTGCAAGGCAAAGATTACGTAAATGGGTGATCGTCTGTTCGTCAGTTTTGTGATTTAGTATTATGGCTCTATTATGTTCTATAAGGGACATTATTGAATAAGGTCCAGTGAAAGGGTTTTTGTGAAATCCTGGAGGGCTTTTCTTGTACACTATGTCCCCTTCTTTAAAAGGTTGGTTGGTATTTTTATTCGTCCGTTGTAGCGTTTTGTATTTTGAGTTTTCGATTCTATCCTGAATGACTTCGTAAATAATATTTATTAAGTTTTTGTTTCATATTATATTTTTGGGTGATAATTACTTCCGGGTCATAATTAAATAATTCAGGTCTATAGCCGACTATTAGCTCAAAAGGTGGTTTTAATGTTTGCGAGAGAATGCAGGAGTTATATGCAAAAATACAATAAGGCATTAAGTCAACTTGTTTCATTTTTTTAAACTTTGCTTAAAATAATAATAATAATTATAATAATAATTTGCGCAGTAAAATACAATATAATTTTTACCCTTAACATCTATGATGAGAACTTAACAGGTTGGTACCAATAATACTAAGCAATACTGAATTTCATTTCAGTATTAGTATATTATCTTATTAAAATATTTATTAGACTCACTGAAATTAAATTTAAAAATATTACCCTTTTATTCATATCAGTAATAATGGTAAGATTTAAAAAAAAGGTAAGAACGATTTCTAAACGTGCAGTATTCACAGGTCCTGTATATTGTCGCATTCTGCAGCAAATAATAATACCAGCGCTGAACTCCTTGCATGAATACGAAACTGGAGAAATTTGGTATCAACAAGATGGAGCTCCACCACACAACGCACAGATAGTAACGGTGGCCCTCATCGTTGGCCGGCTCGCTTACCAGACTTGACTCCACTAGATGTTAGTATCTGCGCGTGCATTAAGAACAAAGTTTACCAGGAACCACCTACTACAAAACAAGATATGATAGCTAGAGTATTAGAGGCTTTCAACGGAATGGAGCAAGATTACCTTTCTCGAGCCACCGGTACCATAATTAAAAGAGCTATCAAATGCCTCGAAGTGAACGTTGCAAGTTTCATTTTTTTTTCCTAATAATGCTTTACTCTTATGAAATTTTGGACGAAACACTCGATTTTTAGACATTTTTTAGTAGTATTCTGATCATGTATTTTTAAAAAAAGTCAAATATCTGGAAAATGGTTGAGAAAACTGACATAGCATGTTGGTAAAACCTACCATAAAATTTGACGGGGACTTTGGATCCGTAATAAAAAACACCATCTTCTATTTGAAATAAGAAAGTTGACATCTACTTCCGGTATAACCGGAAGTCCCATACTAACGTCAATATTTTCGGTGAACTGGAAATTCTGAGAAACCCACGTGCGTGAATTTTCAGAATTCAATTGTGAGCCGTACTCCAGAAACGGGTAATGGAAAGTCTACGTGGGACACACCACTGTATATATATATATATATATATATATATATATATATATATATATATATATATATATATATATATATATATATATATATATATAATTATATATATATATATATATATATATATATATACATTAATATTTTATAAATTATCATAACAAACTTGCTGCGTCAGTATTTCTTTCATAATACGTATTGAAATATTTTCGTTATCGTAACACGCTTGTTGCATCAGTCGCTTAATCCTAAAATGTTGTCAGGATTTTAAAATATCAAACTCTGATCCGATAAGGGTATGCTAGTTAAAAATCTATTTTTATATATAGGGTGGCGCATTGAAAAGAAAACAGACCGATTTTCGCACAGAGAATTTTTTTTTAAGAAACGCTGAAACACGTCAATTTTAATATTGAGGGGGACATGTTTGAACATAAAACTCAACTTTGTCACATCAACCCCTTAAGGGTGGTGATAACAACCCTTATATTTTAAATAGGGAACATGGGTCGAGTGTTACATCATTTGGAAGCTCTTTCTTTTCTGAATTTAGCACAAACATTTTTTTGGAAGTTTTATCAACTCGTTTAAAAATTATTCACAGTTGAAGATGCAAAAACGCATTTCACTCATTCCGATAAGAAATGAGCTGATAGTCAATGTTTTGTTGGTTTGTAAACAAAAAATTGACTATCAGAACATTTCTTATCGGAATGAGAGAAATTGGTTTATAATTTCAGTTTATCAGTTACTTGATAGTACTGCCGACAATTAATTTCACAATGGTGTATTCTGTAGAAGAAAGAGTTGAAATAATTACTCTTTTTTTCAAAAGCGATGACTGTGCCAACCGTATTGCAGATTTGTTTAATGAACGACATCCGAACAGATATGTTAACAGAAAATACATTTTAGAGTTAGTTGCAAAGTTTCGACAAAGTGGTTCAGTAGCCAACAGAAAAAACGGGATCCTGAACGTGAATTTCCGGTTAGAAATGAGACTACTGACATTGAAGTTTTAGGACAAATTGCTGCAGACGCAACTTTGAGCACGAGAAAATTGGCCACTGTTTCAAACATCAAAAGAAGAACTATTCAGCGAATATTGAAGCATCATAAATTTCACCCGTATAAAATTCATCTTGTACAACAACTGAATGAAGATGATTTTGATCGGCGGCTGGAGTTTTGTGAAGTTATGACTGCACGAATAACTGATAACGGGAACTTTCTGTTCAATATCTGTTTTACAGACGAGTGTACGTTTTTATTAAACTCTACAGCCAATCGTCATAATTGTCGTTATTGGGCAGATAATAATCCAAGAAATTTCCACACTCAAAATCCACAGAAATTGAATGTCTGGACTGGCATTTTTGGAGACCGTTTAATCGGACCAATTTTTGTTGATGGCAATTTGAGTGGCGAAACGTATTTCGAGTTACGAGAAGATATCGTTTACCCTCTACTAATTGACATTGTTGAAAATGATGATCGCTATCAAGAAAATTAATTAGCTCCTCTGCATTTTTCACAACGTGTTAGGGAGTTTTTGAACAGAGAGTTTCCAGGACAATGGATTGAGGGTAGAGGTGCTATTGAGTGGCCCTCTAGGTAACCGGATTTAACTCCTTGAGACTTATTTCTATGGTGCAATTTAAAGATTAGAATTTACGCAAGAGAACCGAAGAATTACGACGACGCATTGTTATAGAATGCCGTCTAATAACTCCACAAATGCTCCAGAATGTCAGAGCTCGTTTTGAATAAAATTTGTACTTTTGTATGAAAGCTGGTGTCAACTATTTTAACACTTATTTAACTGAATAAACATTTTTTAACGTTTGGTTTTATTTTTTAGTTAACGAAAAATTGACTAATTAGTGCATTTATTATCACAATGAATGAAATACGTTCTTGCAACTCCAACTGTGAATAATTTTTAAACGAGTTAATAAAACTTCAAAAAAATTGGTGTGCTGAATTCAGAAAAAAAAGAGCTTTCAAATGTTGTAACACTCGACATATCTATTTAAAATATAAGGGTTGTTATCACCACCCTCAAGGGGTTGATGTGAAAAAGTTGAGTTTTATGTCAAAACATGTCTTCCTCAATATTAAAGTTAACGTGTTTCAGCGTTTCTCAAAAAAAATATTCTGTGGACGCAAATCGGTCTGTTTCGTTTTCAATGCGCCACCCTGTAGACAATAATATCCGCTTCTTAAAGCTCTGTTGCTATATCGGCTCCAGAGCTCATGGATATTGTACGGTATCTGAATCTCTCAAAGTCTGCTAGTAAACTACTAGCATCTCGATTACAACAAGGGAACCTTTACAGCTCTGATTCAAAAGTTACGTACTTCTGAAGCAGAAGTGTAGCTTTCTTACAATATTTCAGAGAGGAAGGATTGTGCTACTACTGTTGTAAAATACTTAGTTTATATCAAAAAATGAATCAACCTTATAATTCTCAAGAATTGCGTTTATTTATTGCTTCATCGTCATTCAAGACTAGTTTGGAAACTGTACTTCTTCATATTGGTAACGAAAAGCCTTACATTCCAGTGGGTCATGCTGTCTGCACCAAAGAAACATATGAGACAATGAAACTTTTGCTTCAGTTAATTCATAATGATGCCATATATTTGGCACATTTGCGTTGATCTTAAGGTTATAGCTCTGCTATGAGGTTTGCAGGGAGGGTATACGAATTGTGGTTGTTTTTTCTGTTTGTGGGACAGTAGAGCAAGAGACCAATATCCTGGCCTACAAGAGAAGCTTTTATTCCCGCCTCTACTAGAGTACTTGGCTACAACGAACCTAGAGGTATTAAATAGAGGTACAGCTCCAACGTTTGTCAATCGTATCCGACAGGAGGTGATCGACATTACGTTAGCGAGCAGAGGAATAACAGAGGATATATCCAACTGGAGGGTGACGGAACACATATCAATGTCTGATCATCGTATAATCAGCTTTGAATTGGATGTGGACCGTGAAAACACCCCCTCCCCCCAGAAATCCGCGGAAGACCGACTGGGGTGCCTATGTAACAGGCCTCGGAGGATCGCCAAGGAGCCCAGAGGGGAAAATACTCTCTACAGAGGCATTAGATAGTGAGGTCGAGTCCCTAGAAGGTAATGTAATAACAGCCTACGAGGCCGCGTCACCACTTAGGGGGGAACCGTCCATCAAAGTCAGATGGTGGAAGAGGGATCTCGCCCTACTACGCGGGCGGACTCGGAGGGCCCTAAACCGAGCCGTCCGAGAATCGAGTCAAGCGGCCTCGGACGAATTCAGGACTGCCAGAAGGGAGTTTAAGAAGTAATTGCGACGGAGTAAACGAGCCAGTTGGAGCGCGTACTGCGGGGAAGTCAATCCCCTGCCTGACGCAGCCAGGCTGGTAAGGGTACTTAAAGAGGAGGTAGGCAGTAATGTAGGATCCTTAAGGAAACCGGACGGGAGCTGGACAAGCACCGGTGAGGAGATCTTGCTTCATCTCGCCGAAGTTCACCTCGCGAGCGGTGGAGTCGTCACAGGGGCTGCCGACCTGGGCCGGTGGATGGTCCCGAATGCGGACTGGCAGCTCCTAAGTCTATGTCTAAGTCGTTATTTTCCTTTATTTTGTTAAAATATAAACAAAAAAGCCATTGTAAATAAAAAATGCTTGGTGTAAATAGTAGACGTTAGACCATTAACATACTACCGGATCTACCTGCTAGTACATACAAATCGAGCGTGGCAAAGTGGGGTAAACCCTGTACATCGGATAATCGACTCCTACATGACGAGTTCTAATCCTAGTTAGTGATTTCACTTTTATCATTTTTTTAGTCTTATTTCACTTTACTGTTATCTGATCAGATTGTTGTTTGAATTGTCGATTAATTTTTTAGCCAGTTTTTGCATTAAAAATAATTTAATAAAGAGGAGAAGAAAACTTTTAAGACTTAATTCAATTCGAATCGCATATCTGGTTGTTTGTTCCATATTTAATACAGGCGTATACTTTTCCCGTGGCTTCACAAGTGCTTGTTTTAGTGAATTTTCTTTAAAAAAAAATCACTAATGAGAAGATCCCGACTTTCGAATTTAGAAAAAATTTCTTCAACAGCGCGAACTATGCTTCTAGAAGCCATATCCGGAGTCAGTTTTAATTATATATACATATACACACACACACACACACACACACATACACACACACACACACATATATATATATATATATATATATATATATATATATATATATATATATATATATATATATATATATATATATATATATATATTATACGTACCAAAAATTTAGACCAAAAAGTTATAGGCGTTTATAGAAAAAAAATTGGGGTTTTTCTCAAAACGTCAAAGACGCGATTTGAAACGTCAAAATTGGCAACATTTAAGCAAAAAACCTAAACTAAATACGATCATGTAAGTTTCAGGTGCAATCATCATTGCCCTTCATTTTACTAAAATATTTGCAGAAAATTGATTTCAAATAGACCCGTTCTCTGATGATTTGGCAGTTGTTTTAGTTAAGTTTATGGTTTAACAGTCTATAATTTTAGGTAATTTTCGTAGAAAAAATTCGTTATTGAGGAGACCGCGACTTTTGAATTCTAAAAAGATTTTTCCAAATAAGCGCAAACTAAGCCCCCTGGAATCCATAACCGGGTTTACTTTCGGTTTACGCATATACAGGGTGACGCATTTCTACGGTAAAGCGCAATATAATTGTTATTATGCAAGAAACAATTGTATACGTTACTTATAGGGTGTCTTGAGCTGCATCTTATAAAAGTATTTTAACAATCACAGGCTGGCCCATAAATCGTTGGTGATACCTACAATTTTTTTTAACATTCCTTATTGCATTTTAGCCTTTTAAGTAGATTTTCGGAAAATATTTGTACATTTTCAAACAATAAGTTATTTTGATAAAATATGGTACATTGTTTCTACTATATAGGTTATATCGGTGACCGAATTGATGCCTGCTTGCATTGAAAAGACATATTTGCTCTTAAAAACATTTTTATGAAAATTCACTTCCATAACGCACTTGCTGCGTCCAGACTTTTTTTGTCTTTGATTCAATTTCAACGTTATCTGATCAGATTATGTAATCCTAATAATTTTTTTAATGACTGTTGAAAAAAGTCACTAACGAAGAAATAAGGACTTTTAAGACTTTAAGTTCAATTTTCATAGTGCACACAAACGTAGATGTTTTTTTTCTGTGACTTCAGAAATGTTTCTTTTTTTCTCTGCAACCGGTTTCGTTTTTACAGCCACGCCAGGCAAATGAATTTTCTTTTATTTCTGTATTAAGATCAGATTTTGAATATTTTAAAATTTACTTTATTTATTTTTATTAGCGAATTTTCTTGTACAAAATGTAATTTTAATAGCGAGTTTTATTATAAATAAATTTAATGAATTTTCTTTGAAGAAACATTCGTCATGAATTTTGGCATGTAAAAGTATTTAACAAAGTTTTGATGGAACATTTTTTTAACGAAATTCGTCTAAAATAATTATTTAATGGGCCTTTTGTGCAAACAATTTATTCTATTTTCAATTTGAATTACATATTAGGCAATTAGGCATATAATTTTAATTTTATTCTTTTATCAATTTTTTGTGTAGAAAATCTTTAGTCAGTTTCGCCAAAATTTGTTTGTGCTGCTGTAGAACTTTTTTTTGTAAGATTTTTGTGGGAATTTGGTACTTAATAAATACAACTAGTAATTATTACTAAATGTTTAAGTTATTGTACTTTTTTTTCTGATTTTCGTGAAAAAAATCGTTTGCAAATTTTCATGCAATTTTTTTTTGAAGTTTCGTCAAAAAGGTTTTTGTGAATAATTTTATCTTGGCAGCTGGGTAAATAACTTAAAGAGTTTCGTTGTCCAGGAAAATGGGACCAGTTTATTTGGGAATATTTTAAGTTTATTTTCGTAACATTTTTCCACTTCTTCAAACAATAAAGTTAATTTGATGAAATATGGTACAATGTTTCTACTATATAGGTTATACTGGTAACCAAATTTGATGACTGTTTCCTGTTTCCATAAAAAAAGACATATTTGCTATTAAAACATTCTTATGGAAATTCACTACCATAACACACTTGCTGCGTCCAGACTTTTGTTTTGTGTCATTCTCTATAAACCTGTGTAACATTGTGTAATAGCCTAATAGATAATTATATACGGATATATATGGATCACCCTTCAGTTTCATAACAAATGCTGCAATGTATCAGACAGAACCTGTGCTGAGCCAAATTTTAGTTAATGTGCTATTGTTTTCGAGTAAAATGGAAATAAAAAATTTTACTTCAAAAACCTATTTTGCTTTTACTGTTTATTTTTTACAACTTGAATGTTGTGTTTTTTACTTTAAATCACATTCTACCTGAATCACTGCTTGATGATGAGTAGTTAATTATGCCACAGTTCAGATTGAAATATAACCTAGAATGTTGATGACGTTAAGTTTGAGAAGACGCACCATCATGTGCCTTCAAAACGTCCTGTACCACTGATCAATGATCATAGGTACATGATGTTGCAGTTATTTCATTCTTCTTTATAGGTCAGTATGCCACGAAGTACAGCTGGGAAAAAAAGAAATCCTATTGACTCTGAGTCAATGAAAAAAGTACTTGAAGCTGTTACTGAACCTTCAGATAAAAGGACATCTATAAGAGAAGCTTGTAGGATTTTCAATCTTAAATTTGGTACACTTGTACGACCTCTTAATGCTTTCAAAACAACTTATGCAACAAACTTTAAATAAAAGACTAGCTATGATGTCGAGAAGGAGTTTACAGAAGAAGAGGAACTACGGTTAGTACATTACATGAAAACTTAATCAAAAATAAACTATGGTCTATCCTAAAAACAGGTTCGTGCATTAGCCGGTAAATTTGTTGTGGCAAACAAAAAAAGATTTTCTCCTACATCGAATGAAAGTAAACTTACAGAAGAACAGTGGATGAGGCTATTTTTGAAACAGCATTTCCACGAAAGTAGCCTAACCATCATAAAACCTGAAAAAACAAGCATGTCGCGTGCAACTAGTTTTAACAAATGTAGGCAGATTTTTTGATAATTTGGCTGACGTCCACAAGCGCTTTAGACCTTTCACTCCAGAAGTGATTTGGAACCAAGATGATACTGGCGTTACTACGGTGCCAAATCATCCAAAAGTTGTCTTACCTAATGGTGCAAAACAGGTTGGAAACGTGACGTCAGCAGAGCGTGGGAAGCTAATAACAGTATCCGCTTATGTCGGTAGTATAGGCAATCACCTACCTGTTATGATGGTGTTTCCTAGAGTGAATTATGAAGATTACATGTCAAAGGGAGCGCCCCCAGGGACAATCGGTGGGGTCACCCTTCCGGTTGGTCCAACGAAGAGTTGAATTATAAATGTATGGAACATTTTATAAAACACACTAAACCATCTAAAGGAGAACATGTGTTGCTTATAAGTGATAACCATAGATCTCACCTTTCATTGGAAACCTTATATTTAGCATTAAACCTGGGGTGGTGGTTGTAACATCCTCATCCCACATTTCTCATAAACTACAACCTCTTGATCTTTCCGTCTGTTTTCCGTTCAAGGCGTATTACAACCAAGCAGTATAATCTTGGCTTATGAACAACCCGGGAAAAAGAGTTGACATTTATAGTGTTGCAGAATGCTTTGGGCAGGATTATCCTAGAGCATTTACAAATAACAACATAACTAGTGGATTCAAGAAGGCGAGAATTTATTGTCTAGATTGAGGAGTGTTTAATGATGATGATTATCTGCCATCCTATGTAACGGATCGTCCGGCTCCAAATTTACTTGAGACTACTACTGACATCAGGGAAGATAACACCTTACCTTCAAAGAAGAATGAAACATGCTGTTTTCAAGAAAGTGTTGCAGAACCGCCAATGAGCTAATCTTCATCAGTAGGTCGTTTTTAAAATGGGAATATTATTCCAACTAGTATCATTACTACGCCCATTGTAACCTCCGACCAGATTCAACCTTAGCCTAAATCTGCAGCAAGACAAAAGGAAGGCCTACAAAAAAGAAATAAAAACCTGGGTCCTCTAACATAGCTACAGATACTCCAGAAAAAGATAAAATTTTAAAGATGAAAAAATCGAAAATCGGTGCCCAACAACTTAAATGCCAAGAAAAAGCCTGAAAATAAAAAGTGCGTTTCATTACAAAGTTGTATTTTGACGGTGAATCTGAAAATGAAGACGCGGATTTGATTTTAAAGGACGAAGAAGGTGTAACAGACCTATTGGATAAGTACAATTTGGAGACCTCAATTCATCACAATACAGATTTTATTACACCTGACGATCGTTTCACCAGCAAAGTTAGCGTCATCAGAAAAATGAATAAACTAAGCGATTAAAGACTAGAACTACTATTTATATGTTAGTTGCTAAGCAGTCTTTAGGACTCACTAAACATTGAATGAAAAGGCTTCTCACCAGACAACCAATTTATTCATTTAATCACTTCCCAACGCGTTTCGACCTCCAGGAGGTCATCCTCAGGAGATAAATCTATAATCACATAAAGAAGGTGTGTCAGAAAAACATTAGTTTTTTCGGTAGGCAATTGTGCACGTTAGAGCACAATGTTGACAAGATATTCCCTACAGAAAATGTCAAAAGCTAAAATTACACACAGTAAAATGTTAACCATCAGTCAAGCTAAAATCTGAGAGAGCTATAAGATAACACAAGCTAATACAGTGACACAAGCTAAAAAACTATGTGAAAGCTAAAACATGCAATTAAAAGTCAAATTAAGTTAAGTATCAAAGTAAAATGAAAAGCGTTGAGAGCCACAATATTGCAAAAGTCTATTGTCTGAAACAATTAAGTATTAAAGTCTATTGTAGAAAACAAAGCAGGCCAATGAGTAAAGCTGACAGGTCAAACAACACAAGCAGGCAGGCACAATCAAGCAGAAACCCAATGAGAACCACTAATTGATTGTGCCTGCCTGCTTGTGTTGTTTGACCTGTTAGCTTTACTCATTGGCCTGCTTTGTTTTCTACAATAGACTTTAATACTTAATTGTTTCAGACAATAGACTTTTGCAATATTGTGGCTTTCAACGCTTTTCATTTTACTTTGATACATTAGGGGGGGCACCTCAACAAAATTTAGTGACATAAAAATGTACGCCACTGACTGGAATATGATTTGAATATTATTTTGAGATAAAGAAACTAAAACTACAAGCTTTTTTCTCTTGAAATTTCTCCGTATCTTGAATCGTTTACACGATAAAAAATAAGAAGCTTCTAATGGCATGTCCATTTATCATACAGAAAATCACAAACACGAACAAAATTTTTTGTTGAGTTGTCTCCCCTAATGCCAATGGACTTAACAATCTTTAACTAATTAGGGTCAAATCAGCCCATTATTACTACAAACAACGCTGCCAAATTTCAAAACAATCGGTGAGGAGATAGTTGAATTATTTTTTAAAAATCGTTATTTTCAAAATAATTTAACACCTTGTATCTTCGAAACAATGCATTTTAGCACCTATGTTTATGGGAACTTTTTTTCATAAAATTACCTAGGAAATTAACCCCTTAAATATTGCCCCGTCTTTTTTAAACAACCTGTATATATATATATATATATATATATATATATATATATATATATATATATATATATATATATATATATATATATATATATATATATATATATACAGGGTGATTCATAAGTGGTGACCAAAAATGAAACCCCATGTTTCTTGAACAATTTTAGAGAGGGTATGTCCTATAGAAATTTTTCCTATAATGCTTCATTAAAAAGATACAGGGTGTTGAAGTTGAATTTCAAAAAATAAAATTTCCCAATTTTTTAAAAAGTAGCACATATATTTTTCTAAAACTTCGCATGTGTAGGCTGTTATGGAAGGCGCGTATTCTACCATAACAATTGAATCGGCTAATCCAGCAGTGGAGCGCGTACCCACATGTCATTGGTTATCCCTCAAGAAAAAAACGGGTACGCCAATGATATTTTTTTTATTTTTTATTTTTTTAATCTTACTTTTATTCGTAAACAAAATGACTCTGTTGATAATTTTCTGTACGACGCTTATTTTACGAGTAAGAAATGAATCAGGTAAGTGTTTTAGAGCACAGTTCATGATTTTTAACCAGTCGTTGTTTGGTAGAAAATCGCAATGATACACTTTTATCAGGCTTATAGTAATTTATTCATTACAATAAATGTTCAAAAATGCCTCCATTGGCCTGAATACACGCACTACATCTTTTTAATATGGAAAATTTAATGTCTTGAGGATTCATTGTTGCTTCAATATGACGAAAAGCATTATTTATCAGTTGTTGTTGCTGCTCTGGTGTAGTTATTTGTTCACTGTAGACCAGTCGCTTAAAATCACCCCAAAGATAGAAGTCAAGTGGGTTTAAGTCCGGTGATCTTGCAGGCAAAATGTATTGGTCCAGTTCTGCACCTCCATCTTTCATTATAATGTTCATGTAGCCATGTAACAACGTTTCGACTATGATGCGCTGGTGCACCGTCATGCTGGTACCACATTATACCTCTTGTTGCTAGTTGAATGTCATCTAGAATGTTTTCTACACGGTTTTCTAGGAGCGCTAAGTACGAAGATCCATTTAAACGTTGTGGCAGGACTTCCATGAACAGTGAACCGTTAAAAATACCACACCATAAATTAATGGAAAATCTATGTTGAAATGTGCGAGTCCTTGTTGCATGTGGATTTTCTAATGACCAGACATGCTCATTATGAGAATTATAAATACCATTTCTTGTAAATGTTGATTCGTCAGACCAGAAGATTGGATTAGGGAATAAGATATTTTGATTGTTCATTTCCAACATCCATTTACACAAAAACCGTCGATGCATATTATCTCCAGGTAGAAGGCAATGAACTTTCTGTCAATGATATGGATGTAAGGCTCCTCGATGTAAAGTTCTCCAAACAAAGCTTTCAGAATATTGTAGCTGCGTGGCAATCCTCCGAGTACTTGTAGAAGGTTGACCCATCACTGCTTCCACCACTCTCTCTTCGTCTTCAAGTTGATGTTGTCTTCTACCATTAGCTCTAGCGTCAGGACGTTGTCAAATACCGCACTGCCAAAGTATTGAAAACGATCGAGAAAAAAACCCTTGGTGTAGGTTGACGGCGAGTGGGAAACCTACGTTGATATTTCCGACAAGCAGCTAGAGCATTTCCATCAGCATATCCGTAGATAAAAATTATATCTGCATAGTCTTCTGAGGTGTACTCCATTATAAGAAGTAAAAAAGTAGAAAATTTTGCAATTTTATAAAGTTTACCACTTACATCTATTCAAAATAATAACTTGTTAACCTAAACGTCAAGTGACACTTAATGACAACTTTGGCAAACCAGACTACTACTTACTAAAATACAACAAAGATAATCGTCGTACAAAAAATTATCAAGACATTAAATTTTCCATATCAAAGAGATGTCGTGCGTGTATTCAGGTCAATGGAGACATAAAAGTGTATTATTGCGATTTTCTACCAAACAACGACTGGTTAAAAATCATGAACTGTGGTCTAAAACACTTACCTGATTCATTGCTTACTCGTAAAATAAGCGTCGTACAGAAAATTATCAAGAGAGTCATTTTGTTCACGAATGAAAGTAAGATTCAAAAAATAAAAAATAAAAAATATCATTGGCTTACCCTTTTTTTCTTGAGGGATAACCGATGACATGTGGGTACGCGCGCCACTGCTGGATTAGCCGATTCAATTGTTATGGTAGAATACGCGCCTTCCATAACAGCCTACACATGCCAAGTTTCAGCAAAATATATGTACTACTTTTTTAAAAATTGGGAAATTTAATTTTTTGAAATTAAACTTCAACACCCTGTATATATATATATATATATATATATATATATATATATATATATATATATATATATATATATATATATATATATATTGCTAAATATAGTAATAATAAAAATGGTATGAACGTCGCTCCGCCGCCTATTAGCAGTCACCTGATCGATTGATTTATAAAATAAATGCCGGAAAAACATGTCCGAGAGATAATATAAGAACACAGATATTTCCGCCAAACGAAAGTATGTTAATTTAGGTGTCGTCGAACCTCCCTAAATCGCTAGTTCTACCTGTAGAATTGCAAAAGAATATTAATATAGTTGCGGATATAATATATTTAGAATTAGTCATGCTCTGATGACGCTAACTTGGTTAGTGAAACCATTATCAGGTTTTTTTAAATGTGTTGTAGTGACTTGGGTTCGCCAAGTGTGCTTATAAGTGCTCATCACAGGTTCAAATCTCCACTTAGTGACAAAAACAGATTTAATAACCTAAGAATTTCTGACATATTGCGAAAGGCATGCTTTTCGTCATATATTTATATTGCCTTTCTCACCATAAACTTTGCTGTATTATTCGTTTCAAACCCATTCCAAATTCAAAATTGGTCGCTATAACGCTTTTGCTGTGTCTTCCCTCTTTTAACATTTTTTAGTGTTTCTGTGTAGTTTAGCGTGAGCAAAACTGCTGATAATTGTTATGATTATAAAAAGGAAACACTTATTTTGTTATATAATTGTTGGAAAATGTTTGCTTTTAAAAGTTAAATTGACAATATTGGTTTTTATGCCAGAAAGACAATAAAACTTAAGCACTTGTGTTAAGTACATATTTATGTATTATATAAAAAAAATGAACATTGGGTTACTTACAGATGGTTAAGTTGAAAATAACATTGAATTATGAATGTTCAAATAAAAACACTTCCATGGTCCAGGATCCATGATCACCTACATCCTTCTGTAAAATTAACAAATAGCAGAACTAACTTCAAATTGACAGATTTAATATCCTAAGAATTTCTGACATACTGTAAAAAGCACGCTTTTCCTCTTATATTTACATTTACTTTTCACCACAAACTTTTCACTCTTATTTGTTTTAAGCCCATCCCTATGAAAATTCGCCGCATTTTCTGAGTCTAGAGTCTATTTTTCTGTGGTTCTGTATAGTCAGCGTAAGCAAAACTGCTGATAAATGTGATAGTCATAAAAAATAAATACCTATTTTCTTATATACCGGTTAGGAAATATTTTGGTTTTGAAAGTCAAATTGACAATATTGGTTTTTGATTTTTGAAATATGATTGATTTTAAATTGATTGTGAAATATGAGAGTTCACATAAAAACACATTAATAGATAGAGACACCCAGCCTAACTAACACATACTGCACTACCAGTGCATCTCTGGTGTATCAACATTGAACAAAATGGAGTCGTTAATCGATCTGCTTCGGTATCCCCACTATCCCAATTTTCGACGCTTAACGTCTTTGCGCAATATTTATATAACAAAGGGAAGGATTTTTGGGTTATAGGAAAGGCACCAAAAAATTAAAAGTAACGTTTAGAACAAAAAAAAAAGAATATAAGACCTAAAATATTGGATTGGTTACATGCGTCTATATTATTACAAAATACCAAAACTAACTTCAAATTGACAGATTTAATAACCTAAGAATTTCTGACAATGTGAAATTTATATTTTTTCTTAAATTCATGTTTACTTTTTCATTACAAAGTTTTGATTATTAATTTTTTCAAACCCATCCATATGAAAACTCGCTGCTATAGCGCCATTGCTGCGTCCTGATTCCTTCAAATTTGAGCGTAAGCAAAACTGCTAATAAATGTTAGAGTATAGAAAAGAAATACTTATTTTGTTATATAATGGTTAAAGAAAGTTTTGATTGATAAAGTTAAATTGGCAATACTGTTTTTATGCCAGCAAAACAATAAAACTAAGCATTTGTTTTCACCACAAACTTTTCACTCTTATTTGTTTTAAGCCCATCTCTATGAAAATTCGCCGCATTTTCTGAGTCTGGACTCTTTTATTTTTTTAGTGGTTCATGTGGGTGCCTATAATACATATTGTAAAAAGCACGCCTTTCCTCTTATATTTACATTTACTTTTCACCACAAACTTTTCACTCTTATTTGTTTTAAGCCCATCCCTATGAAAATTCGCCGCATTTTCTGAGTCTGGACTCTTTTATTTTTTTTTAGTGGTTCTGTATAGTCAGCGTAAGCAAAACTGCTGATACATGTTATAATCATAAAAAATAAATACCTATTTTGTTATATAACGGTTAGGAAAGATTTTGGTTTTGAAAGTCAAATTGACAATATTGGCTTTTTTGTGCCCCCCAAAACAATAAAAATGAAGCACTAGTTGTTAAGTATTTATGTATTATATAAAAACAAATTAACATTGGGTTACTTACAGATGTTTAAGTCAAAAATACTGGATGATTGTGAAATATAAGAGTTTACATAAAAACACATTAATAGATAGAGGCACCCAGCCTAACTGACACATACTGCACTACCAGTGCAGCTCTGGTGTATCAACATTGAACTAAATGCAGTCGTAAATCGATTTGAGTGCATCCCCGATATCCCTATCTTAATTTTCGACGCTTAACGCATTTGCCTAATATTATCCATTTTTAGGATTTATTAGTTCTTTTGGCTCATTTTCCATCAATAAAACATCGATCATTATCAAGGTAGGTTTCTTCCGGGAATTGTAATTTACTTCCTGACAAATGTGATTTAAATTATCATGAATCTAGTGGAAAATTCATTCATCCATATTTGTTTTGCGGTAAGTTTAAATTTTTTGACATTTGTATTTTCTTATTCCTAATAATGCATAACTTCATTTTAAATGATCATCTAGAGATTTTTATCGCTTTCTTTGCTGTCATTTGACCTTTGATTGTCTCATAACCTATAAATCAGTCAAATTGTTTACAACCGTTTACATTTTCTTTTTAGTGAATTTTCATTAAGAAAATTCACTAATAGAGAGGTATCGATGGTAAGATTTTTGGAAAATTTCTTCAAATGTGCCCCTATATATATATATATATATATATATATATATATATATATATATATATATATATATATATATATATATATATATATCCAACCGTTAACAGTACTTCACCAATCAAAACCAAATCTAGCAATTCCCTTTATTTTGCTAATAGCTTGGAAAAGTTCGTTAGACAGTTTTGACACTCACATACTTTCAGAAAAAAAATGTGAAAAACTGTTTGAAGACGCAATATGTTTTAAATTACTAGAAGTATGAAACTAAAATTTTACATGCACGTAGAGATCATATCAGTGGTTCTCTTTACCAAATTTGTCGTAACCAAATAAAAAATAAATAATTTACGATATAACCTAAAATTACCTCTGAATGGGTGTCTATAATTTCTGACATATTGTAAAAAGCACGCTTTTCCTCTTATATTTACATTTACTTTTCACCACAAACTTTTCACTCTTATTTGTTTTAAGCCCATCCCTATGAAAATTCTCGCCGCATTTGCTGAGTCTGGACTCTTTTATTTTTTTTAGTGGTTCTGTATAGTCAGCGTAAGCAAAACTGCTGATACATGTTATAATCATAAAAAATAAATACCTATTTTGTTATATAACGGTTAGGAAAGATTTTGGTTTTGAAAGTCAAATTGACAATATTGTTTTTCTTTGTGCCACCAAAACAATAAAAATGAAGCACTAGTTGTTAAGTATTTATGTATTATATAAAAATAAATTAACATTGGGTTACTTACAGATGTTTAAGTCAAAAATACTGGATGATTGTGAAATATGAGAGTTCACATAAAAACACATTAATAGATAGAGACACCCAGCCTAACTAACACATACTGCACTACCAGTGCAGCTCTGGTGTATCAACATTGAACTAAATGCAGTCGTAAATCAATATGAGTGCATCCTCGATATCCCCACTATCTAATTTTTCGACGCTTGACGCATTTGCCTAATATTATCATTTTTAGGAATTATTGGTACGAAAAGATCGAAATCCGGTTGACAACGAGATTAGTAAGCCATATTGAAATTATCAAAGCGTCACCTAGCGTGCTGTATTTTATTCCTGAAACACTTTTATTAAATATTATCCGCCATCGATCGGTCGCCATTTTAAATTCATAAAAGTCTGCAACTGCACTGATAGCGCAGCTCTGGTGTATGGATATTGAATTAGATGATATAGTGAATCGATCTGACTGCACCCTGGATATCCCCACTATCTTAGTTTTCGACGCTTAACGCGTTTGCGCACCATTGTCAATTGTTAGGATTTATTTGTAAGAAAAGATAGAAATAGGGCTGAAAAGGAGATTAATAAGATCCTGTTCACGACCCTGCTTTTGTCAAATAACTGTATAATTACCAGTAAAGCCTTGAAAACTTCATCATTGTGATCTTCAGCTTGCTCATTTTTTTATGGAATAGACCACAATGGCATGGTTAGAAAATTTCATCCCCGCCGGTTCATAGTCTAAAACTATTACCCTTGTGGTTTTATGGAGGACATAGCTTTATCGCCAATCGGGTTTGAATTACGGAATACTTATATTTGAGACTGAGAACTTTGATGTTTTAGCTACAATTTCCAATTTTACAATTTAAAATAGATATATTCCGCCATTTGCATCGGCCGCCCTTATTGAAAATATCAAAGCGACACCTACCCTGCTGTGTTTTGTTCGTTAAACGCTGTCATTTAAGACCCATATCAAGGGGGATATTGCGAAAGAAATATTCCGTCATCTTGCGGCCGCCATTTGATATTCAGACAAGTTTGATGGTACCATAATATTGTATTGTCACCGGAATTCAATAAGGTTTCAAAATTTTAAATCAATTGAATAATATGAAGCGAGTTAAAATTCGATTGAAAAATTTGATTGTCATAGAGCTGTGAAACTAAATAAAATAGTTGGAAAATACATCCAACTTCGGACTGACAGATCTAACAAGTTAAGGATGTCTATAAGGCTAGATGCATTCTCACAACAATTAGAACCATAGACCGGTTTCGCTCTAATTAGAGCTCGTCAGTACGGCATACTAATTGCAGCGAAAATACACCTAAAAAGAATACGGCTATGGTAGACACCCTTCCAACACTAAGTTAGTGGTAAAACAGGAAACAACATGCCGCCACCTAGTTGCGGGTCCAAGTAGTATGTTATCACGCCAGCTCCAAATAACACAAAGTGTTAAAAAATAGAGACTGTATACAACCAGCTAACAATTTAGTAAATTGTCAGCCCTGGCCCATTTCTACCCTAATATAGGGACAAAGTATGTAAGGTTAGATGCATTCTCACAACAATTAGAATCATAGACCGGTTTCCCTCTAATTAGAGCTCGTGAGTATGGCATACTAATATCAGCGAAAAAACACCTATAAAGTAATACGGCTATGGTAGCCAGCCTTCCAACACTAAGCGAGTGGTAAGCCACGAAGCAACGTGCCGCCACCTAGTTGCGGAACCATGTAGTATTATGTTGTCACGCCAGCTCCAAATTAACACAACCGTTAACAGTACTTCACCAATCAAAACCAAATCTGGCAATTCCCTTTATTTTGTTAATAGCTTGGAAGAGTTCGTTAGACAGTTTTGACACACACATACTTTCAGAAAAAAAATGTGAAAAACTGTTTGAAGACGCAATATCTTTTAAATTACTAAAAGTATGAAACTAAAACTTTACGTACACGTAGATATCGTATCAGTGGTTCTTTCTACAAAATTTTAACGTAATCGGTTTAGGAAATTCTGAGTTGTAACCAAAAATAAAATAAATAATTTACGATATAACCTAAAATTACCTCTGAATGGGTGCCTATAATGTTAGACAAGGTTAGACAGATATATCAGGGTTACGCTGCTATTGCAAACAAATGCTTTAAATCAAACTTTAAACGAACAGGTCAGACAAATATGTCACAATAAACAATCATTGCTATTTGCCAAAACTGTCATCTGAATTTGAAGATATCAGTAAAACATATAGTAATAAATACAAATTTTAATGAAAGTTATTGAATTTGTTAAAAGGCAATCTAGAACAATGTTTTATTATGTATAAATATTAAGCTTCCCATTATTCAAGTTATTTAACACCCATCGCCCTCTCCTACTTAAACCTGACAACGTCAATTAGCTATTTGTCATTGTCATTTGTTATTTTGCAAACTGGCAGTAGGAGGGAGTCAAATTCGAGGTTATCTTCCTCTTCTTCTTTGTTTACGGACGTTATAAACAAATTATACGACTCAGCTAATTTCATTCCTGACTCAGCTAATACCTTAGAATATTGGAATAAGGTAATTGTTGTTTACTTTTGGTTTTTTTTTGTGAATTTTTATTATTATTTACTCTTTATGTCGTATATGGAAAATTTGAGGTAAATGAAACTACATAATATAATGCACTAGTTAAAATTATACCAATAAACAGATGTTGTACAAATTATTAAAATTTTATTTTTTAAATTTTGTATTGTTTATATTTATTTATTTCATTTTCAAAAAGTATGGATACAGCAATAGTAAATAAATGTTGAAAAGGGTTTAGGTGCAGTAAGTGCGTTATGGTAGCGAATTTCCGTGAAAATATTCCAAATGGTGATAATTCAATTTCCCATTAACCTAGACTCTTCAGTTTTGATACATACTAAAACCTATATAAAAAAGCGTGGTTACTAAATTTACAAAATGAGCTTTACAAGCAACGAAATTTGTTTCAGAAAACCATTTTTGTTATTTTGTTTGCAGAAACTGTTTCGATTGAGTGGACCAAAACGGATCATCCAAGCGACTAATAAGGAAAAATACCCAATACGTTTATAATTTGGCAGGTACATTCGTTTTGTAAATAAAAATTAAATGTTCCGTAAATTTGCAGATTAGCACAAGGGGGCTTTTTAGAAAAAAAAATCAGAAACATGCTTAAATCTCCTTTTGGATGCACAAACCACAATAAATATTTCTTGCAAACAGCTCCCAAGAAAGTTACGGGACCAGTAGTAAATAGTGGTGTTGGGCTGGGAGGAATATAAAAAGTAAATGTGAGCGAAAAGTGCGAAACAACCAGCTTAGTTGGACCTTTATAAGCTGACTTTATCCCATTTTGCAGCTATAAGTCCTTAAAATTCTGTTATTCCGCCCAGAACCTCTATATTTACCGCAGGTACGGTAACTTTCTTGAGGGTTGTCCCCAAGAAACTTTTCTTGTTTACACGGTTCTTGTTTCTGCATTGAGATTGATTGTGTGCATGCAAAAGGAGAAGGGGAACCTCTGCGACAAAGCAGCGAACCAAGATTTTCAATTTATGTTTAAATTGTTACCACATTTCGGTTGTTTAAAATATTTTTCCAAAAATAAAATTTATGTTCCCTTGTTTGTCAGTCTTACATAGAGAGCTACAATATGTCATCATTTTCAAAAAGTGTTGATACAGCAACAGTAAATAAGTGTTGAAAAAGGTCTGGGTGCAGCAAACACATTATGGTGGAGAGTTTTTGTAAAAATATTTGAAATTCGAGAACTCAATTTCCTATTAAGCTAGAATCTTCACTCTTAAACCATAGTAACACCTATGTAAACGCAGCCTGGGTACTTAGTTGAAGAAAAATAACATAATGAGCTTCGCGGATAACTACAGGTTGGTTTTAAAAAACATTTTTTGTTGTTTTGTTTGCAAAAACTAGTTCTATTGGGTTGACTAAAACCAAACCATCCAAGCAATTAAAAGGAAAAATACCTGGCATAAAAATATGACCATTCAGACAACCTAGGACTACGTGCACCCGTTTCTTGATCGAGACATGACACTAATGGGTAAAAAGTTCTACTGTACACAAAACAAGAGAAAATATTTATGGGTTCTTCCACTCAGCCAATAATAGAGTTCCTCTCACCACTTGAAACCACCGTTCGTTAGTTCGTTACAACTGTACATTTGTGTGGCTTTTTGGAGGCAGGTGAATACAGTCTTGTTTACATAATGTTGGCGTCCGGCATTGAAAGAAAACGTCTTACCATTGAATAGAAAATGTCGATATTAAAACAAGTGAAAACGGGAACGAAAAAATGTTGGTAGGCAGTACGGTAATGCATTATCTACGTTATCAAGAATTTTAAAGTGCAAGAATGCTATTGTATAGGCTAGTGGTTCCAACACTATTGACAACAAGAGAAAATTTATAAAAACAACGACATGAAGAACTTTGACAAAGTATCGTTGTTTCATTGGTTCAAATATCAGAGGCACGCAAGCATTGCTATAAGTGGTCTATTTTTCTAGGAGAAAGCTGTTTTTCGTGGTAGAGAAATGGTATATGGAGATAATTTCCAGTGTTGGATTTCTCGTTTTAAACAAAGACATTCAATTGATGCAGGAAATATTTCTGGGGAAGCAAAATTTGTAAATAAGGAAGTCACATCTGATTGGCTTCAAAATAACTTCTGAGAAATATCCGAGGAGAAATGTTGCCAATTTGATTTCTCGTTTTAAACAAAGACATTCAATTAATGCAGGAAAAATTTCTGGGGAAGCAAAATTTGTAAATAAGGAAGTCACATCTGATTGGCTTCAAAATAACTTCTGAGAAATATCCGATGAGAAATGTTGCCGGACAAAACTCTAAAATTCAAAAACGAAAAATGTGTTGGTGGGAAGTTATCCAAAGAGCGACTGACTGTACTAATTTGTGTAATGGTTCTGAGTTTCGAAGACTATTTGTTACTGGCAAAACACACAAACTAAGATGTTTTAAAAAGGTAAAGAGTTGGCCGGTGAAATATTTTGCTAATAAAAAAAGGATAGGTGACTGGCGATAGTTTGAAAACTGAAGTAGATTAGTTCGATAGAGAACTGGAAAGAAAAAATAGAACAATTTGGTTGTGGTGAATAATTGTGTGGCACATCCACAATTGACCAGTTTGAAGACCATCAAACTAGTTTTTCTGCCATCTAATAAGACCACATCTGTACTTAAGAGACACTTCAGAAGCTATCATCTTATAGATTTTTGGCAAAAATTAATCATCTGCACTTTCTACCACGCGATTCTTTAATATAAAAGAGATCACCTGATTTATACTTACTCGATCCATGATCTTATAGCATATAGTAGATGTGTTATTAATTCATCTCACTTCTTAAAGACGAAGACGATAATATCTAAAAGTACTTTTTGGGAGAGTTAAAAAAGCGACAGTGAGCGTCTTCGTCAGTTTCCAGTCCAGTGGAGTGAAACTTGCTACAGAGATTTTTAATTTCTTTAGATATCCGCATAAGTTTCGACGTAATCCATGCATTATTTTTATTATTAGTTTTCTGGATGATTAAGAGGTATAAGGGACAGTACCGAGCAACATTGAATTAAATAACTCCTAGGTGTGTGAAATACTAAGAGATAATCAATATAAATCATCGCATGATATAACACCTAACAGTTGAGGTATGCGACCATAAGTACAATTTGGAAAACCTAATTCATGACAATAGAGTTTTAAGACCTGACGATCGTTTTGCTAACAAAGTTAGCGCAATGAGAGAGAGATAAATAAACATATAAAATATGAGTTTATTTATCGATCTGATGATGCTAACTTTATTTGGGAAACGATCGTCAGATCTGAAAACTGTATTGTGATTAATTGGGTTTTCGAAATTGTTTTCCAATCTCAGTAAGCGATTATAGTGAACGCTAATGAGGTTCTTGATGGAATTGCGAGGTGGTGCTTGACAGTAAGCTGGATAGTGTCCAGATTATACAAAAGATCTATACACAGAACTGGAGGTAACATGTTCATATCAAAAATTATGTCAGAATCATCCGTCAGCAGCAGGTTTACGAGAGATGACTCTTGCTTACTTCTAAATCGGGTTGGTTGCCATTCATGTGTTAATTGAATTTTCGCGAGTTCACCTTTTTTTGAATAGTAATAATTTTACATTTCATAAACTAACTGGACAGTTCTCCCTATTTATATCTTGCAAAGTTGAAAAAATATTTGTTAATTTTTTTCCACATAGTTTTTTTTTTACAGTTCTGCTGCTGCCAATAGTTTCTCCTTGTCTGAGTTATTTAAGGGATTTTTAAAACTCTTCTTCGGAAACGGGCGAGCCCAGATGCCATGAGTTTATGTTCCCTATTTTCTCTATATAATCTGCTTTGCAATGAATTTCCTCACCTTCATATAACTCTTTTAGATAGACATTCCAGTGTCCAGCAATGTCTTTCTTTTCTACTAATATATTTTCAAATTATATTGTCTTCAACTCGGATTCCATTCTGCTTGAGCATAAAAATAAGTCTTGCATTAGGTACCCGGACGAAATCCTTGGACAAATCAAGATAAAAGTCATCGACAAGGTCAAGGTAAGTCAACGTTTATCTTTTTGGTAAAAATTAATGATCTGCACGCGATTCGTTAATAGAAAAGAGATCAGCTGATTTATACTCACCCAGTCCATGATCCTTTAGCACATAGGAGATATGTTACTAATTTATCTCACTTCTTGAAGACGGAAGCGATCATAGCTAAAAGCGAAACAGGAAGCATCTGATGACTGGAGAAGAAAAGTTGAGAAATATACGACTAAGGCTTTACTAGAGATTCAGCACATCCTCTAACTACGGAGGCAGTTACTGTTTCGGCGCCAGGCGATGAAGCTTTAGACAGCTTCAACAATTCTCGAAGCCACAGTCTTCATAAATTCCATATTCTCAAGATTAGCCTACGTCTAGGAGAAACAACAGTGGGAATATGATCATTAGCTTCTTGGGTGAAGATAATCTCATAATAAGATGCAGTTTTTAGCAGTCTTAAGATTACTTCGACTGACTCTTTCCATTTTCTCCTCTCAAATTAGAACTTTACACTTTTGCCGAAAGTTGGCTCCAGGGTGTATTCAATGCCTTTAGGGCCTCTGTCAAGACGAGAATATACGCATTGTATTTCAGCATCTCCTAAGCGCTCTTTAGCAGAGTTAAAACAGCGATGATGAGCATCTTAGTCAGCTTCAGTCCAGTGGAGCGAAGCTTCTTACAGATATTTCTGATTTCTCTAGACATCAGTATAAGGTCCGACGTAATCTATGCATTCTTCTTATTATTAATTTTCTGGACGATCGAGATGTACAGTTGATTTAAGCGATTATAATTACAATTTTGAAAACATAATTCATGACCATAGAGTTTTTAGACCTGAAGATCGTTTCGCTAACAAAGTTAGCGTAATATGAGTTTACTTATCCATCTGATGATGCTAACTTTTTTAAAGAAACGATCGTCAAGTCTGAAAACTGTTTTCTAGTTAATTCGGTTCTCTAAATTGTACTTATAAATGCTCATCACAGGTTCCAATCGCAGTAAGCGATTATAGTCAACGCTAATAAGGTTCTTGATGGTATTGCGAGGCTGGTGCTTCATAATAACCTAGATGGTGTCCAGAATGGACACAAGATCTGAACACCCCATTGGAGGCAACACGCTCACATCAGAAATATGACGACTCTTGCTTAGTTCTAAATCGGGTTGGTTGCCATTCCTGTGTTAGTTGAATTTTCGCGAGTTCACATTTTTTGGAATAGTAATACTTTTATATTTCCTTAACTCACTGGCAGTTTTCCCAATTTATATCTTGCAAAATTGAAAAAATACATGTTTTATATTCCACATAGTTTTTTTTTACATTTCTGCTGCTGACAATAGTTTTTCCTTATCTAAGTTATTTAAGGGATTTCTAAAATTCTTCTTCAGAAACAGATGTTATGAGTTTATGTTTCCTATTTTCTCCATATAATCTGCTTTGTAACTAATCTCCTCACCTTGATATAACTTTTCATAATAGGCTTTTCAGTGTCCATCAATGTCTTTCTTTCTTAGTAATATATTTTCAAATTATATTGTCTTTAACTCGGTTTCCATTCTGCTTGAGCATAGCAATAAGTCTTCTATTAGGTACCCGGACGAAATCTTTGGATAAATGAAGATAAAAATCATCGACAAGGTCAAGATACTCAGTGCTAGTTTTTCAATCATTGAGACACTTCAGAAGGTAAGTCAACGTATATCTTTTTGGTAAAAATTAATGATTTGCACGCGATTCGTTAATATTAAAGAGATCAGCTGATTTATACTCACCTGATTCATCATCTTATAGCATATAGGAGATATGTTACTAATTTATCTCCCTGCTTGAAGACGCAGGCGATAAGAGCTAAAAGCAAAACAGGACGCATCTGATGACTGGAGAAGGAAAGTTCAGAAATATAAGACTAAGGCTTGGTAGAGATTCAGGATATCTTCTAACTATGGAAGCAGTTACTGTTTCAGAGCCAGGCGATGAAGCTTTAGACAGCTCAACAATTCCTGAATCCACAGTCTTCATAAACTCCATTTTCTTAATCGAGTAGAAGCAACGGTGGGTATATTGTCATTAGGTTTTTGGGTGAAGATAATCTCAAAATAAGATGCAGTTTTCAACAGTCCTAAGATCACTTCGGCTGACTCTTCCCATTTTTCCTCTCAAATTAGCGCTTGACACTTGTGCCTCTTACAGAGCTTTCTGATTTCTCTAGACATCCGTATAAGGCGCGACGTAATCTGTGTATTCTTTTTATTATTAGTTTTCTGGACGATTAAGAGGTATAACGCACAGTACTGGTCAACCTTCAATGAAACAACTCCGAGGTATGTGAAATGCTATGAGATGATCAATATAAGTCGCCGCATGATATAACACCTAACAGTTGATGTAAGCGGTTATAAAAACAATTTGGAAAACCTAATTCATGACAACAGAGTTTTTAGACCTGACGATTGTTTCGATAACAAAGCTAGTGTAATGAGACGGATAAATAAACATATGAAACATGAGTTGATGTTAACTTTATTAGGGAAACGATCGTCAGTCTGAAAACTGTATTGTGATTAATTGGGTTCTGCAAATTGTACTTATCAATGCTGATCGCAGGTTAAAATCTCAGTAAGTGATTATAGTCAACGCTAATGAGGTTCTTGATGGTATTGCGAGGCTGGTGCTTCATAATAACCTGGATTGTCTCCAGAATAGACACAAGATCTGAACACCCCATCGGAGGCAACACGCTCGCATCATCAAATAAGATCAGAATCATTCATCAGCAGCAGATTTAAAAGAGACGATCCTGGCTTAGTTCTGAATCAAGTTGGTTGCCATTGCTGTGTTAGTTGAATTTTCGCGAGTTCACATTTTTTGGAATAGTAATACTTTTATATTTCATAAACTCACTGGGCAGTTTTCCCAATTTATATCTTGCAAAGCTGAAAAAATACATTTTTATATTCCACATAGTTTTTTTACATTTCTGCTGCTGACAATAGTTTTTCCTTATCTATTTAAAGGATTTCTTAAATTCTTCTTTGGAAATGGATGCTATGAGTTTACGTTCTCTATTTTCTCTATATAATCTGCTTTGCAACTAATCTCCTCACCTTGATATAACTTTTATAAATGGGCTTTCCAGTGTCCATTAATGTCTTTCTTTCCTAGTAATATATTTTCCAATTCTATTATGTTCACCTCGGATTCCATTCTGCTTGAGCATATCAATAAGTCTTCTATCAGGTACCCGGACGAAATCCTTGAATAAATCAAGATAAAAATCATCGACAAGGTCAAGATGTTCCGTGTTGGTTGTTCAATCATTGAAACACTTCAGAAGGTAAGTCAACGTATATCTTTTTAGTAAAAATTAATGATCTGCACGCGATTCGTTAATAGAAAAGAGAGCAGCTGATTTATACTCACCAGATCCATGATCTTATAGCATATAGGAGTTACTAATTTATCCCACTTCTTGAAGACGGAGGCGATAATAGCTAAAAGCAAAACAGGACGCATCTGATGACTGGAGAAGGAAAGTTCATAAATATACGACTAAGGCTTGGTAGAGATTCAGCACATGTTCTAACTACGGAAGCAGTTACTGTTTCGGCGCCAGGCGATAAAGCTTTAGACAGCTTCAACAATTCCTGAAGTCACAGTCGTCATAAACTATTCTCAAGATTAGCCGAAATCTAGGTGAAGCGACAGTGGGTATATTATCATGAGATTGTTGGGTGAAGATAATATCATAATAAGATGCAGTTTTAGGCAGTCTTGAAATCACTTCGGCTGACTCTTCTTCCCTTTCTCTCCTCTCAAATTAGGGCTTGACACTTTTGCCGAAAGTTGGCTCCCGGATGTCTTTATTAATTCCTTTAGGGCCTCTGTCAAGACGAGAATATACGTATCGTATTTAAGCATCTCCTAAGCGCTTGAACGAAACCTCTTACAGAACATTCTGATTTTTCTAGACATCCGTATAAGGCGCGACGTAATCTGTGTATTCTTTTTATTATTAGTTTTCTGGACGATTAAGAGGTATAAGGCACAGTACTGGTCAACCTTCAATGAAACAACTCCGAGGTATGTGAAATGCTAAGAGATGATCAATATAAGTCGCTGCACGATATAACACCTAACGTTGATGTAAGCGGTTATAAAAATAATTTGGAAAACCTAATTCATGACAACAGAGTTTTTAGACCTGACGATTGCTTCGATAACAAAGCTAGCGTCATGAGCCGGATAAATAAATATATGAACTTTATTAGGGAAACGATCGTCAGGTCTGAAAACTGTATTGTGATTAATTGGGTTCTGCAAATTGTACTTATCAATGCTTGTTGCAGGTTCCAATCTCAGTAAACGATTATAGTCAATAGGTTCTTGATGGTTTTGCGAGGCTGGTGCTTGATGATAACCTGGATGGTGTTCAGAATAGACACAAGATCTGAACACCCCATCGGAGGCAACACGCTCATATTAGAAATAAGATCAAAATCATTCGTCAGCAGCAGATTTAAGAGAGACAACTCTTGCTTAGTTCTAAATCGGGTTGGTTGCCATTCCTGTGTTAGTTGAATTTTCGCGAGTTCAAATTTTTTGGAATAGTGATACTTTTATATTTCATAAACTCACTGGGCAGTTCTCCCAATTTATATCTTGCAAAGTTGAAAAAATACATGTTTTATATTCCACATAGTTTTTTTTACATTTCTGCTGCTGACAATATTTTTTTCTTATCTAAGTTATTTAAGGGATTTCTAAAATTCTTCTTCGGAAACGGAACTTATGAGTTTATATTCCCTATTTTCGCTATATAATCTGCTTTGCAACTAATCTCCTCACCTTGATATAACTTTTGTAAATAGGCTTTTCAGTGTCCATTAATGTCTTTCTTTCCTAGTAATATATTTTCAAATTCTATTTTGTTCACCTCGGATTCCATTCTGCTTGAGCATATCAATAAGTCTTCTATTAGGTACCCGAACAAAATCCTTGGATAAATCAAGATAAAAATCATCGACAAGGTCAAGATACTCAGTGCTAGTTTTTCAATCATTGAGACACTTCAGAAGGTAAGTCAACATATATCTTTTTGGTAATAATTAATGATTAGCACGCGATTCGTTAATAGAAAAGAGATCAGCTGATTTATACTCACCCGATCCATGATCTTATAGCATGTAGGAGATATGTTACTAATTTATCTCACTTCTTGAAGACGGAGGCGATAATAGCTAAAAGCAAAACTGGACGCATCTGATGACTGGAGAAGGAAAGATGAGAAATATACGACTAAGGCTTTGCTAGAGATTCAGCACATCACACTACGGAATCAGTTGCTGTTTCGGCGCCAAGCGATGAAGCTTTAGACAGCTTCAACAATTCCTAAAGCCCCAGTCGTCATAAACTCCATATTCTCAAGATTAGCCTAAATATAGGAGAAGCAACAGTAAGTATATTATTATGAGGTTGTTGGGTGAAGATAATCTCATAATAAGATGCAGTTTTCAGCAGTCTTAAGATCACTTCGGATGACTCCTCCCATTCTCTCCTCTCAAATTAGGGCTTGACACTTTTGCCAAAAGCTGGCTCCGGGTGTATGTATTACTGTATTACTTCCTTTAGTGCCTCAGTCAAGACGAGAATATACGTATCGTATTTAAGCATCTTCTAAGCGCTTAAGCCAAACCTCTCACAGGGCTTTCTGATTTCTCTAGACATCTATATAAGGCCCGACGTAATCTGTGCATTGTTTTTATTATTATTTTTCTGGACGATTAAGAGGTATAACGCACAGTACTGGTCAACCTTCAATGAAGTAACTCCGAGGTATGTGAAATGCTAAGCGATAATCAATGTAAGTCGCTACATGATATAACACCTTGATGTAAGCGATTATAAGTACAATTTGGAAAACCTAATTTATGACAATAGAGTTCTTAGACCTGACGATTGTTTCGATAACAAAGCTAGCGCAATGAGACGGATAAATAAACATATGGAATATGAGTTGATTTATTCACCTGATGATGCTAACTTTATTAGGGAAACATTCATCAGGTCTGAAAACTGTATTGTGATTAATTGGGTTCTGCAAATTGTACTTATCAATGCTTATTGCAGGTTCCAATCTCAGTAAGCGATTATAGTCAACGCTAATGAGGTTCTTGATGGTATTGCGGGGCTGGTGCTTGACAATAACCTGGATGGTGTCCAGAATAGGCACACAGAATAGAACACCCTATCGAAGGCAACACGTTCACAACAGAAATAATATCAGAATCATACGTCAGCAGTAGGTTTAAAAGAGACGACTCTTGCCTAGTTCTAAATCGAGTTGGCTGCCATTCCTGTTTTAGTTGAATTTTCGCGCGTCAACTTTTTTGGAATAGTAATACTTTTACACTTCATAAACCTATTGGGTAGTTCTCCCAATTTATACCTTTTAAAGTTGAAAAGATACATTTTTTCCACGTAGTTTTTTTACAGTTCTGCTGCTGCGAATAGTTTCTCCTTATCGAAGTTATTTAAGGGATTTCTAAAATTCTTCTTCGGACACGGGCGGGCACAGATGCCATGAGTTTATGTTCCCTATTTTCTCTATATAATCTGCTTTGCAATTAATTTCCTCACCTTAATATAACTCTTCTAAATAGGCTTTCCAGTGTCCAGCAATGTTTCTTTTCTAGTGATATATTTTCAAATTCTATTATATTCACCTCGGATTCCTTTCTGCTTGAGCATACAAATAAGTCTTCTATTAGGTACCCAGACAGGTAGAGTTCTGCTGCTGACAATAGTTTTTCCTTATCTAAGTTATTTAAGGGATTTCTAAAATTCTTCTTCGGAAACAAGTGGACCCGGATCCTATGAGTTTATGTTCCCTATTTTCTCTATAAAGTCTGTTTTACAATTAATTTACTCACTTTGATATCCCTCTTTTAAACAGGCTTTCCAGTGCCCAGCAATGTATTTCTTTTCTAGTAATATATATTTTATGATTACGCAGTTGCATCATGCATGTGGGTCTGACCATTTTCTTGTGGTGTCTCAGATAAAACTGGGACAAGGATGGATAAGGCGAGTAAGGTCAGGTCAGGTCAGGTCAAAATAAACAAACTTAAAAAATATTAAAGCAACTTTAAAATATACACTAAAATGCGAAAAATAACTAGATTGCAGGTTTAATTCAAAAGACAAAAATTTATTTAAAGTTGAAGTCGGTGCCAAGCCAATTAGGTAATAGGTAGATAGGCTAGGTCCACTCTCACTACATCGCTAGTTTCTCCGCGCACCCAACGGAATGCGTAAGCGTGGGGTGGTCTTTGATCATTAAAAACGTAGTTAGGTATTTCATTGGAATCACAATCTGTTATTAATTAAGCTGCTTATATCGCTAATCATTATTGTGTTTCGGGCTTGTCAGCGACTTTAAACAGATAGGTAGGTAGCGCATATAATAATATTTCAGTTAAATTAAGTTTTGTCTTTTGAATTAGACCTGTAATCCAGTTATTGTTTGTTTTTTAGTGCCTCTTTTGATTGGGTTTAATTTTCTTCAATTTTTAGTGTAAATATACTGAAAACTGCTATAATATAAACGAAGTGCCTTACTATAGTAGAACTTTAAGTTACATGGATTATAAAACGATTTCGCTGAGATCCCATCATCAGATTCTGACTTGGTGAAAATGGAACTACCTCAGGAGTATACCATTTAATACAAAAAAACTTTAAAAATTGGTCCGCAAGTGACGAAAATGTCGGTAAATATACATAAGAAAT
Source organism: Tillus elongatus (assembly GCA_964006375.1). NCBI lineage: Eukaryota > Metazoa > Arthropoda > Insecta > Coleoptera > Cleridae > Tillus > Tillus elongatus. The sequence goes on along the minus strand of OZ023269.1, from coordinate 16,573,895 downwards.
AATAATTTTTTAGGATTCCTCTTGTATTGCCTGAGATACCATCATCGGATCCTGATTTAGTGAAAATGGAACCACCTCAGAGGTATACCGCTACAAACAAAAAAATATTTTTGAAAATTGGTCCACAATAGACGAAAACATCGGTGAACATACATAAAAACAAATACATACAGACAAACATGGAACCTCCTACTTTTTTGAAGTCGGTTAAAAAAATATTTTTAAAGAATTGGTTGACGGAGAATTGGTCAACAGTTGACGAAAATATCGGTGAACATAATGAAAAAAATAACTCCCTTCATTTCCCTGAAATCGCATTATCAAATCTTCACTTGGTGAAAATGGAACCACCTCAGGCGTATACTCTTTTGAACAAACAAAAAAAAAACATTTAATAAAATTGGTTCACAATTGACGAAAATATCGGTGAGCATACATAAAAATGTTTTGAGGATTTCCCTCGACTTCCGTAAGATCCCATCATCAGATCCTTAGTTGGTGAAAATGGGACCACCCCAGAAGTATACTCTTTCAAACGAAACAAAAATATGTATTTCGAAAATTGGTCCACAATTGACGAAAATATTGGTGAAAATACATAAGAAAAATAGATACAGACGAACAGAACACCTTGTTCTTTTTTAAGTCGGATAAATAACAACTGAAAATCAAATGTGAGGTGCTGTTAACGCCTGTGGAAAATATACGCCGCGGCTGGAGCTAGAGTTGCAAGCTAAAGACGCTTAGTAACCGAGCGAGCCCTCAGCCGAGTTCTGGTAGTTAAAGAAGTTGAATAAAGGCGATCAAAGGAAGAGAAAGCTATGTATGCCAAAAGAGAGCATCAAAAAAAATGACCAATGCCAAAGATCTGCGAAAGAAACAGAAGCGCCTGGTTGAGTCCAGAAAATTGAGAAGTCAGTGCATTCTTCCTTCTCCCCCGAACCTCCAAACCTTCAAGTCCAGAATTAACAAGTTGCCTCTTTCCTCCTTGTCGACACCCACGGTACGATAGTATTTGGGCTGTAAGCCCTCGTGGTGTGTTGTTGAAATAAAAAGAAAAAAATTAGTGATAGTAAGCGAGAACTGGAAATGAACGATACTGAGAAAATGCAGCACGGCTTTGAAGGGAACAAGAAATTGTTTTTTAATTGAATAAAAACTGCAAGACAAACTGGAAGAAACAATATGATTGGGGTGAAAACACAGAATGGGGACATGGTATCGGACAAGGAAGGTGTGAGAGAATGCTGGAAATAATATTTTGAGAAACTATATGGACATACAGGCTTGGAGACTACTTCTCTTGCTTCACTGTGCGTACTAGTACCGATTGTTCTATATGGGTCTAAAAGTTGGGTGTGTCAGGGACAGAGTGCACGAAAATTAAATTCTGTTGAAACGGACTATTTGAGGCAAGTGACGGGTAAATCAAGGAAAGACAGAGTTAGAAATAAATGGGTTCTTAGCAAATGTAGTGTAGAAAATTCTATTGAAAGTAAGTATGAGAGCAGCGTGCAGTCTGCCTGTGAAGATATTCATTTGTTGTCATTTACCATATAGGTGTCTCCTTTAAACTTTTCCAGTTCCCCTGTATCTTTCAGCTTGTGTACATTTTATTTTCTTTTTGACCTTATATATAATGTGTTTTTGCACTTTGCCAGTACACAGATTATTGTCACTGTCTGCTCGAGGATATGGGTATAGGTGGAGCTAAACAAATTACTGTGAGCTTTTTGGTAACAATAAAATCTATATAGTACTCTTCATGCATATCTTCTTTTTGTAGGTACATCAAACATTGTCTTTGTTGTAGTTAGTTTCTCATAAAAATCCATGGACGTCAATTATCGAAGTTGTTAAGTCAAGATAGATATACCAGTATAACTTATATAAAGAAGACACAGAAACTAGCTTAATATAAGTTTATTAACAATAAAATAAGCAATTTACAAAAATATCTACATTTCTTAGGCAGACACTAGAATGATTACGTTTGTAACATATTTTAATTAATCTTTGGGTGATGAATAAAAGGCCTTTTCTTTCCAAACAAATACTTTATTCCTTGTCCCGACGCGTTTCGACCTTACCTAACAGGTCATCCTCAGGGGAATCTATAATTTATAAAAGGCTTGTCAGAAAAACTGAGTTTTCCGGTAGGCTACTTCTGCGAGGGTACAACGCAGGAATATATAAGATAAAATGAATTAACAACAGCTAACCCCAACACTAAGTCACAAGGTTAATAGTTAACATGTCAAGCTACAAAAGCTATAAGAACACAAGTATACGGTCACTAATTACTACATGCAATAAAATTGAAAACAACTACAGGTCAACAATTAAAATACAATAAAAGGATAATCTATCTCTAGATCTTCAAAAATTACAATATGTCTAATATTAAAAAGCTTAAAAAATTCTCCAAAAATTTAAGTTCTAGCTGAAGACAACAACCGGAGTAAGAGCAGACAGCACAAACATCAGCAAGCCATGCAGCCGAGAAGAAACTTTCTGAGAAAAATCAAGTGAATGGGAATTGAAACCAACGCGAGTTTTTACCGTTGTTTTAAACATGAAAAATGAAAAAGCGCCAAGATGGCGAAATTTACTTACTTGTCTTGTCAAACAGGACTAAAAAACTATACAGTTGAATGCCCAAGGAACACGCTTCATCTGTTGTTATAGGGTTGATCTATTTGGTATCATAAGTGCCAACAAATTGGAAAATAACAACTCTTGGAAATTAAGAAAGAATTTTTGTTTTAAAATTTAAAAAGTGAGATATAACGTGCATAACACGTGATGGAGAACAAAAGCCGGCAGAACATCTCGGCGCAAGGTCGATAATTAAACTGAAACAGGGAAATGACAAGTGACATTTGACACTTGGTAGAAGTGACGTATCGACCACGGAAAACAAAGACGCTAGAAACGAAGGACAGGTCCGGAGTGGGCCAAAATGACCTGACGTAAGGTCGGCTTCCTGATCGAGAATGAGAACGGCAATCAACAAACTGACAGACGTGAGAAAATCGACTCGAAAATATACAGACACTAAAAACAGCAAAATGGCAGGTCTGGAAGCCAAGGAGCAGATCCACTGACTAAGTTGTTTCACGGTCCACTTGGATGGTGTGTGGGCTGGTGATCTGCTAGTTGACTATATAGAGATGAAAAACTTGTGACGTCTGTATTGGTTTTTCATCTCTATATAGTCAACTAGCAGATCACCAGCCCACACACCATCCAAGTGGACCGTGAAACAACTTAGTCAGTGGATCTGCTCCTTGGCTTCCAGACCTGCCATTTTGCTGTTTTTAGTGTCTGTATATTTTCGAGTCGATTTTCTCACGTCTGTCAGTTTGTTGATTGCCGTTCTCATTCTCGATCAGGAAGCCGACCTTACGTCAGGTCATTTTGGCCCACTCCGGACCTGTCCTTCGTTTCTAGCGTCTTTGTTTTCCGTGGTCGATACGTCACTTCTACCAAGTGTCAAATGTCACTTGTCATTTCCCTGTTTCAGTTTAATTATCGACCTTGCGCCGAGATGTTCTGCCGGCTTTTGTTCTCCATCACGTGTTATGCACGTTATATCTCACTTTTTAAATTTTAAAACAAAAATTCTTTCTTAATTTCCAAGAGTTGTTATTTTCCAATTTGTTGGCACTTATGATACCAAATAGATCAACCCTATAACAACAGATGAAGCGTGTTCCTTGGGCATTCAACTGTATAGTTTTTTAGTCCTGTTTGACAAGACAAGTAAGTAAATTTCGCCATCTTGGCGCTTTTTCATTTTTCATGTTTAAAACAACGGTAAAAACTCGCGTTGGTTTCAATTCCCATTCACTTGATTTTTCTCAGAAAGTTTCTTCTCGGCTGCATGGCTTGCTGATGTTTGTGCTGTCTGCTCTTACTCCGGTTGTTGTCTTCAGCTAGAACTTAAATTTTTGGAGAATTTTTTAAGCTTTTTAATATTAGACATATTGTAATTTTTGAAGATCTAGAGATAGATTATCCTTTTATTGTATTTTAATTGTTGACCTGTAGTTGTTTTCAATTTTATTGCATGTAGTAATTAGTGACCGTATACTTGTGTTCTTATAGCTTTTGTAGCTTGACATGTTAACTATTAACCTTGTGACTTAGTGTTGGGGTTAGCTGTTGTTAATTCATTTTATCTTATATATTCCTGCGTTGTACCCTCGCAGAAGTAGCCTACCGGAAAACTCAGTTTTTCTGACAAGCCTTATATAAATTATAGATTCCCCTGAGGATGACCTGTTAGGTAAGGTCGAAACGCGTCGGGACAAGGAATAAAGTATTTGTTTGGAAAGAAAAGGCCTTTTATTCATCACCCAAAGATGTCAACCCCAAACATTTTGACGTTTAGGAACAGTATTTTAATTAACTTGTAAAGCACAAAATGCTGGTCTACAAAGTTATTTACAATAAAATGGGTCTTGCTTATCGTTAATTTAATTGCACATAAACTACATAAAACATAGCATTGGAAAAAGTTTAAGTTTCCTGTATGACTTTAGGCCTGCGAGCCACAGAACCCCCGAGGAAACCTTTATCCATCCTTTATTATAAATTAAAGTAGGAAGATATCAGGCACCATACGTTTAAGGCACATAACGAGTTGGTTATGGAAAATAATGTTTTAAGGGATTAAATCAGATTATTTATATTATGTGATACGTTTTGCTTCAGGCGTGCTACGATTCGACCTAGGATTGTCAGAAATACTGTCGTGTCTCAGACGGTAACTGAATAAATATATGTCATCGATTATTAATCGTTACACTATAACTATAACTATAACTATAACTATAACTATAACTATAACTATAACTATAACTATAACTATAACTATAACTATAACTATAACTATAACTATAACTATAACTATAACTATAACTATAACTATAACTATAACTATAACTATAACTATAACTATAACTATAACTATAACTATAACTATAACTATAACTATAACTATAACTATAACTATAACTATAACTATAACTATAACTATAACTATAACTATAACTATAACTATAACTATAACTATAACTATAACTATAACTATAACTATAACTATAACTATAACTATAACTATAACTATAACTATAACTATAACTATAACTATAACTATAACTATAACTATAACTATAACTATAAAATAACAAAATATTGTAATATTCAGATAGTTGGTCTATATGCCAAATATGTCTAATACTACGAACAAACAATGCATGTGGCTAAACCAAAACGTGCTGTGCCTGACCCGTTTGAAGCCCAATAGTTGTGAACCAGCCTTTATGCTTTTTATATTTTTATTTTTAAGCTATACAATTATAAAAACATTGCACTTGTAACATTTTTTATTAGAATAAAACATATTACATTATAACATCCTTATAAATGTAATACACTTTTGTAGTTCAGTAGACTGCATTGGTCAATATTCATTACATATGTGATGCGTTTTAGCACCAAAAAAAAAGAAGCCGTTAATGATGAGGTCACAATAGAAAATATTTCTTCAAACATAGGGCGCTTGCAAACCAGTGTGAACACTTAAATCTGAATTTATTGTATAGTAAGTTATTTTGAAGAATATTAAATTATATTTTCATAACATGCTGTTACTTTAAGCAATAAAAGCTATGCTAAATGATTTACGGGCTAATTTTTGTGGTTGAACTCTAGTAGGTTGCTAGACGTTTCTCCAATCATATCTATCTGCTGGCGTCTTCAGTAGTTGGACTGAAACCGTTTTAGTCCAAATATTGAATAATCCAGCAGCTTTGGTTAGTAAAGCGTCTACGAAACGATTAGGTGGGTTCGCCTACAGCAAAATAGCCCGTAAATCATTAAGTAACACTGAAAGCCTAAATTCACCAATTAAAGCTACAGCTTGTAAAGCTCGCGTTTTTATTATAAATATTTAAATTCGCTAAAGTATAGGTTTACCAAAACAGATTATTGAAGTATCTAATGCCTAAATCTTATAGATTTTATAACGAATAACGGTGATGCAAGGCAGGTATTTTTTTAAATAAATACAGTCATTGCGTCATCAGCCAGTACAAGCTTAATAAAGGCAGCAAATAACTTTAGTGACATCCTAGGATTTATTTCTACCACCATGAACATTTCCTATACCAGCAAGGGAGTACAGAATGCATATCCCTCTCAACGAATCTAGAATATTCCAACCAATGATATGCGGCAGGCATTGTTTTCCTGACAAAATGTTAAACCATGCCCATGAGACCTCCACCGCACGCTACGTTGATGTGCTAGGGAACTTAACAAGCTTAAACAGATCATTCATACGATCGAAGAGAAGCAGTTAAGAGAAAAAAATTCTAGAGTGATAACGCTACCATCAAATGGTCTAGTACGTTAAGTTTTCTTAATGTTTAAGGTGACGATATCGTGATAAAAACCCCACTAAGCAATGGGTTTTTCATACCGGTCAAGAGATTTCGCGTAGCGGTCATATAGTTTCCAGTAGGGATGGTATAATTTGCTTACTAAACAGATTTCGTTTCCGTATAGATTATATGCTTTTCAATACCGGTCATATCGTTTGATATAACTCTAATGCGAGTCTACCCTCTCTCTCGACTATTAAGATGAACCACCGACCCCGCCTATGATTGATCTATTTAACGATAATAATGGGATACATCTCAGATCTAAAAACACCTGGCCTCCTTTGCGGTTAACCCTATCAACCATGTTTATTCCGTTAGGATAACTAGAAATAGTGAGTACCTAATGTTGGCTATGTTTTAGTAAATAACTAAGATTGTCAATAAAGAGAATCGATCTGACCACATCATAGTAACTAATTATTGCGTACATCACATATAGTGATTATATCATTTTTCTTACATTTTTAAGCATTTTTGTGTGTGTATTTAGAGTGTTTATAAAACTATGATTATATCATTTTTCTTACATTTTAAAGCATTTTTGTGTGTGTATTTAGAGTGTTTATAAAACTAATCTTGATTCCTAATCATATTTAATTTATGTAGAATTTGCCGTTGAATAAAACTAACAAAGCCTGTGTGAAGCGCCTCCGTGGCCGTGTGGGAAAATCGAATCAAATTTACTGTTTAATTTGGTAATAGAATCATCTACTTTGCATGCATTTGTATTAAATACTGCAAAAACATCGTCCACATAACAAAACTACAATCTAGGGAAATAGCCATTTTTATTTGCTAGGTCTGTGTCGGTTCCCGCCAGAATTGTATATAATATTTTAATTTTGTAGTTACTAGCTAATTTAACCAGAGGCACCACAGCCATATACAACTGTCCATATTGTACTAAAAATACCCTAAATTGTCGAATAGTGGCAACCCTGACATTAAATTGTAATTGAAAGATGTGAGGCGTTGCCTCTGCCTATTTGTATGTCGATCACGAAGCGACCAGGCGTTTCCGTCGGTCTATTGTATAGTCTCCTTTGTGCAAATAATAAAGATACTATTGTTAAGTTTAACTTTCTCTGTTTTGAACTTCAACTAAACCACCATTAAACAAAATACAGTCCACTAGTAAACAATAATAAACATTTTGGTCAATTCGAACCGGATTAGTTAGTTGTTCGACAGTGCAGTTATAAACTTAACGTTTTGTTAACATGTGATAGTACGAGGGGTGTAGTTATCAACTTCATCGCTCTGTAATCACGTGGTAGCACGAGGAGCAGAATAAAGTGATCAACAAGTAGCAAGACAATCAACAGCAACAAAACATTAGGTAAGTGGTTTTTCCATATTCCTCTTTTACATAAAATATCCCACTTATTGTTTTAACCCATTTGTATCCATTTGTGAGTTCCTCGACAATACTTTCGTTAATAGTTAACATAATTCAAACATGTCGTCTGAGGAAATAGCTTCATTAACACAATTGAGCGCTAAAGTAGTTATTTTTCAAATTCAATTAGAAAAGATAATATCATTTGTAACTAATTTCAAAATAAACGAGAGCGATATCGCTCAAATTAAAGCGCGGGCGAGTCGATTGCATAAACTCTATCAAGATTATTCTGACAGAAATCGAAATATTAGATTCACAAAACGCTAAAAAACATGAAAAAGAACGTTATTCTGTGGACAACAAGTATTTAAAAGCTGTAGCGAGCTTGAACGCTTTGTTAGAAAGCAGGACAACACAGGTAAGACACGCGCCAAGCACCCCGTTGCCGGCGCTGGGGTGTCTATCAAAAATAAAATTGCCTACAGAAAACTTGCCCTCTTTTAAAGGAAGTTTATCGACATGGGTTGCATTCTACGATACTTTTAAAAGCTTGATTCATGAAAACCAAGGCTTAAGCGATATAAAAAAATTCCACTATTTGAAATCATGCGTTAGGGACGATGCGGCAAAAATAATAGAGTCATTAGCCTTAAGCAATGAAAACTGTAAGATTGCATTTGAAACTCTAGTGAAACGTTACGATATTAAATGGCTTATTTTTCAGGAGCACGTGTGCCATCTAATCAATTTAAATACACTTCGAAAAGCTTCGCATGCCATCCTACAGAATTTCTAAGACGATATTATTGTGAATATTAAAGCACTAAAGGCCTTAAAATTGCCAGTTGATCAGTGGGATGTCCCTATTATTCCCATATTGTCATCTTAATTAGATTACGTAACAAAAAAGGACTTTGAAACCACCTTAAATACAGACTTGGCTAAGTTTGACGGTTTTATGAAATGCTTAGAAAAACGGTGTCAATTATTAAAATCATTAGAAGCTATGAATAACATGTCCATAAATTCAACCACGCGTTCATCTAAAATAAATCAAAATAATTCAAAGGGCATTGAAAAGCCCTATGCTAAACGCTCGGTTACGTTACTCAACACAAATACTTATGACAAAACCTGTCCGGTTTGCGAGGCTAGGTACGCTAAATATCAATGTGTCAAATTCATAGAACAAAACGTGATGGAACGATTTAATATCACTAAACAGTTAAGATTGTGCATTAATTGCCTTAGACCTAACCGCACTATAAAAAAAATGTAGAGGCGTTTGTTATTATTGCATTAAAAGTTATTAATCTTTGTAAATTGTTTTTTTTTCGTTACGGCGTAGAAGGAACAGTATATAAAGATGGTTAGCAGATTATCTATGATGAGTTAATCCTCTTGAGTGGTGAAAGTTAGGCCATAAGGTGGGAAGTTCCTGATGGGCAAGACGGGAATAACATAAAAGAGAATTGTGAAGAGGTTAGCGATCGAGCAAGAGCTTTGAAAGTTGTAATGTTGCTGAAAATATATTAATTTTAACCATTTTGCCTTTCTGCAGTGTTAAAACTCAAACATCTTGAACTTTCCGCTTGACTACTGGGCCGTTAAAGTGAATAACTTACAGTTATTTTAATTAATTAACAAGACAAGTTTAATGAATAATACAGTATTTATAAATTAATATAATTGTGTAAATTTTTGTAATATATATAGTTGTTTGTTTCGGACGGTGAAACACCACAGGCAATGCATCTTATAGCACTTAAATGATGTATGCACTACTTGCTAAATAAATAAATACGACAGAATTCAATCAGCCAACCCAAGGAAATCTCAGTTAATCGGGTGCTGGAATGCGCTGGCAAATAAAATTTATATTGTGATCAAAACATATAGAACTCAAGGTTTCCAGCTGAATTGCAAACAAGTTGTACAGTCTCACAGGGCTGTAAGTGAAACATCAATCTAACAAAAATGACAAGTTCCTTGTAATTGCGAATGAGTCTGAATGTCTTATGGTAACACCGTACTGCAAAGCCCGTCATCCTAAATTATTTTTAAAGAATGTTGAAGTCGAACTGACAACTACATCATAAATGAAGACAACAAAATGTAACTGTATACGATCGACGATTTTGAGCCACATTAACTCCTTCACTTGGACGATTTATGATCGTATTTACAAAAGTTAAGAATGAATCTACAGCAAGAGTTTGCATAGGGTGCTAATTCATAAGACTTGAAAAATTGCTATATACAAAGTGACAGTTACCAAAATGCGACAATACCAAAGATTAAGCCAAGATATGATAACTTTATAAATGGCGATTAGAGTATAGCACTTTCAAGAATTGATTTTTAAAAGAACACAATTCAAGTGAGCTCTAAATATAGATTGTGAGACTGTGTACGTATACAGCAAGGTTATTTGAGGATTTCACTACAGGTAGCTTTAGGTTATCAGGCATCAAATAATTTAGGTTTTTCCAACCAAAGATTTACAAAAATAAATCGCCAATGACTTACTAACATTTACTTTAAGATTGTGCTTAGAGAAAACCACAACTATTTGATTAAGGTCTGGATTAATTCGATATTCAGCAACGTGGCATTTGTAAGTTTAAAGTTTAAATATAACTATGTGTCATCAGCATAACAGCGAATTGAACAGTTTTTAGTAGCACAAAAGAGGTCAAAGGTATACATATTAAAAGAGGCGTAGTCATTGATCCATACATAGAAGAACAGACTTAGGCATTATAATAACGTTTTGACATTAAGCTCTCAAGTCATACCTCATCAAATTTACAGACGATATTGAAAAACCATCATTTCTGAGCGTAAACGACTAAAGTTATTGATTGATAGCTGATCACTTAAAACGCAAGCAGTACTGTACCCCATTCGGTAGTCCACCTGGTATTTCGACTAGATACTTGACTGATCTTCCATTTATTTGAGCATCTGCCGGAACACTATTATCTACAAAATCTTATACTAAGCGGGTAAAAAACTAGAAGTTTTCAGATTGGAATAATTGTTGTCTTTGGTAGAGGATTTCCGAAGGTGGTTGTCCAAACGGTCGGAAATAAGCCCTTTCAAAGTCAACAATTTACCAGGTTCGTTATATACTTATAAATAAAAGGGCTACACAAGGCAACATGTAAATAGAAATCTCATCAATACCACAACCAATACTAGTCATTAGAGACAAAAGAGCCTGTACTTCATCCAGGCTTACCAACTTAAAACTGAAAGAGTTCTCAGTTATGGGCTCAAGAATATCCCATGAAATTGAATTATAGTGTCAAAGTAGGAACTCATCTGTTAATTGGAAGAGACGTAATCATTTGTCGTTAGGATTTGATAAATGTGTAGGTGTTGCCTTTCATCGCGACCTGCAGTCCCTAACGGATTCAGTGTCTTCCAAAAATGTCAGGCTATTAAAAAGAAGACTCAAAGAAACATCGCTTCTTAAACTGAATACAAAAAATTTAACTGCTATTAGGGAATTCCCAATAACAAAAACGCCATAAGAAATCAAAGCATTTTTACGACTTATTATAGGAAATTTATAGAAAATGTTACTTACGCCATTTAACCATTAACTACATGTCTGACAAAGAATGCCAAAATTAATATTACCAATAAAAGATATAAATGTTTTTAACTATTGTAACGATTATAAATACACTCGTCGTAATACCGCCCGGGTTGTCAAAAAATTAATCTAAATCTAAAATCTTAAACGTAGTAAGTTCAACAATTTTAAACAAAGCAAGTACAAATTTCGATCAATTGATGGCACATTCAAACAGGATATTAAACAAGACAGGGTCAAGATATCTTAAAACTGAAAGACAGTTATTTTCAATTGTTTGGGTAATTAATTACTTTAGACATTATTTATATAGAATAAAATTAACGGTTTACACCGACGATAGACGACTAAGTTAGCCATTCTCTTTAAAACAACCTGATTCAAAATTATCAAAATGGCGAGTAAACTTAGAAGAATACGATTCAAGAATTAATATAAAACAGGAACACTAAATTGCTTAGCGGATGCACTTTCTCGGGTAGAAATAAATCCCATAGATATAGGCAATCAATTTATGATAGACAATGTCGACGGAAGCGAATGGTCTAATAATGAACATAAAGATGCTATAAATATAAAACTATAAATATAAATGATAGTGAAAAAACAATTGTAATGTTGATCCTGATACACCAATGGACACACCAATTTTGGAAATTCTGTAAATCCAAAAATTTTACTCATGCTAGTTTAAAGTTAAATGACCCAAACCAAATAGAGAATTGAATTTAAGAATACCGTTTTTCCCAAATAAAATATTATTGTTTATAAATAAACGAGATTATAAACAAATAAGTTCGACTACTAATCGAAATGTTGTAATATTGGATCACATAAATTTTATAGCTAAATGATAGTACTGGAAGAAGTAAATAGCGAAAACGAATTGAAATAAAATATTTTTCCTTAGCAGGAGGACAAAATAAATGAAAAATAAATACATGAAATTTGATAAGCACACTTGTAGAACTCAAATCACCACAACGCATTTTAAAAGACCTGACGATCGTTTCACTAACCAAGTTAGCGTCATCAGAGAATGAAAAATTATCCAAACTTTTTTAGAAAAGCTACTCAAAGCTTACCAAATTCAGTTACATCTGACAACACCGCCAGATATTGTGTCAGATGGTTTAACAGAAATATTCCACATTACAAATTACATAATTTTCTCGTTTGATCTTTCGACAAAATGATGAAGGAAGATTCAAGAAATTTCAAGCCCGAGCGTTAGTCAAGCGTCTTACGTAGATTGCCAAGGTAAATAAAAATTCAGGCGGTTGTTATTATTATATTGAAAGTTATTAATCTCTGTAAATTGTTCTTTTGTTACAGCGTAGAACGAACAGTATATAAAGATGGTTAGCAGATTACCGATGAGGAATTAATGTTGTTGAAAGAGAATTGTGAAGAGGTTAGCGATCGAGCAAAAGCTTTGAAAGTTGTAATGTTGCTGAAAATATATTAATTTTACCCATTTGACCTTTCTGCAGTGTTTAAATTCAAACATCTTGAACCTTTCGCTTGGCTACCGGGCCATTAAAGTGAATAACTTACAGTTATTTAAATTAATTTACAAGACAAGTTTAATTAATAATAAAGTATTTACAAAATAATATAATTGTGTAAATTTTTGTAATATATATTTGTTTATTTCGGAAGGTGCAATACCACTGTATTGACTTTTGTGCTATACATGTTATAGATGAATCGTTATACTCTATCGTTACTCACAAAGTATGAAAACGTAGTTACTACTGAAGAATATACTACTGGTCGATTTGGTGTTAGTTATAGGGGTGTAAGCGGGATGCTGGCCTGTTTGAGTATTTAGATTCATGATATTTCTACATACATAAATGTTTGATTTGATTATCAGAAAAAAATACGAAAAGTCGCCATAGTGCTGAATATTTTAGGCGTAAATATATCCAGCATAGTATGCATAAAAATATGTAGCGAGCAATGTTGAAATTGTGTGGTATTTAATTTGATAAATAAAAACCAGCTGAAGCGGCTAAAAGCGTGAGGTTCAACGGTCAATTGTGTGAAAATTGAAAGAAAAATGTATACGGCACCGGCGACGCCAGGAGAGGTAGCTAACCTCTAAGTAAGCCAGTTGAGTTGTAACAGAAAAATTCCGCAAACTAAGGGATTTTGGGGACTCGCGAGCGTGAAGAAATAATTATACTAGGGACAGTGTTCTGGCGGCTGACTCCGGGCATAGGCAGATGTCGCCACAGCAATATATGTCAAGGTTTCGGTTAAGTAAATTTGAAAGAATAGTGAGATTTCAGTGAGAGAATTAGCTTTTGTTTGAAAGGGCGATTATAGCGAAGATCGTGTTTCACATAATGTCGGGTAAGGCAGAGTACAGAGCCTAGGATTTTTCTGGGTGAGTTCGTTCCTGTTATTATTTGTCTTAAATATTTCATAATTTCTTATTAAGAAATGGGTCAGCTGTCTCGAGTACCGAATTAATTCTTAAAACTAAAATTGTATGTATATTTTGAATCATATGGGCTGTAAGCTAAATTAGTATAGATAATTTGTGCCGTAGGACGCTGGATTTATAATAGGAACGAATGAAATCAGATTAAAATTCAGGTGTTGTTTTGTGATAAGAATTTTAATGCATGGGGAAATAATTGAGGAGACTTTATGATACGAGGGAGAGATAGGGCTTGGAGTCATGAGAGTTTAGCTGGGAGCTACAAGGGGTAGATAAGTGAGAGCTATAATTAAGCTAAGAAAGAGTCAATTATTAGACTACGAAAATTATACCGGGGGCAAGAACAATGTAGTTCTCACCGGTATCAACTTTATATAACATTTAATCCATTCTAAGATTTGGAAAAACCTCCTACACCCTCCCGTTTAAATAACCTTTAGGATTTATACTATTAGAATTTCGAGTTTTTAGTATAATTTTAATCCGGTTTAAAACCTTTGGAATTAAGGAATTTTATTTAAAAATTATTGAAAGTTTTCTTTTGTTTAATTTTAATCATACAGAAACCTTTGTAGATCAAAGGGTGTATTAAAATTTGTTCAGCTGTTTAAAATATTATCTATATAAATTTTATTTTTGCATTAAAGTAATTTTAAAACTAGATGCTGGGTTTCATTACCAGCTTAGGAAACCCTAAATTAGAGTTTATATTAACAGTTTCTTATAGGGTGACTCGCATGTACTTGGGTCACTGAGTATACGCTAAGACTGAATACATAGTAAAATTCTGGGAAATGACCCAGATGCTCGGTTTTAGTGTTCCAAATAAATTTAGGCAAGACCTCCCTTGAAGGTCGTAAAACTTAAATATCAAGTTCAAGGAAACAAGGGGATAGAAAAATGTATACACGTTCTGCCGCTCGGAAGTTACCAACCCTAAAATATACTTAAATGAATAATTACTCAAATTTTAATGATAATAATAATTAAAATTTACAATTATTGAAAAACCTTTGTTTCAAAGAGAAGTAAAAGGCACGTAAAACACCCCCGTTACAGGGGATACACAAAAAAATTTAGGTCACTATAAATTAATCAACTTTTACATTTTTGGTCTCGTACAAAATTTATAATTTCGGCAAAAATATGGGCAGTTGAGAAATATTTTCAGTTGGAGAAGTATTATAGAGTGATTAGTATTAATTGTAAATGGAGGTATCAGGTGAAACATTAGAAGAACGAAATGAAGAGAAAATATATTTTTTGGTATGTCAAAATTTTAAGGTTGTAGAATTTGGAGTATTGTCAAGCAGTTTTGAATGCAACTATGTATATAAAATTATGTGAATATTCACCACAAGTCTTAGACTTATTGAATAAACATGTTGTATGATTTTAACCAATAAAGGTAATAATAATAATAGTAATAATGATAATAATAATAATAATAATGATAATTTATATTGCAATTGGGCAGAACTTGGATATGTTGGACAAACATCGTTCGAATAATCGTAGAGGCTGCTCACTAAAAAAATCTGTGAATATGTTTTAGCTACGTAAAAACTTGTGCTAAATTTGAGCATTTGTTTAACTAAGATATTTGAATGACTCATTTTGTAAGTGACCAAGTAGATGCATAAATAATATTTTAGATTTACCTTGAATGTGTGTGGGTAATTTCAATCTCTTAACTGCGACCTTAGGTCTATGGTAACTTACGTCTAATTTCTTGAATTTTACCTATCAAATCCAGCTTACTGCAAAAGTCAACATGGAGTCGAGGAGTCGTGGGCCAAAGGACTCCAGGGGGCAAGCTGAGGAAGTGGAAAAAACAACTTGAGCTTTCGATGAAGCTTTCCCCAAGAACGTCATGCGCGAAGAAGAGCCGCATCCTGCATGAGATGTCCCTACTGATAACTAAACATGACGGATCTAGACGTGGAGGTCGAAAAAAAAATCCCCCAGTCCACGGTGTTACGTGACCCGTGACTAGGGATAGATGGCACCAGGGTGATGGTGTCGTGAACAGAACCTCTGGAGTACCGGGCAACCCTCCAGAATAACCTGCCTTGCACCACGCACGGGGTTCTGATGGTGTGGACAGTATTTCCCCCATTCTTGTGGGAACAACATGAATAACATAAATATAAATAAAACCAAAACCAACGAGGCTCGAGGAGTGGCTCCGGCTACAGACTCGTGCCTTGAGTCTATTCCGGAAATGAAGACGAGCCAAGGGGCGGCAGCGTTCGCGAACCCTGGAGGTCTCACGACCGACGTAGATACGCGGGATAGGGGGGTAGTAGCTTCGGCCACAGACTTGTCCGCGACACCCAAGCTAGAGGCTGGGTCCCAACGGAGGGCTGCAAGGTCCGCGGACTCTGGGGTCCACCTGTGAGGACCCTACTGTAGGGGTAGAGGGACTGCCCCAGCAGTACAAGCGTCTTTCCGGCGCGCAAAGAAAGAAGCCCCGGGGGGCGCAGAAAATGGAGACCGAGATGTAGACAGTCGAGAAACCTGAAACGCGCAAGAGGGAGTGCGAGTGAGAAGAGGCCGCGCTCGGACCCTAGCACGCTTACTACAGACAGGCCTCCCAAAAGGGCCAGGGCACCTGTAAAGACGCAAGAGGAGAGTGCGAGTCAGGCGGTGGTTGACAGACGCCATCCTGAAGTTACAAGTCAGGGGAAGGCGGACCTGATCCAGGTTGCGGTAGACTCTCTTCAGGAAGGGGAGAGCCCGCCTCAGTTCCACCGGGTGTGCCTGGCGAAAGGCATCCTCTGGAAAACCTGTGCCTGCCTGCAGTCGCGAAAGTGATTGCAGAAAACGATCAGGGGCCTCGGTCAGATTTGGAAGGAGGCGGAGTTGACAGCCGTCGAGCCCAAGGAACTTCCCAAGAGACGCAAGGTCCTTGTACGGATTCCTGACATCATCCCGCAGGAGACGGTGATCAGTAGACTGAAGATCCAGAACCCTGAACTGGGGACACAACACTGGTCGTCTCTAAACAGGAAGGCAGAGGAGAAAGGACATACTCTCGCCTTCTCGATCGACCAGGCGTCTTACAGAGTCATTTTAGGAACCTCCTTCAAGGCATTCTGGGGTCTGGAAAGGGCTAGCTTCCGCTCACTGGAAAAGCAACCTGGGGATGATGAGACTTAGGTTTCTTCAGGTCAACCTCCAACACAGCAAGGCAGCCACGGTCGGACTACTGATGACTCTGAGTAACACGGATGTATAAATGAGAGATCAAGGGACTCGGCGGAGCTGCTAGAAAGCTCATCTACAGCAGATCCAGCGAGAACCCGAGGGCCTGCATTTTTATCAGGGAAGGAATAGAGTTTTTGCCTTTCTGAATTTCTGTTCCAGCAACCTGGCAACGATAAAATTCCGATGTGGAGGAGCGGATGGGCCGAGGGACATTACTGCCGGATCAACTTATCTGCCAGGGGACAGCACAGACCCTCTTCTATCCAAGGAATTGGAGTAAATGATGGTGGATAGCAGAGCAGGCAGCAAAGGAGGACGCAGGTTCGTGAGCTGTTTAACGCGGCCAAAAGGTCGGGAGCATGGGATGAATATAGACATGCCCTAACGACCTATTACAAAAGACTGAGGGACGCCAGGAAGGAGTCGTGGAGGAGGCACTGCGAAGAAGTGGAGAACATCCGAGAGTGTTCGACTACACAAGATCCTGTCCAAAGGCACTCAGGCCAACATAAGCTCCCTTAGAAAATCCACAGGAGGTTTTACAAGCTCGGGGGAGGAAACTATGGAAGTTTTACTCCAGGCGCACTTTCCCGGCTGTAACATAATAATCCAATCACCTCCGGACTGGGAACACTCAGAAATAGAGGCGCCTTATAGGCGGGCATCTAGAGTGGACTGGACAGTCACTAAATAGGTGGTTACTTGGAGCAAAATCATATGGGCCATTAACAGCTTCAAGCCATACAAATTCCCGGGATTTGATGGAATAATGCCGATCATGCTCCAACAGGGTATAGATATATTGGCGCCGGCGCTTACCATCATTATGAGGGCCAGCCTGGCTCAGGGGTACATTTCTGGGGCATGGAGACTGGCCTGGGTTGTATTCATTCAGAAAGCTGGGCGTCCAACAGACTAGGCAAAGTCCCTGAGGCCAATAAGTCTCATATATTTCATGCTAAAAATATATATTATAATTTATAGCTGAGTGGCCAAGAGCATAGTATGGAGTTAACAGGTCATCTAAATTAAGGTAGCACTTTAAAGTCTTTAGAATACAAAAACATCTTTTCAGCCTTGAGCAGACTGCATCGACATTACTGAACAAGGAGAAAACTCTGTCAATTATTGTTCCGAGAAATGATGGGAAGACAACAGAAGTTAAAGAGCTGCGATTAAAATTAACACTGATGTCAACACGCGGACCCAGCCTAGTTTTGGTCATGGTTTATAATCATACTGTTTTTTGTACACCAGCTGCTGAATTCATGTAAAACGTTATTAATTTGACTTTAGAGAGATGGAATATTTGAAGATGAGACTAAAATTGACGCATCATCATCGTACATGAATACCAGTCCAGTCGATGTATATTTTGGCAAGTCATTAACATAAAGCAGAAACAGCAGCGGGCCCAAAATGCTTCCTTGTGGGGCGCCAGTATGTATGACTTTTGAGTATGATTAAAACATTCCCCATCCTAACAACAAGTTTTCTGTTAGACAGAAATGACCGAGTTCAGTTGTTTAAATTCCCTCTAATTCTCATATAATGCAGTTTATCATAAACAAAGCTAGAATTTATCGCGTCGAACGTACGGGACAGATAAAAAAATAACCCCACAGTGTATTCCTTCAAATACATTTTTCCAGTGTCTTCTATACAAAATCAGTCACAGCTGATTCCGCGTAGAGCCCCTTACGGAAACCGTACTGTCGCTTCGATAATAAGTTGTTTCCGTCTAATTATTCTTGCATTCTTTGCGAAACTATTTTTTCGAACATTTTGGAGACCATACTTAGCAACGCAATATTTATTATTAGTGTTGTCTTTATCTCGCCCTTTATGCAGAGCTATAATAGCAGCAACTTTTAGGCGTGAAGGAAATTCACCCCGAAGCAACGACAGGTTCATCACACACTTTAACAATAAACCATGGAATGCCATCCAACCCAGCCGATTTTTTCATTTTTGATGCCCAGAATAATATTCTTATCATCATCCTCAGTAACTGGACGTGCAAACGTTGATGACTGGGGACAATTAACCCACATAGTACAACAATACGAAAGGCCATTTTATAAATGACTGTTTAACTTGGAAGCAACGGCAGTAGACAAGTAAATCCGAAACATATTAACCGCAAACATGGGGTGATTTATTTCAACACCGTTATGGGTGAGCGAAACTTCAGATACCTTAGGGTTTTTATTACTAACTAAATTTACGAAATACCAAAGCACTTTGGGTTTATTATCCGAATTAAACACTAGTTTTGAAAAATTGTTTCTTTTTTCATCATCTAGTAATTTGGTTAGTGTTATGCTACTGATCATATAGTAATTCCTAAGCTCATCGCTACTATACTTTTTACATGATATCTTAAGATCTTTAAGGTTCGCAGTTTGAACTTTGACATTCACGCTTGGACGATAACTAAGGCCGGTGTTACTTCCAATTTTTACATTTCTAACGAGAAAGACTGCATTAAACGCAAATTTTAAAAATTTAATGAATAGTTTAAATACGTCATCCACCGAAAGTGTTTTCGCAGAAACCATCCGCATCAAAAATTATTATATTAGTAAGTAGCTTATTAAATTGTTTAATTTTAAACTGTGAGAATGATCTTTTAAAGTGGAACACAGAACTGGGTTGATTAGTTATATTAACAAAAGGCAGCCAGTCAAAACTAAGAGCATTGTGATCCGAGAAGCCAGGACTAACATTTCTGTAATCTACATAATCCTAAACATTCGTCAAAATATAAACAATACATGAACCACCTAACTTTGTGATCCTTGTCGGAGAGTCAACGACTGAATGCAGGTTGTACGACTCAAAAATATCATTCAATAAACTGAGACGCAGGGAAGTTTGCAATGCATCAACATTTAAGTCCGCTGCAATAACTATTAAAGAATACTTCAAGCAAATATTGTTCAACAATTCAGAAACCTCAAAAGAAATAATTTTCAGAGAGGAAGTTGCATATATATATATATATATATATATATATATATATATATATATATATATATATATATATATATATACACATAAATAAAACATACTAATACTAATTTCTTAGCATCTTTCAACTTGGTTGAGATCGTTATCATCCTCTGTAAGCTTCTTAGCTTTTCCCTTAAAACTTCCTTCACCACCACGCCCATTTTCTGAATTTTTTCTGCATTACTAATTTTCTTATCTGACGATACTTGAATTAATTTTTCTGCCGCTTGGACAATATGCGGATTACCAGCTTCCACGTGACTAAAAACACATTTGCGGCTGGCTTTGGTGGAGGGCTTTTACGGTGATTCCGACGATGTTAGTCCAACCTATCTAATGTTCTGCTCTGTCGCAATATACATTTTCGCGCAATTTGAATTTTAACACTGCAGAAAGACGAAATCGCTATCATTACGTTATATATATATCTGAAAATTATCCTTCGTTTTTGTCGGTGAATGAACATTGGATGCATTCCAAACAATTGGAGACTGTCTATTTAACTGACTATAAAATAGTATCACATTTTTCGAGAATTATTCATTCGCATGGTGGCTGTTCTCTATTTGCTAAGAGAAACCTTAGTGTAGATTGCAATGAACTTAGCTTTATCAAAAAAAAAGTCAGCTGACCTCTCTTTCGAATGTTGTGCTGTTGAATTTGACGGGAATACCTGCGTTCTGTCAATTTATCGATCACCTGTTGGAGATTCTGATCTGTTTGTTTTGAGGTTTTCTGATTTGTTTAATAACAATTGCTTGAAGTATTCATAGTTATTGCAGCGGACTTAAATGTTGATGCATTGAAAACTTACCCGCGTCTCAGTTTATTGAATTATATTTTTGAGTCGTGCAACCTGCTTTCAGTCGTTGACTCCCCGACAAGGATCACAAAGGTAGGTGGCTCATGTATCGATTATATTTTGACGAATGTTCAGAATTGTGTAGATCACAGAAAACATACGTGGTACCAAATGGGTTAACTGAAAGTACTTTTTATTTGTAAAACATACTATAAAATTTGGATAAATAAAACATACTAAACATACTAATACTAATTTAACATAACTTACCATCTCCATCGTCACTATCCCTGGTAAGTTCAAAAATTTTCGCATTTTTACATTTTAACACTGCAGAAAGACGAAATCGCTATCAATACGTTATATGTATATATATATATATATATATATATATATATATATATATATATATATATATATATATATAACGTAATGATCGCGATTTCGTCTTTCTGCAGTGTTAAAATGGAAATTGCGCGAAAATGTATATTACGACAGAGCAGAACCTTAGCTAGGTTGGACTAACATCGTCGGAATCACCGTAAGAGCCCTCCACCAAAGCCAGCCGAGAATGTGTTTTTAGTCACGTGGAAACTAGTAATCCGCATATTGTCCAAGCGGCAGAAAAATTAATTCAAGTATCGTCAGATAAGAAAATTTGTAATGCAGAAAAAATTAAGAAAATGGGCGTGGTGATGAAGGAAGTTTTAAGGAAAAGCTAAGAAGCTTACAAAGAATGATAACGATCTCAACCAAGTTGAAAGATGCTAAGATTAAGGAAGAGATTTTTGACCTCACTAGGTATAGTGACGATGGAGATGGTAAGTTATTTTAAATTAGTATTAGTATGTTTAGTATGTTTTATTTATCCAAATTTTACAGCATTGTTCACTAATAAGAAGTACTTGCGGTTAACCCATTTGGTTCCACTATGGTTTTCTATGATCTACATAATCCTGAACACTTGTCAAAATATAATCAATACATTAACTACCTACCTTTGTGATCCTTATTGGAGAGTCAACTACATTGAATGCAGGATGTACGACTCCAAATTAATCGTTCAATAAACTGAGACAGGGGTGGGGGGGTTCAATGCATCAACAGTTAAGTCCGCTGCAATAACTAATGAAGAATACTTTAAGCAAATCTTATTCAACAATTCAGAAAACCCCAAAAGAAACACATCAGAATCTCCAACAGGTGATCGACAAATTGACACAACGCAGGTATTCCCGTCAAATTGAAAAGCACAGCATTCGAAAGAGAGGTAAGCTGAGATTTTTTTTATATAAAGCTAAGTTCATTGCAATCTACACTAAGGTTTCTCTTATCAAATAAAGAACAGCCACGATGCGAATAAATAGTTCTCTACAAATGTGACACCATTTTATAGTCCGTTAAATAGACAGTCTCCAATTGTTTGGAATGCATCCAATGTTCATTCACTGACAAAAACGAAGGATAATTTTCAGTGAGGGAGTTTACATAATGTATATATATATATATATATATATATATATATATATATATATATATATATATATATATATATATATATATATATATATATATAATATATATATAACATACTAATACTAATTTCTTAGCATCTTTCAACTTGGTTGAGATCGTTATCATCCTCTGTAAGCTTCTTAGCTCTTCCCTTAAAACTTCCTTCACCACCACGCCCATTTTCTGAATTTTTTCTGCATTTCTAGTTTTCTTATCTGACGACACTTGAATTAATTTTTCTGCCGCTTGGACAATATTCGGATTACTAGCTTCCACGTGACTAACAACACATTTGCGGCTGGCTTTGGTGGAGGGCTTTTACGGTGATTCCGACGATGTTAGTCCAACCTATCTAATGTTCTGCTCTGTCGCAATATACATTTTCGCGCAATTTGAATTTTAACACTGCAGAAAGACGAAATCGCTATCATTACGTTATATATATATCTGAAAATTATCCTTCGTTTTTGTCGGTGAATGAACATTGGATGCATTCCAAACAATTGGAGACTGTCTATTTAACTGACTATAAAATAGTATCACATTTTTCGAGAATTATTCATTCGCATGGTGGCTGTTCTCTATTTGCTAAGAGAAACCTTAGTGTAGATTGCAATTTATTTATTTATTTATTTATTTCCCATGACATACAATAATACTTACTGACTAATATTAAGAACAGTAGCACGTAAGTTCAGAAGAACTTGTATGTGCTTGAAAAACTCCCTACATATTCTACAGAGCAGTTGCATGCATCTTTCCAGCTACAGTGCAACAGGACGTATCACGTCCGTATGATCCGGTTCTCCAATCTTATCTCTATTATTTACCATTAAATGATCTCTACAATCAGCCGTGATTAAAGTCTTCTCCCCTCTCATCACAATAAAAAGGAGGAAAGAGGAAGATCCGATATTTACAACAAATTACTAAACCACTTGTTTCCCGATTCAAATATATACCTACCCAATCACAATTGAAAATAACACTCACTTACCAAGTTAAATACCCACCAAGTCTCTCACGTACGCGCACTCACACTCACACATTCCCACACATCCACACCCTTTCATGTACATTCATTATCCAAATATATACACGCAGTATGAAAACATCATTCCCTCTTTTCCCGTATCACTTGCTCAAATGTTACAAAGTTCTCAATTAAATGATTTAAAAGTTTTTTCCTAAACTTATAATTATCTTTCATTTTTTAATCTCCAGTGGCACAAGATTAAGTAGCACTGGACCAAGGTACGATACATAACGCTGTGAAATGTTCTTCCTACACGCCGCAGCCGTCATAAAATCACCCATTTTGCCCCTTGTACTGTAACCATGCGTTAACAATTTCTGAAGGCTTAAAGTTGTGTGCGTGTATTGTATGAGTGCCATTATGTACAATCCAGTGATATTGAGTACATTGGTTGCCTGGTTATACAACAAGTTAGTGGGATATTTAATCTCCTTGTTCAATATAGTCTTCATTATAAAGTTCTGTGTGATGCGTAGAGGATTCATGTAAGTGTCATATGCCGATCCCCAACACGATATTCCATACCTCAAAATTGACTGGACCAGGCTATCATACGTCAGAAGCAAAATCCTTTGACTTAAGATGCCTCGTAGAATATAAAAAATATGTACAAATTTCCTGAGCCTTTTGTTCAGGGTTTCAAGATGACAATTCCATTTTAGATGCTGGTCTATGATGATCCCCAGATACTTCACGTTAGTCTCGCACTTGATTATTTCATCTTTCACTCGTATTACGGGAACAATGTGCGGGAGACCCACCCTCGTAGGTGAAAAAGTGATAACCTTCGACTTCTTTGCGCTCAGATTTAGATTGTTAGAAGCCAAAGACGCAACAAGGTCTTGAAAAATATTAGAACTGCACACAACAGCCTCGCTCCAGGTATTTGCACCATACATCATCACAATTATCATCCGCATAAGCTACAAGATCGCAGCGGGTCTCAAATTTCTCAAGGATGTCATTTATGTAAATCAAAAACAGTATGGGCCCCAGTATAGACCCCTGAGGAACCCCACATTTTATTTACTTGTGGATTACTTAGAACATTACCTATTTTTACTACCTGCTGTCGGTTGTTCAAGTAGTTCCCAATTAAAGTGAGGCCTACACCCCTTACACCCACCCGGTCCAGTTTTTGCATCAGTATGTCGTGGCTCACCGTATCAAATGCCTTATGAAGGTCTAAAAATATTCCAACTGTTTTTAAATCTTTATCAAATTTAGTCAACACCTTCGAGCAAAGTTTGTGTAGGGCCTGTTCGGTAGAATAGTTTTCCCTGAAGCCAAACTGATTAATAGATATTAAGTTATTTTTATTGAAATACTCAGTAAGTCGTAAATAAAGAGCTTTCTCAAATATTTTGGCCAGCGTGTTAAGTAAGCTTATGGGGCGATAGTTGGCGGGGTCAATTCGACTTCCTGTTTTAAATATGGGCGAAACTACAGATATCTTAAACTGCTCGGGCACCAAACCTGTTCCAAAAATTCTGTTTATTATGTGAACGATTGGTTCAACCAAAAAAAGATGACTAACCTGGAAAAGCCTACCACCCAATCCGTCCATGCCAGGTGCAGATCTTGCCTTTAATTTACCAATTATAATAGTAATTTCACTACCAGAAACAGGGCGGAGGAAAAACGAACTGGCGCCTGATCTTGCAGTCTGATAATGCACCGTTTGTGTACCAACATTAGAATCCTTAGCACCCACTGACACAAAATACCTGTTGAAAATATTTGCTATTTGTTTCTTATCTCGTACCACTTCATTGTCGCTTATTCTCACGGCTTCAATTCTTCCCTGGTCTTTACCTCTGCCCAATGCAACGTCTGAAATAACATTCCATATTTTCCTGATATCTTTTCCTGCATTCACGACCCTACCTTTATAGTAATTACTCTTGGTAATCTTTATTAAATTAGTCAACTTGTTTTTATAGACTTTATATTCCAGTTCCAGTTGCCTATTATTCCTGTCATTAAGCCACTTAATTTTTAATTTGTCTCTAGTTTTAAGTGATGCAACAAGACCATTCGTTATCCATGGGCTTTTCTTTCTAGTTTTATTAATAGGTAATACAACCTTTGACTTCTGTACTATAGTACTTAGTTTATTTACAAACCCATCCACAGCACCCTGCACATCTTCACAATAAATAATATCATCCCACTCTGTTGTTTCCAAGTTTTTTAAGTATTCTACCTCATCTATTCTTTGGCAATGAACTTAGCTTTATCAAAAAAAAGTCAGCTGACCTCTCTTTCGAATGTTGTGCTGTTGAATTTGACGGGAATACCTGCGTTGTGTCAATTTATCGATCACCTGTTGGAGATTCTGATGTGTTTGTTTTGAGGTTTTCTGATTTGTTTAATAACAATTGCTTGAAGTATTCATAGTTATTGCAGCGGACTTAAATGTTGATGCATTGAAAACTTACCCGCGTCTCAGTTTATTGAATTATATTTTTGAGTCGTGCAACCTGCTTTCAGTCGTTGACTCCCCGACAAGGATCACAAAGGTAGGTGGCTCATGTATCGATTATATTTTGACGAATGTTCAGGATTGTGTAGATCACAGAAAACATACGTGGTACCAAATGGGTTAACTGAAAGTACTTTTTATTTGTAAAACATACTATAAAATTTGGATAAATAAAACATACTAAACATACTAATACTAATTTAACATAACTTACCATCTCCATCGTCACTATCCCTGGTAAGTTCAAAAATTTTCGCATTTTTACATTTTAACACTGCAGAAAAGACGAAATCGCTATCAATAGGTTATATGTATATATATATATATATTATATATATATATATATATATATATATATATATATATATATATATATATATATATATAACGTAATGATCATGATTTCGTCTTTCTGCAGTGTTAAAATGGAAATTGCGCGATAATGTATATTACGACAGAGCAGAACCTTAGCTAGGTTGGACTAACATCGTCGGAATCACCGTAAAAGCCCTCCAGCAAAGCCAGCAGAGAATGTGTTTTTAGTCACGTGGAAACTAGTAATCCGCATATTGTCCAAGCGGCAGAAAAATTAATTCAAGTATCGTCAGATAAGAAAATTTGTAATGCAGAAAAAATTAAGAAAATGGGCGTGGTGATGAAGGAAGTTTTAAGGGAAAAGCTAAGAAGCTTACAAAGAATGATAACGATCTCAACCAAGTTGAAAGATGCTAAGATTAAGGAAGAGATTTTTGACCTCACTAGGTATAGTGACGATGGAGATGGTAAGTTATTTTAAATTAGTATTAGTATGTTTAGTATGTTTTATTTATCCAAATTTTACAGCATTGTTCACTAATAAGAAGTACTTGCGGTTAACCCATTTGGTTCCACTATAGTTTTCTGTGATCTACATAATCCTGAACACTTGTCAAAATATAATCAATACATTAACTACCTACCTTTGTGATCCTTATCGGAGAGTCAACGACATTGAATGCAGGTTGTACGACTCAAAAATATCGTTCAATAAACTGAGACGGGGGGAGGGGGGTTCAATGCATCAACAGTTAAGTCCGCTGCAATAACTAATGAAGAATACTTTAAGCAAATCTTATTCAACAATTCAGAAAACCTCAAAAGAAAGACATCAGCATCTCCAACAGGTGGTCTATAAATTGACACAACGCAGGTATTCCCGTCAAATTGAACAGCCCAGCATTCAAAAAAGAGGTCAGCTGACATCTTTTTTGATAAAGCTAAGTTTATTGCAATGAATAGTTCTCGAAAAATGTGACACCATTTTATAGTCACTTAAATAGACAGTCTCCAATTGTTTGGAATGCATCCAATGTTCATTCACTGACAAAAACGAAGGATAATTTTCAGTGAGGGAATAATGTATATATATATATATATATATATATATATATATATATATATATATATATATATATAACATACTAATACTAATTTATTAGCATCTTTCAACTTGGTTGAGATCGTTATCATCCTTTGCAAGCTTCGTAGCTTTTCCCTTAAAACTTCCTTCACCACCACGCCCATTTTCTAAATTTTTTCTGCATTACTAATTTTCTTATCTGACGATACTTGAATTAATTTTTCTGCCGCTTGGACAATATGCGGATTACTCGCTTCCACGTGACTAAAAACACATTTGCGGCTGGCTTTGGTGAAGGGCTTTTACGGTGATTCCGGCGTTGTGAGTCCAACCTATCTAATGTTCTGCTCTGTCGCAATATACATTTTCGTGCAATTTGATTTTTAACACTGTAGAAAGGCGAAAGCGCTATTACGTTATATATATATATATATATATATATATATATATATATATATATATATATATATATATATATATATATATACACATTATGGAAACTTCCTCTCTGAAAATTATCCTTCGTTTTTATCAGTGAATGAACATTGGATGCATTCCAAACAATTGGAGACTGTCTATTTAACTGACTATAAAACGGTGTCACATTTTTCGAGAACTAATCATTCGCATGGTGGCTGTTCTTTATTTGCTAAGAGACACCTTTGTGTAGATTGCAATGAACCAAGCTTCATCAAAAAATGTCAGCTGACCTCTCTTTCGAATGCTGTGCTGTTCAATTTGACGGAAATACCTGCGTTGTGTCAATTTGTCGATCACCTGTTGGAGATTTTGGTGTGTTTCTTTTGAGGTTTTCTGAATTGTTGAATAAGATTTGCTTGAAGTATTCACAGTTATTGCAGCGGACTTAAATGTTGATGCGTTGGAAACTTCCCCGCGCCTAGATTATTGAATGATACTTTTGAGTCTTGCAACCTGCATTCAGTCGTTGACTCTCCGAAAAGGATCACAAAGGTAGTTGGTTCATGTATTGATTATATTTTGACGAATATTCAGGATTGTGTAGATCACAGAAAACATTCGTGGGACCAAACGGGTTAACTGCAAGTACTTCTTATTTGTGAAACATACTATAAAATTATGTTTAATAAAACATACTAAACATACTAATACTAATTTAAAATAACTCACCATCTCCATCGTTACTATCCCTAGTGAGGTCAAAAAATTTTCGCGCAATTTCAATTTTAACACTACAAAATTAAAATGCAAATGGCGCGAAAATGTACATTACGACAGAGCACAACCTTATATAGGTTGGACTAACATCGCCAGAATAACCGTAGATGCTCTCCACCAAAGCCGGCCGAGAATGTTTTTTTAGTCACGTGGAAACTACTAATCCGCATATTGTCCAAGCGGCAGAAAAATTAAATCAAGTATCGTCAGATAAAAAAAATTAGTAATGCAGAAAAAATTCAGAAAATGGGCGTGGTGGTAAAAGAAGTTTTAAGGGAAAAGCTAAGAAGCTTGCAAAGAATGATAACGATCTCAGCCAAGTTGAAAGATGGTAAGATTAAGGAAGATATTTTTGACCTCACTAGGGATAGTGACGATGGAGATGGTAAGTTATTTAAAATTAGTATTAGTATGTTTAGTATGTTTTATGTATTCAAATTTTACAGTATGTTTTACAAATAAGAAGTACTTGCAGTTAACCCATTTGGTCCCACGAATGTTTTCTGTGATCTACACAATCCTGAACATTCGTCAAAATATAATCAATACATGAACCAACTACTTTTGTGATCCTTTTGGGAGAGTGAACGACTGAATGCAGGTTGTACCACTCAAAAATATCATTCAATAAACTGAGATTAGGGGAAGTTTTCAATGCATCAACATCTAAGTCCGCTGCAACAACTATTGAGGAATACTTCAAGCAAATCTTATTCAACAATTCAGATAACCTCATCAGAATCTCCAGCAGGTGATCGATAAATTTACACAACGCAGGTATTCCCGTAGAAGTGAACAGCACAGCATTCGAAAGAGAGGTCAGCTGTCATTTTTTTGATAAAGCTAAGTTCATTGCAATCTACACAAAGGTTTCTCTTAGCAAATAAAGAACAGCCACAATGCGAATGAATAGTTCTCGAAGAATGTGACACCATTATAGTCAGTTAAATAGACAGACTCCAATTGTTTGGAATGCATCGAATGCTCATACACTGAGAAAAACGAAGGATAATTTTCAGAGAGGAAGTTTCAATAATGTATATATATATATATATATATATATATATATATATATATATATATATATATATATATATATATATATATTAATATATATATATATATATATATATATATATATATATATATATATATATATATATATATATATATATATATATATATATATATATATATATATATATATATATACATATATAACATACTAATACTAATTTCTTAGCATCTTTCAACTTGGTTGAGATCGTTATCATCCTTTGCAAGCTTCTTAGCTTTTCCCTTAAAACTTCTTTTACCACCACGCCCATTTTCTGAATTTTTTCTGCATTACTAATTTTCTTATCTGACGATACTTGAATTAATTTTTCTGCCGCTTGGACAATATGCGGACTACTAGCTTCCACGTGACTAAAAACACATTCGCGACTGGCTTTGGTGGAGGGCTTTTACGGTGATTCCGGCGATGTGAGTCCAACCTATCTAATGTTCTGCTCTGTCGCAATATACATTTTCGTGCAATTTGATTTTTAACACTGTAGAAAGACGAAAGCGCTATTACGTTATATATATATATATATATATATATATATATATATATATATATATATATATATATATATATATATATGTATATATATATATATATATATATATATATATATATATATACATTATGGAAACTTTCTCTCTGAAAATTACCCTTCGTTTTTATCAGTGAATGAACATTGGATGCATTCCAAACAATTGGAGAGTGTCTATTTAACTGACTATAAAACGGTGTCACATTTTTCGAGAACTAATCATTCGCATGGTGGCTGTTTTTTATTTGATAAGAGAAACCTTAGTGTAGATTGAAATAAATTTAACTGTATCAAAAAAATGTCAGCTGGCCTCTCTTTCGAATGCTGTGCTGTTCAATTTTACGGGAATATCTGCGTTGGGTAAATTTATCGATCACCTGTTGGAGATTCTGATGTGTTTCTTTTGAGGTTTTCTGAATTGTTGAATAAGATTTGCTTGAAGTATTCACAGTTATTGCAGCGGACTTAAATGTTGATGCGTTGGAAACTTCCCCGCTCCTCAGATTATTGAATGATACTTTTGAGTCTTGCAACCTGCATTCAGTCGTTGACTCTCCGAAAAGGATCACAAAGGTAGTTGGTTCATGTATTGATTATATTTTGACGAATATTCAGGATTGTGTAGATCACAGAAGACATTCGTGGGGCCAAATGGGTTAACTGCAAGTACTTCTTATTTGTGAAACATACTATAAAATTTTGATAAATAAAACCTACTAAACATACTAATACTAACTTAACATAACTTACCATCTCCATCGTTACTATCCCTAGTGAGGTCAAAAAATTTTCGCGCAATTTCAATTTTAACACTACAAAATTAAAATGCAAATTGCGCGAAAATGTACATTACGACAGAGCACAACCTTATATAGGTTGGACTAACATCGCCAGAATAACCGTCGATACTCTCCACCAAAGCCGGCCGAGAATGTGTTTTTAGTCACGTTGAAACTACTAATCCGCATATTGTCCAAGCGGCAGAAAAATTAATTCAAGTATCATCAGATAAAAAAATTAGTAATGCAGAAAAAATTCAGAAAATGGGCGTGGTGGTGAAAGAAGTTTTAAGGGAAAAACTAAGAAGCTTGCAAAGAATGATAACGATCTCAACCAAGTTGAAATATGCTAAGATTTAGGAAGAGATTTTTGACCTCACTAGGGATAGTGACGATGGAGATGGTAAGTTATTTTAAATTAGGAATAATATGTTTTGTATGTTTTATTTATCCAAATTTTACAGTATGTTTCACATATAAGAAGTACTTGCAGTTAACCCATTTGGTCCCACGAATGTTTTTTTTCAAAATTATTCGAGCAAACGTGCTTTTCTTGTCGAAAATATGCTAGAGTATCAAACCACCTCAGGTTTTTAGGTAAATTATGAATATTTAAGACTTTATATGTATGTACTCATTTGAGTACCATGGAACATGATGAAGCCGAGGAATATATAGTTTTAATAATACTTTCTTAGACATATTTAGTAATTTACAATGAAATGACAGCAGGAAATGTGACTTGCTGTGCTACTTGATAAAACAATCCCTTTACAAACATAGTGTAACGACGCACTTGATACAAACCACTGTGCTTGTTGGTGGCATACTCTGCAGCACAGTTGCTTAGATTTTTTTTGGAAAATTGCCCGTCATGATCTTTGATAATACTGCTTGGAACACTCCGTGGGTGTTTTTTGATAGTATGGATTTATCGAATACTCTCATATAATATCTAGCTATATTCCGTACAAAATCCAGGAGATCCATTTGACCGTATCAAAATGAGTGTAATCGCCAAGCGCTTACTACTCCATATATGTCCAAAGAAACCATCACCACTTTTTTCCTTAAATGGATACTGGATAATTATTTACACCCTGATCTAGCAAATCCACGCCTCCCATTGCCAAAATTTTAATTTGCAAAGGAATGAGGCTGGGGTACGTTGATCTTCCCTTTTTGCACCAATGTTTTACTGACGTAACAAAAAGTTTAGTAAGTGAGCAAGTAGATGCATAGAACTTTAACTAAAGTTCACTTCATAAAACAAAACCAACTGCTGATACTCACAAAAGGAATGTGACTTTAAAGCAGAGTCGTTGGTGATTTGATATTTTTAGAAACATTTATTAAACCTCCTTAGAAACATTAAAATTTTCCAACACCATTATTTAAAAGCCAGTCACTAAAAAAGGGGGAAGAGGTAGACCAAGAGGAATACTTATGAAAAACCAGTTAATTAAGTGTGGAAGCTACACCGAAGACAGGTTCCGGGGACCGAGAGTCATGGCTATAGTGACAAAACGACACCTTCTTTAAACAATAATGGGCAAGAAACACCCAATGACTTAACGACATTTCCATAATACCAATGACTTAGATACTGCACTTGTCAGAGTAATAAAACATGCATTTGAACGTTGTCTATTTGCAGTGAGTTTAAGAGAAATACAATGCGATACCATCGGAAAAATTAACAATTTATAGAGGCTTTTTGCATCAAAAGCTTTGAAGATTTGATTCAGGTATAAGAACAAAAGACAAAAGACTTTTATTTGGGGTACATTTTTGACAAAAACAAATATTCATTTTGTTATCGAAATTACCTTAGACCAGAAGTATAGAGGGTTTGCTAGATTGTAGTGTCAGATTATGGCCAGGTTGTTTTAAATGGAATAAACAACACAAGAAATTAATTTTTATAAATAACTGGTTCCAGTTTAAGGCTCTAAAAATTTATAATTTTTCATGTATATTTTATTGGTGTAACTATTTGAATTTCACTCATTAAATCCAGCTTCCTGCGGGAGTAAATTTATGTTGATGGGAAACGTTGGTTTGACATATCCACTGCCATCTGTGTGAGGTCACTTGCCTGTTTCAAAGCTCAAAGAGAGATAGCCTCTCTCTGAGTTCGCCGACATTCCTCAGTGTTTGACTTGATGCGGTATCATGAAGTCCCGCACCCAATAAGCGTCCAAGCGAGGTCGTTTGCACGTTTCGAAACTCACAGAAGAGGCCTCAATCTCCAGGTGTAATCCCCTCCTAGAGATCTCAGGTTTCCTCCGGGTTCGTCTAGTCCCGACCCCCACCAGTGCTAGATCCAAGGCGACATCCCATCCAGTCCCGCTCCTGAGCATCACTCAAGCGAGGTCCTCCGTCCGTTTCGAAGCACACAGTGGGGGGCTGAAACTCTGGGCGTATACCACTCATCAGAGATCTCAACCCCCTCCCGGTCGTTTGGACACCCGACATCCGTAAGCGCTTAACCCAAAGCGGTATCATCTGGAACCCCGCTCCCGAGTAACAACCAAGCGAGATCAATTGTCCATTTCCAAGCCCACAGTTGAGGTGTCAAACTCCAGGTCCATATCACTCCCCAGAGATATCCGCCTTTCTCGAGGCTCGCCTGGAACAGACCCCCGATGGTGTTTGACTCCAATTAGTCGCCTTTTACGACAGGCAGGAGTTACCTTGGGCCTATTCTTTTAGTACGTCCCCGGTCCCACAGGGGACGAGTTATACACATTATACAAAATATATTACACAACATGTAAAAAGAGTAACTGTCTGCCTCAGGGCGATATTTGTCTCATTGCTAGTCTTACAACCAACCCTTGTGCCCACAACCAATTATAAACATTTAAAACAAATAAGAAAGGCATTATAAGCAATGTATTAGCACCCAGATTACAAATTTATATACCAATACCAGCCAACCAGCAGCCGAACATACAACGCAGACACAAAACATCAATCGTCTCCGCTTGACACAATGTCCTGCAGCTTACATATAATTATTCACAATTTAGTGAATAAGTGAAGATTGGAACCTGTGATTAGCACTGATAAGAAAAATTTGGAGAGTCCAGTTCATCATAATACGGTTTTTAAACCTGATGATTGTTTCGCTAACAAAGTTGGCGTCTTCAAAGGGATGAATAAAATAAGCGAATGAAAACTATAACTATATTTATATGTTAGTGGCCAAGCAGTTGTGAACAGCGTCCTCCACGAAAGTATACCGAAACACCCCCACCGTTAAGTCTTAAATCTCTGTAAATATAATTGCGTAAAACTGTGTGTCGTTGTTATTGGTTTTGTAGCTCATTTTTAAGTCATATTGTTTGAGTGTTTGTGTTTTTTTTTTTGATATGGGGGTTATAAGTTAATATTGTGTATTTTATGTTTGTTTCTGGTGTTTTGTTTTCGGTTTTGTTGATTTGTTTGTTTTTGAGCTCTTTTACCAGCTTTTCTATTGTTTTCTTGTTGTATTTATTTTTTGTGCTATTTATAATATGATGTTGTAGTCCTTTTCTCGTTCGTCATTATGGAGTGGCACATTAAGCATTTTGTTTATTACGTATCTGTATGCGGCCATTTTGTGTGTGTATGGGTGTATCGAGTGTTTAGGTATCATGATGTATGTTTGTGTGGGTTTTCTATATATTTTGTATTCAATGTGGTTTTCTTTTCTGACCAGTGTTAAGTCTAGGAAGTTCATGGTGTTGTTTGATTCTTTTTCTATTGTAAATTTTATGTTGTTGTTTATTTTGGTTTATTTTTTAGAGGATATTGTCTATGTTGGTTTTCTGATTGTCATATGTTATTAATATATCATCAACGTATCTTATCCATTTGATGTTTGGGTCGGTTTCTTTTATTATGGTGCTGATTTTATCTTCTAACTGTTGTATGTATATTTCTGATATGATGCTTGATATTGAAGATCCCATTGGTAGTCCGTCTTCTTGGATGTAGTATTCTCCGTTAAAGTCAAGGTAATTTTGTTTTAATGTGATGTTTAATATTTCGTTGATTTGTTCTTTTTTGTTGTTTTGTTATTGTGCATTTTTTTCTATTATATTTGTGTTTTCGTTAATTGGTATATTGGTGTACATATTTGTTATGTCAAATGAGGCGAGTCTTGTGTTTTTGTTTATGTTTATGTTTTCTAATTTGTGCACTAAGTCTATAGAGTTTTTATGTTAAATTTGTTTTCTAGTTTTATCTCTTGTTTTAGTACTTGGTCCATTTCTTTTGCAATGTTGTATGACGGTGCATCTTTGAAGTTGATGAGTGGTCTTATTGGGTATCCCGTTTTGTGCATTTTTATTGTTCCTGTCATTGGTGGTGCTTTAGGGTTGTTGTTATAATGTGTTGTTTTTTGGTCGAATATTTTCTTGTCTTTTTTTATGATGTTTAATATTTGATTTTGGAATTTTTTCGTTCAGTTTTTTGCATTTCTTTGTTGAGATGAATGTGTTTGTTTTTTCTATATATTCTTGTGTTTTTATTGCTATTAGTGTGTCGCTTTTATCTGTTTTTGCTATTATTATGTTGTTATCTGTGACTTTGTTTCTTATTTGTTTGATCGTTTTTACATGTGTATGGTTTTTTCATTTAGTTTTGTCAATAATTCTATTTATTTCTGTTGCCAGTTGGTTTTTCAGTGGTTCTAAGTTTGAGCTATTTATTGAGTTTATTGGGTGTTGTGTGTCCACTATTATGCTCTGTATTTTTTTTTGTATCTGAAAAGTTGGTTTTTATGTTGTTTTCTATGAATTATTTTTCTTCTTTTGTGAATTTTGTGTCTGTAATGTTTATGAATCTATCGTGAAATATGTGATGTGTTGTGGTGGTTATGTTTACGTTATCTAGTTTGTTCTTTTTAAGGTTGTGTAGTTTTTGTTTATTTTCTCTAATTTGTGTTTATAATCGGTTTTTATGTTGTGCATTATATTGTTATATGTTTGTGTCCATGTGTCATATTACATCTGGTTTGCTGATAAGAGATGTAGTCTATATAACTTTCTTGTAAGTGTGGTTATGTTGCTGTATTGATGTTTGATTTTGTTCGTAATATATAGTTTTCTGCTTGTATTTGGGTGTATTTGACCGTATTGGTATGGTTATTAACAGTGATTTTAGCGTATTTTGGTGTAATCTTGTGTCCTAAGCATTCTCTATTGAAGTATATATTGGCTTTGTTGTAATATATCTTCCTCTACGTATTTTTGAATTATTTGATATTTGTCTGTATGTTATTGCTGTCATGTTGGCCATTTTGTGTGTTATTATCTTGTGTTGTGTTCATGTTTCTGGAATTTTTCACTATTTTTTGTAGTCACTCATTGCACACGTGTTATTCGTTATTGTTGCTAATTATTTGTGCGTTATTACCTTGTGTGGCTTTTATATATTTTGTAATGTTGCACTACACTGTAATCACTTTTAAATATACACTTTATTTGTGTACTGTACTTTCAGTGATTTGTTATTTGGTTACGTGGACTGCAGTTTCGAACCGTCCCCGTTCATCTTCAGCACGCTACTGACTGTGATCGCTCGTGTGTGATCTATGCCTGAGACTGTATGTGACGCCTGCGCGTTGAGCCTCTATTGGTTGGTAGACTGTTCTTTGACTGGTTGTGTTCTTGGCGATTTGAATACAAAATATACAGAAAACCCACACAGACATCACGATACCTAAATACGCGATACACCCACACACACACACACAATGGCCGCATACAGATACTTAATAAACAGAATGCTAAATGTGCGACTCCATAATGACTAACGAGAAAAGGAATACAACATCATATTGCAAATAGCACAAAGAAATGGATACAACAAGAAAACAATAGAAAAGCTGGTAAAAGAGATCAAAAACAAACTAATCAACAAAACCGAGAACCAAACACCAGAAACAAAAACAAAATGCACAGCAATCAGTTATAGCCACCATATCAAAAAATTAACGCAAACACTCAAACAATATGACTTACAAATGAGCTACAAAACCAATAACAAAATAATAAACAAAATCAATAAAAAACAAGAACACAACCCACATGAATTAGACGGAATATATTAAATAGAATGTAACACATGCAATAAAAAATATATAGGAATGACAAAAAATCAATAGAAACAAGATTCAAGGAACATATAACAGCAAAATCCACATACCTAGCTAAAAATCAAACGTAGGTACACACATTCACAACAGAAAACACCAAAAACAAGATATCAACCAATTACAACCAATGAAACGTATTAAAGACCACAAAAAAATGAAAATCTGGGAATAATACTACATTCAACTAACAAACAGTAAGAAACAACTAATGCCAGAACAAATCCAAGTACAAACGTTTAAACAAAACTTAATAGAAGCCATACAAATAGACAAATTATCAAACCACAGTGATCAAGACAGGAGACCGATACACACGACACAGTCCGAGAACACAACCAGTCAGAGAACAATCAACCGACCAATAGAGGCTCAACACGCAGGCGTCACGTACAGTTTCAGACCTAGACCACACACGAGCGATCACAGTCAGTAGCGTGCTGAAGATAAACTGGGACGGTTCGAAACTGCAGTAGTCCACGTAACCAAATAACAAATCACTGAAAGTACAGCAAACAAATAAAGTGTATATTAGAAGTGGTTACAGTGTAGTGCAACATTCCAAAAGATATATATATATATATATATATATATATATATATATATATATATATATATATATATAAAAATTCATCCGAATAACAACAATCTGATTAGATCACGGTAAAGTGAAATAAGACTAAAAAAAATTGAAAAATGTAAAGTCACTAACTAGGATTCGAACTCGTCATGCAGGAATGAAATCAATTTGATTATCCGATGTACAGGGACTTAGGCCACTGAGCTATGCCCGACATGTGTCTACTAGCAGCTATATCCCGTAATACATTTGTTCAATGTTTTAAAATTTACACAAAACCATTTCGACTTACAATAGATTTTTTGCTCATATTATAACAAAATCAAGGAAAATAATGACATATCTAGGATATTGTAGTATTTTTCACTCCCATTCGTACTCAATCAATTTTGACGTTTTAACTTTCTTGAATTAGATTTAATTAATTAAAAATTAATTTACTCCTAACTTTTTTGTCTTTTAAGATAGATATCTGAATTTTGATACGCAGGCTACTTTATGACAGAAACCAGCTTACTAAATTTGGTTGCCCTTGCTTTGTTATTTCCGGAGATATAATTTTTTTCGAAAGCAAACCCAAAATTTTCCTGGAAAACCTGGACACATTTTCTTGACTAACGAACTTATCCAAGCCACTTGCAAAAAGAAGGTATGTGCCAAATTTGCTCGAAATCGGATCATTATTGTTTGAGTTATCGGTGTGATACATACATATATATATATATATATATATATATATATATATATATATATATATATATATATATATATATATATATATATATATATATATATATACATAAACATATAAAAATTGAAACTGACCCCGGATATGTGTTCTGGGGGGCGTAATTAGCGCTCATTTGAAGACATTTTTTTTTTAATTCAAAAGTCGGCATCTCCTCAATAGTGAATTTTTTTAAGAAAATTCACTAAAAAGAGAACTACGCACCAAAATTTAGAGAAAATTCACTACCATGACGCACTTGCTGCGTCCAGACTTTTGCTAGGTCAAGAAATGTTTTCATTGAAATATTCAAATACATATCCCATTCAATACAATATCATTATTAATATTGTACACATTTTAGAGCTGGACGCTATTATTATATTCATCCAGTATATCTGGGCAATCAACAGATAAGCAACACGAAGCTAATGCCAGTGAACGCCAGGAACTGGAATTGGCGGTCTTATAGAATAGAAAAGGAGAAAATAAGAGATGATTTTACATTTTACTATTTTTGCGATTAACTACGTCGGTTTGACGTGGTTTGTGTGTGTTTGTATGGCTTGCTTACTTGGGTCAGTTATTACAAGGCATGTTTTGACTAACTGGCTTCTGCACGGCAGGGTATCATTTATGCGGTGTTATTTATTTATTGATTAGTTATCTCACTAAAAGCATGACAAAAGTCTGTTTTACCTACGTGACATTCTTTAAAACTTTCCAAGCGGTTCTTCAAATAAGCTCGCAATGATTTACATAAAACAATATATAGGAATATATGCCAAAAAGTTAACTTTTATTTTATAGGAGCTACAGGAACAAGTCAAAATCTGATTTCGATAACAATTGCATTCTATTAAAATATATGGTCTTATTATAAATTAATAGAGGAATTGGTTTAACCAGGAACAATACGAGAACAATTATTAAAGGTGCGTCAATTCTATTTTGTACGCTTTGACTATAAATTTAGTACAAAATTATTTTACTTAGAAAAAATCATAGGATCATAAAATCATAGAAAGCTTTGTCAAATAATCAGGTCAGGTTTTATTGCATCAGTAGGTGATACAAAATGTATTTATTGCAATGTGAGCTTTCTTGGTAACTTTCACGTGTATTTGTTTACCTCAGATCTTGAACTGATTGACTTTGTAAGCAACCAAGTAGTACGCTTTGACTATAAATCTAGTCAAAAATTCTTTTACTCAGGAAAATATCAAAAAATAAAAATTATAGATGAACAGGAAGATTTATGTTAGACAATAATGTCAGATTTTATTGCACCAAAAGGTGACACACGATGTATTTATTGCAATGCGAACTTTCTTGGTGACTTGCATGTGTATTTGTTTAACTCTGATATTCAACCGAGTGATCCTGTAAGTGGTCAGGTAGATGTGTACTACAAAAATTAAGGTTCTCTTTACACAGCGAAAACTGCTCCCAAGCTTTAATCAACAAGTATTTATAATCTGCTCTCATTGTCAACTATGGTAAAGATTAGGAAATTCCGTAAACTGTTATCTTTAAAATTTTATAATAAGTTGATTTTTAAGTAGTGCAATGATTTTAAGAGAATAATATACACGAGCAGGTATATGCCATGAGAGAACGTTTATTTTATACTACCTGCAGGACCCGGTAAAGAACTATTTTTGATATGCTGAGAGGTTTATGTTAGACCATCAATTAAAATTTAATTCACCAAAAGACGACAAAGTTTGATTCTAACACCTTGAAGTTTCTTGGTTAACTCTACGTGCATTTGATCAACTGAGATATTAAGGTGATTGGCGATCATGTGATTAAGTAGATGTGTACTACAAAAATTGAAGTCCGCTTTACAAAGCGTAAACTCTTCTCCAGGATTTAATCCATTAACATTCATAATATCATTTCACTGTGGATAGTGGTAAAGGTTGGAAGATTCCATAAACTTTTAACTATGTCATATCCTATAAGAGACCTTTTAATTTATGGTACCTATAGAAATACATAAAGATCTGATTTTAATAATACTAAGACAATTCTGTTTTGTTAAAATATACGCTGTTATT
Organism: Tillus elongatus; assembly: GCA_964006375.1. Taxonomy (NCBI): domain Eukaryota; kingdom Metazoa; phylum Arthropoda; class Insecta; order Coleoptera; family Cleridae; genus Tillus; species Tillus elongatus. The sequence continues at coordinate 16,533,488 of OZ023269.1, read as the reverse complement.
ATAAATGCACACAAAAATTTTATTCACCGGGAAAAGATCAAAAAATAAAAATTATGGACATACTGAAAAGTTAGTCTTAGAGGATCCGGTCAGATTCTACAAAAACAACACCGAAGGTGTTTGTAACAAGGTGCGCTTTGTTGATGACTTATGTGCATCCAGTCAACTAAATTACTACATATTTAGTCTATAAAGATCACGTAGATGTGTAGTAAAAGGCTAAAGTTCGATTTGTAAAGCGAAAACGACAGCCAAAGCTTTAACCTCAAAATACATATAATCTGCTCTTACTGTATATTGTGGTTTAGGAGGTTGTATAAACTTGTATATGCTGTAAGTTTCCCTTGAGTATCCAGTGATATTTATTATAACATATAAAGATATCGAATAACTTCTCTTTGAGAGTATATGTGGAACATCAAGCGTTCTGATTTTAATAACATTTAAATGTGTTACAGTTCTATTTTGTTAAAATGTAGCATTTTATTGTAAATGTATTTAAAACTTCTTTCAATCAGAAAAAATTTTGAGATTATAACTTATAGACATACTCGAGGGTTTATATGAGACAATCATTCAGAGTTTATTACACCAAAAGAAAGTTAAAAATGTGGTTTCAGTGACGTTAAATTCTTTGTTAATTCCATATACCTACATTTGGTATCGACAAGATATGGAGCAGATTGACTAAATAACTGGCCAAATCAATTTGTACTGCAAAAACTGAAGTTAGTCTTACAAAATGTAAACTGCCTCTATATAGTTTGTTTTCTTGAATAAATTGAAAGTGTTACTTTCAATAACGTAACTCAGTTATAAAAACTTATTTCTACAGCTTAAGAAAAAAGCATATCCAGCATTAATTAAGGCTAAAATAAAACTGACACAATTAAACTGAAGATTTTAATCCTTGTCTACTCTATTTAATGGTTATGCAAAGTAGCGAGCATATTTCGCAAAATATTTATACATCAACTTGATTAGTATATTCATTAAAACGCAACATTGGCTCCATAATTTAAAATGTTTTTCTCTTTCCTATATTTTATAAGTATTGTATGGTATAGGTTATTAAAGAAAATAATCTGTAATTTCTTTAAAATTTAACCTGGCCAACGAAATTCACGTTTTTATAAGAAGTAATATATAACATAATTAAACTCAAACGTGCTTAAAGTATGGTTTGCTGGTGAGTTTAATTAGATGATTGCAAAATCTCACTGTTGTGACCTCATCAATAAAGCAATTTAATGAATGATGGAAACTAGTGTCGCCTGATTGTTGTGAACATCATAACTACTTATTCTTATATCTTAAATAATATTATATACTAAATCAAATCGTTCTAGAGGTTACGTTGACGTACGTACGTGTTGCTGCAGACTGTGCTTACTACTTTGTTGTTTATCCATCTTCTTTAATTGGTGAGATGTATATTATATCTGTTGTATGGCAGGAGTCATTAACTGACCACTATCAATTAACACTATCCATAATACCTGAAAAGAGAAGCTATTTTAATTGGTATCTTCAACTTTATTACATACAATGTCCAGTACCAATTGATATATAAGGTGGCGCATTGAAAACGAAACAGACCGATTTGCGTCCAGAGAACATTTTTTATTAAGAAACGCTAAAACACGTCAATTTTAATATTGAGGGGGACATATTTTGACATAAATCTCAACTTTGTCACATCAACCCTTTAAAAGTGGTGATAACAACTCTTATATTTTAAATAGGCAACATGGGTCGAGTGTTACATCATTTAAAAGCTCTTTCTTTTCTAAATTCAGCACACTAACTTTTTGGAAGTTTTATTACGTCGTTTAAAAATTATTCACAGTTGAAGATGCAAAAACTCATTTCACTCATTCCGATAAGAAATGTGCTGATAGTCAATGTTTTGTTGGTTTGCAAACAAAAAATTGACTATCAGAACATTTCTTATCGGAATGAGAGAAATGCGGTTTATTATTTCAGTTTATCGGTCGGTTTGATACTTGATAGTACTACCGAAAATTAATTTCACAATGGTGTGTATTCTGTAGAAGAAAGAGTTGAAATAATTACTCTTTTTTTCAAAAACGATGACTGCCAATCGCAAATTTGTTTAATGAACGACATCCGAACAGACATGTTAACTGAACAAACATTTTGGAGTTAGTTGCAAAGTTTCGACAAAGTGGTTCAGTAGCCAACAAAAAACGGGATCCTCAACGTGAATTTCCGGTTAGCAATGACACTACTGAGATTGAAGTTTTAGGACAAATTGCTGCAGACCCAACTTTGAGCACGAGAAAATTGGCCACTGTTTTAAACATCAAAAGAAGAACTATCCAGCGAATATTGAAGCATAATAAATTTCACCCGTATAAAATTCATCTTGTACAACAACCGATTGAAGATGATTTTGATCAGCGGCTGGAGTTTTGTGAAGTTTTGACTGCACGAATAGCTGATAACGGGAACTTTCTGTTAAATATCTGTTTTTCAGACGAGTGTGCGTTTTTATTAAACTCTACAGTCAATCGTCATAATTGTCGTTATTGGGCAAATAATAATCCAAGAAATTTTCACGAAGTCCACACTCAAACTCCACAGAAATTGAGTGTCTGGATTGGCACTTTTGGAGACCGTTTAATCGGACCAATTTTTCTTGATGGCAATTTTAGTGGCGAAACGTATTCGGACTTACTAGAAGATATCGTTTACCCTCTACTAATTGACATTGTTGAAAATGATGATCGCTATCAAGAAAATCAATTCATGTTTCAACAAGATGGAGCTTCTCCGCATTTTTCACAACGTGTTAGGGAGTTTTTGAATAGAGAGTTTCCAGAGCAATGGATTGGGCGTAGAGGTGCTATTCAGTGCCCCCCTAGATCACCGGATTTAACTCCTTTAGACTTCTTTCTATTGGGCTATTTAAAGAGTAGAATTTTCGCAACAGAACCGGAGTCCCTGGAAGAATTACGACGACGTATTGTTGAAGAATTCCGTCTAATAACTCCACAAATGCTCCAGAATGTCGGAGCTCGTTTTGAACAAAATTTGTACTTTTGTATGGAAGCTGGTGGTCAACAATTTGAACACTTACTTAACCAAATAGAGATTTTTAAACATTTGGTTTTGTTTTTTAGTTTTGTTTTAACGAAAAATTGACTAATTAGTGCAATGAATAAAATACGTTCTTGCAACTCCAACTGTGAATAATTTTTAAACGATTTGATAAAGCTTCCAAAAAAATTTGTGTGCTGAATTCAGAAAAGAAAGAGCTTTCAATAATACTCGGCCCATGTTCCCTATTCAAAATATAAGGGTTGTTATCACCACCCTTAAGGGGTCGATGTGACAAAGTTGAGTTTTGTGTTAAAACATGTCCCCCTCAATATTAAAATTGACGTGTTTCAGCGTTTCTTAAAAAAACATTTCTCTGGACGCAAATCGGTATATATATATATATATATATATATATATATATATATATATATATATATATATATATATATAATGAACTGTAGCACAGTATTATATTTATCACATAGCTCTAGAAACCTCGATTGAGATGTGCCGCGCAGCGTTCCCTCAGGCAAATAATGGACGGTAACAAAGGATAGTTATCATAAGATTTGCCAGGCATCGTTTTATTTATTCTTATGTTCTGTTTTTGATTAGATTCTGGTTGTAGCAGTGAGTGTATTTAAATTAGTTCTATTTAAAGTTTTAAGACGATATTACGTGACCGTGCATCTAATTAATTATAAATTTCTGAGCTGAATTTTTGATAAAACATGCATTTATTACTAATTATAATTACTTATATAAATATTTTCTTGTAGTCAATACCTATTTGATATTGGCGATGGAAGGCTTAAAAAATATGAAAGAACGCTTTAAGGAAAAATTATCAGCACTCGGAAAATAAATCCCAAAACAGCGGTTTGATGACAAAAGCACAAATATATAGATCAATTGCATACAGTAGAACATAATTCTAAAATAAACGCTCAGTAAAACCACAGAAGATTGCCAAAGATTTAAACGCCACAACATAATTAAATTGGACGATTCTACAAAGCTCATATAGCCTGTTGACGAGGAAAAATCCGGTATAAGGTTTTATGTTTACAATTAAGAAATTTTAGATGCGATCTGTAAAACACGTACAGCTACTGGTCATCGCGGCAGGAACCAAATGACGAAAGATCTTTTAAAGAAATATAAAAATATAACATCTAAATCAGTGATGCTCCCCATAAGCTTATGTGAACCATGTCAAAAAATTCAAATTTCCTAAAAGGGATTAGTAGCTGAACCGTTGATGTTTAACGAACTAAATAGTAGATGTCAGGTTGTCCTATTGACCTGCAGACTCCAAAAGGAAGCAACCAAGTTCATTTTTGTTTATCGGGGTCACTTGACTGGCAATTAATCCCGTTAAAAACCAGAAGATCTGCACAAAATTGAACGAATTTTGTTGGATATATACTAATTTTGAAGCCTCTAATGTTCTTCGGGGCGATAATGGGCAAGAATTTTCTAATCACATTTATCAGGAGTTATTTTTAACTTGGGACGAAGTAAAAAATTTCTATGGGAAGTAGCACCAGAGCCAGAACCAAGAACCCATTGGCCATATAGACTGTTATACATCTGATTGAAGGGCAACAAAATGACAAACTGGAGTGAAGGGTTAATATTCCGACAGCGCATGTAGAACAGACCTCATCACCAAGGAATCAAATGCAGTTTTTATGGAGCCATGTTTAGTTCACCAATAAAAGTCGGTCTGTAAACTTCAAGTCTTTCTAACGAATCCCTTGTAAATCGTAATATAGAAGAACTCAAGGTAACCATGCAAAACGTAGAAACATTACAGAACAAGACGGTAGTAACACCAATATGGAGCAAGTTAAAATGATGTAAAGTTTTTGAAAAAAACAAGAACGACAGTAAAACAAATCTGAACTAAGAACATGAAAAATGGGCGCAATTTGTAGGAATATATATTACAGACGGAGAAAAAATAAACAGTTTACTCAACAACAAACGCTCATATGGCACAAGTAAAAAAAAATTACAAAAGCAAGTTTTGGAATACAAGCGGCAAGAAAGATGAAAATTTTTAAATAAAACTTTCCTGTCTGGAATGTAGGGGATACTGTAAGATTGTACATTCCAGACTTGATCGAACCGGAACTGACCAGAAAAGTTGTCTGACTGTCATAATCGCTGTGCAAGACGATACATTTTATGAACTGGGAGCCCAGCTAAGAAAATTGGCTCAGTTCTATTCAAGAGACGAGTTTATTAAGAAATTCCTGATATTTTTGTGTGAGTATGTGAGAAAATTATCCCTATGTGGTGGACAAAGCTATCGAATACGTTTCTGTAGGGGTAAGTTAACTTTAAATAGCTGTAGTTTTAAGAATAAAAATAACCTTATTAACTTAAATGACATCATCTTGTGACAATAATTCATATTTTTTTTGATTTTTGATAACTTAGTATTTGGCTTAGTTCTGTTTAATAAAACAGTTGTGCCGGATGTAGACAATAGATACTAGAGATTAAGAATAATAACTATCGAATTTAATAATTGATCATAATTACAATTATTAATCAGATCCTGTTATTAATAATAATTATTGGAATAATTACTTTAACCTAACATATATGTACCTTTCGCTGTCTGTAACCATTCTTGCTGAAGATGTATATCACGTTTCACTTATGCACCAATAAATTATAATGAAGTACTTATGTATGGTATATTTAATTTCAGACTGGAAATGTTATCTTGAAATTCATTAATCCTTCATAAACTGCAGAAATCTGTAAAAAGTTAAATAAATTAACCTAAATAATAATCTGGAGCAAGATATTTTGCTTGTCTAATGTATAAAACTACCAACCATAATGTGATGTTTCCTTTTATACGGTTAATGTTTCAAAAAATCACCAGTTATGGGTGCTTCTAAACAAATTTTCATTTCTAATACTTCTTCTTCTATTATTGTTAATTATTTGACTAATTACTTTTACTCCACCATATAGGTATCTTTCGTTATCTGTAACCATTCTTGCTGAAAGTGTTTATTTGTACACCAATAAATTACAATGAATTATGAATCGTTCTTTGAATTTCAGACTTTAAATGTTATCTTAAAATTCACTATTCCTCCATTAATTGCAGAAGTCTGTAAAAAGTAAGGTAGCCTATATAATAATTTGAAGAAAGATATTTTGTTTGTCTAATGTAAACAACTACCAAGTATAATGCAATGTTTCGTTTCACACGGTTAATGTTTTAAAAGCTCACCAGTTATGGATTCTTCTAATCAAGTTTTTATTTCTAATAGCTGGCTTCTTCTTCTATTACTAATAATTATTGGGTTAATTACATTTACCATAACATAAATGTACCTTTTGTTGTCTGTAACCATCCTTATTGAAGATGTAGATCATTCTTCACTTGTACACCAATAAATTACAACGAATTATGTATGGTGCTTTGAATTTCAGACTTTAAATGTTATCGTAAAATTCATTGTTCCTCCATTGACTGCAGAAATCTGTAAAACGTTGACTAAATCAAACTAAATAATAATTTGAAGAGAGATATTTTGCTTGTCTAATGCATAAAACTACCAAGTATAATGTAATGTTCCATTTTGCATGATTAATGCTTAAAAAACTCACCAGTTATGGATGCTTCTAATCAAGTTTTCATTGCTAATAGCTGCCTTCTTCTTCTATTATTAAAATTATTGGATTAATTACTTTACCGTAACATATATGCACCTTTCGTTGTCTGCAACCATTCTTGCTGAAGGTATAGATCACTGTTCATTTGTACACCAATAAATTGCAATGAATTATGTATGGTGATTTTAATTACAGACTGTAATGTTATCGTAAAATTCATTAGTCCCCCATTAGCTGCAGAAGTCTGTAAAATGTTGAATAAACTAACTCAATAATAATTTAAAACAAAGTATTGTTTTGTCTAATGTATAAAACTACTAAGCATAATATAATAAGTACACTTTGAGAAAACCCCAAATCACCACAACACATATTTCAGAGACCTTACGATCGTTTCGTTGACAAAGTCAACATCTTCAGAGGAAGATAAATTCTAACTTAAACAACTAGCTATATGTATTTATATCGCGTCAAGGTAAACGAACTAGTCCGAAGTAAAATTGTCGTCCAGGAACGATCGTTTGTTTATTGTGTGGTGAAAGTACGAGGTCGAAGACCTGCTTTTTAATCTCCTGGTCGACAGATTTATAAGCCCTTATCAAATATACGGATAATAGCTTTAAAGGAACCGAGTTCTTTTAAAGAATCTGCACGTTCCCTTTCGATCTAGAAATTTACTATGTGGATATTGGAACACGCCGCCAAACATCTGGCTAGATAAACAACATCAACTCCGCTCATCTTTTTTAAAATAGAAAAACTAATACCGGGTGTTTGGCTCAACATGTTAACACTCCAACAAAAGATAAATAATTCAACTAAAATACTACATACAAACTGTATTTATATTGATACTAATTCTTCGTGATAGTATTTATATCAAATTCATAGATACAAACAAAACAAACAGATCTTTAAGTCGAGACAAACGTATAGATTAGTATATGTATAAACCGGACGAGTTATTGACATAATTTATTATTGTACAGACAAATTCGAAGTGTTTTAGCGGTCAAATGCAAAGTGAAAATAAAGGACTAGAAATTAAAGGTGCCACACGATCCAATGAAGTTTTGTGCTTAATAGACCTTAATATAAAAATACTTTCTAATGAATCAAGCATATTTTGATGTCTAACGTTTTTGAGAAGTTTCAATTTATTTTTTTCAATGTGGTGATTATTATCCCATATATGTTGTGCCACACATGATTTGTCCACCGTACCATATCGTAACTGTGCGAGGTGTTCACGAAATCTGGTGGCTATGTTTCTCCTAGTTTGACCCACGTATTTAAGATCGCAATCTTTGCAACTAATCTCATAAATACCGGACATTTCAGTGACTTTGTCTTTGTCTTTCGTTTTACCCAACAAGTCTGAAATAAAAGGAGACTTGTTTATGAGTAGATTGGAGACGGATTTGAAAAATAAAAATGGGTATTTCCCTAGAGTTTGGTTTCGTTATGTCGATGATGTTTTTGCAGTGTTTGACACAAATATATGTAAGGTTGAAGAATTTAATGAAAAACTAAATGAAAATTTGATTCAATAAAATTTACCCACGAAATAGAAATCAACAATAAACTTTCGTTCCTAGATGTACTAGTTATTAAAAATAAAAATAATGGCTCGCTTGAATTCGATGTCTATAGGAAGGAAACGGCTACTATTAGTTATATTCCTAACGACTCACATCATTCGTTTGCACAAAAAACGGCTACTTTAAATTTCTTGGTAAACAAATTGATTAAATTTCCGTTAAGTAAAAATAGATTTAATACAGAATTAAAATACATAAAAATGTGGCGAGATATAACGGTTACTCGGATGGTTTAATAGACAAATTTGTTAACAAACACAGAACAAAGAAAATGATATCTGAATGTACGACATTTAAGAAAGATAAAATAGAGAAAAAACTTGTGTGTTTACCTTATGAACCACGAATCACAAAGGGTTTGGAAAGTATTTTTAAGAAAGCTGATTTACATTTGACTTTTTCGACGAAAAGTAATTTAAAATTTTTTTTCGGTAATACGAAAGACAAATACAAAGTCAATGAAATGTCCGGTATTTATGAGATTAGTTGCAAAGATTGCGATCTTAAATACGTGGGTCAAACTAGGAGAAACATAGCCACCAGATTTCGTGAACATCTCGCACAGTTACGATATGGTACGTGCAGATTCTTTAAAAAAACTCGGTTCCTTTAAAGCTATTATCCGTATATCAGATAAGGGCTCATAAATCTGTCGACCAAGAGATTAAAAAGCAGGTCTTCGACCTCCTACTTTCACCACACAATAAACAAACGATCGGTCCTGGACGACAATTTTACTTCGGACTAGTTCGTTTACCCTGACGCGATATAAATACATGTAGCTAGTTGTTTAAGTTAGAATTTATTTTCCTCTGAAGATGTTGACTTTGTCAACGAACCAATCGTAAGGTCTCTGAAATAAGTGTTGTGGTGATTTGGGGTTTTCTCAAAGTGTACTTATTAGTGCTCATCACAGGTTCCAGTTTTCACATAGTGCATAATATAATGTTTCATTTTACATGGTTAATGTTTTAAACACTCACTAGTTATGGATTCTTCCACTCGAATTTTCATTTCTAATAGCTGCCTTTATCTTCTACTATTAATAATGATTGGATTAGTTACTTTTACCATAACATATATGCACCTTTCGTTGTCTGTAACCATCGTTGCTGAAGATTTAGATCACTCTTCACTTATACACCAATAAATTACAATGAATTATGTATGGTGCTTTGAATTTCAGACTTTATGTGTTATCTTAAGATTCACTATTCCTCCATTAACTGTATAAATCTGTAAAAAGTAGAATAAAGTAACCTAAATAATAATTTAAAGCAAGATATTTTGTTCGTCCAATGTATAAAACTATAAAGTATAATGTAATGTTTTATTTTACATGGTTAATGTTTCAGAAACTCACCAGTTATGGATTTTTCTTGTCAAGTTTTAATTTTTAATAGCTGCATTCTTCTGCTATTATTATTAATTATTGGGTTAATTACTTTTGCTGTAACATATGTGCAACATCTGTTGTCTATACCCAATATTGCTAAAGATTTATATCACTTTTCACTTATGCACCAATAAATTACAATGAAGTATGTATGGTACTTTGAATTTCAGACTTGCAATGTTATCTTAAAACTCATTAATATTTCATGAACTGCAGAAATCTGTAAAAAGTTGAATAAATTAACTTAAATAGTAATCTAAAGCAAGATATTTTGCTTGTCTAAAGTATAAAACTACCAGCCATAATGTGATGTTTCCTTTTATACGGTTAATGTTTCAAAAACTCACCAGTTATGGATGCTTCTAATCAAGTTTTCATTTCTACTAGTTGCCTTCTTCTTCTATCATTAATAATTATTGGACTAATTATTTGCATTGTAACATATATGTATCTTTCGTTGTCTGTAACCAATCTTGCTAAAAGTGTAGATCACTGTTCATTTGTACACCAATAAATTACAGTGAATTGAATTTCAGACTTTATGTGTTATCTTAAGATTAATTATTCAGCCATTAACTGTAAAGTCTGTAAAAAATTGAATTAGCTAGCCTATATAATAACTTGAAGAAAGCTATTTTGTTTGTCTAATGTAAACAACTACCAAGTATAATGTAGTATTTCGTTTTACACGGTTAATGTTTCAAAAGCTCACCAGTTATGGATTCTTCTAATCAAGTTTTTATTTCTAATAGCTGCCTTCTTCTTCTACTATTAATATTTATTGGATTAGTTACTTTTACCGTAACATATATGTACCTTTCGTTGTCTGTAACCATCTTTGCTGGAGATGTATACCACTTTTCACTTATTCACCAATAAATTACAATGAATTATGTATGGTGCTTTGAATTTCAGACTTTATGTGTTATCTTAAGATTCACTATTCCTCCATTAACTGTATAAACTACAAAGTATAATGTAATGTTTGATTTTACATGGTTAATGTTTTAAAAACTCACCAGTTTCTTTTTCTGGTCAAGTTTTAATTTCTAATAGCTGCCTTCTTCTGCTATTATTAATAATTATTGGGTTAATTACTTTTGCTGTAACATATGTGCAACTTCCGTTGTCTGTATCCATTATTACTAAAGATGTATATCACTTCTCACGCACAAATAAACTACAATAAAGTATGTATGGTACTTTGAATTTCAGACTTGAAATATGATATTAAAATTCATTAAACCTTTATGAACTGCAGAAATCTGTAAAAAGTTGAATAAATTAACTTAAATAGTAATCTTAAGCAAGATATTTTGCTTGTCTAATGTATAAAACTACCAACCGTAATGTGACGTTTCCTTTTATATGGTTAATGTTTCAAAAACTCACCAGTTATGCATGCTTCTAATAAACTTTTCATTTCTAATAGTTGCGTTCTTCTTCTATCATTAATAATTATTGGACTAATTGCTTTTATTGTAACGTATATGTATCTTTTGTTATCTGTAACCATTCTTGCTGAAAGTGTAGATCACTGTTCATTTGTACACCAATAAATTACAATGAATTATGTATGGTGCTTTTAATTTCAGACTTTAAATGTTATCAAAAAATGCATTATTCCTCCATTAACTGCAGAAGTCTGTAAAAAGTTGAATTAGCTAACCTAAATAATAATTTGAAGCAATACATTTTGTTCGTCTAATGTATAAAACTACAAAGTATAATGTAATGTATCATTTCACAGGGTTAATGTTTCAAAAACTCACCAGTTATGGATTTTTCTAGTCAAGTTTTAATTTATAATAGCTGCCTTGTCTGTACCCATTCTTGCTAAAGATGTAGATCACTTTTCACTTATACACCAATAAGTTAGAATGAATTATGTATGGTGCTTTGAATTTCAGACTTAAAATTTTATCCTAAAATTCATTACTCCTCCAACTGCAGAGATCTGTAAGAAGTTGAATAATTTAACCTAAATAATAATCATTTAAAAACCATTGAATTAAGTATGGTGCTTTGCACGGTTAAAGTTTCAAAAACTCACCAGTTATGGATTCTTCGAATCAAGTTTGATTTTTAATAGCTTCCTTCTTCTCCTATTATTAATATAATATAATAAAAATAAATAAAATATCAATCTTGTGGTTTTTTTTCTGGTTTTTTATATAATATGAAAGTCTTATATTCCACAACTTCTTTGCTTACTGATTACTATATATTTTTCTTTAGTGCCCCAGTCTTCTTCTTTCTTGCTTCGGTTTCTTGATATTTAAAAAATGGATCTTTTTGGGTTTCATGAAAATGTGTTTTCACCCCTTCTCCTATCATGTATGGAGTATCATTTCTGCGTACCCCCTGGCGTTGTGTTACTCCCAATGGCTTCCTGTCTATGATAACTTGTCTATTTCCAGTTTTATTAAAGTCGCGTGTGATCAGTTAAGACAACAATGTACCTAACTCCGCAGTGGGGGTGATATTGGTATTAAGCTTCTTTTCGCAAAAGCGTTAGGAACATCTTCCCATACTGTATCGCTGCTGGCATATTTAGGATCTGTAATTATCTTGATTATTTGTATTGTTTGTCTAGAGCTTTTGGGAATACGCCCACAACTTTCTTCACGTATCCATGTGGTAGCCTGTAGATGCCACACTTGTCTTTATCAGACCTTTGTAAAGTGAATGTTTCTTCTGACAGACGAACACCCTAGAGAATAGTCACTGTCTATAATGGAGATTTTAGGTTTATCCATACCGCTTACGATTTGGAGAATGAAGAAAAGCAGGAAAGTGAACGATGCCTAGCCCTCGAATACTCTAATAGCGTCGGCTTCGGAAAAGAACAAGAGTTGACCAAGGAAGGCCAGATAGGATAGACAAAAAATAGGGATCTCTCTTAAAACTAGTTGAAAAAAATCGAGTATCCAGCTAAGGTAACCCCGGGAACGCCAGTTCCCGTACTCACAAGCTATGAGCCCCTGGGGAATACATATAAAAACAAAATAAGCTCTCCGTGGCAGATATAGTGACAGTTTCAGACAGATCTGAGTTCTAGACATTTCTGAACCACACAATTAAGGCACCTGTGATTAAGACACCTTACAAACTGGCAGTGTTAAAAAGAACTAAATTTAAAATTCCTATTTACATGTTTTCAAGACGTTGGCCCGTGATTACTAACCAGATCACATACAAGTCATTAGCTAACGACGAAACGTTTTATGATGACAAATGTATAAGAATAAATAAAAGATTAAAACGTTATATACAAAAGCCACAGGTATGCATTTTTTAATCTTTCAGACCGTGGCACGCGTCTGGCAGTTTTAATATTTTTTTTACTCCAGCTTGTAACCAGTGTACTTAAATTATGAAATACGACCATCAAGCAATTAACAATAAAGACATCATATAACATAATATAAGAATAACTGTAACTGTAACATAATATAAGAATAACTGGCAAGTGTTACGTTGTCTTCAAAGCTGCATACACACATGCATTTAAATACAATTGGAATACATCTATACTCTAAATTGTGTAATATGCATGGACAAGCAAGCTCTGCTTATTTTCTATTGCAAAAAGTACAAATAAGCTTAACTATATATATATATATATATATATATATATATATATATATATATATATATATATATATATATATATATATATATATAGATATACAAATTGAGCAAGTATAAATGCTAACTTCAGCTACACAAACTAAATTATACTAATATACAAAACATAACCTATAAGAAAGTTGGGTATTTGTACCGTAGATTTATCATTCACATGCATGTTTGGACAAAATACCTATTTAATTACAAAAAGTTATAAAAAATTAACCACGCTACAACCTAATTTTTAAATTAGAAAATTATTTAAAAAATGGTTACTTTCCTTTAAAATAAGAATATATATATATATATATATATATATATATATATATATATATATATATATATATATATATATATATATATATATATATATATATATATATATATTGTAAAATTAATTCCACATTGCCAGCGATTTGAAACCAATGTTACAAATCGCTGCCTGAGTATTACAATGATGTACATTACAATATTAAAAAATCTGAATTGTCAGTACTACATAGTTCTACGAATCAAATGCTACAGATATAACCTTATAAAGCTTCAATAGCTATCGCCGAGCCTATTATGTTCATAGAAGACGATAAGTGTATGTTTAAAAATTATCATCGTAGAGTGACAAAGTTTTGTAGTCCACGTGGACTTTTATTATTACTAAAAAATTTGTTCTAAATGTTTCTATTTGAAAATTACTGGGTATGTTACACATACAACCTTCGTTTATTCAAGATATTTTGCTTTGGGTACTACATAAGTAGGCCAAGGAGATACGATGTCTCCAAAACTGTTTATCACCGTCCTGGAATATGTGTTCAAGAAGCTAGATTAAGACCAGAGAGGTTTAAAAATAGACGGCCAAATTCTATCAAACTTACGGTTTGCAGACGACATTGTCTTACTGGCTGACAACTTGGAAGATATTAGAGTGATGCTACAGGAACTTCAGGAAGCCTGTGCAACAGTAGGTCTAAAAATGAACATCGGAAAAACAAAATTTATGACAAACCTCGTCCCTAGTAACAACCTGATTATTAAAAACTCTGAGGTGGAATGGGTAGATAAATACACATATTTGGGCCATCAGATAAGCATATCCAAAGCCAACCAAACATGCAAGATAAACAGAAGAGTTATACACTCCTGAGCGGCTTACGGCAAATTTCGAGACGTTTTCAGAGGCGACCTTCCAGTATGCTTGAAAAGATAAGTTTTCAACCAATGTGTTCTACGGGTTATGACCTACGGCGCCGAAATACTAACCCTTACCAACGCTTCTGCTAAGAAACTAAAAGTAGCACAGCGCAAAATGGAGAGGTCGATGCTTGGCGTTTCGTACGTGACCACATTAGAAATGAAGAATTACGCAGAAGAACAGGAGTGACTGATGTTGTCGTACATGTGGCAAAACTCAAATGGAAGTGGACGGGAAATGTGGCTCGCATGCAAGAAGACAGGTGGACAAAACGACTACTTGAATGGAGACCCAGATCAGATAAAAGAGACAGAGGAAGACCACCAACTCGCTGGACAGACGACATTACAAAAAACTGGATTCGTAGCGCTCAAGACAGAAAATAATGGACTCAACTAGGGGAGGCCTATGTGTATGTTGTACCATAGTTGTTTTATTTTTTATCGATTCCATTTGCAGTGACGGTGGTGAATAGTGTTCGGAAGACTTGATTGGTGTTACATGTGGAGGTGTGGGAGCATATGTAGGGATGTGCAGGTGTGTATGCGGTGATTATAATGTGTAATATGGTAATGCGGGTGGGTTGTGTGTGCGTGGGTGTGAGTTTGTATGTGTGTGTGCGCGAGTGGGTGCGTGTGTGTATCTGTGTGTGTGTGTGCACGTGTGTGCGGGTTGTGTGTTCTATATATGCATGGAGTGGAAACGTAGGAAAGAAGAGGGGAGTGAATGAATTCTTGTGCTGGAGGGATGGATGGAGGAGAGGATTTGTAGATAAATGTCGTGTCGCCTGTCTGCGAACTGTGGGGGGTGGGTCAGTGAGAGGGAGTGGGGTAATATAGAACAGGGTAACACAGCATATTTTATACTAGTTTTATTGTTTTGTTGGCATATATTGTGTTTTCTTATTCATTCAGGGCACATACAAGTTATTAAACTTAGGTGCTCTGTTTGTTTTCTTTTGTATTCTGTATTATTTTTTACTGTTTGTAATTTTAATGTTTTGTAAATTGATGAATACTGAAATAAATTGAATATAAATTGAAAATATAGGACCCTGCATTAATTTGATACATATATCTAAATTGTAAATCTAAGGTTATGCGTAGCTCACACGCTACAATGTTAGTCTGTATAGCAAACAAGTCAATATCAGTTCTGTTGTTGTGTTTTATATTTTTTGAAATAAAGAATATGCAGACACTCTACCACAGAAAGGTCATAGTCTAGAAATACGAGACCAAAATTTAATTGGACATGATAAAGAAATGAATGCGAAATCTCAAGTCCAATCCAAGAGAAACATTATTTAGCGAGGAGCGGATGGGCAGAAAACCGGAGGAAGTGACCAAGAAGTTACTAGTATAAGTAATGAAATTGATCTACCATATGCTGGTCAAAATTATAAGAAAAAACCCACCCGTAAAAGGACTAGAAATGCGGACTAATGTGAATCTAATATAAGAAACGAAAATTTAGTAGAGGTTTAGAATATATATCGTCAAGGAAAAAGTTAAGATCAGCCAGAAAGATAGTAACAACAAAAAATTGCTTAGATAAATGTATTTATAAGTGCTCTAGAAAAATTAACGAAGAGGCTAGAAAACAAATTTTCACTGATTATTGAAAACTAAATGCTAATGAAAAAAGAACGTTTATTTTAAGTAAAACTGAGAAAACTAACCCAGAAAGAAGAAGAAGGGGGAAAAATACTATGAATTCTAAAAAATCAGATAGCTTTAGATACTTTCTTACCTTACATAATGATAGAATTCAGTTATGCGAACTCTTCTATTGTAGAACATTAAACATAATCAGAAACCTATAAATACTGTTCCATGATTCAACGGACATACATACACTTGGAAAGGGTAACCAAGAAAAACACAAAAAAATATATGCTGCATAGGAAGAAGAAAATTTGGTTAGACAACATATTTACATGTTCCCAATGTTGAAGGTCATTACTGTCGGGCAGATACTAGAAGACAGTATATTGGAGGGACTTTATCATTACGAAAAACTTATGATTTATATGAAGACTTTTCCAGGAAAGAGGGGTTTGCTCCTCTTAAAATATATATCTATTGCAAAATCTTCTGTAATGAGTTTCCATAAACCTTTTAAAGAATTGTGTAATATATGTGCCAAGGTACACGTTAGAATCAAAAAACAAACACTAGATGACAAAAAGAGGAAAGGATATAGAAAACATAAAGAAAAAACATATTGACGAAAACTGGGAAAAATAAGGACATTGAAAGCGGCAAAGCAATTTTGTGCTTCGCTCTTGAGAAGGTTCAAACCTGTCATAAAGATAAGGTCGAGAATTTTTTATAAAAGCAAGCTGAACGTATATAATAATGACAGGACATATCTAAGTTAATAGCAGTAAAATGGTATATTTCGCAATTTCTTCTGAGGCACTCGATGGAAGATATGGAAACGATAGTTCTAATGCAGGAAACGATAGTGCTAAAGCACGAGACAAAATTTTGAATCGAGTTGGTAAAGACTTTCTTCTCTTGGAAGAACTTATTATGTGGAGTGATTGCTGCGTTTCTCACAACCACAATAATTTGATGAGCTTTGCCATTGCGCATGTTCTGCAAATAAGTTTCAATTTATAAAACGTTGTAATGAAGTTTTCTGTCCCTGGCCACTCTTCTCTCCAGGAAGAAGATTGTGTCCATAGCACGATAGAACGCAGTTTAAGAAAATCAGAATATTTTCCACCCTTTCATTACTAAAGGTATTGTCGAAGGTAAACTCAAGAAAACCCTAATCATCCCTTCAAATGAAGCTATAGGATTTTCTTGATTTTAGCTGCTATTGGTCTAAACTAAAATATAACCTGATTCCATTTTTAAATGTTGTTTCCATAGAGTTAAGTTACTCGTTCTATGACATTGGTTATAGAGAATCAATTTCGCACAACGAACCTATCTGTCAGTATTAGACAACGAGGTGTTCGAAAATAACGTCGAGTAACGGGAGAGAAATTTTCTCCACACATCACAAAGAACAAAATAAAACAAAATAAATTATTTAAGTTTTATGTATGTAGGTATGTAACTTATAGATTATATTTCGTTCCTCTTTTAAGTTACAAGAATGTATGTTGTTTTAGTTTTGAATATGTTATTTCATATGATAAATATTTTTTTGCTGTTTTGTATATAAACATATTATTTTTAAGGCATTTTTATGCTAAGCTAATGACAAAGACTGTATCAATGTAATATCTACAAAATCGGTAAGTCAAAATCTGTAACATCAATTTTATGTTTCATATTTTTGTTTCACAAAACCATGTGCTACTAAGGCAGCGAAATGTGGAGTATTTTAATAAAGAATATTAAAAAATCACTAATTACGAAGTCACTATGGTAAAGATCTGTAAAAATGTTTTCCAGATACGCGCACTTAGGGCGTCTACAAAGCAGACTTATAAGTCGCCTAATAATATTAAAAAATAACGTTAAAAAAATTGGCCGTCACCATTTCCCTTTCGAAAGTCTGAATAAATTTGTTGCGTAGCCAGTTTTTGAGATAAATACTGGATAACATTTAGCAAAATTGTAATTTTAAAACAATCAAAACTCTTTTAACAGTATCTTGCACGCCATATACTACCTTTCCACCCCGAATCACTTGGTAGCTTGGTTGTGTAGTTTACATTGCCTTTATTAAAACTAAATAATTGAAGTAAATTTCAAGACGCAGACTTATCACGGGACGCGCTCGTCTAGTTCACGGACAGATCCCCGTGGGGAGAGTGGGACGGGGGAAGGCGTTTATTCGGAAGGACCGAGAGTAAGTCACAGCATTTTACTCGGAGCACATGTAACGGTCTTTCAGGCCGAAATGTACGCCATCTTGTACTGCGTGCGAAAGAACAAGAGGAGAGGCTACACCAACAAGCGGATCCTCATAGCCACAGACAGCCAGGCAGCCCTTAAGGCCCTAAGTAGCCCACGGCTAAATTCCAGACTGGTAAGTGAATACCGAGACGAGACGAGCGACCTGGCTGGGCAGAATCAGATCACTCTCATCTGGGTGCCGGTTCACTTGGGGGTCAAAGGCAATGAAGAAACTGACAGTATCGCGAAGAAAGGGTCAGCAGAATTATTTATGGCACTAGAACCGGTCCTGGGCGTGACGAAGAGCACTGTCAGGGGATCCATTAAGTCCTGGGTCAGAAACGAACATAAGGTGTACTGGGCAGACTGTCCAGGGCTCAGGCATTGGAAGTCAGTAACTGAGAAACCCAGTTCAAAGAGAGCTGTGGAGCTGCTAAATCTTAGCAGAGGACAGCTCAGGAACATAACAGGACTCTTGACGGGACACATGGCCGTGGAGCAACATCTCCATCGAATGGGGCGGTTCGAGGGGGACCTGGCATGTAGACTCTGCGGCGAGGGGGGAGGAATCAGCCCGGCACATCTTGTGCGAGTGTAAATCTCTGGACCGCAAAGGACAACTGATCTACGGACAGCCTAGACCGGAGACAGAGGAGTATAAAACTTCACCCTACCAATTGCTGTGCAGACTAGTTCAAGGCAACAGGGATTTTGGTATGGGTGGAGTAGAAAAGACGAAGGGCATGCACAATAAGCCAAAGGCTGCGGTGCTATCTGGGCAGCAAAGACGCGGACGAGCCCTAAGGAAAAAAAACCTTAAGTTGGTATAACAAGAAATCAATGCAGATCAATCAGAGAAAGTAACAAAGTACTGATTTCGTTAGAAACAATTTTGAAATAGTGACGGTTATTGATTGCCAAAGATATATTATAACATAGCGTCAATTTTAAGCTATGCACGTCTTTGCTTTTACTATTAGAATGTGCTACCCAGAACAATGTTGTTAGCATAACGTCTTTTTAATTGTCTGCAAAAATTGATTTCATAGAAAGAAAGCAAGACTGAAATTTGGTGGGGTTGAATTGTACAAGACTTCTACTTCCCCAGTCTAATATTTTTTGGAGATCCACGGAGGCAGAACCCTCCATGAGTCTGCGACCCTCATCTAATTGGGTGAAAAAATTTAAGGAAAAGTCTAGAAAAGAATCAGCCCAGCACATCTTGTGTGAGTGTAAAGCTCTGGACCGCAAAGGACAACTGATCTACGGACAGCCCAGACCTAGCAATATAAAACTTCACCCTACCAATTGCTGTGCAGACTAGTTCAAGGCACAGGGATTTTGTGATGGGTGGAGTAGAAAAGACAAAGGGCATGCACATAAAGCCAAAAGCCAATTTCCGAATAAGGGAAAAGCCTAAAAAGAGTTAAAAATAAAGGTTTCCACGTTTTATGTATATGGAATTACAAAAAAGAGAAATAATTGCGAAAATTCAATTTCATCAGAAATATATAATACTGTTTGATGTTGAAGGTAAACTCTTAGTTATTACAAAATTGTAGATTCAAAATAAATAAATTAATAATGTTTAAAAAAAAAAGGTTGGGATAATATGCAGCACTAAGATTTGATCCCTCTTATAGTACCAAATAAAAAAGTTATTCGACATTCTACAACTAGAAAGGAACCCTTTTCTGGCAGAGGTGCTTCAACTTAGGTCGTATGGTAAATTACTACTTCAGGATGCGACATGTCAAACAGTACCAAAATTGCTACGCAGCTGGACAGTAAAACTGGAAAGGCTCCATGTACCGTAAATTTTACACTATTATATTAAATAGTTGATGGATGATAAGTAGTAGAAACACGGATATTAACTTAAAGGTTGTATTAATGGTGGCTTCTTTGAACAGACAAATCCTTAAATATTTTAGTTTTGTTGTTAAACGAAAACGTGGACAAAGTATATCATACTTTCGAATGGTTTCTAAAAGGTGGCCGGGTGGCCTATCTAAAGTTGCAGGAGGTCAACTATAAAATGGGTCCTTTTTTTGGGAATTCTGTTAGATATGATCCGGTCAGCTTCCCAATGTGTATCAACAAAAAGCTGTGTCGATTATACAAAAATTAACACAGGTCCTATAAAAACTACAACAAAGCTAAATATTGTTATTTTGTGACTGTTATTAACCTTGCCCGATTCAAATGGGAATTACATATCTAGAATAAAAAATAGATAACATATTGGAATTTAAATGATTCTGAGATATGACGAGCACAGACACTTTTTTAGATGATTTAAAAAAACACCCGGTTGCGACTTCGTCATTAGTGCAATTTTCTTATTAATTTGCAAGTAAACACCTATTATCTAGTTACTGTACACATAGAAAGTAGTCTCTGTTCTATTTTATATCATATTTTTAACAGTAGCAGGAATAAAAACTAAATCGAATCGTTATGATATATCTATAAGTAAATCCCAATGATGCATATATTGCTGCAATCTGTGCCATGCTTACTACTTCGGTGTTTATCCGTGATATATAACCCAATTTTGCTGAAGCTGTAGATAGATAACTTGTTCTAAGAATCACATTTGTTCAAACGATTCATCTATAGTGCTTTGCATTCCAAACTACAGCTGCTGGTAATTCAAAAAAAATTGGGTTCTTTGCTCCAATTATTGCAATAATCTGTAACAAGTTATAAATAGGTTACTTGAAAAAATGACACAAAAAAAAATTCAAAATACATAACACTCTTTAGCATTATGTTATGGCTGCAGTAAGCTAGTTTATTTCCCTAAAAGTCACCAGTTAGACATTTTTGTGTTGAAGTGGTCTTTTTTATGTAGAAAACTAGTCTTTATGGGGGTGATCTTGGGAGCCAATGTCAAATGATTGTGTCCGTTTCTCGTTTCCTTTTCTTTAAAGCTTTATATTTTTACGCTTTCAATCATGGTAGCTTCTAGATGTTGATTTTCTTAAAAGTTCCTGTGTTGAAGGGGCTTTTTTATTTGGTAAAAACTAGTCCTCAGGGAATTGATCTTGGGTGTCAATGTCAAAATAACGTATCCGTTTCTCGTTTCTTTTAAGCTTTATATTTTCTCAGTTTCAATTTCGGAAGCTTCTAGATGTTATTTTTCTCACAAATTCTCGTGTTGGAGTGGCCTTCTTTATGCAGAACACCAGTCTTAATGGAGATGATCTTGCGTGCCCATGTTTGTGTTTCTTTAACGCTTTATGTTTTTTCAGTTTTAATCTTGGAAGCTTCTAGATGTTTTTTTTTCTTACAACTTATTCCTGTTTTCGAATTTTTCTATTTCAGTCCACCCATAATAATACACAGAAACGAAAAACAGTTTGTCTCTGCTCAATTCGTTAGCTTTAATGTTTTTATACAATACGATGCCGATCCCTTTTCAACCCATGTGGCGCAGATAATTTTCGCAAGTATTGTGGATGATTTTTACCTTCAGCTTTCGTCTACATTAGGATGTACAGTTAATTTGTATTAAAACTTTAATAAACCTTTACACCCAAAAATAGGAGGCTTTAAGAATTGGCATGGAATTTGTTACTCGGGTATTAAGAGCGCGGTATGTTCTGCCCTCTATGAATCAGAAAATATTGAAGCCACTGCACCTTAATTTTCCATCAGGTTGCTTGCTCTATATTTTGTTTATAAATTAGCAGTCGGCTTTAAACCTGTCCTATTTGTGAATTATTTCTTCAGGTTTGTAAATATTGACATAATAATTTTTGTGGGGGCTGTTGTCAAAAATGCAAAGTTCACATTTTTTCCCTTAGGGCTCGTCCGCGTCTTGTCGCCCCGATAGCACCGCAGCTTTTGGCTTATTGTGCATGCCCTTTGTCTTTTCTACTTCACTCATTCCAAAATCCCTGTCCCTTGAACTAGTCTGCACAACAATTGGTAGGGTGAAGTTTTATATTGCTCTGTCTCCGGTCTAGACTGTCCGTATATCAGTCGTCTTTTGCGGTCCAGAAATTTACACTCGCACAAGATGTGCTGGGCTGATTCTCCTTCTAGACTTTTCCTTAATTTTTTTCTTTGATTCTGTGAAGTCAATTTTTGCAGGCAGTTAAAAAAAACGTTATGCTAACAACATTGTTCTGGAGAACACATTCTAATAGTAAAAGCAAAGACGTGCATAGCTTAAAATTGTCGCTACGTTATAATATATCTTTGGCAATCAATAACCGTCGCTATTTCAAAATTGTTTTTAACGAAATCAGTACTTTGTTACTTTCTCTGATTGATCTGCATTGATTTCTTGTTATACCAACTTAAGTTTTTTCCCTTGGGGCTCGTCCGCGTCTTTGCTGCCCAGATAGCACCGCAGCCTTTGGCTTATTGTGCATGCCCTTTGTCTTTTCCACTCCACCCATACCAAAATCCCTGTGTCTTGAACTAGTCTGCACAGCAACTGGTACGGTGAAGTTTTATATTCCTCTGTCTCCGGTCTAGGCTATCCGTAGATCACTTGTCCTTTGCGGTCCAGAGCTTTACACTCGCACAAGATGTGCCGGACTGATTCCTCCCCCTCGCCGCAGAGTCTGCATGCCAGGTCCCCCTCGAACCGCCCCATTGGATGGAGATGTTGCTCCACGGCCATGTGTCCCGTCAAGAGTCCTGTTATGTTCCTGAGCTGTCCTCTGCTAAGATTTAGCAGCTCCACAGCTCTCTTTGAACTGGGTTTCTCAATTACTGACTTCCCATGCCTGAGACCTGGACAGTCTGTCCAGTACACCTTATGTTCGTTTCTGACCCAGGACTTAATGGATCCCCTGGCAGTGCTCTTCGTCACGCCCAGGACCGGTTCCCATAAATGGTTCTGCTGACCCTCTCTTCGCGACACTCTCAGCTTCTTCATTGCCTTTGACCCCGAGTGACCCGGCACCCAGATGAGGGTGACCTCGTTATGCCCAGCCAGGTCGCTCGTCTCGTCTCGGCATTCACTTACCAGCCTGGCAGTTAGTCGTGGGCTACTTACGGCCTTAAGGGCTGCCTGGCTGTCTGTGGCTATGATGATCCGCTTGTTGGTGTAGCCCCTCCTCTTGTTCTCTCGCACGCAGTGCAAGATGGCGTACATTTCGGCCTGAGAGACCGTTTCATGAGCTCCGAGGAAAATACTGTGACTTACCCTCCGTCCTTCCGAATAAACGCGTGTCCCATCCCACGCTCCCCGCCGGATCCGTCCCGTGGTAGGCCCAGCGTTTCCCCCCGCCATGCCTCGCGGTCGGGGATTTCCACTGTAAGAGTGTTTTCCCCGCAGGTTCGCAGGCTCTATCATTGCAGGCTAGTCTGTATAGTCCTCGCCTGACCTCCCCATGATAAATAATTGTAGATGGCAGATCTAGCAACACCTCGATGTGGGCTATTGGGGTTGAAGTCAAGGTCCCTGTGATGCCGAGGCAAGCCATCCTATGGATCTTGCCTAGTTTTTGTTTGGCACCGGATTATGACACCTTAGGCCACCAGGTCAGTGCCGCGTATGCTAACGATGGTTTGACCACCCTTGTCTACAGCCAGTGGACCATACTAGGTCTTAGTGCCCAAGTTTTTCCATATAGCCGCCTAGTGACGGCTAGGGTCATAACTACCTTACGCAGTATTTTTTCCACCTGACCATTCCAGGTTAGCTTAGAGTTCAATACGACCCCAAGATGTTTTACCTCCCTGGCCATTGGGATGTTTGTACCGTATAGAGTAAGAGTTATGTGGCTCTCCCACATCCTCTTCTTTGTAAACGGTATGACGGTTGCTTTCTCGGGGCTCAATTCGAGCCCTTGGCCAACCGTCCACCTTTCCACCACTTTCAGTGCTGTCTGCATGCGCTCTCACACTGACTGTGTAACCTTTCCTCGGACTATGATGACAATTTCGTCCATATAGCCCTGTGCCTCGTACCCCCCTTCCGAGAGCCACCCTAGCAGGCCGTCCACGACTAGGCACCAGAGCAGGGTAGACAGAACGCTCCCCTGCGGACACCCGTCTGCGACCCCCGCCAGCAGAGTCCCTCTCGGAGGTCAGGTGAACACCGTCCTGTCCCTGAGCATGGAGACGATTCACCTGCAGCAGGTCTCGTCTATTCCCCCTCACAACATTTGTCAGTGTTTCATTAGAAGTGGTATCATGAAGTGCCGCTCTCGAGTAGCATCCAGGTGAGGTTGTTAGACAGAGTGGGTCTTAATATCCAGGTGTAATCCACCACAAGAGATCGTAGTCCCCGTCCTGGTTCGTCTGGACCCGATACCCTCCAGTGATTGCCTAAATTTCACCCAACAAATCCAGCTCCCCACAGGAGACGATATTTTTTAGGGGAAAAGTTGGTCTGACAGGTGTACTGCTATCTGAGTATAGACGTTTGCCAGTCTCGAAGCTTAAAATGAGATTACCTCTCTCAGAGTTCGTCTGGGCACGACATCTGTCAGTGTTTGACGCGAGGCAGTATGAAGTCCCGCACCTGAGCAGCATCAAAATGAGGTTGTTTGCTTGTTTCGAAGCTCACAGAAGAGGCCTCAATCTCCAGTTCTAATCCACCACTAGAGATCTCAGCTCTTCTCCAAGTTCCTCTAGAGCCGACACCCACCAGTGCTAGACTCGAGGCGACATCCACTGTAGTCCCGCTTCCGAGCTTCCCAAAATGAGGTCGTCCGTCCGTTTCGAAGCACACCATGGCGGCCTCAAACTCCGGGTGTATACCACTCATCAGAGATCTCAATCCAGTCCGGGTCGCCTGGACACACGCCACCCGCCAGCGCTCAACCCAAGGCGGTATCATCTGAAACCCCGCTCCCGAGTGGCAATCAAGTGAGATCAATTGTTTTTTTTCTAAGCTCACAGTGGAGGGTTTAAACTCCGGGTGCATATTACTCCCCAGAGATATCCGTTAGTCGCCTTGTACGACAGGCAGGAGTTACCTTGGGCCTATTCTTTTAGTTCGTCCCCGGACCCACAGGGGACTAGATGTTAGTAAAACTTGCTTTCCAGGTTTAATGATGACCGAAAGTGCTCCAGTCTTAAGGTTTCAACCTATTTTGAAATTATTCTTAAGTATTCAGAAAATGTTGCGAACCATGTTCTCTACGGCCTCAATACACCTTTTCCTTGGAGTGAGTAATAGAAAAGAATGGATTCAGTTGTCCACCAGTATCAATATTCACACAATCTTAGTTTCTTTGTGAAAGTTCTACATTTATTAAATAAGCATAGATGCCAGAGTGTCAAAATATCGTAATCTTTGGTATATGGTATACACCATAGCAATGAAAATGGTTCCAAAATTTTATGATTGCTGATGTCATCTAGCTGCGTTAATTGCAAAAGTGGTGTACTAAACAAATGTGTCCTGGGTTTCCACCCGTATTTTTTTCAAAGTAAAAGCTGCAAGCAGTGTGTTTATTGTTTAATAATTCTTTAATATACAGGAAGTCGAGAAAGCAAGAAGGTTATAAAATACAGCATTAGAGTGTGCTCTTTTGATCACGTATAGCATGCAAAACTTTCTTTCGTCTATTTTTGCATACCTTTCAACCTACAGGAAATCTGTTCAGCAAGAATCAGACGTAATTATTGAAGTAGAAATTTTTTTCAGGTAACTGAGATATTAGCTATTACCACCATCGCTTTGTGAACATATCCATGAGATCACATTTATAATCAGATTACTACTTATACATAGTCTTAAATGTCTGAAAATCGAAAAAGTGTTGAAAAAAAATGTCAAAACATGTAAGAAGGCTGATTTGCGCAGAAAAAAAATTGTGTCTGTCTGTATGTTAATTTCCAGGATAACTTTCGTAAGGATTAAGCTATCGACTTAAAATTTTGTGCACAGATCGTAGTCCACCAGAAAACAGTTCAGATTGTTTTTGAGCGCAATCGCTTCAGGAGAGGCATGAGGTATATGGGGTTAACCCTCAGAACCTTTAGCCCCCACCTGAGACCGGCGGGACCCGACTTTCGTTAGTACCTGACTCAAGACGGTTGAATATGGCACACCCGCCTTGAGCAGTCGACTGAGCTGTCTCTTTGCGGATCCAGGCAGTCGTTGTTTTTTCCTCTGCTCCTCCGTGTGGCGCACGGAAGACTTTAGACTTTAGAAGCTCCCGCTCCTCATCGGAAGACGGAGATGTGGAGGATAGGGACAGGATGGCCCACGTCCCCCCTCCATTGGTTTGGCGGTAAGAGAGGGGACAGCCCCCATCTCTACATTCATGGGTTCTCCAGTTGCCTGGAGATCGAGAATATTATTACCCATCTCGTTTGGGCCTGTGTCTGTCCTGTCAATGTTTGATCCCACGAGTAGCAAGGGAAAATTGTGGTCAATCTCCATGGAAGAGCCCCGCATCCCATGGAGAGGCATTTATACACAGGGAGGTCGCCCGGTTTCCCTGGGGAGGATTACGTTAGAGGCAGAATTACCAACCTGCCAATGCCCGGCTATATTGGCCAAAAGCATCATCGCTTCGGCACCAACCCGCCGATGACCTTGCGATGTGGGTTTTTTATAGAGGTATCTCCTCGCAATGCCGGCCAATTAAGGCAAGCATTCCCGGCCCTCCTAAGACATGACTAGGTAGGGTTACGGTATTACACCCCTCCTCCTTTCTCAGCCGGGCTCGGGACCGTCCATGGCGGAGTTTTGGGTTAGGTAAGACTAAGTTTTATAAACTTAGTTACTAGACACAATTAGCACGACAATTTAACGTAGCTATACAGACTGTTCCTTAATGATATACGAATATTTAAAGGTGTGAAATTACATGAAAAATTTATTATAGTTTTGATAGTTTGATTTATAAACTATGGTACAAAAATGTTCTGATAGGAAAATACGGGGTTTAAAGTTTTAGGGCTGGAAATTAATTAATATTTTCGAAACCGTTTCAGATATTTAATGATATTTAGTACGGACAGACAGCTAATAAATATGCATTCTTTGCACTAGAAACATAATTTTCAGCTTTAGCAGTGGCATGCGTATGGGCAGTGATTTAGATTCATTTGAATAAAAAATGGTACGTCAATCGCCAATGATTTTTTTCAGCTAAACATTTTTTTGAGTTCTTTGTTCAATTTGAAGCATAAGAGCTTTCTTAACTTGTTCTACTACTATGCGCTGTTTTTGAGTAAAAAAATAAAAACTGTTATATTCTCCTAGAAAATCAATGTAGGTAAATATTGTGAAATACAGTTATTACTTTTCATAAATTAGCATTTTATTTATCCTAACATTTTTTCATGCAGCACACCCAAAAATCTTAGGCACCAGCCGCCACTGTATAACATCATTCTCTTCTTTAGGATCTTTTCCAGAATCTTAGCAATATTAGACAGTAATGATGTACGCCGATAATTTCCCATTAATATCCTATCTCTAGATTTAAAAACCGGTATAATAATGGCTTTCTTCGGACATCTAGAAACTATTCCGTTCTCCAAACATTTACTAAAAAGAATGGTTAGTGGTTTTTCTAAAAATGTAATGTTTAATATTGTGGAGCCTATTGCCATCTATTCCAGGAGATGCACCAGTCCTCAAGTCCCTTACCGCTTTTTTACATCTGCCTCACTTATAGAGAGCAGCACAAAAGAACCTGACTGACTCCTGCCAGCATACCTTTTCCCCGCCTTATTCTTTGTTTATTTTTTCGCTATCTGATCTCTACTTTTAATGTCTGCATTATTTTCTCTAAACTTTTTTATTTGTGCTAGACTTATTTTGTACCCCGCCCTGCTATTTACGCACTTCCAGAGACCAGCAGAATCACATGCATTTATATCTACCAGATACGTATGCTAACGTTAACACCGAGATATAAGGACTCGGTACTCGCGCGTGACGTCACCACGGGTAGGTATCGCGGTAGCCTGCTAAACCATATGAACCGCTCCATCTATCATGATTTACGTTGCTTTAGCCTTAAAAGACACTTACTCTGAAAACTTTTAAAGGGCACCCCATTCGATTTTATTATGGAAAAGCGAAGTTTCAAACCAAAAACCATTTTAAAAAGAATACGGTCTATTTGGTCATTAATTTGCGGCTTTTAGACGGCTTGGCCAACCGATCATTAGATTTTCCACAATAATTTTTAAGAAGAGTATTTACTGTGCAGGTTATGACAATTTTTGCTATATGTATGAATATTACATTTATGATCGACAGACAGTTGCCGGTTATCTGAAAGAAATTTTACAATATAGTGGCTTAGAAATGCACGTTTATTATGAACTGTTAAGAAAGTTTCCTCAAATTCATCCAAAATTTTGTTAAATATTATATACGCATATAAAACCATTCGTACGATAACGTCTTGGGGATAAAGCAATTTTCCCCGGCTTAAACTTTTAATCACGGAGAAATTATCTTCAACAATGATTTCATCATTATAAATGATATTTTCCGTACATATTTTACACTGAATTCTTTTTCGCGCAATATAACAACAGTAACCTGCTAAATAAGTGATTACTGGAATATCATCACTGACATCGTCTACGTCGGTTTCAGCTACCACAACTTCAGGATTAAATGAATGGTTTTCTTCAATTTCGTCAGGGACATAAATATTTTCACAAAACTGCTTAATTTGAATATTGCCGAAGGTACGCGATTTTAGAGTTAATAATGATTGAATACTGAGCCTTTTTTCTGATTCATACAGCTGCCGCAAAGAAATATGATATTGTCCACCCGCAAGTTGCCTATAGCGACCAAACGTATTTTCTAAATCGTCTGTTTGAAATTTGCCTAATAAGATATAGTTCACTGAAACAATGCTGTATAACTTCTATCATTCCATACAGTGTGTGCGTTAATGTTGTATGAGTTTGAGTACTCAATTTATTAGAAAAAGGCTTCATTTATATTATTAGAAGTAAATGGTGTCTTTAAACCAAGTTAAATGTCATTTCGGACAATTTGTATTTCGCAGCCACGCAAAAATGTTTCAACTTGTAAGTCAGTAGTTATTATTACAGAATATGTTATTACAGGCCCAGGAGAATATTTTAATTTAAAAAATGTAACTCTCTGATCGTCACAAATTTTAAACCAAACTTCGGGTAGATGAAACAAGTTTAAAACTGCAAGAAACTCTTTAAAATTAGTGTACATAAATTTTTTTTGCAAAGATTCAAATTTAACTTCACTATTTCTAATTGCCTTGTCAAAATTCTCATTTTCCAGTTCTTGGACTTTTTCATCGCGACTTCGGCGCAATTGAACAGTTTGTGATAAATAAGAAGGGCAATTGGGGAGTTGTGAGGGTACATCATTACGTTTATAGTCTGGGAATTTTTCAAATTTGAGGTTATGGTCAGACCGGTTTGTGAATCCGTTGCAATAGCAGAATTTATTATATTTTCTTTAACAAAATGCAACTCACAGACTCTGCTGGACTTCGTTGGCGAAAAATTCTCCCGGTGAACAGCTGTAACCAATTTAGCAGACATGGCGACGTCCGTTGGAAAACGAAACAAGTGTGCCTTAGGTCCATTTTTATAATTTCCGTGACATCGCGGCACACAACACGAATACGGCATTGTTAATATACCGGTAACACTGCTAAAATGCACCACAACACAAGAATGTCACACAAATTCTCACTATCTCCAGCAAAAAGGGAGAAAACACACGAAATATAAACAAAACAGCACATTGACACGGCGTATAAGCGGAAATACCTCGCTGTGCTTACGTCACGCGATCATTACGTCAGAGAGCCGGGTCCTTATATCTCGGTGTTGTTGATACTAATCATTTTTATAACGCCTTACCAGATGGGTATGTTTATTCTATAGGTTTTGTATTCCTGTATGAACAGCATGTCATTATAATTTGCTGTTACGCTTCTCTACAACTTATTTCTCGATCTATTCTTTCCTTTTTATGGCACTGCGTTTTCTCTTTGAAGTTGTTTCTTTATCAACTAAAAGTATTAGCCTGTTAACAAAATATTCTGTAGCCTCTTCCATATCGCCTGCCGTCTCCACCGCATCCTACAGTTCTTCACCCAAAGTCTTTTTCATTCTTGTATAATCAATATAATTCTTCTTAATGTCAAATTTAAGATTATTTTCTCTTTCAGAAATTTAACTTAACGAATAATAAGAAAGAAACAAAATGTGTGATTCCTCCAAAATATAAAATTATGTTTAGCGCATTGTTGTGCTTCACATATGATCTTACAATGGTACACAAACTACTTGCTGTTAAAATTTAAATTATCCTCCTACTCACAGCAAAAATAAAAGCTAAAGCGAACTGTTTCCTTATATTAGCTGAATCTCAGCCGTCTCTACCATGCTTACTACTTTCTTGTTTATCCACACTATGTAACCCTCTTTAATGAAGATGTAATTAACTCGTAATTTAAAAATGATAATGTTATGAAAATTTTCATAAATTTCATAATTAGTTTTTCCCAATAACTGCAAAAATCTGTAAAAGATATAAATCACTGAACTTAAAGAATACTAAATAAGAAACAAAAGGTTTGTGTTTCCCAAAATATAAAGTATATAAAAGTATATACTCTTAAGTGTATTGTTGTGTTTAACATAAGAAGACTTATTGCTTTAAAACTCACCAGTTATAAATTCCTGGATGCAAGTAGTCCTTTTTTATTAGGACGGTAGTTTTTTCTTGCATCCAACTACGATCTTTGTAGCAGTCTGCAAATGCTTCACTTGCTTTATTGGGGCTTTCGCAGAATAATATTTATTTTGGCAGCCGGACCATCTAGGGAATTATCACTAGTTAATATGGAGATTTCTTCATTCAAGATGTTAATCCATTTGGGTTGCGATTTAGAGAATAAAGACAAGCAGTAAAGTGAACGATGCCTAGCTTTCGACTACTCTAATTGCGTCGGCTTCGGAAAAGAACAAGAGTTGGCCAAGGGAGGCCAGATAGGATAGATTAAAGAGAGGGATCTCACCTAAGGCTAGTTGAAGAAAAGTGAGAATCCAGCCAAGGTATCCCCGGGATCGCCGCTTTCCGTACTCATAAGATGTGAGCCCCTAGGGACAGTCATATAAGATCAAAAGAGCCCCTCCCCCGTGTTCTGGACCAGTATGCATCAAACACGTAAGGCACCTCTGGTGAAGACAACTTATAGAATCATTTAGAAAGGCTTGTGTTCTTGAATTAAGCAAAAAATCGACGACGAGCGTGAAATTTATTTTGCGGATAGCATAAGACTACAAAATCCCTTACAGGAGTATTTTAGTTTAATGTGATTAATTAATCAGAGGATAAGCTATACCGTTTGCAAAACCAAAGGGTTATAAAAATACAGCTTAGAGTGTGCTCTTTATAGTCCCTTATAACATGCAAAACATTCCTTGGTTTACTCTTTGTATATCCTCCAAGCTACAGGATAGTTGTTCACTAAGAGTCAGACGTTGTTACTGAAATAGAACATTACTTAAGAAAGCGAGGACATTTCTTATTTCCAACATCTCTTTGTGAACATCTATAGAACAGTCTTATAATCATATTACTATATCCACATAGACTTAAACGTTTAAAAATGGGGAAAAAACGTTTAGTCCAGACGCCGGTAAAGTGTCAAAACATGTAAAAAGACCTGATTTCGGAAGGAAACACATTTTTGTCTGTCTGTATGTTAACTCCCACGATAACATTCGAAGAGATTTAGCTATTAACATGAAATATTGTGCACGAATAGTAGTCCACCAACGAACAGTGCAGGTTGTTTATGAGCGGAATCGTTCTAGGAGAAGGGTGAGGAATAGTTAAATCTTTGAAATTTGTAGTTTAACGTTGAAAATCTAGTAATACGTCCCTTAATTTGATTTTTTGAGAACACAAATTCCACTATTGCGACGGACCTGATACTGTCTCATGAAATTCAAATGGGTGCTGATTAGGAGGGAAAAATATTAATTATTTTGTAATCGAGCCATTGACATTAAATTTGGTACAAATATGTTTAAGTGGGTAGTTGATTATTTGTGAGAAAAATCGGTTCATAAGACGGGATAGATTACCGAAAATTGACACTTTTCAATTAAAAGTCGAGTAATATATCATTTGAGAAACAGAAATATGAACAATAGTAAATATCTTATATTTCCTTACTAAATTCAAGCCTAAGTCAAATCTTTGAAATTGGTAGTTTAACGTTGAAAATCTAGTAGTACGTCCTTTCATGAAATTTTTTGAGGAGATAAATTCCAATATTGCGACAGTCCTGATATTTTCTCATGAAATTGAAATAGGCGTTGTATATTAACGGAAAAATATCAATTACTTTGTAATTAAGTTGGTAACATCAAATTTGGAACTAATCCGTTCAGTGGCTAGTCCATTATTTGTGACAAAAATTGCTGCATAAGAAGGAAAAGAAACGTGGAGTTGATTACCGAAAATTGACACTTTTTCATTAAGACTCGAGTAATATTTCTTTTTATAAGTCTTTTGGAGAAGAGTATATTATTACAGCGGTGTTGAAGTTCTGGCTTAATTTGCAGCACCATTTTTTTATGCGAATTAACTGGTTTAAAACAATAAAATCACCATGATCAAATGTATATTCTATTTTATTAGTTGCTGCAGTATAATAAGAATATTTTACTAAAATAGAAAGTTGTTAGTTAGTAAACACCTTTTACAAATAACTTTATGTCTTAATTAATAAGATGCAAAAGTTCATATTTTTTAAAGTAACGTCTATAAAATAAATAAATAAATAAATGTCTTTAACACTGTATATATATATATATATATATATATATATATATATATATATATATATATATATATATATATGCATATATGTGTACAGAAAATAAATATCAATATAGTTAATTATAACAAAATATGTATGTGATTATAAATGCTAATTCGTATAAGGAAATCTATATAAAAAACAATTCATTAAATTAATACATTATGCTCTGTTAATTAACTACATTGGCCCACATTAATTTCATATATGAGATGTTTAGTAATGAACATTTGCTAATGACCAAGTCACTATAATATATATATATATATATATATATATATATATATACATATATATATATATATATATATATATATATATATATATATATATATATATATATATATATATATATATATATATATATATATATATATATATATATATAGTAATACTTGTAGAAAATTCACAAATGTGCGGAAACCAGGACGTCTACAAACCATTTTGAGGGTGCAAGACCTATAGATCCTGCCAATAATGAAAAAATTACGTATTTAAAGAAAACTTTGGCTGTTGCCTGTTTTTTGTTGTTGTTGAAGTCTAAATAAATTTGTTAAGTAGCTAGTTCTTCCCAGAAATACTGCATTACATTTTGAAAATATGTGTTTTTTAAACAATGAAAACTATTTTTTAGGAAATCTTGCACACCATATGCCTTCCCGTCCAGAAGCACATAGTAGCTTGGAAGTAGACTACTTCTCGGGCTACGTCCTTCATTTGTAGGAAATAAAACCAATAGCGAAGCCAGAAAAGCAATCTGAAAATCCGTATTTGGTTCATGAATTTGTTTTTTAAGCGTTTTAATAAGTTATTTTATCCTAAATGCTATTTTACTAAAACTGTTCTCACCAAAAAACAATGAAGAAAATTGACACTAAATATCTATAAAGACATGAGAAACAATTAATGTACTAGTTGTGTATGATCGGTAGCATCTTAAATCAACATTTGGATACACCAATCACGTTAATAGTTTTATAATTTGTAAATTAGACTATAAGAAACTGGCAATATGCGCACAAAACTCCGCGATTACAAAAAATAAGCAAAAAAAAGACGTGAGTGATAGCGTTAATTGGCAAACTAGCACAATTGGTAATACTACATTGTACAATTTAAATAGAAACTAAAGAAGGTTAAACATTTACTACAAACCAGCAAATAACTTTCAACCAGGCTTGAAGCGATAAACATATTTCTTTTACATTCTGATTTACAAGTAGTCAAATATAAAAGCAAAATAAGTAACCAAATGTTCCACAAAATGGGAGGCAAAACAGGTCGGACGTAACAAATATGTTATGATAATTTAATAAGAATGGGTTGCCACAAAAAGAGTTGTTTCAATAAATAACAAAAGTTGACAGAAATAATACTAAAATGCTTAAACCCTAAAGTTTAGTATATACAAGCTGTGAACAAGCCCCTTTTCAGTGTTTCAAATCCCCAACTGAATGCTTCATCTGGCGCAAACTGTCCTTACCAGCACACGTGACAATGACCCAGCTAGGCTGTTGTGCGTAGTATTGAATCGTTAGCTTTGATCCTTTCTCTGCGATATCTCTCTAGGCCATTACAAGGGTTCAGTTGTTTATTATCTAGTACGGCGGCGGGGTACTCAAAGTGGATGTTACCCGGTCTGACCCCTTCATCTACCGCCCAAAATGTTGGCTTCTTAGGATCCTACCGAAGCGTTATTGCCTACTGTTGTCATCTGATTAAAGTCGATTGTCCAGTTAGGAGCCAACCGCAAAGACTTCAATACATTTGGGTTTTTCTACCTCTTCAAAAATCCCATCGTCTCTCTGAGACCGACTGGACTTGGCATATGTTAATGTTTGTCCAGTTAATTGCTTCTATTTGGCTATTTTCTTCCTCTTTAGATATTATCAAAACAGATAGATGCACTAAGAAGAAAGAAATAGTGGCTAATGATAATTATAGAAAATAGACTTAAAAAACGATACCTTGAAAACACTATTTACCAAGAATATGCGAGATACCAGACAACCCAGGAAGAAGTACGTGTTCCACCTTTCTCGAGTAGCTTCAAGACCTACTTGCGCCCTGTTTGTGTAGTTTCTCAAAATCTAGACGCACCAAGAAGAAAGAAGGGGCTAATGACAAAGTAGAGAAAACATATTAAAAAACGATACCTTAAAAACACTACTTACCAAGAATCGACGAAATTCCAGACAAATTAGGAAGAAGTGCATGTTCCACCTTTCTCGACTTATTAAATGATATCCTTTAAATCGAATTAAGTCCTAAACGTAGTGTACTTAGTGTACAAAACGGTTATTATGGATATATAAAAGTGTCCCCTGATCCTTGAAGTTCCTTGATGAGGTTCCAAAAAATGATTTTAAAGAAATCCTACATAAAAGTTGCTCTGTGTATAGGGGAATATTATCATATTTTTTAAACAGCCTGCGGAATACCTTATTTGCCGCAAACAACTTGTTCAAAGATTAAAAGAGGTTATTCTGAAACTGCAGTTACATTTAGAGAAATTCTTCAGTAAGAAAGATGAATTTTTAGCGCACGTAATTAAAAAGGAAAAGTCAAGCCAAACAAAATTCAATCTGTTAAAATAGCCAGAAAAAAAAACAAAAGCAAATAAAACTTTCCTAAAACGTATCACTTCCAAACGTCAACTAATCTGCTCCTAGATAGTTAAATCGAAGGCTTTTCTGCAAGAAATTTTTTACTTTACCCT
Source organism: Tillus elongatus (assembly GCA_964006375.1). Classification (NCBI taxonomy): domain Eukaryota; kingdom Metazoa; phylum Arthropoda; class Insecta; order Coleoptera; family Cleridae; genus Tillus; species Tillus elongatus. The sequence goes on along the minus strand of OZ023269.1, from coordinate 16,497,584 downwards.
ACACGTTTCGCCAGGAAACGGCCATCATTAAGGGAAGTCTAAAGATGCAAGATAAGAGCCGTTTCAGTTTGTCGTCCTTCAAATTTTAATATTAGTTTAATTTCTTAAGTCCCTATGCTTGTACCCTTTTAACGATGTTTGCTTTTCCCTGCATGTTGTAGTTTTGATAAGACTTTCTCATTTTTCACCTTGATTTTTTTGTAATTATTAGAGTTTTCTTCTCAGTGTTGTGCTTTCTATGGTGCCTACCACAAACAATGTTTCTGCCAATCACTTTTTATGTAGCCTTAGATTTCATTCACGATGCCTGTTTAACGGCCAAAACTCATAGGGTTAATAAAACTTTTTCTTAAAAAAAATAATGCAAGTTAATGTAATTATTTATTAGAACTTTCAGTCTATTATAGGAGCTTCATTAAAACTGTTGCAGAACATGTTTATCCTATCACCACGTGTCCAAAGGATCAACATAAGTTGTGGCGTTGGGTTTGAGAAATGTATGCACGTTCCGCCCTTCTAAAGGGGCGTAAAGCCATCGATCCTGTGTAACATGCGATGTTGGGCACGTTTAATATTCCACTTGTCTTACAGAAAGGCAGGAGTGTGGCAAAAAATTCCAGGATATTAAGGTGAAACTGCCTCCTAGCGTCGGTGATTGGCCATAGTCACGGCAATAGACCGACGTTAAAAAAACTTGGCGTTAGTGCGTTTATTACCGTAAGAACATAGGCCAATTACATTTTACTCTAGAACTCTCAATTCAAACGAACAAAACTATAGTCTTATAAAAAAAGTGCCGCTGCCGATAATCAAAAACACTTAATATTAGAGGCTTTATGTTTTCAAAAAAAAATTTACAATTGAAACAGACTTTAAAACACTAGTTCGGGTTCTTTTTATAATGAACCAAACTTTCGTTTAGTTGAATAACCTTCAAAATTAGAGAAATTTAAATACAAGGTAAAGTACAAGGCACTAAAAGATAATGTCGTAGCCGACGCCGCTTTCACAGTTAAAGAAATGCAGCAGAAGATCACCAAAGTTTTTCTATCGCTTTTAAGAAGCATATGCCGTTTAGAATTAAAAGTTTTCAAAGATGGGGGACTCCCAGAACCAGGATTTAATCAGTTTAAAGAAAGTGGCCAACCTAATGAAAATAAAGAACATAGTAAAACTCAAACTCAACACACTTCAGTTGAAAATCTTGTATGTTGCTTACTTTTACAGTGATGTCACATAAACTATTTTAGAAACCAGATTTTAATTTGCTACAGATCAGAAAATTGTCAGTTAACCAACAGCCCCTTGAAAAATAGACAAATTAATTCACATGAACAAAAAAAGACATAAATTAGAACAATGCAATGGTTTTCTTAAAAAACGAACCAATCAGTCCAATGTATACGGTGTTTTATTTAAAAATCAAAAACTTGGAAGATTATCCATAACAGGAGCCTCAAGCCTTTTTACCAGCTCAGTAGAATAATCGAATAAAACAAACAAGTGTAAACGGTTATATCAAGTATTGCGCAGAAATAGACTATTCAATGTTTCCACCAAAATAACCAGAATGACATTAATAAAATATGAGAATTTATAAAACTAAATTGCTCTTGGTATAATATAAAAAACCTATCAACAGTTTTATCAATAATTGTGACAATTGCTTACAAGCAAGATATGAGAAGTGGCTCTACAAGTTAGCCTTTTGCGTCCTACTGATAGCTTAAAAACACGTCTAAGTCATACATGCTAATGTGTTTAGGATAGAAAACCACCAAACCCTTTTACAATCGTTAATTTATTCAGGAAAAACGCACAAGCCAATTATATCAAAAACAGTATTGATCTGTCTCTTCTTTAGTAAACTGAGACATTTATTTTTTCATCATTATTATGATTTTACACTCGTATCTGACGCATAAAAGGATTCAACAATGTTATCGTTAAAGAATATTATAATATATCTAACGTGCAATTACAGATGCAGCACCTCAATTCCTAAATTTAAAATAACCATATGAAAATAATTCTGTCATATTTGGAAAAATTAAGAGCACTTAAGCTGCAAAATTATCCAGAAAATTAATCCATTTAATGGTCACTTGTGTAATGATTTTTAATAAATCGATTCACTCGTTGATATGCTGTAGTCCGTCTTCATTTCTTTATGGTCCTTATAATAAATTAGGACCAATTGACCTACATTAAATATCACAAAAAATACAATTATAAATGCTTAAAAGAAATTTTACCATTTTTCATCTGCTTATCAAAAATGCAAAGAAGAGATTGGAAAAATCCTTCACAAAAGAAAAGGAAACTAAGTGAAAGCATTCAAATATAAAAGCAAGAACAGACAAAATAAAGTACCCCACATACAGAAATTTCATCTCTTATATAAAATCTATAACAACCGTGTACAAATTAAACACAACAGATCGCTTCTACCTGACTCTAAAAATAAAGCAACGTACTTGAAAAATGCCAAGAGTGGAAAAACTATTTTCCTTACAGGAAATCTATTACCCTATAAATGTCCCTGACTAGGTCCAACAACTTTTGGTTAAGCCTATAACAACTAACCGATATTTCAAAAATTACATACGAATAGCGAAAGTAAATAATCACAATTATTTGTTCTACTTTTACTTCAATAAACTAATTTTTTAAATTAAATTTTAAATATTAGCTAATTATACTATGAAAACAAACGAAAATCACGGCACTGCTATTAACAAAAATATGTACCGATACTTAATAACAAAGTCCCCAGAACTGGTTTATAACTTAAGCAATTTACCAATTCCAGACAGAAACGCGGATTAATAAACGGGACAGGGTCACGGATTAAAATGAAAACTGGAAATCTTGATTAAGACGATGTTGATATAAAACCAAAACTAGACACTATATTCGAATCAAAGTGTAATGGTGGCTCACCTAGAGTCTCTAAACAATTTCGAGCATTTAATTACAGAAATGCCATCAGAAGCACAAATACTCATTAATATACTCTTTTGGTAAAAGCTGATCGATTTAAGCAACTGGTTAATATGGAAAACAAAGTTTTAGTCAGCATTCAATTTATTTAACTTAAAGTTTATTAAAAATGTCAATATTATCTGAAGCTCCATATTCCTCTGCTTCAACGTAATCACGGACAACGAGCTTTATGCTTGGTAAAACTGAACACAAACAGCTTTTGGAAGTAAGTTATGAGAAAACTGTAAAAATTAATTATGACAAAAATCAAAATAAAATTATCCAGTTTATAAAATTAACAGATGTGTCAGTAGGAGATTAAATTATTTGTTTGCTAAACTACCCAATTTTCTACCCCACAACAGATTTCCATTTTCCAGTAACTCCTTCACCTCAAAAACATAAAATCTCTTATCTCAAAATCCATATTATTTCGAAATGGTTCAACACAAATTATGGACCTCAGAACACTGTAGCCAAACAGCAATATGCTTATCTCGACAGATGTACCAGTTGTAGTTGTGGAAGAATGAGATAGACGATACAACGGAATTTCGTCTTAAACGTACTGCCTGACTATAAAATTACTATAAATAATAAAGTATACACAGACGAAACTGGCCACCTATCGTGGGTTTCAGACTTGATGGAACTTACCATTTAGAGAAGAAAAATATAAAATCCATTTCCTTCCAGGTTATCTGAAAAATACTAAGCAACTAAAACAACATCGTTTAGAAGTTTCACAACATAGAACTTTACGTATGTTATTAATATTATTGGGCATATATGCGTAATTACCTTTATAATACCAGCCATAGTGTATCACGCAAAACAATCCAGAATGAGAATTTACATCTACTGTGTACCAGGATGATAATTTTAGTAACTATGATTATTATATTGATTTAGTACAGAAAAATATGAAGGCTTTTATTAAAATTAAACTCATTCAACTTATGCTGGTTCATTCCAAAGTTGCACAATTGTGCTTATTCTAAAATTATTAGTTCAGTGGTATGACAAGTGATCACACGATTAAAAACCTGTTTATAATAATAATTTTCGGTCAGTTTTAAGTTCACAACGTATTTTACTGTTCAATTAAAAAGCCAAGGTGAATACCGGTTGTTAGCTGAAAAAAAACCAGAAACATTCCAAAAACACATAAATAATTACTGGGAATTAGGCGCTAGATGCATATTTCGACGATGAAGTTGTCTTCACGTGTAGCTATCGCTAGACTGCCCTTTGTTAATATATTGCATTTTGTATATCCTAATGTATATTATTAAGTAGCACATTGCAACTTTCCAATATAGAGTTATTAAAATATATGTATTAAGCAACGTAAAAAAGACATTTTTATGAACACCAAGAGCCAATTTTAGGTTAGGTTTTGAACATATCACACTACAATACTAAGATTGAGGGAATCAATGACAGAGCATCCAAGGAAAGTTGAGAACGACGTTTATAATATATTTATTACCAAAAAAGTTTCTATATTGTGTGTTACACAAATAAATTAAATAGTGAAAATTAAAGATCATAAAAAATCTTACTGTTGCCATTAAATGTTACTTATGTAGCACCACGGATAATAAATTGAAAATTATTATAAGATGTTTAAGTTTTCTTAAACGCAAACATTAACAAAAGGTAGCTAATAATTTGAAAAGGGGTGTTTTAACCCTTAAATGCATACTGTTGACATTAAGCTACATACCTAAAATAAGAGTATAGGCAAGCATCCAATTATATAAAATAGATAAGTGATTTTTATTCAAGAAAAATTTCAGACAAGACCTATGTATGTGTTACAGGTAATAGTATAGAATATGTCTTATTGCTTGTACTATGTTGTCAATTACGTTGTTTTGCTTTGTTTTCACCGGCAAAATCGTGCACACAGGGAAATGTAAGTGGCCAATCTGTTTTACATTTTGCACCAAAAAGATATGTCAAAAAAGTGGAAAAACATCATATTGATTAGAAAGGACTTGATTGAGTTCTGAAAAAAATTTAGTGGCCTTGAAAGCGACGCTACTGGTGATTCTTTAGAAACTGGCAGCTTAAAAGGTTATTGGTTTATACACCGGAAAAAAAAAACAAAAGTGGGTGACACTCTGAACGCAGAAGAGGAGGATAATTTTAAGGCTTTGTTTTGTGTCAAAGTCAATTATTTCAGTTTTCTCATAAACTATTTTCAAAGCTGTCTGTTTTGTGTTAAGTTTTACCAAGCAAAAAATCTCATCGTGATTTTTTGTGAAGCAGAGCAAGATGAAGTTTCAAATAATATTGATATTTTTAATAAACCTAAAGGTAATTAAATTCGATAGGTGCTGATTAACCAGCTCGTTAAATAGATCAAATTTTACCGAAAGAGTTTATCAATGAGTATTTGTGCTTCTAATGGCATTTCTGTAATTAAATGCTCGAAAGTGTTAAGAGAGTCTAGGTGAGCCACCATTCCACTTTGATTCGAATATAGTGTCTAAAGTTTTGGTTTTCTATTAACATCGTCTTAATCAAGATTCCGAGTTTTCATTTTAATCCGTGACCCTGTCCCGTTTATTAATCCGCGTTTCTGTCTGGAATTGGTTAATTTCTCAAGTTATAAACTAATTCTGGCGACCTTGTTATTAAGTATCGGTACATCTTTTTTGTTAATGTCAGTGCCGTAATGTTTGTTGATCTGCATAGTATAATTAGCTGAGATTTAAAATTTATTTAAAACAAATGTGTGTATTGAAGTAAAAGTACAGCAGATGAGTGATTATTTATTTTGGATATTATTATGTAATTTTTAAAATCTCCGTTAGTTGTTATAGGCTTAATCAAAAGCTGCAGGACCTGGTTTAGGGACTTTTATAGGGTGATAAATTTCCTGTAAATAAAATGGTTTTCCTTCTCTTGGCATTTGTCAAGTAAGTTGCTTTGTTTTTGCAGTCTGGTAAAAGCAATCTGTTGTCTTTAAGTTGTACATGGTTGTTATAAATTTTGCAAGAGGAGAAGTTTCTATATGTGGGGTACTCTATTTGTCTGTTCTTGCTCTTATATTTGAATGCTTTCACTTAGTTTCCGTTTCTTTTGTGAAAGATGTTTCCAATCTCTTCTTTACACTTTTGATAATATTGACGAAAAATGGTAAAATTTCTTTTAATCATTTATAATTGCAATTTTTTGATGTAACATTTAATGCGCGTCAATTGGTCCTAATTTATTATAAGGACAATAAAGAAGTGGAGACGGACTACAGCATATCAACGAGTGACTCGATTCATTACAAATCATTATACAAGTTATCATTAAATAGATTGGTTTTCTGAACAATTTTGCACCTGAAATGCTTATAATTTTTCCAAGGATGACAGAGTTAAATATTTTAATGGAATATTTTAAATTTAGGAATTGAGGTGCTGCAACCTGCAATTGCACGTTAAATATATTATTATATTCTTTCAGGATAACATTGTTGAATCCTTTTGTGCGTCAGATACGAGTGTAAAATCATAATAATGATGAAGAAATAAAAGTCTCAGTTTACTAAAGAAGAGACAAATCAATACTACTTTTGATATAATCGGCTTGTGCGTTTTTCCTGAATAAATTAACGATTGTAAAAGGGGTTGGTGGTTTTCTATCCTAAACACATTAGCATGTATGACTTAGACGGGTTTTTAAGCTATCAGCAGGACGCAAAAGGCTAACTTCTAGAGCCACTTCTCATATCTTGCTTGTAAGCAATTGTCACATTTATTGATAAAACTGTTGATAGGTTTTTTATATTATACCAAGAGCAATTAAGTTTTATAAATTCTCATATTTTATTAATGTCATTCTGGTTATTTTGGTGGAAACATTGAATAGTCTATTTCTGCGCAATACTTGATAACCGTTTACACTTGTTTGTTTTATTCGATTATTCTACTGAGCTGGTAAAAAGGCTTGAGGCTCCTGTTATGGATAATCTTCCAACTTTTTGATTTTTAAATAAAAAACCGTATATATTGGACTGATTGGTTCGTTTTTTAAGAAAACCATTGCATTGTTCTAATTTATGTATTTTTTGGTCCATCTGAATTAATTTGTCTATTCATCAAGGGGCTAGTGGTTAACTGACAATTTTCTGATCTGTAGCAAATTAAAATCTGGTTTCTAAAATAATTTATGTGACATCACTGTAAAAGTAAGCAACATACAAGATTTTCAACTGAAGTGTGTTGAGTTTGCGTTTTACTATGTTCTCGATTTCCATTAGGTTGGCCACTTGCTTTAAGCTGATTAAATTCTGGTTCTGTGAGTCTATCATCTTCGAGAACTCTTAATTCTAAATGGTATATCCTTCCTAAAAGCGATACAAAATATATGGTCATCTTCTGTCGCATTTCTTCCACTGTGAAAGCAGCGTTGGCTACGACATTATCGTTTACTGTTTTGTACTTTACCTTGTATTTAAACTTCTCTAAGTTTGAACGCCATTCAACTAACCGAAAGTTAGGTTCTTTTATAAAAAAGCCAAACTAGTGATTTGTTGTCTGTTTTAATTTTAATTTTTTTTCTGAAAGGGTAAAGCCTATAATGTTAAGTGCTGTGGATCATCAGAAGCGGCATTTTTTTTTATAACACTATAGTATTGTTGATCTGAGTTTAGATTTCTATAGTAAGAGGAATAGGTGTATGTTCCCAAGATAATAAACGCCCTAACGCTAGGTTGTAGTGAAATTGTGCTTTTTCGCGAATTGTCTATTAACTCGTCGATTCTTGGTAAAGGTTACTTTTCAGGCATTGGTTTCTTATTAAGTTTCCTATAGTCTATCGTTAGCTTTCTTCCCGACACATCTAATTTTTAAAGTGTTACCTAGAAAACGGCGAATAATAATTTTGTTATCGTACTTGCATTTATTGCTAAAATTATTTATAAAATTGCGTTATTTCATTGTCGACGCGAATACATTCCAACAAAGCTACCTCTAGGGTGGCTATATTTACGAGTGATAATTAATAAAGTAAGGTGCTAATTAGCAAACTCTAAATGATGTTGCACGCATTTTAGCCAAGAAAATTATCCTTATATATTAATTGAGTGCTTTCACTTTTTTTTATATTAACAATTAATTCTAATAGTATTTAATTTTTTACCATATAGCAAAAAACTTATTAAATCTGAGCGAGGGCTTAAAGATTCTCTCATAAGGCGAATTTTTATATTCTCCTTTAAAAAATTTATTAGCTTTTCACATTATAAATTCGACTATCATTCAACATCATTCTTACAGAAGCAGGGCTTTCGCGAAATTTCCAGGATAGCGAGGTGAAACTGCTCCCTGGCGTCGGTGATTGGTCATAACCGCGTAAATAGGTTGACGCTAAAGTAAAAAAAAAGATTTTGTGGCTCGGTACATTAAAATTCAACCAATAATATAGCAATTAAATATTATTTAAAATTAAAAATAATGTTTGATAATACAGGAGATGAACCATAAAATACACACGTAGTTTATGCCATGTTTAGCGGTCAGTTTTTGAGACCTTTTAGGAAGTGGAACTGAAGCGATGTCCTTGGGTTACTAGTTTTTCGATGAAGTATTTTGAGAACATCCCCTGACTTTGCGGTTTGTTATATGCCAAATAATTTTTGGAATAAATCGGCATTTTTTGTATTTATCGCCATTCTGTTAATCGCAGCGCCAAATATGTAACACGATACAAATTTAGCGAAAAATTATAATTTTAGGTAAAAAAAAAACTACTATGTGGTACTTATATTCTAAACTAAAGTATAAAATGTAATTAAATAGAACATCAGGATACGTTGTGAACTTACTACCACTGAACCAATAATTAAACAAGCAGCACAGGTCTGGTCAATGCGCTTTGTAATAATTGCTTTAATAATAGCTTACCAAATATGTAAGTAAATGTATATAAGTGTATTTTAGAACTATATGGATAATTTAATAAACAGCTAGAACTTTACCAGAAGCTACTTCAAATGTAAATATTACGCAAGCATCCAAATTGGAAACAAAAATTTTTTCGTTTTCTGATTCAATTTGATTTACTCTTGCGTCTAATTGCTTAAACTTTACCCCTCTAATCCAGCTCCCTGCGGGGGCCGATTATTTTTTTTTGGGTGAAAGTTTGCTTGATAGGTGTGCTGTCATCTGAGTGAAGTCGCTTGCCTGATTCGAATCGCAACGAGAGATTACCTATCTCAAAGTTCGTCTGGAGCTGGCATCCCTCAGTGTTTAACTGGAGGCGGTATAATAAAGCCCCACTCTCGAACAGCATCTAAGCGGGTTCGTAATCCCGTTTCGATGCTCACAGAATACGCCTCAGTCTCTGGGTGTAATCCAGCCCAAGTGGTCTCTCTGATTTGATTTGATTCGAAGTATTATGTCTAATTGTTTAAATTTCACCGATAAGATCTAACTTACTGCGGGGGTAGATTTTTTTTGACATCTGAGTGATGTCGCTTGCCCGATTCGAATCTTAAAGAGAGATAACCTCTCTCCAAGTTCGTCTGGACCTGACATTCTTCAGTATTTGACTCGAGTCGGTATCATGAAGTCCCGCTCTCGAGCAGCATCTAAGCGGGGTCGTTATCCCGTTTCGAAGCTCACCGAGTACGCCTCAATTTTTAGATTTAATCCAGCCCTAGAGATCTGAGCTCTCCTTCGGATTCATCTAGATCCGATGCCCACACGTGTTCGCTTAAATTTCACCCAAGAAGTCGAGCTTCCCGCAGGAGACGATATTTTTAGGATGAAGGCTGGTTTGATCGGTGTAGAGCCTTCTGAGTAAAGTAGCTTGCCCGTTTCGAAGCTCAAAGAGAAATAACCTCTCTCTGAGTTCGTCTTGACCCGGCATCCGTCACTATTTGACTCCATTCAGTATCATGAAGTCCCGCACCGAGCAATATCCAAGTGAAGTCGTTTACCCGTGTTCAAGCTAACAGAAGAGTCCTCAATCTCTAGTTGTAATCAAACCCTGGAGATCTCAGCTCTCTTCCGGGTTCGTCTAGACTAGATACCCACTAGTGCTAGACTCAAGGCGGCATTCCATCGAGTCCCGCTCCCGAGCATCGCCCAAGCGAACTCGTCCGTCGTTTTCAAAGCGCACACGCTGGGGGCCTCCAACTCCGGGTGTATACCACTCAACAGAGATCTGAATACCCCGAGTCGTCTAGACACACGAGTAGAACAGACACACTTTCTGCCACCTTAGATAATTATAATCCCATTAATTACATTTTAATGATGATGTGAAGGTCATTAACTAGCTTTCAATTATCGAAATTTTAATGGTTTGTGACGTCTGTGGCTCATTAGACGATAATTGAAAATTATTAAATAACTTGTAATTCATATTATAATTTCCTTTACATGGTATCTTTATTTATGATTCTGAACATATTTTTGGTTTTCACTTTATCTAATTGAAGGAAGTTTGTATATACCAGTAACGATATACACCAGAATGTTATAATATGACAAAGAGAGGCTTGAACGTCTGAGAGTGAGCACCTCATGGCTATTTGTTCAAAATTTGTTTGGAAAATTTTACATCGCTCTTCTATTACCGTTATGTTAATTATCAGATGATTTGATGAGTGAAAAATTAAAGTAGAAATCGGCAGCATTGGTAACGAGATATAAATGTATCTGAATATGCATATACGTATATCAGAATCAAATCCTCCAACAATCTCTGTCTTTATTTCTTGTTAAGTCAGCAAGTAATATAACGTAATTTAATTCAAATCGTATCGCTTTATGAAATCGAAGGAAGTTTTGGACATACCAGTAAAGATATAATACAATTTTAATTACTATGGAATTTTTCGACAATTGTTCAGTGAAGTTCAGTAAGTTTTTAAATTTTATGTGGTTAAATTTGACCCCTCCGCATTTTATGCAGATAACTCAAAAGCTGACTACGGCTGGTTTTATACTGCTTTTGCTTATGTTTATGATTTATCCTAGGCCTTGTTAAACTGTAAATTTGTTTGCTGAAAGCTCTTTTAATACGCTCTTCTCTTTACATAAATGTTTTAAAGCTGTAAGATTAGGAGTAAATTAATAATTAAAAGATAATTAATGACCTTCGCATCATCATTAAGGAGTAATTAATGGGATTATAATTATCCAAGATGGCCGAAAGTGCCTCTGTTCTACACACACGACACCCGCCAGCGCTCAACCCAAGGCGGTATCACTTAAAATCCCGCTCCTGATTAACAACCAAGCGGGGTCGATTGTCCATTTCTAAGCCCACAGTAGGGGACTCAAAATCTGGGTGCATGTAACTCCCCAGAGATATACGCCCCCCAGGCTCACATGGACCAAGCCGCCGCCTGTGTTTGACTCCAATTAGTGGCCTCTTACGACAGGCAGGAGTAACCGTGGGCCTATTCTTTTATTTCGTCCCCGGACCCACAGGGGACTGATTCAAAGTTTCTCACAATGGATACCAAAATTAAATTTTTATGTGTTATTATTACTACACAACATTGACTTTATATATTGAAACTTTATCTAAACCAAAAACTAATTAGACATTTATAATCGGAAATACATAAAAAATTTAAATGTAAAATGGTCCTGATATATGGTTTGTAGGCGCCCTTAGTCGTATTTAGATGATTTAGAAAAGCCTAGTACTGTAATTAGTACAATTTTTTCACTTCTTAAAAATTACATATTGTTCTATTTTAAATAACTAATTGAAAAATATTACTACACAATATTGAGTTTCCCTCTTGAAATCAGGTTTCATTTATATTCAACGCTCTTATAAAATTAGTATAAAATTAAATTTTACATGCGCCTGATATATGGTTTTAAATCTACTTATTTAGAAGATTAACACCAAGTTACGCCGTTGAAATAGTCATTAGTACACTTTTCCTGAAAAATTGGATATAAACACCTATCACTTGATACACGTAAAAACTACTTACTGTTCCAATTGGAATAAGCTTACTACAAACAGAAGAAATAAAAGCTAAAGCGAATTGTTTCGCTACACGAGCTGAATCTGAATTATCATATATTGCTGCGCTCTCTGCCATGTTTACTACTTTGTTGCTTATCCATCCTCTTTTCTGAAGACCTTGTTAACTCCTTACTTAGCAATAAAAATCTTATGATGGTTCATTCATAATGCTCCAAATTTAAGACTACAAATCCTGGTCTTCACACAGTCTATAATTAGATTCTCCCAAAAACTGCAGAAATCTGTAATAGAAATCATTTAATAATAATAATGTAGCGTTTATTTTAAACCTATTACGATTCAACTTACAACAAAAAACGAATAAACGCTATGGAATCATGCTAAACATATAATCTTGTGTGCAGGCTATATAACAAATTAGTCTTGTTCAAAAGCAACACAAAAAAATACTAATGTTACACAACATCAACCAAAAAAAAAAAAAAAACAGGTCATTCAAGAATTTGAGGGAGTTAAACCAAATTGGATAAGTATACACACACACAAAAACTTCAAACAGTACACAGTAGTCAAAAAAGAAAACACGTATCCGAGTAACTGAGACCCAGTCCTAGTTAGCCAAGCTACAGGTTAACAATCATATTTACCTTTAATCTGGGGATAGTGTCCAGCCATCTGCTAATACCACGTCTGAACTGTCCAAAATTGTTTACACTCCAAATTTCCCTGGAACCATATTAAAAATCCTTGGGGCAAGGAAGACAGCACATCTCTTACCCACAGTTTTATGTCCCGAAGGAACACTATACACCATGTTATTTCTGGTGTCATAAGTACGCCCCCCTTTTCAAGTTCATCCCTGTGTCTATACTAACACAAAATCTCCAACTCTCACACACTGCTCACGATCCAGTAAGTAGCTCCGTAAAAGCTGACAGCTTCTGCCTCTGAAGCCAGCAGCCTCAAGGTTTTTCAAAAGGAGTTCGTTGTCAACAGTGTCAAAGACCTTAGCAACATTTACAAAGAAGCATATGGTAAGGTTCACACGTATCCATCGCTTTAGATATGCCAGGCGTCAAATTCACCAGTACATCCTCTGCAGATCTTCCCTACGTAAAGTCATATTTGCTATCAGAAAGCTATTTATCGCTCCTGTGTAACTTTTTGCTAAAGATGTAGTTAACTCGTTAGAAATAAAAATCATATAATGGCTCATTCATAATGCTCCAAATTTAAGACAACAGATGCTGATCTTCACACAGTCTATAATTAGTTTGTACCAATAAATGCAGAAATCTGGAATAAAAATCATTTAATAATAATAATAAGGCGTTTATTAAAAAAATACTTTAAACCTATTACAATTAAAGTTACAACAAAAAATGAATAAACGCTATGGAATCCTGCAAAAGGTGTCACCTTGTATGCAGGCTATATAACAAATTAATATGGTTCAAAAGCAACAGACAAAAATACTAATCTTATAAAACATCAACAAAAAACAGTTCATTCAAGAATTACAGGAGTTAAATCAGATTGGATAAGTACACACACACAAAAACTTCAAACAGTATACAGTCGTCACAAAAGAACATATCTATCTTAGAAATTGAGATCCAGTCCACTAGGTAGCCAAGCTACAGGTTCACAATCATATGAACCTTCAATCTAGAGATAGTGTCCAGCCATCTGCTAATACCACGTCTGAACTGTCCAAAAATGTTTACACTCCAAATTTCCCCTGGAACCATGTTAAAAATCGTTGTTCAAAGGAAGGCAACACATGTCTTACCCACAGTTTTATGTACGGAAGAAACATTATACACCATGATACTGCTGATGTCATAAGTGCACCTCCTTTTTCAAGCTCATCCTTGTGTCTATACTGCCACAAAATCTCCAACTCTCACACACTGCTCATGATCCAGTAAGTATCTCTTTAATAGCTTCTGCCTCTAAAGCCAGCAACCTCAAGATTTTTAAAGAGGAGTTCGTAGTCAAAGTCAGTGTCAAAGGCGTTAGCAACATCTACGATGAGGCATATAGCAGGTTCACACGTATCCATCGCTTTATATATGCCAGGCAGCAGAATCACTTGTATTTACATCTACCAGATCCTTATACTAATCGTTTTTATAAGGCCTTACCAGATCGGTGTGTTTATTCTATAGGTCTTGTACTCCTGTATGAATAGCATGTTATTAAAATTTGTTGTTACGCTTCTGTACGACTTACTTCCGGTTTCATTAATTTTTTTTCTCGCACTGTGTTTTGTCCTTACAGTTTTTTTATCAACTAAACTTATTAGCCTGTTAACAAAATATTCTGTAGCCTCCTCCATATCGCCTGCCGTCTCCACCGCATCCCACAATTATTCGCCCAAAGTCTTCATCATTCATGTATAGTCAATATAATTCTTCTTGATGTCAAATTTAAAATTATTTTCTCTTTTAGAAATGTAACTTAAAGAATAATAAAGAAGAAACAAAATGTTTAATTTCTCCAAAATATAAAATTAGGTTCACGGCATTGTTGTGTTTCACGTAAGGTAGCTTATTACCTTAAAATGGTACACGTAAAACTACTTACCGTTTGCTTGAAATTATCCTGCAACTCACATCAGAAATAAAAGCTAAAGCGAACTATTACCCTATATTAGCTGAATCTCAATCATCCATATATTGCAGCCGTCTTTGCCATGCTTACTACTTTCTTGTTCATCTACACTATGTAACACTCCTTCATTAAGATGTAGAAAACTCGTTATTTAGAAACGAAAATGCTATGAAAATTCCATAATTAGTTTCTCCCAATAACTGCAAAATTCTGTAAAAGAAATAAATCATTTAACTTAAAGAATATTTTTAAAAAAACAGAAGGTTTGTGTTTTCCAAAATACAAAATATCTACTCTTAAGTGCATTGTTGTGTTTAATATAAGACGACTTAGTTCTTTAAAACTCACCAGTTAAAAACTCCTGGATGCAAGTAGTCCTCTTTTTCGGAAAACAGGTCTTTAATAGAACATATCTTGGGTGCCTAGGTCACATTGTCCAGTCAGTTGCGCGCTTCTTTTATTATTTTTTCTCTGATGCCTGTGGACGGCAAGCTATTCAACTGGTTTTCGACTTTTTGTTCTCCCATCTGGTTAATACCTTTTAAAATATTTTAAGCAATCGTACGTTCTTCGTAATTTAACGATCCCGCATTAGTTGTTTTGTTTCTAATATCTGATTCACTGCTTTTAGTTCTCTTATTTCTTTTTCCTAACAGGGATCATTTTTAAGATTTTCACCGCTAGTCTTCAATAGTAATTAGTTTTAAGAAAGAGCGGTTTGCCATTGTTTATTTTATGTTTTTGGTTAATGTGTCTGCAAATACTTTTTACGATAATGTTAAGTTTCGTCTATGTTAGGGTATACAGTAATTTTGTTTTTAAATTACACTGAACTACTACACTCTCAAATTGAACCCTTTAAGGATTGACATTGAATTTGCAGGTCCCAATAATTTTTATGTACTATCTTAATTTACTTAAAGCGCGGGACCATCTGTTTCAGTTTTCTAATTTCATTTTCCATTGTTGGACTGACTGTTCTTTAGGTAACGAGAGTCAGTAAAGTGTTGAAGACGAACGAGTTACTTTTATTACCTTCACATTATACTGCCATAGCCCATGTTTCCAGTCTTCACCAATATTAAACAATATTTAGTCCTTTTAAAGTTTCAATTTTTATTTCCGCTAGTAAATCACACATATAACATGTTTTCTTGCTTAGTTCGGTAGAAAGTAGCCTTCTTCCTGTTTTTTGAAACAGCAACCCCACAGAGTTAATATTGCAGCTCTCCAAAAGCTTTGTCTTTAAGCTTCGTTTGCTCTGGTGTCACAAAAATCAATTAATTTTCTCAGACATTCTATTGATGGTTTTTCTGGTCTCCATACCAATTGATTTTTCACATTTTAAAGTAATATCTCCTGACTTTCAAGACTCAGCGTGAAGCTTTTAGTTTCTTATTCTTACAAAGTTGTAGCAAATGATGTGCTATATTTCTACTTTTTGTTCTGTGTTTCAACAGCACTATTATCACCAGAGCAAGTTTAGCCACTAAACGAAGTTTATATAGAAATTTGGTCAATTTTCTTATAGTGGATTTGTTTGGATTCTGGTCTTAAGACTGCCGCTGTGTGTTGTCAATTTTTAACGAAGCAAAGATGATGCCAAAATAAAGTTGCTCTTAAAATCGTGCTGTTGACTAGATATATTCACCTAGAACCCTCCCACCTAGGGGCCCTCATCGGGTACTGTCACCCTAGCCAGGTGAATCCTGTTTTTCAAAGAGGTTATTACGCCATGCCTTTTTTTATTTTCATTCAAGCTTGAAATTGCCTAAAGCTATATTCATTATTATTTATTTATTACATTATTAATATTTCCATATGTTTTTGTCCCACCAGCTTTCAACTATATTTATACTTGCGTGCTATAAATAAAACATCTAATTTTTCTTTTCCGTAGTTCTTGTAGACCTTTATTATCATTCCTGTCATTAAAGTCCACGTTTCTGAATAGACCAACACTAAACAGATTTTGTTTGTAAAGTGATAATAAGATTTTTTTACGTTAGTTATTTTCCGTTTAATTTTCTTGCTGATTCTCTAACTTACTTACATTGCTTTAGGTTTCTACACGAACAAGTCTTCAATTTTTCATCCACTGGATAGTTCTCAACCTCTTGAGCATATGAAACAAACGCTGCACTTTACCTACATCCTTTATGCGCTTCCTTGCCTTTTTTTAATTACCTTCCTTCCGCTTTGATAGTTGCTTCCTTTCGTTTGTTTATAAGTTTCTCTTTGTGGTTTTTCTGCTTTCCGATATGGTATAAAGCCATAGTATTTCCCGTCGAATACAAGCTATATATGCGTTTTAATGTAGCTCGCTACATTTATATTTATATCTATGGCAATCGCATCCTTTATTCTTGGATATTTTTGTAGTTGTTTTCGGTTTATTCAAATATAAAAACTGCGCTTGTGCCTTTGTCATTTCTGACTTAGGTATGTCAATACTGGTTGGTTACCTTACTAGGATTGTATTACTTTCAATGACTCTTTGATTGTACCTACTTATCTATTCCCAGTTTTGTTTATGTCTGGTGTGATCAGGTAATATGTCATATGTCGTACTTCACGGTAGGGTTATCTTGGTGTAAAACTTCTTCTCACAAACGGGTTTAAGGCAGATACCCATATTGCATCGCTGCTGGCATATTAAGTGTCCGTAGTCTAATTTTTTTAATTCCTTTTATTATCGCGTCGTGGGCCTCTGATAGTACGTGTATAAGTTTTTTCCACTATACATGTCGCAGCCTATAGTTGCCTTAGTCGGAGCCTTGCAGAGTTAATATTCCTTCCGAGAGTCGGATATTTTCGTGAATGTCACCATTCAAGATTTTCATTCAATTCACGCTTACGGTTTAAAGAATGACTAACAGCAGAAAAGTGAACGATAGCGATCTCTCGACTACCAATAATAGCGTGACGTTCAGAAAGCACTTTTTAAATTATACCCATTTTAGTTTTGTACTCATCCAATTCTTCAAATTTTCTTTCACTATGTGTTTTTGGATTTTTAACAGTCGTGTCGTGTCCAACTTAGGTTGCACTTTAACTACATCATTTGTATTTATTAAGCCGCTACATTCGTTTCCATTGCCTTTCTTGGCTTCTTTTGCTTTTAATATTATTTGATCGTTTTATATATCTCTTGCTCTTCTTTCTTTCGCTTCGGTAGTTTTTTCTTGCATCCAACTACGATCTTCGCAGCAGTCTGCAAATGCTTCACTTGCTTTATTCGGGCTTTCGCAGAATAATATTTATTTTGGCAGCCGGACCATCTAAGGAATTATCACTAGTTAATATGGAGATTTCTTCATTCAAGATGTCAATCCATTTGGCTTATGATTTAGAGAATAAAGAAAAGCAGTAAAGTGAACGATGCCTAGCCCTCGACTACTCTAATAGCGTCGGCTTCGGAAAAAACAAGAGTTGGCCAAGTGAGGCCAGATAGGATAGATTAAAGAGAAGGATCTCACCTAAGGCTAGTTGAAGAAAAGTGAGAATCCAGCTAAGGTATCCCCGGGATCGCCGCTTTCTGTACTCATAAGATGTGAGCCTCTGGGGGCAGTTATATAAGAACAAAAAAGCCCCCCCACCACGTGTTCTGGGCCTGTCTGCATCAAACACGTAAGGCACCTCTGGTGAAGACTACTTATAGAGGTATTTAGAAAGGCGTGGTCTGGAATTAAGCTTAAAAGTCGACGACGAGCGTGAAATTTATTTTGCGAATACCATTAGACTACACACGCCCTTACAGGAGCATTTTAGTTTAATGTGTTTAATTAATCAGACGATAAGCTATGGCTTTGCAAAACCAAAGGGTTATAAAAATACAGCTTAGAGTGTGCTCTTTCTAGTCCCTTATAACATGCAAAACATTCCTTGGTTTACTGTTTGTATATCCTCCAAGCTACAGGATAGTTGTTCACTAAAAGTCAGACGTAGTTACTGAATGAGAACATTACTTAAGAAAGCGAGGACATTTCTTATTACCAGAATCTCTTTGTGAACATCTATAAATCAGTCTTATAATCATATTACTATATCCACATAGACTTAAACGTTTAAAAATGGGGAAAAACGTTTAGTCCAGATGCCGGTAAAGTGTCAAAACATGTAAAAAGACCTGATTTCCGAAAGAAACACATTTTTGTCTGTCTGTATGTTAACTCCCACGATAACATTCCAAGAGATTTAGCTATTAACATGAAATATTGTGCACGAATAGTAGTCCACCAACGAACAGTGCAGGATGTTTATGAGCGGAATCGTTCTAGGAGAAGGGTGAGGAATAGTTAAATCTTTGAAATTTGTAGTTTAACGTTAAAAATCTAGTAATACGTCGCTTAATTGGAATTTTTGAGAACATGAATTCCAATATTGCGACGGACCTGATATTGTCTCGTGAAATTCAAATACGCGCTGATTAAGAGGGAAAAATATTAATTATTTTGTAATCGAGCCATTGACATTAAATTTGGTACAAATATGTTTAAGTGGGTAGTTGATTATTTGTGAGAAATATGGGTTCATAAGACGGGATAGATTACCGAAACTTGACACTTTTCCATTAAAGGTCGAGTAATATATCATTTGAGAAACAGAGATATCGATAATACTAAATATCTTATATTTTGATACTAAATTCAAGCCTAGGTCAAATCACTGAAATTTGTAGTTTAACGTTGAAAATCTAGTAGTACGTCATTTTATGGAATTTTTTGAAAACATAAATTCCAATATTGCGACGGTCCTGATATTCTCTCATGATATTGAAATAGGCGTTGTATATTAACGGAAAAATAGAAATTAGTTTGTAATTAAGTTAGTAACATCAAATTTGTAACTCATCTGTTCAAGTGGATAGTCCATTATTTGTGACAAAAATTGCTTCATAAGAAGGAAAAGAAACGGGGAGTTGATTACCGAAAATTGAAACTTTTTCATTAAGAGTCTAGTAATATTTCGTTTTATAAGTCTTTTGGAGAAAAGTATATTATTACAGCGGTCTTGAAGTTATGGTTTAATTTGCAGCCCCATTTTCTATGCGAATTAACTGGTCTAAAACAATAAAATCACAATGGTCAAATGTGTATTCTATTTTATTAGTTGCTACAGTATATTAAGAATATTTTACTAAAATAAAAAATTATTAGTTAGTAAACATCTTTTACAAATAACTTTATGTCTTAATTAATAAGATGCAAAAGTTCATATTTTGCAAAGTAGCGTCTATAAAATAAATAAATGTCTTTAACACGGTATATCTATATATATATATATATATATATATATATATATATATATATATATATATATATATATATATATATATATATATATATATATATATATATATAGTAATACTTGTAGAAAATTCACAAATGTGCGGAAACCAGGACGTCTACAAACCATTTTGAGGGTGCAAGACCTATAGATCCTGCCAATAATTAAAAAATTACGTGTTTAAAGAAAAATTTGGCTGTTGCCTCTTTTTTGTTGAAGTCTAAATAAATTTGTTAAGTAGCTAGTTCTTCCCAGAAATATTGCATTACATTTTGAAAATTTGTGTTTTTTAAACAATGAACACCATTTTTAGGAAATCTTGCACACCATATGCCTTCCCGTCCAGAAGCACATAGTAGCTTGGAAGTAGACTACTTCTCGGGCTACGTCCTTCATTTGTAGAAAATAAAACCAATAGCGAAGCCAGAAAAGTAATTTGAACGTCCATATTTGGGTCATAAGTTTGTTTTTAAGCGTTTTAATAAGTTATTTTACACCACTCAAAACTCTAAATGCTATTTTAATAAAACTGTTCTCACCAAAAAAACAATGAAGAAAATTGAGACTAAATATCTATAAAGACATGAGAAACATTTAATATACTAGTTGTGTATGACCGGTAGCATCTTAAATCAAGATTTGGGTACACCAATCACGTTAATAGTTTTATAATTTGTAAATTAGACTATAAGAAACTGGCAATATGCGCACAAAACTCCGCGATTACAAAAAATAAGACAAAAAAAAAGACCTGAGTGATAGCGTTAATTCGCAAACTAGCACAATTGGTAATATTACATTGTACAATTTAAATAGAAACTAAAGAAGGTTAAAAATTTACTACAAACCAGAAAATGACTTTCAACCAGGCTTGAAGCGATAAATATATTTATTTTACATTCTGATTTACAAGTAGTCAAATATAAGTTAAAAGCAAAATAGGTAACCAAATGTTCCACAAAATGGGAGGCAAAACAGGTCGGACGTAGCAAATATGTTATGATAGTTTCATAAGAATGGGTTGCCACAAAAAGAGTTATTTCAATAACTAACAAAAGTTGACAGAAATAATACTAAAATGCTTAAACCCTAAAGTTTAGTACATACAAGCTGTAAACAAGCCCCTTTTCAGTGTTTCAAATCCCCAACTGAATGCTTCAGCTGGCGCAAACTGTCCTTACCAGCACACGTGACAATGACCCAGCTAGGCTGTTGTGCGTAGTCTTGAATCGTTAGCTTTAATCCTTTCTCTGCGATATCTCTCTAGGCCCTTACAAGGGTTCAGTTGTTTATTATCTAGTACGGCGGCGGGGTACTCAAAGTGGATGTTACCCGGTCTGACCCCTTCATCTACCGCACAAAATGTTGGCTTGGTAGAATCCTACCGAAGCGTTATTGCCTACTGTTGTCATCTGATTAAAGTCGATTGTCCAGTTAGGATCCAACCGCAAAGACTTCAATACATTTGGGTTTTTCTACCTCTTCAAAAATCCCATCCTCTCTCTGAGACCGACTGGACTTGACATCTGTTAATGTTTGTCCAGTTAATTGCTTCTTTTTGGCTATTTTCTCCCTGTTTATATATTATCAAAACAGCTAGACCAACTAAGAAGAAGGAAATGATGGCTAATGATAATTATAGAAAATAGACTTAAAAAACGATACCTTGAAAACACTATTTACCAAGAATATGTGAGATACCAGACAACCCAGGAAGAAGTACGTGTTCCACCTTTCTCGAGTAGCTTCAAGACCTACTTGCGCCCTGTTTGTGTAGTTTCTCAAAATCTAGACGCACCAAGAAGAAAGAAGGGGCTAATGACAAAGTAGAGAAAACATATTAAAAAACGATACCTTAAAGACACTATTTACCAAGAATCGACGAAATTCCAGACAAATTAGGAAGAAGTGCATGTTCCACCTTTCTCGACTTATTAAACGATATCCTTTAAATCGAATTAAGTCCTAAACGTAGCCACGACAGCGCTTAGTGTACAAAACGGTTATTATGGATATATAAAAGTGTCCCCTGATCCTTGAAGTTCTATGATAAGGTTCCAAAAAATGATTTTAAAGAAATCCTACATAAAAGTTGCTCTGTGTATAGGGGAATATTATCATATTTTTTAAACAGCCTGCGGAATACCTTATTTGCCGCAAACAACTTGTTCAAAGATTAAAAGAGGTTATTCTGAAATTGCAGTTACATTTAGAGCAATTCTTCAGTAAGAAAGATGAATTTTTAGCGCACGTAATTAAAACGGATAAGTCAAGCCAAACAAAATTCACTCTGTTAAAATGGCCAGAAAAAAAAAACAAAAGCAAATAAAACTTTGCTAAAACGTATCACTTCCAAACGTCAACAAATCTGCTCCTAGATAGTTAAATCGAAGGCTTTTCTGCAAGACATTTTTCACATTACCCTACACGTTTCGCCAGGAAAAGGCCATTATTAAGGGAAGTCTAAAGATGCAAGATAAGAGCCGTTTCAGTTTGTCGTCCTTCAAATTTTAATATTAGTTTAATTTCTTAAGTCCCTATGCTTGTACCCTTTTAACGATGTTTGCTTTTTCCTGCATGTTGTAGTTTTGATAAGACTTTCTCATTTTTCACTTTGATTTTTTTGTAATTATTAGAGTTTTCTTCTCAGTGTTGTGCTTTCTATGGTGCCTACCACAAACAATGTTTCTGCCAATCACTTTTTATGTAGCCTTAGATTTCATTCACGATGCCTGTTTAACGGCCAAAACTCATAGGGTTATTAAAACTTTTTCTTAAAAAAAAATTATGTAAGTTAATGTAATTATTTATAAGAACTTTCAGTCTATTATAGGAGCTTCATTAAAACTGTTGCCGAACATGTTTATCTTATCACCACGTGTCCAAAGGATCAACATAAGTTGTGGCGTTGGGTTTGAGAAATGTATGCACGTCCCGCCCTTCTAAAGGGGCGTAAAGCCATCGATCCTGTGTAACATGCGATGTTGGGCACGTTTAATATTCCACTTGTCTTACAGAAAGGCAGGAGTGTGGCAAAAAATTCCAGGATATTAAGGTGAAACTGCCTCCTAGCGTCGGTGATTGGCCATAGTCACGGCAATAGACCGACGTTAAAAAAACTTGGCGTTAGTGCGTTTATTACCGTAAGAACATAGGCCAATTACTTTTTACTCTAGAACTCTCAATTCAAACGAACAAAACTATAGTCTTATAAAAAAAGTGCCGCTGCCGATAATCAAAAACACTTAACATTAGAGGCTTTATGTTTTCAAAAAAAAATTTACAATTAAAACAGACTTTAAAACACTAGTTCGGGTTCTTTTTATAATGAACCAAACTTTCGTTTAGTTGAATAACCTTCAAAATTAGAGAAATTTAAATACAAGGTAAAGTACAAGGCACTAAAAGACAATGTCGTAGCCGACGCCGCTTTCACAGTTAAAGAAATGCAGCAGAAGATCACCAAAGTTTTTCTATCGCTTTTAAGAAGCATATGCCGTTTAGAATTAAAAGTTTTTAAAAGATGGGGGATTCCCAGAACCAGGATTTAATCAGTTTAAAGAAAGTGGCCAACCTAATGAAAATAAAGAACATAGTAAAACTCAAACTCAACACACTTCAGTTGAAAATCTTGTATGTTGCATACTTCTACCGCGATGTCACATAAACTATTTTACAAACCAGATTTTAATTTGCTACAGGTCAGAAAATTGTCAGTTAACCAACAGCCCCTTGAGAAATAGACAAATTAATTCACATAAACAAAAAAAGACATAAATTAGAACAATGCAATGGTTTTCTTAAAAAACGAACCAATCAGTCCAATGTATACGGTGTTTTATTTAAAAATCAAAAAGTTGGAAGATTATCCATAACAGGAGCCTCAAGCCTTTTTACCAGCTCAGTAAAATAATCGAATACAACAAACAAGTGTAAACGGTAATATCAAGTATTGCGCAGAAATAGACTATTCAATGTTTCCACCAAAATAACCGCAATGACATTAATAAAATATGAGAATTTATAAAACTAAATTGCTCTTGGTATAATATAAAAAATCTATCAACAGTTTTATCAATAAATGTGACAATTGCTTACAAACAAGATATGAGAAGTGGCTCTACAAGTTAGCCTTTTGCGTCCTACTGATAGCTTAAAAACACGTCTAAGTCATACATGCTAATGTGTTTAGGATAGAAAACCACCAAACCCTTTTACAATCGTTAATTTATTCAGGAAAAACGCACAAGCCAATTATATCAAAAACAGTATTGATCTGTCTCTTCTTTAGTAAACTGAGACATTTATTTTTTCATCATTATTATGATTTTACACTCGTATCTGACGCATAAAAGGATTCAACAATGTTATCGTTAAAGAATATTATAATATATTTAACGTGCAATTACATATTGCAACACCTCAATTCCTAAATTTAAAATAACCATATGAAAATAATTCTGTCATATTTGGAAAAATTAAGAGCACTTAAGCTGCAAAATTATCCAGAAAACTAATCCATTTAATGGTCACTTGTGTAATGATTTTTAATAAATCGATTCACTCGTTGATATGCTGTAGTCCGTCTTCATTTCTTTATGGTCCTTATAATAAATTAGGACCAATTGACCTACATTAAATATCACAAAAAATACAATTATAAATGCTTAAAAGAAATTTTACCATTTTTCATCTGCTTATCAAAAATGCAAGGAAGAGATTGGAAAAATCCTTCACAAAAGAAAAGAAAACTAAGTGAAAGCATTCAAATATAAAAGCAAGAAAAGACAAAATAAAGTACCCCACATACAGAAATTTTATCTCTTATATAAAATCTATAACAACCGTGTACAAATTAAACTTAACATTACGCTTCTACCTGACTCTAAAAATAAAGCAACGTACTTGAAAAATGCCAAGAGTGGAAAAACTATTTCCCTTACAGAAAATCTATTACCCTATAAATGTCCCTGACTAGGTCCAACAACTTTTGGTGAAGCCTATAACAACTAACCGATACTTCAAAAATTACATACGAATAGCGAAAGTAAATAATCACAATTATTTGTTCTACTTTTACTTCAATAAACTAATTTTTTAAATTAAATTTTAAATATTAGCTAATTATACTATGAAAACAAACGAAAATCACGGCACTGCTATTAACAAAAATATGTACCGATACTTAATAACAAAGTCCCCAGAACTGGTTTATAACTTAAGCAATTTACCAATTCCAGACAGAAACGCGGATTAATAAACGGGACAGGGTCACGGTTTAAAATGAAAACTGGAAATCTTGATTAAGACGATGGTGATAGAAAACCAAAACTTTAGACACTATATTCGAATCAAAGTGGAATGTTGGCTCACCTAGAGTCTCTAAACACTTTCGAGCATTTAATTACATAAATGCCATCAGAAGCACATATACTCATTAATAAACTCTTTTGGTAAAAGCTGATCGATTTAACCAGCTGGTTAATATGGAAAACGAAGTTTTAGTCAGCATTCAATTTATTTAACTTAAAGTTTATTAAAAATGTCAATATTATCTGAAGCTCCATCTTCCTCTGCTTCAACGTAATCACAGACAACGAGCTTTATGCTTGGTAAAACTGAACACAAACAGCTTTTGGAAGTAAGTTATGAGAAAACTGTAAAAATTAATTATGACAAAAATCAAAATAAAATTATCCAGTTTATAAAATTAACAAATGTGTCAGTAGGAGATTAAATTATTTGTTTGCTAAACTACCCAATTTTCTACCCCACAACAGATTTCCATTTTCCAGTAACTCCCTCACCTCAAAAACATAAAATCTCTTATCTCAAAATCCATATTATTTCGAAATGGTTCAACACAAATTATGGACCTCAGAACACTGTAGCCAAACAGCAATATGCTTATCTCGACAGATGTACCAGTTGTAGTTGTGGAAGAATGAGATAGACGATACAACGGAATTTCGTCTTAAATGTACTGCCTGACTATAAAATTACTATAAATAATAAAGTATACACAGACGAAACTGGCCACCTATCGTGGGTTTCAGACTTGATGGAACTTACCATTTAGAGAAGAAAAATATAAAATCCATTTCCTTCCAGGTTATCTGAAAAATACTAGGCAACTAAAACAACAGCGTTTAGAAGTTTCACAACATAGAACTTTACGTATAATATTAATATTATTGGGCATATATGCGTACTTACCTTTATAATACCAGCCATAGTGTATCACGCAAAACAATCCAGAATGAGAATTTACATTTACTGTGTACCAGGATGATAATTTTAGTAACTATGATTATTATATTGATTTAGTACAGAAAAATATGAAGGCTTTTATTAAAATTAAACTCATTCAACTTATGCTGGTTCATTCCAAAGTTGCACAATTGTGCTTATTCTAAAATTATTAGTTCAGTGGTATGACAAGTGATCACACGATTAAAAACCTGTTTATAATAATAATTTTCGGTCAGTTTTAAGTTCACAACGTATTTTACTGTTCAATTAAAAAGCCAACGTGGATACCGGTTGTTAGCTGAAAAAAAAAACCAGAAACATCCCAAAAACACATAAATAATTACTGGGAATTAGGCGCTAGATGCATATTTCGACGATGAAGTTGTCTTCACGTGTAGCTATCGCTAGACTGCCCTTTGTTAATATATTGCATTTTGTATATCCTAATGTATATTATTAAGTAGCACATTGCAACTTTCCAATATAGAGTTATTAAAATATATGTATTAAGCAACGTAAAAAAGACATTTTTATGAACACCAAGAGCCAATTTTAGGTTATGGACAGGTACTTTTATTTACTATTTAAACAAAAAGGACCTAATTTGAAACACGGTTTTGAACATATCACACTACAATACTAAGATTGAGGGAATCAATGACAGAGCATCCAAGGAAAGTTGAAAACGACGTTTATAATATATTTATTACCAAAAAAGTTTCTATATTGTGTGTTACACAAATAAATTAAATAGTAAAAATTAAAGATCATAAAAAATGTTACTGTTGCCATTAAATGTTACTTATGTAGCACCACGGATAATAAATTGAAAATTATTATAAGATGTTTAAGTTTTCTTAAACGCAAACATTAACAAAAGGTAGCTAATAATTTCAAAAGGGGTGTTTTAACCCTTAAATGCATACTGTTGACATTAAGCTACATACCTAAAATAAGAGTATAGGCAAGCATCCAATTATATAAAATAGATAAGTGATTTTTATTCAAGAAAAATTTCAGACAAGACCTATGTATGTGTTACAGGTAATAGTATAGAATATGTCTTATTGCTTGTACTATGTTGTCAATTACGTTGTTTTGCTTTGTTTTCACCGGCAAAATCGTGCACACAGGGAAATGTAAGTGGCCAATCTGTTTTACATTTTGCACCAAAAAGATATGTCAAAAAAGTGGAAAAACATCATATTGATTAGAAAGGACTTGATTGAGTTCTGAAAAAAATTTAGTGGCCTTGAAATGGACGCTACTGGTGATTCTTTAGAAACTGGCAGCTTAAAAAGTTATTGGTTTATTGGAAAAAAAAATTGGGAGACACTCTGAACGCAGAAGAGGAGGATAATTTTAAGGCTTTGTTTTGTGTCAAAGTCAATTATTTCTGTTTTTTCATAAACTATTTTCAAAGCTGTCTGTTTTGTGTTAAGTTTTATCAAGCAAAAAATCTCATCGTGATTTTGTGTGAAGCAGAGCAAGATGAAGCTTCAAATAATATTGACATTTTTAATAAACCTAAAGGTAATTAAATTCGATAGGTGCTGATTAACCATCTCGTTAAATAGATCAAATTTTACCGAAAGAGTTTATCAATGAGTATTTGTGCTTCTAATGGCATTTCTGTAATTAAATGCTCGAAAGTGTTAAGAGAGTCTAGGTGAGCCACCATTCCACTTTGATTCGAATATAGTGTCTAAAGTTTTGGTTGTCTATCAACATCGTCTTGATCAAGATTCCGAGTTTTTATTTTAATCCGTGACCTTGTCCCGTTTATTAATCCGCGTTTCTGTCTGGAATTGGTCAATTTCTCAAGTTATAAACTAATTCTGGCGACCTTGTTATTAAGTATCGGTACATCTTTTTTGTTAATGTCAGTGCCGTAATGTTTGTTGATCTGCATAGTATAATTAGCTGAGATTTAAAATTTATTTAAAACAAATGTGTGTATTGAAGTAAAAGTACAGCAGATGAGTGATTATTTATTTTGGATATTATTATGTAATTTTTAAAATCTCCGTTAGTTGTTATAGGCTTAATCAAAAGCTGCAGGACCTGGTTTAGGGACCTTTATAGGGTGATAAATTTCCTGTAAATAAAATGGTTTTCCTTCTCTTGGCATTTGTCAAGTAAGTTGCTTTGTTTTTGCAGTCTGGTAAAAGCAATCTGTTGTCTTTAAGTTGTACATGGTTGTTATAAATTTTGCATAAGAGGAGAAGTTTCTATATGTGGGGTACTCTATTTGTCTGTTCTTGCTCTTATATTTGAATGCTTTCACTTAGTTTCCGTTTCTTTTGTGAAGGATGTTTCCAATCTCTTCTTTACACTTTTGATAATATTGACGAAAAATGGTAAAATTTCTTTTAATCATTTATAATTGCAATTTTTTGATGTAACATTTAATGCGCGTCAATTGGTCCTAATTTATTATAAGGACAATAAAGAAGTGGAGACGGACTACAGCATATCAACGAGTGACTCGATTCATTACAAATCATTATACAAGTTATCATTAAATAGATTGGTTTTCTGAACAATTTTGCACCCGAAATGCTTATAATTTTTCCAAGGATGACAGAGTTCAATATTTTAATGGAATATTTTAAATTTAGGAATTGAGGTGCTGCAACCTGCAATTGCACGTTAAATATATTATTATATTCTTTCAGGATAACATTGTTGAATCCTTTTGTGCATCAGATACGAGTGTAAAATCATAATAGTGATGAAAAAATAAATGCCTCCGTTTACTAAAGAAGAGACAAATCAATACTACTTTTGATATAATCAGCTTGTGCGTTTTTCCTGAATAAATTAACGATTGTAAAAGGGGTTGGTGGTTTTCTATCCTAAACACATTAGCATGTATGACTTAGACGGGTTTTTAAGCTATCAGCAGGACGCAAAAGGCTAACTTGTAGAGCCACTTCTCATATCTTGCTTGTAAGCAATTGTCACATTTATTGATAAAACTGTTGATAGGTTTTTTATATTATACCAAGAGCAATTTAGTTTTATAAATTCTCATATTTTATTAATGTCATTGCGGTTATTTTGGTGGAAACATTGAATAGTCTATTTCTGCGCAATACTTGATATTACCGTTTCCACTTGTTTGTTGTATTCGATTATTCTAGTGAGCTGGTAAAAAGGCTTGAGGCTCCTGGTATGGATAATCTTCCAACTTTTTGATTTTTAAATAAAACACCGTATATATTGGACTGATTGGTTCGTTTTTTAAGAAAACCATTGCATTGTTTTGATTTATGTGTTTTTTGGTTCATCTGAATTAATTTGTCTATTCATCAAGGAGCTGTTGGTTAACTGACAATTTTCTGATCTGTAGCAAATTAAAATCTGGTTTCAAAAATAATTTATGTGGCATCGCGGTCTAAGTAAGCAACATACAAGATTTTCAACTGAATTGTGTTGCGTTTGAGTTTAACTATGTTCTCGATTTCCATTAGGTTGGCCACTTGCTTTAAGCTGATTAAATTCTGGTTCTGTGAATCTATCATCTTTGAGAACTCTTAATTCTAAATGGTATATCCTTCCTAAAAGCGTTACAAAATATATGGTCATCTTCTGTCGCATTTCTTCCACTGTGAAAGCAGTGTTGGCTACGACATTATCGTTTACTGTTTTGTACTTTACCTTGTATTTAAACTTCTCTAAGTTTGAACGCCATTCAACTAACCGAAAGTTAGGTTCTTTTATAAAAAAGCCAAACTAGTGATTTGTTGTCTGTTTTAATTTTAATTTTTTTTCCGAAAGGGTAAAGCCTATAATGTTAAGTGCTGTGGATCATCAGAAGCGACATTTTTTTTATAACACTATAGTATTGTTGATCTGAATTTAGATTTCTATAGTAAGAGGAATAGGTGTATGTTCCCAAGATAATAAACGCCCTAACGCTAGGTTGTAGTGAAATTGTGCTTTTTCGCGAATTGTCTATTAACTCGTCGATTCTTCGTAAAGATTACTTTTCAGGCATTAGTTTCTTATTAAGTTTCCTATAATCTATCGTTAGCTTTCTTCCCGACATATCTAATTTTTAAAGTGTTACCTAGAAAACGGCGAATAATAATTTTGTTATCGTACTTGCATTTATTGCTCAAATTATTTATATAATTGCGTTATTTCATTGTCGACGCGAATACATTCCAACAAAGCTACCTCTAGGGTGGCTATATTTACGAGTGATAATTAATAAAGTAAGGTGCTAATTAGCAAACTCTAAATGATGTTGCACGCATTTTAGCCAAGAAAATTATCCTTATATATTAATTGAGTGCTTTTACTTTTTTTTATATTAACAATTTAATTCTAATAGTATTAATTTTTTACCATATAGCAAAAAACTTATTAAATCTGAGCGAGGGCTTGAAGATTCTCTCATAAAGCCAATTTTTATATTCTCCTTTAAAAAATTTATTAGCTTTTCACATTATAAATTCGAGTATCATTCAACATCATTCTTACAGAAGCAGGGCTTTCGCGAAATTTCCAGGATAGCGAGGTGAAACTGCTCCCTGGCGTTGGTGATTGGTCATAACCGCGTAAATAGGTTGACGCTAAAGTAAAAAAAAAGATTTTGTTGCTCGGTACATTAAAATTCACCCAATAATATAGCAATTAAATATTATTTAAAATTAAAAATAATGTTTGATAATACAGGAGATGAACCATAAAATACACACGTAGTTTATGCCATGTTTAGCGGTCAGTTTTTGAGACCTTTTAGGAAGTGGAACTGAAGCGATGTCCTTGGGTTACTACTAGTTTTTCGATGAAGTATTTTGAGAACATCGCCTGACTTTGCGGTTTGTTATATGCCAAATAATTTTTGGAATAAATCGGCATTTTTTGTATTTATCGCCATTCTGTTAATCGCAGCGCCAAATATGTAACACGATACAAATTTAGCGAAAAATTATACTTTTAGATAAAAAAAAAACTACTATGTGGTACTTATATTCTAAACTAAAGTATAAAGTGTAATTAAATAGAACATCAGGATACGTTGTGAACTTACTACCACTGAACCAATAATTAAACAAGCAGCAAAGGTCTGGTCAATGCGCTTTGTAATAATTGCTTTAATAATAGCTTACCAAATATGTAAGTAAATGTATATGAGTGTATTTTAGAACTATATGGATAATTTAATAAACAGCTAGAACTTTACCAGAAGCTACTTCAAATGTAAATATTACGCAAGCATCCAAATTGGAAACAAAAATTTTTTCGTTTTCTGATTCAATTTAATGTAGTCTTGCGTCTAATTGCTTAAACTTTATCCCTCTAATCCAGCTCCCTGCGGGGGCCGATTATTATTTTTTGGGTGAAAGTTTGCTTGATAGGTGTGCTGTCATCTGAGTGAAGTCGCTTGCCTGATTCGAATCGCAACGAGAGATTACCTATCTCAAAGTTCGTCTGGAGCTGGCATCCCTCAGTGTTTGACTGGAGGCGGTATAATAAAGGCCCACTCTCGAACAGCATCTAAGCGGGTTCGTTATCCCGTTTCGATGCTCACAGAGTACGCCTCAGTCTCTGGGTGTAATCCAGCCCAAGTGGTCTCTCTGATTTGATTTGATTCGAAGTCTTATGTCTAATTGTTTAAATTTCACCGATAAGATCTAACTTACTGCGGGGGTAGATTTTTTTTGCCATCTGAGTGATGTCGCTTGCCCGATTCGAATCTTAAAGAGAGATAACCTCTCTCCAAGTTCGTCTGGACCTGACATTCTTCAGTATTTGACTCGAGTCGGTATCATGAAGTCCGGCTCTCGAGCAGCATCTAAGCGGGGTCGTTATCCCGTTTCGAAGCTCACCGAGTACGCCTCAATTTTTAGATTTAATCCAGCCCTAGAGATCTGAGCTCTCCTTCGGATTCATCTAGATCCGATGCCCACACGTGTTCGCTTAAATTTCACCCAAGAAGTCGAGCTTCCCGCAGGAGACGATATTTTTAGGATGAAGGCTGGTTTGATCGGTGTAGAGCCTTCTGAGTAAAGTAGCTTGCCCGTTTCGAAGCTCAAAGAGAAATAACCTCTCTCTGAGTTCGTCTTGACCCGGCATCCGTCACTATTTGACTCCATTCAGTATCATGAAGTCCCGCACCGAGCAATATCCAAGTGAAGTCGTTTACCCGTGTTCAAGCTAACAGAAGAGTCCTCAATCTCTAGTTGTAATCCAACCCTGGAGATCTCAGCTCTCTTCCGGGTTCGTCTAGACTAGACACCCACTAGTGCTAGACTCAAGGCGGCATTCCATCGAGTCCCGCTCCCGAGCATCGCCCAAGCGAACTCGTCCGTCGTTTTCAAAGCGCACACGCTGGGGGCCTCCAACTCCGGGTGTATACCACTCAACAGAGATCTGAATCCCCCGAGTCGTCTAGACACACGAGTAGAACAGACACACTTTCTGCCAACTTAGATAATTATAATCCCATTAATTACATTTTAATGATGATGTGAAGGTCATTAACTAGCTTTCAATTATCGAAATTTTAATGGTTTGTGACGTCTGTGGCTCATTAGACGATAATTGAAAATTAATAAATTACTTGTAATTCATATTATAATTTCCTTTACATGGTATCTTTATTTATGATTCTGAACATATTTTTGGTTTTCACTTTATCTAATTGAAGGAAGTTTGTATATACCAGTAACGATATACACCAGAATGTTATAATTTGACAAAGAGAGGCTTGAACGTCTGAGAGTGAGCACCTCATGGCTATTTGTTCAAAATTTGTTTGGAAAATTTTACATGGATCTTCTATTACCGTTATGTTAATTATCAGATGATTTGATGAGTGAAAAATTAAAGTAGAAATCGGCAGCATTGGTAACGAGATATAAATGTATCTGAATATGCATATACGTATATCAGAATCAAATCCTCCAACAATCTCTGTCTTTATTTCTTGTTAAGTCAGCAAGTAATATAACGTAATTTAATTCAAATCGCATCGCTTTATGAAATCGAAGGAAGTTTTGGACATACCAGTAAAGATATAATACAATTTTAATTACTATGGAATTGTTCAGTGAAGTTCAGTAAGTTTTTAAATTTTATGTGGTTAAATTTGACCCCTCCGCATTTTATGCAGATAACTCAAAAGCTGACTACGGCTGGTTTTATACTGCTTTTGCTTATGTTTATGATTTATCCTAGGCCTTGTTAAACTGTAAATTTTTTTGCTGAAAGCTCTTTTAATACGCTTTTATCTTTACAGAAATGTTTTAAAGCTGTAAGATTAGGAGTAAATTAATAATTAAAAGATAATTAATGACCTTCGCATCATCATTAAGGAGTAATTAATAGGATTATAATTATCCAAGATGGCCGATCTTGCCTCTGTTCTACACACACGACACCCGCCAGCGCTCAACCCAAGGCGGTATCATCTGAAATCCCGCTCCTGATTAACAACCAAGCGGGGTCGATTGTCCATTTCTAAGCCCACAGTAGGGGACTCAAAATCTGGGTGCATGTAACTCCCCAGAGATATACGCCCCCCAGGCTCACATGGACCAAGCCGCCGCCTGTGTTTGACTCCAATTAGTGGCCTCTTACGACAGGCAGGAGTAACCGTGGGCCTATTCTTTTATTTCGTCCCCGGACCCACAGGGGACTGATTCAAAGTTTCTCACAATGGATACCAAAATTAAATTTTTATGTGTTATTATTACTACACAACATTGACTTTATATATTGAAACTTTATCTAAACCAAAAACTAATTAGACATTTATAATCGGAAATACATAAAAAATTTAAATGTAAAATGGTCCTGATATATGGTTTGTAGGCGCCCTTAGTCGTATTTAAATGATTTAGAAAATCCTAGTACTGTAATTAGTACAATTTTTTCACTTCTTAAAAATTACATAGTGTTCTATTTTAAATAACTAATTGAAAAATATTACTACACAATATTCCCTCTTGAAATCAGGTTCCATTTATATTCAACGCTCTTATAAAATTAGTATAAAATTAAATTTTACATGCGCCTGATATATGGTTTTGAATCTACTTATTTAGAAGATTAACACCAAGTTACGCCGTTGAAATAGTCATTAGTACACTTTTCCTGAAAAATTGGATATAAACACCTATCACTTGGTACACGTAAAAACTACTTACTGTTCCAATTGGAATAAGCTTACTACAAACAGAAGAAATAAAAGCTAAAGCGAATTGTTTCGCTACACGAGCTGAATCTGAATTATCATATATTGCTGCGCTCTCTGCCATGTTTACTACTTTGTTGCTTATCCATCCTCTTTTCTGAAGACCTTGTTAACTCCTTACTTAGCAATAAAAATCTTATGATGGTTCATTCATAATGCTCCAAATTTAAGACTACAAATCCTGGTCTTCACACAGTCTATAATTAGATTCTCCCAAAAACTGCAGAAATCTGTAATAGAAATCATTTAATAATAATAATGTAGCGTTTATTTTAAACCTATTACGATTCAACTTACAACAAAAAACGAATAAACGCTATGGAATCATGCTAAACATATAATCTTGTGTGCAGGCTATATAACAAATTAGTCTTGTTCAAAAGCAACACAAAAAATACTAATGTTACACAACATCAACCAAAAAAAAAAACAGGTCATTCAAGAATTTGAGGGAGTTAAACCAAATTGGATAAGTATACACACACAAAAACTTTAAACAGTACACAGTCGTAAAAAAAGAAAACACGTATCCGAGTAACTGAGACCCAGTCCTAGTTAGCCAAGCTACAGGTTAACAATCATATTTACCTTTAATCTGGGGATAGTGTCCAGCCATCTGCTAATACCACGTCTGAACTGTCCAAAATTGTTTACACTCCAAATTTCCCTGGAACCATATTAAAAATCCTTGGGGCAAGGAAGACAGCACATCTCTTACCCACAGTTTTATGTCCCGAAGGAACACTATACACCATGTTATTTCCGGTGTCATAAGTACGCCCTCCTTTTCAAGTTCATTCCTGTGTCTATACTAACACAAAATCTCCAACTCTCACACACTGCTCACGATCCAGTAAGTAGCTCCGTAAAAGCTGAGAGCTTCTGCCTCTGAAGCCAGCAGCCTCAAGGTTTTTCAAAAGGAGTTCGTTGTCAACAGTGTCAAAGACCTTAGCAACATTTACAAAGAAGCATATGGTAAGGTTCACACGTATCCATCGCTTTATATATGCCAGGCGTCAAATTCACCAGTACATCCTCTGCAGATCTTCCATAAATAAAGTCATATTTGCTATCAGAAGGCTATTTATCGCTCCTGTGTAACTTTTTGGTAAAGATGTAGTTAACTCGTTAGAAATAAAAATCATATAATGGCTCATTCATAATGCTTCAAATTTAAGACTACAGATGCTGATCTTCACACAGCCTATAATTGGTTTGTCCCAATAAATGCAGAAATCTGTAATAAAAATCATGTAATAATAATAATAAGGCGTTTACTATAAAAATACTTTAAACCTATTACAATTAAAGTTACAACAAAAAATGAATAAACGGTATGGAATCCTGCAAAAGGTGTCACCTTGTATGCAGGCTATATAACAAATTAATATGGTTCAAAAGCAACAGACAAAAATACTAATCTTATAAAACATCAACAAAAAACAGTTCATTCAAGAATTACAGGAGTTAAATCAGATTGGATAAGTACACACACACAAAAACTTCAAACAGTATACAGTCGTCACAAAAGAACATATCTATCTTAGAAATTGAGATCCAGTCCACTAGTTAGCCAAGCTACAGGTTCACAATCATATGAACCTTCAATCTGGAGAAAGTGTCCAGCCATCTGCTAATACCACGTCTGAACTGTCCAAAAATGTTTACACTCCAAATTTCCCCTGGAACCATGTTAAAAATCGTTGTTCAAAGGAAGGCAACACATGTCTTACCCACAGTTTTATGTACGGAAGGAACATTATACACCATGATACTGCTGATGTCATAAGTGCACCTCCTTTTTCAAGCTCATCCTTGTGTCTATACTGCCACAAAATCTCCAACTCTCACACACTGCTCATGATCCAGTAAGTATCTCTTTAATAGCTTCTGCCTCTAAAGCCAGCAACCTCAAGATTTTTAAAGAGGAGTTCGTAGTCAAAGTCAGTGTCAAATGCGTTAGCAACATCTACGATGAGGCATATAGCAAGTTCACACGTATCCATCGCTTTATATATGCCAGGCAGCAGAATCACGTACATTTACATCTACCAGATCCTTATACTAATCGTTTTTATAAAGCCTTACCAGATCGGTGTGTTTATTCTATAGGTCTTGTACTCCCGTATGAACAGCATGTTATTAGAATTTGTTGTTACGCTTCTGTACGACTTACTTCCGGTTGCATTCTTTACTTTTTCTGGCACTGTGTTTTGTCCGTACAGTTGTTTTTTTATCAACTTAACTTATTAGCCTGTTAACAAAATATTCTGTAGTCTTTTTCATATCGCCTGCCGTCTCCACCACATCCCACAATTCTTCGCCCAAAGTCTTCATCATTCCTGTATAGTCAATATAATTCTTCTTTATGTCAAATTTGAAATTATTTTCTCTTTCAGAAATGTAACTTAAAGAATAATAAAAAAGAAACAAAATGTTTAATTTCGCCAAAATATAAAATTAGGTTCACCGCATTGTTGTTTCACGTAAGATAGCTGATTACCTTAAGATGGTACACGTAAAACTACTTACCGTTTGCTTGAAATTATCCTGAAACTCACATCAGAAATAAAAGCTAAAGCGAACTATTTCCCTATATTAGCTGAATCTCAATCATCCATATATTGCAGCCGTCTTTGCCATGCTTATTTCTTGTTCATCCACACTATGTAACACTCCTTCTTTAAGATGTAGTAAACTCGTTATTTAGAAACGAAAATGTTATGAAAATTCCATAATTAGTTTCTCCCAATAACTGCAAAATTCTGTAAAAGAAATAAATCATTTAACTTAAAGAATATTTAAAAAAAACAGAAGGTTTGTGTTTTCCAAAATATAAAATATCTACTCTTAAGTGCATTGTTGTGTTTAACATAAGACGACTTAGTTATTTGAAACTCACCAGTTAAAAACTCCTGGATGCAAGTAGTCCTTTTTTTAGGAAAACAGGTCTTTAATAGAGCATATCTTGGGTGCCTAGGTCACATTGTCCAGTCAGTTGCTCCCTTATTTTATTACTTTTTCTCTGATGCCTGTGGACGGCAAGCTATTAAACTGGTTTTCGACTTTTTGTTCTCCCATCTGGTTAATACCTTTTAAAATATTTTAAGCAATCGTACGTTGTTCGTAATTTGACGATCCCGCATTAGTTGTTTTGTTTCTAATATCTCATTCACTGCTTTTAGTTCTCTTATTTCTTTTTCCTAACAGGGATCATTTTCAAGATTTTCACCGCTTGTCTTTAATAGTAATTAGTTTTAAGGAAGAGCGGTTTGCCATTGTGTAGGTCTTTATATTTTATGTTTTTGGTTAATGTGTGTGCAGATACTTTTTACGATAATGTTAAGTTTCGTATATGTTACGGTATATAGGAAATTTGTTTTTAAATTACACTGAACTACTACACTCTCAAATTGAACCCTTTAAGGGTTGACATTGAATTTGCAGGTCCCAATAATTTTTATGTACTATCGTAATTTACTTAAAGCGCGGGACCATCTGTTTCAGTTTTCTAATTTCATTTTCCATTGTTGGACTGACTGTTCTTTAGGTAACGAGAGTCAGTAAAGTGTTGAAGACGAACGAGTTACTTTTATTACCTTCACATTATACTGCCATAGCCCATGTTTCCAGTCTTCACCTAGATAAAACAATTTTTAGTCCTTTTAAAGTTTCAATTTTTATTTCTGCTAGTAAATCACACATATAACATGTTTTCTTGCTTAGTTCGGTAGAAAGTACCCTTCTTCCTGTTTTTTGAAACAGCAACCCCACAGAGTTAATATTGCAGCTCTCCAAAAGCTTTGTCTTTAAGCTTCGTTTGCTCTGGTGTCACAAAAATCAATTAATTTTCTCAGACATTCTATTGATGGTTTTTCTGGTCTCCAAACCAATTGATTTTTCACATTTTTAAGTAATATCTCCTGACTTTTAAAACTGAGCGTGAAGCTTTTAGTTTCTTATTCTTACAAAGTTGTAGCAAATGATGTGCTATATTTCTACTTTTTGTTCTGTGTTTCATCAGCACTATTATCACCAGAGCAAGTTTAGCCACTAAACGAAGTTTATATAGAAATTTGGTCAATTTTCTTATAGTGGATTTGTTTGGATTCTGGTCTTAAGACTGCCGCTGTGTGTTGTCAATTTTTAACGAAGCAAAGATGATGCCAAAATAAAGTTGCTCTTAAAATCGTGCTGTTGACTAGATATATTCACCTAGTAACCCTCCCATCTAGGGGCCCTCATCGGGTACTGTCACCCTAGCCTGAATCCTGTTTTTCAAAGAGGTTATTACGCCACGCCATTTTTTATTTTCATTCAAGCTTGAAATTGCCTAAAGCTATATTCATTATTATTTATTTATTACATTATTAATCTTTCCATATGTTTTTGTCCCACCAGCTTTCAACTATATTTATACTTGCGTGCTATAAATAAAACATCTAATTTTTCTTTTCCGTAGTTCTTGTAGACCTTTATTATCATTCCTGTCATTAAAGTCCACGTTTTTGAATAGACCAACACTAAACAGATTTTGTTTGTAAAGTGATAATAAGATTTTTTTACGTTAGTTATTTTCCGTTTAATTTTCTAGCTGATTCTCTAACTTACTTACATTGCTTTAGGTTTCTACACGAACAAGTCTTCAATTTTTCATCCACTGGATATTTCTCAACCTCTTGAGCATATGAAACAAACGCTGCACTTTACCTACATCCTTTATGTGCTTCCTTGCCTTTTTTTAATTACCTTCCTTCCGCTTTGATAGTTGCTTCCTTTCGTTTGTTTATAAGTTTCTCTTTGTGATTTTTCTGCTTTCCGATATGGTATAAAGCCATAGTATTTCCCGTCGAATACAAGCTATATATGCGTTTTAATGTAGCTCGCTACATTTATATTTATATCTATGGCAATCGCATCCTTTATTCTTGGATATTTTTGTAGTTGTTTTCGGTTTTTTCAAATATAAAAACTGCGCTTGTGCCTTTGTCATTTCTGACTTAGGTATGTCAATACTGGTTACCTTACTAGGATTGTATTACTTTCAATGACTCTTTGATTGTACCTACTTATCTATTCCCAGTTTTGTTTATGTCTGGTGTGATCAGGTAATATGTCATATGTCGTACTTCACGGTAGGGTTATCTTGGTGTAAAACTTCTTCTCACAAACGGATTTAAGGCAGATACCCATATTGCATCGCTGCTGGCATATTAAGTGTCCGTAGTCTAATATTTTTTTTAATTCCTTTTATTATCGCGTCGTGGCCTCTGATAGTACGTGTATAAGTTTTTTCCACCTTACATGTCGCAGCCTATAGTTGCCTTAGTCGGAGCCTTGCAGAGTTAATATTCCTTCCGAGAGTCGGATATTTTCGTGAATGTCAATTCAAGATGTTCATTCAATTCACGCTTACGGTTTAAAGAATGACTAACAGCAGAAAAGTGAACGATAGCGATCTCTCGACTACCAATAATAGCGTGATGTTCAGAAAGCACTTTTAAAATTATACCCGTTGTTTTAGTTTTGCACTCACCCAATTCTTCAAATTTTGTTATGTGTTTTTGGATTCTTAATAGTCGTGTCGTGTCCAACTTAGGTTGCACTTTAACTACATCATTTGTATTTATTAAGCCGCTACATTCGTTTCCATTACCTTTCTTGGCTTCTTTTGTTCTTAATATTATTTGAACGTTTTATATATCTCTTAAAAAAATGTGCGAATGGACTGACGACCGCAGCCATGAACAAAGACAACACATACACATATATATCTCTTGCTCTTTTTTCTTTCGCTTCGGTAGTTTTTTCTTGCATCCAACTACGATCTTTGTAGCAGTCTGCAAATGCTTCACTTGCTTTATTGTGACTTTCGCAGAATAAATGTTTCTTTTGGCAGTCAGACCATCTAGGGAATTATCACTAGTTAATATGTAGATTTCTTCATTAAAGATGTCAATCCATTTGGCTTATGATTTAGAGAATAAAGAAAAGCAGTAAAGTGAACGATGCCTAGCCCTCGACTACTCTAATAGCGTCGGCTTCGGAAAAAACAAGAGTTGGCCAAGTGAGGCCAGATAGGATAGATTAAAGAGAAGGATCTCACCTAAGGCTAGTTGAAGAAAAGTGAGAATCCAGCTAAGGTATCGCCGGGATCTCCACTTCCCGTACTCATAAGATGTGAGCCCCTGGGGGCAGTTATATAGGAACAAAAGAGCCCCCCCACCAGGTGTTCTGGGCCTGTCTGCATCAAACACGTAAGGCACCTCTGGTGAAGACTACTTATAGAGGTATTTAGAAAGGCGTGGTCTGGAATTAAGCTTAAAAGTTGACGACGAGTGTGAAATTTATTTTGCGAATACCATTAGACTACACACGCCCTTACAGGAGCATTTTAGTTTAATGTGTTTAATTAATCAGACGATAAGCTATGGCTTTGCAAAATCAAAGGGTTATAAAAATACAGCTTAGAGTGTGCTCTTTCTAGTCCCCTATAACATGCAAAACATTCCTTGGTTTACTCTTTGTATATCCTCCAAGCTACAGGATAGTTGTTCACTAAGAGTCAGACGTTGTTACTGAAATAGAACATTACTTAAGAAAGCGAGGACATTTCTTATTACCAGCATCTCTTTGTGAACATCTATAGATGAGTCTTATAATCATATTACTATATCCACATAGACTTAAACGTTTAAAAATGGGAAAAAAACGTTTAGTCCAGACGCCGGTAAATTGTCAAAACGTGTAAAAAGACCTGATTTCCGAAGGAAACACATTTTTGTCTGTCTGTATGCTAACTCGCACGATAACATTCGAAGGTATTTAGCTATTAACATGAAATATTGTGCACGGATAGTAGTCCACCAACGAACAGTGCAGGTTGTTTATGAGCGGAATCGTTCTAGGAGAAGGGTGAGGAATAGTTAAATCTTTGAAATTTGTAGTTTAACGTTGAAAATCTAGTAATACGTCTTTTAATTGGATTTTTTGAGAACACAAATTCCACTATTGCGACGGACCTGATACTGTCTCATGAAATTCAAATGGGTGCTGATTAGGAGGGAAAAATATTAATTATTTTGTTATCGAGCCATTGACATTAAATTTGGTACAAATATGTTTAAGTGGCTAGTTGATTATTTGTGAGAAAAATCGGTTCATAAGACGGGATAGATTACCGAAAATTGACACTTTTCAATTAAATGTTGAGTAATATATCATTTGAGAAACAGAAATATGAACAATAGTAAATATCTTATATTTCCTTACTAAATTCAAGCCAAAGTCAAATCTTTGAAATTGGTAGTTTAACATTGAAAATCTAGTAGTACGTCCTTTCATGAAATTTTTTGAGGAGATAAATTCCAATATTGGGACGGTCCTGATATTTTCTCATGAAATTGAAATAGGCGTTGTATATTAACGGAAAAATATCAATTACTTTGTAATTAAGTTAGTAACATCAAATTTGGAACTAATCCGTTCAAGTGGATAGTCAATTATTTGTGACAAAAATTGCTTCATAAGAAGGAAAAGAAACGTGGACTTGATTACCGAAAATTGACACTTTTTCATTAAGACTCGAGTAATATTTCTTTTTATAAGTCTTTTGAAGAAGAGTATATTATTACAGCGGTGTTGAAGTTCTGGCTTAATTTGCAGCACCATTTTTTTATGCGAATTAACTGGTTTAAAACAATAAAATCACAATGATCAAATGTATATTCGATTTTATTAGTTGCTGCAGTATAATAAGAATATTTTACTAAAATAGAAAGTTGTTAGTTAGTAAACATCTTTTACAAAGAACTTTATGTCTTAATTAATAACATGCAAGAGTTCATATTTTTTAAAGTAACGTCTATAAAATAAATAAATAAATAAATGTCTTTAACACTGTATATATATATATATATATATATATATATATATATATATATATATATATATATATATATATATATATATATATATATATATATATATATATATATATATATATAGTAATACTTGTAGAAAATTCACAAATGTGCGGAAACCAGGACGTCTACAAACCATTTTGAGGGTGCAAGACCTATAGATCCTGCCAATAATTAAAAAATTACGTATTTAAAGAAAACTTTGGCTGTTGCCTGTTTTTTGTTGTTGTTGAAGTATAAATAAATTTGTTAAGTAGGTAGTTCTTCCCAGAAATACTGCATTACATTTTGAAAATATGTATTTTTTAAACAATGAAAACTATTTTTAGGAAATCTTGCACACCATATGCCTTCCCGTCCAGAAGCACATAGTAGCTTGGAAGTAGACTACTTCTCAGGCTACGTCCTTCATTTGTAGCAAATAAAACCAATAGCGAAGCCAGAAAAGTAATTTGAACGTCCATATTTGGTTCATAAGTTTGTTTTTAAGCGTTTTAATAAGTTATTTTACACCACTCAAAACCCTAAATGCTATTTTAATAAAACTGTTCTCACCAAAAAAACAATTAAGAAAATTGAGACTAAACATCTATAAAGACATGAGAAACATTTAATGTACTAGTTGTGTATGATTGGTAGCATCTTGCATCAAGATTTGGATACACCAATCACGTTAATAGTTTTATAATTTGTAAATTAGACTATAAGAAACTGGCAATATGCGCACAAAACTCCGCGATTACAAAAAAATAAGACAAAAAAAAGACCTGAGTGATAGCGTTACTTCGCAAACTAGCACAATTGGTAATACTACATTGTACAATTTTAATAGAAACTAAAGAAGGTTAAAAATTTACTACAAACCAGAAAATGACTTTCAACCAGGCTTGAAGCGATAAATATATTTATTTTACATTCTGATTTACAAGTAGTCAAATATAAAAGCAAAATAAGTAACCAAATGTTCCACAAAATGGGAGGCAAAATAGGTCGGACGTAGCAAATGTGTTATGATAATTTCATAAGAATGGGTTGCCACAAAAAGAGTTGTTTCAATAATTAACAAAAGTTGACAGAAATAATACTAAAATGCTTAAACCCTAAAGTTTAGTACATACAAGCTGTGAACAAGCCACTTTTCAATGTTTCAAATCCCCAACTGAATGCTTCATCTGGCGCAAACTGTCCTTACCAGCACACGTGACAATAACCCAGCTAGGCTGTTATGCGTAGTCTTGAATCGTTAGCTTTGATCCTTTCTCTGCGATATCTCTCTAGGCCATTACAAGGGTTCAGTTGTTTATTATCTAGTACGGCGGCGGGGTACTCAAAATGGATGTTACCCGGTCTAACCCCTTCATCTACCGCACAAAATGTTGGCTTGGTAGAATCCTACCGAAGCGTTATTGCCTACTGTTGTCATCTGATTAAAGTCGATTGTCCAGTTAGGAGCCAACCGCAAAGACTTCAATACATTTGGGTTTTTCTACCTCTTCAAAAATCCCATCGTCTCTCTGAGACCGACTGGACTTGGCATCTGTTAATGTTTGTCCAGTTAATTGCTTCTATTTGGCTATTTTCTCACTGTTTATATATTATCAAAACAGCTAGACGCACTAAGAAGAAGCAAATGATGGCTAATGATAATTATAGAAAATAGACTTAAAAAACGATACCTTGAAAACACTGTTTACCAAGAATATGCGAGATACCAGACAACCCAGGAAGAAGTACGTGTTCCACCTTTTTAGAGTAGCTTGCGCCCTGTT
Source organism: Tillus elongatus (assembly GCA_964006375.1). Taxonomy (NCBI): domain Eukaryota; kingdom Metazoa; phylum Arthropoda; class Insecta; order Coleoptera; family Cleridae; genus Tillus; species Tillus elongatus. The sequence goes on along the minus strand of OZ023269.1, from coordinate 16,453,575 downwards.
TGTTTAGTTTCTCAAAATCTAGACGCACCAAGAAGAAAGAAGGGGCTAATGACAAAGTAGAGAAGACATATTAAAAAACGATACCTTAAAAACACTATTTACCAAGAATCGACGAAATTCCAGACAAATTAGGAAGAAGTGCATGTTCCACCTTTCTCGACTTATTAAATGATATCCTTTAAATCGAATTAAGTCCTAAACGTAGCCACGACAGCGCTTAGTGTACAAAACGGTTATTATGAATATATAAAACTGTCCCCTGATCCTTGAAGTTCCTTGATGAGGTTCCAAAAAATGATTTTAAAGAAATCCTACATAAAAGTTGCTCTGTGTATAGGGGAATATTATCATATTTTTTAAACAGCCTGCGGAATACCTTATTTGCCGCAAACAACTTGTTCAAAGATTAAAAGAGGTTATTCTGAAATTGCAGTTACATTTAGAGCAATTCTTCAGTAAGAAAGATGAACTTTTAGCGCACGTAATTAAAACGGATAAGTCAAGCCAAACAAAATTCAATCTGTTAAAATGGCCAGAAAAAAACAAAAGCAAATAAAACTTTCCTAAAACGTATCACTTCCAAACGTCAACAAATCAGCTCCTAGATAGTTAAATCGAAGGCTTTTCTGCAAGACATTTTTTACTTTACCCTACACGTTTCGCCAGGAAACGGCCATCATTAAGGGAAGTCTAAAGATACAAGATAAGAGCCGTTTCAGTTTGTCGTCCTTCAAATTTTAATATTAGTTTAATTTCTTAAGTCCCTATGCTTGTACTCTTTTAACGATGTTTGCTTTTTCCTGCATGTTGTAGTTTTGATAAGACTTTCTCGTTTTTCACTTTGATTTTTTTGTAATTAATAGAGTTTTCTTCTCAGTGTTGTGCTTTCTATGGTGCCTACCACAAAAAATGTTTCTGACAATCACTTTTTATGTAGCCTTAGATTTCATTCACGATGCCTGTTTAACGGCCAAAACTCATAGGGTTATTAAAACTTTTTCTTTAAAAAAAAATTATGCAAGTTAATGTAATTATTTATAAGAACTTTCAGTATATTATAGGAGCTTCATTAAAACTGTTGCCGAACATGTTTATCCTATCACCACGTGTCCAAAGGATCAACATAAGTTGTGGCGTTGGGTTTGAGAAATGTATGCACGTCCCGCCCTTCTAAAGGGGCGTAAAGCCATCGATCCTGTGTAACATGCGATGTTGGGCACGTTTAATATTCCACTTGTCTTACAGAAAGGCAGGAGTGTGGCAAAAAATTCCAGGATATTAAGGTGAAACTGCCTCCTAGCGTCGGTGATTGGCCATAGTCACGGCAATAGACCGACGTTAAAAAAACTTGGCGTTAGTGCGTTTATTACCGTAAGAACATAGGCCAATTACATTTTACTCTAGAACTCTCAATTCAAACGAACAAAACTATAGTCTTATAAAAAAAGTGCCGCTGCCGATAATCAAAAACACTTAACATTAGAGGCTTTATGTTTTCAAAAAAAAATTTACAATTGAAACAGACTTTAAAACACTAGTTCGGGTTCTTTTTATAATGAACCAAACTTTCGTTTAGTTGAATAACCTTCAAAATTAGAGAAATTTAAATACAAGGTAAAGTACAAGGCACTAAAAGACAATGTCGTAGCCGACGCCGCTTTCACAGTTAAAGAAATGCAGGAGAAGATCACCAAAGTTTTTCTATCGCTTTTAAGAAGCATATGCCGTTTAGAATTAAAAGTTTTCAAAGATGGGGGATTCCCAGAACCAGGATTTAATCAGTTTAAAGAAAGTGGCCAACCTAATGAAAATAAAGAACATAGGAAAACTCAAACTCAACACACTTCAGTTGAAAATCTTGTATGTTGCATACTTCTACCGCGATGTCACATAAACTATTTTAGAAACCAGATTTTAATTTGCTACAGGTCAGAAAATTGTCAGTTAACCAACAGCCCCTTGAGAAATAGACAAATTAATTCACATAAACAAAAAAAGACATAAATTAGAACAATGCAATGGTTTTCTTAAAAAACGAACCAATCAGTCCAATATATACGGTGTTTTATTTAAAAATCAAAAAGTTGGAAGATTATCCATAACAGGAGCCTCAAGCCTTTTTACCAGCTCAGTAAAATAATCGAATACAACAAACAAGTGGAAACGGTAATATCAAGTATTGCGCAGAAATAGACTATTCAATGTTTCCACCAAAATAACCGGAATGACATTAATAAAATATGAGAATTTATAAAACTAAATTGCTCTTGGTATAATATAAAAAACCTATCAACAGTTTTATCAATAATTGTGACAATTGCTTACAAGCAAGTTATGAGAAGTGGCTCTACAAGTTAGCCTTTTGCGTCCTACTCATAGCTTAAAAACCCGTCTATGTCATACATGCTAATGTGTTTAGGATAGAAAACCACCAAACCCTTTTACAATCGTTAATTTATTCAGGAAAAACGCACAAGCCGATTATATCAAAAACAGTATTGATCTGTCTCTTCTTTAGAAAACTGAGACATTTATTTTTTCATCATTATTATGATTTTACACTCGTATCTGACGCATAAAAGGATTCAACAATGTTATCGTTAAAGAATATTATAATATATTTAACGTGCAATTACAGATGCAGCACCTCAACTCCTAAGTTTAAAATAACCATATGAAAATAATTCTGTCATATTTGGAAAAATTAAGAGCACTTAAGCTGCAAAACTATCCAGAAAATTAATCCATTTAATGATAACTTGTATAATGATTTGTAATGAATCGATTCACTCGTTGATATGCTGTAGTCCGTCTTCATTTTTTTATGGTCCTTATAATAAATTAGGACCAATTGACTTACATTAAATATCACAAAAAATACAATTATAAATGCTTAAAAGAAATTTTACCATTTTTCATCTGCTTATCAAAAATGCAAAGAAGAGATTGGAAAAATCCTTCACAAAAGAAAAGAAAACTAAGTGAAAGCATTCAAATATAAAAGCAAGAAAAGACAAAATAAAGTACCCCACATACAGAAATTTCATCTCTTATATAAAATCTATAACAACCGTGTACAAATTAAACTTAACATTACGCTTCTACCTGACTCTAAAAATAAAGCAACGTCCTTGAAAAATGCCAAGAGTGGAAAAGCTATTTTCTTTACAGGAAATCTATTACCCTATAAATGTCCCTGACTAGGTCCAACAACTTTTGGTTAAGCCTATAACAACTAACCGATATTTCAAAAATTACATACGAATAGGGAAAGTAAATAATCACAATTATTTGTTCTACTTTTACTTCAATAAACTAATTTTTTAAATTAAATTTTAAATATTAGCTAATTATACTATGAAAACAAATGAAAATCACGGCACTGCTATTAACAAAAATATATACCGATACTTAATAACAAAGTCCCCAGAACTGGTTTATAACTTCAGCAATTTACCAATTCCAGACAGAAACGCGGATTAATAAACGGGACAGGGTCACGGATTAAAATGAAAACTGGAAATCTTGATTAAGACGATGTTAATAGAAAACCAAAACTTTAGACACTATATTCGAATCAAAGTGGAATGGTGGCTCACCTAGAGTCTCTAAACACTTTCGAGCATTTAATTACAGAAATGCCATCAGAAGCACAGATACTCATTAATATACTCTTTTGGTAAAAGCTGATCGATTTAACCAACTGGTTAATATGGAAAACGAAGTTTTAGTCAGCATTCAATTTATTTGCCTTAAAGTTTATTAAAAATGTCAATATTATCTGAAGCTCCATCTTCCTCTGCTTCAACGTAATCACAGACAACGAGCTTTATGCTTGGTAAAACTGAACACAAACAGCTTTTGGAAGTAAGTTATGAGAAAACTGTAAAAATTAATTATGACAAAAATCAAAATAAAATTATCCAGTTTATAAAATTAACAAATGTGTCAGTAGGAGATTAAATTATTTGTTTGCTAAACTATCCAATTTTCTACCCCACAACAGATTTCCATTTTCCAGTAACTCCTTCCCCTCAAAAACATAAAATCTCTTATCTCAAAATCCATATTATTTCGAAATGGTTCAACACAAATTATGGACCTCAGAACACTGTAGCCAAACAGCAATATGCTTATCTCGACAGATGTACCAGTTGTAGTTGTGGAAGAAAGAGATAGACGATACAACGGAATTTCGTCTTAAACGTACTGCCTGACTATAAAATTACTATAAATAATAAAGTATACACAGACGAAACTGGCCACCTATCGTGGGTTTCAGACTTGATGGAACTTACCATTTAGAGATGAAAAATATAAAATCCATTTCCTTCCAGGTTATCTGAAAAATACTAGGCAACTAAAACAACAGCGTTTAGAAGTTTCACAACATAGAACTTTACGTATAATATTAATATTATTGGGCATATATGCGTAATTACCTTTATAATACCAGCCATAGTGTATCACGCAAAACAATCCAGAATGAGAATTTACATATACTGTGTACCACGATGATAATTTTAGTAACTATGATTATTATATTGATTTAGTACAGAAAAATATGGAGGCTTTTATTAAAATTAAACTCATTCAACTTATGCTGGTTCATTCCAAAGTTGCAGAATTGTGCTTATTCTAAAATTATTAGTTCAGTGGTATGACAAGTGATCACACGATTAAAAACTTAAAAAATAATAATTTTCGGTCAGTTTTAAGTTCACAACGTACCTTAGTGTTCAATTAAAAAGCCAAGGTGGATACCGGTTGTTAGCTGAAAAAAAACCAGAAACATCCCAAAAACACATAAATAATTACTGGGAATTAGGCGCTAGATGCATATTTCGACGATGAAGTTGTCTTCACGTGTAGCTATCGCTAGACTGCCCTTTGTTATTATTGCTGTCTAATATATTGCATTTTGTATATCCTAATGTATATTATTAAGTAGCACATTGCAACTTTCCAATATAGAGTTATTAAAATATATGTATTAAGCAACGTAAAAAAGACATTTTTATGAACACCAAGAGCCAATTTTAGGTTATGGACAGGTACTTTTATTTACTATTTAAACAGAAAGGACCTAATTTGAAACACGGTTTTGAACATATCACACTACAATACTAAGATTGAGGGAATCAATGACAGAGCATCCAAGGAAAGTTGAGAACGACGTTTATAATATATTTATTACCAAAAAAGTTTCTATATTGTGTGTTACACAAATAAATTAAATAGTAAAAATTAAAGATCATAAAAAATGTTACTGTTGCCATTAAATGTTACTTATGTAGCACCACGGATAATAAATTGAAAATTATTATAAGATGTTTAAGTTTTCTTAAACGCAAACATTAACAAAAGGTAGCTAATAATTTGAAAAGGGGTGTTTTAACCCTTAAATGCATACTGTTGACATTAAGCTACATACCTAAAATAAGAGTATAGGCAAGCATCCAATTATATAAAATAGATAAGTGATTTTTATTCAAGAAAAATTTCAGACAAGACCTATGTATGTGTTACAGGTAATAGTATAGAATATGTCTTATTGCTTGTACTATGTTGTCAATTACGTTGTTTTGCTTTGTTTTCACCGGCAAAATCGTGCACACAGGGAAATGTAAGTGGCCAATCTGTTTTACATTTTGCACCAAAAAGATATGTCAAAAAAGTGGAAAAACATCATATTGATTAGAAAGGACTTGATTGAGCTCTGAAAAAAATTTAGTGGCCTTGAAAGCGACGCTACTGGTGATTCTTTAGAAACTGGCAGCTTAAAAGGTTATTGGTTTATACACCGGAAAAAAAACAAAAGTGGGTGACACTCTGAACGCAGAAGAGGAGGATAATTTTAAGGCTTTGTTTTGTGTCAAAGTCAATTATTTCTGTTTTTTCATAAACTATTTTCAAAGCTGTCTGTTTTGTGTTAAGTTTTATCAAGCAAAAAATCTCATCGTGATTTTGTGTGAAGCAGAGCAAGATGAAGCTTCAAATAATATTGACATTTTTAATAAACCTAAAGGTAATTAAATTCGATAGGTGCTGATTAACCAGCTCGTTAAATAGATCAAATTTTACCGAAAGAGTTTATCAATGAGTATTTGTGCTTCTAATGGCATTTCTGTAATTAAATGCTCGAAAGTGTTAAGAGAGTCTAGGTGAGCCATCATTCCACTTTGATTCGAATATAGTGTCTAAAGTTTTGGTTTTCTATCAACATCGTCTTGATCAAGATTCCGAGTTTTCATTTTAATCCGTGACCCTGTCCCGTTTATTAATCCGCGTTTCTGTCTGGAATTGGTCAATTTCTCAAGTTATAAACTAATTCTGGCGACCTTGTTATTAAGTATCGGTACATCTTTTTTGTTAATGTCAGTGCCGTAATGTTTGTTGATCTGCATAGTATAATAAGCTGAGATTTAAAATTTATTTAAAACAAATGTGTGTATTGAAGTAAAAGTACAGCAGATGAGTGATTATTTATTTTGGATATTATTATGTAATTTTTAAAATCTCCGTTAGTTGTTATAGGCTTAATCAAAAGCTGCAGGACCTGGTTTAGGGACCTTTATAGGGTGATAAATTTCCTGTAAATAAAATGGTTTTCCTTCTCTTGGCATTTGTCAAGTAAGTTGCTTTGTTTTTGCAGTCTGGTAAAAGCAATCTGTTGTCTTTAAGTTGTACATGGTTGTTATAAATTTTGCATAAGAGGAGAAGTTTCTATATGTGGGGTACTCTATTTGTCTGTTCTTGCTCTTATATTTGAATGCTTTCACTTAGTTTCCGTTTCTTTTGTGAAAGATGTTTCCAATCTCTTCTTTACACTTTTGATAATATTGACGAAAAATGGTAAAATTTCTTTTAATCATTTATAATTGCAATTTTTTGATGTAACATTTAATGCGCGTCAATTGGTCCTAATTTATTATAAGGACAATAAAGAAGTGGAGACGGACTACAGCATATCAACGAGTGACTCGATTCATTACAAATCATTATACAAGTTATCATTAAATAGATTGGTTTTCTGAACAATTTTGCACCCGAAATGCTTATAATTTTTCCAAGGATGACAGAGTTGAATATTTTAATGGAATATTTTAAATTTAGGAATTGAGGTGCTGCAACCTGCAATTGCACGTTAAATATATTATTATATTCTTTCAGGATAACATTGTTGAATCCTTTTGTGCGTCAGATACGAGTGTAAAATCATAATAATGATGAAGAAATAAAAGTCTCAGTTTACTAAAGAAGAGACAAATCAATACTACTTTTGATATAATCGGCTTGTGCGTTTTTCCTGAATAAATTAACGATTGTAAAAGGGGTTGGTGGTTTTCTATCCTAAACACATTAGCATGCATGACTTAGACGGGTTTTTAAGCTATCAGCAGGACGCAAAAGGCTAACTTGTAGAGCCACTTCTCATATCTTGCTTGTAAGCAATTGTCACATTTATTGATAAAACTGTTGATAGGTTTTTTATATTATACCAAGAGCAATTTAGTTTTATAAATTCTCATATTTTATTAATGTCATTGCGGTTATTTTGCTGGAAACATTGAATAGTCTATTTCTGCGCAATACTTGATATAACCGTTTACACTTGTTTGTTTTATTCGATTATTCTACTGAGCTGGTAAAAAGGCTTGAGGCTCCTGTTATGGATAATCTTCCAACTTTTTGATTTTTAAATAAAACACCGTATATATTGGACTGATTGGTTCGTTTTTTAAGAAAACCATTGCATTGTTCTAATTTATGTATTTTTTGGTCCATCTGAATTAATTTGTCTATTCATCAAGGGGCTGTTGGTTAACTGACAATTTTCTGATCTGTAGCAAATTAAAATCTGGTTTCTAAAATAATTTATGTGGCATCGCGGTCTAAGTAAGCAACATACAAGATTTTCAACTGAATTGTGTTGCGTTTGAGTTTAACTATGTTCTCGATTTCAATTAGGTTGGCCACTTGCTTTAAGCTGATTAAATTCTGGTTCTGTGAGTCTATCATCTTCGAGAACTTTTAATTCTAAATGGTATATCCTTCCTAAAAGCGTTGCAAAATATATGGTCATCTTCTGTCGCATTTCTTCCACTGTGAAAGCAGTGTTGGCTACGACATTATCGTTTACTGTTTTGTACTTTACCTTGTATTTAAACTTCTCTAAGTTTGAACGCCATTCAACTAACCGAAAGTTAGGTTCTTTTATAAAAAAGCCAAACTAGTGATTTGTTGTCTGTTTTAATTTTAATTTTTTTTCTGAAAGGGTAAAGCCTATAATGTTAAGTGCTGTGGATCATCAGGGGCGGTATTTTTTTATAACACTATAGTTTTGTTGATCTGAATTTACATTTCTATAGTAAGAGGAATAGGTGTATGTTCCCAAGATAATAAACGCCCTAACGCTAGGTTGTAGTGAAACTGTGCTTTTTCGCGAATTGTCTATTAACTCGTCGATTCTTCGTAAAGGTTACTTTCCAGGCATTAGTTTCTTATTAAGTTTCCTATAATCTATCGTTAGCTTTCTTCCCGACATATCTAATTTTTAAAGTGTTACCTAGAAAACGGCGAATAATAATTTTGTTATCGTACTTGCATTTATTGCTAAAATTATTTATAAAATTGCGTTATTTCATTGTCGACGCGAATACATTCCAACAAAGCTACCTCTAGGGTGGCTATATTTACGAGTGATAATTAATAAAGTAAGGTGCTAATTAGCAAACTCTAAATGATGTTGCACGCATTTTAGTCAAGAAAATTATCCTTATATATTAATTGAGTGCTTTTACTTTTTTTTATATTAACAATTTAATTCTAATAGTATTTAATTTTTTACCATATAGCAAAAAACGTATTAAATCTGAGCGAGGGCTTGAAGATTCTCTCATAAAGCCAATTTTTATATTCTCCTTTAAAAAATTTATTAGCTTTTCACATTATAAATTCGAGTATCATTCAACATCATTCTTACAGAAGCAGGGCTTTCGCGAAATTTCCAGGATAGCGAGGTGAAACTGCTCCCTGGCGTCGGTGATTGGTCATAACCGCGTAAATAGGCTGACGCTAAAGCAAAAAAAAAACATTTTGTGGCTAGGTACATTAAAATTCAACCAATAATATAGCAATTAAATATTATTTAAAATTAAAAATAATGTTTGATAATACAGGAGATGAACCATAAAATACACACGTAGTTTATGCCATGTTTAGCGGTCAGTTTTTGAGACCTTTTAGGAAGTGGAACTGAAGCGATGTCCTTGGGTTACTAGTTTTTCGATGAAGTATTTTGCGATTGACTTTGCGATTTGTTATATGCCAAATAATTTTTGGAATAAATCGGCATTTTTTGTATTTATCGCCATTCTGTTAATCGCAGCGCCAAATATGTAACACTATACAAATTTAGGTAAAAAAAAAAAAACTACTATGTGGTACTTATATTCTAAACTAAAGTATAAAATGTAATTAAATAGAACATCAGGATACGTTGTGAACTTACTACCACTGAACCAATAATTAAACAAGCAGCAAAGGTCTGGTCAATGCGCTTTGTAATAATTGCTTTAATAATAGCTTACCAAATATGTAAGTAAATGTATATAAGTGTATTTTAGAACTATATGGATAATTTAATAAACAGCTAGAACTTTACCAGAAGCTACTTCAAATGTAAATATTACGCAAGCATCCAAATTGGAAACAAAATTTTTTTCGTTTTCTGATTCAATTTGATTTAGTCTTGCGTCTAATTGCTTAAACTTTATCCCTCTAATTCAGCTCCCTGCGGGGGCCGATTATTTTTTTTTTGGGTGAAAGTTTGCTTGATAGGTGTGCTGTCATCTGAGTGAAGTCGCTTGCCTGATTCAAATCGCAACGAGAGATTACCTATCTCAAAGTTCGTCTGGAGCTGGCATCCCTCAGTGTTTGACTGGAGGCGGTATAATAAAGCCCCACTCTCGAACAGCATCTAAGCGGGTTCGTTATCCCGTTTCGATGCTCACAGAGTACGCCTCAGTCTCTGGGTGTAATCCAGCCCAAGTGGTCTCTCTGATTTGATTTGATTCGAAGTCTTATGTCTAATTGTTTAAATTTCACCGATAAGATCTAACTTACTCCGGGGGTAGATTTTTTTTGCCATCTGAGTGATGTCGCTTGCCCGATTCGAATCTTAAAGAGAGATAACCTCTCTCCAAGTTCGTCTGGACCTGACATTCTTCAGTATTTGACTCGAGTCGGTATCATGAAGTCCCGCTCTCGAGCAGCATCTAAGCGGGGTCGTTATCCCGTTTCGAAGCTCACCGAGTACGCCTCAATTTTTAGATTTAATCCAGCCCTAGAGATCTGAGCTCTCCTTCGGATTCATCTAGATCCGATGCCCACACGTGTTCGCTTAAATTTCACCCAAGAAAGCGAGCTTCCCGCAGGAGACGATATTTTTAGGATGAAGGCTGGTTTGATCGGTGTAGAACCTTCTGAGTAAAGTAGCTTGCCCGTTTCGAAGCTCAAAGAGAAATAACCTCTCTCTGAGTTCGTCTTGACCCGGCATCCGACACTATTTGACTCCATTCAGTATCATGAAGTCCCGCACCGAGCAATATCCAAGTGAAGTCGTTTACCCGTGTTCAAGCTAACAGAAGAGTCCTCAATCTCTAGTTGTAATCCAACCCTGGAGATCTCAGCTCTCTTCGGGGTTCGTCTAGACTAGACACCCACTAGTGCTAGACTCAAGGCGGCATTCCATCGAGTCCCGCTCCCGAGCATCGCCCAAGCGAACTCGTCCGTCGTTTTCAAAGCGCGCACGCTGGGGGCCTCCAACTCCGGGTGTATAGCACTCAACAGAGATCTGAATCCCCGAGTCGTCTAGACACACGAGTAGAACAGACACACTTGCGGCCAACTTGGATAATTATAATCCCATTAATTACATTTTAATGATGATGTGAAGGTCATTAACTAGCTTTCAATTATCGAAATTTTAATGGTTTGTGACGTCTGTGGCTCATTAGACGATAATTGAAAATTAATAAATAACTTGTAATTCATATTATAATTTCCTTTACATGGTATCTTTATTTATGATTCTGAACATATTTTTGGTTTTCACTTTATCTAATTGAAGGAAGTTTGTATATACCAGTAACGATATACACCAGAATGTTATAATATGACAAAGAGAGGCTTGAACGTCTGAGAGTGAGCTCCTCATGGCTATTTGTTCAAAATTTGTTTGGAAAATTTTACATCGCTCTTCTATTACCGTTATGTTAATTATCAGATGATTTGATGAGTGAAAAATTAAAGTAGAAATCGGCAGCATTGGTAACGAGATATAAATGTATCTGAATATGCATATACGTATACCAGAATCAAATCCGCCAATAATCTCTGTCTTTATTTCTTGTTAAGTCAGCAAGTAATATAACGTAATTTAATTCAAATCGTATCGCTTTATGAAATCGAAGGAAGTTTTGGACATACCAGTAAAGATATAATACAATTTTAATTACTATGGAATTTTTCGTCAATTGTTCAGTGAAGTTCAGTAAGTTTTTAAATTTTATGTGGTTAAATTTGACCCCTCCGCATTTTATGCAGATAACTCAAAAGCTGACTACGGCTGGTTTTATACTGCTTTTGCTTATGTTTATGATTTATCCTAGGCCTTGTTAAACTGCATATTTTTTTGCTGAAAGCTCTTTTAATACGCTCTTCTCTTTACAGAAATGTTTTAAAGCTGTAACATTAGGAGTAAATTAATATTTAAAAGATAATGACCTTCGCATCATCATTAAGGAGTAATTAATGGGATTATAATTATCCAAGATGGCCGAAAATGTCTACACACACGACACCCGCAAGCGCTCAACCCAAGGCGGTATCACCTAAAATCCCGCTCCTGATTAACAACCAAGCGGGGTCGATTGTCCATTTCTAAGCCCAGAGTAGGGGACTCAAAATCTGGGTGCATGTAACTCCCCAGAGATATACGCCCCCCAGGCTCACATGGACCAAGCCGCCGCCTGTGTTTGACTCCAATTAGTGGCCTCTTACGACAGGCAGGAGTAACCGTGGGCCTATTCTTTTATTTCGTCCCCGAACCCACAGGGGACTGATTCAGAGTTTCTCAGAATGGATACAAAAATTAAATTTTTATGTGTTATTATTACTACACAACATTGACTTTATATATTGAAACTTCATCTAAACCAAAAAGTAATTAGACATTATAATAGGAAATACATAAAAAATTAAAATGTAAAATGGTCCTGACATATGGTTTGTAGGCGCCCTTAGTCGTATTTAGATGATTTAGAAAATCCTAGTACTGTAATTAGTACAATTTTTTCACTTCTTAAAAATTACATATTGTTCTATTTTAAATAACTAATTGAAAAATATTACTACACAATATTGAGTTTCCCTCTTGAAATCGGGTTCCATTTATATTCAACGCTCTTATAAAATTAGTATAAAATTAAAATTTACATGCGCCTGATATATGGTTTTGAATCTACTTATTTAGAAGATTAACACCAAATTACGCCGTTGAAATAGTCATTAGTACACTTTTCCTGAAAAATTGAATATAAACACCTATCACTTGGTACACGTAAAAACTACTTACTGTTCCAATTGGAATGAACTTACTACAAACAGAAGAAATAAAAGCTAAAGCGAATTGTTTCGCTACACGAGCTGAATCTGAATTATCATATATTGATGCGCTCTCTGCCATGTTTACTACTTTGTTGCTTATCCATCCTCTTTTCTGAAGACCTTGTTAACTCCTTACTTAGCAAAATAAAAATCTTATGATGGTTCATTCATAATGCTCCAAATTTAAGACTACAAATCCTGGTCTTCACACAGTCTATAATTAGATTCTCCCAAAAACTGCAGAAATCTGTAATAGAAATCATTTAATAATAATAATGTAGCGTTTATTTTAAACCTATTACGATTCAACTTACAACAAAAAACGAATAAACGCTATGGAATCATGCTAAAGATATAATCTTGTGTGCAGGCTATATAACAAATTAGTCTTGTTCAAAAGCAACACAAAAAAATACTAATGTTACACAACATCAACCAAAAAAAAAAACAGGTCATTCAAGAATTTGAGGAGTTAAACCAAATTGGATAAGTATACACACACAAACTTCAAACACTGCACAGTCGTCAGAAAAGAAAACACGTATCCCAGTAACTGAGACCCAGTCCTAGTTAGCTAAGTTACGGGTTAACAATCATATTTACCTTCAATCTGGAGATAGTGTCCAGCCATCTGCTAATACCACTTCTGAAATTTTCAAAATTGTTTACACTCCAAATTACCCTGGAACCATATTAAAAATCCTTGGGGCAAGGAAGACAGCACATCGCTTACCCACAGTTTTATGTTTCGAAGGAACACTATACACCATGTCATTTCTGGTGTCATAAGTACACCCCCTTTTTCAAGTTCATCGCTGTGTCTCTACTACCACAAAATCTCCAACTCTCACACACTGCTCACGATCCAGCAAGTAGCTCCTTAAAAGCTGACAGCTTCTGCCTCTAAAGCCAGCAGCCTCAAGATTTTTCAAAAGGAATTCATTGTCAACAGTGTCGAAGACCTTAGCAACATTTAAAGAGAGGCATATAGCAGGTTCACACGTATCCATCGCTTTAGATATGCCAGGCGTCAAATTCACCAGTACATCCTCTGCAGATCTTCCCTACGTAAAGTCATATTTGCTATCAGAAAGCTATTTATCGCTCCTGTGTAACTTTTTGCTAAAGATGTAGTTAACTCGTTAGAAATAAAAATCATATAAAAATTACAATTAAAGTTACAACAAAAAATGAATAAACGCTATGGAATCCTGCGAAAGTTGTCACCTTGTATGCAGGCTATATAACAAATTAATATGGTTCAAAAGCAACAGACAAAAATACTAATCTTATAAAACATCAACAAAAAACAGTTAATTCAAGAATTACAGGAGTTAAATCAGATTGGATAAGTACACACACACAAAAACTTCAAACAGTATACAGCCGTCACAAAAGAACATATCTATCTTAGAAATTGAGATCCAGTCCACTAGTTAGCCAAGCTACAGGTTCACAATCATATGAACCTTCAATCTGGAGAAAGTGTCCAGCCATCTGCTAATACCACGTCTGAACTGTCCAAAAATGTTTACACTCCAAATTTCCCCTGGAACCATGTTAAAAATCGTTGTTCAAAGGAAGGCAACACATGTCTTACCCACAGTTTTATGTACGGAAGGAACATTATACACCATGATACTGCTGGTGTCATAAGTGTACCTCCTTTTTTAAGCTGTGTCTATACTGCCACAAAATCTCCAACTCTCACACACCGCTCATGATCCAGTAAGTATATATTTAATAGCTTCTGCCTCTAAAGCCAGCAACCTCAAGATTTTTAAAGAGGAGTTCGTAGTCAAAGTCAGTGTCAAAGGCGTTAGCAACATCTACGATGAGGCATATAGCAGGTTCACACGTATGCATCGCTTTATATATTCCAGGCAGCAGAATCACTTGTATTTACATCTACCAGATCCTTATACTAATCGTTTTTATAAAGCCTTACCAGATCGGTGTGTTTATTCTATAGGTCTTGTACTCCTGTATGAACAGCATGTTATTAGAATTTGTTGTTACGCTTCTGTACGACTTACTTCCGGTTTCATTATTTTCTTTTTCTCGCACTGTGTATTGTCCTTGCAGTTTTTTTTTATCAACTAAACTTATTAGCCTGTTAACAAAATATTCTGTAGCCTCCTCCATATCGCCTGCCGTCTCCACCGCATCCCACAATTCTTCGCCCAAAATCTTCATCATTCATGTATAGTCAATATAATTCTTGTTGATGTCAAATTTAAAATTATTTTCTCTTTCAGAAATGTAACTTAAAGAATAATAAGGAAGAAACAAAATGTTTAATATCTCCAAAATATAAAATTAGGTTCACGGCATTGTTGTGTTTCACGTAAGATAGCTTATTACCTTAAAATGGTACACGTAAAACTACTTACCGTTTGCTTGAAATTATCCTGCAACTCACATCAGAAATAAAAGCTAAGGCGAACTATTTCCCTATATTAGCTGAATCTCAATCATCCATATATTGCAGCCGTCTTTGCCATGCTTACTACTTTCTCGTTTATCCACACTATGTAACACTCTTTCATTACGATGTAGTAAACTCGTTATTTAGAAACTAAAATGCCATGAAAATTCCATAATTAGTTTCTCCCAATAACTGCAAAATTCTGTAAAAGAAATAAATCATTTAACTTAAAGAATATTTAAAAAAAACAGAAGGTTTGTGTTTTCCAAAATATAAAATATCTACTCTTAAGTGCATTGTTGTGTTTAATATAAGACGACTTAGTTCTTTAAAACTCACCAGTTAAAAACTCCTGGATGCAAGTAGTCCTTTTTTTAGGAAAACAGGTCTTTAATAGAGCATATCTTGGGTGACTAGGTCACATTGTCCAGTCAGTTGCTCGCTTCTTTCATTATTTTTTCTCTGATGCCTGTGGACGGCAAGCTATTCAACTGGTTTTCGACTTTTTGTTCTCCCATCTGGTTAATACCTTTTAAAATATTTTAAGCAATCGTACGTTCTTCGTAATTTGACGATCCCACATTGGTTGTTTTGTTTCTAGTATCTCATTCACTGCTTTTAGTTCTCTTATTTCTTTTTCCTAACAGGGATCATTTTCAAGATTTTCACCGCTTGTCTTCAATAGTAATTAGTTTTAAGGAAAAGCGGTTTGCCATTGTTTAGGCCTTTATATTTTATGTTTTTGGTTAATGTGTCTGCAGATACTTTTTGCGATAATGTTAACTTTCTCCTATGTTAGTGTATACAGTAATTTTGTTTTTAAATTACACTGAACTACTACACTCTCAAATTGAACCCTTTAAGGGTTGACATTGAATTTGCAGGTCGCAATAATTTTTATGTACTATCGTAATTTACTTAAAGCGCGGGGCAATTGGTTTCAGTTTTCTAATTTCATTTTCCATTGTTGGACTGACTGTTCTTTAGGTAACGAGAGTCAGTAAAGTGTTGAAGACGAACGAGTTACTTTTATTACCTTCACTGTCCCATCCCATGTTTCCAGTCTTTACATAGATTAAACAATATTTAGTCCTTTTAAAGTTTCAATTTTTATTTCTGCTAGTAAATCACACATATAACATGTTTTCTTGCTTAGCTCGGTAGAAAGTACCCTTCTTCCTGTTCTTTGAAACTGCAATCTCACAGAGTTAATATTGCAACTCTTCAAAAGCTTTATCTTTAAGCTTCGTTTGCTCTGGTGTCACAATCAAATCAATTAATTTTCTCAGACATTCTATTGATGGTTTTTCTGGTCTCCAAACCAATTGATTTTTCACATTTTAAAGTAATATCTCCTGACTTTTAAAACTCAGCGTGAAGCTTTTAGTTTCTTATTCTTACAAAGTTGTAGCAAATGATGTGCTATATTTCTACTTTTTGTTCTGTGTTTCATCAGGACCATTATCACCAGAGCAAGTTTAGCCACTAAACGAAGTTTATATAGAAATTTGGTCAATTTTCTTATAGTGGATTTGTTTGGATTCTGGTCTTGAGCCTGCCGCTGTGTGTTGTCAATTTTTAACGAAGCAAAGATGATGCCAAAATAAAGTTGCTCTTAAAATCGTGCTGTTGACTAGATATATTCACCTAGTAACCCTCCCACCTAGGGGCCCTCATCGGGTACTGTCACCCTAGCCAGGTGAATCCAGTTTTTCAAAGAGGTTATTACGCCACGCCATTTTTTATTTTCATTCAAGCTTGAAATTGCCTAAAGCTATATTCATTATTATTTATTTATTACATTATTAATCTTTCCATATGTTTTTGTCCCACCATCTTTCAACTATATTTATACTTGCGTGCTATAAATAAAACATCAAATTTTTCTTTTCCGTAGTTCTTGTAGACCTTTATTATCATTCCTGTCATTAAAGTCCACGTTTTTGAATAGACCAACACTAAACAGATTTTGTTTGTAAAGTGATAATAAGATTTTTTTACGATAGTTATTTTCCGTTTAATTTTCTTGCTGATTCTCTAACTTGCTTACATTGCTTTAGGGTTTCTACACGAACAAGTCTTCAATTTTTCATCCACTGGATATTTCTCAACCTCTTGAGCATATGAAACAAACGCTGCACTTTACCTACATCCTTTATTTTCTCCTTGCCTTTTTTTAATTACCTTCCTTTCCTTGGAACAGGATTAACTTCATATAACAGTCTTTTGCCTTGAGCAATATTTATTTTGGTATATAACTTGTCTGTTAATGGTTCTATTTATATTTCGTAATGTGCAAATATATATATATATATTTATATATATATATATATATATATATATATATATATATATATATATATATATATATATATATATATATATATATATTCTTTTTATCGTTGGTATTACTAGGATGGTCTTCTTTCTTCCGCTTTGATAGTTGCTTCCTTTCGTTTGTTTATAAGTTACTCTTTGTGATTTTTCTGCTTTCCTATATGGTATAAAGCCATAGTATTTCCCGCCGAGTACAAGCTATATATGCGTTTTAATGTGGCTCGCTACATTTATATTTATATCTATGGCAATCCCATCCTTTATTCTTGGATATTTTTGTAGTTGTTTTCGGTTTTTTCAAATATAAAAACTGCGCTTGTGCCTTTGTCATTTCTGACTTAGGTATGTCAATACTGGTTACCTTACTAGGATTGTATTACTTTCAATGACTCTTTGATTGTACCTACTTATCTATTCCCAGTTTTGTTTATGTCTGGTGTGATCAGGTAATATGTCATATGTCGTACTTCACGGTAGGGTTATCTTGGTGTAAAACTTCTTCTCACAAACGGGTTTAAGGCAGATACCCATATTGCATCGCTGCTGGCATATTTAGTGTCCGTAGTCTAATTTTTTTAAATTATTTTTATTATCGCGTCGTGGGCCTCTGATAGTACGTGTATAAGTTTTTTCCACTATACATGTCGCAGCCTATAGTTGCCTTAGTCGGAGCCTTGCAGAGTTAATATTCCTTCCGAGAGTCGGATATTTTCGTGAATGTCACCATTCAAGATGTTCATTCAATTCACGCTTACGGTTTAAAGAATGACTAACAGCAGAAAAGTGAACGATAGCGATCTCTCGACTACCAATAATAGCGTGACGTTCAGAAAGCACTTTTTAAATTATACCCATTTTAGTTTTGTACTCATCCAATTCTTCAAATTTTCTTTCACTATGTGTTTTTGGATTTTTAACAGTCGTGTCGTGTCCAACTTAGGTTGCACTTTAACTACATCATTTGTATTTATTAAGCCGCTACATTCGTTTCCATTACCTTTCTTGGCTCCTTTTGTTTTTAATATTATTTGATCGTTTTATATCTCTTGCTCTTCTTTCTTTCGCTTCGGTAGTTTTTTCTTGCATCCAACTACGATCTTAGTAGCAGTCTGCAAATGCTTCACTTGCTTTATTGTGGCTTTCGCAGAATAAATTTTTCTTTGGGCAGCCAGACCATCTAGGAAATTATCACTAGTTAATATGTAGATTTCTTCATTCAAGATGTCAATCCATTTGGCTTATGATTTAGAGAATAAAGAAAAGCAGTAAAGTGAACGATGCCTAGCCCTCGACTACTCTAATAGCGTCGGCTTCGGAAAAAACAAGAGTTGGCCAAGTGAGGCCAGATAGGATAGATTAAAGAGAAGGATCTCACCTAAGGCTAGTTGAAGAAAAGTGAGAATCCAGCTAAGGTATCGCCGGGATCGCCGCTTCCCGTACTCATAAGATGTGAGCCCCTGGGGGCACTTATATAGGAACAAAAGAGCCCCCCCCCCACGTGTTCTGGGCCTGTCTGCATCAAACACGTAAGGCACCTCTGGCGAAGACTACTTATAGAGGTATTTAGAAAGGCGTGGTCTGGAATTAATCTTAAAAGTCGACGACGAGCGTGAAATTTATTTTGCGAATACCATAAGACTACACAAGCCCTTACAGGAGCATTTTAGTTTAATGTTTTTAATTAACCAGACGATAAGCTATGGCCTTTGCAAAACCAAAGGGTTATAAAAATACATCTTAGAGTGTGATCTTTCTAGTCCCCTATAACATGCAAAACATTCCTTGGTTTACTCTTTGTATGTCCTCCAAGCTACAGGCTAGTTGTTCACTAAGAGTCAGACGTTGTTACTGAATGAGAACATTACTTAAGAAAGCGAGGACATTTCTTATTTCCAACATCTCTTAGTGAACATCTATAGATCAGTCTTATAATCATATTACTATATCCACATAGACTTAAACGTTTAAAAATGGGGAAAAAACGTTTAGTCCAGACGCCGGTAAAGTGTCAAAACATGTAAAAAGACCTGATTTCCGAAGGAAACACATTTTTGTCTGTCTGTATGTTAACTCCCACGATAACATTCGAAGAGATTTAGCTATTAACATGAAATATTGTGCACGGATAGTAGTCCACCAACGAACAGTGCAGGTTGTTTATGAGCGAAATCCTTCTAGGAGAAGGGTGAGGAATAGTTAAATCTTTGAAATTTGTAGTTAAACGTTGAAAATCTAGTAATACGTCCTTTAATTGGATTTTTAGAGAACACAAATTCTACTATTGCGACGAACTTGATACTGTCTCATGAAATTCAAATGGGTGCTGATTAGGAGGGAAAAATATTAATTATTTTGTAATCGAGCCATTGACATTAAATTTGGTACAAATATGTTTAAGTGGGTAGTTGATTATTTGTGAGAAAAATCGGTTCATAAGACGGGATAGATTACCGAAAATTGACACTTTTCAACTAAAAGTCGAGTAATATATCATTTGAGAAACAGAAATATGAACAATAGTAAATATCTTATATTTCCTTACTAAATTCAAGCCTAAGTCAAATCTTGAAATTGGTAGTTTAACGTTGAAAATCTAGTAGTACGTCCTTTCATGAAATTTTTTGAGGAGATAAATTCCAATATTGCGAGGGTCCTGATATTTTCTCATGAAATTGAAATAGGCGTTGTATATTAACGGAAAAATATCAATTACTTTGTAATTAAGTAAGTAACATCAAATTTGGAACTAATCCGTTCAAGTGGATAGTCCATTATTTGTGACAAAAATTGCTTCATAAGGACAAGAAACGTGGAGTTGATTACCGAAAATTGACACTTTTTCATTAAGACTCGAGTAATATTTCTTTTTATAAGTCTTTTGGAGAAGAGTATATTATTACAGCGGTGTTAAATTCTGGCTTAATTTGCAGCACCATTTTTTTATGCGAATTAACTGGTTTAAAACAATAAAATCACAATGATCACATGTATAATCTATTTTATTAGTTGCTGCAGTATAATAAGAATATTTTACTAAAATAGAAAGTTGTTAGATAGTAAACACCTTTTACAAATAACTTTATGTCCTAATTAATAAGATGCAAAGTTCATATTTTTTAAAGTAACGTCTATAAAATAAATAAATAAATAAATGTCTTTAACACTGTATATATATATATATATATATATATATATATATATATATATATATATATATATATATGCATATATGTGTACAGAAAATAAATATCAATATAGTTAATTATAACAAAATATGTATGTGATTATAAATGCTAATTCGTATAAGGAAATTTATATAAAAAACAATTCATTAAATTAATACATTATGCTCTGTTAATTAACTACATTGGCCCACATTAATTTCATATATGAGATGTTTAGTAATTTAGTAATGAACATTTGCTAATGACCAAGTCACTATAATATATATATATATATATATATATATATATATATATATATATATATATATATATATATATATATATATATATATAGTAATACTTGTAGAAAATTCACAAATGTGCGGAAACCAGGACGTCTACAAACCATTTTGAGGGTGCAAGACCTATAGATCCTGCCAATAATTAAAAAATTACGTATTTAAAGAAAACTTTGGCTGTTGCCTGTTTTTTGTTGTTGTTGAAGTCTAAATAAATTTGTTAAGTAGCTAGTTCTTCCCAGAAATACAGCATTACATTTTGAAAATATGTATTTTTTAAACAATGAAAACTATTTTTAGGAAATCTTGCACACCATATGCCCTTCCGTCCAGAAGCACATAGTAGCTTGGAAGTAGACTACTTCTCAGGCTACGTCCTTCATTTGTAGAAAATAAAACCAATAGCGAAGCCAGAAAAGTAATTTGAACGTCCATATTTGGTTCATAAGTTTGTTTTTAAGCGTTTTAATAAGTTGTTTTACACCACTCAAAACCCTAAATGCTATTTTAATAAAACTGTTCTCACCAAAAAAACAATTAAGAAAATTGAGACTAAACATCTATAAAGACATGAGAAACATTTAATGTACTAGTTGTGTATGATTGGTAGCATCTTGCATCAAGATTTGGATACACCAATCACGTTAATAGTTTTATAATTTGTAAATTAGACTATAAGAAACTGGCAATATGCGCACAAAACTCCGCGATTACAAAAAAATAAGACAAAAAAAAAGACCTGAGTGATAGCGTTACTTCGCAAACTAGCACAATTGGTAATACTACATTGTACAATTTTAATAGAAACTAAAGAAGGTTCAAAATTTACTACAAACCAGAAAATGACTTTCAACCAGGCTTGAAGCGATAAATATATTTATTTTACATTCTGATTTACAAGTAGTCAAATATAAAAGCAAAATAAGTAACCAAATGTTCCACAAAATGGGAGGCAAAACAGGTTGGACGTAGCAAACATGTTATGATAGTTTCATAAGAATGGGTTGCCACAAAAAGAGTTGTTTCAATAATTAACAAAAGTTGACAGAAATAATACTAAAATGCTTAAACCCTAAAGTTTAGTACATACAAGCTGTGAACAAGCCCCTTTTCAGTGTTTCAAATCCCCAACTGAATGCTTCATCTGGCGCAAACTGTCCTTACCAGCACACGTGACAATAACCCAGCTAGGCTGTTATGCGTAGTCTTGAATCGTTAGCTTTGATCCTTTCTCTGCGATATCTCTCTAGGCCATTACAGGGGTTCAGTTGTTTATTATCTAGTATGGCGGCGGGGTACTCAAAGTGTATGTTACCCGGTCTGACCCCTTCAGCTACCGCCCAAAATGTTGGCTTGGTAGGATCCTACCGAGGCGTTATTGCCTACTGTTGTCATCTGGTTAAAGTCGATTGCCCAGTTAGGAGCCAACCGCGAAGACTTCAATACATTTGGGTTTTTCTACCTCTTCAAAAATCCCATCGTCTCTCTGAGACCGACTGGACTTGGCATCTGTTAATGTTTGTCCAGTTAATTGCTTCTATTTGGCTATTATCTTCCTCTTTAGATATTATCAAAACAGCTAGATGCGCTAAGAAGAAAGAAATAGTGGATAATGATAATTATAGAAAATAGACTTAAAAAACGATACCTTGAAAACACTATTTACCAAGAATATGCGAGATACCAGACAACCCAGGAAGAAGTACGTGTTCCACCTTTCTAGAGTAGCTTCAAGACCTGCTTGCGCCCTGTTTGTTTAGTTTCTCAAAATCTAGACGCACCAAGAAGAAAGAAGGGGCTAATGACAAAGTAGAGAAAACATATTAAAAAACGATACCTTAAAAACACTCTTTACCAAGAATCGACGAAATTCCAGACAAATTAGGAAGAAGTGCATGTTCCACCTTTCTCGACTTATTAAATGATATCCTTTAAATCGAATTAAGTCCTAAACGTAGCCACGACAGCGCTTAGTGTACAAAACGGTTATTATGAATATATAAAAGTGTCCCCTGATCCTTGAAGTTCCTTGATGAGGTTCCAAAAAATGATTTTAAAGAAATCCTACATAAAAGTTGCTCTGTGTATAGGGGAATATTATCATATTTTTCAAACAGCCTGCGGAATACCTTATTTGCCGCAAACAACTTGTTCAAAGATTAAAAGAGGTTATTCTGAAACTGCAGTTACATTTAGAGAAATTCTTCAGTAAGAAAGATGAATTTTTAGCGCACGTAATTAAAAAGGAAAAGTCAAGCCAAACAAAATTCAATCTGTTAAAATGGCCAGAAAAAAAAACAAAAGAAAATAAAACTTTCCTAAAACGTATCACTTCCAAACGTCAACAAATCTGCTCCTAGATAGTTAAATCGAAGGCTTTTCTGCAAGACATTTTTTACTTTACCCTACACGTTTCGCCAGGAAACGGCCATCATTAAGGGAAGTCTAAAGATACAAGATAAGAGCCGTTTCAGTTTGTCGTCCTTCAAATGTTAATATTAGTTTAATTTCTTAAGTCCCTATGCTTGTACCCTTTTAACGATGTTTGCTTTTTCCTGCATGTTGTAGTTTTGATAAGACTTTCTCATTTTTCACTTTGATTTTTTTGTAATTATTAGAGTTTTCTTCTCAGTGTTGTGCTTTATATGGTGCCTACCACAAACAATGTTTCTGCCAATCACTTTTTATGTAGCCTTAGATTTCATTCACGATGCCTGTTTAACGGCCAAAACTCATAGGGTTATGAAAACTTTTTCTTAAAAAAATAATTATGCAAGTTAATGTAATTATTTATAAGAACTTTCAGTCTATTATAGAAGCTTCATTAAAACTGTTGCCGAACATGTTTATCCTATCACCACGTGTCCAAAGGATCAACATAAGTTGTGGCGTTGGGTTTGAGAAATGTATGCACGTTCCGCCTTTCTAAAGGGGCGTAAAGCCATCGATCCTGTGTAACATGCGATGTTGGGCACGTTTAATATTCCACTTGTCTTACAGAAAGGCAGGAGTGTGGCAAAAAATTCCAGGATATTAAGGTGAAACTGCCTCCTAGCGTCGGTGATTGGCCATAGTCACGGCAATAGACCGACGTTAAAAAAACTTGGCGTTAGTGCGTTTATTACCGTAAGAACATAGGCCAATTACATTTTACTCTAGAACTCTCAATTCAAACGAACAAAACTATAGTCTTATAAAAAAAGTGCCGCTGCCGATAATCAAAAACACTTAACATTAGAGGCTTTATGTTTTCAAAAAAAAATTTACAATTGAAACAGACTTTAAAACACTAGCTCGGGTTCTTTTTATAATGAACGAAACTTTCGTTTAGTTGAATAACCTTCAAAATTAGAGAAATTTAAATACAAGGTAAAGTACAAGACACTAAAAGACAATGTCGTAGCCGACGCCGATTTCACAGTTAAAGAAATGCAGCAGAAGATCACCAAAGTTTTTCTATCGCTTTTAAGAAGCATATGCCGTTTAGAATTAAAAGTTTTCAAAGATGGGGGATTCCCAGAACCAGGATTTAATCAGTTTAAAGAAAGTGGCCAACCTAATGAAAATAAAGAACATAGTAAAACTCAAACTCAACACACTTCAGTTGAAAATCTTGTATGTTGCTTACTTTTACAGTGATGTCACATAAACTATTTTAGAAACCAGATTTTAATTTGCTACAGATCAGAAAATTGTCAGTTAACCAACAGCCCCTTGAGAAATAGACAAATTAATTCACATGAACAAAAAAAGACATAAATTAGAACAATGCAATGGTTTTCTTAAAAAACGAACCAATCAGTCCAATGTATACGGTGTTTTATTTAAAAATCAAAAAGTTGGAAGATTATCCATAACAGGAGCCTCAAGCCTTTTTACCAGCTCAGTAGAATAATCGAATAAAACAAACAAGTGTAAACGGTTATATCAAGTATTGCGCAGAAATAGACTATTCAATGTTTCCACCAAAATAACCAGAATGACATTAATAAAATATGAGAATTTATAAAACTAAATTGCTCTTGGTATAATATAAAAAACCTATCAACAGTTTTATCAATAAATGTGACAATTGCTTACAAGCAAGATATGAGAAGTGGCTCTACAAGTTAGCCTTTTGCGTCCTACTCATAGCTTAAAAACCCGTCTAAGTCATACATGCTAATGTGTTTAGGATAGAAAACCACCAAACCCTTTTACAATCGTTAATTTATTCAGGAAAAACGCACAAGCCGATTATATCAAAAACAGTATTGATCTGTCTCTTCTTTAGTAAACTGAGACATTTATTTTTTCATCATTATTATGATTTTACACTCGTATCTGACGCATAAAAGGATTCAACAATGTTATCGTTAAAGAATATTATAATATATTTAACGTGCAATTACAGATGCAGCACCTCAATTCCTAAATTTAAAATAACCATATGAAAATAATTCTGTCATATTTGGAAAAATTAAGAGCACTTAAGCTGCAAAATTATCCAGAAAATTAATCCATTTAATGGTCACTTGTGTAATGATTTTTAATAAATCGATTCACTCGTTGATATGCTGTAGTCCGTCTTCATTTCTTTATGGTCCTTATAATAAATTAGGACCAATTGACCTACATTAAATATCACAAAAAATACAATTATAAATGCTTAAAAGAAATTTTACCATTTTTCATCTGCTTATCAAAAATGCAAAGAAGAGATTGGAAAAATCCTTCACAAAAGAAAAGAAAACTAAGTGAAAGCATTCAAATATAAAAGCAAGAACAGACAAAATAAAGTACCCCACATACAGAAATTTCATCTCTTATATAAAATCTATAACAACCGTGTACAAATTAAACACAAAAGATCGCTTCTACCTGACTCTAAAAATAAAGCAACGTACTTGAAAAATGCCAAGAGTGGAAAAACTATTTTCCTTACAGGAAATCTGTTACCCTATAAATGTCCCTGACTAGGTCCAACAACTTTTGGTTAAGCCTATAACAACTAACCGATATTTCAAAAATTACATACGAATAGCAAAAGTAAATAATCACAATTATTTGTTCTACTTTTACTTCAATAAACTAATTTTTTAAATTAAATTTTAAATATTAGCTAATTATACTATGAAAACAAATGAAAATCACGGCACTGCTATTAACAAAAATATGTACCGATACTTAATAACAAAGTCCCCAGAACTGGTTTATAACTTAAGCAATTTACCAATTCCAGACAGAAACGCGGATTAATAAACGGGACAGGGTCACGGGTTAAAATGAAAACTGGAAATCTCGATTAAGACGATGTTGATATAAAACCAAAACTAGACACTATATTCGAATCAAAGTGGAATGGTGGCTCACCTAGAGTCTCTAAACACTTTCGAGCATTTAATTACAGAAATGCCATCAGAAGCACAAATACTCATTAATATACTCTTTTGGTAAAAGCTGATCGATTTAACCAACTGGTTAATATGGAAAACGAAGTTTTAGTCAGCATTCAATTTATTTAACTTAAAGTTTATTGAAAATGTCAATATTATCTGAAGCTCCATATTCCTCTGCTTCAACGTAATCACAGACAACGAGCTTTATGCTTGGTAAAACTGAACACAAACAGCTTTTGGAAGTAAGTTATGAGAAAACTGTAAAAATTAATTATGACAAAAATCAAATATTTAAAATTATCCAGTTTATAAAATTAACAAATGTGTCAGTAGGAGATTAAATTATTTGTTTGCTAAACTACCCAATTTTCTACCCCACAACAGATTTCCATTTTCCAGTAACTCCTTCACCTCAAAAACATAAAATCTCTTATCTCAAAATCCACATTATTTCAAAATGGTTCAACACAAATTATGGACCTCAGAACACTGTAGCCAAACAGCAATATGCTTATCTCGACAGATGTACCAGTTGTAGTTGTGGAAGAATGAGATAGACGATACAACGGAATTTCGTCTTAAATGTACTGCCTGACTATAAAATTACTATAAATAATAAAGTATACACAGACGAAACTGGCCACCTATCGTGGGTTTCAGACTTGATGGAACTTACCATTTAGAGAAGAAAAATATAAAATCCATTTCCTTCCAGGTTATCTGAAAAATACTAGGCAACTAAAACAACAGCGTTTAGAAGTTTCACAACATAGAACTTTACGTATAATATTAATATTATTGGGCATATATGCGTAATTACCTTTATAATACCAGCCATAGTGTATCACGCAAAACAATCCAGAATGAGAATTTACATTTACTGTGTACCAGGATGATAATTTTAGTAACTATGATTATTATATTGATTTAGTACAGAAAAATATGAAGGCTTTTATTAAAATTAAACTCATTCAACTTATGCTGGTTCATTCCAAAGTTGCAGAATTGTGCTTATTCTAAAATTATTAGTTCAGTGGTATGACAAGTGATCACACGATTAAAAACCTGTTTATAATAATAATTTTCGGTCAGTTTTAAGTTCACAACGTATTTTACTGTTCAATTAAAAAGCCAAGGTGGATACCGGTTGTTAGCTGAAAAAAAACCCAGAAACATCCCAAAAACACATAAATAATTACTGGGAATTAGGCGCTAGATGCATATTTCGGCGATGAAGTTGTCTTCACGTGTAGCTATCGCTAGACTGCCCTTTGTTATTATTGCTGTCTAATATATTGCATTTTGTATATCCTAATGTATATTATTAAGTAGCACATTGCAACTTTCCAATATAGAGTTATTAAAATATATGTATTAAGCAACGTAAAAAAGACATTTTTATGAACACCAAGAGCCAATTTTAGGTTATGGACAGGTACTTTTATTTACTATTTAAACAAAAAGGACCTAATTTGAAACACGGTTTTGAACATATCACACTACAATACTAAGATTGAGGGAATCAATGACAGAGCATCCAAGGAAAGTTGAGAACGACGTTTATAATATATTTATTACCAAAAAAGTTTCTATATTGTGTGTTACACAAATAAATTAAATAGTAAAAATTAAAGATCATAAAAAATGTTACTGTTGCCATTAAATGTTACTTATGTAGCACCACGGATAATAAATTGAAAATTATTATAAGATGTTTAAGTTTTCTTAAACGCAAACATTAACAAAAGGTAGCTAATAATTTGAAAAGGGGTGTTTTAACCCTTAAATGCATACTGTTGACATTAAGCTACATACCTAAAATAAGAGTATAGGCAAGCATCCAATTATATAAAATAGATAAGTGATTTTTATTCAAGAAAAATTTCAGACAAGACCTATGTATGTGTTACAGGTAATAGTATAGAATATGTCTTATTGCTTGTACTATGTTGTCAATTACGTTGTTTTGCTTTGTTTTCACCGGCAAAATCGTGCACACAGGGAAATGTAAGTGGCCAATCTGTTTTACATTTTGCACCAAAAAGATATGTCAAAAAAGTGGAAAAACATCATATTGATTAGAAAGGACTTGATTGAGTTCTGAAAAAAATTTAGTGGCCTTGAAAGCTACGCTACTGGTGATTCTTTAGAAACTGGCAGCTTAAAAGGTTATTGGTTTATACACCGGAAAAAAAAAACAAAAGTGGGTGACACTCTGAACGCAGAAGAGGAGGATAATTTTAAGGCTTTGTTTTGTGTCAAAGTCAATTATTTCAGTTTTCTCATAAACTATTTTCAAAGCTGTCTGTTTTGTGTTAAGTTTTACCAAGCAAAAAATCTCATCGTGATTTTTTGTGAAGCAGAGCAAGATGAAGTTTCAAATAATATTGATATTTTTAATAAACCTAAAGGTAATTAAATTCGATAGGTGCTGATTAACCAGCTCGTTAAATAGATCAAATTTTACCGAAAGAGTTTATCAATGAGTATTTGTGCTTCTAATGGCATTTCTGTAATTAAATGCTCGAAAGTGTTAAGAGAGTCTAGGTGAGCCATCATTCCACTTTGATTCGAATATAGTGTCTAAAGTTTTGGTTGTCTATCAACATCGTCTTGATCAAGATTCCGAGTTTTTATTTTAATCCGTGACCTTGTCCCGTTTATTAATCCGCGTTTCTGTCTGGAATTGGTCAATTTCTCGAATTATAAACTAATTATGGCGACCTTGTTATTAAGTATCGGTACATCTTTTTTGTTAATGTCAGTGCCGTAATGTTTGTTGATCTGCATAGTATAATTAGCTGAGATTTAAAATTTATTTAAAACAAATGTGTGTATTGAAGTAAAAGTACAGCAGATGAGTGATTACTTATTTTGGATATTATTATGTAATTTTTAAAATCTCCGTTAGTTGTTATAGGCTTAATCAAAAGCTGCAGGACCTGGTTTAGGGACCTTTATAGGGTGATAAATTTCCTGTAAATAAAATGGTTTTCCTTCTCTTGGCATTTGTCAAGTAAGTTGCTTTGTTTTTGCAGTCTGGTAAAAGCAATCTGTTGTCTTTAAGTTGTACATGGTTGTTATAAATTTTGCATAAGAGGAGAAGTTTCTATATGTGGGGTACTCTATTTGTCTGTTCTTGCTCTTATATTTGAATGCTTTCACTTAGTTTCCGTTTCTTTTGTGAAAGATGTTTCCAATCTCTTCTTTACACTTTTGATAATATTGACGAAAAATGGTAAAATTTCTTTTAATCATTTATAATTGCAATTTTTTGATGTAACATTTAATGCGCGTCAATTGGTCCTAATTTATTATAAGGACAATAAAGAAGTGGAGACGGACTACAGCATATCAACGACTGACTCGATTCATTACAAATCATTATACAAGTTATCATTAAATAGATTGGTTTTCTGAACAATTTTGCACCTGAAATGCTTATAATTTTTCCAAGGATGACAGAGTTAAATATTTTAATGGAATATTTTAAATTTAGGAATTGAGGTGCTGCAACCTGCAATTGCACGTTAAATATATTATTATATTCTTTCAGGATAACATTGTTGAATCCTTTTGTGCGTCAGATACGAGTGTAAAATCATAATAATGATGAAGAAATAAAAGTCTCAGTTTACTAAAGAAGAGACAAATCAATACTACTTTTGATATAATCGGCTTGTGCGTTTTTCCTGAATAAATTAACGATTGTAAAAGGGGTTGGTGGTTTTCTATCCTAAACACATTAGCATGCATGACTTAGACGGGTTTTTAAGCTATCAGCAGGACGCAAAAGGCTAACTTGTAGAGCCACTTCTCATATCTTGCTTGTAAGCAATTGTCACATTTATTGATAAAACTGTTGATAGGTTTTTTATATTATACCAAGAGCAATTTAGTTTTATAAATTCTCATATTTTATTAATGTCATTCTGGTTATTTTGGTGGAAACATTGAATAGTCTATTTCTGCGCAATACTTGATATAACCGTTTACACTTGTTTGTTTTATTCGATTATTCTACTGAGCTGGTAAAAAGGCTTGAGGCTCCTGTTATGGATAATCTTCCAACTTTTTGATTTTTAAATAAAACACCGTATATATTGGACTGATTGGTTCGTTTTTTAAGAAAACCATTGCATTGTTCTAATTTATGTATTTTTTGGTCCATCTGAATTAATTTGTCTATTCATCAAGGGGCTGTTGGTTAACTGACAATTTTCTGATCTGTAGCAAATTAAAATCTGGTTTCTAAAATAATTTATGTGGCATCGCGGTCTAAGTAAGCAACATACAAGATTTTCAACTGAATTGTGTTGCGTTTGAGTTTAACTATGTTCTCGATTTCCATTAGGTTGGCCACTTGTTTTAAGCTGATTAAATTCTGGTTCTGTGAGTCTATCATCTTCGAGAACTCTTAATTCTAAATGGTATATCCTTACTAAAAGCGATACAAAATATATGGTCATCTTCTGTCGCATTTCTTCCACTGTGAAAGCAGTGTTGGCTACGACATTATCGTTTACTGTTTTGTACTTTACCTTGTATTTAAACTTCTCTAAGTTTGAACGCCATTCAACTAACCGAAAGTTAGGTTCTTTTATAAAAAAGCCAAACTAGTGATTTGTTGTCTGTTTTAATTTTAATTTTTTTTCTGAAAGGGTAAAGCCTATAATGTTAAGTGCTGTGGATCATCAGGGGCGGTATTTTTTTATAACACTATAGTTTTGTTGATCTGAATTTACATTTCTATAGTAAGAGGAATAGGTGTATGTTCCCAAGATAATAAACGCCCTAACGCTAGGTTGTAGTGAAATTGTGCTTTTTCGCGAATTGTCTATTAACTCGACGATTCTTCGTAAAGGTTACTTTTCAGGCATTAGTTTCTTATTAAGTTTCCTATAATCTATCGTTAGCTTTCTTCCCGACATATCTAATTTTTAAAGTGTTACCTAGAAAACGGCGAATAATAATTTTGTTATCGTACTTGCATTTATTGCTAAAATTATTTATAAAATTGCGTTATTTCATTGTCGACGCGAATACATTCCAACAAAGCTACCTCTAGGGTGGCTATATTTACGAGTGATAATTAATAAAGTAAGGTGCTAATTAGCAAACTCTAAATGATGTTGCACGCATTTTAGTCAAGAAAATTATCCTTATATATTAATTGAGTGCTTTTACTTTTTTTTATATTAACAATTTAATTCTAATAGTATTTAATTTTTTACCATATAGCAAAAAACTTATTAAATCTGAGCGAGGGCTTGAAGATTCTCTCATAAAGCCAATTTTTATATTCTCCTTTAAAAAATTTATTAGCTTTTCACATTATAAATTCGAGTATCATTCAACATCATTCTTACAGAAGCAGGGCTTTCACGAAATTTCCAGGATAGCGAGGTGAAACCGCTCCCTGGCGTCGGTGATTGGTCATAACCGCGTAAATAGGCTGACGCTAAAGTAAAAAAAAACATTTTGTGGCTAGGTACATTAAAATTCAACCAATAATATAGCAATTAAATATTATTTAAAATTAAAAATAATGTTTGATAATACAGGAGATGAACCATAAAATACACACTTAGTTTATGCCATGTTTAGCGGTCAGTTTTTGAGACCTTTTAGGAAGTGGAACTGAAGCGATATCCTTGGGTTACTAGTTTTTCGATGAAGTATTTTGAGAACATCGCCTGACTTTGCGGTTTGTTATATGCCAAATAATTTTTGAAATAAATCGGCATTTTTTGTATTTATCGCCATTCTGTTAATCGCAGCGCCAAATATGTAACACGATACAAATTTAGCGAAAAATTATAATTTTAGGTAAAAAAAAAACTACTATGTGGTACTTATATTCTAAACTAAAGTATAAAATGTAATTAAATAGAACATCAGGATACGTTGTGAACTTACTACCACTGAACCAATAATTAAACAAGCAGCAAAGGTCTGGTCAATGCGCTTTGTAATAATTGCTTTAATAATAGCTTACCAAATATGTAAGTAAATGTATATAAGTGTATTTTAGAACTATATGGATAATTTAATAAACAGCTAGAACTTTACCAGAAGCTACTTCAAATGTAAATATTACGCAAGCATCCAAATTGGAAACAAAATTTTTTTCGTTTTCTGATTCAATTTGATTTAGTCTTGCGTCTAATTGCTTAAACTTTATCCCTCTAATTCAGCTCCCTGCGGGGGCCGATTATTTTTTTTGGGTGAAAGTTTGCTTGATAGGTGTGCTGTCATCTGAGTAAAGTCGCTTGCCTGATTCGAATCGCAACGAGAGATTACCTATCTCAAAGTTCGTCTGGAGCTGGCATCCCTCAGTGTTTGACTGGAGGCGGTATAATAAAGCCCCACTCTCGAACAGCATCTAAGCGGGTTCGTTATCCCGTTTCGATGCTCACAGAGTACGCCTCAGTCTCTGGGTGTAATCCAGCCCAAGTGGTCTCTCTGATTTGATTTGATTCGAAGTCTTATGTCTAATTGTTTAAATTTCACCGATAAGATCTAACTTACTGCGGGGGTAGATTTTTTTTGCCATCTGAGTGATGTCGCTTGCCCGATTCGAATCTTAAAGAGAGATAACCTCTCTCCAAGTTCGTCTGGACCTGACATTCTTCAGTATTTGACTCGAGTCGGTATCATGAAGTCCCGCTCTCGAGCAGCATCTAAGCGGGGTCGTTATCCCGTTTCGAAGCTCACCGAGTACGCCTCAATTTTTAGATTTAATCCAGCCCTAGAGATCTGAGCTCTCCTTCGGATTCATCTAGATCCGATGCCCACACGTGTTCTTAAATTTCACCCAAGAAGTCGAGCTTCCCGCAGGAGACGATATTTTTAGGATGAAGGCTGGTTTGACCGGTGTACAGCCTTCTGAGTAAAGTAGCTTGCCAGTTTCGAAGCTCAAAGAGTGATAACCTCTCTCTGAGTTCGTCTTGACCCGGCATCCGTCACTATTTGACTCGATTCAGTATCATGAAGTCCCGCACCGAGCAATATCCAAGTGAGGTCGTTTACCCGTGTCCAAGCTAACAGAAGAGTCCTCAATCTCTAGTTGTAATCCACCCCTGGAGATCTCAGCTCTTTTCCGGGTTCGTCTAGACTAGACATCCACTAGTGCTAGACTCAAGGCGGCATTGCTACGAGTTCCGCTCCCGAGCATCGCCCAAGCGAACTCGTCCGTCGTTTTCAAAGCGCGCACGCTGGGGGCCTCCAACTCCGGGTGTATAGCACTCAACAGAGATCTGAATCCCCCAAATCGTCTAGACACACGAGTGGAACAGACACACTTGCGGTCAACTTGGATAATTATAATCCCATTAATTACATTTTAATGATGATGTGAAGGTCATTAACCAGCTTTCAATTGTCGAAATTTTAATGGTTTGTGACGTCTGTGGCTCATTAAACGATAATTGAAAATTAATAAATAACTTATAGTGATAATATAATAGTGACAAAGAGAGGCTTGAACGTCTGAGAGTGAGCACCTCATGGCTATTTGTTCAAAATTTGTTTGGAAAATTTTACATCGCTCTTCTATTACCGTTATGTTAATTATCAGATGATTTGATGAGTGAAAAATTAAAGTAGAAATCGGCAGCATTGGTAACGAGATATAAATGTATCTGAATATGCATATACGTATACCAGAATCAAATCCGCCAACAATCTCGGTCTTTATTTCTTGTTAAGTCAGCAAGTAATATAACGTAATTTAATTCAAATCGTATCGCTTTATGAAATCGAAAGAAGTTTTGGACATACCAGTAAAGATATAATACAATTTTAATTACTATGGAATTTTTCGACAATTGTTCAGTGAAGAATGACCAGCAAGTTTTTAAATTTTATGTGGTTAAATTTGTCTATAAACAAGTCATGTGAGTTAAACAAATTTAATATCTAGCTTTATATAAGTCAATAATCAATATCATTAATTATGTTTTATAGATAGCTATGTTGTCGAATTGAAATGATTTATCTGCAAGCGAAATACTTTTGTTGTACAGTCTGGGTTTTTTTGTACGAAGCAGCAACATTTTAACGCAGTAAATTTTAGAATTTATTTTTACCGGGATGATATACCTCAGAGGCTTTTCGAATATCCTAAAGTACAGCAAAGATTAACTATCTCTGAATTTCAAGGTAAGTATATTTATTTATTAGTAAGTATTTTACTTAAAATAAATTCCACCCGTTTAATTTAGAAGCTTATCATCCTGTATCTTAGACTGTAGACCCCTCTGCATTTAATGCAGATAACTCAAAAGCTGACTACGGCTGGTTTTATACTGCTTTTGCTTATGTTTATGATTTATCCTAGGCCTTGTTAAACTGCACATTTTTTTGCTGAAAGCTCTTTTAATACGCTCTTCTCTTTACATAAATGTTTTAAAGCTGTAAGATTAGGAGTAAATTAATAATTAAAAGATAATTAATGACCTTTGCATCATCATTAAGGAGTAATTAATGGGATTATAATTATCCAAGATGTCCGAAAGTGCCTCTGTTCTACACACACGACACCCGCCAGCGCTCAACACAAGGCGGTATCACTTGAAATCCCGCTCCTAATTAACAACCAAGCGGGGTCGATTGTCAATTTCTAAGCCCACAGTAGGGGACTCAAAATCTGGGTGCATGTAACTCCCCAGAGATATACGCCCCCCAGGCTCACATGGACCAAGCCGCCGCCTGTGTTTGACTCCAATTAGTCGCCTCTTACGACAGGCAGGAGTAACCGTGGGCCTATTCTTTTATTTCGTCCCCGGACCCACAGGGGACTGATTCAAAGTTTCTCACAATGGATACAAAAATTAAATTTTTATGTGTTATTATTACTACACAACATTGACTTTATATATTGAAACTTCATCTAAACCAAAAACTAATTAGACATTCATAATAGGAACTACATAAAAAATTAAAATGTAAAATGGTCCTGACATATGGTTTGTAGGCGCCCTTAGTCGTATTTAGATGATTTAGAAAATCCTAGTATTGTAATTAATACAATTTTTCCACTTCTTAAAAATTACATATTGTTCTATTTTAAATAACAAATTCAAAAAAATATTACTACACAATATTGAGTTCCCTTCTTGAAATCAGGTTCCATTTATATTCAACGCTCTTATTATGTAGTACAAAATTAAAACTTACATGCGCCTCATATATGTTTTGAATGTACTTATTTAGGTGATTAACACCAAATTACGCCGTTGAAATAGTCATTAGTAAACTTTTCCTAAAAAATTGGATGAAAACACCTATCACTTGGTACACGTAAAAACTACTTACTGTTCCAATTGGAATAATCTTGCTACTAACATAAGAAATGAAAGCTAACGCGATGTGTTTCGCTATACGAGCTGAATCTGAATTATCAGATATTGCTGCGCCCTCTGCCATGTTTACTACTTTATTGCTTATCCATCATATGTAACTCTTTGCTGAAGACCTAGTTAACTTCTTACTTAGATATAAAAATCTAATGATGGTTCATTCATAATGCTCCAAATGTAAGACTACAAATCCTGGTCTCCACACAGTCTATAATTAGTTTCTCCCAAAAACTGCAGAAATCTGTAATAGAAATCATTTAATAATAATAATGTAGCGTTTATTTTAAACCTATTACGATTCAGCTTACAACAAAAAACGAATAAACGCTATGGAATCATGCGAAAGATATAATCTTGTATGCACGCAAAAACAGGTCATTCAAGAATTTGAGAGAGTTAAACCAAATTGGATAAGCATACACACAAAAAAACTTCAAACAGTACACAGTCGTCAAAAAAAAAACACGTATCCGAGTCACTGAGACCCAGTCCTAGTTAGCCAAGCTACAAGTTAACAATCATATTTACCTTTAATCTGGGGATAGTGTCCAGCCATCTGCTAATACCACGTCTGAACTGTCCAAAATTGTTTACACTCCCAATTTCCCTGGAACCATATTAAAAATCCTTGGGGCAAGGAAGACAGCACATCTCTTACCCACAGTTTTATGTCCCGAAGGAACACTATACACCATGTTAGTTCTGGTGTCATAAGTACGCCCCCCTTTTTAAGTTCATCCCTGTGTCTATACCAACACAAAATCTCCAACTCTCACACACTGCTCACGATCCAGTAAGTAGCTCAATAAAAGCTGACAGCTTCTGCCTCTAAAGCCAGCAGCCTCAAGCTTTTTCAAAGGGAGTTAGTTGTCAACAGTGTCAAAGACCTTAGCAACATTTACAAAGAGGCATATAGCAAGGTTCACACGTATCCATCGCTTTATATATGCCAGGCGTCACATTCACCAGTACAGCCTCTGCAGATCTTCCCTTCATAAAGTCATATTTGCCATCAGAAAGCTATTTATCGCTCCTGTGTAACTTTTTGCTAAAGATGTAGTTAACTCGTTAGAAAAAAAATCATATAATGGCTCATTCATAATGCTCCAAATTTAAGACTACAGATGCTGATATTCACACAGTCTATAATTAGTTTGTACCAATAAATGCAGAAATCTGGAATAAAAATCATTTAATAATAATAATAAGGCGTTTATTTAAAAAAATACTTTAAACCTATTACAATTAAAGTTACAACAAAAAATGAATAAACGCCATGGAATCCTGCAAAAGGTGTCACCTTGTATGCAGGCTATATAACAAATTAATATGGTTCAAAAGCAACAGACAAAAATACTAATCTTATACAACATCAACAAAAAAACAGTTCACTCAAGAATTGCAAGAGTTAAACCAAATTGGATAGGTACACACACACACAAAAACTTCAAACAGTATACAGTCGTCACAAAAGAACATATATATCTTAGAAATTGAGATCCAGTCCACTAGGTAGCCAAGCTACAGGTTCACAACCATATGAATCTTCAATCTGGGGATAGTGTCCAGCCATCTGCAAATACCAGGTCTGAACTGTCCAAAAATATATACACTCCAAATTTCCCCTGGAACCATGTTAAAAATCGTTGTGCAAAGAAGGCAACACATGTCTTACCCACAGTTTTATGTATGGAGGGAATATTATACACCATGATATTGCTGGTGTCATAAGTGCGTCTCCTTTTCCAAGTTCATCCCAGTGTCTATACTGCCACAAAATCTCCAACTCTCACACACTGCTCATGATCCAGTAAGTATATATTTAATAGCTTCTGCCTCTAAAGCCAGCAACCTCAAGAATTTTGAAGAGGAGTTTGTAGTCAAAGTCAGTGTCAAAGGCGTTAGCAACATCTACGAAGAGGCATATATCAGGTTCATACATATCCATCGCTTTATATATGCCAGGCAGCAGAATCACTTACATTTACATCTACCAGATCCTTATACTAATCGTTTTTATAAAGCCTTACTAGATCGGTGTGTTTATTCTATAGGTCTTGTACTCCTGTATGAACAGCATGTTATTAGAATTTGTTGTTACGCTTCTGTACGACTTACTTCCGGTTTCATTCTTTACTTTTTCTCGCACTGTGTTTTGTCCCTACAGTTGTTGTTTTTTATCAACTTAACTTATTAGCCTGTTAACAAAATATTCTGTAGCCTTTTTCATATCGCCTGACGTCTCCACCACATCCCACAATTCTTCGCCCAAAGTCTTCATCATTGCTGTATAGTCAATATAATTCTTCTTTATGTCAAATTTAAAATTATTTTCTTTTTCAGATATGTAACTTAAAGAATAATAAAAAAAAGAAACAAAATGTTTAATTTCTCCAAAATATAAAATTAGGTTCACGGCATTGTTGGGTTTCACGTAAGATAGCTTATTACCTTAAAATGGTACACGTAAAACTACTTACCGTTTGCTTGAAATTATCCTGCAACTCACGTCAGAAATAAAAGCTAAAGCGAACTATTTCCCTATATTAGCTGAATCTCAATCATCCATATATTGCAGCCGTATTTGCCATGCTTACTACTTTCTTGTTCATCTACACTATGTAACATTATTTCATTAAGATGTAGTAAACTCGTTATTTAGAAACGAAAATGCTATGAAAATTCCATAATTAGTTTCTCCCAATAACTGCAAAATTCTGTAAAAGAAATAAATCATTTAACTTAAAGAATATTTAAAAAAAAACAGAAGTTTTGTGTTTTCCAAAATATAAAATATCTACTCTTAAGTGCAGCGTTGTGTTTAACATAAGACGACTTAGTTATTTAAAACTCACCAGTTAAAAACTCCTGGATGCAAGTAGTCCTTTTTTTTGGGAAAACAGGTATTTAATAGAGCATATCTTGGGTGCCTAGGTCACATTGTCCAGTCAGTTGCTCCCTTCTTTTATTACTTTTTCTCTGATGCCTGTGGACGGCAAGCTATTCAACTGGTTTTCGACTTTTTGTTATCCCATCTGGTTAATACCTTTTAAAATATTTTAAGCAATCGTACGTTCTTCGTAATTTAACGATCCCGCATTAGTTGTTTTGTTTCTAATATCTCATTCACTGCTTTTAGTTCTCTTATTTCTTTTTCCTAACAGGGATCATTTTCAAGATTTTCACCGCTTGTCTTCAATAGTGCCATTGTGTAGGTCTTTATATTTTATGTTTTTGGTTAATGTGTCTGCAGATACTTTTTACGATAATGTTAAGTTTCGTCTATGTTAGGGTATAGAGTAATTTTGTTTTTAAATTACACTGAACTACTACACTCTCAAATTGAACCCTTTAAGGATTGACATTGAATTTGCAGGTCGCAATAATTTTTATGTACTATCGTAATATACTTAAAGCGCGGGACCATCTGTTTCAGTTTTCTAATTTCATTTTCCATTGTTGGACTGACTGTTCTTTAGGTAACGAGAGTCAGTAAAGTGTTGAAGACGAACGAGTTACTTTTATTACCTTCACATTATACTGCCACAGCCCATGTTTCCAGTCTTCACCTAGATTAAACAATATTTAGTCCTTTTAAAGTTTCAATTTTTATTTCTGCTAGTAAATCACACATATAACATGTTTTCTTGCTTAGCTCGTTAGAAAGTACCCTTCTTCCTGTTCTTTGAAACTGCAATCCCACAGAGTTAATATTGCAGCTCTCCAAAAGCTTTATCTTTAAGCTTCGTTTGCTCTGGTGTCACAAAAATCAATTAATTTTCTCTGACATTCTATTGATGGTTTTTCTGGTCTCCATACCAATTGATTTTTCACATTTTTAAGTAATATCTCCTGACTTTTAAAACAGCGTGAAGCTTTTAGTTTCTTATTCTTACAAAGTTGTAGCAAATGATGTGCTATATTTCTACTTTTTGTTCTGTGTTTCATCAGGACTATTATCACCAGAGCAAGTTTAGCCACTAGACGAAGTTTATATAGAAATTTGATCAATTTTCTTATAGTGGATTTGTTTGGATTCTGGTCTTAAGCCTGCCGCTGTGTGTTGTCAATTTTTAACGAAGCAAAGATGATGCCAAAATAAAGTTGCTCTTAAAATCGTGCTGTTGACTAGATATATTCACCTAGTAACCCTCCCACCTAGGGGCCCTCATCGGGTACTGTCACCCTAGCCAGGTGAATCCTGTTTTTCAAAGAGGTTATTACGCCACGCCATTTTTTATTTTCATTCAAGCTTGAAATTGCCTAAAGCTATATTCATTATTATTTATTTATTACATTATTATTCTTTCCATATGTTTTTGTCCCACCAGCTTTTAACTATATTTATACTTGCGTGCTATAAATAAAACATCTAATTTTTCTTTTCCGTAGTTCTTGTAGACCTTTATTATCATTCCTGTCATTAACGTCCACGTTTTTGAATAGACCAACACTAAACAGATTTTGTTTGTAAAGTGATAATAAGATTTTTTTACGTTAGTTATTTTCCGTTTAATTTTCTTGCTGATTCTCTAACTTACTTACAT
Organism: Tillus elongatus; assembly: GCA_964006375.1. Classification (NCBI taxonomy): domain Eukaryota; kingdom Metazoa; phylum Arthropoda; class Insecta; order Coleoptera; family Cleridae; genus Tillus; species Tillus elongatus. The sequence goes on along the minus strand of OZ023269.1, from coordinate 16,413,388 downwards.
TGCTTTAGGTTTCTACACGAACAAGTCTTCAATTTTTCATCCACTGGATATTTCTCAACCTCTTGAGCATATGAAACAAACGCTGCACTTTACCTACATCCTTTATGTGCTTCCTTGCCTTTTTTTAATTACCTTCCTTCCGCTTTGATAGTTGCTTCCTTTCGTTTGTTTATAAGTTTCTCTTTGTGATTTTTCTGCTTTCCGATATGGTATAAAGCCATAGTATTTCCCGTCGAATACAAGCTATATTTGCGTTTTAATGTAGCTCGCTACATTTATATTTATATCTATGGCAATCGCATCCTTTATTCTTGGATATTTTTGTAGTTGTTTTCGGTTTATTCAAATATAAAAACTGCGCTTGTGCCTTTGTCATTTCTGACTTAGGTATGTCAATACTGGTTACCTTACTAGGATTGTATTACTTTCAATGACTCTTTGATTGTACCTACTTGTCTATTCCCAGTTTTGTTTACGTCTGGTGTGACCAGGTAATATGTCATATGTCGTACTTCACGGTAGGGTTATCTTGGTGTAAAACTTCTTCTCACAAACGGGTTTAAGGCAGATACCCATATTGCATCGCTGCTGGCATATTTAGTGTCCGTAGTAATTTTTTTTATTCCTTTTATTATCGCGTCGTGCGCCTCTGATAGTACGTGTATAAGTTTTTTCCACTATACATGTCGCAGCCTATAGTTGCCTTAGTCGGAGCCTTGCAGAGTTAATATTCCTTCCGAGAGTCGGATATTTTCGTGAATGTCACCATTCAAGATGTTCATTCAATTCACGCTTACGGTTTAAAGAATGACTAACAGCAGAAAAGTGAACGATAGCGATCTCTCGACTACCAATAATAGCGTGATGTTCAGAAAGCACTTTTTAAATTATACCCGTTTTTGTTTTGCACTCACCCAATTCTTCAAATTTTCTTTCACTATGTGCTTTTGGATTCTTAACAGTCGTGTCGTGTCCAACTTAGGTTGCACTTTAACTACATCATTTGTATGTATTAAGCCGCTACATTCGTTTCCATTACCTTTCTTGGCTTCTTTTGTTCTTAATATTATTTGATCGTTTTATATACCTCTTGCTCTTCTTTCTTTCGCTTCGGTAGTTTTTTCTTGCATCCAACTACGATCTTCGTAGCAGTCTGCAAATGCTTCACTTGCTTTATTGTGGCTTTCGCAGAATAAATGTTTCTTTTGGCAGCCAGACCATCTAGGGAATTATCACTAGTTAATATGTAGATTTCTTCATTCAAGATGTCAATCCATTTGGCTTATGATTTAGAAAATAAAGAAAAGCAGTAAAGTGAACGATGCCTAGCCCTCGACTACTCTAATAGCGTCGGCTTCGGAAAAAACAAGAGTTGGCCAAGGGAGGCCAGATAGGATAGATTAAAGAGAAGGATCTCACCTAAGGCTAGTTGAAGAAAAGTGAGAATCCAGCTAAGGTATCCCCGGGATCGCCCCTTCCCGCACTCATAAGATTTGAGCCCATGGGGGCAGTTATATAAGAACAAAAGAGCCACGTGTTCTGGGCCTGTCTGCATCAAACACGTAAGGCACCTCTGCTGAAGACTACTTATAGAGGTATTTAGAAAGGCGTGGTCTGGAATTAATCTTAAAAGTCGACGACGAGCGTGAAATTTATTTAGCGAATACCATAAGACTACACAAGCCCTTACAGGAGCATTTTAGTTTAATGTTTTTAATTAATCAGACGATAAGCTATGGCCTTTGCAAAACCAAAGGGTTATAAGAATACAGCTTAGAACGTGCTCTTTCTAGTCCCTTATAACATGCAAAACATTCCTTGGTTTACTGTTTGTATGTCCTCCAAGCTACAGGCTAGTTGTTCACTAAGAGTCAGACGTTGTTACTGAAATAGAACATTACTTAAGAAAGCGAGGACATTTCTTATTACCAGAATCTCTTTGTGAACATCTATAGATCAGTCTTATAATCATATTACTATATCCACATAGACTTAAACGTTTAAAAATGGGGAAAAAACGTTTAGTCCAGACGCCGGTAAAGTGTCAAAACATGTAAAAAGACCTGATTTCCGAAGGAAACACATTTTTGTCTGTCTGTATGTTAACTCCCACGATAACATTCGAAGAGATTTAGCTATTAACATGAAATATTGTGCACGGATAGTAGTCCACCAACGAACAGTGCAGGTTGTTTATGAGCGGAATCGTTCTAGGAGAAGGGTAAGGAATAGTTAAATCTTTGAAATTTGTAGTTTAACGTTAAAAATCTAGTAATACGTCCCTTAATTGGATTTTTTAAGAACATAAATTCCAATATTGCGACGGACCTGATATTGTCTCGTGAAATTCAAATGGGTGCTGATTAAGAGGGAAAAATATTAATTATTTTGTAATCGAGCCATTGACATTAAATTTGGTACAAATATGTTTAAGTGGGTAGTTGATTATTTGTGAGAAATATAAAGACGGGGTAGATTACCGAAACTTGACACTTTTCCATTAAAGGTCGAGTAATATATCATTTGAGAAACAGAGATATGAATAATACTAAATATCTTATATTTTGATACTAAATTCAAGCCTAGGTCAAATCTCTGAAATTTGTAGTTTAACGTTGAAAATCTAGTAGTACGTCATTTTATGGAATTTTTTGAGAACATAAATTCCAATATTGCGATATTCTCTCATGATATTGAAATAGGCGTTGTATATTAACGGAAAAATAGAAATTAGTTTGTAATTAAGTTAGTAACATCAAATTTGTAACTCATCTGTTCAAGTAGATAGTCCCTTATTTGTGACAAAAATTGCTTCATAAGAAGGAAAAGAAACGTGGAGTTGATTACCGAAAGTTGAAACTTTTTCATTAAGAGTCGAGTAATATTTCTTTTTATAAGTCTTTTGGAGAAGAGTATATTATTACAGCGGTGTTGAAGTTCTGGCTTAATTTGCAGCACCATTTTTTTATGCGAATTAACTGGTTTAAAACAATAAAATCACAATGATCAAATGTATATTCTTTTTATTAGTTGCTGGAGTATAATAAGAATATTTTACTAAAATAGAAAGTTGTTAGTTAGTAAACACCTTTTACAAATAACTTTATGTCTTAATTAATAAGATGCAAAAGTTCATATTTTTTAAAGTAACGTCTATAAAATAAATAAATGTCTTTAACACTGTATATATATATATATATATATATATATATATATATATATATATATATATATATATATATATATATATATATATATATATATATGCATATATGTGTACAGAAAATAAATATCAATATAGTTAATTATAACAAAATATGTATGTGATTATAAATGCTAATTCGTATAAGGAAATTTATATAAAAAACAATTCATTAAATTAATACATTATGCTCTGTTAATTAACTACATTGGCCCACATTAATTTCATATATGAGATGTTTAGTAATGAACATTTGCTAATGACCAAGTCACTATTATATATATATATATATATATATATATATATATATATATATATATATATATATATATATATATATATATATATATAGTAATACTTGTTGAAAATTCACAAATGTGCGGAAACCAGGACGGCTACAAACCATTTTGAGGGTGCAAGACCTATAGATCCTGCCAATAATGAAAAAATTACGTATTTAAAGAAAACTTTGGCTGTTGCCTGTTTTTTGTTGTTGAAGTCTAAATAAATTTGTTAAGTAGCTAGTTCTTCCCAGATATAATGCATTACATTTTGAAAATTTGTGTTTTTTAAACAATGAAAACTATTTTTAGGAAATCTTGCACACCATATGCCTTCCCGTCCAGAAGCACATAGTAGCTTGGAAGTAGACTACTTCTCGGGCTACTTCCTTCATTTGTAGAAAATAAAACCAATAGCGAAGCCAGAAAAGCAATCTGAAAATCCGTATTTGGTTCATGAATTTGTTTTGTACGCGTTTTAATTGGTTATTTTACCCTAAATGCTATTTTACTAAAACTGTTCTCACCAAAAACAATAAAGAAAATTGAGACTAAATATCTATAAAGACATGAGAAACAATTAATGTACTAGTTGTGTATGATCGGTAGCATCTTAAATCAACATCTGGATACACCAATCACGTTAATAGTTTTATAATTTATAAATTAGACTATAAGAAACTGGATTATGCGCACAAAACTCCGCGATTACAAAAAATAAGCAAAAAAAAAAGACGTGAGTGATAGCGTTAATTGGCAAACTAGCATAATTGGTAATATTACATTGTACAATTTAAATAGAAACTAAAGAAGGTTAAACATTTACTACAAACCAGCAAATAACTTTTAACCAGGCTTGAAGCGATAAACATATTTCTTTTACATTCTGATTTACAAGTAGTCAAATATAAGTTAAAAGCAAAATAGGTAACCAAATGTTCCACAAAATGGGAGGCAAAACAGGTCGGACGCAGAAAATATGTTACGATAGGTTCATAAGAATGGTTTGTCACAAAAAGAGTTGTTTCAATAATTAACAAAAGTTGACAGAAATAATACTAAAATGCTTAAACCCTAAAGTTTAGTACATACAAGCTGTGAACAAGCCACTTTTCAATGTTTCAAATCCCCAACTGAATGCTTCATCTGGCGCAAACTGTCCTTACCAGCACACGTGACAATGACCCAGCTAGGCTGTTGTGCGTAGTCTTGAATCGTTAGCTTTAATCCTTTCTCTAAGATATCTCTCTAGGCCATTACAAGGGTTCAGTTGTTTATTATCTAGTACGGCGGCGGGGTACTCAAAGTGGATGTTACCCGGTCTGACCCCTTCATCTACCGCACAAAATGTTGGCTTGGTAGAATCCTACCGAAGCGTTATTGCCTACTGTTGTCATCTGATTAAAGTCGATTGTCCAGTTAGGAGGCAACCGCAAATACTTCAATACACTTGGGTTTTTCTACCTCTTCAAAAATCCCATCGTCTCTCTGGCATCTGTTAATGTTTGTCCAGTTAATTGCTTCTATTTGGCTATTTTCTTCCTCTTTAGATATTATCAAAACAGCTAGATGCGCTAAGAAGAAAGAAATAGTGGATAATGATAATTATAGAAAATAGACCTAAAAAAACGATACCTTGAAAACACTATTTACCAGGAATATGCGAGATACCAGAAAACCCAGGAAGAAGTACGTGTTCCACCTTTCTAGAGTAGCTTCAAGACCTGCTTGCGCCCTGTTTGTTTAGTTTCTCAAAATCTAGACGCACCAAGAAGAAAGAAGGGGCTAATGACAAAGTAGAGAAAACATATTAAAAAACGATACCTTAAAAACACTATTTACCAAGAATCGACGAAATTCCAGACAAATTAGGAAGAAGTGCATGTTCCACCTTTCTCGACTTATTAAATGATATCCTTTAAATCGAATTAAGTCCTAAACGTAGCCACGACAGCGCTTAGTGTACAAAACGGTTATTATGGATATATAAAAGTGTCCCCTGATCCTTGAAGTTCCTTGATGAGGTTCCAAAAAATGATTTTAAAGAAATCTTACATAAAAGTTGCTCTGTGTATAGGGGAATATTATCATATTTTTTAAACAGCCTGCGGAATACCTTATTTGCCGCAAACAACTTGTTCAAAGATTAAAAGAGGTTATTCTGAAACTGCAGTTACATTTAGAGAAATTCTTCAGTAAGAAAGATGAATTTTTAGCGCACGTAATTAAAAAGGAAAAGTCAAGCCAAACAAAATTCAATCTGTTAAAATGGCCAGAAAAAAAAAGCAAATAAAACTTTCCTAAAACGTATCACTTCCAAACGTCAACAAATCTGCTCCTAGATAGTTAAATCGAAGGCTTTTCTGCAAGACATTTTTTACATTACCCTACACGTTTCGCCAGGAAACGGCCATCATTAAGGGATGTCTAAAGATACAAGATAAGAGCCGTTTCAGTTTGTCGTCCTTCAAATTTTAATATAAGTTTAATTTCTTAAGTCCCTATGCTTGTACCCTTTTAACGATGTTTGCTTTTTCCTGCATGCTGTAGTTTTGATAAGACTTTCTCATTTTTCACTTTGATTTTTTTGTAATTATTAGTGTTTTCTTCTCAGTGTTGTGCTTTCTATGGTGCCTACCACAAACAATGTTTCTGCCAATCACTTTTTATGTAGCCTTAGATTTCATTAACGATGCCTGTTTAACGGCCAAAACTCATAGGGTTATTAAAACTTTTTCTTAAAAAAAAAAAAATCATGCAAGTTAATGTAATTATTTATTAGAACTTTCCGTCTATTATAGGAGCTTCATTAAAACTGTTGCCGAACATGTTTATCCTATCACCACGTGTCCAAAGGATCAACATAAGTTGTGGCGTTGGGTTTGAGAAATGTATGCACGTTCCGCCTTTCTAAAGGGGCGTAAAGCCATCGATCCTGTGTAACATGCGATGTTGGGCACGTTTAATATTCCACTTGTCTTACAGAAAGGCAGGAGTGTGGCAAAAAATTCCAAGATATTAAGATGAAACTGCCCCCTAGCGTCGGTGATTGGCCATAGTCACGGCAATAGACGGACGTTAAAAAAACTTGGCGTTAGTGCGTTTATTACCGTAAGAACATAGGCCAATTACATTTTACTCTAGAACTCTCAATTCAAACGAACAAAACTATAGTCTTATAAAAAAAGTGCCGCTGCCGATAATCAAAAACACTTAACATTAGAGGCTTTATGTTTTCAAAAAAAAATTTACAATTGAAACAGACTTTAAAACACTAGTTCGGGTTCTTTTTATAATGAACCAAACTTTCGTTTAGTTGAATAACCTTCAAAATTGGAGAAATTTAAATACAAGGTAAAGTACAAGGCACTAAAAGACAATGTCGTAGCCGACGCCGCTTTCACAGTTAAAGAAATGCAGCAGAAGATCACCAAAGTTTTTCTATCGCTTTTAAGAAGCATATGCCGTTTAGAATTAAAAGTTTTCAAAGATGGGGGATTCCCAGAACCAGGATTTAATTAGTTTAAAGAAAGTGGCCAACCTAATGAAAATAAAGAACATAGTAAAACTCAAACTCAACACACTTCAGTTGAAAATCTTGTATGTTGCATACTTCTACCGCGATGTCACATAAACTATTTTAGAAACCAGATTTTAATTTGCTACAGGTCAGAAAATTGTCAGTTAACCAACAGCCCCTTGAGAAATAGACAAATTAATTCACATGAACAAAAAAAGACATAAATTAGAACAATGCAATGGTTTTCTTAAAAAACGAACCAATCAGTCCAATGTATACGGTGTTTTATTTAAAAATCAAAAAGTTGTAGATTATCCATAACAGGAGCCTCAAGCCTTTTTACCAGCTCAGTAAAATAATCGAATACAACAAACAAGTGGAAACGGTAATATCAAGTATTGCGCAGAAATAGACTATTCAATGTTTCCACCAAAATAACCGGAATGACATTAATAAAATATGAGAATTTATAAAACTAAATTGCTCTTGGTATAATATAAAAAACCTATCAACAGTTTTATCAATAAATGTGACAATTGCTTACAAGCAAGATATGAGAAGTGGCTCTACAAGTTAGCCTTTTGCGTCCTGCTGATAGCTTAAAAACCCGTCTAAGTCATGCATGCTAATGTGTTTAGGATAGAAAACCACCAACCCCTTTTACAATCGTTAATTTATTCAGGAAAAACGCACAAGCCGATTATATCAAAAGTAGTATTGATTTGTCTCTTCTTTAGTAAACTGAGACTTTTATTTCTTCATCATTATTATGATTTTACACTCGTATCTGACGCATAAAAGGATTCAACAATGTTATCGTTAAAGAATATTATAATATATTTAACGTGCAATTACATATTGCAACACCTCAATTCCTAAATTTAAAATAACCATATGAAAATAATTCTGTCATAAGCACTTAAGCTGCAAAATTATCCAGAAAACTAATCCATTTAATGGTCACTTGTGTAATGATTTTTAATAAATCGATTCACTCGTTGATATGCTGTAGTCCGTCTTCATTTCTTTATGGTCCTTATAATAAATTAGGACCAATTGACCTACATTAAATATCACAAAAAATACAATTATAAATGCTTAAAAGAAATTTTACCATTTTTCATCTGCTTATCAAAAATGCAAAGAAGAGATTGGAAAAATCCTTCACAAAAGAAAAGAAAACTAAGTAAAAGCATTCAAATATAAAAGCAAGAAAAGACAAAATAAAGTACCCCACATACAGAAATTTCATCTTTTATATAAAATCTATAACAACCGTGTACAAATTAAACTTAACATTACGCTTCTACCTGACTCTAGAAATAAAGCAACGTACTTGAAAAATGCCAAGAGTGGAAAAACTATTTCCCTTACAGGAAATCTATTACCCTATAAATGTCCCTGACTAGGTCCAACAACTTTTGGTTAAGCCTATAACAACTAACCGATATTTCAAAAATTACATACGAATAGGGAAAGTAAATAATCACAATTATTTGTTCTACTTTTACTTCAATAAACTAATTTTTTAAATTAAATTTTAAATATTAGCTAATTATACTATGAAAACAAACGAAAATCACGGCACTGCTATTAACAAAAATATGTACCGATACTTAATAACAAAGTCCCCAGAACTGGTTTATAACTTCAGCAATTTACCAATTCCAGACAGAAACGCGGATTAATAAACGGGACAGGGTCACGGATTAAAATGAAAACTGGAAATCTTGATTAAGACGATGTTGATATAAAACCAAAACTAGACACTATATTCGAATCAAAGTGGAATGGTGGCTCACCTAGAGTCTCTAAACACTTTCGAGCATTTAATTACAGAAATGCCATCAGAAGCACAGATACTCATTAATATACTCTTTTGGTAAAAGCTGATCGATTTAACCAACTGGTTAATATGGAAAACGAAGTTTTAGTCAGCATTCAATTTATTTAACTTAAAGTTTATTAAAAATGTCAATATTATCTGAAGCTCCATCTTCCTCTGCTTGAACGTAATCACAGACAACGAGCTTTATGCTTGGTAAAACTGAACACAAACAGCTTTTGGAAGTAAGTTATGAGAAAACTGTAAAAATTAATTATGACAAAAATCAAATATTTAAAATTATCCAGTTTATAAAATTAAGAAATGTGTCAGTAGGAGATTAAATTATTTGTTTGCTAAACTACCCAATTTTCTACCCCACAACAGATTTCCATTTTCCAGTAACTCCCTCACCTCAAAAACATAAAATCTCTTATCTCAAAATCCATATTATTTCAAAATGGTTCAACACAAATTATGGACCTCAGAACACTGTAGCCAAACAGCAATATGCTTATCTCGACAGATGTACCAGTTGTAGTTGTGGAAGAATGAGATAGACGATACAACGGAATTTCGTCTTAAATGTACTGCCTGACTATAAAATTACTATAAATAATAAAGTATACACAGACGAAACTGGCCACCTATCGTGGGTTTCAGACTTGATGGAACTTACCATTTAGAGAAGAAAAATATAAAATCCATTTCCTTCCAGGTTATCTGAAAAATACTAGGCAACTAAAACAACATCGTTTAGAAGTTTCACAACATAGAACTTTACGTATGTTATTAATATTATTGGGCATATATGCGTAATTACCTTTATAATACCAGCCATAGTGTATCACGCAAAACAATCCAGAATGAGAATTTACATTTACTGTGTACCAGGATGATAATTTTAGTAACTATGATTATTATATTGATTTAGTACAGAAAAATATGAAGGCTTTTATTAAAATTAAACTCATTCAACTTATGCTGGTTCATTCCAAAGTTGCAGAATTGTGCTTATTCTAAAATTATTAGTTCAGTGGTATGACAAGTGATCACACGATTAAAAACCTGTTTATAATAATAATTTTCGGTCAGTTTTAAGTTCACAACGTATTTTACTGTTCAATTAAAAAGCCAAGGTGGATACCGGTTGTTAGCTGAAAAAAACCCAGAAACATCCCAAAAACACATAAATAATTACTGGGAATTAGGCGCTAGATGCATATTTCGGCGATGAAGTTGTCTTCACGTGTAGCTATCGCTAGACTGCCCTTTGTTATTATTGCTGTCTAATATATTGCATTTTGTATATCCTAATGTATATTATTAAGTAGCACATTGCAACTTTCCAATATAGAGTTATTAAAATATATGTATTAAGCAACGTAAAAAAGACATTTTTATGAACACCAAGAGCCAATTTTAGGTTATGGACAGGTACTTTTATTTACTATTTAAACAAAAAGGACCTAATTTGAAACACGGTTTTGAACATATCACACTACAATACTAAGATTGAGGGAATCAATGACAGAGCATCCAAGGAAAGTTGAGAACGACGTTTATAATATATTTATTACCAAAAAAGTTTCTATATTGTGTGTTACACAAATAAATTAAATAGTAAAAATTAAAGATCATAAAAAATGTTACTGTTGCCATTAAATGTTACTTATGTAGCACCACGGATAATAAATTGAAAATTATTATAAGATGTTTAAGTTTTCTTAAACGCAAACATTAACAAAAGGTAGCTAATAATTTGAAAAGGGGTGTTTTAACCCTTAAATGCATACTGTTGACATTAAGCTACATACCTAAAATAAGAGTATAGGCAAGCATCCAATTATATAAAATAGATAAGTGATTTTTATTCAAGAAAAATTTCAGACAAGACCTATGTATGTGTTACAGGTAATAGTATAGAATATGTCTTATTGCTTGTACTATGTTGTCAATTACGTTGTTTTGCTTTGTTTTCACCGGCAAAATCGTGCACACAGGGAAATGTAAGTGGCCAATCTGTTTTACATTTTGCACCAAAAAGATATGTCAAAAAAGTGGAAAAACATCATATTGATTAGAAAGGACTTGATTGAGTTCTGAAAAAAATTTAGTGGCCTTGAAAGCGACGCTACTGGTGATTCTTTAGAAACTGGCAGCTTAAAAGGTTATTGGTTTATACACCGGAAAAAAAAAACAAAAGTGGGTGACACTCTGAACGCAGAAGAGGAGGATAATTTTAAGGCTTTGTTTTGTGTCAAAGTCAATTATTTCAGTTTTCTCATAAACTATTTTCAAAGCTGTCTGTTTTGTGTTAAGTTTTACCAAGCAAAAAATCTCATCGTGATTTTGTGTGAAGCAGAGCAAGATGAAGCTTCAAATAATATTGATATTTTTAATAAACCTAAAGGTAATTAAATTCGATAGGTGCTGATTAACCAGCTCGTTAAATAGATCAAATTTTACCGAAAGAGTTTATCAATGAGTATTTGTGCTTCTAATGGCAATTAAATGCTCGAAAGTGTTAAGAGAGTCTAGGTGAGCCACCATTCCACTTTGATTCGAATATAGTGTCTAAAGTTTTGGTTTTCTATCAACATCGTCTTAATCAAGATTCCGAGTTTTCATTTTAATCCGTGTGTCTGTCCCGTTTATTAATCCGCGTTTCTGTCTGGAATTGGTTAATTTCTCAAGTTATATACTAATTCTGGCGACCTTGTTATTAAGTATTGGTACATCTTTTTTGTTAATGTCAGTGCCGTAATGTTTGTTGATCTGCATAGTATAATTAGCTGAGATTTAAAATTTATTTAAAACAAATGTGTGTATTGAAGTAAAAGTACAGCAGATGAGTGATTATTTATTTTGGATATTACTATGTAATTTTTAAAATCTCCGTTAGTTGTTATAGGCTTAATCAAAAGCTGCAGGACCTGGTTTAGGGAACTTTATAGGGTGATAAATTTCCTGTAAATAAAATGGTTTTCCTTCTCTTGGCATTTGTCAAGTACGTTGCTTTGTTTTTGCAGTCTGGTAAAAGCAATCTGTTGTCTTTAAGTTGTACATGGTTGTTATAAATTTTGCATAAGAGGAGAAGTTTCTATATGTGGGGTACTCTATTTGTCTGTTCTTGCTCTTATATTTGAATGCTTTCACTTGGTTTCCGTTTCTTTTGTGAAGGATGTTTCCAATCTCTTCTTTACACTTTTGATAATATTGACGAAAAATGGTAAAATTTCTTTTAATCATTTATAATTGCAATTTTTTGATGTAACATTTAATGCGCGTCAATTGGTCCTAATTTATTATAAGGACAATAAAGAAGTGGAGACGGACTACAGCATATCAACGAGTGACTCGATTTATTACAAATCATTATACAAGTTATCATTAAATAGATTGGTTTTCTGAACAATTTTGCACCCGAAATGCTTATAATTTTTCCAAGGATGACAGAGTTGAATATTTTAATGGAATATTTTAAATTTAGGAATTGAGGTGCTGCAACCTGCAATTGCACGTTAAATATATTATTATATTCTTTCAGGATAACATTGTTGAATCCTTTTGTGCGTCAGATACGAGTGTAAAATCATAATAATGATGAAGAAATAAAAGTCTCAGTTTACTAAAGAAGAGACAAATCAATACTACTTTTGATATAATCGGCTTGTGCGTTTTTCCTGAATAAATTAACGATTGTAAAAGGGGTTGGTGGTTTTCTATCCTAAACACATTAGCATGCATGACTTAGACGGGTTTTTAAGCTATCAGCTGGACGCAAAAGGCTAACTTGTAGAGCCACTTCTCATATCTTGCTTGTAAGCAATTGTCACATTTATTGATAAAACTGTTGATAGGTTTTTTTATATTATACCAAGAGCAATTTAGTTTTATAAATTCTCATATTTTATTAATGTCATTGCGGTTATTTTGCTGGAAACATTGAATAGTCTATTTCTGCGCAATACTTGATATTACCGTTTCCACTTGTTTGTTGTATTCGATTATTCTAGTGAGCTGGTAAAAAGGCTTGCGGCTCGTGTTATGGATAATCTTCCAACTTTTTGATTTTTAAATAAAACACCGTATATATTGGACTGATTGGTTCGTTTTTTAAGAAAACCATTGCATTGTTCTAATTTATGTATTTTTTGGTTCATCTGAATTAATTTGTCTATTCATCAAGGGGCTGTTGGGTAACTGACAATTTTCTGATCTGTAGCAAATTAAAATCTGGTTTCTAAAATAATTTATGTGGCATCGCGGTCTAAGTAAGCAACATACAAGATTTTCAACTGAATTGTGTTGCGTTTGAGTTTAACTATGTTCTCGATTTCCATTAGGTTGGCCACTTGCTTTAAACTGATTAAATTCTGGTTCTGTGAGTCTATCATCTTCGAGAACTCTTAATTCTAAATGGTATATCCTTACTAAAAGCGATACAAAATTTATGGTCATCTTCTGTCGCATTTCTTCCACTGTGAAAGCAGTGTTGGCTACGACATTATCGTTTACTGTTTTGTACTTTACCTTGTATTTAAACTTCTCTAAGTTTGAACGCCATTCAACTAACCGAAAGTTAGGTTCTTTTATAAAAAAGCCAAACTAGTGATTTGTTGTCTGTTTTAATTTTAATTTTTTTTCTGAAAGGGTAAAGCCTATAATGTTAAGTGCTGTGGATCATCAGGGGCGGTATTTTTTTATAACACTATAGTTTTGTTGATCTGAATTTACATTTCTATAGTAAGAGGAATAGGTGTATGTTCCCAAGATAATAAACGCCCTAACGCTAGGTTGTAGTGAAATTGTGCTTTTTCGCGAATTGTCTATTAACTCGACGATTCTTCGTAAAGGTTACTTTTCAGGCATTAGTTTCTTATTAAGTTTCCTATAATCTATCGTTAGCTTTCTTCCCGACATATCTAATTTTTAAAGTGTTACCTAGAAAACGGCGAATAATAATTTTGTTATCGTACTTGCATTTATTGCTAAAATTATTTATAAAATTGCGTTATTTCATTGTCGACGCGAATACATTCCAACAAAGCTACCTCTAGGGTGGCTATATTTACGAGTGATAATTAATAAAGTAAGGTGCTAATTAGCAAACTCTAAATGATGTTGCACGCATTTTAGTCAAGAAAATTATCCTTATATATTAATTGAGTGCTTTTACTTTTTTTTATATTAACAATTTAATTCTAATAGTATTTAATTTTTTACCATATAGCAAAAAACGTATTAAATCTGAGCGAGGGCTTGAAGATTCTCTCATAAAGCCAATTTTTATATTCTCCTTTAAAAAATTTATTAGCTTTTCACATTATAAATTCGAGTATCATTCAACATCATTCTTACAGAAGCAGGGCTTTCGCGAAATTTCCAGGATAGCGAGGTGAAACTGCTCCCTGGCGTCGGTGATTGGTCATAACCGCGTAAATAGGCTGACGCTAAAGCAAAAAAAAAACATTTTGTGGCTAGGTACATTAAAATTCAACCAATAATATAGCAATTAAATATTATTTAAAATTAAAAATAATGTTTGATAATACAGGAGATGAACCATAAAATACACACGTAGTTTATGCCATGTTTAGCGGTCAGTTTTTGAGACCTTTTAGGAAGTGGAACTGAAGCGATGTCCTTGGGTTACTAGTTTTTCGATGAAGTATTTTGCGATTGACTTTGCGATTTGTTATATGCCAAATAATTTTTGGAATAAATCGGCATTTTTTGTATTTATCGCCATTCTGTTAATCGCAGCGCCAAATATGTAACACTATACAAATTTAGGTAAAAAAAAAAAACTACTATGTGGTACTTATATTCTAAACTAAAGTATAAAATGTAATTAAATAGAACATCAGGATACGTTGTGAACTTACTACCACTGAACCAATAATTAAACAAGCAGCAAAGGTCTGGTCAATGCGCTTTGTAATAATTGCTTTAATAATAGCTTACCAAATATGTAAGTAAATGTATATAAGTGTATTTTAGAACTATATGGATAATTTAATAAACAGCTAGAACTTTACCAGAAGCTACTTCAAATGTAAATATTACGCAAGCATCCAAATTGGAAACAAAATTTTTTTCGTTTTCTGATTCAATTTGATTTAGTCTTGCGTCTAATTGCTTAAACTTTATCCCTCTAATTCAGCTCCCTGCGGGGGCCGATTATTTTTTTTTGGGTGAAAGTTTGCTTGATAGGTGTGCTGTCATCTGAGTGAAGTCGCTTGCCTGATTCAAATCGCAACGAGAGATTACCTATCTCAAAGTTCGTCTGGAGCTGGCATCCCTCAGTGTTTGACTGGAGGCGGTATAATAAAGCCCCACTCTCGAACAGCATCTAAGCGGGTTCGTTATCCCGTTTCGATGCTCACAGAGTACGCCTCAGTCTCTGGGTGTAATCCAGCCCAAGTGGTCTCTCTGATTTGATTTGATTCGAAGTCTTATGTCTAATTGTTTAAATTTCACCGATAAGATCTAACTTACTGCGGGGGTAGATTTTTTTTGCCATCTGAGTGATGTCGCTTGCCCGATTCGAATCTTAAAGAGAGATAACCTCTCTCCAAGTTCGTCTGGACCTGACATTCTTCAGTATTTGACTCGAGTCGGTATCATGAAGTCCCGCTCTCGAGCAGCATCTAAGCGGGGTCGTTATCCCGTTTCGAAGCTCACCGAGTACGCCTCAATTTTTAGATTTAATCCAGCCCTAGAGATCTGAGCTCTCCTTCGGATTCATCTAGATCCGATGCCCACACGTGTTCGCTTAAATTTCACCCAAGAAAGCGAGCTTCCCGCAGGAGACGATATTTTTAGGATGAAGGCTGGTTTGATCGGTGTAGAACCTTCTGAGTAAAGTAGCTTGCCCGTTTCGAAGCTCAAAGAGAAATAACCTCTCTCTGAGTTCGTCTTGACCCGGCATCCGACACTATTTGACTCCATTCAGTATCATGAAGTCCCGCACCGAGCAATATCCAAGTGAAGTCGTTTACCCGTGTTCAAGCTAACAGAAGAGTCCTCAATCTCTAGTTGTAATCCAACCCTGGAGATCTCAGCTCTCTTCGGGGTTCGTCTAGACTAGACACCCACTAGTGCTAGACTCAAGGCGGCATTCCATCGAGTCCCGCTCCCGAGCATCGCCCAAGCGAACTCGTCCGTCGTTTTCAAAGCGCGCACGCTGGGGGCCTCCAACTCCGGGTGTATAGCACTCAACAGAGATCTGAATCCCCGAGTCGTCTAGACACACGAGTAGAACAGACACACTTGCGGCCAACTTGGATAATTATAATCCCATTAATTACATTTTAATGATGATGTGAAGGTCATTAACTAGCTTTCAATTATCGAAATTTTAATGGTTTGTGACGTCTGTGGCTCATTAGACGATAATTGAAAATTAATAAATAACTTGTAATTCATATTATAATTTCCTTTACATGGTATCTTTATTTATGATTCTGAACATATTTTTGGTTTTCACTTTATCTAATTGAAGGAAGTTTGTATATACCAGTAACGATATACACCAGAATGTTATAATATGACAAAGAGAGGCTTGAACGTCTGAGAGTGAGCTCCTCATGGCTATTTGTTCAAAATTTGTTTGGAAAATTTTACATCGCTCTTCTATTACCGTTATGTTAATTATCAGATGATTTGATGAGTGAAAAATTAAAGTAGAAATCGGCAGCATTGGTAACGAGATATAAATGTATCTGAATATGCATATACGTATACCAGAATCAAATCCGCCAATAATCTCTGTCTTTATTTCTTGTTAAGTCAGCAAGTAATATAACGTAATTTAATTCAAATCGTATCGCTTTATGAAATCGAAGGAAGTTTTGGACATACCAGTAAAGATATAATACAATTTTAATTACTATGGAATTTTTCGTCAATTGTTCAGTGAAGTTCAGTAAGTTTTTAAATTTTATGTGGTTAAATTTGACCCCTCCGCATTTTATGCAGATAACTCAAAAGCTGACTACGGCTGGTTTTATACTGCTTTTGCTTATGTTTATGATTTATCCTAGGCCTTGTTAAACTGCATATTTTTTTGCTGAAAGCTCTTTTAATACGCTCTTCTCTTTACAGAAATGTTTTAAAGCTGTAACATTAGGAGTAAATTAATATTTAAAAGATAATGACCTTCGCATCATCATTAAGGAGTAATTAATGGGATTATAATTATCCAAGATGGCCGAAAATGCCTCTGTTCTACACACACGACACCCGCAAGCGCTCAACCCAAGGCGGTATCACCTAAAATCCCGCTCCTGATTAACAACCAAGCGGGGTCGATTGTCCATTTCTAAGCCCAGAGTAGGGGACTCAAAATCTGGGTGCATGTAACTCCCCAGAGATATACGCCCCCCAGGCTCACATGGACCAAGCCGCCGCCTGTGTTTGACTCCAATTAGTGGCCTCTTACGACAGGCAGGAGTAACCGTGGGCCTATTCTTTTATTTCGTCCCCGAACCCACAGGGGACTGATTCAGAGTTTCTCAGAATGGATACAAAAATTAAATTTTTATGTGTTATTATTACTACACAACATTGACTTTATATATTGAAACTTCATCTAAACCAAAAAGTAATTAGACATTATAATAGGAAATACATAAAAAATTAAAATGTAAAATGGTCCTGACATATGGTTTGTAGGCGCCCTTAGTCGTATTTAGATGATTTAGAAAATCCTAGTACTGTAATTAGTACAATTTTTTCACTTCTTAAAAATTACATATTGTTCTATTTTAAATAACTAATTGAAAAATATTACTACACAATATTGAGTTTCCCTCTTGAAATCGGGTTCCATTTATATTCAACGCTCTTATAAAATTAGTATAAAATTAAAATTTACATGCGCCTGATATATGGTTTTGAATCTACTTATTTAGAAGATTAACACCAAATTACGCCGTTGAAATAGTCATTAGTACACTTTTCCTGAAAAATTGAATATAAACACCTATCACTTGGTACACGTAAAAACTACTTACTGTTCCAATTGGAATGAACTTACTACAAACAGAAGAAATAAAAGCTAAAGCGAATTGTTTCGCTACACGAGCTGAATCTGAATTATCATATATTGATGCGCTCTCTGCCATGTTTACTACTTTGTTGCTTATCCATCCTCTTTTCTGAAGACCTTGTTAACTCCTTACTTAGCAAAATAAAAATCTTATGATGGTTCATTCATAATGCTCCAAATTTAAGACTACAAATCCTGGTCTTCACACAGTCTATAATTAGATTCTCCCAAAAACTGCAGAAATCTGTAATAGAAATCATTTAATAATAATAATGTAGCGTTTATTTTAAACCTATTACGATTCAACTTACAACAAAAAACGAATAAACGCTATGGAATCATGCTAAAGATATAATCTTGTGTGCAGGCTATATAACAAATTAGTCTTGTTCAAAAGCAACACAAAAAAATACTAATGTTACACAACATCAACCAAAAAAAAAAACAGGTCATTCAAGAATTTGAGGAGTTAAACCAAATTGGATAAGTATACACACACAAACTTCAAACACTGCACAGTCGTCAGAAAAGAAAACACGTATCCCAGTAACTGAGACCCAGTCCTAGTTAGCTAAGTTACGGGTTAACAATCATATTTACCTTCAATCTGGAGATAGTGTCCAGCCATCTGCTAATACCACTTCTGAAATTTTCAAAATTGTTTACACTCCAAATTACCCTGGAACCATATTAAAAATCCTTGGGGCAAGGAAGACAGCACATCGCTTACCCACAGTTTTATGTTTCGAAGGAACACTATACACCATGTCATTTCTGGTGTCATAAGTACACCCCCTTTTTCAAGTTCATCGCTGTGTCTCTACTACCACAAAATCTCCAACTCTCACACACTGCTCACGATCCAGCAAGTAGCTCCTTAAAAGCTGACAGCTTCTGCCTCTAAAGCCAGCAGCCTCAAGATTTTTCAAAAGGAATTCATTGTCAACAGTGTCGAAGACCTTAGCAACATTTAAAGAGAGGCATATAGCAGGTTCACACGTATCCATCGCTTTAGATATGCCAGGCGTCAAATTCACCAGTACATCCTCTGCAGATCTTCCCTACGTAAAGTCATATTTGCTATCAGAAAGCTATTTATCGCTCCTGTGTAACTTTTTGCTAAAGATGTAGTTAACTCGTTAGAAATAAAAATCATATAAAAATTACAATTAAAGTTACAACAAAAAATGAATAAACGCTATGGAATCCTGCGAAAGTTGTCACCTTGTATGCAGGCTATATAACAAATTAATATGGTTCAAAAGCAACAGACAAAAATACTAATCTTATAAAACATCAACAAAAAACAGTTAATTCAAGAATTACAGGAGTTAAATCAGATTGGATAAGTACACACACACAAAAACTTCAAACAGTATACAGCCGTCACAAAAGAACATATCTATCTTAGAAATTGAGATCCAGTCCACTAGTTAGCCAAGCTACAGGTTCACAATCATATGAACCTTCAATCTGGAGAAAGTGTCCAGCCATCTGCTAATACCACGTCTGAACTGTCCAAAAATGTTTACACTCCAAATTTCCCCTGGAACCATGTTAAAAATCGTTGTTCAAAGGAAGGCAACACATGTCTTACCCACAGTTTTATGTACGGAAGGAACATTATACACCATGATACTGCTGGTGTCATAAGTGTACCTCCTTTTTTAAGCTGTGTCTATACTGCCACAAAATCTCCAACTCTCACACACCGCTCATGATCCAGTAAGTATATATTTAATAGCTTCTGCCTCTAAAGCCAGCAACCTCAAGATTTTTAAAGAGGAGTTCGTAGTCAAAGTCAGTGTCAAAGGCGTTAGCAACATCTACGATGAGGCATATAGCAGGTTCACACGTATGCATCGCTTTATATATTCCAGGCAGCAGAATCACTTGTATTTACATCTACCAGATCCTTATACTAATCGTTTTTATAAAGCCTTACCAGATCGGTGTGTTTATTCTATAGGTCTTGTACTCCTGTATGAACAGCATGTTATTAGAATTTGTTGTTACGCTTCTGTACGACTTACTTCCGGTTTCATTATTTTCTTTTTCTCGCACTGTGTATTGTCCTTGCAGTTTTTTTTTATCAACTAAACTTATTAGCCTGTTAACAAAATATTCTGTAGCCTCCTCCATATCGCCTGCCGTCTCCACCGCATCCCACAATTCTTCGCCCAAAATCTTCATCATTCATGTATAGTCAATATAATTCTTGTTGATGTCAAATTTAAAATTATTTTCTCTTTCAGAAATGTAACTTAAAGAATAATAAGGAAGAAACAAAATGTTTAATATCTCCAAAATATAAAATTAGGTTCACGGCATTGTTGTGTTTCACGTAAGATAGCTTATTACCTTAAAATGGTACACGTAAAACTACTTACCGTTTGCTTGAAATTATCCTGCAACTCACATCAGAAATAAAAGCTAAGGCGAACTATTTCCCTATATTAGCTGAATCTCAATCATCCATATATTGCAGCCGTCTTTG
The DNA here is from genome assembly GCA_964006375.1 of Tillus elongatus. Classification (NCBI taxonomy): domain Eukaryota; kingdom Metazoa; phylum Arthropoda; class Insecta; order Coleoptera; family Cleridae; genus Tillus; species Tillus elongatus. The sequence continues at coordinate 16,393,005 of OZ023269.1, read as the reverse complement.
CCATGCTTACTACTTTCTCGTTTATCCACACTATGTAACACTCTTTCATTACGATGTAGTAAACTCGTTATTTAGAAACTAAAATGCCATGAAAATTCCATAATTAGTTTCTCCCAATAACTGCAAAATTCTGTAAAAGAAATAAATCATTTAACTTAAAGAATATTTAAAAAAAACAGAAGGTTTGTGTTTTCCAAAATATAAAATATCTACTCTTAAGTGCATTGTTGTGTTTAATATAAGACGACTTAGTTCTTTAAAACTCACCAGTTAAAAACTCCTGGATGCAAGTAGTCCTTTTTTTAGGAAAACAGGTCTTTAATAGAGCATATCTTGGGTGACTAGGTCACATTGTCCAGTCAGTTGCTCGCTTCTTTCATTATTTTTTCTCTGATGCCTGTGGACGGCAAGCTATTCAACTGGTTTTCGACTTTTTGTTCTCCCATCTGGTTAATACCTTTTAAAATATTTTAAGCAATCGTACGTTCTTCGTAATTTGACGATCCCACATTGGTTGTTTTGTTTCTAGTATCTCATTCACTGCTTTTAGTTCTCTTATTTCTTTTTCCTAACAGGGATCATTTTCAAGATTTTCACCGCTTGTCTTCAATAGTAATTAGTTTTAAGGAAAAGCGGTTTGCCATTGTTTAGGCCTTTATATTTTATGTTTTTGGTTAATGTGTCTGCAGATACTTTTTGCGATAATGTTAACTTTCTCCTATGTTAGTGTATACAGTAATTTTGTTTTTAAATTACACTGAACTACTACACTCTCAAATTGAACCCTTTAAGGGTTGACATTGAATTTGCAGGTCGCAATAATTTTTATGTACTATCGTAATTTACTTAAAGCGCGGGGCAATTGGTTTCAGTTTTCTAATTTCATTTTCCATTGTTGGACTGACTGTTCTTTAGGTAACGAGAGTCAGTAAAGTGTTGAAGACGAACGAGTTACTTTTATTACCTTCACTGTCCCATCCCATGTTTCCAGTCTTTACATAGATTAAACAATATTTAGTCCTTTTAAAGTTTCAATTTTTATTTCTGCTAGTAAATCACACATATAACATGTTTTCTTGCTTAGCTCGGTAGAAAGTACCCTTCTTCCTGTTCTTTGAAACTGCAATCTCACAGAGTTAATATTGCAACTCTTCAAAAGCTTTATCTTTAAGCTTCGTTTGCTCTGGTGTCACAATCAAATCAATTAATTTTCTCAGACATTCTATTGATGGTTTTTCTGGTCTCCAAACCAATTGATTTTTCACATTTTAAAGTAATATCTCCTGACTTTTAAAACTCAGCGTGAAGCTTTTAGTTTCTTATTCTTACAAAGTTGTAGCAAATGATGTGCTATATTTCTACTTTTTGTTCTGTGTTTCATCAGGACCATTATCACCAGAGCAAGTTTAGCCACTAAACGAAGTTTATATAGAAATTTGGTCAATTTTCTTATAGTGGATTTGTTTGGATTCTGGTCTTGAGCCTGCCGCTGTGTGTTGTCAATTTTTAACGAAGCAAAGATGATGCCAAAATAAAGTTGCTCTTAAAATCGTGCTGTTGACTAGATATATTCACCTAGTAACCCTCCCACCTAGGGGCCCTCATCGGGTACTGTCACCCTAGCCAGGTGAATCCAGTTTTTCAAAGAGGTTATTACGCCACGCCATTTTTTATTTTCATTCAAGCTTGAAATTGCCTAAAGCTATATTCATTATTATTTATTTATTACATTATTAATCTTTCCATATGTTTTTGTCCCACCATCTTTCAACTATATTTATACTTGCGTGCTATAAATAAAACATCAAATTTTTCTTTTCCGTAGTTCTTGTAGACCTTTATTATCATTCCTGTCATTAAAGTCCACGTTTTTGAATAGACCAACACTAAACAGATTTTGTTTGTAAAGTGATAATAAGATTTTTTTACGATAGTTATTTTCCGTTTAATTTTCTTGCTGATTCTCTAACTTGCTTACATTGCTTTAGGGTTTCTACACGAACAAGTCTTCAATTTTTCATCCACTGGATATTTCTCAACCTCTTGAGCATATGAAACAAACGCTGCACTTTACCTACATCCTTTATTTTCTCCTTGCCTTTTTTTAATTACCTTCCTTTCCTTGGAACAGGATTAACTTCATATAACAGTCTTTTGCCTTGAGCAATATTTATTTTGGTATATAACTTGTCTGTTAATGGTTCTATTTATATTTCGTAATGTGCAAATATATATATATATATTTATATATATATATATATATATATATATATATATATATATATATATATATATTCTTTTTATCGTTGGTATTACTAGGATGGTCTTCTTTCTTCCGCTTTGATAGTTGCTTCCTTTCGTTTGTTTATAAGTTACTCTTTGTGATTTTTCTGCTTTCCTATATGGTATAAAGCCATAGTATTTCCCGCCGAGTACAAGCTATATATGCGTTTTAATGTGGCTCGCTACATTTATATTTATATCTATGGCAATCCCATCCTTTATTCTTGGATATTTTTGTAGTTGTTTTCGGTTTTTTCAAATATAAAAACTGCGCTTGTGCCTTTGTCATTTCTGACTTAGGTATGTCAATACTGGTTACCTTACTAGGATTGTATTACTTTCAATGACTCTTTGATTGTACCTACTTATCTATTCCCAGTTTTGTTTATGTCTGGTGTGATCAGGTAATATGTCATATGTCGTACTTCACGGTAGGGTTATCTTGGTGTAAAACTTCTTCTCACAAACGGGTTTAAGGCAGATACCCATATTGCATCGCTGCTGGCATATTTAGTGTCCGTAGTCTAATTTTTTTAAATTATTTTTATTATCGCGTCGTGGGCCTCTGATAGTACGTGTATAAGTTTTTTCCACTATACATGTCGCAGCCTATAGTTGCCTTAGTCGGAGCCTTGCAGAGTTAATATTCCTTCCGAGAGTCGGATATTTTCGTGAATGTCACCATTCAAGATGTTCATTCAATTCACGCTTACGGTTTAAAGAATGACTAACAGCAGAAAAGTGAACGATAGCGATCTCTCGACTACCAATAATAGCGTGACGTTCAGAAAGCACTTTTTAAATTATACCCATTTTAGTTTTGTACTCATCCAATTCTTCAAATTTTCTTTCACTATGTGTTTTTGGATTTTTAACAGTCGTGTCGTGTCCAACTTAGGTTGCACCTTAACTACATCATTTGTATTTATTAAGCCGCTACATTCGTTTCCATTACCTTTCTTGGCTCCTTTTGTTTTTAATATTATTTGATCGTTTTATATCTCTTGCTCTTCTTTCTTTCGCTTCGGTAGTTTTTTCTTGCATCCAACTACGATCTTAGTAGCAGTCTGCAAATGCTTCACTTGCTTTATTGTGGCTTTCGCAGAATAAATTTTTCTTTGGGCAGCCAGACCATCTAGGAAATTATCACTAGTTAATATGTAGATTTCTTCATTCAAGATGTCAATCCATTTGGCTTATGATTTAGAGAATAAAGAAAAGCAGTAAAGTGAACGATGCCTAGCCCTCGACTACTCTAATAGCGTCGGCTTCGGAAAAAACAAGAGTTGGCCAAGTGAGGCCAGATAGGATAGATTAAAGAGAAGGATCTCACCTAAGGCTAGTTGAAGAAAAGTGAGAATCCAGCTAAGGTATCGCCGGGATCGCCGCTTCCCGTACTCATAAGATGTGAGCCCCTGGGGGCACTTATATAGGAACAAAAGAGCCCCCCCCCCACGTGTTCTGGGCCTGTCTGCATCAAACACGTAAGGCACCTCTGGCGAAGACTACTTATAGAGGTATTTAGAAAGGCGTGGTCTGGAATTAATCTTAAAAGTCGACGACGAGCGTGAAATTTATTTTGCGAATACCATAAGACTACACAAGCCCTTACAGGAGCATTTTAGTTTAATGTTTTTAATTAACCAGACGATAAGCTATGGCCTTTGCAAAACCAAAGGGTTATAAAAATACATCTTAGAGTGTGATCTTTCTAGTCCCCTATAACATGCAAAACATTCCTTGGTTTACTCTTTGTATGTCCTCCAAGCTACAGGCTAGTTGTTCACTAAGAGTCAGACGTTGTTACTGAATGAGAACATTACTTAAGAAAGCGAGGACATTTCTTATTTCCAACATCTCTTAGTGAACATCTATAGATCAGTCTTATAATCATATTACTATATCCACATAGACTTAAACGTTTAAAAATGGGGAAAAAACGTTTAGTCCAGACGCCGGTAAAGTGTCAAAACATGTAAAAAGACCTGATTTCCGAAGGAAACACATTTTTGTCTGTCTGTATGTTAACTCCCACGATAACATTCGAAGAGATTTAGCTATTAACATGAAATATTGTGCACGGATAGTAGTCCACCAACGAACAGTGCAGGTTGTTTATGAGCGAAATCCTTCTAGGAGAAGGGTGAGGAATAGTTAAATCTTTGAAATTTGTAGTTAAACGTTGAAAATCTAGTAATACGTCCTTTAATTGGATTTTTAGAGAACACAAATTCTACTATTGCGACGAACTTGATACTGTCTCATGAAATTCAAATGGGTGCTGATTAGGAGGGAAAAATATTAATTATTTTGTAATCGAGCCATTGACATTAAATTTGGTACAAATATGTTTAAGTGGGTAGTTGATTATTTGTGAGAAAAATCGGTTCATAAGACGGGATAGATTACCGAAAATTGACACTTTTCAACTAAAAGTCGAGTAATATATCATTTGAGAAACAGAAATATGAACAATAGTAAATATCTTATATTTCCTTACTAAATTCAACCCTAAGTCAAATCTTGAAATTGGTAGTTTAACGTTGAAAATCTAGTAGTACGTCCTTTCATGAAATTTTTTGAGGAGATAAATTCCAATATTGCGAGGGTCCTAATATTTTCTCATGAAATTGAAATAGGCGTTGTATATTAACGGAAAAATATCAATTACTTTGTAATTAAGTTAGTAACATCAAATTTGGAACTAATCCGTTCAAGTGGATAGTCCATTATTTGTGACAAAAATTGCTTCATAAGGACAAGAAACGTGGAGTTGATTACCGAAAATTGACACTTTTTCATTAAGACTCGAGTAATATTTCTTTTTATAAGTCTTTTGGAGAAGAGTATATTATTACAGCGGTGTTAAGTTCTGGCTTAATTTGCAGCACCATTTTTTTATGCGAATTAACTGGTTTAAAACAATAAAATCACAATGATCAAATGTATATTCTATTTTATTAGTTGCTGCAGTATAATAAGAATATTTTACTAAAATAGAAAGTTGTTAGTTAGTAAACATCTTTTACAAAGAACTTTATGTCTTAATTAATAACATGCAAGAGTTTATATTTTTTAAAGTAACGTCTATAAAATAAATAAATAAATAAATGTCTTTAACACTGTATATATATATATATATATATATATATATATATATATATATATATATATATATATATATATATATATATATATATATATATATATATATGCATATATGTGTACAGAATAAATATCAATATAGTTAATTATAAGAAAATATGTATGTGATTATAAATGCTAATTCGTATAAGGAAATTTATATAAAAAACAATTCATTAAATTAATACATTATGCTCTGTTAATTAACTACATTGGCCCACATTAATTTCATATATGAGATGTTTAGTAATGAACATTTGCTAATGACCAAGTCACTATAATATATATATATATATATATATATATATATATATATATATATATATATATATATATATATATATATATATATATATAGTAATACTTGTAGAAAATTCACAAATGTGCGGAAACCAGGACGTCTACAAACCATTTTGAGGGTGCAAGACCTATAGATCCTGCCAATAATAAAAAAATTACGTATTTAAAGAAAACTTTGGCTGTTGCCTGTTTTTTGTTGTTGTTGAAGTCTAAATAAATTTGTTAAGTAGCTAGTTCTTCCCAGAAATACTGCATTACATTTTGAAAATATGTATTTTTTAAACAATGAAAACTATTTTTAGGAAATCTTGCACACCATATGCCCTCCCGTCCAGAAGCACATAGTAGCTTGGAAGTAGACTACTTCTCAGGCTACGTCCTTCATTTGTAGAAAATAAAACCAATAGCGAAGCCAGAAAAGTAATTTGAACGTCCATATTTGGTTCATAAGTTTGTTTTTAAGCGTTTTAATAAGTTATTTTACACCACTCAAAACCCTAAATGCTATTTTAATAAAACTGTTCTCACCAAAAAAACAATTAAGAAAATTGAGACTAAACATCTATAAAGACATGAGAAACATTTAATGTACTAGTTGTGTATGATTGGTAGCATCTTGCATCAAGATTTGGATACACCAATCACGTTAATAGTTTTATAATTTGTAAATTAGACTATAAGAAACTGGCAATATGCGCACAAAACTCCGCGATTACAAAAAAATAAGACAAAAAAAAAGACCTGAGTGATAGCGTTACTTCGCAAACTAGCACAATTGGTAATACTACATTGTACAATTTTAATAGAAACTAAAGAAGGTTGAAAATTTACTACAAACCAGAAAATGACTTTCAACCAGGCTTGAAGCGATAAATATATTTATTTTACATTCTGATTTACAAGTAGTCAAATATAAAAGCAAAATAAGTAACCAAATGTTCCACAAAATGGGAGGCAAAACAGGTTGGACGTAGCAAACATGTTATGATAGTTTCATAAGAATGGGTTGCCACAAAAAGAGTTGTTTCAATAATTAACAAAAGTTGACAGAAATAATACTAAAATGCTTAAACCCTAAAGTTTAGTACATACAAGCTGTGAACAAGCCCCTTTTCAGTGTTTCAAATCCCCAACTGAATGCTTCATCTGGCGCAAACTGTCCTTACCAGCACACGTGACAATAACCCAGCTAGGCTGTTATGCGTAGTCTTGAATCGTTAGCTTTGATCCTTTCTCTGCGATATCTCTCTAGGCCATTACAGGGGTTCAGTTGTTTATTATCTAGTATGGCGGCGGGGTACTCAAAGTGGATGTTACCCGGTCTGACCCCTTCAGCTACCGCCCAAAATGTTGGCTTGGTAGGATCCTACCGAGGCGTTATTGCCTACTGTTGTCATCTGATTAAAGTCGATTGCCCAGTTAGGAGCCAACCGCAAAGACTTCAATACATTTGGGTTTTTCTACCTCTTCAAAAATCCCATCGTCTCTCTGAGACCGACTGGACTTGGCATCTGTTAATGTTTGTCCAGTTAATTGCTTCTATTTGGCTATTATCTTCCTCTTTAGATATTATCAAAACAGCTAGATGCGCTAAGAAGAAAGAAATAGTGGATAATGATAATTATAGAAAATAGACTTAAAAAACGATACCTTGAAAACACTATTTACCAAGAATATGCGAGATACCAGACAACCCAGGAAGAAGTACGTGTTCCACCTTTCTAGAGTAGCTTCAAGACCTGCTTGCGCCCTGTTTGTTTAGTTTCTCAAAATCTAGACGCACCAAGAAGAAAGAAGGGGCTAATGACAAAGTAGAGAAAACATATTAAAAAACGATACCTTAAAAACACTCTTTACCAAGAATCGACGAAATTCCAGACAAATTAGGAAGAAGTGCATGTTCCACCTTTCTCGACTTATTAAATGATATCCTTTAAATCGAATTAAGTCCTAAACGTAGCCACGACAGCGCTTAGTGTACAAAACGGTTATTATGAATATATAAAAGTGTCCCCTGATCCTTGAAGTTCCTTGATGAGGTTCCAAAAAATGATTTTAAAGAAATCCTACATAAAAGTTGCTCTGTGTATAGGGGAATATTATCATATTTTTTAAACAGCCTGCGGAATACCTTATTTGCCGCAAACAACTTGTTCAAAGATTAAAAGAGGTTATTCTGAAACTGCAGTTACATTTAGAGAAATTCTTCAGTAAGAAAGATGAATTTTTAGCGCACGTAATTAAAAAGGAAAAGTCAAGCCAAACAAAATTCAATCTGTTAAAATGGCCAGAAAAAAAAACAAAAGCAAATAAAACTTTCCTAAAACGTATCACTTCCAAACGTCAACAAATCTGCTCCTAGATAGTTAAATCGAAGGCTTTTCTGCAAGACATTTTTTACATTACCCTACACGTTTCGCCAGGAAAAGGCCATCATTAAGGGAAGTCTAAAGATGCAAGATAAGAGCCGTTTCAGTTTGTCGTCCTTCAAATGTTAATATTAGTTTAATTTCTTAAGTCCCTATGCTTGTACCCTTTTAACGATGTTTGCTTTTTCCTGCATGTTGTAGTTTTGATAAGACTTTCTCATTTTTCACTTTGATTTTTTTGTAATTATTAGAGTTTTCTTCTCAGTGTTGTGCTTTATATGGTGCCTACCACAAACAATGTTTCTGCCAATCACTTTTTATGTAGCCTTAGATTTCATTCACGATGCCTGTTTAACGGCCAAAACTCATAGGGTTATGAAAACTTTTTCTTAAAAAAATAATTATGCAAGTTAATGTAATTATTTATAAGAACTTTCAGTCTATTATAGAAGCTTCATTAAAACTGTTGCCGAACATGTTTATCCTATCACCACGTGTCCAAAGGATCAACATAAGTTGTGGCGTTGGGTTTGAGAAATGTATGCACGTTCCGCCTTTCTAAAGGGGCGTAAAGCCATCGATCCTGTGTAACATGCGATGTTGGGCACGTTTAATATTCCACTTGTCTTACAGAAAGGCAGGAGTGTGGCAAAAAATTCCAGGATATTAAGGTGAAACTGCCTCCTAGCGTCGGTGATTGGCCATAGTCACGGCAATAGACCGACGTTAAAAAAACTTGGCGTTAGTGCGTTTATTACCGTAAGAACATAGGCCAATTACATTTTACTCTAGAACTCTCAATTCAAACGAACAAAACTATAGTCTTATAAAAAAAGTGCCGCTGCCGATAATCAAAAACACTTAACATTAGAGGCTTTATGTTTTCAAAAAAAAATTTACAATTGAAACAGACTTTAAAACACTAGTTCGGGTTCTTTTTATAATGAACGAAACTTTCGTTTAGTTGAATAACCTTCAAAATTAGAGAAATTTAAATACAAGGTAAAGTACAAGACACTAAAAGACAATGTCGTAGCCGACGCCGATTTCACAGTTAAAGAAATGCAGCAGAAGATCACCAAAGTTTTTCTATCGCTTTTAAGAAGCATATGCCGTTTAGAATTAAAAGTTTTCAAAGATGGGGGATTCCCAGAACCAGGATTTAATCAGTTTAAAGAAAGTGGCCAACCTAATGAAAATAAAGAACATAGTAAAACTCAAACTCAACACACTTCAGTTGAAAATCTTGTATGTTGCTTACTTTTACAGTGATGTCACATAAACTATTTTAGAAACCAGATTTTAATTTGCTACAGATCAGAAAATTGTCAGTTAACCAACAGCCCCTTGAGAAATAGACAAATTAATTCACATGAACAAAAAAAGACATAAATTAGAACAATGCAATGGTTTTCTTAAAAAACGAACCAATCAGTCCAATGTATACGGTGTTTTATTTAAAAATCAAAAAGTTGGAAGATTATCCATAACAGGAGCCTCAAGCCTTTTTACCAGCTCAGTAGAATAATCGAATAAAACAAACAAGTGTAAACGGTTATATCAAGTATTGCGCAGAAATAGACTATTCAATGTTTCCACCAAAATAACCAGAATGACATTAATAAAATATGAGAATTTATAAAACTAAATTGCTCTTGGTATAATATAAAAAACCTATCAACAGTTTTATCAATAAATGTGACAATTGCTTACAAGCAAGATATGAGAAGTGGCTCTACAAGTTAGCCTTTTGCGTCCTACTCATAGCTTAAAAACCCGTCTAAGTCATACATGCTAATGTGTTTAGGATAGAAAACCACCAAACCCTTTTACAATCGTTAATTTATTCAGGAAAAACGCACAAGCCGATTATATCAAAAACAGTATTGATCTGTCTCTTCTTTAGTAAACTGAGACATTTATTTTTTCATCATTATTATGATTTTACACTCGTATCTGACGCATAAAATGATTCAACAATGTTATCGTTAAAGAATATTATAATATATTTAACGTGCAATTACAGATGCAGCACCTCAATTCCTAAATTTAAAATAACCATATGAAAATAATTCTGTCATATTTGGAAAAATTAAGAGCTGCAAAATTATCCAGAAAATTAATCCATTTAATGGTCACTTGTGTAATGATTTTTAATAAATCGATTCACTCGTTGATATGCTGTAGTCCGTCTTCATTTCTTTATGGTCCTTATAATAAATTAGGACCAATTGACCTACATTAAATATCACAAAAAATACAATTATAAATGCTTAAAAGAAATTTTACCATTTTTCATCTGCTTATCAAAAATGCAAAGAAGAGATTGGAAAAATCCTTCACAAAAGAAAAGAAAACTAAGTGAAAGCATTCAAATATAAAAGCAAGAACAGACAAAATAAAGTACCCCACATACAGAAATTTCATCTCTTATATAAAATCTATAACAACCGTGTACAAATTAAACACAAAAGACCGCTTCTACCTGACTCTAAAAATAAAGCAACGTACTTGAAAAATGCCAAGAGTGGAAAAACTATTTTCCTTACAGGAAATCTATTACCCTATAAATGTCCCTGACTAGGTCCAACAACTTTTGGTTAAGCCTATAACAACTAACCGATATTTCAAAAATTACATACGAATAGCAAAAGTAAATAATCACAATTATTTGTTCTACTTTTACTTCAATAAACTAATTTTTTAAATTAAATTTTAAATATTAGCTAATTATACTATGAAAACAAATGAAAATCACGGCACTGCTATTAACAAAAATATGTACCGATACTTAATAACAAAGTCCCCAGAACTGGTTTATAACTTAAGCAATTTACCAATTCCAGACAGAAACGCGGATTAATAAACGGGACAGGGTCACGGGTTAAAATGAAAACTGGAAATCTTGATTAAGACGATGTTGATATAAAACCAAAACTAGACACTATATTCGAATCAAAGTGGAATGGTGGCTCACCTAGAGTCTCTAAACACTTTCGAGCATTTAATTACAGAAATGCCATCAGAAGCACAGATACTCATTAATATACTCTTTTGGTAAAAGCTGATCGATTTAACCAACTGGTTAATATGGAAAACGAAGTTTTAGTCAGCATTCAATTTATTTAACTTAAAGTTTATTAAAAATGTCAATATTATCTGAAGCTCCATCTTCCTCTGCTTGAACGTAATCACAGACAACGAGCTTTATGCTTGGTAAAACTGAACACAAACAGCTTTTGGAAGTAAGTTATGAGAAAACTGTAAAAATTAATTATGACAAAAATCAAATATTTAAAATTATCCAGTTTATAAAATTAAGAAATGTGTCAGTAGGAGATTAAATTATTTGTTTGCTAAACTACCCAATTTTCTACCCCACAACAGATTTCCATTTTCCAGTAACTCCCTCACCTCAAAAACATAAAATCTCTTATCTCAAAATCCATATTATTTCAAAATGGTTCAACACAAATTATGGACCTCAGAACACTGTAGCCAAACAGCAATATGCTTATCTCGACAGATGTACCAGTTGTAGTTGTGGAATAATGAGATAGACGATACAACGGAATTTCGTCTTAAATGTACTGCCTGACTATAAAATTACTATAAATAATAAAGTATACACAGACGAAACTGGCCACCTATCGTGGGTTTCAGACTTGATGGAACTTACCATTTAGAGAAGAAAAATATAAAATCCATTTCCTTCCAGGTTATCTGAAAAATACTAGGCAACTAAAACAACAGCGTTTAGAAGTTTCACAACATAGAACTTTACGTATAATATTAATATTATTGGGCATATATGCGTAATTACCTTTATAATACCAGCCATAGTGTATCACGCAAAACAATCCAGAATGAGAATTTACATTTACTGTGTACCAGGATGATAATTTTAGTAACTATGATTATTATATTGATTTAGTACAGAAAAATATGAAGGCTTTTATTAAAATTAAACTCATTCAACTTATGCTGGTTCATTCCAAAGTTGCAGAATTGTGCTTATTCTAAAATTATTAGTTCAGTGGTATGACAAGTGATCACACGATTAAAAACCTGTTTATAATAATAATTTTCGGTCAGTTTTAAGTTCACAACGTATTTTACTGTTCAATTAAAAAGCCAAGGTGGATACCGGTTGTTAGCTGAAAAAAAACCCAGAAACATCCCAAAAACACATAAATAATTACTGGGAATTAGGCGCTAGATGCATATTTCGGCGATGAAGTTGTCTTCACGTGTAGCTATCGCTAGACTGCCCTTTGTTAATATATTGCATTTTGTATATCCTAATGTATATTATTAAGTAGCACATTGCAACTTTCCAATATAGAGTTATTAAAATTAAGCAACGTAAAAAAGACATTTTTATGAACACCAAGAGCCAATTTTAGGTTATGGACAGGTACTTTTATTTACTATTTAAACAAAAAGGACCTAATTTGAAACACGGTTTTGAACATATCACACTACAATACTAAGATTGAGGGAATCAATGACAGAGCATCCAAGGAAAGTTGAGAACGACGTTTATAATATATTTATTACCAAAAAAGTTTCTATATTGTGTGTTACACAAATAAATTAAATAGTAAAAATTAAAGATCATAAAAAATGTTACTGTTGCCATTAAATGTTACTTATGTAGCACCACGGATAATAAATTGAAAATTATTATAAGATGTTTAAGTTTTCTTAAACGCAAACATTAACAAAAGGTAGCTAATAATTTCAAAAGGGGTGTTTTAACCCTTAAATGCATACTGTTGACATTAAGCTACATACCTAAAATAAGAGTATAGGCAAGCATCCAATTATATAAAATAGATAAGTAATTTTTATTCAAGAAAAATTTCAGACAAGACCTATGTATGTGTTACAGGTAATAGTATAGAATATGTCTTATTGCTTGTACTATGTTGTCAATTACGTTGTTTTGCTTTGTTTTCACCGGCAAAATCGTGCACACAGGGAAATGTAAGTGGCCAATCTGTTTTACATTTTGCACCAAAAAAATATGTCAAAAAAAATGGAAAAACATCATATTGATTAGAAAGGACTTGATTGATTTCTGAAAAAAATTTAGTGGCCTTGAAAGCGACGCTACTGGTGATTCTTTAGAAACTGGCAGCTTAAAAGGTTATTGGTTTATACACCGGAAAAAAAAACAAAAGTGGGTGACACTCTGAACGCAGAAGAGGAGGATAATTTTAAGGCTTTGTTTTGTGTCAAAGTCAATTATTTCAGTTTTCTCATAAACTATTTTCAAAGCTGTCTGTTTTGTGTTAAGTTTTACCAAGCAAAAAATCTCATCGTGATTTTTTGTGAAGCAGAGAAAGATGAAGCTTCAAATAATATTGATATTTTTAATAAACCTAAAGGTAATTAAATTCGATAGGTGCTGATTAACCAGCTCGTTAAATAGATCAAATTTTACCGAAAGAGTTTATCAATGAGTATTTGTGCTTCTAATGGCATTTCTGTAATTAAATGCTCGAAAGTGTTAAGAGAGTCTAGGTGAGCCATCATTCCACTTTGATTCGAATATAGTGTCTAAAGTTTTGGTTTTCTATCAACATCGTCTTAATCAAGATTCCGAGTTTTCATTTTAATCCGTGACCTTGTCCCGTTTATTAATCCGCGTTTCTGTCTGGAATTGGTCAATTTCTCAAGTTATAAACTAATTCTGGCGACCTTGTTATTAAGTATCGGTACATCTTTTTTGTTAATGTCAGTGCCGTAATGTTTGTTGATCTGCATAGTATAATTAGCTGAGATTTAAAATTTATTTAAAACAAATGTGTGTATTGAAGTAAAAGTACAGCAGATGAGTGATTATTTATTTTGGATATTATTATGTAATTTATAAAATCTCCGTTAGTTGTTATAGGCTTAATCAAAAGCTGCAGGACCTGGTTTAGGGACCTTTATAAGGTGATAAATTTCCTGTAAATAAAATGGTTTTCCTTCTCTTGGCATTTGTCAAGTAAGTTGTACATGGTTTAAGTTGTACATGGTTGTTATAAATTTTGCATAAGAGGAGAAGTTTCTATATGTGGGGTACTCTATTTGTCTGTTCTTGCTCTTATATTTGAATGCTTTCACTTAGTTTCCGTTTCTTTTGTGAAAGATGTTTCCAATCTCTTCTTTACACTTTTGATAATATTGACGAAAAATGGTAAAATTTCTTTTAATCATTTATAATTGCAATTTTTTTATGTAACATTTAATGCGCGTCAATTGGTCCTAATTTATTATAAGGACAATAAAGAAGTGGAGACGGACTACAGCATATCAACGAGTGACTCGATTCATTACAAATCATTATACAAGTTATCATTAAATAGATTGGTTTTCTGAACAATTTTGCACCTGAAATGCTTATAATTTTTCCAAGGATGACAGAGTTAAATATTTTAATGGAATATTTTAAATTTAGGAATTGAGGTGCTGCAATCTGCAATTGCACGTTGAATATATTATAATATTCTTTCAGGATAACATTGTTGAATCTTTTTGTGCGTCAGATACGAGTGTAAAATAATAATAATGATGAAGAAATAAAAGTCTCAGTTTACTAAAGAAGAGACAGATCAATACTACTTTTGATATAATCGGCTTGTGCGCTTTTCCTGAATAAATTAACGATTGTAAAAGGGGTTGGTGGTTTTCTATCCTAAACACATTAGCATGCATGACTTAGACGGGTTTTTAAGCTATCAGCAGGACGCAAAAGGCTAACTTGTAGAGCCACTTCTCATATCTTGCTTGTAAGCAATTGTCACATTTATTGATAAAACTGTTGATAGGTTTTTTATATTATACCAAGAGCAATTTAGTTTTATAAATTCTCATATTTTATTAATGTCATTGCGGTTATTTTGGTGGAAACATTGAATAGTCTATTTCTGCGCGATACTTGATATTACCGTTTCCACTTGTTTGTTGTATTCGATTATTCTACTGAGCTGATAAAAAGGCTTGAGGCTCCTGTTATGGATATTCTTCCAACTTTTTGATTTTTAAATAAAACACCATATACATTGGACTGATTGGTTCGTTTTTTAAGAAAACCATTGCATTGTTCTAATTTATGTATTTTTTGGTTCATCTTAATTAATTTGTCTATTCATCAAGGGGCTGTTGGTTAACTGACAATTTTCTGATCTGTAGCAAATTAAAATCTGGTTTCTAAAATAATTTATGTGGCATCGCGGTCTAAGTAAGCAACATACAAGATTTTCAACTGAATTGTGTTGCGTTTGAGTTTAACTATGTTCTCGATTTCCATTAGGTTGGCCACTTGCTTTAAGCTGATTAAATTCTGGTTCTGTGAGTCTATCATCTTCGAGAACTCTTAATTCTAAATGGTATATCCTTCCTAAAAGCGATACAAAATATATGGTCATCTTCTGTCGCATTTCTTCCACTGTGAAAGCAGCGTTGGCTACGACATTATCGTTTACTGTTTTGTACTTTACCTTGTATTTAAACTTCTCTAAGTTTGAACGCCATTCAACTAACCGAAAGTTAGGTTCTTTTATAAAAAAGCCAAACTAGTGATTTGTTGTCTGTTTTAATTTTAATTTTTTTTCTGAAAGGGTAAAGCCTATAATGTTAAGTGCTGTGGATCATCAGGGGCGGTATTTTTTTATAACACTATAGTTTTGTTGATCTGAATTTAGATTTCTATAGTAAGAGGAATAGGTGTATGTTCCCAAGATAATAAACGCCCTAACGCTAGGTTGTAGTGAAATTGTGCTTTTTCGCGAATTGTCTATTAACTCGTCGATTCTTCGTAAAGGTTACTTTTCAGGCATTGGTTTCTTATTAAGTTTCCTATAGTCTATCGTTAGCTTTCTTCCCGACATATCTAATTTTTAAAGTGTTACCTAGAAAACGGCGAATAATAATTTTGTTATCGTACTTGCATTTATTGCTAAAATTATTTATAAAATTGCGTTATTTCATTGTCGACGCGAATACATTCCAACAAAGCTACCTCTAGGGTGGCTTTATTTACGAGTGATAATTAATAAAGTCAGGTGCTAATTAGCAAACTCTAAATGATGTTGCTCGCATTTTAGCCAAGAAAATTATCCTTATATATTAATTAGGTGCTTTTACTTTTTTTTATATTAACAATTTAATTCTAATAGTATTTAATTTTTTACCATATAGCAAAAAACTTATTAAATCTGAGCGAGGGCTTGAAGATTCTCTCATAAAGCCAATTTTTATATTCTCCTTTAAAAAATTTATTAGCTTTTCACATTATAAATTCGAGTATCATTCAACATCATTCTTACAGAAGCAGGGCTTTCGCGAAATTTCCAGGATAGCGAGGTGAAACTGCTCCCTGGCGTCGGTGATTGGTCATAACCGCGTAAATAGGTTGACGCTAACGTAAAAAAAGATTTTGTGGCTCGGTACATTAAAATTCAACCAATAATATAGCAATTAAATATTATTTAAAATTAAAAATAATGTTTGATAATACAGGAGATGAACCATAAAATACACACGTAGTTTATGCCATGTTTAGCGGTCAGTTTTTGAGACCTTTTAGGAAGTGGAACTGAAGCGATGTCCTTGGGTTACTAGTTTTTCGATGAAGTATTTTGAGAACATCGCCTGACTTTGCGGTTTGTTATATGCCAAATAATTTTTGGAATAAATCGGCATTTTTTGTATTTACCGCCATTCTGTTAATCGCAGCGCCAAATATGTAACACGATACAAATTTAGCGAAAAATTATAATTTTAGGTAAAAAAAAAACTACTATGTGGTACTTATATTCTAAACTAAAGTATAAAATGTAATTAAATAGAACATCAGGATACGTTGTGAACTTACTACCACTGAACCAATAATTAAACAAGCAGCAAAGGTCTGGCCAATGCGCTTTGTAATAATTGCTTTAATAATAGCTTACCAAATATGTAAGTAAATGTATATAAGTGTATTTTAGAACTATATGGATAATTTAATAAACAGCTAGAACTTTACCAGAAGCTACTTCAAATGTAATATTACGCAAGCATCCAAATTGGAAACAAAAATTTTTTCGTTTTCTGATTCAATTTGATTTAGTCTTGCGTCTAATTGCTTAAACTTTACCCCTCTAATCCAGCTCCCTGCGGGGGCCGATTATTTTTTTTTGGTGAAAGTTTGCTTGATAGGTGTGCTGTCATCTGGAGCTGGCATCCCCCAGTGTTTGACTGGAGGCGGTATAATAAAGGCCCACTCTCGAACAGCATCTAAGCGGGTTCGTTATCCCGTTTCGATGCTCACAGAGTACGCCTCAGTCTCTGGGTGTAATCCAGCCCAAGTGGTCTCTCTGATTTGATTTGATTCGAAGTCTTATGTCTAATTGTTTAAATTTCACCTATAAGATCTAACTTACTGCGGGGGTAGATTTTTTTTGCCATCTGAGTGATGTCGCTTGCCCGATTCGAATCTTAAAGAGAGATAACCTCTCTCCAAGTTCGTCTGGACCTGACATTCTTCAGTATTTGACTCGAGTCGGTATCATGAAGTCCCGCTCTCGAGCAGCATCTAAGCGGGGTCGTTATCCCGTTTCGAAGCTCACCGAGTACGCCCCAATTTTTAGATTTAATCCAGCCCTAGAGATCTGAGCTCTCCTTCGGATTCATCTAGATCCGATGCCCACACGTGTTCGCTTAAATTTCACCCAAGACGTCGAGCTTCCCGCAGGAGACGATATTTTTAGGATGAAGGCTGGTTTGATCGGTGTAGAGCCTTCTGAGTAAAGTAGCTTGCCCGTTTCGAAGCTCAAAGAGAAATAACCTCTCTCTGAGTTCGTCTTGACCCGGCATCCGTCACTATTTGACTCCACTCAGTATCATGAAGTCCCGCACCGAGCAATATCCAAGTGAAGTCGTTTACCCGTGTTTAAGCTAACAGAAGAGTCCTCAATCTCTAGTTGTAATCAAACCCTGGAGATCTCAGCTCTCTTCCGGGTTCGTCTAGACTAGATACCCACTAGTGCTAGACTCAAGGCGGCATTCCATCGAGTCCCGCTCCCGAGCATCGCCCAAGCGAACTCGTCCGTCGTTTTCAAAGCGCACACGCTGGGGGCCTCCAACTCCGGGTGTATACCACTCAACAGAGATCTGAATCCCCCGAGTCGTCTAGACACACGAGTAGAACAGACACACTTTCTGCCAACTTAGATAATTATAATCCCATTAATTACATTTTAATGATGATGTGAAGGTCATTAACTAGCTTTCAATTATCGAAATTTTAATGGTTTGTGACGTCTGTGGCTCATTAGACGATAATTGAAAATTATTAAATAACTTGTAATTCATATTATAATTTCCTTTACATGGTATCTTTATTTATGATTCTGAACATATTTTTGGTTTTCACTTTATCTAATTGAAGGAAGTTTGTATATACCAGTAACGATATACACCAGAATGTTATAATATGACAAAGAGAGGCTTGAACGTCTGAGAGTGAGCACCTCATGGCTATTTGTTCAAAATTTGTTTGGAAAATTTTACATCGCTCTTCTATTACCGTTATGTTAATTATCAGATGATTTGATGAGTGAAAAATTAAAGTAGAAATCGGCAGCATTGGTAACGAGATATAAATGTATCTGAATATGCATATACGTATATCAGAATCAAATCCTCCAACAATCTCTGTCTTTATTTCTTGTTAAGTCAGCAAGTAATATAACGTAATTTAATTCAAATCGTATCGCTTTATGAAATCGAAGGAAGTTTTGGACATACCAGTAAAGATATAATACAATTTTAATTACTATGGAATTTTTCGACAATTGTTCAGTGAAGTTCAGTAAGTTTTTAAATTTTATGTGGTTAAATTTGACCCCTCCGCATTTTATGCAGATAACTCAAAATCTGACTACGGCTGGTTTTATACTGCTTTTGCTTATGTTTATGATTTATCCTAGGCCTTGTTAAACTGTAAATTTGTTTGCTGAAAGCTCTTTTAATACGCTCTTCTCTTTACAGAAATGTTTTAAAGCTATAAGATTAGGAGTAAATTAATAATTAAAAGATAATTAATGACCTTCGCACCATCATTAAGGAGTAATTAATGGGATTATAATTATCCAAGATGGCCGAAAGTGCCTCTGTTCTACACACACGACACCCGCCAGCGCTCAACCCAAGGCGGTATCACTTGAAATCCCGCTCCTGATTAACAACCAAGCGGGGTCGATTGTCCATTTCTAAGCCCAGAGTAGGGGACTCAAAATCTGGGTGCATGTAACTCCCCAGAGATATCCGCCCCCCAGGCTCACATGGACCAAGCCGCCGCCTGTGTTTGACTCCAATTAGTGGCCTCTTACGACAGGCAGGAGTAACCGTGGGCCTATTCTTTTAGTTCGTCCCCGGACCCACAGGGGACTGATTCAAAGTTTCTCACAATGGATACAAAAACTAAATTTTTATGTGTTATTATTACTACACAACATTGACTTTATATATTGAAATTTTATCTAAACCAAAAACTAATTAGACGTTTATAATAGGAAATACATAGAAAAATAAAATGTAAAATGGTCCTGACATATGGTTTGTAGGCGCGCTTAGTCGTATTTAGGTGATTTAGAAAATCCTAGTATTGTAATTGGTACAATTTTTCCACTTCTTGAAAATTACATATTGTTCTATTTTAAATAACTAATAGAAAAATATTACTACACAATATTGAGTTTCCCTCTTGAAATCGGGTTCCATTTATATTCAACGCTCTTATAAAATTAGTATAAAATTAAAATTTACATGCGCCTGATATATGGTTTTGAATCTACTTATTTAGAAGATTAACACCAAATTACGCCGTTGAAATAGTCATTAGTACACTTTTCCTTAAAAATTGGATATAAACACCTATCACTTGGTACACGTAAAAACTACTTACTGTTCCAATTGGAATGAACTTACTACAAACAGAAGAAATAAAAGCTAAAGCGAATTGTTTCGCTACACGAGCTGAATCTGAATTATCATATATTGATGCGCTCTCTGCCATGTTTACTACTTTGTTGCTTATCCATCCTCTTTTCTGAAGACCTTGTTAACTCCTTACTTAGCAATAAAAATCTTATGATGGTTCATTCATAATGCTCCAAATTTAAGACTACAAATCCTGGTCTTCACACAGTCTATAATTAGATTCTTCCAAAAACTGCAGAAATCTGTAATAGAAATCATTTAATAATAATAATGTAGCGTTTATTTTAAACCTATTATGATTCAACTTACAACAAAAAACGAATAAACGCTATGGAATCATGCTAAAGATATAATCTTGTGTGCAGGCTATATAACAAATTAGTCTTGTTCAAAAGCAACACAAAAAAATACTAATGTTACACAACATCAACCAAAAAAAAAAAACAGGTCATTCAAGAATTTGAGGGAGTTAAACCAAATTGGATAAGTATACACACACACACAAACTTCAAACACTGCACAGTCGTCAGAAAAGAAAACACGTATCCCAGTAACTGAGACTCAGTCCTAGTTAGCTAAGCTACAGGTTAACAATCATATTTACCTTCAATCTGGGAATAGTGTCCAGTCATCTGCTAATACCACGTCTAAACTGTTCAAAAATGTTTACACTCCAAATTTCCCTGGAACCATGTTAAAAATCCTTGGGGCAAGGAAGACAGCACATCTCTTACCCACAGTTTTATGTCCTGAAGGAACACTATACACCATGTTATTTTTGGTGTCATAAGTGCGACCCCTTTTTCAAGTTTATCTCTGTGTCTATACTTTCACAAAATCTCCAGCTCTCACACACTGCTCACGATCCAGTAAGTATCTCCTTAAAATCTGACAGCTTCTGCCTCTAAAGCAGACAGCCTTAAGATTTTTCAAAAGGAGTTCGTTGTCAACAGTGTCGAAGACCTTAGCAACATTTAAAGAGAGGCATATAGCAGGTTCACACTTTATATATGCCATGCGTAAAATTCACCAGTCCGCAGATCTTCCCTGCATAAAGTCATATTAGCTATCAGAAAGCAATCTAAACTTATATGACATCAGGGGTGGCTTGTCCATAAGTGCTGTGGTGCTGGAACAACCAAAAGTTGGAACAATATTAGTCCTAATTGGACGAAACGATAAAACTATTAAAATCCTAATTTATTGTCAGGAAATAGACACGTTGTTGTTTGAAAGCTCGCGGTTCTCTGGCGTTGAAGGTTTGAACAGGCGATCAAAGGCCAGATGCCAGTCCCAGTTAGTCAATTGTATATTATAATAATGAAAGTCTCCCCAGGTGGGTCAAAATAATCGCGGTCTAACATCGCTGTTCTGGCAGTCTTAATAGAAGCGTTCGGGTGGCACCGCTGGCCATCTGACGGCTACGGAACCGCCGAATGTACTCTAGAAAAGAGCAGCATATTTCGCAGCCGTTTCCGTTTCATTTAGCAAGAATGCATCTGTATCTGTATAGTGTATATTATAGGTATGTAGTCGTTTTATTCGTAGGCGATTCCTTTTGTGATTCGTGTTAAAATGGATGAAATGTTTGAGTTAGGTAAGACTAAGTTTTGTAAGCTTAGTTGCAATAAAACAATCAACAAGGCAATTTAATGTAGCTATAAACACTGTTCCTTAATGATGCGAATATTTAGGATGTGAATATACATGAAAAATTAATTATAGTTGTGATAGTTTCATTTATATACTATGGTCCAAAAATGTTCCGTTAGGAAAATACGGGTTCTTAAAGTTTGAGGGATTGCAATTAACTCTAATATTTTCGAAACCACTTCAGATATTTAAGTGATATTTAGTACAGGAAACAGCAAATAAATATGCATTTTTTGCAATAGAAACATTATTTTTAGCATTAAGAGTGGCGTGCCTACAAGCATTTATTTCGATAATTTTGAATAAAAAAAAATAGTACGTCAATGACCAATGATTCAAAAGTTATTCTGGAATTCTCCGTTCAATTTGAAACATAAGAGCTTTTTTGACTTGTTTTACTGCGATGCGCTGTTTTTTAGTATAAAAATAAAATCTGTTATATTGTCCGAGAAAATTAATGTAGGTTTAAATATTGTGCCATAAAATGTATAGTGTAGCACACCCAAAAATCTTAGGCACCCGCCGCCACTGTATGACATCATTCTCTTTTTTGGACTTCTTGGCAATATTAGGCAGTAATGATTTCGGCCGATAATTTTCCATTGATATCCTATATCGATATTTAAAAACCTGTATAATAATGGCTCTCTTCAGACATCTAGAAAATATTCCGTTCTCCAAACATTTAATAAAAAGTATGATTAGTGGATTCTCGATAAAATCGGTTATTTTTTCTAGTGTCGTGGCGCCTATTGCCATCTATCCCAGGAGATGCACCAGTCCTCAAGTCCCTTACCGCTTTTCTTACATCTACCTCACTTATAGGGAGCAGCACAATAGAACCTGACTGACTCCTGGCTGCCTGCCTTGTCCCCCCCCCCCCTTATTCTTTCTTTGACTTATTAATTTTTCCGCTAATTTTTAGCCTGGACTAGTAAAGTAGTCCAGTTTATCAGTCTCTATCTGATCTTTACTTTTAATGTCTGCATTATCTTCTCTAAACTTTGTTATTTGTGCTTCACTGATTTGGTACCCTGGCATGCTGTTAACACACTTCCAGCCACCAGCAGAATCACTTGCGTTTATATCTACCAGATACTTATACTAATCGTTTTTACAACGCGTTTTCAGATCGGTAAGTTTATTCCTATAGGTTTGGACTCCTGGATGAACAGCATGTTATTAGAATTTGGGGTTACGCTTCTGTACAACTTATTTCTCGGTTCATTCTTTCCTTTTTCTGGCACTGCGTTTTCTCCTTACAGTTGTTTTTTGATCAACTAAACTTATTAGCCGGTTAACAAAATATTCTGTAGCTTCTTCCATATCGCCTGCCATCTCCACCGCATCCAATCGCAGAAGCGGCTGCTAAGAAATTAGGTTTCCTCTTCCGGGCCCGCAAATACTTTTCGCCAGCTAATCTCTATACCTTATATACTTCACAAATAAGGCCAAACCTCGAATACTGCTCCCACATCTGGGGTGCAGCTGCCGCTTCTACACTCGCTATCCTGGACTCCACTCAAAAGAGAGCTATACGTCTTATCGGTGACCCTACCCTCACCCAAAGGCTGCCATCCCTTGCCCACCGACGTGCCGTTGGTGACCTCTCTCTCTCTCTCTCTTTTATAGATATCTACACGGGCACTGCGCAGAGGAGCTCTCTTCCATAGTTCCTCCACCTGCTGCATTCAACAGATCTACCAGATGAACAGAGCGAATGCACTCTTTTACTGTCCAGGTCACCTGACATAGAACATCTTGTTATGCTCGCTCTTTTGTCCCGAGGACTTCCAAGTTGTGTAATTCCTTGCCGGCACATGTTTTTCCTTCTCCTCCGAACCTCCAAACCTTCAAGTCCAGAATTAAGTTGCCTCTTTCCTCCTTGTCAACACCCACGGTACGATAGTATTTAGGCTGTAAGCCCTCGTGGTGTGTTGTTGAAATAAAAAAAATAAAAAAAATCCCACAGTTCTTCATCCAAAGTCTTCTTCGTTCCTGTGTAATCAATATAATTCTTCTTAATGTCAAATTTAAAATTATCTTCTCTTACAGAAATTTAACTTAAAGAATAATAAAAAGAAACAAAATGTTTGATTTTTCTAAAATATAAAATTATGTTCAGTGCATTGTTGTGTTTCACATAAGATGGCTTATTTATTTAAAATGGTACACGTAAAAACTACGTATTGTTACAATTTAAATCATCTTGCTACTCACAGCAGAAATAAAAGCTAAGGCAAATGGTTTTCCTGTATTAGCTGAATCTCAGCCGCCTCTGCCTTGCTTATTATTTTCTTGTTTATCCACCCTATGTAACCACATTTAATGAAGATGTAATTAATTCGTTACTTAGAAATGAAAATTCCTTTATTAGTTTCTCCCAATAGCTGCAAAAATCTGTAAAGAAATAAATCATTTAAATTAAAGAATAACAAAAAAGGTGTGTTTTCCAAAATATAAAATACCTACTCTTAAGTGCATTGTTGTGTTTAACAGAAGACGACTTCTTTCTTTAAAAGCCACCAGTTATAAATTCTTGGATGCAAGTCTTCCCTTTGTTTTAAGGAAAACAGGTCTTTAATAAAGCATATCTTGGGTGCCTAGGTCACATTGTCCAGTCAGTTGCTCACTTCTTTTATTATTTTTTCTCTGATGCCTATAGACGGCAAGCTATTCAACTGGTTTTCAACTTTTTGTTCTTCAGTCTGGTATCACCTTTTAAAATATTTTTAGTAATCGTACGTTCTTCGTAATTTGACGATCCCGCATTATTTGTTTTGTTTCTAAGATCTCACGCACTACATTTAGTTCTCTTAGTTTTTCTTCTAGCACGGATCGTTTTTAAGATTCTCGCCGCTTGTCTTCTATAGTAATTAGTTTTAAGGAAGGCCGGTTTGCCCTTTTTAGGTCGTTATATTGGATTAAACAACTACAGAGTTAATATTGCAGCTCTCCAAAACATTTTTCTGCAAGCTTCGTTTACTCTGGTGTCACAATCAAATCAATTAATTTCTTCAGACATATTATTGACTGTTTTTTCTGGTCTACATACCATTTGATTTTTCACTTTTTCATGGCATATCTCCTGACTTTCAAGACAGCGTCAAGCTTTTAATTTCTTATTCTTACAAAGCCGTAGTTAATGATGTGCTATATTTTTGCTTTATGTTATGTGTTTCATCAGGACTATTGTAACCCAGGTAAATCAAGTTTAGCCAATAGACGAAGTTTATATATAAATTTGGTCAATTTTGTTATAGAGGATTTGTTCGGATTCTGGTCTTAAGCCTGTTGCTAATTTTTAACGAAGCAGAGATGATGCCAAAGTAAATTTGTTTTAACATCGTGCTGTGGACTAGATATATTCACCTAGTAACCTTTAGGCAGGGGCCCTCACAGGGTACTATCACCCGGGCCAGGTGAACCCTGGTTTTTAAGAGAGGTTGTTATTCCTCCTTATTTTTAGTTTTCATTTAAGCTTGAAATTGCCTAAAGGGATCTTCATCATTATTTCTTTATTACATTATTAATCTTTCCCTATATTTTTGTCCCACCAGCTTGCATTTCAGAATTATATTTATACTTGCGTATTATAAATAACACATCAAATTTTTCTTTTCGATGGTACCTGTAGACTTTTATTATTTATTTTGTTAAATTCCGCGTTTCTGAATAGACTACCACTAAGCAGATTATGTTTGTAAAGTGATTAAAAGATTTTGTCACGTTAATTGCTTGCCGTTTAATTTTCTTGCTAATGCTCTAACTTACTTACATTGCTTTAGGTTTCTACTCGAAGAAGTGTTCAAATTCTCATCCACTGTGTATTTCTCAAGCAATTGGGCATATTAAACATAGGCTCCACTTTAATTAACTTCATCCTTCATTTTTTCCTTAACTGCTTCCTTGAGTTTTTTCCATTACCTTTCTCTCGTTGAAATAGGATTAACTTCATAAAACAGTCTTTTTCTTATAACATTATTTATTTTGGTATATAACTTGTCTGTTAATGTTTCTTTTTATATCTCCTAATGTGCAAATATATGCATTTTCTTTTTATCGTTGGTTTTACTAAGATGGTCTCCTTTCTTCCTCTTTGATAGTTGCTTCCTTTCACTTACGTTTGTCTACAGGCTTCTCGTTGTGACTTGTCTCGTTACCTATATGATATAAAGCCATTAAGTTCCCGCCAAATACAAGCTATATGTACGTTTGAATGTAGCTTGTTACTTTTATATTTATGTGTATCACATCCTATATTCTTTATTATAGAATTTTTTTTGTACTAAAATGCTTTCATTTCTTTTTTCGTTTTTTTTTTAATTTAAAAAACTGCGCTTGTGTCTTTGTCTTTTCTGGCTTTAGTATGTCACTTTACTAGCGTTGTATTGCTTTCAATGACTTTTTTATTGTACCTACATATCTATTCCCAGTTTTGTTAAAAGTCTGGTGTGATCTGGTAAGACGTCATATGTCGTACTTCACGGTAGGGGTGATCTTGGTGGAGGTCTTCTTCTGGCAAAAGGGTTAAAGACATATACACATATTGGATCGCTGTTGACATATTAAGTGTCAGTGGTCTAATTTCTTTTATTCTTTTTATTGTTGCGTCTTGGGTCTCTAATAGCACATGTATAAGTTTCTTCCACTATACATGTGGCAGCCTGTAGATGCTCCACTTGTCTTAGTCCGAGCCCTGCAGGGTTAGTATTCCTTCTGACAATCGGACATTTTGGAGAATGTCCACATTCAAGTTGTTCATTCAATTCGATTACGATTTAAAGAATGACTAACAGCAGGAAAGTGAGCCATGCCGATCCCTCGACTACCAATATAAGGTTGGGTTCAGAAATCACTTTTTAAATTATACCCATTGTTTTAGTTTTGCACTCACCTTATTCTTTAAATTTTTATTCACTATGTGTTTTTAGATTCTTAACAGTCGTGTCCAACCTGGGTTGCACTTTAACTACATCATTTATGTTTTATTAAGTCGCTACCTTCGCTTCCATGATCTTTCTTCCCTTTCTTTGTTTTTAATATTATTTGAAGGTTTTTTAAAACTCTTGGTCTTGTTTCTTTCGCTTCGGTGGCTTTTTGTATCCAACTACAATTTTTGTTTACCTGTTTCTGGATGCTACGTTTTATTTACATTTTCGTATTTGGTATAGAATTGCAGTATTCATCGAAATATTTGTTATATATATATATATATATATATATATATATATATATATATATATATATATATATATATATATATATATATATCTGTGGGTAGTCATCCCATTATTTCTGTATTGATTGGCATATGCTTTTAGTCCTTCCTCTCTTCGTTTAGAAATGTGTCATTTTGGGTTTTCCACTGGTGTTGTATTACTTTGTCTCTATTCCCCGTTTTATTAAAAGCGAGTGTCTTCAGGTAAGACGTCAATCTGCCATACTCCGCAGTAAGGGTGATATTGTTATTGAGCTTCTTTTTGCAAAATGGTTACAAAATATTCACATACTGCATCGCTGCTGGAATATTCGGCGTCCGTAGCTTAACCATCTTACTTATTTTGATTCTTTGTCTGGAGCTTCTGGAAGTACGCTTGTAACTCTCTTCTGGTATCCAGGTGGCAGTCTGCAGATCCATCATTTGTCTCACTTGGGCTTTCGCAGAATAAATGTTTCTTCTGGCAGCCGGACCATCTAGGGAATGCTCACTATTTAATATGGAGTTGTCTTCATTCAAGATGTTTCTCCATTTCGCTTACGATTTAGAGAATAAAGAAAAGCAGTAAAGTGAACGATGCCTAGCCCTCGACTACTCTAATAGCGTCGGCTTCGGAAAAAAACAAGAGTTGGCCAAGAGAGGCCGGATAGGATAGATTAAAGAGAGGAATCTCACCCAAGACCAGTTGAAGAAAGGTGAGAATCCAGCTAAGGTAACCCCGGGATCGCTGCTTCCCGTACTCATAAGATGTGAGCCCCTGGGGACAGTCATATAAGATCAAAAGAGGCCCACTGTAGTGGGTATAGACACAGGCGTTGGAAGATTCGAGTTCTAGACCTGTCTGCGCAAAAGACGTAAGAGAGCTTTAGATCTAAGTAAAACTTACTTTCGATGTTGCATTACGACTGAAAGTTCTCCAGCCTGGAGGTTTTAGTTTATTTTGTAATTATTTACTAGTATTTGGAAAATGTAGCGAGCCATGTTCTCTATGGCCTCAATGCACCTCCTCCTTGGAGTTATAGAAAATAATGAGTTAAATTGTCCACCAGTATCAGTATCCACACAACCTTAGTTTCTTTCTAGAAATTCTAAGCAAACCATTTTACTGAAAAGCCTATTATTTCTAAATTTTAAAAGTTCAAATTTACTAAATAAGCCTAGATGACGGAGATGCCAGAGTGTCAAAAATCGAGTCTTTGTTATATGTGTTATATGGCATACATCGCAGCAATGCAAATGGTTCGAATATTATATGCCTGCCTGTGTCATTTAGCAGTACAAATTCTAAAAGTGGAGTCCTACGCCAATGTGTCCTAGGTTGACCCCCCCCCCCCCCCCGTATTTCTTTCACAGAGAAAGACCTTTTCCCTTCTTTTCAATAGTATTGGATCCACTAACCTAAAGAATAGCACCCTCGCAGTTTAAAATCGTTGATAATGTAGGCAATACAATCCCGCCCTGCCCACACCTTTTTCGTTCACGTTTTCACTTATTTTAATATCTATATTTTCTCTTCAATGGTAACGCCTTTTATTTTAATACCGAACGCGGACCTTGTGTAAAAAAGACTCTATTCACCTGCTTCAAACGCGCGGTGATCGAAAACTGATCGGAATTAGGCGCAAGTTTCAAGATTTAAACAGAAAAAAAGCCACACAGATGTACAGTTGTAATGAACTAACGAACGTTGATTTCAAGTGGTAAAGGGTGTTTAAGGAGCGGAGGATAACTGGGGATTCAACAAGGCAAATTTAGACATAGTAACGATATAATAAAACTTTACTAAAATCACTAAACTTTAACAATGCTTACACACTAAATAAACTGAATGAATTTTAAGCCGAAATCTTTACATACTCAATGTTAATTGAAAAGTCTCCCTAATCTCTACATAATTAAATCACAAGTGTTGCGTCTTTACATCTTAAGAATCTAAACTAAAAGTCTTGCCAATGTTTATAATCAATACTACTTATAGTTGTACTTGGTTTACATCATACATAATTGCAGCAGTCAGCATTCCTTATACTGTACGCTGCAATTTCAACTTGTTTTTTATTTAGATAAATATATAATAATTTCAATGCCAATGTTATTGATACAATTGTGACCTACTACTATGAAATATTTACATTACTTGTTGTAGCAAATTGTCCTATAACTAAATTTTAATTATAAATAGAACGATCTTAACAATTATATGTCCACGCCTACGACTGCCCTTTTGCTGGTCTTATTGTTCTCTGAACAGAGGGACTCTATCATTGCATGAGTGGAAGAACCCATAAATATTTTCTCTTGTGTTGTGTATAGTAAAATTTATTGCCCGTTAGTATTATGTCTCAATCAAGAAACATGTGCGTCTAGTCCTAGTGTGTCTCAATTGTCATATTTTTAGATGGAGATGCAACAAAATTCACCCAAAGACGAAGCTCCCTTGTTTGCTTTCGCACATCTGTGTATCCCAATAAAAATACGAACGCGTGAGTACAATAACTACCTTGCTAAAACCGAAATCGCCTAAAAAGCGGTCTCGTTAAATCAGAAACATTTTAGCATTGTCTATTACACAAGTCCATTTAAATCACCAAAATTTGATCGTTAAATGAGAAGCTCGTTCATTCTGCTACTCGTAAAATCAGGACCCTACTGTATTTTATCTTTTCGGAAAAAGTTTATAAGTAAAATAGACTACAAAACACTAGTTTGGAATTTTTTATAAAAGAAACAAACTATGATCTAATCAAATGACGTTCGACATTAGGGGAATTTGAATACGAGGTAAAGTAAAAAACAGTAAAGGATATTGTCCTGGCCGACGCAGCTTTCCGACTGAGAGAACTGCGGCAGAAGATGACGATAGATTTTGGATCCCTTTTAGGAAGCATATATCAGAGCCTCTGTGGTTCAGGGGTAACAACGTGTGCCGGTGAACCGAAGGGTACTGGGTTCGATCCCGGGGTTCTCCTTTCACTTTTTCAGTACAAACTGTAACATTAACATCAACCGAGGTTCTGGCATTGTCTTTTTTTCATTTATTTCAACAACACACCACGAGGGCTCACAGCCTAAATATTATCGTACCGTGGGTGTCGACAAGGAGGAAAGAGGTAATTGGTTAATCCTGGGCTTGAAGATTTGGAGGTTCGGAGGAGAAGGAAAAACATGTGCCGGCAAGGGATTCCACAACTTGGAAGTCCTCGGGACAAAACAGCGGGCATAACAATATGTTCTATGCCTGGTGACCTGGACAGTAAAAGGGTGCATTCGCTCTGTTTCCCTAGCAGATCTGTTGGGGGCAGCAGGTGGAGGAACTATGGAAGAAAGCTCCTCTGAGCAATGCGCGTGCAGATGCCTATAAAAGAGAGAGAGAGAGATCACCAACGGCACATCGGTGGGCAAGATGGCAGCCTTTGGGTGATGGTAGGGTCACCGATGAGACGTATAGCTCTCTTCTGAAAGGAGTCCAGGATAGCGAGTGTAGAAGCGATAGTGGCACCCCAGATGTGGGAGCAGTATTCGAGGTTTGGCCTTATTTGTGATGTAATAAGGTATAGAGATTAGGTGGTGACAAGTATTTGCGAGCCTGGAAAAGGAAACCTAATTTATTAGCTGCCGCTTCTGCAATTGATGTGACATGTTGGTGCCAATTGACATTTCGATCCACATAAATGGCAACAAGTGAAAAGGACTCATTACTTTGAATAACTTGGTTGTTTATTGTGATGGATCTAGAGCTAGGGTATCTCCTATGACATAGAAAGCAAGACGGAGATTTGGTGGAGTTTAATTGTACAAGATTTCTACTTATCCCGTCTAATATTTTTTGGAGATCCACTGAGATAGAATCCTCCATGAGTCTACGATCCTCATCTAATTGGGCTAAAGAGACAGGCTTAGAAGATTGTTTGAGTGGAGGGTGCTGTCGTCCGCATAACTGTGAACTAGGTTGGATGTGCTAAAGAGGAGGTCATTGATGTGGAGAAGAAACAAAGTAGGGGCTAAAGCTGAACCTTGTGGGACTCCTGCATTAATTGGATACAGTTTAGATGACAACAGAAATGCTCCAGTTGGAGAGGAAATTTGTACGTTCCGTCCTTCGGAGGGGGCGTAAAGCCGTCGTTCCCGTGTCCATGTGAGTTTGGGCACGTTAAAGATCGCTACCCTCCCTACAGAAAAGCGGGGGTTCGGCAAAATTTCCAGGATAGTGAGGTGAAATTGCTCCCTGGGGCCATAGTCACGGAAATAGGCCGACGTTAAAGAAACAAACAAAAAAAACACCCACACAGGAAGCATATACCATTTATAATCCAGAGTTCTCGAAGATGATGGACTTACGGAGCTAGAATATAATCAGGCTAAAGAAAGTGGCAAACCTAATGAAAATCATTGACATAAAGCAACACACTTCAGCTGAAAATCTTCAATGTTGCTTACTTATACCGGTAGGCAACACAAATTATTTTAGCAACCAAATTTTAATTTCTTACGGATCAGAAAATCATCAGTTGACTAACAGCTTCTTTTTAAATGGATAAAACTAATTTATATGTACAAATGGGACACAAATTAGAACAGTTAAATCGTTTCTTAAGGAATGATCCAATCCGTCAGATGTATACGGTACTTATTTTAAAAACGATGAAACTAAAAGTTTATTCATAACAGTAGGCTTCAGTTGTTTTAACAGCTCAGTAAAATAATCTAATACGGCAAAGAAATAGAAAACGCAACGTCAAGTATTGCGCATAAACAACAGATTATTCAAAGTTTCCACCAAAATAGTCGTAACGACATTAATAAAACATACGAACATCTAAAACTAAACTACTATTGGTCTACTATAAAAAATCAATTAATATTTTTATCGATAAATGTGACATTGTTTACAAGCAAATTAGGATAAATATTTCTACAAGTTAGCTTTTTGCGTACCGCTGATTGCGAAAAGGTCCGACGAGTCATACATGCTAATGTGTTTAAGTTAGAAAACCACCAATCCCCGTTACAGTAGTTAATTTATTCAGAAAATGTGCACAAGCGTATTATATCAAAAATACAATTGATCCGACTCTTATTAGTAAGCTGGTACATTTTTCTTTTATCACTATTATGATTTTACTACCATTCTGACACAGAAAATGAGTCCATAATGCCACCTTTAAAGAATAGGGGAATTGTGCCTGATATGGCATACTTTTTTTTTAAACACTTGTGTTTTTTAATACATAATCTTTATTATACCAGATTTAAATATTTGGACACAGGTACGTTACTTAAATTCTATTTTCTTCAGAAAAAGTATCCTTTTTTGAATATAATAAAATTGCATAGTATGCCATCTCACCTAGACTATTCATGGCACACTATTGCATCTCTATGCAATTGGGTATTAAGTATCCAAAATCAGGGTGCTATTGAAGATTTATGTAATTTATTTGTCGAAAGACAGTATTTATTACAATTTGATTAACATTTTAAATGCACACTTCACAAAACATTTTCGCATTCCTTTGAAGTCCAGCACATTCGCAGTGGGCCCAGTGACATATTATCCACCATTCGTTATGCTTTTCGTCTTAATAGCAATAATCTGATAGACAGATGCTTTTAGAGTAGGGCTGATAGGCAAAAGTGACCTCACTATCAAGCAGGTTCAAATCCACTTGAGGTCAATCACCATATACCACGTCACTCATATTTGTTTAAGGACGGTTACAAGTAGCATAACCGAAAAATTCCAAGGGATGGAAAAACATTTCTTTCCAGGAAATGTATCACCTTATAAATGTCCTTCAACCAGGTCCATCAATCTTTGGTTAAGCCTATAAGAACTAACGGATGTTTCAAAAACTACATACGAATATCCAATACAAATAATCATTCTTATCTGTTTTACTTTTACTTAAATACATATATTTTAAAAATAATAATTTTTAAATATTAGATAATGATAGTATAAAAATCAACAAAAATTACGGGACTGGTATTGACAAAGAATAGGTACAGTCACGCATCAACCAAGTCGCCAAAATTAGTTTATATCTTGAAAACTTGACCAAATCCAGACCAATACGCGCATTAATAAACGGGACAGGCTCACTGGTTAATATAAAACTCGGATTCTTGATCAAGAAGATGTTGACAGAAAAACAAAAACCTAGACACTAAAGTTTATTAAAAAATTTCAATATCCTCTGAAGATCCATCTTCCTCTGTTTCAACGAAATCACAAACAATGAGATTTTTGCTTGATAAAACTTAACACAAAATAGACAGCTTTTGAAATTAATTTATGAGAAATCAGAAATCATGAACTTTGATAGAGATCAAATGATTTAAATTATCTAGTTTACTAAATTTACAAATGTGTCGGCGGGAGATGAAATTATTTGTCTGCTAAAGGCCCCAATTTTATACCCTACACCAAGTACCTAATTTTGATAAATTCTTTTAGTTGAAAAACATAAAGTCTTTATACCTCAAAATTCATGTTATCTGGAAATGGTCCAACGCAAATTATGGACATCAAAACACTGTCTATTCATAACAGAGGTCACGGTCTTCGAAGCAACTCCAAGGAGAATATTGTTAACTAAATCAACCCTTAAGCTCTCCTTCGCAAAAGTAACCGGTAGCTACACTCTTTTAAGCAAGTTGCCAAACAGCAACGTACTTGTCTCAACAGATGTACCGGTTGTAGTCGCAGAAGAATGAGATGCATGATAGAACAGAATTTCATCATAAACGCACTGCCTGACTATAAAATTCCTATAAATAATAAGGTGTACACACGCCATCCTGCACTGTGTGCGAGAGAACAAGAGGAGGGGCTACACCACCAAGCGGATCCTCATAGCCACAGACAGCCAGGCAGCCCTTAAGGCCCTAAGTAGCCCGCGGGTAAATTCCTGGCTGGTGAGTGAGCGCCGAGACGAGACGAGCGACCTGGATGAGCAGAATGAGGTCACCCTCATCTGGGTGCCGGGTCACTCGGGGGTCAAAAGCAATTAAGAAGCTGACACCCTCGCGAAGAGAGGGTCAGCAGAACCATTTATGGGACCAAAATCGGCACTGGGCGTGACAAAGAGCAGCCATTAAGTCTTGGGTCAGAAACCAACACAAGGTGTACTGGGCAGACTGTCCAGGGCTCAGACATGGGAAGTCAATAATTGACGAACCCAGCTGAAAGAGAGCTTTCGAGCTGCTAAATCTTAGCAGAGGACATCTCAGAAATATAACAGGTCTCTTGACGGGACACATGGCGGTCAAAAAACACCTGCATAAAATGGGGCGGTTCGAGGGGGACCTCGCATGCAGACTCTGCGGTGAGGGGTAGGAATCAGCCCAGCACATCTTGTGCGAGTGTAAATCTCTGGACCGCAAAAGACACCTGATCTACGGTAAGTCTAGACGGGAGACAGAGCATTAAAAAACTTCACCCTACCAATCGCTGTACAGACTGGTTCAAGACACAGTGATTTTAGAATGGGTGGAGTGAAGAGACTAAGGGCATGCACAATAGGCCAAAGGCTGTAGTGCTATCGGGGCGGCAAAGCCGCGGACGAGCCCTGAGGGAGAAAAAAAAGTTATACACAGGCGACTCTGGCCACATATCCTTGGTTTCAGATTTGATATAGTTTATCATATAGAGAAGAAAAATATAAAATCTGTTTCACTCCACGTTACCTGAGAAATAGAACTAAGACAACAGCTCTTCCAAGCCTCACAACGTATAATTTTACATCCACTATTAGTACTCGCCATACAGGCGTACTTACCTTTATAATACTAGTCCCTACCCTTATTATATTGCTTTTGTGCAGTAAAAGACGGATGCCTTTATTTAAAAAAATCATCCCAAGTTGAACACCAGAACATGTTCAAAATAAGCAGTGATGAAATTACGCCATCGTCTCTTAAGCTCATTTAGTTAATGTTGGTTCATTCCATAGTGGCGCAATTTTACATATTCTAAAATTGTTAGTTCAGTGGTATGACAAGTGACCACATGATTAAAAAACAGTTTAATAAGCATTTGTGCCAGTTTTTGTAAAGCTCTAAGTTCAGAACGTATTTTACGGTTCAATTGAAAGATAAAGGCTGGGCACTGTGATCGTAAAATAAAACAAAAAGCAGAACCACCCCAAAAGCCACATAAATAATAACAGGGAAGTATGTGCTAGATACATAGTTCGACGATAAAGGTGTTGTTAAACCGCTCTTTTGTTTTTGTTGCTGTTCAACATGTTACATTTTGCATATCCTAATGTATATTATAAAGTAGCATATGCAGTTTTCCAATATAAAGTTATATTGCTTTTATTAAGCAACGTCAAGAAGATAATTTTATGAACACCAGGCACCAAGGTTATGCACAGGCAGCTTTCATTTACTCTTCTAACGAAAAGGACCTAATCTGAAACAACGTTTTCGATATATCTTCCCACAATAATTAGATTTGGGGATGCAATGACAGAAGAAAGTCTATAGAAACCTTCAAAATATATTTATTACTTAAATATTTATTATATGGTGTGTTACAACAATAAATTAAATTGTAAAAATCAAAGATCATCAGAAATGTACTACACTGTTGCCAATAAATGGTATATATGTATGATCAACGATCGTAAATTTAAAAATAAATTTGAGACGCTAAGTTTTCTTAAACACAAACATTAGCAAGAAGTAGCTAATAATTTTTAACAGGTTGTTTTAACCCTACAATGCATACTGTTGCCATTCAGGTACATACTTAAAATAAGAATATAGCCAATCATCTAAATATAAGATAATGTTGGTGCATGACATTGCCGATAGTCTACATACAAAATATTACAACTATACCACTTATAGATGGCGCTCAAAAGTATCCGAATGCATCTACTAACGCTTAATCGTGGCATGCTTGTCTCCTACGTAGACGGTTCCCGGTCGGTACATCCATCATTTTGTTTTGTTTCACTTCGACATTCGGAGAAACAGTAGTGTTACATACTTCATACGTTTTGTCACCTTTGAGTCTAAAATGATAATTTTCAACAGGCATTTTGTTATTGTTGTTGTGTTTATTAGGGCCGATCTCTACTGGTATACTAACGGGTCCAAAACCAATAGAGGGGTAGGAGCCGGCGCATATGGGGGCAACACCGATGTTAGATTATCAACTAGCCTCGGAAAGTACGCAACTATACATCAGGCAGAAGTGTATGCCATCGAGATGTGTGCAAGGGAAAGCATAGAAAACCAGTGCACACACAAATCGATAAAGATATATACAGATAGCCAAGCTGCAATAAAGGCTCTTGGTTCCTACCGTTGCAATTCAAAAACGGTATGGAGATGTAAATCTGCCCTTAATGAACTGGGCAGCTGAACTTAGTATTTCACACACTGATACTTCATCACTGGTAACTGCACCCCTTTTAAATTCCTGAAAGCTAAGAGGCAGACAACCCAGGATGGTATAAAAATCAATTTCTCAAAAATGCTGTTCAACTTCAACTTGTTTCATCCATCCCGTTACTTCTCCATTTCTTCAACCATAAGACTTCAGACAACTTAAACTTTAACCAACTTATTCGAATTTATTATCAAATTATCACTGCAACATATTCAAAGAGTGTTCTAATATATTAGGTTATGAAGAAATGTATAATGATGTATTAAGCTAAATACATCAAGGATACGTTGTTTCCAGCTATATCAAAGGGTACAAGTGGAGAATTCACTGGCAGTATGTGAAACCCGCAAAACTAAAAGGCTACCTCTAATGACGCTCGATCTTGACGAGTCTTCGGAAACATTACAACTGTAAGTGTGCATTGAAACTTTTCAGCTTTTTCCAGCACGGTTATTAACGAATCACGAGATCCCACAACTGTAAAATTAGTTGTAATTTCAATATAGTAAGTGTCACGAATTTTTAATGTTTCGAAATAATGTCGTGCAGTGCTGACACTTATTTTAATAGGAGCTGTAAGATCATCCAGAGTCAGGTTAGTAGCATTACCGTAACCCATGATTATGTGTATTTATATGATGAGGTGTCGCTGGTCTGGATACCGGGTCACTCGTACCATGATGGCAATATTGCGGCAGACGAGCTTGCCAGGAGTGGAGCCCAAAGGGACTTCATCGGACTAGAACCAGTGCTGGGAATAACATCATACATAGCAAAACGCACCTTAAACACCTGGACAAAAAGAATGAGAACCCCGCAATGGCAAAATCTGCCAGGATTGGCTCACTTTAAGGCCTTCATAAATGGCCTGTCTGAGTCAAGGGCTAAAAAACTTCTAGAGCTAAACAGACAACAACTGAGTACTCTAGTCGGCTTGTATACAGGACACTGCCGCTTGCGTCACCACATGTACCGAGTTGGAGTCGGTCAGGAAACTGAGTGCCGGCTGTGTTTGGAGAGTGACGAAACAACAGAGCACGTACTGTCTAGTCCTGTCCGGCGGTGGACAGGACTAGACACCTGATCTTTGGCAAGACAAAGCTTGCTCCGGAAGATCTGAATCAACTTTCGCCCACAAGGATTATCTACCTCTGCAGGAAGCTGGCTTTGTTGGGCGAAATATAGACTCTTAGGGCGTGAGCCACAATAGACCTTATGGTCGCAGTGGAGGGACCGGTATGTCCCACTCACAATCAAACCTAGCCTAACCTATGGTTATTAATTTTTATTAAGAAAATTTACTAATAGCGAATTTGTTTTCAGCTGTTGGAAGAACTGGTTTGAATAGGTTGACTAAAACGAAATTATCTAAGCGATTCAGGCGACTAACAAGGAAAAATAACTGCTACGTTTATAATTTGGCGGATAGTTAACTTTTCTAAATATGAATGAAGCTTCCTTCTAGAAAACTTTTGTAGCTTTAATGAAATTTGTAATAAAAGTTTCTTTTAACGAGACTTACACTACCTATAGATATACCAAATTTGAACCTCGGCGATTCAGGGGTAAGAACGTGTGCCTCTAAACCGAAGAGTACTGGGTTCGATCCCAGGATACTCCTTTCAGCTTTTCAGTACAAACTGTAACATTAACATCAACCGAGGTTCTGGCATTGCATTTGAGTAAGTTGAATGGCTGCACGTTCCGCCCTTCGCAGGGGGCGTAAAGCCGTCGGTCCGTGTCCATGCGATGTTGGGCACGTTAAAGATCCCTACCCTCCTTACATAAAGGCTGGGGTTTGGCAAAATTTCCAGGATGGTGAGGTGAAACTGCTCCCTGGCGTCGGTGATTGGCCATAGTCGTGGAAATAGGCCGACGTTAAAGAAACAAAACACACACACACACCTATACCAAATTTAAATTTTCTAGCTTCACATAAAATTTAGTTTTGGGCATTTTTCTCAAAATAAGTTAGAACACAAGATTTTTTGCTAATAGAGAGATATCGGTGGAACCACTTTCGAAAGGATTCTTCAAATATGCACGTACTAGTACCTCTAAAATCAGTCTTTAGGGTGTGTGTAAGTCTAAAGTATTGTGACGAGCTTCTTTTGTTGTTCGCGATCACCAGATTTTTATTTAAAGAAGGTTTACTCCTTCTTGCAGGTTTTCGCTGATATTCAGAGAGCTTTTTGGCTATAAGATGGTATACACAGTTGGTATCACAAACCACTTTATTTACATCGACAAAACCACAACAAAATCAACTAACATGAAGTATAGCCTACTCATATAAACATATATACAAATATACAGATTATGTACAATCGCCACGAACGCCGGTTTCCCGACTAAATGCTAAATACGCGCCGCCTTTCATGCGCGACCCAATATTCTCTGAATGCCCAAAACTTTAGCCTGGGGCACGGACTTACACTAACCAAGAGAGGAAGGGAGAGAGAGAGAGACAGAGAGATATCGGTTCAGCTAACAAGGGCGTTCTCACGTTAACTCCACCTACAGGCATGTCTTTGTGCACCGCCTTACACTGCCCAAGAGAATGGGGGAGGAGATCGGTTCAGCTAAAGAGTACGTACTCAACTTAGTAGCAATATTTGGGGCACGGACTTGCACGACCCAAAAGAATGGAAGAGGGAGTCGGTTCGGCTAAAGAGGACGTACCCACCGTAGCTTCACCTAGTGGCCATAGTTGGAGCACGGACTTGCACGGCCCAAGAGAATATGAGGGAAGATCGGCTCAGCTAAAGAGGGCGTACACACCTTAGCTCCACCTAGTCACAATACTTGGGGCACGGACTTGTACGGCCTAAGAGAATCGAAGAAGTGAGTTGGTTCGTCTAAAGAGGACGTACACACATAATAATATAAATGCTTATCAAAATCTGGTTTAATTTTCCTGTCCAACAAACCTTCTGAAGATATTTACCAACTTGTCAAGTTATAATTAGGTATTCACAAAAAATTATCGACGAAACTTCCAACAAAAGTTCTGCAAATAATTTTTTCACGAAAATCTGAAAAGATTTTCTTTATAAAAACTAAGTAAACATTTATTATATGTTATCAAAGCATCTTACAAAAATGATTTCTACAGAAATACAAACGATTTCTGCGAAAACTGACTAAATTCTTTTGCCACAAATTTTTTAAAAGATTACATACAATTTAAATTATATACCTGAACTGTGACTAAACTTAAGAAAAGGAAATGCAAATATTTTTTTAACTTTTCACGAAAATTTGCAATAGTAGAAGTAAAGAAAAATATAAGCAAAAAACACTCATATTTTCATAGCACAAGCTGTCAGAAATAAAAACATTACTGAAGTCTGTCGCTTTAAGGTTTCATTTGACCATCGTGAAAACAATTTATCAACTAGGTATACATTATGAAAATGTAAACAATAGAAAATCCTATAAAATTAATTATTTCTTCCCTTTTTAATGAATCTTCGTAGAAAAAAAAATTCACTAATGGGGACATTTCGACTTTTGAATTTTAAAAACATTATGAAAATGTAAACAATAGAAAATCCTATAAAATTAATTATTTCTTCCCTTTTTAATGAATCTTCGTAGAAAAAAAAATTCACTAATGGGGACATTTCGACTTTTAAATTTTAAAAAATTCTTCAAATGAGCGCGAACTAGGGGCCCTAGAACCCATATCCATGGTCAGTTTCAGTTTATATATATATATATATATATATATATATATATATATATATATATATATATATATATATATATATATATATATATACATATATCACACCGATAACCCAAAAAATAATAGGCTGATTTTAATAGAATTTAGCAGGTACCTTCCTTTTGTAAGTGGGATGGATAAGTTCGTTAACCGGGAAAATCGGACAAGGTTTTGTACTACTGAAATTGGTTTAATATTCTAACCTCTTTCTCCAAGAATTCACTAAATAATCACAATCTGATCGGTTATTAGAATTTAATAAAAAAAACTGAAAACAATCTAAAACTGATCCCTACACGAATCGTGGTATGCGAGTATAAATGTAAATATTTCCCAAATTGGAGCTTTTAAATATAGGGAGTGTTTGACGCAAATTGAAGCAGGGGGCATGCCCTTCACATCTAAAAAAAAACTTAGTTACGGCAGTTTGATTTTTTCAAATTCAGTCACTATTTGTGAACGCTCTGCATCTTGATTTTTTCGACGAATAGTATAAACGAAAACCTCTCTGATTTTCATGGGACTCCGCGCCGTATCATAATTTTTGATATGTGCCAGAAAAAAAGTGAAAGTTGCGAAACAATTGAAATAAAACGTAAAAGGATTAACGCTATCAATTTTCTTTCCTCACAAACATGCATTCTAACTCGATGGAAAATGCAAAAATGCAATAATATAAGGGGTGTTCGATTAAATAAAAGGAAATTTGTATCAGCAACGACTTATGGACCACCCTGCAATTATCAGAATAATTCTATAAGATGCAGCTCAAAACAGCTTATAATAAACGTACACAATTTTATCTCGTATGTTGTATAATTGTAACGAGCCTATTTTTCCTGTTCACGATCGCCAGATTTTTATTTAAAGGAGGTTTAGGTCCTTGTTGCAGGTTTTGGCTGATGTTCAGGTAGCTATTTGGCTGTGAGATAATATACACAGTTCGTTTCACAAAACAACTTTATTTACATCGACGAAATCACAAGATGTCAACCAACATGAAATATAGCCCTACTGATATGTATAATGGTCATGAACGTCGGTCTTCTGTATAGGTGCTAGATATGTGCCTTATTCTCTGAATGCGCAATAATTTCACCTGGGGCACGGACTTACACTGACCAAAAGAGCTAACGAGGACGTTCGCACGTTATCTCCACCTAGAGTCAAGTCTTGGGGCACGGTCTTACACTACCCAAGAGAATGGGTGAGGGGATCGGTTTAGCTAAAGAGGACGTACGCACTTTAGTAGCAATAATTGGGGTACGAATTTGCACGGTCCAAGAGAATGGTAGAGGGTGTGGTTCAGCTAAAGAGGACGTACACACCTCAGCTCCATCTAGTTGTAATATTTGGGACACGGAGTTGCAGGGCCTAAGGGATTGGAAGGAGAGATCGGTTCAGCTAAAGAGGACGTACACACTTTATCTTTACCGAGTGGCAGGTGTTGGACAGGGACTTACACAGTCCAAGAGAGGAAATAAGGTATGTCTCTTACTCCTGGGCAAACTAAACTGCGGCGGCACTGGTATACTGGAGAACAGCTGGATCCACTCACTCGGACTGACTGCTGGTGTTTTTAATAAATTTTCTTTAAAAACAATTCACTAATCAGGGGATCTCGAATATTGATTTTTTTAAAACTTGGATATATGCAGGGTGACGCATTTCTTCGGTTGTTTCGTTATTATACAAGATACATAAAAAAATTGTATACGTTAATTATAGTGTGTCTTAAGCTGCATCTTTTAAAATTATTTTGACAATCGTAGGGTCATAAGTCGTTGGTGGTACGCATCTGTTTTTTTTTTCTTAGAAAACTTCTTATATTCTTGCATTTTGCATTTTAGATCCAATTACAATGATTTTTGTAGGTAAAAATATATAGGCTTCACCGTTTTCGGGTTATCTAAATTGTCTTGAAACTTTTCACACAAGAGTCTCGGTGGTTCAGGGGTAAGAACGTGTGCCTCTGAACCGAAAGGTACTGGGTTCGATCCCAGGGTTCTCCTTTCACTTTTTCAGTACAAACTGTAACATTAACATCAACCGAGGTTCTGGCATTGTATTTAAGCAAGTTGAATGTCTGCACGTTTCGTCCTTGGGAGGGGGCGTAAAGCCGTCGGTCCCGTGCCCATGCGATGTTGAGCACGTTAAAGATCCCTACCCTCCTTACATAAAGGCAGGGGTTCTGCAAAATTTCCAGGATAGTGAGGTGAAACTGCTCCCTGGCGTCGGTGATTGGCCATAGTCGCGGAAATAGGTCGACGTTAAAGAAACAAAACACACACCACTTTTTACATTTTTGGTACATATCAAAAATTATGATACGACGTTTGGTTTTACAAAACACTTTATTTACATCGACGATATCACAAAATGCCAACTAACATGAAATAGCCCTACTTATATACACTTGTATACATCGTCATGAACGTCGGTCTTTTGCATAGGTGCTAGATATACGCCTGTCGTTTCGTGAGCGACACACTATTCTCTGAATGCCCAATATTTTCACCTGGGGTACTGACTTACACTGACCAAGAGAGCGAGGGAGAGATAGAGAGAGAGAGAGAGAAAGAGAGAGAGAAAGAGAGACAAGTTGGGTCAGCTAACGAGGACGTTCGCACGTTATCTCTACCTAGAGGCAAGCCTTGGGGTACGGTCTTACACTACCCAAGAGAATGGGTGAGGGGATCGGTTCAGCTAAATAGGACGTACGCACTTTAGTAGCAATAATTGGGGCATGGCTTTGCACGGTCCAAGAGAATGGTA
The DNA here is from genome assembly GCA_964006375.1 of Tillus elongatus. Classification (NCBI taxonomy): domain Eukaryota; kingdom Metazoa; phylum Arthropoda; class Insecta; order Coleoptera; family Cleridae; genus Tillus; species Tillus elongatus. The sequence continues at coordinate 16,350,145 of OZ023269.1, read as the reverse complement.
GAGGAAGTCGGTTCGGCTAATGAGGACGTACACACCTCAGCTCCACCTAGTTGTAATATTTGGGGCACGGACTTGCACGGCCCAAGAGATTGGAAGGAGGGGTCGGTTCAGCTAAAGAGGACGTACACACCTCAGCTCCACCTAGTTGTAATATTTGGGGCACGGACTTGCACGGCCCAAGAGATTGGAAGGAAGGATCGGTTCAGCTAAAGAGGACGTACACACCTCAGCTCCACCTAGTTGTAATATTTGGGGCACGGACTTGCACGGCCCAAGAGATTGGAAGGAAGGATCGGTTCAGCTAAAGAGAACGTACACACCTCAGCTCCACCTAGTTGTAATATTTGGGGCACGGACTTGCACGGCCCAAGAGATTGGAAGGAGGGGTCGGTTCAGCTAAAGAGGACGTACACACCTCAGCTCCACCTAGTTGTAATATTTGGGGCACGGACTTGCACGGCCCAAGAGATTGGAAGGAAGGATCGGTTCAGCTAAAGAGGACGTACACACCTCAGCTCCACCTAGTTGTAATATTTGCGGCACGGACTTGCACGGCCCAAGAGATTGGAAGGAGGGGTCGGTTCAACTAAAGAGGACGTACACACTTTATCTTTAGCGAGAGGCAGGTGTTGGATACGAACTTACACAGTCCAAGAAAGGAAATAATGAATGTCTCTTACTCCCGGACAAACTAAACTGCGGAGCCACTGGTACAATGGAGAACGGCTGGATCTACACACTCGGACTGACTGCCGGTGATTTTAATGAATTTTTTTTAAAAAATAATTCACTAATCAGGGGATCTCGAGTTTTGAATATTAAAAAAAGTTCTTCAAATCAGTGCAACTGGCCCCGCTAACACGTAAGCAAAAGAGTGAAATCAGTATAAAGTCAAACGTTCTTACCAGGGCTGATTGAGAAATAAAAGGCTTAAAAAAATAAAATCGAGCGTATCACCCATTTGTTTCATTTTTGCCCAAGCATAAAAAAATTCGACCGCGGAATTATTCATATTCCAACAGATTTGAAGCCTTGATGGTTTTGACTAAATTATTGTGACATAGGAAGGTCGATACTCTCCAATATCCCGTCTCTCTGACCGCACTTGGGGTCGTGTGGGGGATGAGATATCGCAGACTATTTGTAGACCTCCAAACCCCAAGTTATTTCCTCAAGTATGGCCGCCTAGTGGGTTTCTATTAGAGTATTTTAACTTGGATGATTGGAGTCTCTCGGTTAGCAAAGTTTTATCTGTTTAGATATATGCAGGGTGATGCATTTCTACGGTTATTACGTTATTATACAAGATATGACAAAAAATGGTATACGTTAATTATAGGGTGTCTTAAGCTGCATCTTTTTAAATTATTTTGACAATCGTCGGGTCATAAGTCGTTGGTGGTACAAATCTTCTTTTTTTTTTCGAAGACTTCTTATAATCTTGCATTTTGCATTTTAGATCAAATTACAATGAGTTTTGTAGGTAAAAAATATATAAGGTTCACCGTTTTCGGGTTATTTAAATTGTTTTGCAACTTTTCACATTATGATACAACGTTTGGTTTTACAAAACACTTTATTTACATCGACAAAATCACAAGATGTCAACTAACATGAAATAGCCCTACTTATATACACTTGTATGCATATATATATATATATATATATATATATATATATATATATATATATATATATATATATATATATATGAATATATATATATATATATATATATATATATATATATATATATATATATATATATATATATATATATATATATACAAATTATGTTTGTCATGAACGGCGGTCTTCTGCATAGGTGCTAGATATGCGCCTCTCGTTTCGTACGCGACATACTATTCTCTGATTGCCGAATATTTTCACCTGGAGCACGGACTTACACTGACCAAAAGAGAAAGAGAGAGAGAGAGAGCCAAGTCGGTTCGGCTAACGAGGACGTTCGCACGTTATCTCCACCTAGAGGCAAGTCTTGGGGCACGGTCTTACACTACCCAAGTGAATGGGTGAGGGGATCGGATCAGCTATACACACTTTATCTTTACCGAGTGGCAGGTCTTGGACAGGGACATACACAGTCCAAGAGAGGAAAGAAGGTATGTCTCTTACTCCTGGGAAAACTAAACTGCGGCGCCACTGGTTCACTGGAGAACGGCTGGATCCACACACTCGGACTGACTGCCGGTGTTTTTAATGAATTTTCTTTAAAAACAATTTACTAATTAGGGGATCTCGAGTTTTGAATTTTGAAAAAATTTCTTCAAATCAGTGAAAACAGGCCCCGCTAACACGTAAGCAAAAGATATAAATCAATATAAAGTCAAACGTTCTCACCAGGGCTGATTGAGAAATAAAAGGTATTAAAAAATTATAAAATCGGGCGTATCACCCCTTTGTTTTATTTATACCCAGGCATAAATATTTAGACCGCGGAATTACTCTCATTCCAACAGATTTAAATCCTTGATCGTTTTGACTAAGTTATTGTGACATAGAAAGGTCGATACTCTCCAATATCCCGTCCCTCTGACCGCACTTGGGGTCGTGTGGGGGATGAGATATCGCAGACTATTTGTAGACCTCCAAACCCCAAGTTATTTCCTCAAGTATGGCCGCCTAGTGGGTTTCTATTAGAGTATTTTAACTTGGATGATTGGAGTCTCGCGATTAGCAAAGTTTTATCTGTTTAGATCTAGACAGGGTGAGGCATTTCTCCAGCCATTCCGTTACTATACGAGATACAAGTTAAAAAAATTGTTACATTTGCTTTTTTATATCTTAATTACCGATTAATTAAATAAATTGAGTTATATGTATTCTTGAAGCAAATTAAAAAAATACCAGTTTTTGCAGAATACTTTATGTTTCCGTATAAATCATTGCTTGTAAGATTTTCGTGAAATTTTAGTAATTATTAATAAATGTTTAATATGTTATTGTAAAAAATCTTTTTTTCGGGTTTTTGCGAAAAAATTGTTTGCAAATTTTTATGCAAAAATTTTTGGTAGATTCGCGAAAAGCTTGTTGTGAGTAAATATATCTTGGTAGGGGGGTAAATAGCTGGAAGGGGTTCTTTGACGAGGAAAATCGCCCAGTTTGTTCGGGGACATTTTGAGTAAGTTCCTTTTTAGAAAATGTTTGTACTTTTTCAAACAATAAAGTTAGTTTAATAAAATCTGGTACATTGTTTCTACGATATAGGTTATACTGATAACCAGATATGATGTCAGCTTTCATTTAAAAGACATAAAAAACATGTTTATGGGAAGTTACCACATTAACGCACTTGCTATGTCCAGTCTTCCCTTTTTTGGAATCAGGAGTGGAATGCTGACTACACACTTCATTCACACACCGTATTGTGTGGGATATCGAGGTAGTGTTGGACTTCCACCCACTAAACTCCACTCCCTGGAGTATAGAACCTTAGCCCATACCTACGACCAAACTGCCGGTGTACGCCCTTCTAAAGAAGGGTGTTATCAGCTTCAAAGCTTATCGCTGCCACTACTACAGGGTAGTTTAGGTAGGTAGGGTCTCGAGTCTCATGTTTAGTTACAGTAAGACACGTAGATCCAAAACTACGATAGCGCTCGGAAAACAATTGATATATATTTATAGAATATATAATATTAATTTAAATTGGATGCGTGTATAATTCGGCATGTAAACAATCTTATTGGACACGTGACGGCTTTACGCCTTGTCCGAAAGTCGGAACCTGCAGACATTCAACTTGCTCAAGTACAATGCCACAACCTTGGTTGATGTTAGTGTTACAGTATGTGCTGAAAAAGTGAAAGGAGAACCCTGAAATCGAACCTGGTACACTTCAGTTCAGGGGCACACGTTTTTACCTTTGAACCACCAAGGCTCTAGAAAAAAATGCATACGTTAATTAAAGGGGGTCTTAAACTGCATCTTATATAATTATTTTGACATTCGCAGGGTCATAAGTTGTTGGTGGTACAATTTTTTTTTAACACTTATCATATCACATATCATTGCATTTTTGCATTTTTTGTCGATTTATAAGGGATTTTTTTAAGGGAAAAACATTAATAGCGTTCATCGTTTTCGAGTTATTTTAATTGTTTTGCAATTTTTCGACCAATAGAGAGAGAGAGAGAGAGAGAGAGAGAGAGAGAGAGAGAGAGGGAAATAAAGAGGGAGAGAGAGTGAGGAGGCGGTTTAGCTAATGGGGACGTTCGCACGTTATCTCCACCTAGAGACAAGTCCTGGTGCACGGTTTTACACTACCCAAGAGAATGGGTGAGGGGATCAGTTCAGCTAAATAGGACGTATGCACCCTAGTAGTAAAAATTGGGGCACGGCTTTGCACGGTCCAAGAGAATGGGAGAGGAAGTCGGTTAGGCTAAAGAGGACGTACATACCTCAGCTCCACCTAGTTGTAATACTTGGGGCACGGCCCAATAGATTGGGAGGAGGAATCGGTTCAGCTAAAGAGGACGTACACACCTTAGCTTTACCTACTGGCAATACTTGTGAGACAGGCTTACATGCCACAAGATAATGGGCAAAGAAGATCGGTTCAGCTAAAGAGGACGTACACATCTCAGCTCCACCTAGTTGTAATACTTGGGGCATGGACTTGCACGGCCCAATAGAGCGGGAGGAGGGATCGTTTCAGCTTAAGAGGACATACACACCTTAGCTTTACCTACTGGCAATACTTGTGGCACAGACTTGCACGCCACAAGATGATGGGCAGAGAAGATCGGTTCAGCTAAAGAGGACGTACACACCTCAGCTCCACCTAGTTGTAATATTTGGGGCACGGACTTGCACGGCCCAATAGATTGGGAGGAGGAGTCGGTTCAGCTAAAGAGGACGTATACACCTTAGCTTTACCTACTGGCAATACTTGTGACACATACTTACACGCCACAAGATAATGGGCAAAGAAGATCGGTTCAGCTAAAGAGGGCGTACACATCTCAGCTCCACCTAGTTGTAATACTTGGGGCATGGACTTGCACGGCCCAATAGAGTGGGAGGAGGGATCGGTTCAGCTAAAGAGGACATACACACCTTAGCTTTACCTACTGGCAATACTTGTGGCACAGATTTGCACGCCACAAGATAATGGGCAGAGAAGATCGGTTCAGCTAAAGAGGACGTACACACCTCAGCTCCACCTAGTTGTAATGTTTGGGGCACGGACTTGCACGGCCCAATAGATTGGGAGGAAGGATCGGTTCAGCTAAAGAGGACGTACACACCTTAGCTTTACCTACTGGCAATACGTGTGGCACAGATTTGCACACCACAAGATAATGGGCAGAAAAGATCGGTTCAGCTAAAGAGGACGTACACACCTCAGCTCCACCTAGTTGTAATATTTGGGACACGGACTTGCACAGCCCAAGAAATTGGGATGAGGGATCGGTTCAGCTAAAGAGGACGTACAGACTTTATCTTTACAGAGTGGCAGGTGTTGGACACAGACTTACACAGTCCAAGAGAGGAAATAAGGAATGTCTCTTACTCCTGGAGAAACTAACCTGCAGCGGTAGATTCGCGAGAAGATTTTTGTAAATAATTATATTTTGGAAGGTGTGTAAATAGCTTGAAGAGTTTCCTTGACGAGAAAACTTGCGTAGCTTGTTCGGGGACATTTTGAGTAAGTTTCTTTTTAGAAAATATTTGTACTGTTTCAAATAATAAAGTTATTTTGATGAAATGTGGTACATTATTTCTACTATATAGGTTATACTGATAACCAGATCTTATGTCTGCTTTCATTTAAAAGACATATTAAAAACATGTTTATGGAAATTTACTATCATAACGCACTTGCTACGTCCCGCCTTCCCTTTTTTGGAATCGGGAGTAGAATGTTGACTGCATACTTCATTCACACACCGTAGTGTGTGGGATATCGAGGTAATGTAGGACTCCTACCCACTAAACTCCACTCCCTGGAGTATAGGACCTTAGTCCCTACCTCCGTTGGAACTGCCGGTATACGGTGAAAGCGTGTTTCTATAGAAGGGTGTTATCAGCTTAAAAGTTTATCGCTGCCACTACTACAGGGTAGTTTAGGTCGGCAGGGTCTCGTGTCTCATGTTTTGTTACAGTAAAACTAAATTGCGGCCGCATTGGCACTGGAAAACGGCTGGATCCACACACCAGGACTGACTGCTGGTGGTCTTAGTCAATTTTCTTAAAAGAAATTCACTATATAGGAGAAAATTTCTTCAAATGAGCGCGAACTAGCCCCCTAGAACACATACCCCAAGTCAGTTTATATATATATATATATATATATATATATATATATATATATATATATATATATATATATATATATATTGTAACCGCCTACTTCCGAAATGTGAAGTGGTCGGTCGGAAAAGAGGGTTATCTCGAGCGCCACCGCTCTTTAAGCATATCTAACGTTTTGGGGAAAGTGGATGCCCAAAATAGCGGAGGAATTTGCGATGGACCACCCCGTTGCAGCAGGATACCTAGATAGAATCTAGTAAAGATGATTATTTTCCAGGGGTCAGCTTTGCTTGAAGGAAAAATTAGTTCAGATATCCAAAATTTCGATGTGTAAGTTAAAAGAAAAAAAGTTAAAGGTATTAAATTTTTTTTGGGTTTTCCTCTTAACGTCAAATTCGTGATTTGAAACGTCAAAATTGGCAACATTTAGGCAAAAAACCTGAAACGTATACGGGTTATCTAGAGAAAATATCGCAAGGACAGTGTTTTGCAAACCCTTAAATTTCAGCTACAAACGTGATTGTCCTTCATTTTACTAAAATGCTTCCAGAAAATCATTTCAAATAGACCCTTTCTCTGATGCTTTGGCAGTAGTTTTAGTTATAGAGATAATAGTTTAGTGGGTTACCATTTATGGCGAATTTTTGTAGAAAAAATCACAAATGAGGCGAGCGCGACTTTTGAATTTTGAAAAGATTTCTTCAAATGAGCAAGAACTAGACCCCCTAGAACCCACATCCACGGTTAGTTTCAGTTTTATCTGTTCAGAGGTATGCAGGGTTACGCATTTTTATGGTAAAGCTCAGTACCTCCGTTATAATACAATATTCAAAAAAAAATGTGTATGTGTGCGTTTTTGTTGCTTTAACGTCGGCCTATCTCCGCGACTATGGCAAATCATCGACGCCAGGGAGCAGTTTCACCTCACTATCCTGGAAAATTTTCCGAACCCCTGCCTTTCTGTAAGGAGGGTAGGAATCTTTAACGTGCCCAACATTGCATGGACACGTAACAGACGGCATTACGCCTTGTCCGAAGGGCGGAACCTGCAGACATTCTACTTGTTAAAATACAATGCCACAACCTTGGTTCATGTTACAGTTTTACTGAAAAAGTTAAAGGAGAACCCTGAAATCGAACCTCGTACCCTTTGGTTCGGAGGCACTCGTTCTTCCATTGAACCACCGAGGCTTTAGAAAAAATTGTACACGTTACTTACTACAGGCGAAACCTGCAGACATCCAACTTGCTCTAGTACAATGCTACAACCTTGGTTGATGTTAGTGTTACAGTATGTACTGAAAAAGTGAAAGGAAAACCCTGGAATCGAACCTCGTACACTTCGGTTCAGGGGCACACGATTTTACCATTGAACCACCAAGGCTCTAGAAAAAAAATGTATACGTAAATTAAAGGGGGTCTTAAGCTGCATCTTATAATATTATTTTGACAATCGCAGGGTCATAAGTCGTTGGTGGTACAATTTTTTTTTTGAACACTTATATTATTGCATTTTTGAATTTTTTATCGAATTATAAGGCATTTTTTAAGGGAAAAACATTAATAGCATTAATCGTTTTTGAGTTATTTCAATTGTTTTGCAATTTTTCAACCAAGAGAGAGAGAGAGAGAGAGAGAGAGAATGACAAGTCGGTTCAGCTAATGGGGACGTTCGCACGTTATCTCCACCCAGAGGCAAGTCTTGGGGCGGTCGTACACTACCCAAGAGAATAGTTGAGGGCGTCAGTTCAGCTAAAGAGGTCGTGCACACCATAGTAGCAATAATTAGGGCACGGCTTTGCTCGGTCTAAGAGAATGGGAGAGGAAGTCGGTTTGGCTAAAGAGGACGTACACACCTTAGCTTTACCTACTGGCAATACTTGTGGCGCAGACTTGCACGGCACAAGATAATGGGCAGAGAAGATCGGTTCAGCTAAAGAGGACGTACACCTCAGCTCCACCTAGTCGTAATATTTGGGGCACAGACTTGCACGGCCCAAGATATTGGGAGGAGGGACCGGTTCAGCTAAAGAGGACGTACACGCTTTATCTTTACCGAATGGCAGATCTTGGACACAGAGTTACACAGTCCAAGAGAGGAAAGAAGGAATGTATCTTACTCCTGGGCAAACTAGACTGAGGCGCCACTGGTACACTGGAGAACGGCTGGATCCACACACTCGGACTGACTGCCGATGTTTTTAGTGAATTTTCTTTAAAAACAACTCACTTATCAGGGGATTTCGAGTTTTGAGCTTTAAAAAAATTTCTTCAAATCAGTGCGAACAGGCCCCGCTAACACGTAAGCAAAAGAGTGAAATCGCTATAAAGTCAAACGTTCTCACCAGGGCAGATTGAGAAATAAGAGGTATAATTTTTTTTTTAAATCGGGCGTATCACCCAGGCATAAATATTTAGACCGCGGAATTACTCTCATTCCAACAGATTTAAAGCCTTGATCGTTTTGACTAAGTTATTGTGACATAGAAAGGTCGATACTCTACAATATCCGATCTCCCTGACCGCGCCTGGGGTAGTGTTGGAGAATGAGATATCGCAGACTATTCGTAGACCTCCAAACCCCAAGTTATTTCCTCAAGTATGGCCGCCTAGTGGGTTTCTATTAGAGTATTTTAACTTGGATGATTGGAGTCTCGCGATTAGCAAAGTTTTATCTGTTTAGATCTATGCAGGGTGATGTATTTCTCCGGCTATTCCGTTACTATAAAAGATACAAGTAAAAAAATGTTACATTTGCTTTTTTAAATCTTAATTACCGAATAATTAAACAAATTGAATTGTATGTATTATTTAAGCAAATTTAAAAAAATACCAGTTTTTGCAGAATACTTTATATTTCCGTATAAATCAGTGCTTGTAAGATTTTCGTGAAATTTTAGTAATTATTAATAAATGTTTAAGATGTTAGTGTAAAAAATCTTTTTTTTTTGGGTTTTTGCGAAAAAATTGTTTGCAAATTTTTATGCAAAATTTTTTGGTAGATTCGCGAAAAGCTTGTTGTGAGTAAATATATCTTGGTAGGGGGGTAAATAGCTGGAAGGGGTTGTTTGACGAGGAAAATCGCCCAGTTTGTTCGGGGACATTTTGAGTAAGTTCCTTTTTAGAAAATGTTTGTTCTTTTTCAAACAATAAAGTCATTTTGATGAAATCTGGTGCATTGTTTCTACGAAATAGGTTAAACTGATAACCAAAAATGATGTCAGCTTTTATTTAAAAGACATAAAAAACATGTTTATGGTAATTTACCACATTAACGCACTTGCTATGTCCAGTCTTCCCTTTTTTGGAATCAAGAGTGGAATGCCGACTGCACACTTCACACACCGTAGTGTGTGGGATATCGAGGTAGTGTGGGACTTCTACCCACTAAACTCCACTCCCTAGAGTATAAGACCTTAGCCCATACCTACGACCGAACTGCCCGTATACGCCCTTCTATAGAACGGTATTATCAGCTTCAAAGCTTATCGCTGCCACTACTACAGGGTAGTTTAGGTAGGTAGTCTCGAGTCTCATGTTTAGTTACAGTAAGACATGTAGATCAAAAACTACGATAGCGCTCGGAAAACAATTCATTCTATAAATATATAATATTAAAATAAATTGGATACGTGTATAATTCGGTATGTAAACAATCCTATTGGACACGTGACAGACGGCTTTACGCCTTGTCCGAAAGGCGAAACCTGCAGACATCCAACTTGCTCTAGTACAATGCCACAACCTTGGTTGATGTTAGTGTTACAGTATGTACTGAAAAAGTGAAAGGAGAACCCTGGAATCGAACCTCGTACACTTCGGTTCAGGGGCACACGTTTTTACCATTGAAAGTAGGTGGGTAAATAACTTGAAGAGGTTCGTTGACGATGAAAATCGCCCAGTTTGTTCGGGGACATTTTGAGTAAGTTTGTTTTTAGAAAATGTTTGTACTTTTTCAAACAATAAAGTCATTTTGATGAAATCTGGTACATTGTTTCTACGATATAGGTTAAACTGATAACCAGATATGATGTCAGCTTTCATTTAAAAGACATAAAAAACATGTTTATGGTAATTTACCACATTAACGCACTTGCTATGTCCAGTCTTCCCTTTTTTGGAATCAGGAGTGGAATGCTGACTGCACACTTCATTCACACACCGTAGTGTGTGGGATATCGAGGTAGTGTGGGACTTTTACCCACTAAACTCCACTCCCTGAAGTATAGAACCTTAGTCCATACCTCCGACCAAACTGCCGGTGTACGCCCTTCTAAAGAAGGGTGTTATCAGCTTCAAAGCTTATCGCTGCCACTACTACAGGGTAGTTTAGGTAGACAGGGTCTTGTGTCTTATGTTCTGTTACAGTAAGACACGTAGATCCAAAACTACGATAGCGCTCGGAAAACAATTGATATATACTTATAGAATAGCTAATATTAATTTAAATTGGATGCGTGTATAATTCGGCATGTAAACAATCCTATTGGACACGTGACAGACGGCTTTACGCCTTGTCCGAAAGCCGGAATCTGCAGACATTCAACTTGCTCAAGTACAATTCCACAACCTTGGTTGATGTTAGTGTTACAGTATGTACTGAAAAAGTGAAAGGAGAACCCTGGAATCGAACCTCGTACACTTCGGTTCAGAGGCACACGTTTTTACCTTTGAACCACCAAGGCTCTAGAAAAAAATGCATACGTTAATTAAAGGGGGTCTTAAACTGCATCTTATAAAATTATTTTGACAATCGCAGGGTCATAAGTTGTTGGTGGTACAATTTTTTTTAACACTTATCATATCACATATCATTGCATTTTTGCATTTTTTATCGATTTATAAGGGATTTTTTTAAGGGAAAAACATTAATAGCGTTCATCGTTTTTGAGTTATTTTAATTGTTTTGCAATTTTTCGACCAATAGAGAGAGAGAGAGAGAGAGAAATAGAGAGGGAGAGAGAGAGAGAAATTGAGAGGGAGATAGAGTGAGGAGGTTAGCTAATGGGGACGTTCGCACGATATCTCCACCTAGAGACAAGTCCTGGTGCACGGTTTTACACTACCCAAGAGAATGGGTGAGGGGATCAGTTCAGCTAAATAGGACGTACGCACCCTAGTAGTAAAAATTGGGGCACGGCTTTGCACGGTCCAAGAGAATTGGAGAGGAAGTCGGTTAGGCTAAAGAGGACGTACATACCTCAGCTCCACTTAGTTGTAATACTTGGGGCACGGCCGAATAGATTGGGAGGAGGAATCGGTTCAGCTAAAGAGGACGTACACACCTTAGCTTTACCTACTGGCAATACTTGTGACACAGACTTACACGCCACAAGATAATGGGCAAAGAAGATCGGTTCAGCTAAAGAGGACGTACACATCTCAGCTCCACCTAGTTGTAATATTTGGGACACGGACTTGCACGGCCCAATAGATTGGGAGGAGGAATCGGTTCAGCTAAAGAGGACGTACACACCTTAGTTTTACCTACTGGCAATACTTGTGACACAGACTTACACGCCACAAGATAATGGGCAAAGAATATCGGTTCAGCTAAAGAGGACGTACACAACTCAGCTCCACCTAGTTGTAATACTCGGGGCATGGACTTGCACGGCCCAATAGAGTGGGAGGAGGGATCGGTTAAGCTAAAGAGGACATACACACCTTAGCTTTACCTACTGGCAATACTTGTGGCACAGACTTGCACGCCACAAGATAATGGGCAGAGAAGATCGGTTCAGCTAAAGAGGACGTACACACCTCAGCTCCACCTAGTTGTAATATTTGGGGCACGGACTTGGACGGCCCAATAGATTGGGAGGAAGGATCGGTTCAGCTAAAGAGGACGTACACACCTTAGCTTTACCTACTGGCAATACGTGTGGCACAGATTTGCACGCCACAAGATAATGGGCAGAAAAGATAGGTTCAGCTAAAAATGACGTACACACCTCAGCTCCACCTAGTAATACTTGGGACACTGGTTTCATTCAAGACATTAAAAACATTTTCATGGAAATATACTACCATAACGCACTTGCTACGTCCCGCCTTCCCTTTTTTTGGAATCATGAGTGGAATGCTGACTGCACGCTTCATTCACACACCGTAGTGTGTGGGATGTCGAGGTAATGTGGGACTCCTATCCACTAAACTCCACTCCCTGGAGTATAGGACCTTAGTCCCCACCTCCGTCGAAACTGCCGGTGTACGGTGAAAGCGTGTTTCTATAGAAGGGTGTTATCAGCTTCAAAGTTTATCGCTGCCACTACTACAGGGTAATTTGAGTAGGCAGGGTCTCGTGTCTCATGTTTTGTTACAGTAAAACGCGAAGATCAAAAATTACAATCATTTTAATTGGGTATATCATCGGAAAATAATATAAAATTTAACTAAATTTATATTTATAGAAAAGTTAAGGTAGTCCCTTGTATATTTCAGTGTGTGAGCAATTTTAGTTATATATTTCTTCTGAACATACTCTGGGTGATGACAACTAAATACAAAATGAAACTAAATTTATATTTATAGAAAAGGGTATTCGGCATTTGCATATTTCAGTAAATAAGCAATCTTAGTTAGATATATTTTCGAAAAATAATTTCGGTGCTTAAAACTACATATATAATTAAACTAAAAAATGTAGTTTCGTTACTATATTAATTTTAGTAATATAGCGTATAATAATAGTATACAGTTCTAATGAAAATTCACTACAAAAGAGATATTGATGTGTCCCGAAATTTTGTTTTATCTGCATGGTTTTTCTTCAATTTTAGCAACTAAAATCTCCAAGTTGTAACCGTTTCAATATTTTTTAACTGCGATACCCTATATTGTAAATTTAGCAGTCACCTAGCTAATTTTAAAGTTCCAAATTGTTATATTCCTCAAGATTTCTCGTCATAAACTTTGGTAGGAAGGATCGGTTTAGCTAAAGAGGACGTACACATCTTAGCGAATACCGAATGGTAAGTGTTGCACACGGGCTTAAACGGTCCAAGGGAGCAACTACCAAGACATTTATTTTTCCTGTAGCCAAACTAAATTGCGGCCGCATTGGCACTGGAAAACGGCTGGATCCACACACCAGGACTGACTGCTGGTGGTCTTAGTGAATTTTCTTAAAAGAAATTCACTATATAGGAGAAAATTTCTTCAAATGAGCGCGAACTAGCCCCCTAGAACACATACCCCGAGTCAGTTTATATATATGTTATATATATATATATATATATATATATATATATATATATATATATATATATATATATATATATATATATATATATATATATATATATATATATATATATATATATATATATATATATATATATTGTAACCGCCTGCTTCCGAAATGTGAAGTGGTCGGTCGGAAAAGAGGGTTATCTCGAGCGCCACCACTCTTTAAGCATATCTAACGTTTTGGGGAAAGTGGATGCCCAAAATAGCGGAGGAATTTGCGACGAACCACCCCGTTGCAGCAGATAGAATCTAGTAAAGATGATTATTTTCCAGGGGTCAGATTTGCTTGAAGGAAAAATTAGTTCAGATATCCAAAATTTAGATGTGTAAGTTAAAAGAAAAAAGTTAAAAGTATTAATTTTTTTTTGGGTTTTCCTCTTAACGTCAAATTCGTGATTTGAAACGTCAAAATTGGCAACATTTAGGCAAAAAACCTGAAACGTATACAGGTTATCTAGAGAAAATACCGCAAGGACAGTGTTTTGCAAACCCTTAAATTTCAGCTACAAACATGATTGTCCTTCATTTTACTAAAATGCTTCCAGAAAATCATTTCAAATAGACCCTTTCTCTGATGCTTTGGCAGTAGTTTTAGTTATAGAGATAATAGTTTAGTGGGTTACCATTTATTGCGAATTTTTGTAGAAAAAATCACAAATGAGGCAAGCGCGACTTTTGAATTTTGAAAAGATTTCTTCAAATGAGCAAGAACTAGGCCTCATAGAACCCACATCAACGGTTAGTTTTAGTTTTATCTGTTCAGAGGTATGCAGGGTGACGAATTTTTATGGTAAAGCTCAGTACCTCCGTTATAATACAATATTCAAGAAAAAATGTGTATGTGTGCGTTTTTGTTGCTTTAACGTCGGCCTATCTCCGCGACTATGGCAAATCATCGATGCCAGGGAGCAGTTTCACCTCACTATCCTGGAAAATTTTCCGAACCCCTGCCTTTCTGTAAGGAGGGTAGGAATCTTTAACATGCCCAACATTGCATGAACACGTAACAGACGGCTTTACGCCTTGTCCGAAGGGCGGAACCTGCAGACATTCTACTTGTTAAAATAAATTGCCATAACCTTGGTTCATGTTACAGTAGTACTGAAAAAGTGAAAGGAGAACCCTGAAATCGAACCTCGTGCCCTTTGTTTCGGAGGCCCTCGTTCTTACCATTGAACCACCGAGGCTTTAGGAAAAATTGTACACGTTACTTATAGGGTGTCTTACGCTGCATCTTATAATATTATTTTCACAATCGCAGGATCATAAGTCGTTGGTGGTACAATTTTTTTTTTGAACACTTATATTATTGCATTTTTGAATATTTTATCGAATTATAAGGCATTTTTTAAGGGAAAATCATTAATAGCATTCATCGTTTTTGAGTTATTTCAATTGTTTTGCAATTTTTCAACCAATAGAGAGAGAGAGAGAGAGAATGACAAGTCGGTTCAGCTAATGGGGACGTTCGCACGTTATCTCCACCCAGAGGCAAGTCTTGGGGCACGGTCTTACACTACCCAAGAGAATAGTTGAGGGCGTCAGTTCAGCTAAAGAGGTCGTGCGCACCATAGTAGCAATAATTGGGGCACGGCTTTGCTCGGTCTAAGAGAATGGGAGTGGAAGCCGGTTTGGCTAAAGAGGACGTACACACCTTAGCTTTACCTACTGGCAATACTTGTGGCGCAGTCTTGCACGGCACAAGATAATGGGCAGAGAAGATCGGTTCAGTTAAAGAGGACGTACACCTCAGCTTCACCTAGTCGTAATATTTGGGGCACAGACTTGCACGGCCCAAGATATTGGGAGGAGGGACCGGTTCAGCTAAAGAGGACGTACACGCTTTATCTTTACCGAATGGCAGATCTTGGACACAGAGTTACACAGTCCAAGAGAGGAAAGAAGGAATGTATCTTACTCCTGGGCAAACTAGACTGAGGAGCCACTGGTACACTGGAGAACGGCTGGATCCACACACTCGGACTGACTGCCGATGTTTTTAGTGAATTTTCTTTAAAAACAACTCACTAATCAGGGGATTTCGAGTTTTGAGTTTTAAAAAAATTTCTTCAAATCAGTGCGAACAGGCCCCGCTAACACGTAAGCAAAAGAGTGAAATCGCTATAAAGTCAAACGTTCTCACCAGATTGAGAAATAAAAGGTATAATTTTTTTTTAAATCGGGCGTATCACCGCTTTGTTTTATTTTCACCCAGGCATAAATATTTAGACCGCGGAATTACTCTCATTCCAACAGATTTAAAGCCTTGATCGTTTTGACTAAGTTATTGTGACATGGAAAGGTCAATACTCTAAAATATCACGTCTCTCTGACCGCCCCTGGGGTCGTGTTGGGGGGTGAGATTTTGCAGACTATTCGTAGACCTCCAAACCCCAAGTTATTTCCTCAAGTATGGCCGCCTAGTGGGTTTCTGTTAGAGTATTTTAACTTGGATGATTGGAGTCTCGCGATTAGCAAACTTTTATCTGTTTAGATCTATGCAGGGTGATGTATTTCTCCGGCTATTCCGTTACTATACAAGATACAAGTAAAAAAAATGTTACATTTGCTTTTTTAAATCTTAATTACCCAATAATTAACAAATTGAATTGGATGTATTATTTAAGCAAATTAAAAAAAAATACCAGTTTTTACAGAATACTTTATATCTCCGTATAAATCAGTGCTTGTAAGATTTTCGTGAAATTTTAGTAATTATTAATAAATGTTTAATATGTTATTGTAAAAAATATTTTTTTCGGGTTTTTGCGAAAAAATTGTTTGCAAATTTTTATGCAAAAATGTTTGGTAGATTCGCGAAAAGCTTGTTGTGAGTAAATATATCTTGGTAGGGGGGTAAATAGCTGGAAGGGGTTCTTTGACGAGGAAAATCGCCCAGTTTGTTCGGGGACATTTTGAGTAAGTTCCTTTTTAGAAAATGTTTCTTCTTTTTCAAACAATAAAGTCATTTTGATGAAATCTGGTACATTGTTTCTACGATATAGGTTAAACTGATAACCAGATATGATGTCAGCTTTTATTTAAAAGAGATAAAAAACATGTTTATGGTAATTTACCACATTAACGCACTTGCTATGTCCAGTCTTCCCTTTTTTGGAATCAGGAGTGGAATGCTGACTGCACACTTCATTCACACACCGTAGTGTGTGGGATATCGAGGTAGTGTGGGACTTCTACCCACTAAACTCCACTCCCTAGAGTATAAGACCTTAGCCCATACCTACGACCGAACTGCCCGTATACGCCCTTCTATAGAAGGGTATTATCAGCTTCAAAGCTTATCGCTGCCACTACTACAGGGTAGTTTAGATAGGTAGGGTCTCGAGTCTCATGTTTAGTTACAGTAAGACACGTAGATCAAAAACTACGATAGCGCTCGGAAAACAATTCATTCTATAAATATATAATATTAAAATAAATTGGAGACGTGTATAATTCGGCATGTAAACAATCTTATTGGACACGTGACAGACGGCTTTACGCCTTGTCCGAAAGGCGAAACCTGCAGACATTCAACTTGCTCAAGTACAATGCCACAACCTTGGTTGATGTTAGTGTTACAGTATGTACTGAAAAAGTGAAAGGAGAACACTGAACTCGAACCTGGTACACTTCAGTTCAAGGGCACACGTTTTTACCCCTGAACCACCAAGGCTCTAGAAAAAAAATGTATACGCTAATTAAAGGGGGTCTTAAGCTGCGTCTTATAAAATTATTTTGACAATCGCAGGGTCATAAGTCGTTGGTGGTACAAATATTTTTTAAGACTTCTTATATTATTGCATATTTGCATTTTTATCGATTTATAAGGCATCTTTTTAAGGGAAAAACATTAATAGCTTTCATCGTTTTTGATCTATTTAAATTGTTTTGCAATTTTTCGACCAATAGAGAGAGAGAGAGAGAGAGAGAGAGAGAGAGAGAGAGAGAGCGAGAGAGAGAGAGAAACAGAGAGAGAGGGTGATGAGTCGGTTCAGCTAATGGGGACGTTCGCACGTTATCTCCACCTAGAGTCAAGTCTTGGGGCACGGTCTTACACTACCCAAGGGAATGGGAGAGGAAGTCGGTTCGGCTAAAGAGGACGTACACACCTCAGCTCCACCTAATTGTAATATTTGGGGCACGGACTTGCACGGCCCAAGAGATTGGAATGAGGGATCGGTTAAGCTAAAGAGGACGTACACACTTTATCTTTACAGAGTGGCAGATGTTGGACACAGACTTACACAGTCCAAGAGAGGAAATAAGGAATGTCTCTTACTCCTGGAAAAACTAACCTGCGGCGGTAGATTCGCGAAAAGATTTTTGTGAATAATTA
The DNA here is from genome assembly GCA_964006375.1 of Tillus elongatus. NCBI lineage: Eukaryota > Metazoa > Arthropoda > Insecta > Coleoptera > Cleridae > Tillus > Tillus elongatus. Next base: position 16,332,282 of record OZ023269.1, on the reverse strand, counting down.
TATTTTGGTAGGTGGGTAAATAGCTTGAAGAGGTTCGTTGACGAGAAAACTCGCCCAGCTTGTTCGGGGACATTTTGAGTAAGTTTCTTTTTAGAAAATGTTTATACTTTTTAAGCAATAAAATCATTTTCATCAAATGTGGTACATTGTTTTTACGATATAGGTTAAACTGGTAACCAGATATGATGTCAGATCTCAATTAAAAGACATAAAAGACATGTTTATGGGAATTTACCACCTTGACGCACTTACTACGTCCAGTCTTCCCCTTTTTTGGAATCAGGAGTGGAATGCTGACTACACACTTCATTCACACACCGTAGTGTGTGGGATATCGAAGTAGTGTTGGACTTCTACCCACTTAACTCCACTCCCTAGAGTATAGGACCTTAGTCCATACCTACGACCGAACTGCTGGTGTACGCCCTTCTATAGAAGGGTGTTATCAGCTTCAAAGCTTATCGCTGCCACTAACTACAGGGTAGTTTAGGTCGGCAAAGTCTCGTGTCTCATGTTTTGTTACAGTAAGACGCGAAGATCAAGAATTACAATCATTTTAATTGGGTATATCATCGGAAAATAATATAAAATTTAACTAAATTTATATTTATAGAAAAGTTAAGGTAGTCCCTTGTATATTTCAGTGTGTGAGCAATTTTAATTAGATATTTCTTCTGAACATACTCTGGGTGATGACAACTAAATACAAAATGAAACTAAATTTATATTTATAGAAAAGCGTATTCGGCATTTGCATATTTCAGTAAATGAGCAATCTTAGTTAGATATCTTTTCGAGATATAATTTCAGTGCTTAAAACTGCATATATAATTAAACTAAAAAATGTAGCTTCATTACTATATTAATTTTAGTAATATGCCGTATAATAATAGTGTACAGTTCTTATGAAAATTCACTACAAAAGCGCTGTTGCTGCGTCCCGAAATTTTGTTTTATCTGCATAGTTTTTCCAAATGAGCATGAACTAGGCCCCCTAGAACCCACCTCCCCGGTTAGTTCCAGTTTTATCTGTTCAGATGTATGCAGCGTGACGAATTTTTATTGTAAAGCTCAGTACCTCCGTTATAATACAAGACTCAAGAAAAAATTGTGTATGTGTGCGTTTGTGTTGCTTTAACGTCGGCCTATCTCCGCGACTATGGCAAATCATCGAGGCCAGGGAGCAGTTTCACCTCACTACCCTGGACAATTTTCCGAACCCCTGCCTTTCTGTAAGGAGGGTAGGGATCTTTAACGTGTCCAACATTGCATGGACACGTAACAGACGGCTTTACGCCTTGTCGGAAGGGCGAAACCTGCAGACATTCTAATTGCTCAAATACAATGCCACAACTTTGGTTGATGTTAATGTTACAGTATGTACTGAAAAAGTGAAAGGAGAACCTTGAAATCGAACCTCGTACTCTTTGGTTCAGAGGCACACGTTCTTACCATTGAACCACCGACGCTCTGGAAAAAATTGTACACGTTAGTTATAGGGTGTCTTAACCTGCATCTTATAAAATTATTTTGACAATCTCAGGGTCATAAGTTGTTGGTGGTACAAATTACCTTTTTTTTTAAACATTTATATTATTGCATTTTTGCATTTTTGAATTTTTTATCGAACTATAAGGCATTTTTTAAGGGAAAACATTAATAGATTTCATCGTTTTTGAGTTATTTCAATTGTTTTGCAATTTTTCAACCAATAGAGAGATAGAGAGAAAATGACAAGTCGGTTCAGCTAATGGGGACTTTGCACGTTATCTCCACCTAGAGGCAAGTCTTGGGGCACAGTTCAGCTAAATTGGACGTACGCAACCCTAGTAGTAATAATTGGGGCATGGCTTTGCACGGTCCAAGAGAATAGGAGAGTCGGTTCGGCTAAAGAGGACGTACACACCTTAGCTTTACCAACTGGCAATACTTGTGGCACAGACTTGCACGCCACAAGATAATGAGCAGAGAAGATCGGTTCAGCTAAAGAGGACGTACACACCTCAGCTCCACCTAGTTGTAATATTTGGGGCACGGACTTGCACGGCCCAATAGATTGGGAGGAGGGATCAGTTCAGCTAAATAGGACGTACACACCTTTGCTTTACCTATTGGCAATACTTGGGATACAGACTTGCACGGCACAAGAGAATGGGCAGGGAAGATCGGTTCAGCTAAAGAGGACGTACGCACCTCAGCTCCGCCTAGTTGTAATATTTGGAGCACGGACTTGCACGGCCCAAGAGATTGGGAGGAAAGATCGATTCAGCTAAAGAGGACGTGCACACTTTATCTTTATCGAGTGGCAGGTGTTGGACACGGACTTACACAATCCAAGAGAGGAAATATGTAATGTGTCTTACTCCTGGGCAAACTAGACTGAGGCGCCACTGGTACACTGGAGAACGGCCGGATCAACACACTCGGACTGACTGCCGGTCTTTTTAATGAATTTTCTTTCAAAACAATTCACTAATCAGGGAATCTCGAGTTTTGAATTTTGAAAAACTTTCTTCAAATCAGTGCGAAATGGCCCCGGTAACACGTAAGCAGAAGATTGAAATCAATATAAAGTCAAACGTTCTCACCAGGGCAGATTGAGAAATAAAAGGTATAAAAAAATAATAAAATCGGGCGTATCACCCCTTTGTTTTATTTTTGCCCAGGCATAATCATTTAGACCGCGGAATTACTCTCATTCCAACAGATTTAAAGCCTTTATCGTTTTGACTAAGTTATTGTGACATAGAAAGATCGATACTCTCCAATATCCCGTCTCTCTGACCGCACTTGGGGTCGTGTGGGGGATGAGATATCGCAGACTATTCATAGACCTCCAAACCCCAAGTTATTTCCTCAAGTATGGCCGCCTAGTGGGTTTCTATTAGAGTATTTTAACTTGGATGATTGGAGTCTCGCGATTAGCAAAGTTTTATCTGTTTAGATCTAGACAGGGTGAGGCATTTTTCCGGTCATTCCGCTACTATACGAGATACAAGTTAAAAAAATTGTTACATCTGCTTTTTTATATCTAAATTACCGATTAATTAAACAAATTGAATTGTATGTATTCTTTAAGCAAATTAAAAAAAAATACCAGTTTTTGCAACATACTTTATGTTTCCGTATAAATCATCGCTTGTAAGGTTTTCGTGAAATTTTGGTAATTATTAATAAATGTTTAATATGTTATTGTAAAATATCTTTTTTTCGGATTTTGGCGAAAAAATTGTTTGCAAATTTTTATGCAAAATTTTTTGGTAGATTCGCGAAAAGCTTTTTGTGAATATTAATATCTTGGTAGGTGGGTAAATAGCTTGAAGAGGTTCGTTGACCAGGAAAATCGCCCAGTTTGTTGGGGGACATTTTGACTAAGTTTCTTTTTAGAAAATGTTTATACTTTTTCAAGCAATAAAATCATTTTGATCAAATGTGGTACATTATCTCTACGATATAGGTTAAACTGGTAACCAGATATGATGTCAGCTTTCAATTAAAAGACATAAAAAAAATGTTTATGGGAATTTACCACCTTAACGCACTTTCTACGTCCAGTCTTCCCTTTTTTTGGAATCAGGAGTGGAATGCTGACTGCACACTTCATTCACATACCGTAGTGTGTGGAATATCGAGGTAATGTGGGACTTCTACCCACTAAACTCCACTCCCTGGAGTATAGAACCTTAGTCCATACCTACGACTGAACTGCTGGTGTACGCCCTTCTATAGAAGGGTGTTATCAGCTTCAAAGCTTATCGCTGCCACTACTACAGGGTAGTTTAGGTAGGCAGGGTCTCGTCTCACATATTTTGTTACAGTAAGACACGTAGATCAAAAGCCACGATAGCGCTCGGAAAACAATTCATTCTATAAATATATAATATTACAATGAATTGGATACATGTATCATTCTGCATGTAAACAATCTTATTGGACACGTGACAGACGGCTTTACGCCTTGTCCAAAAGTCGGAATCTGCAGACATTCAACATGCTCAAGTACAATGCCACAACCTTGGTTGATGTTTGTGTTACAGTATGTACTGAAAAAGTGAAAGGAAAAACCTGGAATCGAACCTCGTACACTTTGGTTCAGGGGCACACGTATTTACCATTGAACCACCAAGGCTCTAGAAAAAATTGTATACGTTAATTAAAGGGGTCTTAAGCTGCAGCTTATCTTTTGACAATCGCAAGGTCATAAGTCGTTGGTGGTACAATTTTTTTAACATTTCTTATATTATTGCATTTTTCGACCAATAGCGAGAGAGAGAGAGAGAGAGAGTCGAGTCGGTTCAGCTAATGGGGACGTTCGCACGTTATCTCCACCTAGAGGCAAGTCTTGGGGCACGGTCTTACACTACCCAAAAGAATGGGTGAGGGGATCAGTTTAGCTAAATAGGACGTACGCAGTAGTAATAATTGGGGCACGGCTTTGCACGGTCCAAGAGAATGGGAGAGAAAGTCGGTTCGGCTAAAGAGGACGTACACACCTTAGCCTTACCTACTGGCAATACTTGTGGCACAGACTTGCACGCCACAAGATAATGGGCAGAGAAGATCGGTTCAGCTAAAGAGGACGTACACACCTTAGCTCCACCTAGTTGTAATATTTGGGGCACGGACTTGCACGGCCCAATAGATTGAGAGGAGGGATCGGTTCAGCTAAAGAGGACGTACACACCTTAGCTTTACCTACTGGCAATACTTATGGCACAGATTTGCACGCCACAAGATAATGGGCAGAGAAAATCGGTTCAGCTAAAGAGGACGTACACACCTTAGCTCCACCTAATTGTAATATTTGGGGCACGGACTTGCACGGCCCAATAGATTGGGAGGAGGAATCGGTTCAGCTAAAGAGGACGTACATAGATTATCTCCACCTAGTAGTAATAATTGGGGCACGGCTTTGCACGGTTCAAGAGCATGGGATAGGAAGACGGTTCGGCTAAAGAGGACGTACACACCTTAGCTTTACCTACTGGCAATGCGTGTGGCACAGATTTGCACGCCACAAGATAATGGGCAGAGAAGATCGGTTGAGCTAAAGAGGACGTACACACCTCAGCTCCACCTAGTTGTAATATTTGGGGCCCGGACTTGCACGGCCCAGTAGATTGGGAGGAGGGATCGGTCCAGCTAAAGAGGACGTACACACTTTATCTTTACCGAGTGGTAGGTGTTGGACACAGACTTACACAGTCCAAGAGAGGAAATAAGAAATGTCTCTTACTTCTGGGAAAACTAAACTGCGGCGGTAGATTCGCGAAAAAGTTTTTGTGAATAATTATATCTTGGTAGGTGGGTAGGTAAATAGCTTGAAGTGGTTCGTTGATGAGGAAAATTGCCCAGCTTGTTCGAAGACATTTTGAGTAAGTTTCTTCTTAGAAAATATTTGTACTTTTTCAAATAATGAAGTAATTTTGATGAAATGCGGTACATTTTTTCTACTATATAGGTTATACTGATAACCAGATCTGATGTTTGCTTTAATTTAAAAGACATTAAAAACATGTTTATGAAAATTTACTACCATAACGCACTTGCTACGTCCCGCCTTCCCTTTTTTTTTGAAACCAGGAGTGGAATGCTGACTGCACACTTCATTCACACACGGTAGTGTGTGGCATATCGAGGTAATGTGGGACTCCTACCCACTAAACTCCACTCCCTGGAGTATAGGACCTTAGTCCCTACCTCCGTTGGAACTGCCGGTGTACGGTGAAAGCGTGTTTCTATCAACGTTTATCGCTGCCACTACTACAGGGTAGTTTGGATAGGCAGGGTTTCGTGCCACATGTTTTGTTACAGTGAGACGCGTAGATCAAAAGCTAGGATAGCGCTCGGAAAACAATTCATTCTATTAACATATAATATTAAAATAAATTGGATGAGTATGAAATTCGGCATGTAAACAACCTTAATTGGATATATCATTGGAAAATATTATAAAATTAAACTCAATTTTTATATATATATATATATATATATATATATATATATATATATATATATATATATATTAGTATGTGAGCAATCTTAATCAAGAGCCTCGGTGGTTTAGTGGTAAGAACGTGTGCCTCTGAAACGAAGGGTACTGGGTTAGATCCCAGGGTACTCCTTTTACTTTTTCAGTACATACTGTACAATTAACATCAACCGAGGTTCTGACATTGTATTTGAGCAAGTTGAATGTCTGCACGTTTCGCCCTTCGGAGGGGGCGTAAAGCCGTATGTCTCGTGTCCATGCGATGTTGGGCACGTTAAAGATCCCTATCCTCCTTACAGAAAGACAGGTGTTCGGCAAAATTTCCAGGATAGTGAGGTGAAACGGCTCCCTGGCGTCGGCGATTGGCCATAGTCGCGGAAATAGGCCGACGATAAAGAAATAAAACACACATAAAACACACACAATCTTAATTAGATATTTCTTCGGAAAATCTTTCGGTGATTACAGCTAAATACAAAATGAAACTGAATTTATATTTATAGAAAAGGGAATTCGGCATTTGTATATTTCGGTATATGAGGAATCTTAGTCGGTAAATAATTTCGGTGTTTAAAACTACATATATAATTAAACTAAAAGCTGTAGTTTCGTTACTATATCAATTTTAGTAAAATGCCGTATAATAAAAGTGTACAGTTCTTATGAAAATTCACTACTAAAGCGCTATTGCTGCGTCCCAAAATTTTGTTTTGTCTGCATGGTTTTTATTCAATTTCAGCAACTGAAATTTCCAAGTTAGAACCATTTAAATATTTTTTAACTGCATTGCTCTATATTGTAATTTTATCAGTCACCTAGCTATTTTTAAAGTTCCAAATTGTTATATTCCTCAAGATTTCTCGTTATAAACTTTTCACTAACATCTACCAAAGATCTCGTGGCTTCATTTCCAGCAGAATTATGGTGCAATCTGCAACCACTTTACTGACTTAAAATTGTTCAGCTTTTATAGAATTATTTGTAATATATTTTATAAGTTTGACTATTGTAGGCTACAATTACGGCCGTACCTATAGACAAATATTGTTTTAGAGTACGTTACTTAATTTAAACAGTAAATGCAATATACCTCTGCATAGCCTACAAATAAAACTTGGTGTGTATAGTCATTTTAATTGCTTAAATAATGTATGATAATCTGGTCACGTCATATTATAATCTCACAAATCTACAGAAGCTGCTGGTTGCCAATAAATGTTAACAAGATCAATGCTTGTTTGGGCAAAGTTGTATTTGAATATTGAAGACAACTAAAAGCTCTTTGTCTTTGGGCATTATATTTTAATGAAGTCCTTAGAACTTTTGAGATAAGGGCCATGCATCTTCTTGCTTTCCCTGATTGGGCCCCTTTGTGTTCCGCTTTTCTAACTATATGCCGACAAATTATCGTTCAAAGGCATGTTTATCAATCTAACTGACAAGCACGCCACAGTTGGGCACTAGCTATTGTTATAGACATCTATTTTATATTTACCTTGAACCAAGTCAACATAATGATGCTACTGACTACTGTCAACAGAAACAGCACTGCACCAACTGATGCTGAAACTGGAGAATACGCTGGAGAACAGGGAGGTGGCGCTGGGGGCCTTCCTAGACATAGAGGAGGCCTTCAGCAACACCTCGTTCCGATCGGTTCGGGCAGCTGCCCGGGAGCGTGACATAAAGGAGGCCTGCTGCGGGTGGATCGGTTCCATGCTCAGGGACAAGGCGGTGTTCACATCACTCGCAGGAGGGACTCTGCTGGCGGGTGTCGCGGTGGGGTGTCTCAGGGGAGCGTTCTGTCTCCCTTGCTCTGATGCCTAGTCGTAGACGGCCTGCTGGGGAGGCTCTCGGAATGGGGGTATGAGGTACAGAGCTATGCGGACAACATTGTCATCATAGTCCGAGGACAGGTCACACAGTCAGTGTGGGAGCGCATGCAGACTGCACTGAAAGTGGTGGAAGGGTGGACGGTTGGTCAAGGGCTCGGGGTAAACCCCGAGAAAGCAACCGTCCTGCCGTTTACGAGGAGGAGGAAGTGCGACAGTCACAGAACTCTCTCTCTATACGGTAGAAGCATTCCAATGGCCAGGGAGGTAAAATATCTTGGAGTCGTATTGGATTCTAAGCTAACCTGGAATGGTCACATTGGAAAAATACTGCGTAAGGCAGTCATGACCTTAGCCGCCACTAGGCGGCTATATGCAAAAAGGTGGGGACTAAGACCTAGTATGGCCCACTGGCTGTACACAAGGGTGGTCAGACCATCGTTAACATACGCGGCACTGGTCTGGTGGCCTAAGGTGACACAATCCAGTGCCAAACAAGAACTAGGCAAGATCCAAAGGATGGCTTAGGCATCACGGGGGCCATGTCTTCAACCCCAACAGCCGCCATGGAGGTATTGCTGGATCTGCCCACCCCCCACCACCACCACCACCCCCGGACATACTCATTATGGGGGAGGCCAGGCTAGGATTATAAAGACTATCCTGTAATGGTAGACTGAAGATCAACCCAGGCTTCAGGGGCCACTGCTAAATTCAGGAGATCGTGAAGGAGCCCATGCTTGAACTGAGGTCAGACTTCGCGAGCCCGCGAATCTGCAGGGAAAACAACTTTACAGTGGAAATCCCCGAGCGCGAGGCATGGCGGGAGGAGACGCCGAGCATACCACGGGACGCGCTCGTCTGGTTCACGAACGGATCCGGCGGGGAGCGTGAGACGGGGCAGGTGTTTACTCGGAAGGACCGAGGGTAAATCATAGTATTTCCCTCGGAGGCCATGCAACGGTGTTGCAGGCCGAAATGTACGCCATCCTGCACTGTGTGCGGGACAATAAGAGGAGGGTCTACACCAACAAGCGGATCCTCATAGCCACAGACAGCCAGGCAGCCCTTAAGGCACTAAGTAGCCCCCGGGTAAATTCCTGGCTGGTGAGTGAGTGCTGAGATGAGACGAGCGACCTGGCTGGTCAGAATGAGGTGACCCTCATCTGGGTGCCGGGTCACTCGGGGGGTCAAAGGCAATGAAGAAGCTGATAGTCTCGCGAAGAGAGGGTCAGCAGAACCATTTATGGGACCACAACCGGCTCTGGGCGTGACAAAGAGCACTGCCAGGGGTGCCATTAAGTCCTGGGTCAGAAACCAAAACAAGGTGTACTGGAAAGACTGTCCAGGGCTCAGACATGGAAAGTCAATCATTGACGAACCCAGTTCAAAAAGAGCTGTGGAGCTGCTAAATCTTAGCAGAGGACAGCTCAGAAACACAACAGGGCTCTTGACGAGACACATGGCCGTCAAGAAACACCTGCATAAAATGGGGCGGTTCGAAGGGGACCTCGCACGTAGACTGTGTGGTGAAAGGGAGGAATCAGCCGAGCACATCTTGTGCGAGTGTACAGCTCTGGGCCGCAAAAGACAACCGATCTACGGTTAGTCTAGACCGGAGACAGGGCAACATAAACCTTCACCCTACCAATCGCTGTGCAGATTAGTTCAAGGCACAGTGATTTTGGAATGGGTGGAGTGAGACTAAGGGTATGCACAATCAACCAAAGGTTGCAGTGCTATCGGGGCGGCAAGGCCGCGGACGAGCCCTGAGGGGAAAAAACTGTTATACAGATCGTGACACCCACCTGGCTAGTACGTAATAGTATATGTAAAGTTCGATGTTGAGAAGCTTCTAAATGTGTGGTCGTAGCTATTTACCATTTTCAGGCGAACGGGAGTGGAACAAATTACATATTTTTCTTCTATTAGTAGTATGATAGCAACGATATGTTACCAGAGATGCTTGTGTATACTTCATTATTTATGGTAATCTAACAGCCAGGCAGAATTCTGTTGTATCACATGTCTCATTCTTCAACAACTACGACTCGTTCAACTGTCGAGGTAAGTATGTTCCTGTTTTAAAGCTTCATTGCCGTAGTGTAGCTATTTCTTACTTTTGCCTTAGGAGAGCTTGAGGGTTGATTTTGTTCACATTTTTTTCTTGTAGTTGGTTCGAATAGTGTGGCTTTTGTTATAAATAGACAGTATTCTAATGTCCATAATTTGTATTGGGCTATTTTTGAATAATATGAATTTTGAGGTTTAACGATTTTTTGTTTTTCTGATGAAGGAATTATGCAAAACTGGGAGCCTGCTGTAGGTTATAAAACTGAGTTATCTAGCAAACAAATAATTTCTAATTTCATCTCCCGCCGACACATTTGTAAATGTAATAAACTTGATAATTTTAAATATTTCACTTTTCACATAAATTATTTCCAAAAAGGGCCATTTTGCGCCAAGTTTTATCAAGCAAAAATATCATTGTTTGTGATTTCGTTGAAGCAGACGAAAATGGATCTTCAGATGATGTTGACATTTTTTAAGAAACTTTAAACTAACTAAATTCGATAGGTTGTGATGAAGTATTATTTTCTATCGGTATTTGATACAAAACGCATAATTACTAAGTCGATAATTAAGTAAATAGAAAATAATTAACTACAAACTATAAACATTCGCTAAAATATTTTTCACCATGAAATATTTTAAGGCGATTTATATAAAGGTGTATTTCGTATTTGTTATCTTATCTGGTTGTGATAAGATGATTAAATTCCAAGCATCGCGGAGTTTTTGGCCGGCTGTGAAATTCATATAAAAGGAGAAGCAACACGGGGCAGAGGCAGTATTGGTAATTCAGCTAATAAGCCGAGAACAGCGAGTCGCCAGTCGCCACCAGTCCCCACCGATTCCGTTTCCGTTTGCCGCCCGAGCGCACCTGGTTGGGCGATTTCAGTACACGAGAATATTGTTATAGGTGAGAAATTATCCGTTCTAAGTAATTCATATTTTGTAGCGAATTTTCATATTTTTAAATTGTCATGGTTCTCAGTCCAAATCTTTGCAAGTGAATTATTTCTGCTTTTCCTGACCTGCCGCCGTCCCTATAGACAATTCCCGTATGTTATATTGTCTTGCATTATTTTTGTGAGCATGCTGAGGATTAACAGCTCACGTAAATAATCGAGATATATTCATCTTGGTTTGATCCCGATGGGGATGCTGAGGATTCACAGCCTATCTAGGTCATTCTAAGTGATACGTTCCTTTCCAATTAGCCATGTATACTTCATCTGGCTCCAGGCTTTCCGCCCCATACAGTATAAGTTCTTGTGTTATTTTAGTGAGGACGCTGAGGATTTACAGCTCGCTAAAGTAATCAAGATGTTTGTGTCCCGGTTATGCCCTAGCGGAGATACTGAGGATTCACAGTCCGCATAGGCCTCCAGGGAACTGTCGTCCCGTTTCTCCTTCCGCCCTTATACGCCTCCGGTGTTCCCCACTTTGACGGAGAGGCTACAGATGTTACTTTGAACTGTTCTATCGTTATGTGCCGCCCGTCTGCCGTATACGTGATTTAGTAGAACGCCGCTCGTACCGTATAGCTCGCTGAGTCCGTACGCTTCATCCAACAGCCCTGGTCACTTTAGAGAAAGCCGAGTTCTGATTTTTGTTATTACCTGCATATTTTATTTGCACATTGTTTGTAAATATTGTATATATCTTTTGTAAATATTTTCTAAACTAAAATATAGGGTTGGGTAAATAAAATATCTCAATTATTTTTTATCTAACCCCTTGTACTTAAAAATCTGCTACACCTTTCGATAAACCAAAAGTGGTGGGATCACGCCAAGTCAGCGATTAAAGCCCGCTCACTCGGGGGTCACTACATTTAGACTGCATCATCTAAAGGCTACCGAACCCTTCTCCACAGAGTTACCCAGGTACTTTGATTGTTATATCGTTCAGAGTTTAGTAAAGAGGTCGCAGACATCCTCAACAGGGAGTAAACCCTTTAAAATCTGGCGCCCGAGATGAACCGACAGCAACCGTCAATCCGTGTCACCGAAAAGCGGTCTGCAAGCCAAGGCCTCGTCACAAGGTATTAAGTAAAATTTCGTCATCCATAATATTAACTAGTTCGTTAAATCGGTCAGCTATCACCTAAAGAGCTTTACTAATGAGTCATTGTGCCTCTTATAGCTTTTCTGTAATGGAGTGTGCAAAAGTGTTAAGAGAGTCTAGTTGAGTCATCATTCCACCTTGAGTTCAATATAGTCTTTAAATTTTTGTTTTTCTGTCAACATCGTCTTAATCAAGATTCCGAGTTTTTATTTTAACCGGTGTGCCTGTCCTGTTTATTAATCCGTATTTTGATATGGGATTGATCAGTTTCTTAAGTTATAAACTAATTTCGGTGACTTGGTTATTGAGCATCTGTACATATTATTTGTTAATAGCAGTGCTGTAATTTTCATTGATTTTCGTAGTATCATTAGCCAATATTTGATATATATTTTTCTGAATGTGTGTATTAAAGTAGGAGTAGAACAGATGATAGTAATTATTTATTTTGGCTATTCGTTTGTAATTTTTAAAATATCCGTTAGTTGTTATAGGTTTAAACCAAAGTTGATGAAGCTGGTTGTGGGACATTTATAAGGGGAAAAATTTCCTATAAAGCCATATTTTACCGTCTCTTGACATTTTTTGGATACGCTGTTTTATCCTAAAGTCAGCTGAAAGTAAATTGTTTAATTTATAAATGATTGTTATACATTTCGTATAAGAGGTTAAGTTTCTATATGTGAGATATTTTATTTGTCTGTTTTTGCTTTTATATTTGAATTGTTTCATTATGGTTCCGTTTATTTGGTGAAATTTGTCCTCTTCAGTAGTTAATGGGCCACTTTGGCCAGACAGTTCTAGTGACTTTTCTGGTGACTTTTGTTGCAGTTGGTAACATTGGTTGTCATTTGGTTAATTATGAGCTCTACATTACCGACATGACAGCTGACAGTTGCCGCCATCTAGTGACTTTTCTAGTGACTTTTGTTGTAGTTGGCAACATTGGTTGTCAGTTGTCCTTAACAGATCAGTTAAATCTGGTCTGTTCAGGACAAGATAGATCTGTTCAGTCCTGAACAGACCAGATTCATCTGATCTGTTCAGGACAAGTGACAACCAATGTTGCCAACTACAACAAAAGTCACTAGAAAAGTCACTAGATGGCCGTAACTGTCAGCTGTCATGTCGGTAATGTAGAGCTCATACTTAACCACATGACAACCAATGTTACCAACTGCAACAAAAGTCACTAGAAAAGTCACTAGAACTGTCTGGCCAAAGTGGCCAATTAACTACTCTCTTCCTTAAATTTTTAAAAAATTTGATAAAAAATGGTGAAATGTCTTTTAATCAATTATAGTTTTATTTTTTATATAAGATTTAATGTGGGGCAAATGGTCTACACCATGTCAACGAGAGAATCAATTCATTATAAATCATTATACAAGTTATCACTATATCGATTGTTTTTTCTGGAAAATGTTGCAGCTTGAATGCTATTAATTTTGCAAAGATGGCAGAATTAAAGGTTTTAACAGGATATTTTAAATTAGGCAGTGAGATGCTATAATGTGTAATTCTACCTTAAATATATTATAATATTCTTTAAGGGTGACATTGTTGAATCCTTTTCTACGTCGGATACGAAAGTAAGGTCATAATAGTGATGAAAAAGTAAGTGCGTTCGCTTACTGATAGGAGTCAGACCAATAGTATCTTTGATATAATACGATTGTACGTATTTTCTGAATAAATTAACCACTGTAGCAGGAACTGGTTGTTTTCCGACCTAAACACATTAGCATGACCTCGCCATCTCTTTTAGCTATTAGCGGTACGTAAAAGGCTAACTTTTAGAACTATTTGTCATATCTTGCTTGTAAGCAGATGTCACAATTATTGATAAAAATATTAATGGATTTTTTTATAGTAGACCTATTATAGTTATTTAGTTTTAGATGTTCGTATGTTTTAGTGAATTCTTTTAAAAAATACTAATAAGGAGATCCCGACTATTGAATTTAAAAAAAATCAAATGAGCGCAAACCAGGAGAGAAAATCGAATAAGGTTTTCCGGGAAAATTTTGGGTTTTCTTTAAAAAATATATATAATATTACCAAAAATTAAAAAGCTCTGGTAACCAAATTTGGCACGCTGGTTTCCATCATAAAGAGTATTCTTTGTACCAAAATTCAGATCTAGGTTAAAAGAGAAATAAATTATAAGCCTACGATTAAAAAAAGTTGAAACGTCAAAATTGATAACTCTGGTAGTCGTACATTAGTACGTATTAGCGCTTTGTGAGTTAAAATTACGGCTCAAATAGACTAATAAGCTTCTAGATCTGTGTCTTAGGCGTCCTTTTCCTTCATTTCGTTAAAATATGAGAACAAAATCAATTTTAGACAAAAATTGTATGATGTAAATAATCAAGACGTTATGAAAGTAATATACTAAAGTATATACCTGTTAGTAGATACATCTGTCATGTTGAGAATGGCCGAAAGGTAAAGACACTAGTGTTGATTTAATAATGGACTTATATAACACGCGTTCTAATATCAGTTAGTGACTTTTTTTAATTTTTTTAGTCTTATTTCATTTTACCGTTATCTGATCAGATTGTGTAATTCCGATGAATTTCTTAGCAAGTTTTTCTATGACAAATTCATTTAGAACGAGATGAAAACTTTTAAGACTTAATTAATTTGAATAGCACATCTGGTTGTTTGTTATTGCCCTAACTTAGTGAAACCGTTCCATACTTAATACAGCGGTAGACTTTCCCCGTGGCTTCACAAGTGCCTGTTCTTTTCTGCAACCGATTTCAATTTTAAGTGGCCGCAGCACGTGCTCAATATCTTATTTTGCGATTAACCTAACGTTCGTTGGCCAGGAACCAGTTTTTTCGGGAATATTTTGAGTTTATTTAGGGAAATTTTTGTATATTTTCAAACAATTTTGATGAAATATGGTACATTGTTTCTACTATATAGGTTATACTAGCAAACAAATTTCATGCCTGCTTTCTTTAAAAAAAAGACAGACTTATTTCTTATTAAAAACATTTTTATGAAAATTCGCCACCATAACGCACTTGCTGCGTCTAGACTTTGATTAATGTCGATTATTTTGGTGGAAACGTTGAGTAATCTGTTGTTTGTGCGCAATACTTAACGTTACGTTTTCCATTTGTTTGTCGTATTGGATTATTTTACTGAGCTGCTAAAAATACTTAATAAGGCTACTGTTATGGATAAACTTTAAATTTCTTGGTTTTTAAATTATAGAGGCGGGAACTTTCATCTAAACCTTTAAATGAACTGTTGCCTTTATCTTTAAAGTCTCCAGCATTATAAACTAAATATAAAATTCACTATTACAAAAGCAAGTCTTATTCCAAATATTCCATAATTGATAGATACTGTTTCCATAATATTTGTTTGGCTTGATACATAAAATGAAACCAATAATTAGCAATTAAGTATTATTTAAAATTAAAAATAATATTTGATAATACATGAGATGAACCATAAATTCCCAATAAAATTTAAAAAATACACACGTAGTTAATGCCATGTTTGGCTGTTAATTTCTTTGAGACCTTTTTGGAAGTGGAAGTGGAGCAATGTCCTTGGGTGTTACCAAAAGTGTGTTTTAGAAATATATAATTAAATTTAATAAACAGCTATATCGTTACCAAAACCTACTTAAAATTGTGAATATAAATCAAAAATCCAAATTTAGTCAAAAATTTTTTCGTTTTCTGATTCGATTTGATTCAAAGTTTCTTAACATAGGTACAGAAACTAAATTTTTATGAGTTATTATTACTAAACAACATTGACTGTATGTTGAAACTTGACCTAAAACAAACATTAATTAGACAGTTATAATAAGAAATACATAACATATCGAAATGGTCCTGAGATATGATTTGTAGGCGCTCTTAATCGTATTTAGACGATTTAAAAATCCTACTGTTGTCACTTCGTCATTAGTATAATTATCTCACCTCTGTAAAGAGAAGCACATAAAAACTACGTACTGTTCTATTTTAAATAACTTTTATATCAATAGCAGGAATTAAGACTAATTAAAAAATATCACTACACATTATTGAGTCCGCATCTTGAAAGCAGGTTCCATCTGTTATTTATATTCACTCAACGGTCTTCTTATGTAGTATAAAATTAAAATTTATGTGCGCCTGAGATGTGGATTGAGTGTGCTTATTTAGGTAATTAACACCAAATGAGTGTTGAAATAGTCATTAGTACACTTTTCCTGCAAATGTGGATGAAAACACCTATCACCTGGTTATTGTAAAAACTACTTACTGTTCCAATTGGAATAATCTTACTACTAACAGCAGAAATAAAAGCTAAATCCAATTGTTTCGCTTTATTAGCTGAGCCACAATTATCCATATATTGCTGGGCTCTCTGTCATGCTTACTACTTCGTTATTTACCGATCCTATGTCACCCTTTTTGCTGAAGGTGTAGTCAACTCGTTACTTATAAATAAAAATGTTGTGATGGCCCATTCATAATGCTCCAAATTTTAGACTACAAATGCTGATTTTCACAAATGCCATATTTGGTTTCTCCCAATAACTGCAGAGATCTGTAAAAAAATCATTCAGCTTAAAAAATAATAAAGAATAAACAGTAGGTTTGATTTTGACAAAATATAAAAGACTAGGAGTAGATTGTTGTGTTTAGCATAAGAGGGATTATTTCTTTAAAACTCACCGCTGATAAAATCTTGGATTCAAGCAGCCTTTCTAAGGAAATGAGTCTTTAATAGAGGATGTGGCAATGTCACATTGTTCAATCGGTTACTCGCTTTTTCTATTCACTTATGTGTCTTCAAGCTTTCTAGGTGTCTTCTTTTCATCAGCTGCCTGTAGATGACCAGCTGCCTGTAGATGACCAGCTGCCTGTAGATGACCAGCTGCCTGTAGATGACCAGCTGCTCAACTGATTTTTGACTTTTTGTTCTTTTGTTTGGTATAACTTTTTTTAATTTTAAGCAATCGTACGTTTTCGTGATTGCAGGATGCCACATTAGTTGTTTTGTTTTTAATATCTCACTGACTGCATTTATTTCTCTTATTTGCTTTTCCTAAAGGGGATCATTTCAAAGGTTCTCGGCAATGGTCTTCAATAGTAATTAGTTTTAAGGAGAAGCAGTGTGTCAGTGTTTATCCTTCTATCTTTTATGGTTTTGTTCAATGTGTGTGCAAATGCGTCTTACGATAATGTTACGTGTGATTTTTTAATGTAAACTTTCGTCTATGTTAGGGTATACAGTAAATTTGTTTTTAAACAACACTGACCTACTACATTTGCAAATTGATCCCTTTAATATTTGACATAGAATTTGCAGGTCCCAATAATTTTTTTGTACTGCCGTAATTTACTTAAACAGCGGTATAATATGTTTTAATTCTCTAATTGCCACTTTATATTCTTGGACTCGCTGCTCTTTAAGTAAAGACGCTCAATAAAGTCTTGAAGACGTTTGAATTACTTTATTAACTTCACATTACACTCTCCGAGCCAGGTTTTCAATTTTTAAATGCATTACACAGCATTTGGTCCTTTTTAAGTTTCTCTTTTTATTTCAATTACTAAATCACACATATAAAATGTTTTATCTATCTGTAGTTCAGTCAAAATTATCCGCTTCCTGGGCTTTGAAGGGTTAATCCCCCAGAATTAATATTACAGCCCTCAAGAACCATTATCTGTAAGCTTCGTTTACTCTAGTGGGCGATTGGTTTCTTCAAATATCGTATTGACCGTTTCTGCTGGTATACACGCCATTTAATTTTTCCATTTTTTATGGCATATCTCCTAACTTTCAAAATTCTTAGTGTTAAGCTTTTAATTTTTTATTCTTACCGGGCTGTTGTTAATTGTGTAATATATTTCTGCCTCATGTTGCATGTTTATCAGGACTATTGTCACCAGGTAGAGCCAGTTTAGCCACTAGACGAATTCTATATAGAAACTTGATCAATTTTGTAACACACCTCTCGATGTTATAGTGTTTGGATTCTGGTCTCATGTTTACCGCTGTGTGTTGCTGCTGATTTTTAACGAAGCAAAAGTGAGGTCAATATAACTACGTGGTGATGATATCTATATTTTGAGCTTATTTTTAATATATCTGTCCTTGATTTCAAAGTGTGCCTAGACTCACTGTTGTTCATAACTGCAGGGGTTATTATTTCACTGTAAATGATAGTTTGTCTGTTCGTTCAGCTAACTAACATCCTGGTTTTTTAACATCGGCCTGTTAACAAGACATCTTCACCTAGTAACCCTAAGGCAGGGTCTCTCACAGGCTACTATCACCCGAGCCAGGTGAACCCTGGTTTTTAAGGTTATTACTCCTTCCCATTTTTTATCTATCACCTAAGCTTGGAATTGTCGATATCGATGTTCACAATTATTTATTTATCACCCTACTAACTTTTCCCTAGGTTTTTGTCTGACCGGCTTCCATTTTGCAAGTATATTTCTTCGTGCGCATCATATATCAAATGTTGAATTTTTCTTTTAGATGGTACATGCCGGCTTTAATCAGTTTTTATTAAAGCTCAAGTTTTTAGTGGATTAGCACTAGACAGGTTTTGTTTGTCAGGTGATGATCACGTTTTATAAAGTTAATTGTTTGCCGTTTACCTATATTGCTTTAGATTTCTACTCTACAAGTTTTCAATTTTTTATTTTTTTCTGAAAGTCAATTTTGATTCACTATGTGTTTCTTACGCTCTTGATCCTATCAAACATACGCCGCACTTTAACTACATCCTACAGATTTAATCTCATGTCACCAGCAAACTTACTAATTTCTTCAGACATTTTATTGATTGTGTTTTTCTGGTCTCCATAGCATTTTATTTTTTTATTTTTATTGCATAGCTTCTGGCTTTCAAAACTCTTAGCACAAAGTTTTTAATTTTTCATTCTTACAGAGCTGTAATTAATGATGTGCTTTTTTCTACTTGATGTTGTATGTTTCATCGGAACCATTATCACCAGGGAAAGGAAGTTTAGCTACTAGTCGAAGTTTATATAAAAATTTGCTCAGTTTTGTAAAGCCTCCACATGATATAGTAGATTTGTTTGTATTCTGGTCTCAGGGCATCCAACAGGTTTCTGCTAATTTTTATCCATGCCAAAGTGGTGCCAAAATAAAGTAGTGATATCTACATTTTTACCTTCTTTTTAACACACATATCCATGATTTTACGCTGTGCCTAGACTAGCTGTTGTTTATAACTATAGAGATTAATATTTCCTTGAGACGGATAATTTGTCTGTTTCTTCAGCTAGTTAAAAGCTCTTGTCTTTTAACACCTGGCTGTTGACAAGTGTTTAAGCACAAGGGTTTGTTCCTGAGAAGGGCTGTAGGAAAAAATAAAGACATTTCAATTTAATTAATAAGGAAGTTAGGAAATTATTAAAAAGTGTATTAATTATAATCTTATAAGTAGGTTAAACCGGTCTTATAATTATTTGACACAGATTTAGCAATATCACGTTTCAAGTGTTTATATAAACAACACATTGTTTCATTGTGAATTGCAAACAACAGAAATAACATTAATTAGCCTTTATTCTGCAGCATAGAAAAATGGTGATTAAGGCTATTTACTTAGTTTAGAAATCTAATTTACGTAAGTTTATACATAGGTGTCTTTGTACCTACTAAGAGACTTTATATTGTCATGAAAGTGATTACATCGTTAGTATGTCCTTCCTTTATCCTTATATCCCAGAACATGGCCCTTCAAACCGGATTTATATTTTCATTAAAGTTGTTACATCGTTACTATGTCCGTCTAGCCATTTCAGTGTTCCCCCCATTTCCCTCATTTATCCTTCTATCCTTCAGCATGGTCCTTCAAGAATTTTGAACCAGTGCCGTTGGTCATAGAGTAAGCACAAAAATTCCTTAGTTCTATATCAATTATCCTTCCATAATCCCTTTAAAGTAACCAAGTATCCAAATACATTGCAAATACATACAGGGCCAAGGCAAGTGAAATCTGACACAAGCGTCCTAAAATCAAATCAATACGGACACAAGCGCCCTGAAATCAAGTAAACAAGGATACCAGGGTTGCCAAAGCAAGCCAATATCAAGTAAAAACGGGAAAAAGCGCTCAAAAAGCCTATACAAGGCAAAATTCAAGCAAACAGGGACACAAGCGTCCAAAAACACAATTTTCTCAGGTACAATTGAGCAAATATAGGGCACAAGTGCCCAAAAATACAAATACAAAGCCAATACAGGGTCCATTGAGGCATATAGCATACCTCAAAGGTCAATATAAACGCCATTGGGACATATCCAGGCACAGAAGAGTCCACAAATTGGTGGTTAAACGCAGTTGACAATTATACAGGATGGAGGAGTCCACATTTCCAAAAAACAAGGTGTAATACAGGATTTATTACCAAATCAAATAATCTCAAGGGTCAACACAAGCGCCATTGAGAATTATCCAGGGCAGAAGCGCCCACAAATCCAAACACAGAGCCAATACAGGGTCAAGTCAAGTAAACAAGTACATAAGGGTACACAAATTAAGTAAAATAAGGGCACAAGCGACCAGAAATCAAGTATAAAGGCCTACGCAGGATCAACTTAAGTAATAAGGGACAAAAGTCTCCAAAAGAAAAGCTTATTTCAGGCACAATTGGACAGAAGCGCAAACAAATAAAAATACATAGCGAATACAGGGTCAAGTCAAGTAAACAAGGACACAAGGATCCACAAAGCAAGTAAAATAACGTACGGCAGTCTGGTCGTTTGTTATACACCTTGTTATACACCCTTCCTATGACGGGTAACAAGCAACCAGCCTTAGTTGTTCGCTTGCTGGTTCGGGTAACCACCCGATTTGTGCCCGTTTCCAAATACTCGAAAAATTATCTGTATCAAGTAGGCATTAAACGCATCTAAAAGTTCTTTCTCTGCCGTCTCCACTAAATACTGCAGCCTCGCTGACAGAAACCCGTCTATCTCCTGGGCTTTACGATAAGGTCTTAATCTGACCGTTTCCTCCAGTTCCTGTTTTGAGAAGTCCAGGTCCGTGTTGCCGCTCCAGTTTACGGTTTTTGCATGCGTCACTCTATTTTCCTTGTAATCATTCCAGGCGTCGTCTCCTGAGAAGTACTTATCAATCAGTTTTGCTCCTGTCCTGCGTCCAATTCTCCGCCATGTTTTACACCGTCATCCATGCCGTCGGTGATATTTTCTCTCTTGCCAAAGCTATTTTGTGAGACAGCCCACATGGAGAGTCGTCGCTTCCTTCAGAAAAAATCTGCCTCAGTGATCGAAACTTTGCTTGTTTGATTGCTTTTTGTATCCAAGCCCGAACATGATTCTGGTTATGCTCTCGCTTTTCCTGTTTCAAGTGTTGAAAATGACGCTGATTTATGCGACCATCTAGAATATCAAAAGATTGCGTACAAGGTTCAACAAGAAGATCATTAAGTACAGAGACCTCGAGATGCAAGTGATAAGGCAGTGAAGGGCAGATTGTGTGCGAGTGATCCCGCTTGTTAACTGGTGTGGTTTCTAATAATATACGAAAAAACATTAAGAGACCGGGCCTTGAAGAGCAGTTTTATAAGATTATGCATAAATTGGCAATACTTGCAACTTCGCACATCGTGCGGAGATTTCTGTGCAATTAAACTTTAAAACGATTGAAGTTTAATTAACAAATTGCAGAAAAATATAGGTAATGTAGCTGTGGCGAAATTAATTAATATTTTGTGCAGACATAGTAAACATAAAATTAAACTCATTTAGTCCTTAAATAACAAACTCAGTTTAAAGCTAAAATACATCATTCCAAAACTTATGTATAAAATGTCTCAGTATCAACTCATCGAATTTCAGTTCTGCCAAAAATTTGGGGATTGATGCAACTGATTATTTTGTAAGCAGGTTGTTAATACTATGGAAAAATTGATTGTAAACCACAGCCGATAAAACTGCACTAATGAAACTACATAACTAAGGCACAATATGACTTATGATAAAATAATCTGCGGTTTACTCTACTCCACTCTAATATGTCTTTTCCAGATATAAGAGGTGATATACGGATGAGTCATAACTATTGGGACATAAAGTAAGTGCAGGTTATTTGGACTAAAATATGAGGATTGGACCAAACATGTTTTAATAACATGTTGCCGTGGAAAAAGGGACAGGGCGTTAAAGGTGGCAATTTTTTTTTCGTTTCTTGCTAATAATTTCACAACGTATTCATTAATCCTTATCAAAATTGGCACAGAAGTATAACTTTAAGCAAGAAATACAATTTTAGTTCTTTCCATTTTGTTACAGAAGGTATACGTCCTTGCTCTATCAAAGAGCCCCCTCCACACCGAAAAACACATCTAATGTGCTCTCTCCTTAGTGTAGGTACCTTTCCACCTTTCGCATCAAAGCGTGGAGCGCCGCTTCCGTCGATTTCCCCCGTTGATACGTGTGCTGGTTTTTATAGAAGGGGTGATCCCTGAGGATCTTCCCCAGCACGAACCAACCTATTATCCTTTCTAGTGCCTTTAGCAGAAATGATGTAAGGCTAATTAGCCTGTACGTCTTGGCCAACGTGTAGTCCTCCTTTCCCGGTTTAGAAATGAAGACAGCCCTGACACAGCGCCAGGCTTTTGAGACATATCCCCACGCCAGGCTGGCCCGGAAAACCTCCCTTATGTTGAGACGCAGTATTCTCAGGCTCATCTGGAGCAGGACCGGAAAGATCCCGTCACCGCCTACGGGCTTGAATGGAGCAAACTCATTCACCGCCCAGGTTACAGAACCGTCAATAACTACCCCCTCCGCCAGCTGCCACTCCGCATTCGGGACTAACCACCGGCCCGGGTTAGCAGCCCCCATGACGGCTCCACCGCCCGCAAGGTGAACCTTAGCTTGGTGGCAGAAGGTCTCCTCGGTGGCAGCTCTAAGTCCAGTGGCGGCGTATTTTCAACAAGAAGTTTTAACTTTAATGGGAGGTCTGATGTGAATACAATCCGAGAGAATATCTGGCGTGAGGCTAGTTATACCTTACAAATGTCGCCGCCTTTAACCCTTGACTTTACTGTTAAAATTCAAGCTGTATGTATCCATATAAGAGAAACAACAAGTTTTGAGTATATTTTTCGAAAGCGGTATTTATAAAAGTTGAAGCCCCACATTGTAAATCATTTTGAATATGTTTAAACCTCCCATATTTGCAGCTTAAAAACAAATTACTTGGCTTATGCATTTGTTGGGTGATATTTAAGCAAACCCTGTCAGGTATCGGGTCTATACGAACCCGGCGAAGAGCTGAAAACTTTAGAGGTGATTTAGACCTGGAGATTAGGGCCTCCTCTGTGAGCTTCGAAACAGGTTAAGGACCGCGCTTGGATGCTGCTCGAGAAAAGGACTTCGTGGTAGCGTCTCGAGTCAAACACTAACGGACGTCGTGGGAGAGGTTTTTCAAAAACCAACTTTTACCCAAATAAAAAAAGATTGACTTTCGTCGGGAGCTGTATATGATGGGTGAAATTTAGGCAAGTAGACGTGAGCCGCAATATACATGAGGTCGCGGTGGGGGGACTTGAATAGCCCACTCAAATTAAATATACGAGGGCGGGTCAATAAGTCCGTGACTTTTTGAATGAAACACAGGTTTTTTTGACAAAAAATGATTTTATCTCCCAACATCGTCTCCTTTGAGCTCTATACACTTCGTCCAATATTTCTCTTTTTTAGTGAATTTTCGTAGAAAAAATTCACTAATGGGGAGATCCCGACTTTTGAATTTTGAAAAAATTTTTGCCAATGAGCGCGAACTACGACCCCAATAACCCATATCCGAGGTCAGTTTCAATTTATATATATATATATATATATATATATATATATATATATATATATATATATATATATATATATATATATATATATATATATATATATATATATATATATATATAATATTATATGTGTGTGTCTGTGTGTGTATCACACCGATAACTCGAAAAATAATGTGCCGATTTTGATAAAATTTTGCACATGCCTTCCTTTTGTAAATGGCTTGGATAAGTTCGTTAGTCAAGAAAATCCGACGAGGTTTTCCGGGAAAATTTTGAGTTTTCATTAGAAAAAAATTTATATCTTAAGAATTAACAAAGTAAGGGTAACTAAATTTGGTACGCGGGTTCATATCATCATAGGTAAGCTACCTACCAAAGTTTAGCTTCTTAGGTTAAAGGACAAAAAAGTTACAGGCATTTAAAGAAAAATAAATTTGGGTTTTCCTGAAAATGTCAAAGTCGCGATTTTAAACGTCAAAATTGGTAATTTTTAGGCAATGAATAGCTCAATTTGCTATTAAACTATAAGGTTGACTAGGAAACCAG
Source organism: Tillus elongatus (assembly GCA_964006375.1). NCBI lineage: Eukaryota > Metazoa > Arthropoda > Insecta > Coleoptera > Cleridae > Tillus > Tillus elongatus. The sequence goes on along the minus strand of OZ023269.1, from coordinate 16,307,926 downwards.
TTTTTTCGGGAACAATTTAAGTTTACTTTCGGAAATTTTTGTACATTTTCAAACAATAAAGTTATTTTGATAAAACATGGCATATTGTTTCTACTATATAGATTGATGCCTGCTTTCTTAAAAAACATGTTAGCTATTAAAACATTTTTATGAACATTCACTACCATAACGCACTTGCTGCGTCCAGAAGTTTTTTTATCCCTTCCAAAAAATAAGGTTTGTCGAGCTCCTCAAAATAAGTATTTGTTTGTGAGATCATCATTAGAGTCAAATCTTTTTCCGCCGAGACATTTGTTTAAGTTTGGAAACTAGAAATAGTCACTCGGGGTTAAATCCAGAGAATGGGGTGGATGAAAGAGCAACTCGTAGCCCAATTTATGCATCTTTGCATTGTCTTGGCGAAAAAGAACTTTTTTCTTGGCAAAATGCGGTCGTTTTTTCCTCAAATCGTCATTGAATCGGTCCAATAAGTTGGTATAACATTCGCCATTGATTGTTCTTCCCTTTTGAAGGTAATTAATGTGGATTACATTACGTGCATCCCAAAAAACAGTCGCCATGACTTTATTGGCTGACAAACCCACCTTGGCCTTCTTCGGCGCCGATTCGCACGGAGACACCCACTGTTTTGACTGCTGCTTGGTCTCTGGTATGTTGTGGTGAATCCATGTTTCGTCCATGGTTACGAAACGGCGCAAAAACTCCTCCCTATTGCAGTTGAACAACGTCAAACACCCCTTCTAAATTGTCACATGATTGCGTTTGTGGTCGATTGTGAGCAAACGCGGCACCCATCTTGCGAAATCAAAACCACTGAGTCATTTAAAATTCCTATGGCTTCCACAATCTCCCGCACTTTCCATCTCCGATCGGCCAACACCATATCGTGAATTTTTCCAATTTTTTCGGGTGTAGCGACCTCAACTGGGCGTCCAGAATGTTCGGCGTCATTTGTGCTTGTACGGCCGCAACGAAATTTAGTAAACCACCTTTTTACCATGGAAATTGATGGTGCAGAGTCGCCATAGTATTTATCAAGCGTAGCCTTGGTTTGAGTGATTTTTTTTTCGCAAAAAGTAATGTTTGTGAGCACACGAAATTCACTTTTTTCCTTTTTCGTTATAACTCAAGGGGTTGTCTGCTTTCAATGGCTATCTAATACAAACTAAATGACGCAGCTTGTTTAAAATTTGACAGGAGCCAACTGACAGATGCTTGTTGACGGGAGTAGTGTTGCCCTTCCTGTGAAGAGGCGGCAAATTTAAAAAGTCACGACTTATTGACTCGCCCTCGTAATATAATATAATCTAGTTGTACCTTAAAAATGTTCCAACTCTAAATACTTGAATTTTTAGTAAAAACACAGCATAATAGGAACGATTATGCTGTGATAAAAAGTTCAAGCTAGAGAGAGCCGGTTATATTCTAAGCAGGTTTAGTACCATAATCAAATTGAATGTTAATTACGGCTAATATCCTGCTAAACTAAAACTATTACACACTACTTATAAATACATTAAGGGTGCTGAAATATAACCAAATGGGTGCATATCAAGAAAATATACATTATATATACGGTGTGTCCCAAACTGGATGGGAATGTATTGCTATCTCCGTTATTATTAGAGATAAGAAGACTGTGAAATTAGCAATGTTTTGTAGAATTTCATGCTCGTTCCAACTGTGAATTGTATTTTGCCCTGCTTCTTTTCGTTTTCAAATTATTTTGAAAAAACCAAAATGTTTAAGACTTGCACATTATCAGGACACTTTTTACTGAGTAATCTTTATTCTGAACTTTGGATTGTCATTTGTTTTTGAGCTACAGGTATCAAAGTTTGTTGTTATTATGGCAGTCATATTGGATTTTTTGCTCATGTGATAGCCTGTGAAAAGAGCTTTCCAATGATGAGAAATCTTGTAATTGCACTGACAATTTTAAGAAAAACCGTTTTGAGGATAGTAGGCTATGAAATCCAATACCAGAAAACAAATGACAAAAAAAAACAGTGTTCAAAGCGCAGTAGGCCATGGAGTCTAACAATAGACTTCTACTTTTAACATAATTTTCCGTAATGATTAACGATAAAAAAAATATTGGGATTTAATTTTCAATACTTAATTAGGTAATAATGTTAGGTAATATTATGTGAAACAGTTTAATAACGAAACCCGGCAATAACAAATAGAAACTTAAACTCAACAAAACAACATAATTGGAGTCGGAACTTAACAAATAATAAAATAGAAACTTAAAAATACACTAAATAGAAAATTGTTCAATATGGCCACCGTTTTGTTCAATATACAGCTTTTTGAAACATGCCTGCAAACTTTGGTGCCGGTGTTTTGGTTAATATGATTTATAGCTTCCCTGATTCTGTTTCGTAATTCATTGATATTTTGTGGTGGATCAAATTTATACACATCATTCTTCAGAGTATTGTGAGCTGGACAACCGTCTTGTTGGTACCAAATCTCGTCTAAATTATCATGAACTCTTCTAGTTGTTGGTAAGATATCATTTTTTAATAGATTAAGATACCTTTCCCAAGTTAAATTATTTTCAAAAAAGGACGGACCAACAATGAAGTTACCTGACATTTTTTTAAATTAACTGTCTAATATACAAATAAAAATAACAGTTTTTTACCTAATAAGCCGCACCAAACATTAATACCAAACCTGTCTTCAAATCGTCTTTCTTCCTTTAGATGGTGATTTTAATTGCCCAATAATGCCTATTATGGCAATTATACACACCACTATTTGTAAATCTGGATTAATCAGTCCATATTATTTTTAAATGAAAATTTTCATCTTGCTGACATTGTCCTTGATACCATCTGCAGAATTGAAGTTGCTCAGGGTAATCGTTAACATTTAAGCCTTCTACGATTGTAGGTTTGTATGGATGGTAATGACTTTATTTCAATACACGGTGTACCGTACTTTTTGGAACGTCAATTTGTTCACCATAAAACCGAACAGATTGTGGAGGTTTTCGTTTGAAACCTGTAAGCGGCATTACTTATTTTTTCATTTCTAGGCATTGGTAGTTTCTTTGCGTGGAAGCTACCGTCGTTCAATAGATTGGTCACTATCCTGCCAAATATTTTGGTGTTTGGTTTTCGTCTTTCTAAGTAATTGTTTTGATATGAATTTGCAGCTGCCTCAGTATTTCGGTTAGAACGAATATAATATTCCAACGTGTCAAAATATTCTTCAATACTAAACATATTGTTGAATAATATTTAAAATAAACAGGAGACAAACTATTTAATACAAACTTTTAATCAACCTGTTACATACACCTCAAATTGTTCAGATAATTAAGGATGACAGTATTCTTAATTGTCGTGATAGTGTTATATCCATAGCAACCTTTCTTCTGTTGTTTTTCAGTTGACTTATGTTTAAAAATCAAACCATTTTCAAAGCCGTCTTCGTAAATCATTAATCTGCTTTTTATTGAGTTCTGTTAGTCAATTTAGTTATTTACGAGGTTTACCTATTTAATTAAATTATAACAATTTTTTAGGATAATGTAATGTAAAATATAATTTGTAATAATCGGCCGATTCATTGGTGTGCTCAAAGTTCCGATTTTATTTTTTTCTCGAGAATCATTTCGGAAAATTATATTAAAAGTAGAAGTGTATTGTTAGCATCCATGACTTACTGCTTTTTGAATACTTTTTTTTGTCATTTGTTTTCTGGTATTGGATTTCATAGCCTACTATTCTCAAAACTGTTTTTCTCAAAATTGTCAGTGCAATTACAAGATTTCTCAAGCATGTTGTACATTGTTGGAAAGCTTTTTTCACAGGCTATCACATGAGCAAAAAAATGCAATATGGCTGCCATAATAAAAACAAACGTTGATACATGTAGCTCAAAAATAAATGACAATCCAAAGTTGAGAGTAGCACAAAAATATTACTCTGTAAAAAGTGTCCTGATAATGTGCAAGTCTTAGACATGTCATATCAACGCCTACGTAGTTATTGAAAAAGAAAAATCGACAAATTTTGGTTTTTTCAAAATAACCCGAAAACGCAAAATGGCAGGACAAAATACAAGTCATATATGGAACGAGCATGAAATTCTACAAAACATTGCTAATTTAACCGTCTCCCTATCTCTCATAATAACGGAGATAGCAATACATTCCCATCCAGTTTCGGCCACACTATATATAATGAATTAACGATATCAGTTAAAGCTGTAAAATGTAAATTTCAAAAACAGACTTACCGAATTCGATAACAAAAGGTGCACGAATCCAAATCATCTTACTGGGACATGAAAATTTTCCAATTATTACTGATTTTCCACCCAAAAATTGTACCTTTTTGCCATATGGACTCCACACACTTTTGCTACAAATTTTACTCATTAATTTAAGCCTTATTCTTGAATAACACCTGATCTTACCTATCGCTGGCAAAATATCCACCTTTTCTGATAATACTCAGATCTACTTTTGATATGCAGTATTGACAATCCTTGTTGAATAATTTAGTTTTACCAACCAATTTATAGCAATCAATTTTTAGCAATCTTGGTACATTTGCCCTTTCCATTAACCATGTTCATAAATCTTAGGAGAGTGAAGTGCTCATTGCTCCTCTTATTCTTCCTAGTCAACGAAAGGGTATTTTTGGCCATGTCTCATAATTTTATAATGAATCCCAAGTATAATTATTATAAACAGAAGGTGCACGAATTCAAAACATCTTACTGGGACATGAAAGTTTTCCAATTATTGGTCTTTTCCACCCAAAACTGTATATTTTTGCCATATGGACTCCACACACTTTTGCTACAAATTTTACTCATTAATTTAGGCCTTATTCTTGAATAATACCTCATCTGACCTATCGCTGGCAAAATATCCACCTTTTCTGATTTACTTTTGATATGCAGTATTGACAATGCTTGTTGAATGATTTACTTTTACCAACCCATTTATACCAATCAATTTTTAGCAATCTTGGTTCTTTTGCCATTTTCATTAACCATGTTCATAATCTTAGGAAGGTGAATTGCTCATTGCTCCTCTTATTCTTCCTAGTCAACGAAAGGGTATTTTTGGCCAAGTCTCATAATTTTATAATGAAGCCCAAGTATAATTATTATTATGCTGTGTTTATGTTTAATAGTTCAAAGTTTATTAATTTGAAAATGTATTAAAACTCACTTTACAAACAATTAAAAAAACATATAGCCTTCTAATATTCACTTAAAAATAAACTTCTAGAAATGGATCCACTTACCTAAAAGCAAATTAAAATTAGTTAAAGCTGTAACATGTAACTTTAAAAAATAGACTTACCTAATTCGACAACAGCAGGTGCACGAATCCAAATTATCTTACTGAAAAACTAGGGTATTCTAATTATCTGTAGTTTTTCATCCAAATTTTATTGTTTTCCATCTATACTCCATGCTTGTTCGTTACAAATTTTACTCATTAGTTTAATCTTATTTTTAAATATCAGTTCATTTTACCAGTTGTCCACAAAAGATCCACTTTTTATAAAAATAATCAGATCTATTTTTGACACCCAGTATTGACAATCTTTTAGGATAATTTACTTTTACCAACCCATTTATTATTATTATTCTCTAATAATACGCAGATATGCTTTTGAAATCCAGTATTGACAATCCTTTTTAAATAATTTAGCTTTACTAACCCATTTATAGCAATACATTTTTAGCAATCCTGGAACTTTTGCCATTTCCGTTAACCATGTGCACAAATATTAAGAGAGTTGAGTGCTCATTGCTCCTCTTGTTTTTCCCAGCCAGCGAAAGGTTTTTTTTTGCCATTTCACATAATTTTATGATGGACCCCGAGTATAATTAATATTATGCTAATATTTACTAGGGCAACGTTTGTTAATTTGAAAATATATTAAAACTGACTTTCGAAACAATTTGGAACGCATATAGGCTTCTAGTATTCACTTAAAAAAGAAACCTCTAGAAATGCATCCCCTTACCTAAAAGCAAATTAACGACATCAGTTAAAGCTGTAAAATGTAACTTTCAAAAACAGACTTACCGAATTCGACAACAGAAGGTGCACGAATCCAAATCATCTTACTGGGACATGTGGTTTTCCAATTATTGGTGCTTTTCCATCCAAAACTGTATCTTTTTGCCATATGGACTCCACACACTTTTGCTACAAATTTTACTCATTAATTTAGGCCTTATTCTTGAATAACACCTCATCTGACCTATTGCTGGCAAAATATCCACCTTTTCTGGTAATACTCAGATCTACTTTTGATATGCAGTATTGAAAATCCTTGTTGAATAATTTACTTTTACCAACCCATTTATAGAAATCAATTTTTAGCAATGTTGGTACTTTCGCCATTTCCATTAACCATGTTCATAAATCTTAGGAAGGTGAATTGCTCATTTCTCCTCTTATTCTTCCTAGTCAACGAAAGGGTATTTTTGGCCATGTCTCATAATTTTATAATGAATCCCAAGTATAATTATTATGATGCTGTGTTTATGTTTAATAGTTCAAAGTTTATTAATTTGAAAATATATTAAAACTCACTTTACAAACAATTTAAAAAACATATAGCCTTCTAATATTCACTTAAAAATAAACTTCTAGAAATGCATCCACTTACCTAAAAGCAACTTAAGATCCACTTTTTATAAAAATAATCAGATCTATTTTTGACATCCAATATTGACAATCTTTTAGGATAATTAATTTTACCAACCCATTTATAACAATAAATGTTTAGCAATCTTGGAACTTTTGCCATTTTCATTAACCATGTGCACAAATTTTAAGAGAGTTAAATGCTCATTGCTCCTCTTGTTTTTCACAGTCAGCGAAAGAGTATTTTTTTTTACATTACACATAATTTTATCATGGACTCCAAGTATAATTATTATTATGCTAATGTTTAACAGTACAAAGTTTGTTAATTTGAAAATATATTAAATCTCACTTTCGAAACAACTTGCACAGCATATAGGCTTCTAGTATTTACTTAAAAAAGAAACCTCTAGAAATGCATCCCCTTACCTAAAAGCAAATTAACGACATCATTTAAAGTTGTAAAATGTAACTTTCAAAAACAGACTTACCGAATTAGACAACAGAAGGTGCACGAATCCAAATCATCTTACTGTGACATGAAAGTTTGCCAATTGTTGATGCTTTCCCACTCAAAAGTGTACCTTTTTGCCATATGGACTCCACACACTTTTGCTACAAATTTTACTCATTAATTTAGGCCTTATTCTTGAATAACACCTCATCTTACCTATCGCTGGCAAAATATCCACCTTTTCTGGTAATACTCAGATCTACTTCTGATATGCAGTATTGACAATTCTTGTTGAATAATTTACTTTTAACAACCCATTTATAGCAATCAATTTTTAGCAATCTTGGTACTTTTGCCATTTCCATTAACCATGTTCATAAATCTTAGGAGAGTGAATTGCTCATTGCTCCTCTTATTCTTCCTAGTCAACGAAAGAGTATTTTTGGCCAGGTCTCATAATTTAAAATGAAGCCCTAGTATAATTATTATTATGCTGTGTTTATGTTTAATAGTTCAATGTTTATTAATTTGAAAATATATTAAAACTCACTTTACAAACAATTTAAAATCATATAGTCTTCTAATATTCCCTTAAAAATAAACTTCGAGAAATGCATCCACTTACCTAAAAGCAAATTAAATTCAGTTAATGCTGCAAAATTGAACTTTAAAAAATAGACTTACCTAATTCGTCAACAGCAGGTGCACGAATCCAAATTATCTTACTGAAAAACTAGGGTATTCTAATTATCTGTGGTTTTCCATCCACATTTCATCTTTTTGCATCCACACTCCATGCTTGTTCGCTACAAATTTTACTCATTAGTTTAATCTTATTTTTAAATCTCTGTTCATCCTACCAGTTGTCCACAAAAGATCCACTTTTTATAAAAATAATCACATCTATTTTTGACACCCAGTATTGACAATCTTTTAGGATAATTTAATTTTACCAACCCATTTATAACAATAAATGTTTAGCAATCTTGGAACTTTTGCCATTTCCATTAACCATGTGCACAAATATTAAGAGAGTTAAGTGCTCATTGCTCCTCTTGTTTTTCACAGTCCACGAAAGGGTATTTTTTGCCATTTCACATAATTTTATCATGGACTCCAAGTATAATTATTATGCTAATGTTTAACAGTGCAAAGTTTGTTAATTTGAAAATATATTAAATCTCACTTTCGAAACAACTTGCAAAGCATATAGGCTTCTAGTATTTACTTAAAAAAGAAACCTCTGGAAATGCATCCCCTTAACTAAAAGCAAATTAACGACATCATTTAAAGTTGTAAAATGTAACTTTCAAAAACAGACTTACCGAATTTGACAACAGAAGGTGCACGAATCCAAACCATCTTACTGTGACATGAAAGTTTGCCAATTGTTGATGCTTTCCCAACCAAAAGTGTATATTTTTGCCATATGGACTCCACACACTTTTGCTACAAATTTTACTCATTAATTTAGGCCTTACTCTTGAATAACACCTGATCTGACCTATCGCTGGCAAAATATCCACCTTTTCTGGTAATACTCAGATCTACTTTTGATATGCAGTATTGACAATCCTTGTGGAATAATTTAGTTTTACCAACCAATTTATAGCAATCAATTTTTATCAAACTTGGTACTTTTGCCATCTCCATTTACCATGTTCATAAATCTTAGAAAGGTGAATTGCTCATTGCTCCTCTTATTCTTCCTAGTCAACGAAAGGGTATTTTTGGCCAAGTCTCATAATTTTATAATGAAGCCCAAGTATAATTATTATTCTGCTTTGTTTATGTTTAATAGTTTAAAGTCTATTATTAATTTGAAATTATATTAAAACTCACTTTACAAACAATTTAAAATCATATAGCCTTCTAATATTCACTTGAAAATAAACTTCTAGATATGCATCCACTTACCTAAAACCAAATTAAAATCAGTTAAAGCTGTAAAATGTAACTTTAAAAGATAGACTTACCTAATTCGACAACAGCAGGTGCACGAATCCAAATCATCTTACTGAAAAACTAGGGTATTCTAATTATCTGTGGTTTTCCATCCAAATATCATCTTTTTGCTCCTACACTCCATGCTTGTTCGCTACAAATTTCACTCGATAGTTTAATCTAATTTTTAAATGTCAGTTCATCTTACCAATTGTCCACAAAAGATCCACTTTTTATAAAAATAATCAGACCTATTTTTGACATCCAGTATTGACAATCTTTTAGGATAATTTACTTTTACCAACCCATTTATAAAAATAAATTTTTAGCAATCTTGGAACTTTTGCCATTTTCATTAACCATGTGCACAAATATTAAGAGAGTTGAGTGCTCATTGCTCCTCTTGTTTTTCCCAGTCAGCGAAAAGGTACTTTTTGCCATTCCACATAATTTTATGATGGACTCCAAGTATAATTATTATTATGCTAAAGTTTAACAGTGCAAAGTTTGTTAATTTGAAAATATATTACATATCACTTTCGAAACAACTTGCAAAGCATATAGGCTTCTAGTATTTACTTAAAAAAGAAACCTCTAGAAATGCATCCCCTTACCTAAAAGCAAATTAACGACATCAGTTAAAGCTGTAAAATGTAACTTTCAAAAACAGACTTACCGAATTCGACAACAGAAGGTGCACGAATCCAAATCATCTTACTGGGACATGTGGTTTTCCAATTATTGGTGCTTTTCCATCCAAAACTGTATCTTTTTGCCATATGGACTCCACACACTTTTGCTACAAATTTTACTCATTAATTTAGGCCTTATTCTTGAATAACACCTCATCTGACCTATTGCTGGCAAAATATCCACCTTTTCTGGTAATACTCAGATCTACTTTTGATATGCAGTATTGAAAATCCATGTTGAATAATTTACTTTTACCAACCCATTTATAGAAATCAATTTTTAGCAATGTTGGTACTTTCGCCATTTCCATTAACCATGTTCATAAATCTTAGGAAGGTGAATTGCTCATTTCTCCTCTTATTCTTCCTAGTCAACGAAAGGGTATTTTTGGCCATGTCTCATAATTTTATAATGAATCCCAAGTATAATTATCATGATGCTGTGTTTATGTTTAATAGTTCAAAGTTTATTAATTTGAAAATATATTAAAACTCACTTTACAAACAATTTAAAAAACATATAGCCTTCTAATATTCACTTAAAAATAAACTTCTAGAAATGCATCCACTTACCTAAAAGCAACTTAAGATCCACTTTTTATAAAAATAATCAGATCTATTTTTGACATCCAATATTGACAATCTTTTAGGATAATTAATTTTACCAACCCATTTATAACAATAAATGTTTAGCAATCTTGGAACTTTTGCCATTTTCATTAACCATGTGCACAAATATTAAGAGAGTTAAATGCTCATTGCTCCTCTTGTTTTTCACAGTCAGCGAAAGAGTATTTTTTTTTACATTACACATAATTTTATCATGGACTCCAAGTATAATTATTATTATGCTAATGTTTAACAGTACAAAGTTTGTTAATTTGAAAATATATTAAATCTCACTTTCGAAACAACTTGCACAGCATATAGGCTTCTAGTATTTACTTAAAAAAGAAACCTCTAGAAATGCATCCCCTTACCTAAAAGCAAATTAACGACATCATTTAAAGTTGTAAAATGTAACTTTCAAAAACAGACTTACCGAATTAGACAACAGAAGGTGCACGAATCCAAATCATCTTACTGTGACATGAAAGTTTGCCAATTGTTGATGCTTTCCCACTCAAAAGTGTACCTTTTTGCCATATGGACTCCACACACTTTTGCTACAAATTTTACTCATTAATTTAGGCCTTATTCTTGAATAACACCTCATCTTACCTATCGCTGGCAAAATATCCACCTTTTCTGGTAATACTCAGATCTACTTCTGATATGCAGTATTGACAATTCTTGTTGAATAATTTACTTTTAACAACCCATTTATAGCAATCAATTTTTAGCAATCTTGGTACTTTTGCCATTTCCATTAACCATGTTCATAAATCTTAGGAGAGTGAATTGCTCATTGCTCCTCTTATTCTTCCTAGTCAACGAAAGAGTATTTTTGGCCAGGTCTCATAATTTAAAATGAAGCCCTAGTATAATTATTATTATGCTGTGTTTATGTTTAATAGTTCAATGTTTATTAATTTGAAAATATATTAAAACTCACTTTACAAACAATTTAAAATCATATAGTCTTCTAATATTCCCTTAAAAATAAACTTCGAGAAATGCATCCACTTACCTAAAAGCAAATTAAATTCAGTTAATGCTGCAAAATTGAACTTTAAAAAATAGACTTACCTAATTCGTCAACAGCAGGTGCACGAATCCAAACTATCTTACTGAAAAACTAGGGTATTCTAATTATCTGTGGTTTTCCATCCACATTTCATCTTTTTGCATCCACACTCCATGCTTGTTCGCTACAAATTTTACTCATTAGTTTAATCTTATTTTTAAATCTCTGTTCATCCTACCAGTTGTCCACAAAAGATCCACTTTTTATAAAAATAATCACATCTATTTTTGACACCCAGTATTGACAATCTTTTAGGATAATTTAATTTTACCAACCCATTTATAACAATAAATGTTTAGCAATCTTGGAACTTTTGCCATTTCCATTAACCATGTGCACAAATATTAAGAGAGTTAAGTGCTCATTGCTCCTCTTGTTTTTCACAGTCCACGAAAGGGTATTTTTTGCCATTTCACATAATTTTATCATGGACTCCAAGTATAATTATTATGCTAATGTTTAACAGTGCAAAGTTTGTTAATTTGAAAATATATTAAATCTCACTTTCGAAACAACTTGCAAAGCATATAGGCTTCTAGTATTTACTTAAAAAAGAAACCTCTGGAAATGCATCCCCTTAACTAAAAGCAAATTAACGACATCATTTAAAGTTGTAAAATGTAACTTTCAAAAACAGACTTACCGAATTTGACAACAGAAGGTGCACGAATCCAAACCATCTTACTGTGACATGAAAGTTTGCCAATTGTTGATGCTTTCCCAACCAAAAGTGTATATTTTTGCCATATGGACTCCACACACTTTTGCTACAAATTTTACTCATTAATTTAGGCCTTACTCTTGAATAACACCTGATCTGACCTATCGCTGGCAAAATATCCACCTTTTCTGGTAATACTCAGATCTACTTTTGATATGCAGTATTGACAATCCTTGTGGAATAATTTAGTTTTACCAACCAATTTATAGCAATCAATTTTTATCAAACTTGGTACTTTTGCCATCTCCATTTACCATGTTCATAAATCTTAGAAAGGTGAATTGCTCATTGCTCCTCTTATTCTTCCTAGTCAACGAAAGGGTATTTTTGGCCAAGTCTCATAATTTTATAATGAAGCCCAAGTATAATTATTATTCTGCTTTGTTTATGTTTAATAGTTTAAAGTCTATTATTAATTTGAAATTATATTAAAACTCACTTTACAAACAATTTAAAATCATATAGCCTTCTAATATTCACTTGAAAATAAACTTCTAGATATGCATCCACTTACCTAAAACCAAATTAAAATCAGTTAAAGCTGTAAAATGTAACTTTAAAAGATAGACTTACCTAATTCGACAACAGCAGGTGCACGAATCCAAATCATCTTACTGAAAAACTAGGGTATTCTAATTATCTGTGGTTTTCCATCCAAATATCATCTTTTTGCTCCTACACTCCATGCTTGTTCGCTACAAATTTCACTCGATAGTTTAATCTAATTTTTAAATGTCAGTTCATCTTACCAATTGTCCACAAAAGATCCACTTTTTATAAAAATAATCAGACCTATTTTTGACATCCAGTATTGACAATCTTTTAGGATAATTTACTTTTACCAACCCATTTATAAAAATAAATTTTTAGCAATCTTGGAACTTTTGCCATTTTCATTAACCATGTGCACAAATATTAAGAGAGTTGAGTGCTCATTGCTCCTCTTGTTTTTCCCAGTCAGCGAAAAGGTACTTTTTGCCATTCCACATAATTTTATGATGGACTCCAAGTATAATTATTATTATGCTAAAGTTTAACAGTGCAAAGTTTGTTAATTTGAAAATATATTACATATCACTTTCGAAACAACTTGCAAAGCATATAGGCTTCTAGTATTTACTTAAAAAAGAAACCTCTAGAAATGCATCCCCTTACCTAAAAGCAAATTAACGACATCATTTAAAGTTGTAAAATGTAACTTTCAAAAACAGACTTACCGAATTCGACAACAGAAGGTGCACGAATCCAAATCATCTTACTGGGACATGTGGTTTTCCAATTATTGGTGCTTTTCCATCCAAAACTGTATCTTTTTGCCATATGGACTCCACACACTTTTGCTACAAATTTTACTCATTAATTTAGGCCTTATTCTTGAATAACACCTCATCTGACCTATCGCTGGCAAAATATCCACCTTTTCTGGTAATACTCAGATCTACTTTTGATATGCAGTATTGAAAATCCTTGTTGAATAATTTACTTTTACCAACCCATTTATAGAAATCAATTTTTAGCAATCTTGGTACTTTGGCCATTTCCATTAACCATGTTCATAAATCTTAGGAAGGTGAATTGCTCATTGCTCCTCTTATTCTTCCTAGTCAACGAAAGGGTATTTTTGGCCATGTCTCATAATTTTATAATGAATCCCAAGTATAATTATTATGATGCTGTGTTTATGTTTAATAGTTCAAAGTTTATTAATTTGAAAATATATTAAAACTCACTTTACAAACAATTTAAAAAACATATAGCCTTCTAATATTCACTTAAAAATAAACTTCTAGAAATGCATCCGCTTACCTAAAAGCAACTTAAGATCCACTTTTTATAAAAATAATCAGATCTATTTTTGACATCCAATATTGACAATCTTTTAGGATAATTAATTTTACCAACCCATTTATAACAATAAATGTTTAGCAATCTTGGAACTTTTGCCATTTCCATTAACCATGTGCACAAATATTAAGAGAGTTAAGTGCTCATTGCTCGTCTTGTTTTTCCCAGTCAGCGAAAGGGTATTTTTTGCCATTTCACATAATTTTATGATGGACTCCAAGTATAATTATTATTATGCTAATGTTTAACAGTGCAAAGTTTGTTAATTTGAAAATATATTAAAATCTCACTTTCGAAACAACTTGCAAAGCATATAGGCTTCTAGTATTTACTTAAAAAAGAAACCTCTAGAAATGCATCCCCTTACCTAAAAGCAAATTAACGACATTTAAAGTTGTAAAATGTAACTTTCAAAAACAGACTTACCGAATTTGACAATAGAAGGTGCACGAATCCAAACCATCTTACTGTGACATGAAAGTTTGCCAATTGCTGATGCTTTCCCACCCAAAAGTGTATCTTTTTGCCATATGGACTCCACACACTTTTGCTACAAATTTTACTCATTAATTTAGGCCTTATTCTTGAATAACACCTCATCTTACCTATCGCTGGCAAAATATCCACCTTTTCTGTTAATACTCAGATCTACTTTTGATATGCAGTATTGACAATCCTTGTTGAATAATTTACTTTTACCCACCCATTTATAGCAATCAATTTTTAGCAATCTTGGTACTTTTGCCATTTCCATTAACCATGTTCATAATCTTAGGAAGGTGAATTGCTCATTGCTCCTCTTATTCTTCCTAGTCAACGAAAGGGTATTTTTGGCCATGTCTCATAAATTTATAATGAAGCCCAAGTATAATTATTATTCTGCTTTGTTTATATTTAATAGTTTAAAGTTTATTAATACTTTGAAAATATATTAAAACTCACTTTACAAACAATTTAAAATCATATAGCCTTCTAATATTCACTTAAAAATAAACTTCTAGAAATGCATCCACTTACCTAAAAGCAACTTAAAATCAGTTAAATCTGTAAAATGTAACTTTAAAAAATAGACTTACCTAATTCGTCAACAGCAGGTGCACGAATCCAATTCATCTTACTGAAAAACTAGGGTATTCTAATTATCTGTGGTTTTCCATCCAAATTTCATCTTTTTGTATCTGCACTCCATGCTTGTTCGCTACAAATTTTACTCATTAGTTTAATCTTATTTTTAAATGTCAGTTCATCTTACCAATTGCCCACAAAAGATCCAATTTTTATAAAAATAATCAGATCCATTTTTGACATTAAGTATTGACAATCTTTTAGGATAATTTACTTTTACCAACCCATTTATAAAAATAAATTTTTAGCAATCTTGGAACTTTTGCCATTTTCATTAACCATGTGCACAAATATTAAGAGAGTTGAGTGCTCATTGCTCCCCTTGTTTTTCCCAGTCAGCGAAAGGGTATTTTTTGCCATTCCACATAATTTTATGATGGACTCCAAGTATAATTATTATTATGCTAATGTTTAATAGTGCAAAGTTTGTTAAGTTGAAAATATATTAAAGGTCACTTTTGAAACAATTCGGAAAGCATATAAGCTTCTAGTATTCACTTAAAAAAGAAACCTCTAGAAATGCATCTCCTTAAAATAGACTTACCTAATTCGACAACAGAAGGTGCACGAATCCAAACCATCTTAGGTTAAGTTAGGTTAAATTATGAGTGGACCATACCGGTTCCTCCACTGCGCCCTTAAGGTCTATTGTGGCTCACGCCTAATAGTCTATATTTCGCCCAACAAACACAGCCTCCTGCAGAAGTCGATAATCTTTGTGGGTGAAAGTTTATCCAGATCTTTTGCAGCAAGTTTTGTCTTTCCAAAGAGCAGGTGTCTAGCCCTGTCCGCAGTCGGACAGAAACACAGCACGTGCTCTGCTGTTTCGTCACTCTCCATACACAGCCGGCACTCAGTTTCCTGACCGACACCAATTTGGTGCATGTGGTGACGCAGGCGGCAGTGTCCTGTATACAGGCCGACTAGAGTACTCAGTTGTTGTATGTTTAGCTCTAGAAGTCTTTTAGCCCTTGACTCTGACAAGCCATTTATGAAGGCCTTAGAGTGAGCTAATCCTGGCAGATTTTGCCATTGCTGGAATGTCATTCTATCTGTTCAGGTCTTTAAGGTGCGCTTCGCTGTGCACGATGATATCCCCATGACAGGTTCTGGTCCGATGAAGTCCCCCTGGGCACCACACCTGGCAAGCGCGTCAGCCGCTACATTTCCACCATAGTCCGAGTGACCCGGTATCCAGACCAGTGACACCTCATTTCAGCTGCCCAGTTCGTTGAGGGCAGATTTACAGCTCCATACCGTTTTTGAATCGCAACGGTAGGAACCAAGTGCCTTTATTGCAGCTTGGCTATCTGAGTATATTTTTATCGATTTGTGTGTGCACTGGTTTTGTATCATTTCCCTTGCACACATCTCGATGGCATACACTTCTGCCTGGTGTATGGTTGCATATTTTCCGAGGCTAGTTGGTAATCTAGCATCGGTATTGCTCCCATATGCGCCGGCTCGTGCGCCCTTATAGGTTTTGGAGCCGTCGGTATACCAGCAGAGATCGGCCCTCAAGAGGGTCATTTGCCCACCTCTACTATCTTACCAGAAGTATTACCTAGCCCTTTAGTTCGATCCGAATTGGCGGTCCAGGGCTCTTGGAGAAGAGCAATGTCTATCTGCTCCTCTTTTAATGTCATGCTAAGGAGGTATGTTGCAGCCTTAGTATGATGCAGATTCGCTTTAATGCACCTAATTGTGGTGGTCATAGGTGGGTAATAGGGATAATCAGGTAGTGGGAGAGGTAAGGCGAGTAGCTTAGGATGTGTATGGGATTAGGCCGCTGGGCCATCCTCCTTTTCGAAAGCTCGATTCCCAAGATTGCTAAAGGAGGCCCTACCTACCTTTGGTAGTCAAACGAGGGGAAAATTTCCCTCTCTCCCGTGTTTTCCCTCTAGATGTTTTAGCGGAAGGGTCTATCCTGCCACCTCCTCTATTAAAGCCAGTTCTGCTGGTGGATTTGTTTTCCCCAGCGGTGCCACTTCCTGAGGATATAGCCAGAGGGACTAGTCCTCCTCTACTCTCCGAAGGGCGTGTTCCAGTCGCAGTAAAGCGACTGGCGATAGTGGTACTGGTAGCTGTGGGTTTATGCTCAACCGTAGATCCCCTTACCTTTGGTCGGAATAACACCTGCCCAAACCAAAGTACGGTCTCTAGCCAATTCGCTTGAGCGTACCCAAGGACATTTCGTCAACCAAAAATGTCCATCTATGTCCCGATGGTCCCGCCTCTACTCTGTGTAGAACAGTCCACCTTCGAGTGTTCAGGCCATCATTCATTCTCCTGAGCATGGTGAGCACATACTCGGGCGTCAGTGGAAAGTCAACCCTGTCCGGGATGTACGCTACACATACGTGGAGGTTGGGGGGGTCCTGTCCTCCCACCAGCTTGAGTTGAGCCCCTTCCCATGGCTGGAGCTCTCCAACTACCCGCTTCAGCCAAAGGCAGCTATCTTCGTCGGCGCAAGTGATAAGTAGCCAGCCAGGTCGATTTTAACAGCCCTGAAACCTTATCTTTGGCCCTTCCTCTGATAATCCAAGCACGGCCTTCAAAATTGACCGCAGCAAAAGTATCACTTGTTCATTATTCAGGTAGGAGGAGGGATATTCAGAGTGGATAATGCCCAATCTCACCCCTCCGGCCACAGCACTGAATGTTTTCCTGACAGCACCCTCTCGGGGCTTTTCTGCCCTCTGTTTAGGTGTACTGCCACCTGACCGGAGTCGCTTCCCACTTTCGGCCCTGGCAGTCGAATCGTCAGACTCCTTGTGTCGTTTCCTTGTACCTTCAGAGCCCTCAGCCACTCTCTGTGCCCTTCGGGACTCGACTTCCGCCAATACCTGACTCAATGCGGTTGAATAGGACACACCTGTCTTGAGCAGACGGCTCAGCTGTCTCCTTGCGGCTCCAGGTAGCCGTCGTCTTTTCATCTGCTTCTCCGTGTGGCGGACGGGAGACTTTAGAAGCTCCCGCTCCTCATCGGAGGACAGAGATTTAGAGGTTAGACTGGGGATGACGCCCGTCCCTTCCCCCATAGGTATGGCGGTTAGAGAGGGGATATCCCTCATTTCTACCTCCATAAGTTTAGCACTTAGAGAGGGAACAACCCCCATCTCTACCTTCATAGGTTCTCCAGTTGTCTTGAGATCGAGAGTATTATTACCCATCTCGTTTGGGCTTATGTTTTTTGCTGTACTCATATATTGTTCCCACGAGCAGCTGGGGAAAATTGTGGTTAATCGCTATGAAAGAGCCCCGCATCCTATGAAGAGGCATTTATACACAGGGAGGTCACCCAGTTTCCCTGGGTAGGGTTACGTTAGAGGCAGAGTCACCATTCTGCCAATGCCTGGCCATATCGGCCAAAAGCATCATCGCTTCGGCACCAGCCCGCCAAAGACCTTGCGATGTGGGTTTTTTATAGAGGTCTCTCCTCGCAATGCCGGCCGGTTAAGGCAAGCATTCCCGGTCCTCCTAAGACATGACTAGGTAGGGTTACGGTATTGCATCTCTCGTTGCTGAGGGATGGAGCCCTCCTCCTTTCTCATCCGGGCTTGGGACCGGCCATGGCGGAGTTATTCCATCCTACTGAGCAATGAAAGTTTTTCAATTTTTGGTGCTTTTGCACCCAAAACTGTATTTTTCTGCCATATGGACTTGACACCCTTTTGCTATAAATTTTACTCATTAATTTAGGCCTTGTTCTTGAATAACACCTCATCTTACCTATTGCTGAAAAATATCCTTTTCTAGTAATGCTCAGATCTAATTTTGATATCCAGTATTGACAATCCTTGTTTAATAATTTACTTATACCAACCCATTTATAACAATTCATTTTTTAGCAATCTTGGCACTCTTATTATTTCCAATAACCATGTATGTACATCGCAGAAGAGTGAAAAGCTTATTGGTCTCATTATTTTCTCTAATCATATTGGAGTCAACAAAGCGGCATTTTTTGCCATTTTACATAGTTTTATGATCAAACTCAAGTAGAATCATTATTTTCATGTCTAAAGGGAAAGGAACCAAATTTTAGATTGTCGTAAAAAATATAAGTTTGTTGTTATGCAATGACATCTTAAAGAAAAAGAGAGAACTCATTGTAAATAGACACATGGTAATCTAGATACCTTCATAGTTCCAGTTTGCGCACTTGGCGATGTGTACTGTCAAGTTTTTTTTATTGTGGGGCGTAGTTGGCGCATTTTCCGACCGAACTAGTGGCTCTCCTGAACTGCCCTAGTACACACTGGTCCCATTTTTGTGACATATGTTCACGAGTGTAGAGCTGTTTTCTCTTCTTGTCCTTCCACTTTTTCCCTACTTCCCCCGTCCGCTTTAAAAGATTAGGAGTTCGGGCAATCTAGTTGGTTGTTTTCTTCGCCTCGCCAGTTTGTGTGTCTCTTTTCTATGGTCATAGCTTGTCGGACGAATTCCATGATCTTTTCCCATGAGCTCTTGTCTTTTAACATTATTGATAACAGGTGGTCGATATTATGTATCCCTACAAAGTTGAGGGTGGTACTTCTCATCTCATTGAACTTTGGGCAAACAAAAATGCAGTGTTCTGCCGTGTTGTCATCCTCGCAGTAGATACATCTGCTCTCGTTCTCGTCTAATTTTTCCATGCGTTTGGCGTAGGATTTGAAGTATCCCTGGCCTGTAAGTAATTGTGTGAGTCAGAAATTTATTTCTTTGTGGTTGCATTTCATCATTTTTGTCCATTGTCTTTTTGTGGTGGTTTGGGACCATCTTTGGTGCCATTTCTCCATGGTTCGGCTTCTGCTAGCCAGCTTCGTTTCTTCTATTCTCACACACCTCACCTCATATAGTAAAAATATTTCCTTCACTAAGAGTTCTATGGGTACGACGCCCGTCAACACCTGAATTACCTGCGTAGAAATGGTATGGAACCCATAGGCCACCTTTAGTAACACTCTGCGCTGCATGTTCTCCATCATCATTTTATATTTTTGTGTCTCTATTGCTTAATGCCATATCGGCGCTCCTTACAGTAGAGTTGAGTGCACTACTCCGCTCAGCAGTAGCCGTTTTGCTGATATTGGGCCTTCCACGATGGGCATTACACTACTTGGTGCTCCTGTTCTTCTTTCAGCCTTTTGCTTTGCCATTCATACACGCTGGCCAGTATTGAGTGCCTCGCCGATTGTTATTCCTAGATACACCAGCGTCTTCGCTGGTTTTATCGTGGTGTCCTTTACGCGGAACCAAAAATCGTCCCTGGACTCTTTATAATGACCGTCTCTGTCTTTTCAGGGGTCACCTAGAGTTCTTTGGCCGTCATCCATCTGTCCACTCTTCTTAACGTTTCGTTCACTCGATACCTAAGTCTGTCTTGTTCTGACGCCTTCAACTAGGACTGCTAGATCATCAGCATAACGAACCAGCGTAACTCCTTTAAACATTTTTAGCTTGAGGATTCCATCATAGATTATATTCCAGAAGATAGATTCCAGGATGGATCCTTGTGGGACTCCAGTCGTGACAGCCATCGTCTTTCCCCCCGTAATGCTGAACGTTCTGCATGGGAAGTAACTGCTTATGATGTTCATCAGGTAGTCGGCGATGTTTCTCCGAGAAAATGAACTGAGTAAGGTTTTTCCATATGCAATACATCGAGACGTCTTGCAATGGTTTTAGAAAAACCGGGTTAGTACCTCTGACTCGTCATATTTTTAGAGAACACGATTTTGGCATCCACCAAGTTTCGCATGCGGAACCAAAGAACCAAGGCAACGAAATGGGGCAGCTAATAAATGCAACTGCCAATAATGAATGGTCTATTGAATTGATTTATCTACTTGTTTTTGCAGGTAAAGGTCAACATTTAATCACAACTCCCATATAACAATTGTTCAAAATGTATAAGTTTCTCCAAAAGACATTTGTCCATTGTCTTCTCGCAAAAATTATCTCCACAAGAAAGATTCTAGAGCAAGGAAAGCAAGTATTATGACTATATACTCCAAATAATTTAACTGGCACAAAATCCAGTTGAAGTGAGGAACAGTCATCCACATCACAAGGGCAAAATCTTAAAACAAAACGCGAGCTTGTATGCTCAGGTAAGCCATCTAAATCAAAAGGTTAAAGACTGAAGAAGTAACAAGCAAGTTTGTCTAGTTCAGATTCAGAGGGTACCGACGACAATGTTGTCTTGGCCGATTCTTCTTCAGAAGAAAGTGTTGGTAGTGATGCTGAATGTTTGTTCTGTTGGGTTAGATATTCTCAGGACGAAAAATGGGCCAAATCTGTTCTTTGTTCCGGATGGGTACATGACGAATGTGGGGAAGTCAAAAGTAGCACGTTCATTTGCTCCTTCTGTGAAGGAAATGAATTTTTTGAATAGTGTCTCAAGTTAAGGGGGCATCTCAATTTTGGATACCCATCTATCTCAAATTAGGATACCTTTTTTTTTCACACATTTCTTGTAAACGTTTGTTTTTCATTAAACGATAAGTATTTTCTCGTGTTTCTTAATATAAATGATATGTCAGAAAGTAAGTTTTTAGTTCTGATTGAATAAATCCAGAAAATCGTAAAAATTGTATTTTATTTTTAATTTTCAAAAAAAGTTTCTCAAGTTTGATCTCGTTTAATAGTTCCCATTTTATTAATTTAAAATTATATGAAAACTCACTTCAGAAAGAATTTTTTAAACATAGGTATAAGCTTCTAGTATTCACTTGAAAAATAAACTGCTATAAATGCATCCATTTACTTAAAAAAATTAAGAACAGGCTAACCTGATTTGAAAACACAAGGTGCAAAAACCCGAATCATCTTGCTGAAAAACTATGAGATTCCAATTATAAATGCTCGTCTACCGCAAAAGTTTCATCTTTTTGCCATCTACACTCCACCTTTTCTTGCTACCTATTTTACTCACTATATTAGCCTAATTCTAGGATGACACCTTATTTTACCTATTGCCTGCAAAAGATCCACCTTTTTCATAATCAGTTCTGTTTTTGCAATCCACAATTTAAAGTATTTTTTGACCAATTTACGTGCACCAATCCATTTATAATAATACATTTATTATTATTATTTACTCTTTATTCAGAATATCCAATTACATGGCAATGAATACGTCACAATACAAAGCACAAAGTTTGATAAAATCCCTGATACACTTTTACCTAATTATACTAAAACTTAAAATATTTACAGTTCAAGAATTCGTAAATCCACATACATTCAGGGTGGCGAATTTCTGCAGTAAGCTCATTTTTTCTGTTATTATTCAAAATACAAAAAATTGTGATCAAATAAATTATAGAGAATCACAGGTTGCACGTTCTAAAAGTATTTGTGATTAAATAGGATGTATCATATTTGCAGGACAAAGAAAACATACTCTTTTTAAATAGAACAGCCTGTATATTTCTTCTACTGCTAGTTTTAGTGAATTTTCGTAGAAAAAAGTCACAAATGGGGAGATCCCGACTTTTGAATTTTGAAAAAAATTTTGCAAATGAGCGCGAATTAGGACCCCTAGAACCCATATCCGAAGTCACTTTCAATTTTTATATGTTTATGTTTATATATATATATATATATATATATATATATATATATATATATATATATATATATATATATATATATATATATATATATATATATATATATAGTTACGTTGTCTGGTAGCCGATTACTGTAGGAACAATACCACGACATCCGTTCCGATATAGTCCACTCAGCATGACATCGACCTGAGGCGGTCGCAGAGTTCAAGTAGAAACCGCATCATAATCAATCCTAGTTTATAAGTATCAGTTAAGTTAGATTTAGATTCATTCTTTACTTGTCCACATGTCCAAAAAATAATAGCCCGATTTTGATAACATTTGGCGTGTACCTCTTCCTTGTGTAAATATGGCTTGGATAAGTTCATTAGTCAGGAAAATCGGACGAGGTTTTCCGGGAAAATTTTGAGTTTTCATTCGAAAAAATTTCTTAACTCAAAAAGTAAAAAAGCTATGATAACCAAATTTGGTAGGTAGTTTTACTTTAAAAAGTAAACTATACACCAAAATTTAGATTTCTATGTTACAAGGAAAAAAGTTCTAATAAAATATTTTGTGCCATTTCTATGATAATTCACTACCATAACACACTTGCTGCGTCCAGGCTTAATAATATTATTTACATTTATATTCACAAACTCTGTGACAGATTGCACATTGTTAATTAATCACAGTCAGGGTATTTTTAAGTCAGTAGCTGCTAGTAAATTCTTACTAAGAAAACAAGAATTAATTTTTCTTTAGAAGAATTAACCGATATGCTTTGGGTTTTGGAAGAATGTTTAAGTAATTGTCTGTTAGCCAATAGAGTGTATCACCAGAAGTTTTCTGAACGAATGCAACCCACCAAGATATCGTTTGAAAGACTAATAGAGCCGGTTAATAGAACTGGCTCTATTAAGTGCGAGTCACACGAAAAAAATCAAAAGAATTACCACTGAGGACAATGAATTAAATGTGTTGCTCACTACTTATGACGATTCTCATCTTGGCAGTTAGGGAGATAGCAAGCCGTCAGAACATTAGTTGTAAGGTGATACAGAGGATATTACACAAATAAAATATGCATCCATATCATATTCAGCTACACCAATGGCTCACTAATAACCATTACCATAGAAGGATTGCATTTTGCCAGTGAGCACAGCAAGAAATACCGACGACTAGATGCTTCTTAGATACTATTTTATTTGGAGATGAAGCTACGTTGCATAGATTTCATAGAAACGGAACTGTAAATAGGCACAACTTCCATTTCTATGCAACAAGCAATCTCCATATATCCAGTACACTCAGTCAGACAAGATGGTCTTTGAATGTTTGGAGTGACATTCTAGGAAATTAGGTAGTGGGACCGCATTATTTTCAGGGAAAGTTAAATGGGGCGAGGTATCTAGATTTTTTTGAAAACCGCCTACCTGTATTACTAGAAGATGTGCCACTTTCTATAAATAAAAAAATGTGGTTCCTCCATGATGGTGCTCTAGTGCATCACACAGGCCCCATTACCCATTATTTTAATGAAAATTTTCCAAAGAGGTGGATCGGAAGAAGAGGACCAGTTAGATGGCCAGCACGATCACCAGATCTCACTAAAATCGATTTATTCTTGTGGGACCATGTCAAAAATTTAGTACACGCACCGCAGCCGTCTACCAAGGAAGAAACGAAAGGCAAGATCATAGTGCCTTCCGAAACATTGATGTTAATATGTTGAGAAGAGTAACTCAATCATTTGAATATCGATTGCAGTCTTGCATTGACGTTTCGCCAGGTACGTTTGAGCATTTGCTGTAAGTAGGTAAATATTCGTATCTACTGTTTTTATATTTAATTGTTTAACGTTCAAAAATTTGTGTGGCTTTCTTTTGAATTATTTTATATTCAATTGTTAAATTCTACATCTCGAAATTCCTATAATAAATGTTTGTAATGTTTATAACTTGATGTATTATTTTTTTATTCAGAAACGAAGGTTTCTATGGAAATTTATTATTTATTAATATTTTTCACTTCACAAATCTTTTCTTATTTCTCAATGACCTAATATTTTACTTCGTATTGCTCTTATAAATCATGGTATGTGAATATAAATGTAAATAATATAAAACCTAGCAGTTTTTAACATATCGAGTACTTAACAAAAGTTGAAGCTAAAGATAAGGCCTTGCTTTTTACAACATAAAATACATTTAAAAAAATGAGTTTTTGGTCTTAGAATGTGCCCAACTTTAATCGCCATTTACGAAAATTCTGTATAAGTAAACATATCGTTTATATTACAACAATGTGATGTTATCTATGGACAAACAAAATGCTAAATTGAAGTCTCTAAGTTTAATAATCGGTAAAATAACGACATTTACAAGCTGCAGGTGAATATTTTTCTTATAAAATTCAAAATATATTTAAAAGAAAGCACTATAGCTAAAAATATACTACTACAAAGTAGACTCAAAATTAAAAAAAGAGGACAAAAAAGTAACAAATATACAGGCTGTTCTATTATTTTAAATAACCTTTGCTTTGTCCTGCAAACACGGGACATGCTGTATAATTACAAATAATTTTAGAACGTGCAACCTGTGATACTTTATCATTTTTGCGATTACATTTTTGTTGTATTATAATAATAATAACAATCATTAACGGAAATTCATTTTTACATAGACAGTATTAACATTTTCCCCGAAGGGTAGCCTAGCCCTACTTTAATAGCTGTGCTGGATGTTTCTGAGATATTTGCTCAGAGAAATCCAGCACAGCTATTATAGTAAGGCTAGGCTACTCTAAAAAACAATTATTATAACTGCTAAGGTAAGGCTAAGTTACTGTCAAAGGCAGGCCCTGCTCTATGAAATGTCAAGGAAGTGACATGAGATCTTCGACCTGAATCTGCTGAACTTATTATCGAAAAAGTTTAGGTCTGCGTTCACTTGATTGGCTAACCTAGCCATACCTGTGAGAGGACTATTCAACCCATAATTCCTGCTATGAAATTCTACAACAAATGTATCATTTGACCTTGTAGCAGTTGTTTTAATTTTTAAGCCGATCTGACTGAGCAAATATGGGTAATCAATTTCACCAGAAATTATTTTAAATAATAAGCAAAGGTCAGTTTGTATTCTTCGATTGGACAGTGTGGTTAAATTCAATCGCGACATAAGATCATTGTAGTCATATTTATAATCGTTACAAGGAATCCCTAATCTATAAACTGAGCATGTCAAAAATCTATGCTGAACTTTTTCCAGCATCACAGAGTGAGCTTCATAGAAAGGGCTCCAAATGACAGAACCATATTCTAAAGAAGAGCGCACTAGTGCGCTATATAACATTTTAAATGATGTGGTTGAGAGATCATATGAAACTCTTTGTACGTAACCCAAAGGCCTACTTGATTTCAGAAAAATATTTAGAATGTGTTAAGAGAAACTTAATTTGGTATCAAATAAAATACCAAGATCTTTCACAGCAGATACAGCGGTGAGGTTTACTGAATTAATGGAATAAGTATGGTTAAAGACAGTGTGGTTTCTACAAAAAAAAAAACATAGAAAGACACTTTTCTAAATTTAAATCTAGGCAATTGACTGAACACCACCGAACAAGATTATCAATATCACTCTCCAACTCAAAGCAATCCAAATCATTCCTGACAACCTTAAAAATCTTCAGGTCATCCGTAAATAAAAGGAACTGGGAATAATTAAAGCAAGAATACAAATCGTTGATAAATAGGTTAAAAAGAAGGGGGCCACAGCGCCTGCCCTGTGGTACACCTGATAAAACCTCAACGGAGTTAGAAATGTGGTTCCCAATCTTAACGAACCGAGATCTGTTGACTAAAAAGCTACTAATATAGTCCAAAAGCTTGCCTCGTATTCCATAGGCGTTCACTTTTGTGATAAGTAATCTGTGATTAACCCGATCGAATGCTTTAGTGACATCAGTGTATATACAGTGAACCTAATGGCCATTCTCTAATGCATTTAAAATTACATTTTGATAGGACATCAGATTGGTTATGACCGAGAGTCATTTCGTAAAATCATGTTATTGTTCAATAATAACGTTTTTACATGCCCAAGTTAGATAGTCGGTGACTAAAGAATCCAGTATTTTAGGTAAGGTGAATTGCAAGCCGATACGACTGTAATTTTTTATATCTTGGTTACAACCAGACTTGTGAAACGGTCTTAAATAACTAGTCTTCCAGAAGTCAGAAAATACACCCTGATTGAGTGACATGTTGAAAATTAAAGATATGGGGAAGCTAACAGAATAAATGCTTTGCTTCAGAAGATGAGGTGGGGCTCCATCAGGATCACCAGAGAGTTTACCCTTTAATAGTGATATTTTTGTGAAGACCACACATAGTGTTACATAAAGGGTGCTCTCATCCGCTTCTATAACATAATCAAGCTCAGGAACAGAACAGTACGAGGAGTTATAAACTTCAGAAAAAATTTTCGAAAATAAATTCACTCTTTCATTGGCTTCCCTGATTTCTTTATACCCAAGACACATTACCACTGGATAGTTCTGACCATCTCTTTGTCTGGCATATTTCCAAAACGATCGAGGATCAGAGGCAAGATTTTCTTCAATCTTAGATATATGGAAAAGTCGACAATCTTCTTTCAACTGTCCATATTGGGCACGCAGTTCAGAAAAACGCACGTATTCATCCCGACACCCTGTTGTTTTAAACATTTTGTAGGCAGCCTTCTTTCAGAATATACACTCTTTCAATTCATGACTGTACCAGTAAGGAAAGGAAGACCCGACACGCTTCAAGGTCTTCAAAGAAATGAAAGTATACATGGCTGAGTAAAGGATATCGTAGAACTGCTCCACTGCAATATTTACATCAAAACTGCTCAAATATGACCCCCGGTCCACCGATGAGATAACGTGGTTAATTGCATCGTAGTTTCCCCTCTTTAAGTCGTAGATCATTTCGTTTACAGGAAGGTAACACTCATCCAGGAGTGACAATAAGGTAAAAGTGAACGCAGTATGATGCATGCTATTATGATGCAGCAGATCAATCGCAGGTGAAGTTTTAGTGAATTTTCGTAGAAAAAATTCACTAATGGAGAGATCCCGACTTTTGAATTGTGAAACAATTTTTGCAAATGAGCGCGAAGTAGGACCCCTAGAACCCATACCCGGTGTCAGTTTCAATTTTTATATGTTTATATATATATATATATATATATATATATATATATATATATATATATATATATATATATATATATATATATATATATATATATGTATCACACCGATAACTCAAAAAATAATGGGCCGATTTTGATAAAATTTGGCATGTACCTTCCTTTTGTAAGTGGCTTGGATAAGTTCGTTAGTCAGGAAATTCGGACGAGATTTTCCGGAAAAATTTTGAGTTTTCATTCGAAAAAAAAATTATCTCAAAAAATAAAAAAGCTATGATAACCAAATTTGGTAAGTAGGTTTACGATATAAAAAGTAAACTATATACAAAAATTCAGATTTATATGTTATAGGAAAAAAAAGTTATAATAAAATATTTGATGCCAGATCAATTCTATGAAAATTCACTACCATAACGCACTTGCTGCGTCCAGGCTTTTTAGGTTGGGGAAATCTGAAAACAGTAAATCTAGCAGAGTCTGATTACTATTTACCACATAGTTATTCTGAAATAAATTAAAATAGCCAAATGATATTGTGAATAATAATGGAAAAAATGATCTTTACCGCAGAAATGCCCCACCCTGTGTATATATATATATATATATATATATATATATATATATATATATATATATATATATATATATATGTGTGTCACGTAATAAATTATGAACATCAGCAATGACTTTGAAAAATTACTACACCTAATTAAATATTGTTAGTTTTTATGAATGGCAACAGGCATAATGTAAATAGTATTCTGTGCTCTGTTCATTATGTTTTCTATATCTCTCTAATTTGTATTTACACCTGTTGGTTATATTCTCGTAAAGTGCTTACATAAATTACTCTATCTGTTTTAATACTATATTTATCTATACAATTATTACCCTAGGTCTAGGTTATTTCAAATTAAAATTGCGAAGTTGTTGCAACTAAAATGAGAAACATTTAGTCAGCTAGTAATATCTTTTAATCTATACAGAATATCTCATCTATTATACTACTACAACTACCCTTAATGCCATTTTATTTGTCATATCAAACAGTAAAACGTTTGCAGGGGATTTAAGGAAACGTTTAAAAGAAAAATTTAGTAGGGTGTGGCTTTAGACAAACTTCCATATATTTGAAAACTTTAGTTGTCTAGTAATAGTGAAAACTTCATTCTAAGCAGAAATTTGCTAATGACAATTCAAGAATGTCATTTGTACTGAAATAATTTGGCATCTTCCTCTAGCTCACATGCATATCGGGCAAAATATCCGTAACAATGTATTTTTATGGCATGATGTTTGTTATAGCTGTTTCTCTTGTGACGACAAAGAAACGTTAACTTTCAAACTAAGTCTAATGTGTTCCACTCGATCAACAAACATTGGTGAGCACCCACGACACGTGAGTACCTTCTTTAAGTTCCACAATGCCAGAGCCTGAAGAAGTCAAATTATCACAGCAGACAATGATCCACCTGGACCGTGTCAACATCAAACTTTTGTAAAAGCGATCCAAAACTGTGGTATATATATATATATATATATATATATATATATATATATATATATATATATATATATATATATATATATATATATATATATACCCAGACCTCTAAGATACCACTTGACTTTAAGAAACCATTTGTCGCGAAATATTAGCTGTTACTCTATACAAAACTAATGGTGGACTCGGTAGCGTTAAGTGGAGCACTGCCGAAACTGTTCTGCCATCACCAACGTTTTCATTTGCCAATAGGGTGACCACAAACTCATCAGGGAAAAAAACCAGTTCAGGAGTTTCACCTCCCAACTCCAACATAGAGCACTGGAAAGAATTTCTCAAGTTTTAATTATATGTTTTAACTAAAAAACTGACTTACATCTGGAGAATAGCCCGCACTAATAAGAGCTTCTTTGATTATTTGTTCTACTGAAATAAGAATAAAACCTCTTAGTAAAAAATTACTTAGTGACAGGCACATTTTACCTCTGTTACTCATCGTTGTAGAGTTGTACTGAAGAGCACTACTCCAGTTTGTAGATGCCTTTTTCAATACCTGTCAAAAATCCTTTGTTTTAGTTTACATAGGAGTGAAAAAACAGTGTGTCAACTTAGTGTCATACTTATATTTAATATCTTAAAAATGCATACAACCAGTCGCGATTGTATGGATACTGTGGCAAATGTAAATTAATATCGATGTACTTGGAACCTAAAGGTTTAAGAAAATCGTTGAAAGAGCTTAGTCGTAGGGGCTACAATAAAATAAGATAAAACTCCCGTGCTTGCCAGTTTAAAATTACCTTATGTAAAAGCCTTGGAGCAAATCTATTCAGTAACCAAGTAAATAGCACAATGTGGAAGGAATTTTTTTGTTCCTGTTATAATTAGATTAACAATCGCGTATTTTATCACCAGACAGTTAATTTTTGTGAATATCATCTAAAATTATTTAAAGAAGAATACTTTATTCATTTTTGCGTCACAACCTACTATATCTAGAACTGAACTTAAAGTTCTGGCACGGTTGGTCCTAGTTTCCCATTTCGGGTTATTTGATTAGGATATTTACTTAGATATATTTCATCACAGTTAGTCCTGTTTCCGGCCTCTAAAGTCTTTTCTGATACAGTACGTAAGTTACCTCTGAATCGGTAGCTATCCTACTACCTAAAATACTTAAGCAAATTACCTAATAATTGACTGTCAGCGCATTTAATAAATCCACAGCAAAACTAATTAAAATGTTAAGTAGATAAAATGCCCTTCCATTCGGATCTCCAGGAGAGGGTTGTGCAGGGGGCGCCGGAATCAAGATTAAACATAGCCTTCTCGAATATATGTGGCCTAAATTCTAACCTGAACTTCTTCCATCATTTCCTCCAGGCTAATAGGCCCCAACACCTCTTCCTCACCGAAACCCAAATCAGTGCCAAAACAGCCACTAAACAGCTTAACTTCCCGGGGTATGAACTCCTTACTTCCTTTAGATTGCATGGAGGCGTGTACGCATACGTCCGTAGCAATCTACCCTGCACACGACTCCCCAATTTAGGGGCTTGAAGAAAAGACATACTTTGGATGCAACTCTCTCTCAGGGCTGCAAATAAATTCATCTGTTGCATTTGGGGGTCACCTTCTGACAACAACTTTATCCAGTTCTTCGACTACTTTTCTAAAAAAACCGACCATCTGATTTCTGAGTATCCTTCCTCCAAGGTCACTATTCTTGGTGACTTCAATTTCCATAATAAGGAACTGCTAGGATTTTCAAAAACAGATCCACAAGAGAGAGCAGCGGATGCCTTTGCAGTCAGCAATTCTTTAGCTAATATGGTACAGCAACCTACTTACTTTCCTTGCATCCCAACACACAGCTCAAATCCCTTGGATCTCCTTCTTACTACAAAACCTGAATGCTATAAGATATCAGTCACCACCCCCCTTGGTCGCTCAGACCATGACATGGTCACTGCTTCCTGAGCAATGCAACCCGAGGTCACACAGTCATCACACCCACGTATCGTTTGGCACTACTACTCCGCGAACGGGGACGAAATGCGCAATTACTTTTCTTCATTTCCATGGACGTCTGTCTGCTTCTCTCATCCTGGCCCCTCTGATATCTCACAAAACGTCACCGAAATTATCCAAGCTGGCTGGAATTATTTATTCCACGTACACAGAAAACCTCTTCAGCCACTCAAAATCCTGTGACAAGATCAGACTTGAAAAGGTCAAAGCTCACAAAACGCTTCTACACAATCCCAGTCAAGAAAACTGTCAAGCATTTACCCGCGCATGAAACCGCTATGTCAGCATTCTTTCTGAGTCAAAACCTCGTTTAATAACCACATCAAAAACAAAATCCTATCAAGCTCCAACGGCAGCAACCCCTTCTGGACTCTTGATAAATCTATTGGGAATAATTTCTGCAAGAGCACGTTCCCACCTCTTGTCTCAGGGGATGAAATTGTTTCTACCGCCCTGGGCAAGGCTGAACTTTTTTCCTCGTTATTCGCCGGCAATTCTACTCTCAACCCACCTCAAAATTTGACAACCACCAGCAGTCCCCAACGGCACGCATAAAATAACGGATATCATTATTAAAAACTGAAAAGGTACGAAAGATGCTCTCTTCTCTTAATACCAGAAAAGCCTCTGGCCTTGACGAGATTCCAGCAATTGTTCTCAAAAAATGCGCACCAGAACTTGCTCCTGTCATGACTCGTCTGTTTCAGACATCTTACAATAGAGGCATATTCTCTAGTAACTGGAAAATTACTCGAGTACAACGCGTCCCCAAGAAAGGGTCCAAAGCGCTTCCTAGCAACTACAGGCCTATTTCTCTCCTTTCAGTCATCTCTAAAGTAATGGAAAAGTATATAAATACCGAATTGCTAAAATATCTTGAAAAACACAGTCTAATCCACGACAGGCACTGCCGACCTCCTTACCTTTGTCACCCATTCTTGGAACTACACGGTGAATCCCAGATTGTTGCTCTAGACATATCCAAAGCATTCGACCAGATCTGGCACGCAGCGCTGCCTAATAAACTTCCTATGGCCCACCCCCAAAACTCTGTACCTGGACAGCAAATTTCCTCTCCAACCGGGGCATTTCTGTTGTCGTGGATGGCCATTCTTCTCAACTGTATCCAATTAATGAAGCAGTCCCTCATGGTTCAGCTCTAGCTCCTACTTTGTTTCTTCTCCACATCAATGACCTCCTCTCTAGCACATCCAACCCAGTTCACAGTTTCGCGGACGACAGCACCCTCCACTCAAATATACAAAATTCTAAGCCTGTCTCTTTACCCCAATTAGATGAGGATCGCAGACTCATGGAGGGTTATGTCTCTGTGGATCTCCAAAAAATATTAGACTCCACCAAACCTTATGAAGAAAAAGGTATCCGCCATCTTGGGGGTCCGCCAATTTTTGTATAACAATATTATACATAGTATGTTACTTAGTCAACGGATAAATACACGACTGTCAAATTTTAAAGCACCAGCTGAATTAGAACTAAGTAGTCATAATTTTTTTGCAATATTTGTCCCTGACAAAGAAAAGGAGATTTTATACGGGTGAAATTTATGATGCTTCAATATTCTCTGAATAGTTCTTCTTTTTATGTTTGAAACAATGGCCAATTTTCTCGTGCTCAAAGTTGGGCCTGCAGCAATTTGTCCTAAAATTTCAATCATAGTCTCATTTCTAACCGGAAATTCACGTTCAGGATCCTGTTTTTGTTGGCTACTGAACCACTTTGTCGAAACTTTGCAACTAACTCCAAAATGTATTTTCTGTTAACATGTCTGTTCGGATGTCGTTCATGAAGCAAATTTGCGGTACGGTTGGCACAGTCATCGTTTTTCAAAAGAAGAGTAATTATATCAACTCTTTCTTCTACAGAATACACCATTGTGAAATTAATTTTCGGTAGTACTATCAAGTATTAAACCGACCGATAAACTGAAATAATAAACCGCATTTCTCTCATTCCGATAAGAAATGTTTTGATAGTCAATTTTTTGTTTACAAACCAACAAAACATTGACTATCAGCACATTTCTTATCTGAATGAGTGAAATGCGTTTTTGCATCTTCAACTGTGAATAATTTTTAAACGAGTTGCTAAAACTTCCAAAAAAATTAGTGTGCTGAATTCAGAAAAGAAAGAGCTATCAAATGATGTAACACTCGACCCATGTTCCCTATTTAAATATAAGGGTTGTTATCACCACCTTTAAAGGGTTGATGTGACAAAGTTGAGTTTTATGTCAAAACATGTCCCCCTCAATATTAAAATTGAAGTGTTTCAGCGTTTCTCAAAAAAAATTCTCTGGGCGCAAATCGGTCTGTTTCGTTTTCACTGCGCCGCCCTATATATATATATATATATATATATATATATATATATATATATATATATATATATATATATATATATATATATATATATATATATATATATATATATATATATATATATATATATATATATATATATATATATATATATATATATATATTGTAACAAAACACCCGGTTCATTACAATAAAATTCAATATCGCTTCCGTCGCACCACGCTGACAATTCTCTTAATGATTGATATTTTTAATTAATAAATATTCTAAAGACACCGGTGTAAAATCAAAAAGCCGTATAAAATACAAATTTAATCATAAAGAATTCGATAAGACCAACATCGGAATTTTATCCTGTAAAAATATCCAAAATTTACGAATGTTCATTTTCAAATTTTTAGGATTGCTGTGAGTTAAAAAAGGAGGCTAAAGCTTCTAGAACTAAACAAACACTCCCATTTCTATACCATTTAAAATCAGGCCCACCTGCCAAAGAAAGCAGTTCTGAATTGAGTTCCAAGGAGAGTTCCGAATAATACGAGTATCAATCAGTATTTAATTTTTAACTCTTCCGACAGTACCGTTCGTTCATTTTCTTTAAATCCGTTATTATTTTGGTAAGAAGCCTTTAATTTGATTAATTTTTGATATATATATATATATATATATATATATATATATATATATATATATATATATATATATTCCGACTTATTTTTATTACAAAAACATATAGAGCTGCCCTGAAAGCTGTCCCAGAAAACCCAAAACTCATTTTACTTTCATTTTCCGTATTTCCCTAAAGTCCAATTTTACCTAAAATAATTGACAGAGTGTTGCCGGGCCCTCCATATTTTTATTTTTATTTTATTTTGGTTTAGGCTCGCATTGAATAATCGAAGATTGGAGTTATACTATATTTTTTCTCGTTTCTAGCTGTTTTGCGTAATAAATCATAGTAATTAACGTCATTCCGTACCGCTGTGCCTCCCACCTTCGAGTTGAAATAGGTTACCCAAATAACTGGGGAGAACTACACATATTTTCCAGTGTGTTATCACTAAAATGGTGCGGCCCGAGTGTTAAAACTTTGTAAAATATCGATCATTTATTACCAACATATAACTAAAGCCTCCCTTTCACTTGGGAATCAAACCAGCTGGGAATGGGAGAAATACCGCGATCAGATTTTCCGGAGAGTCGCTTGCCTGGTCAGAACTAAACTGGAAATTTAGGGTTCCGGTTTTCTTTTATGATTCACCCTTTATACATACCAGTCAGCCCTGGGGAGAACCATATTTTAAATTTTAAATATTCTCCTTTTGTAAATACATTAACATATGATTTTTGTATGTATGTATAATTGTATATATGTGCAGTAAATTATCAACATATAACTAAAGCCTCCCTTTCACTTGGGAACCAAACCAGCTGGGAATGGGGGAAATACCGCGATCAGATTTTCCGGAGAGTCGCTTGCCTGGTCAGAACTAAACTGGAAATTTAGAGTTCCGGTTTTCTTTTATGATTCACCCTTTATACATACCAGTCAGCCCTGGGGAGAACCATATTTTAAGTTTCAAATATTCTCCTTTTGTAAATACATTAACATATGATTTTTGTATGTATGTATAATTGTATATATGTGCAGTAAAAAACTCACCATTTCTTTTTAGAACATCCCTTGTTCATTCCTAAGTCTCTATAAAGTCTGAACCCTGGAAACCAAATATCTCCACTCGAGTTTACCTGAGCATCAAACTCCCACAGGGTGGTCCGTTACCTAAGAATACTTTAAAACCTCAAGTAAAGTGGTGGCACTCGAGACAAATCCTTTTGCCCGATCAAAACACCGACGCACACTCCACCCTTTGAAAGTAGACCGTTACAATATATATATATATATATATATATATATATATATATATATATATATATATATATATATATATATATATATATATATAGTAACGGTCTACTTCCGAAGGATGAAGTGTGAGTCAGGTCAGGTCACCAACGCACACTCCACCCTTCGAAAGTAGACCGTTACAATATATATATATATATATATATATATATATATATATATATATATATATATATATATATATATTGTAACGGTCTACTTCCGAAGGGTGGAGTGTGGGTCAGTGTTTTTATCGGAAAAAAGGTTTGGTCTCGAGCGCCACCACTTTACTTCAGGTTTTCAAAACGTTCCTGAAAGTAGAAGCCCCATGAAGACTAATGTCCAAGTAACGGACCACGCTAAGGAAGTATGGTGCTCAGGTGCTCAGAAGACTCAAGTGGAGATATTTGGTTTCCAGGAGGCAAACTGTATAGAGATTTAACAGTTAACAAGACTTATTTAAAACGAATAATGGTTTTATTGTTGGACATACACTCATATACTCATATGACGGCAATAAGGGGACGATATTCTACACTGTCGCTCGAGCCACACCTGGGGACACCATTGAGTGCTAACACAGTGGAAATATGTATAGTCCTCCAAACTCCCAAGTTATTTTAACTGGGAGGTGGGAGTCACAACGGTACATAACGTTGCTGAATCACTAAGATATATTACCAAAACAGCCAGCAATGGGAGGAAATTATAATGTTATTACAAGCCTAGGTAATTCGTTGCGTGCCTAGACAAAACAAAATAATAAAAAAATAAAAAAATATATAGGGGGCCGATAACCCTCTGTCAATTCTGTTTAAGTGAAACTGGGTATTAAGAACACCTGTATATTGAAACACAGAAAAATAAAAATATAATTAGTTCGGGGTTTTCTCGGGTAACTTGGGGGACAGTTATATATGACATAAATATCAAAGATTAATTAAATTGTATGTTTCTTACCAAAAATACAATTGCGGGAAAAGAAAAGGAACGGGTCGACGGTTTTCCAACTGGAAACTCGAAGAAAATACTGTAGGGATACTCGACTAGACAACTTTTCGGAGCTCTACTCAGAACTCTATGCTGAACTGCCTTAACTCGGCCGGTGGGCCTGCTTTTGTATGGTAAAAATTGGGCGTCCTTGTTTAATTCTAGACGCTTTTGTTCTCCTTTTTTAACTCATAGGAAACCTAAAAATATTAAAATGAAAAATTTGTGGAAACTTGTATATTTTTATTCCTGTAATCTAATTGATAACGCTCCGGTACTTAATCTATCGAGTTATGTATGATAAAAGATGAAGTTTTGTATGGATTTTTGTTTCTACTAGTGGTTCGAAAATATATATTTATTGAAAATATTAATTAACAGAATAGTCAGAGTGGTGTTACAGCCGCGAAATTTGGTTTTATCGCAATGAAACGGGAGTTTCATTACATTATTTCGACAAAAAGTCTCGAAGCTAATTTTAATTAATTTGATAGTTCTGGGAAGAACTTACATGTTAATTTAAGCTGGACTTCGATGTTGTTGATCTTCCAGGGTTTCGGTGACGAGGTGACTTCAGCAGTTACGGTGATGATGGGGTCGAACAGCCTCTGGTTGGAAGCAGTTTTGCCATATCCTGATGTAGAGCCGTGGTGCCATACCCAATTTCGGCAGGAGTCTTACTATCCTATCTGCTAGGGGTAGTGGGAGGTTCAAATGGTCTAGAGGTGGTTCGGTCTGTGTGGATGTAGTCAATGTTCTTTGGTGACGGGTTGTGTATGGTTTCGTACTTCTTGAGAGTGTGCCCCCGGACAGGGGCTGCCCCTCGAGAGAATGCATAAGCAGCCCCAGCGTTAACAGAATTTCCGCTTGGTATTGGTACAGATATGTCGGTGGTGTCCGGTTTGACCACAGCACCAGCAGTTCCATTGAGGGTGGTAGCTGGTGAGTTTTGGTAATCCTTGGTACAGATGCTTCACAATCGGACATGGGACCTCCAGCTTGGTGTCTCCTTGAAAAACAGGGTTGGGCTGGGCGATGAGTGTCGGTCGATCATCTTGGTCCTTGAACCAGTCGGGTACCGAGATTATGGATGTAGGTTTAGGCATAGGGGTATGCCCAGCGCCGTTGGAAGACACTGGCGAAAGGCTGCCCTCGAAGTTGAACCCAAGTTCTGGTTCGGACCATCCATCTGAAAAGCCATCCAGGACTGACAACCCTGAAGTGATGGAGGTGGGACTCCCAGTGGTCGTCATTCTTATCCCCGAATGAAAAACCGATATGTTATAGGGCTTTTGGTATCAAATATGTTTAAATAACCAATGGAATATACAGACACAAGGATATGTACAGATTGGGAGACTGTTTGTTCCTTTTTATATTATGGTTACCTTAACGGTCAGTACAGACTTAGTTACGGTGGAGGTGCTGGTATTCGGATGCGCCAGTAGCGACCGTTTGGAAAAAGCACTCGGCAGCGTGTGGGTCCAGGGCCAAAGTATCTCTGCAGTCCTTCCATAACTCGGGGGTCTCGACGACGCTGGAACAACGCCCACAATACCTCGTCACGGGTCCAGGGGGTATCTTCTTCGTCGGTGTCTGTATCCGAGGAGTCTTCGTCCGAAATGACGATTGTTTCGGGATCCAGCCCTTGAGGGGGAGGTGAGGTCCTGGGCCGTCCTACCCATATCTGATGGACATGGATTCGGTCGGTCGGTGGGGGAACTAGAAATTTTTCCCAAATAAGGGTCAGGTTCCCACTGGGTTGCTTATCCATGTCCTAGAAAGAAAATAAACTTTGAATTAGTCTAGTAAAGTCCGGCTCGTTTAAGGTCATTCACGTAAACGTGTTTTATTTGCTTGCCGGAGTTTGCCTCTAAGATCCACAATGACTGGTGAGTGATATCTGGTTATTTTGTATGGCCCGGAGAATTTTTTTGGAGCGAGCTTGGCAGGGAAGTGCTTGTCGGCGGAGGAAAGGTAGTGCTCGGCTTTGCATATTAAATCGCCGATTTTTCCTCGCCATTCTCTTCTGTGAAGATCATAGTGATGTTTCTGAAGGCTGCTAGCGGTAGATAGGTTTCTTCTGGCTATCGCAAAAATGGACTGGAGTCGTTGCAGACGTTTTGAGTACCGGTTGTAGTCTTCTCCCGTGGGTTCGCTGGCTGACTGGCTGTGGTCCGGTGTGGTGTTCTCGACCACTATCATTTTAGGAGCTTTCAATTCTCGGCCGAAATTTAGGAGGGAGTATCCGGTGGATGAGTGGCGGGCAGAGTTGATGGCAAACATAAATTCAGGCAGGTGCTCGTCCAATTTTCGGTGGTTTTGTTCGAAGACCATTTCTATCATTGCTTCCAAGGTACGGTTGATCATTTCTACGGGGTTGGCCTGCGTGGTATAAGGTAGGGTAGTTTGATGTCGGATTCCCATGTCTTTTAGCAGTCTGGTGAAATCTCGTCACACCAGTTGTTGTCCATTGTCGCTGATGATGGTTCACGGACATCCGAAACGGGTAATGAGTTCCTCGTATAGTGGACGGCAGACGGTAGCCGCAGTGGGTCTTCTTAGCGGCTTACAAATCACCTATTTGAAAAATCGGTCGTGGAATACTAATATGAATCGGTTACCTCGGCTTGATGGTGGTAGTGGTCCACTAGGCCGGGTGCTTACAGTGTCCCATGGGGCTTGTGGCATAGAAAAGTGCATAAGTTTTGATGGTCTTTGTTTGTATGCCGTCGACGCTTGGTTACGGCTTTCGCCACTCGCCATTAACCCACCATTGTGACACCAGCACTCGATAGATTCACGTCGGATTAGAAATACTTGCGGTATAGATTCTTGATAATATTCAATAACAATATAATATTTTAAATCTACTATGATTCTAATCAACAAGAAAATTGTGTGGAATGTTCGCCAATAAACTGCAAGGATTCCAAAATTGGATGAGTTCAGCCTAGTAAGGTAGACATTTTGCTATCGAGCTGAAACTTAATTTCGATTCCAAGGGCAGGTACATAATAAGCGCGTCCAAATTGCGAAAATTCCTTCTTGGAAGCGTCTGTAAAAATATGTAGAGAATCGAAAGATTTCTTGCCGATGTCGGAAAGAAAAGTTATGTTTCGGATATTATTTGATAACAGTGAATAATTTCGTAAGTAGTATACGTTGACGCCTTGCAATGTTTGACACTTGACATTAAGATCAGATTTAAATCTTTGTGCCAAATGTACACCTAGTTGTTTTTTATACTTTATATATATGTATGTATCTTGTTTTGTAACCTCAACATATGTTCGCAACTATGACTAATCATCGACGCCGGGAAGCAAATCACTTTACTGTCCTGGAAATCTTATCGGACATGTTGCTTTTTGTAACGAGGGTAGGGATCGGGTAAGCCTGGGAGCTTCTAGGCCCCTAGAACCCGTATCCAGGGTCAGTTTTAATTTTTTTTACGATATATATATATATATATATATATATATATATATATATATATATATATATATATATATATATATATATATATATATATATATATATATACAGTGTGGAACAGCCAAATGGAATAAATTCGATAACGGATAAATGAGGGCGTGTTGGGAAAAACGCTTGGACACGTCGATTTGTATTTTTAACTGCGCATCTTTTTCAAGAAAAAAAAATTATATAGGGTGCGTCATGTGACAGTGGCCAATACCAACTTTCTTATTTTAAATACAAGCCCCTGTATATTATTAATTTTTTGGATTCTTCAGAAAATTCTAGACATAATTCATATACAATGTTCTATACCTATCTTCAACTGTTTCGGAAATATTAAGTATTTTCAGATTTATTACAAAAATTAACATTAAAAATAGAAAATTATTTTATTTCACAAATTCGCTACATTGCATTCAATACTTATTTCCCATTCAGCTCTTGATAATGAGAAAGTAAACAAAAACCATTCCTGCGTTTCTTTTTACTGATATGAAATGAAACAAAAACAAAAACAGTTTTCTTTCTGTTCGTATAAAACTCGTAGCCTTAGCAACTTGTTGTCTGCCTGCATGACAGTAGTGATTAGTGTCAGTGCTATTGTCGTTTGAATTTCGTTAACTGTACGTAATAATATCAGAAAAATGGTTCATTTAACAGAAATGCACAAAATAACCATTCTACAAATGATTGGTTATGGAGATAACACACGGACACAGATGGAAGTGTCTCGCTTATTTCACGAAAAATTTCCAAATTTGCCGCCTGTATCCCAAGGAACAATTAGCAAAATAGAAAAGCAGTTTCGCGAGCTTGGTCATGTGAGACAGATAAAAAAAGTAGCTGCCAATGCAGTAAGTGATGATACGAAATTGGATATTACGCTTGAGTTTCAAGAAAACCCACATACTTCTGGTCGACAAGCAGCCCAACTATTCAACGTTAGCCACACAGCAATTTTTCGAACATTAAAGGAAAGTAAAATGCATCCCTATAAAATGATACCAACTCAGGAGCTCATGGAGGACGATTTCGATAGGAGAACGTATTTTTGTGAACAAATGATGGCAATGTTAGATAACAATGTGATCCAATTAGAAGATGTTTTGTTTTCTGATGAGAGCACATTTACACTTCACGGTCATGTTAATCGTCAAAATTGCCGCTATTGGTCTAATGAGAATCCTCATTGGATGAGAGAGGAACATACGCAATATCCTGAAAAAGTTAATGTTTGGGCAGGAATTGTTGGAAATCATATCGTAGGTCCCTTTTTCATTGATGGCAACTTGAATGGGGATAAATATTTAGAACTGCTCCAAAATAATGTCGTGCCAACTTTGACAAACTTATATCCAGATCCAGCAAACCCACAAGTTCCTGCCAATAAAATATGGTTTCAGCAAGATGGAGCACCGCCCCATTACCAAATCAATGTCCGGCAGTACCTGAACCAAATTTTTCCAAATCGGTGGATAGGGAGGCGCGGATCGATAGAATGGCCAGCACGATCTCCTGATCTGTCGCTATTAGACTACTTTTTGTGGGGATATGTCAAAAGTATTGTATACAAAACTAAGCCCCTCAACTTAGATGACTTAAAAAGACGAATCACGCTTGCGATTAGATCAGTCACGCCTGAGATGTTGAGTAATGTTAGAAGACATTTCTATACCAGATTAGCATGTTGCCAAGATGTTCGTGGCGAGCATTTTGAACATTAACTACATTGACATTAATTTTTTTTTGTTTTTTTAAATTATTAAGAAATAATCAGTATTTCTTATTAGAATTTGTGAAATAAAATAATTTTCTATTTTTAATGTTAATTTTTGTAATAAATCTGAAAATACTTAATATTTCCGAAACAGTTGAAGATAGGTATAGGACATTGTACATGAATTATGTCTAGAATTTTCTGAAGAATCCAAAAAATTAATAATATACAGGGGCTTGTATTTAAAATAAGAAAGTTGGTATTGGCCACTGTCACATGACGCACCCTAAATAATTTTTTTTTCTTGAAAAAGATGCGCAGTTAAAAATACAAATCGACGTGTCCAAGCGTTTTTCCCAACACGTCCTCATTTATCCGTTATCGAATTTATTCCATTTGGCTGTTCCACACTGTATATATATGGTGGCGCATTGAAAACGAAACAGACCGATTTGCGTCCAGATAAATTTTTTTCAAGAAACGCTGAAACACGTCAATTTTAATATTAAGGGGGACATAAAAGTCAACTTTGTCACATGAACCCCTTAAGGGTGGTGATAACAACCCTTATATTTTAAATAGGGAATATGGGTCGAATGTTACATCACTTGAAAGCTCTTTCTTTTCTGAATTCAGCACACTAATTTTTTTGGTAGTTTTATTAACTCGTTTAAAAATTATTCACAGTTGAAGATGCAAAAACGCATTTCACTCATTCCGATAAGAAATGTGCTGGTAGTCAATGTTATATTGGTTTGTAAACAAAAAATTGACTATCAGAACATTTCTTATCGGAATGAGAGAAATGCGGTTTATTATTTCAGTTTATCGGTCGGTTTGATACTTGATAGTACTACCGAAAATTAATTTCACAATGGTGTATTCTGTAGAAGAAAGATTTGAACTAATTACTCTTTATTTCAAAAACGATGACTATGCCAACCGTACCGCAAATTTGTTTAATGAACGACATCCGAACAGACACGTTAACAGAAAATACATTTTGGAGTTAGTTGCAAAGTTTCGACAAAGTGGTTCAGTAACCAACAAAAAACGGGGTCCCGAACGTGAATGTCCGGTTAGAAATGAAACTACTGAGATTGAAGTTTTAGGACAATTGCTGCAGACCCAACTTTGAACACGAGAAAATTAGCCACTGTTCCAAACATCAAAACAAGTACTATTCAGCCAATATTGAAGCATCATAAATTTCACCCGTATAAAATTCATCTTATACAACAACTGAATGAAGATGATTTTGATC
Source organism: Tillus elongatus (assembly GCA_964006375.1). Classification (NCBI taxonomy): domain Eukaryota; kingdom Metazoa; phylum Arthropoda; class Insecta; order Coleoptera; family Cleridae; genus Tillus; species Tillus elongatus. The sequence continues at coordinate 16,264,827 of OZ023269.1, read as the reverse complement.
GGCGGCTGGAGTTTTATTAAGTGATGACTGCACGAATAGCTGATAACGGGAACTTTCTGTTCAATATCTGTTTTTCAGACGAGTGTACGTTTTTATTAAACTCTGCAGTCAATCGTCATAATTGTCGTTATTGGGCAGATAATAATCCAAGAATTTTTCACGAAGTCCACGCTCAAACTCCACAGAAATTGAATGTCTGGACTGGCATTTTTGGAGACCGTTTAATCGGACCAATTTTTCTTGATGGCAATTTGAGTGGCGAAACTTATTTGGAGTTACTAGAAGATATCTTTACCCTCTACTAATTGACATTGTTGAAAATGGTGATCGCTATCAAGAAAATCAATTAGTGTTTTAACAAGATAGAGCTCCTCCGCATTTTTCACAACGTGTTAGGGAGTTTTTGAACAGAGAGTTTCCAGAGCAATGGATTGGTAGAGGTGCTATTGAGTGGCACCTTAGATCACCGGATTTAACTCCTTTAGACTTCTTTCTATGGTGCCATTTAAAGAGTAGAATTTACGCAACAGAACCGGAGTCTCTGGAAGAATTACGACAACGCATTGTTGACGAATGCCGTCTAATAACTCCACAAATGCTCCAAAATGTCAGAGCTCGTTTTGAACAAAATGTGTACTTTTATATGGAAGCTGGTGGTCAACAATTTGAACACTTACTTAACTGAATAAACATTTCTGAACGTTTGATTTTGTTTTTTAGTCTTTTTTACGAAAAATTGACTAATTAGTGTATTTCTTATCACAATGAATTAAATACGTTCTTGCAAATCCAACTGTGAATAATTTTTAAACGAGTTAATAAAATTTCCAAAAAAATTTGTGTGCTGAATTGAGAAAAGAAAGAGCTTTCAAATGATGTAACACTCGACCCATGTTCCCTATTTAAAATATAAGGGTTGGTATCACCACCCTTAAAGGGTTGATGTGACAAAACATGCCCCCCTCAATATTAAAATTGACGTGTTTCAGCGTTTCTTTAAAAAAAATTATCTGGACGCAAATTGGTCTGTTACGTTTTAAATGCGCCACCCTATATGTATGTATCTTGTTTTGTAACCTCAACATATTTTCGCAACTATGACTAACCATCGACGCCGGGAAGCAAATTCACTTTACTGTCCTGGAAATCTTATCGGACATGTTGCTTTCTGTAACGAGGGTAGGGATCGTGTAAGCTTGGGAGGTTCTAGCCCCCCTAGGGTCAGTTTCAATTTATTTATATATATATATATATATATATATATATATATATATATATATATATATATATATATATATATATATATATATATATATATATATATATATATATATATATGTATGTATGTATGTATGTATGTATCACACCGATAACTCAAAAAATAATGGGCCGATTTTCATCAAATTTGGTGCGTACTTTCCTTTTGCAAGTGGCTAGGACAAGTTCGTTAGTCAGAAAAATCGGCCTAGGTTTTCCCGGATTTTTTTTTCTTTCGAAAAAAATGTATATGTCTGGTAAGTAAATAACAAAGTATGGGCAACTAAATTTGGCGTGCTGCTTTTTGTCTTAAGGAATATTCTATGTGCCAAAATTTAGATCTCTATGTTAAAACACAAAAAAGTTAAAGGTAAATTAAGTTTTAAATAATTAAATCTGATTCAAGAAAGTTAAAATGTCAAAATTGAGGATTATGGTTGGAGTACGAATATGAGAGAAAAATAAGACAAGAAATGACTAACAAGCTCCTGGATATGTATCCAAGTTTATTTCGTTACAATATGAGCAAAAAATCCATTGTAAATCAAAATTGTTTTGTGTAAATAGTAACGTTAAACGCTTAAATGTATTATTACGGGATATATACTACCTGCTAGCGGCTTGTACATATATGTCCGACGTAGCGCAGTTCGGTAAGCCGTGTATATCGGATAGTCGACTCCGACATGACGAGTTCTAATCCTAGTTAGTAACTTTACTTTTTATCTTTTTTTTTATTCTCATTTCACTTTAGCGTTATCTAATCAGATTGTTATTCAGATGAATTTTTTAGCGAGTTTTTGTATAAAAAACAATCTGATAAAGAGGAGATGAAAGTTTTAAGGCTTAATTAAATTTGTATAACATATTTGGTTGTTTTTTCTTGCCTTAGTGAAAGCGTTCTATATTTTATACAGTCGTAGATTTTTCCCGTGGCTTCACAAGTGCCTGTTTTAGCGAAATTTCTTCAAAAAAATCACTAATGAGGAGATCACGACTTTAAAATTTAGAAAAAATTTCTTGAAATGAGCGCGAACTAGGCCCCCTAGAACTCATATCCAGGGTGAACCATTTACCAATATTTAGGTCTGTAAGTTTAAAGACAAAAAAGTTAGAGGCATTTAAAGAAAAAAAATGCGGTTTTCCTCAAAACCTAAAAAGTCGCGATTTGAAACGTCAAAAATTGGCAACTTTTAGGCAGAGAACCTGAAAGAAATACGGATTATGTGAAGAATGTTCTGCAAACCCTTAAGTTTCAGCTTCAACCATCATTGCCCTTCATTTTAGTAAAATATTTTCAGAAAATTCATTTCAAATAGACACTTTCTCTGATGCTTTGGCGGTAGTTTGTTAAGTTTGTAGTTTAACGGTCTATAATTTTTAGCTAATTTTCGTAGAAAAAATTCGTTAATGAGGAGACCGCGGCTTTTGATTTCTACAAAGATTTCTTCAAATGAGCGCAAACTAGGCTCCCTAGAATCCATATCCGGTTTACTTTCTGTTTACATATATACAGGGTGACGCATTTCTACGGAAAGGCCCATTATAATTGTTATTATGCAAGATACGAGAAAAAATTTTATACGTTACTTATAGGGTCTCTTGAGCTGCATCTTATAAAATTATTTTGACAATCATAGGATGGCCTATAAGTCGTTGGTGATACCTACAATTTTTTTTAACATCCCTTATTGCATTTTTCATCAAAATATGATGCATGTTTATAAAAAAAATCGAGATTCAGTAAGTGCGTTTTGGTAGCGAATTTTCATTAAATGCTTTAAAATTCAATAACTCAATTTGCTATTAACCTAAGGTTCGTCGGCTAGGAAACGAGCTTTCTCGTAAACATTTTTAGTTTATTGTCAGAAACTTTTTGTACATTTTCAAGCACATTATTTTGATAAAATATGGTACATTCTTACTACTATATAAGTTATACCGGTGACCAAATTGATGCCTGCTTGCCTTAAAAAGACATATCTGCTATTAAAAACATTTTTACGAAAATTCTCTTCCATAACGCACTTGTTGCGTCCGGATTTTTTTTAAGTCACATAGAATTTTCCTCAATGCTTAGATATGTGCAGTTTATGGCTTTGACATCACCCTGATAATTACCATTCTATCTCAATTTTACATTATACTTTGAAGCAGGTTATATGTCTACTCTCCGCTTCAGATTCTCTACACATTTCTCCCGATTCTTCTAAGAAGAAAGAATTTTTACAATCTGGATGCGCTTCCTATGTACCTGCCCTTGGAATTGAAATGAAGCTGAAGCTCAGCAACGAAATGTCTACCTACTTAGCTGAACTTAATGCAATTTTTGGAATCATTGCAGTTTACTGGCAAACATTCAATAGAACGTGCAACTTTATTTAGTAATAGCAAAAGTAGGCTAGATAACTAAGTGAAGATTGGAACCTGTGATGAGCACTGATAAGTACACTTGTAGAACCCAAATCACCACAACACATTTTAAAAGACCTGACGATCGTTTCACTAACCAAGTTAGCGTCATCAGAAGATGAAACATTCTAAATACTTAAAAAACTAACATCAACTTATATACCGGATATCAGGTAAAGAGATCGAACCGAGATGAGACACTAGTCGTAGACAAATTCCCAAGTGTATTGTATTTTTATCGCCTGACAAGGTCTTTGCACTATCCCTACTGCTTTATCTAAGTGTCCATCTGTAATAGTCTTGAGAAAGTTCAACGACAGCTAAATTAACAACGATCCCTTTGGCGGTAATAACTGTATACTTATGTTATCGGTAAGACGTGCCGAAAACGTGGACATTTTATTTAGCAAAGCAATCGATCAAGTGACTCGTAATTGGCGCTGGTGAAGTGTTCATACATTTTTTGTTGTAACTATATTTCGCAATATATACGCTCTCGAACCCATTTAGCTGTCCTGGTTTTCTAACAATTTTTATTAATTTCAGATTATCTTTATGAACGTGATGATTATTATCCCAAATATGTCGGGCGACGGCAGACTTATCTACAGTACCGTAACGTAATTGGGATATGTGTTCTTTGAATCTGATTCCAATCGATCTTTTTGTTTGTCCGACGTATTTAAGATTACAATCTTTACAACTTATTTCATGAATTCCCGACATTTTGTCCACGCTATCCTTGTCTTTTGGGTTACCTAGCAAGTTTTTTAAGGTATTTGTTGTTGAAAATGCTAGCTGTAAGTCGACTTTTTTTAAAAATGCTGTCTAGACCCCCCGTGATTCTAGGTTCAAATGGTAAGCAAACAAAGTTTTTTCCCGATTTTTCTCTTCTGAACGTCGTTGATTCCGTCAAAATTTTCTTCGTTTTCTGTTTGTTGATTAATTTTTCCACTAGGCAAGCAGTGTATCCGTTATATTCGGCCACGTTCTTAATATAATTTAATTCTTTGGTATATCTACTTTTGTTTAAAGGAAAATTAATTAACCGATTTACTAAAAAATTAAAACTGGCCATTTTTTGTGCGTACGTATGATGTGATGTGATTATTCGGCACGTTTTACCGATAACATAAGTATACAGTTATTGCCGCCAAAGGTATCGTTGTTAATTTAGCTGTCGTTGAACTTTCTCAAGACTATTACAGATGGACACTTTTTAGATAAAGCAGTAGGGATAGTGCAAAGACCTTGTCAGGCGATAAAAATACAATACACTTGGGAATTTGCCTACGACTAGTGTCTCATCTCGGTTCGATCTCTTTACCTGAGATCCGGTATATAAGTTGATGTTAGTTTTTTAAGTATTTAGAATGTTTCATCCTCTGATGACGCTAAATTGGTTAGTGAAACGATCGTCAGGTCTTTTAAAATGTGTTGTGGTGATTTGGGTTCTCCAAGTGTACTTATAGGCTAGATAAATTGAAAAAATATTTATCCCAATTCAAGCTGCAATTATTTAGTCGCAAATATATTTATCATAATTACGATTCTAGAAAATACAGGAAAACCCGTAAGTTTAATTTGGGACAAGCCACACTTTGGAATCGTTTCCAATGAAAAAGCCGATTTCATAGCTACAGAAACTATAGAGTCTGAAGAAAAAAGAAATGATTTATGTGCAGTAACTGAGATGCTACCTTTACTTACAAAAAAAAAAGTGATGAAAAGGTGGTATAGCGAATGTAGATGGAATACTAAAGGTGAATACTATAAAAGTTTACAGCCTCTTCCACCTACAGTTTTGTGGTTTTGAGGTATACGTGTAAATAAATCCACTACAATTTAAATATGTGGGCTAGGGATTGGCCAAGCTTGGCCTCCTGCTTATCCTGTTAAAATTAATTTAAATAGTTGTGCAAACTATGATTGCGGCGTGTTTGGGGATACTGCACATATGCTTTTAAACCGCCACAGAAAACAAGCATAATTTGTTCTTTGAATAATCGGTTTAGCGAGCTAAACTGTGTTCACTGTCCCAATTTATTTCTGCCCAAATTCTGACATCTGCACACTAATCGAAAAACATATAATTCACTAATTTAAAGATTAGGATATAGATTTGTCGGAATGTACTCTGCTATAAAAATGTAAGCCTATGTAAATGTAATGGTTCCACTGTCTGTCCTACTATAATCCAACTCTTTACCATGGGTCTTCTTTGTTTGTGTGATTTAAAGCTCCCCATTATATATAAGTTAAAAACATAAATAAATAAGGAAAACAAAATCAATGTACAGCATAACAAAGAATGGCTCTATAGCATAGGAAAAAAAGAATTGGAAAAAAACAGGACCAAAATCTGTGAAACATACTAATCTGACCAGGTGAATTAAATAGAAGAATGAATACTGCTGATGTCATTTGCGGGAAATAACGCGCAAATGGCATACTGCCGTAACCACGTAACTTAGAAGAACAAAAAAAGTCTGGACGCAGCAAGTGCGTTATGGAAGTGAATTTTCACAAAAATAATTTAATAGCAAATATGTATCTCCAATGCAAGCAGGCATCAATCTGGTTACCCGTATAACCTATATAATAGAAACAATGTACCATATTTTATCAAAATAACTGATTGAAAATATACAACAATTTTCCGGAAAATAAATTTAAAATGTTTCCGAGAAAACTGGTTTCCTAGCAAATTGTTTTATTAAAATTTGAGGAATTTAATGAAAACTCGCTACCAAAACTCACTTACAGCGTCATGATTTTTTTTCTTATAAACATGTATCATATTTCGATTAAAAAAATGCAAAAATGCATTAATATAGGAGTTTTAGAAAAAAAACTTCCATCACCAACGACTTATGGGCCATCCTGTAATTGTCAAAATATTTTTATAAGATGCAACTCAAGACACCCCATAATTAACGTATACAATTTTTCTCGTATCTTGTATAATAATTATATTGAGCTTTACCGTTGAAATGCGTCACCCTGTATATATATATATATATATATATATATATATATATATATATATATATATATATATATATATATATATATATATATATATAAACAGATAAAAACCGAATGTAAACGTGGATATGGATTCTAGCGGGCCGAGTTTGCCCTCATTTGAAGCAATCTTTCTAAAATTCAAAAGTCGCGATCTCCTCAATAACGAGATTTTTCTACGAAAATTAGCTAAAAATTATAGACCGTTAAACCATCAAATTAGTTAAAACTAGCGCCGTCAGGGTCTATTTAAAATGAATTTTTTGTAAACATTTTAGTAAAATGAAGGACAATGGCGGATGAAGCTAAAACTTAAGGGTTTGCAGAACACTCTTCTTGCGACATTTTCTTTACATAATCCGTATTTGTTTCAGGTTAGTTGCCTACATGATGCCAATTTCGATGTTTCAAATCGCGACTTGACGTTTTGAGGAAAACCCCATATTTTTTTCTTTAAATGCCCATAACTTTTTGTCTTTCTAACATACCTAAATTTTGGTACACGGTTCACCCTTTATAATACAAACACGGGTACGAAATCTGGTTGCCCGTACTTTGTTATTTCCGGAGATATATTTTTTTTACGAAAGAAAACAAAAATTGCCAGGCAATCGGGGCGATTTTCCTGGATAATAAGCCTATTCAAGCCACTTGCAAAAGGAAGGTAATCTTAAAATTTGATTAAAAACTGCGCATTATTTTTTTAGCTATCGGTGTGATACACACACACAAATATATATATATATATATATATATATATATATATATATATATATATATATATATATATATATATATATATATATATATATATATATAAATTGAAACTGACCCTGCATATGGGTTCTAGCGGGCCTTGTTCGCACGCATTTGAAGAAATTATTTCAAAATGCAAAAGTGGGGACCTCATTAGTGAATTTTTTTAAAGAAAATTCACTAAATGTATAAAAATAGAAGCTCTGTTTTATTTTTAGATCAGTATTAGCCATAATTTAATAAAGTATGCTGTGTATCTTAAAATAAAAAGCCAGGAGTAGGTTTTATCTTCTGTCCTGTGCAATAACTTTATCAGTTTATAGGTATGTCTCAAATTTTCTAAGGGAAGCACTTTCAGAAGAAATATTATTTTACTGTTTAAGTTAAATACCTAAAGGCCTTCATACTACATAATAATAATTGAAGACTTTGACCATCGAACGTAATTAATGGCTTCCAACATGGCTACTCTACGAAATATAGGAACACTTACTTACGACTGTCTATTATTTATTCCTTCGTTAAAATCAGACAACACACTGCTAATTACACACCATTAATGTTTATTTATTAAGATTGTAGAAGATTAAAAAATATTAGATCGTTATTAAATATTATCAAGAATATATACCGTCAGTATATCTAACGCCCTGTGAACATCTCGAGTGCTGGTATCACAATGGTGTGGTGTAATGGCGAATTGAGGAAGCCGTCACGAGGCGTCGGCGGTGGACATGCTTAGCTTGGCTGGCTGACATTCCACAAAAACCGTGTTGTAATGACGCCGTCGAGATTTCTGGACGGCAATTAGCATAGAATATAACAACTGTTTTATTTCTAAACCAATCTAGAAATTTTCAATATGAAAATGTACCCCAAATTCTTCATAAACTCATTTTGAATGAACATATGGAGTGCTGGTGTCACAATGGTGTAATGGCGACTTGCGGACGCTGTGATAAAGTGTCGACAGCGGACATGTTTTGCATGGCTGGCTGATATTTAAAAAACCAGATGCAAACATATATCTCAAGTTTTCTAAGGAAAACACTTTCACCAGAAATATTGTTTTACTGTTTAAGTTAAATACGTAAGAGCCTTCATATTACATAATATTAATTCAAAACTTCAAGCATCCAGCGTAATTAATGGCTTCCAACATGGCTACTCTACGAAATATAAGAACATTTACTTACGACTATCTATTATTTGTTCCTTCGTTAAAATCAGTCACCACACTGCTAATTACACACTATTTATATTTATTTATTAAGATTGTAGGAGATTAAACAATATTAGACTGTTATTAACTATTATTAAAAACATCTATTGTCAGTATATCTATCGCGATGTGAACACCTCGAGTGCTGGTCTCACAATGGTGTGGTGTAATGGCGAATTGCAGAAGCCGTAACGAGACGTCGGCGGTGGACATGGTTAGCTTGGCTGGCTGACATTTCACAAGCATCGTGTTGTAATGACGTCATCAGCATGTCCTGCCGTCGAGCTTTCTGGACGGCAACAAAATCTAGACGTATAATTAACATAGAATATAACAACTGTTTTACTTCTAAACAAATCTAGACATTTCCAATATGAAAATATACCCCAAATTCTACATAAACTCATTTTGAATGAACATATCGAGTGCTGGTGTCACAATGGTGTAATGGCGACTTGCGGACGCTGTAATGAGGCGTCGACGGCTGACATGTTTTGCAAGGCTGGCTGATATTTAAAAAACCAGATGCATACATATATCTCAAGTTTTCTAAGGAAAACACTTTCACCAGAAATATTGTTTTACTGCTTATGTTAAATACGTAAGAGCCTTCATATTACATAATATTAATTCAAGACTTTGACCATCGAGCGTAATTAATGGCTTCCAACATGGCTACTCTACGAAATATAGAAACATTTACTTACGACTGTCTATTGTTTGTTACTTCGGTAAAAATCAGAAAACACACTGCTAATTATACACCGTTTATGTTTATTTATTAAGATTATAGGAGATTAAAAAAATAGACTGTTATTAAATACTATCAAGAATATCTACCGTCAGTATATCTAAGGCGATGTGAACATCTCGAGTGCTGGTCTCACAATGGTGTGGTGTAATGGCGAATTGAGGAAGCCGTCACGAGGCGTCGGCGGTGGACATGCTTAGCTTGGCTGGCTGACATTTCACAAACACCGTGTTGTAATGGCGCAATCAACATGTCCTGTCATCCAGCTTTCTGCATGGCAACGAAATCTAGACGTATAATTAACATAGAATATAACAACTGCTTTACTTGTAAAGAAATCTAGAAATTTCCAATATGAAAATATACCCCAAACTCTTCATAAACTCATTTTGAATGAACATATCGAATGCTGGTGTCACAATGGTGTAATGGCGACTTGCAGACGCCGTAATAAGGCGTCGACGGCGGACATGTTTTTCATGGCGGCTGACAACACCGTTTAGTAATGACGCAATCCCTACCCTTCCAATAAAAAGCAACAGGTTCAAAAAAAATTCCAGGACAGTAAGGTGCTTCCTAGCGTAGATAATTAGCCATAAGGGCCTTCATATTACATAATATCATATAAAGACTTCCCATCCTAAGTTATTAACAGCTACTAACTAGGATACCCTACAAAACAGGTAGGGAAACAGTTACTTACGACTGTCTACTTGTTCCTTCGGCAAAGATCACACAACAACTGCCACTTACACACCACTTATTTCTATTTATATTAACTATTAATTGAGAATATAGGAGATGAAGAAATATTAGAATATTATTAAAGATTATTAAGGCTATACACTGTAAGTATTTCTAACCCGAGGTGAACATCACGGGTGCTGGTCTCACAATGGTGCTAGTGGCAAATGTCGGAAGCCGTAGCGAAGCGTCTACGGCGGACATGCTTTGCCTGGCTGGCTGGCATTTCACGCGCACCGCTTAGTAATGACGTAATTAACATGACCTGCCGTCGAGCTTTCTGCAGGACAACGAAATTTAAACTTACAATTAGCATAACATATAACAATTGTTTTAATTGGAAACAAATCTAGCAATTTCTACTACGAAAATATACCCCAAATTGTCCATAAACTCATGTTAAATGTCTCAATTGCATTCGAACGTTTTTTTACACAAAAATGTCCTTAGTCCCTCTAAATATGCGAAGTCTGTGACTTTGACATCACACTGCTAATGCCTACTCCACTGTTGTTGTAAGGAGTTGGGATATTTAACGCGTCCAACACCAGACACGAGACCGACGGCTTTACGTCCCTGTGAGGAGCGGAATGTGTCGATACTTAAGCTCAAATACAATCCAACAATGCTTATATTCAACTCTGTTCTATGCTGTTACCAATGGGTCCGTGAGTTTTTATCCTACGTTTTACAAATAGGTAACGTCTGTCCATTTTCATTTTAATAACATAGCTTGTTTTTAATATACCTATCAATTAATCTAACAAGGGCAACGTGTTCCAACGTTTTTGACGCAGAATTCAGAAACTGCTGTGTTTGTTTTTTAATACCACACTGGATAATTTAGTGACGGCTGAATCGCTCCGTATACACCAAGCTGCCAGTTATTTCAGTAGCTCACTCATTATTTCTTCAAATGAGCGCGAACTAGGGCCCCTAGAACCCATATCCAGGGTACGTTTTAATATATATATATATATATATATATATATATATATATATATATATATATATATATATATATATACATACTGGATATGGGCTCTATGGGACCTGTCACACCGATAACTTAAAAAATAATGGGCCGATTTTTATCACATTTTCTGTGTACCTTGGATAAGCTTTTTAGCCAGGAAAATCGGCCCAGGTTTAGGTTTTCACGGAAATATTTGTATTTTCTTCTGGAAAAAATTATAACTCCGGAAATAACAGAGTAAGGACAACCAAATTTCGAACGTGTTTGTATTATAAAGAGTAAACCATATACCAAAATTTAGTCTGCAAGTTTACAGACAAAAAGGTTATGGGCATTAAAAAAAACAATTTTGTGTTTTCCTCAAAACGTCAAAGTCGCGATTTGAAAAGGCAACATTGGCAACATTTAGGCAAAGAATCTGAAACACATACGAACTATGTGAAGAAAATCTCGCAAGGGGGGGTGTTCTACAAACCCTTAGGTTTCAGCTTTAACCGTCATTGTCCTTCATTATATTAAAATAATTATAGAAAATTCATTTCAAATAGACCCTTTTTCTGCCGGTTTTGCGATAGTTTTAGTTAAGTTTATGGTTTAACGGTCTATAATTTGTAGCTAATTTTCGTAGAATATATGTAATTTAATTTTAGTGAAAACGTCTATATCATTATTATGAAAATTCGCTATCATAACGCGCTCATTTTTTATTGGTGGTCATTGCTCTATAAAAACGGTTATTCTGTGTTAGTTGCTGAAATGTTACAAGACTCAGAATCAGTTATATTCTGCTCCAGTAAAAGTACACAAAGGCGCTAAATAGAGCCTGGCCAATGGAATGTAATGTTTATGTTTATATAAGTATTACTATGCGAAATTTAATTCTTCAAGAAACTAAATTATCAAAGATCCAAAACAATGATATCGCTTTAAGCGATTTCGTCTACTTGATAACATTGACAAAATAATGATTCACTGATTAAGCAGAATTCTAGTTCGCAATATTGAAGATAAGCTAAACAAAAGCCTTTGTGTCAACAAGCACTGTCAGTTGATTTCACGTATATCGGATTGCACATTGCAGACCAGAGGACAATGCAATGTCATCGTTATGATATTATCCATATCTTGCAGCTTTTAGCGTGGGATTAAATTATCAAGCTCTCGTCTATTTGCTTGCGTAACTAAATGAGTTTATCAACGTGTGACCCATACAAAATATTTGTTTATTCATATATTTTAAGCTATACATATATTATACAGGGTGACGCACTTCTACGGTAAAACTTAATATATGCGTTATTATACAATTTTTTAAATCAAACATCCCTTATATTATTGCTATTTTGCATTTCCTATCTAATTACTTATAATGCATGTTTGTAGGGACATGAAAGTGATAGCCTTCAACGTTTTCAAGTTATTTCAAATGTTTGCAACTTTGCACATTTTTGGCATACTTATATTAAAAAATTATGATACTGCATTTTTAACAATACATAGCGAATTTTCATGAAAATGATGCATTCAGAGAGGCTTTTTTTATGTTATTCTTCGAAAGAATTGAGATGCCGTTTACAAAGCCTACTCAAATAGTGACTGACTTTGAAAAAATGCAAACTGCCGTAACTGAATTTTTTAAAATGGAATAGCTTTTTATAAATAATTATTGGTAGGTGGGTAAATCACTTAAAGACGTTTGTTGGCTAGGAAAATGGGACCAGTCTTTTTTGGAATATTTTCTTTTTTTTTTCGGAAAATGTTTGTAATCAACATGGCCTGCCCTCCAGTTTTCTGCATGACAACAAAATCTGAACGTATAATGAAGACAGGATAAAAACCAGTTTTTTTTAAATTTAGACAAATCAAGCAATTCCCACTAAGAAAAGATATTTCAAATTCTTTATAAACTTGTTTCTAATCCTTTAATTTCATTAATTTTTTTTTATCCTCACATATAATTTTCATGAATGCCTAAATATAAGAAGTATATGCCTTAGAAATCACACTTATAATTCATATTCTATTTGAATTTTACATTATTTTTTAATCAGATTATATGGCTATTGTCTGGTGAGTTCAATGCTTCTCCATAATAGACACAAGAGAACTTAGCTTTTTATGTGCTTATACCTATAATTGTTTTATTTATTAGGTTAACCTAAGCCTATTTCTGCTACTGTGGTAGACGCTTCTTATTAATATACATAGAAATTTTTAACGCTGACTTCAGAGTCTGGTGTGTTTGTTTTTTAGTGAATTTGCATAGAAAAAATTCACCTGTGGAGATCCCGATTTAAAAATTGTCTTCAAATGACCGCGAATTACGATCCTTAGAACCAATATCCAGGTGTATTTTATATGTTTATGTATGTATGTATGTATGTATATATATATATATATATATATATATATATATATATATATATATATATATATATATATATATATATATATGTATATATATATTTATATATATATATATATATATATATATATATATATATATATATATATATGTATATATATATATATATATATATATATATATATATATATATATATTCATATATATATATATATATATATATGTGTGTGTTACACCCCCTTATCTTGAAACGCGCTGACCGAATCGAATGGTTGTTGATTTCATGTGCTAGTACCCGTGGACCTCTCCTTAGCTGTATAAAAAAAATTGAAATTTCCTTTTTTTCAGTTTTTTGGTTGATACAGGAGTGTAGAAATGCAACATGCAGACCTCATTCACGACACCGTAGTACGTGGGATATCGAGGTACTGTGAGACTCATACTCACTAACACTCCGCTCCCTGGAGCACCAGACCTTAGTCCCTAGGTCCGTCGGAAACATTTCACACAATGACGTTTGGGTTTGAATGTTTCCATTCTGTTTGTGTCACGGGGGCGTTATCGGGTTAGCATAAGCTTTAAACGCTTATGCCTATGAGGAAGTTACTCATCGGTGTCGGTGGCACTACGGAGAAGAGCATTTGGGTGACAAGCGGCTTTTGCGAACTGAGTTGTGGATAGTTGAGTTATAAACTCAGGTATCGAAGGCATTTCCAGATCAGAGTGAATCTGACAAACCATGGCGCTACGGTAACCATTCTCAGAAATTTATTCTGGATGATTTGAAGGGTCTTGATGTGTGTTGCGGCCGCGGTGGCCCATGCAGGTGATGCATAGGTCAAGGCTGGCCGGATGATGACTTTGTACATGAAGAACTTGTTGTTCATGGACAGTTTGGAATTTCTATTAAGAAGTGGGAACAGCTTCGAGATGAACATCGAGGCTTTTCGTCGGGCATGTTGGACATGGGGGTGCCATGTTAACCGTTTGTCGAGGAAAATTTCTAGGTATTTGGCGGAGTCTTGCCAGGGAATTAGACGGTTGTCTAATGTTTCGTGTTCGTGAGGTGTGTGTCTCCTTTTGGAAAATAGGATTGCTGTATATTTATCTGGGTTTATGGCTAGACAAGATTTTCTATACCAGCTTTGCAGCTCGTCTACGGCAGTCTGTAGCCGTTTGTTTATTATCCTCCGCTGGGTGGAGCCGCTGAGGATGGTAGTGTCGTCTGCGTACAGTGCGTATGTCACATTAAGGGATGGTGTCGGAATGTCTGCGACAAATATATTGTACAGCAGACGGGTCCCTTTTTCAGTGCCTACTATGACTCTTCAAAAGGGTCGAATTTTAGAGATACCATATTATGCATTTTTTTTCGACATTATGGATAGCAGACACGATTTTAGCGTACCTAGTCTACTCTGATTCAATATAATTGGACCATGGTTCCATTGCATAAGGTACTCATATGACAAAGCGCTGATAGGAGAAACGAAGGAAGTATTATAAAGGTGAATAAAAGAGGGCTATAAAAGATGAAAGGAAAAGGCCCTTTCTGGAAGAAATTGAGAGTAGTAGGGTAATATTTTTGTAACATATTTTAAGGCATAATAACTCTTTTACAATATTATTGCAAGGGCACATATTTGCAAAAATATAAAAAGTCGTGGCGCAGCAATTGCGTTATGGTGGTGAACTTACATAAAATTCAAATCTGATATTGTGGAGGCCGATACTTGATGTATATCAATCGTCAATTTCGATAAATAAATAGCGAAGGCTAGCGAAAATTAAAACATCTATTTTCTAAATTTAGTATCAAGACAGCATATAAACCCGACAACAACTTGAGAAAATACATAAAGAACAATAAGTCGCCAGTTGAAAAAAACCTCGTCCGATTTTCCTGACTAACAAATTTATCCAAGCCATTTACAAAAGGAAGGTACATGCCAAATTTTATCAAAATCGGCCCATTTTTTTTTTTGAGTTATCGGTGTGATATATATATATATATATATATATATATATATATATATATATATATATATATATATATATATATATATATATATAAACATGTAAAAATTGAAACTGACCCCGAATATGGGTTCTAGGGGTCCTTGTTCGCGCTCATTTGCAAAATTTTCAAAATTCAAAAGTCGCGATCTCTCCATTAGTGAGTTTTTTCTACGAAAATTCACTAAAATCAGATGAGTCAGGAGTATATAAACTCTCATGTGGTTCCTGTGACAAAATATATATAGGTGGAACATTTAGAAGTTTTAAAACACGCACTCGCGAACATGAAAAAAGCTTTGAACATAATAAACTTGATTCAAATTATGCACAAGTCATTTATTAAATGAGACTCATCAATTTAAGGGTGATTTCGATATCCTCAAATTATGTCTAAAAATTTTGAAATAAAAGTTGTGCGAAATGTTAGCAATTAACAAAGAAAAAATACAGGAAATTTACCACACGGTCAAATTTACCAAACTAAGAATATTCCATTATTAAACATGTTAGCATTAAAGAATAGTTAGAACAGTTTACTAACCCGACTATGTCATAAAAACAGGTAGTTCTGAGTCGACACCGTTTACCTGAGGAGACAGAAAGGTTCGTTCAACACGGGGTAGATATTGAAATTTAAAATCTTACTTTCATTCTGTATTTGACAAAGCTAAAACCTTCAGCGAAACTGCAGTTACACATTCAATAAAATAGTATAAATCAATTTGTTTATTTAACTAAGTTTAAAAAAATCAAATTATATACCTCATCTGTGATTAAACTTAAGACAAAGAAAAAGCAATTTTTTTTTAACTTTTCAATAAAATTTTAAACAGTGGAAGCAAAAAAATGTATAAGCGGAATATATTCACATTTTCATGTCACAAGTTGTCAAAAATAAGAACATTACTCGAGTATGCCGCTTGAGCTTTATTTGACCATTGTGAAAACAATTTATCAACTATACTTTTATAAGTATTATGAAAATGGAAACAATAAATAATCCTATAACATTATTTATTTTTTACCTATTTGGTCAATTTTTGTAGAAAAAACTCATTAAATATATTATGATTATTTATTTGTAATTAAAATTATATATTATTGCATCTCACAAATAAGCTATGCTTGTTGTTGTATTGACACAATTTTATTAACCATCCTTCTAAACTGCGGTCAAAACTATGCTAATAAATGTCACTTTTGATTATGTTCTTAATTTTGCTCCTTCTTCTTCTACTGACAGTCCCACCAAGGCTTCCAGAATAGTCATAAAGATTAATATTTACTTTTATCTAAATTTTAATATCAATTTTAAGCAAATTTCCTTAAAACTGTAATTCTCGAACACAATAATTTTGCCATTTATATATATATATATATATATATATATATATATATATATATATATATATATATATATATATATATATATATATATATATATATATCACACCGATCACTCAAAAAATATGAGCTGATTTTGATAAAACTTGGCACGTACCTACCTTTTGTATGTGGCTTGAACAAGTTCGTGAACCGGGAAAATTGGACTAGGTTTTTTGCACTCAAGTTAATTTGAATATTGTAACCATTATTAGAATTTAATAAAAAAGTGAAAAAAAAATCTTCATTTTATCACTACATGGATCATGGTATGCGATCATAAATGTAAATATTTCCAAAACTGGAGTTTTTAGGTGTAAATACCACGTGTATTTATTTTATAATGAATAACAAAAAAACAGAACAAATAGGGCACTGACAATAAGCAAAGTTACCTACCTTTATTCTCCAATAATGCAGGAACATAAGCTTCGTTTTTCTGTGTTCACACACAACACCTCTAGGGACCTCGTGTCTCCCAAAGGACTTACAAACAAAATGGATATTTAGAGACCTCGTGTCTCTTCAAGGGGTTGAAAGCAATTCGCTTTCTCGAGACCTCTTGCCTCTTCAAGGACTCAAAAACAAGTGGCAGAGGGATGCAAGCTTCTCTCCCTTCTCTCATTCTTCTTCCCCCTCTCTGGTCTTCTGGCGGAAACCATTAGTAACACTTACTCTATGTCAGTGTAGCGCGCGACATTTGAATTTAAAAGTGACAGAACAACGAGCATGAACATTCCGCCCACCAAAATAAGGATTTATTTTCACAATTATATTGTTTCTCAAATAAACAAACAAAACAAAAATTTACAATAAGCACAAAAAACAAAAAACTGAAGCTATTGGATTTATAATTAACTGTACAAAAAATTTCAAGGCAGACGTATTACTGCGAAGGCAACAGACATAACTTCGTCAGAGGCCTATCAAAAGTGCCACTACTAGTGCGAACTTGAGCTACCCGAGCTATACCATCACGGCCTGGGTATAGTTGCATAATGCGTCCGAGCTTCCAAACAAGAGGTGACGAAGTCTCATCTTTAATCACAACTAAAGCTCCGATCGGGGGGGACGTTTGCACAGTATCCCACTTACCACGCTGCTGCAGTGTATGCAGGTATTCGTTCTTCCAGCGGCGCCAAAAGTCCTGGTGGATCCTTTGCACCAGCTGCCAGCGTGACAAGCGATTCATACTTAACAAAGTCAAATCAGCATCAGGAGGAGCACCTAACGGTTCCATTGTAAGAAAATGTCCTGGGGATAGGGCTAACAGATCATTTGGATCAGTACTCGCACTACACAATGGTCGAGAATTCAAAACTGATTCCACTTGAGCAAGCAACGTGGACATTTCCTCAAAGGTCAGAATCTGCAAACCGATCACCCCTCGCAAATGAGTCTTGACTGAGCGCACTCCTGCCTCCCACAGACCTCCAAAATGCGGAGCTGATGGGGGGTTGAAATGCCACTTAATGGTACAAGCATCTGCTGCCCCCTTTGCATAGTTTAAGAGCTGCTTATTTGAGCCGACGAAGTTGGTACCTCTATCGCTATACAAATTGTCACATCTTCCTCTGCGAGCCACAAACCTCCGAAGAGCTGCCAAGAAGGCTTCAGCTGAAAGATCAGACACTACTTCCAAATGGAGGGCCTTCGTTGCCATGCACACAAACAAACAAATATATGCTTTCACCTTTCGGACACCTCGATATCTGCCCTGTGTCACAAAAACTGGACCTGCAAAATCAACTCCGCTGTGTGAAAACGGCTTCAACTGAGAAACCCTGGCAACTGGCAAATCAGACATCATCGGTGCCATGGGAGTAGGATTCACTCGAAAGCAACGATAGCACCTTGACAAAACATGATGAATAGCTCTCCGAGGGGACAAAATCCAAAACTGTTGCGAAAGCAAATGAAGCAATGTGCGAGGACCAGGATGAAGATTGACATGGTGTGTGTGTGCAATGATTAACTCGGTGAGACGATGTGAGCGGGGCAACAATATAGGGTGTTTCACTTCAACTGGAACATCAGCTTGACGAAGGCGACCGCCCACCCTGAGGATACCCTCTGTATCCAGAAAGGGGGCTAACTTATTTATTGCCCTCGCACACCTCTCACCTTTAACCAAGGATGCTATTTCCCTTTGAAATACTTCACCTTGAGCACATTTGATAAGCATATGAAGCGCCTCCTGTAATTCGGTGGCTGTCAGAGATGCAGTAGTTCGGTCAGATGGAGACACCCTACAATTTCGCACAAACCGCTGACAATATACAACAACACCCCGAATTTTCCGTAGATGCGAAAAGCGATTCAAAAGTTTACTGAGCCACTCCTCATTTGCCAAAGTAACTAGTACGGGGAGAGTTCGTTGCTCCGCCAGGCACTCTTCTGGCGGCTCAAAACGCAACGACTTGGGCCAATTTTCCCTTACCAATTTTAGCCAGGCGGGTCCCGCCCACCATAGTGGATGCTCACAAAACCCAGAAGGTAACATGCCTCTCGATGCACAATCAGCTGGGTTTTCTTGTCCACTTACGTGAATCTTCTCTTGTATGCTTGCTACTCGATTCCCAATAAAGGTCTTCCACCTATTGGAAGATGATTTTATCCAGGCAAGTGCCACCATAGAGTCTGACCAAGCATACATAGAGTTAAACTCAAAACGACCTTCATACACCCGACACACAAATTCCAGAAGCTTTGCCAACAATAAACACCCACACAATTCGAGACGTGGAATCGATATTCTTTTTAAAGGTGATACCTTGGACTTGGCACACAGAAAATTGATCCAAACTTGACCCTCCTCTGATACTTGTCTTAAGTAAACAACTGCAGCATACCCTCGCTCCGATGCATCACAGAACCCATGGAGTTCTGTACTGATGATATTATCGTGTTTTACGCCTCTGGGAATTGATAAACCTGCTAGCGCACTGAGTTGTGATTTATACTGAGACCACTGACCAACAATATCCTTTGAGGGCTTATCATCCCATCCCAATTTTTGCTCCCACAAGCACTGCATAAGATATTTTGCCAACAGGGTAACAGGAGACAAAAAACCCAGGGGGTCATAAATTCTTGCCAATTCCGAAAGAAGATTTCGTTTTGTGCACGGACGATCAATAGGTTCAACATTAAAAGAGAATGTATCACCTATGGGACACCACTGCAATCCTAAAATTTTCAACACTGATGGATCATTTAAATCTAACGATCGAGGTTGCTGACTATCAGCTGATACTGTGGACAACAGTTTCGAATTATTGCTGGCCCACTTCTTCAATTCAAAACCCCCCTTAGCAAACAACCCAATCAATTGCCGTTGCAACTCAAAAGCCTCTGACAATGAGTCGACTCCACTGACTACATCATCCACATAGAGATCGGACCGAACTAGCTTTGCTGCCAATGGAAAAGATGATTCCTCATCATCACAAAGCTGCATCATTGTTCGGATTGCCATGTGTGGGCTTGAGGAGACCCCATATGTGACAGTATTAAGGCGATATTTCTGTACAGGTTCCCCCTTTGAGAACCTCCAGAGAATTCTTTGATAATCCCTATGATTATCTACAACCAAAATTTGTCGATACATTTGCCGAATGTCAGCAGTAAATGCAATTTTGTTTGAGCGAAATTTCAACAACACAGTGGCAATATCTGTCTGCAACTTCGCTCCCACTAACAACGTATCGTTCAGAGATACACCATTCGTACTTTTGGAACTAGCATCAAATACCACCCGCAGTTTGGTCGAAAGGCTGTGAGGACGCAACACACAATGATGGGGAATATAGTATGCATCAGATGGTTCCACAGCTACATCTGATACCAGAGACATATGGCCAGACTCATAATAATCCCTGATAAACTCCGAATAGGACTTGTGCAACGCTGGATCCCTACTAAGACGTGCTTCCAGGGAGTAAAACCGCCTCAATGCAACACTGAAAGATTCTCCCAAACACGGAGTACCCTCACGAAAGGGCATATTTAAAATATATCTCCCAGCACTATTTCGGTGCTGAGTCTTCTTGAAGATTTCCTCACATTTTTTATCTTCCGGAGACATAACTAAACCTTGTGGTACCTGTTCCAAGCTCCAAAACTGTTTCAAGGTATGATCCAAGTCGACCAACGTGCATAAACTATTCACAACAGAATGAGACTTTGACTGTTCTACACTGCCCATAAGCACCCAACCAAAAACAGTATTGATGGCCACTGGTGCACCTCGAGGCCCTCTCTTTATTCCAGGTCTAACCACATGAGCATAAACGTCAGTACCCAACAAAATTTCAATGTCCCCTGGTATACCAAACTCTGAATCTGCCAACTCTAAGTTCTGAATATGTTGCCAGTGGCACTGCTCAATTTTAGCAGAAGGGATCTTGGAACAAATGTTCGGAATCACAATCATGTCCAACTCTAACTTTGTTGGCTCATAAATGGACTCTACTCGACATTTGAGAGTGCCTTGGCTAGCAAGCGAGCTCATTTGGTTCAAGCCTTGAACCATCACTGAACGAGATGAGGTGTTGAGCCCCAATTTTTCAACACACTGCTGCGAAATGAAATTAGCCTCACTCGCACAATCCAGGAGAGCTCGACATCTCCTAACCTTTCCATTTTTATCTCGTACTAATAGCATTATAGTTGCCAGTAACACGGACTGTTCCCTTTTTACCACACTTGCCAACACACGCAATTGCTCTGCACCTTGTGGCTCTTCCACAGGTGGCTTGTTTGAGTCACTCTCATCTCCCGATGCCGGTGCTTTTGGGAAGTGCAATAATGTATGATGGTGTTTATTACATACACGACAACTTGATGACTTGCACTCCCTGCTGGCATGCGAGTTTGATAAACAGTTAAAACAAAGATTATTCTTTTTTGCGAACGTATACCGTTTATGAGAGGATAAAGATAGAAATCCATCACACTTGAGCATGGGGTGCTCCTCCTTACAATAAGCACATACAAGCTTTGTGCTGGTAACAAAGGACGAAGCGGGCCTAGCAGTGGTTGCTGAAACATGCTGCCTTCTATTAGTCACATAATTGGAAGTTAAGGCAGTTGTCTCCATTGCTTTACACTGCTTTTCCAAGAATCTACATAAACTACTAAAACTGGGAATGTCCGATTCGCAAAACTCAAGCTCAAATTTTTGCTTAAGACTCATATCCACCTTTTGCAGCAACATGTTGAATTTAGTGAAATCCCACATGTCATGTTCAAACTGCTTCAACGCTTCCAAATTTTCACTGAATACAGACAACAACGTTCGTAGGGAAGAAGCAGATTCACTATTTGCTTTGGGGGCCTGTACAATACCCTGCCAATAATTGGTCAACAAAACCCGGGTATTGTGATACCTTGAGACCAGAGACTTGAATGCAATCCCATAATTGCTTCCCGTTAGCGGTAAATTCTTGATTAGGCCAGCTGCATCCTTCACTAACGAAGCACTCAAATATTGGAACTTTTCAATATCTGACAATGATTCGTTCTCATGAATCATTGTTTTAAACAGATCATAAAAGGTTGGCCAGTTTTTCCAATTTCCATCGAATTTTGGCATTTCGATTTTCGGTAACCTCAAATGTCTGTTTAAATTTGAAGTTGACATAATCGCGTTTGCGTTCGTTACTTCCTTTTCACTGAGAGATCGAGCGTTCGATGATTTGACAGAACACCGCGACTTACTCGATGCTCGACTCGATTTCGAACTACCGTGAAAAACGGATCGAGCTTGATTCTCAGCGGCTTTATTTGCATAACCTCTCAGTTCTCGATAGATAGTTTTTATAGAGTATTGCAGTTCATCGAATTTGTTCTGCATTTCATGCTCGCTCTCCAACTCTGATCGATCAACTACCGACACGATGTCCAAATGCAATGAATCAAATAGATTGACCAACTCATTCAACGCCTCAAAACGAACCTCAAATCTATTCAACCTATCTAAATCCACTACTGCGTCTATTTTGACCTGTTGAGCCACGTGCAATATGGCTTCTACTCGTCTATAAACGCTTTCG
The DNA here is from genome assembly GCA_964006375.1 of Tillus elongatus. NCBI lineage: Eukaryota > Metazoa > Arthropoda > Insecta > Coleoptera > Cleridae > Tillus > Tillus elongatus. Next base: position 16,241,859 of record OZ023269.1, on the reverse strand, counting down.
CGCTTATTTTTTAGCTGAATCAACTCCATTGTTCAACGCAAAAAAATTCCTAAACGCGATTTAAACAATATGCAAACGTGATTTCAACAATATGCAATTCGAGTATGTACCTAGTTATATACAAGCAATAACGTCACCTTGAAATTAAATGACTCAACACGGCAATAAACAATTACAAATTTACTAGACTAAAGGAAACAAGTAAAATTACTTCAAAAAATGGACTGTATCAACTAATAACAAAACAAAACAACTATAAAAATCCGGTCGATGGGCCAAATGTAAATACCACGTGTATTTATTTTATAATGAATAACAAAAAAAAACAGAACAAATAGGGCACTGACAATAAGCAAAGTTACCTACCTTTATTCTCCAATAATGCAGGAACATAAGCTTCGTTTTTCTGTATTCACACACAACACCTCTAGGGACCTCGTGTCTCCCAAAGGACTTACAAACAAAATGGATATTTAGAGACCTCGTGTCTCTTCAAGGGGTTGAAAGCAATTCGCTTTCTCGAGACCTCTTGCCTCTTCAAGGACTCAAAAACAAGTGGCAGAGGGATGCAAGCTTCTCTCCCTTCTCTCATTCTTCTTCCCTCTCTCTGGTCTTCTGGCGGAAACCATTAGTAACACATACTCTATGTCAGTGTAGCGCGCGACATTTGAATTTAAAAGTGACAGAACAACGAGCATGAACATTAGGTATAGGAAGTGTTAGAGACAACTTCATGCAGATGGCTTGTCCTTCGCTTCTGAAAAAATTGAGTTAGGGCAGTTTAATTTTTTTAAATTCAGTCACTATATGAGAGCGCCCTGCATCTCGATTTTTTGACGAATAATGTAAACAAAACTTGTTTTATTTTCATTGGACTCCGCTATTGGTAAAAACGCCCTATCATATTTTTGTGCGAAAAAATTTGAAGACTTAAAAGATGAGCGCTATCAAAATTTTCTCCTCACAAACATGCATTATAATTTGATGGAAAATGCAAAAATGCAACAATATAATGGGTGATTGTCAAAATAATTCAATAAGAGCCAGCTCAAAACAGCCTATAATTAACGTATACAATTTTTCTGATATCTCGTATAGTTGTGACAAGCCTCTTCTTGTACATGATCGCCAGATTTTTATTTAAAGAAGGTTTACTTATTTTTGCAGGTTTTGACTGATGTTCAAATAGCTATTTGGCTCTGAACTAGTATACACAGTTGGTTTCGCAAACCACTTTATTTCCATCCACGATATAACAAAATACCAACTGACATGAAATATAGCCTACTTATGTATATACCTATATATACATATATACAAATTATGTACAATTGTCACGAACGTTGGTCTCTTGTCTAGGTACTGGATATGCGCCGCGTTTTATGCGCCCCCACTATTCTCTGAATGTTCAATACTTTCACCTGGGGCACGGTTTTACACTGTCTGATAGAGAGAAAGAGAGAAAGAGAGAGAGAGAGAGAGAGAGAAGTCAATTCAGGTAACTAGGACGTTCCCCGTTAACTTCACCTAGAGGCAAGTCTTAGGGCACCGTCTAACACGGCCCAGGAGAATGGGAGAGGGGATCGAATCAGCTAAAGCGGACGTACGCACCTACTATCAATATTTTGGGCACGGACTTGCACGGCGCAAGAGACTGGAGGAGGGAGTTGTTTCAGCTAAAGAGGACGTACACACCTCAGCTCCACCTAGTCGCAATACTTGGGGCACGAACTTCCACGGCCCAAGAAAATGGGAGAATGAGTCGGTTCGGCTAAAGGGGACATGCACACCTTAGCTTCAACTAGTGACAATATTGGGGACACGGACTTGCACGGCTCTAGTAAATGGGAGGGAAAATCGGTTCAGCTAAAGACGACGTACACACCTTAGCTCCACCTAGTCTCAATACTTGGGGCACGGACTTTCACGGCCCAAGTGAATTGGAGGGAAGATCGGTTCAGCTAAAGAGGACGTACACACCTTAGCTCCACCTAGTCACAATTCTTGGAGCACGCACTTTCACGGCCCAAGAAAATGGGAGAATGAGTCGGTTCGGCTAAAGGGGACATACACACCTTAGCTTCACCTAGTGACAATATTGGGGACAAGGTCTTGCACGGCTCTAGTGAATGGGAGGGAAAATCGGTTCAGCTAAAGAGGACGTACACACCTTAGCTCCACCTAGTCTCAATACTTGGGGCACAGACTTTCACGGCCCAAGTGAATGGGAGGGAAGATCGGTTCAGCCAAAGAGGACGTACACACCTTAGCTCCACCTAGTCACAATACTTGGGGCATGCACATTCGCGGCCCAAGAAAATGGGAGAGGGAGTCGGTTCGGCTAAAGGAGACATACACACCTAAGCTTCACCTAGTGACAATATTGGGGACAAGGTCTTGCACGGCTCTAGTGAATGGGAGGGAAAATCGGTTCAGCTAAAGAGGACGTACACACCTTAGCTCCACCTAGTCGCAATACTTGGAGCACGGACTTTCACGGCCAAAGCTAATGGGAGGGAAGATCGGTTCAGCTAAAGAGGACGTACACACCTTAGCTCCACCTAGTCTCAATACTTGGGACACGGACTTTCACGGCCCAAGTGAATGGAAGGAGGGATCGAACTGACGACCAGTGTTTTTTTTTAATAAATCACAAATCAGGAGATCTCGACTTTTGAATTTTTGAAAATTTTCTCCAAAAGAGCGCAAGCTGGCCCTCCTGGGATACATATCTGGCATCAGTTTCAATTTATATGTATGTATATATATATATATATATATATATATATATATATATATATATATATATATATATATATATATATATATATATATATATATGTATATATGTATGTATATATATATATATATATATATATATATATATATATATATATATAGATATATATATATATATATATGTATATATGTATATATATATATATATATATATATATATATATATATATATATATATATATATATATATATATATATATATATTGTAACCGTCGGCTTCCGAGGGTGGAGTGGTGGGTCGGAAAAACAAGGGTAACTCGAGCGGCACCACTTTCTAAGAATATCTAAGGTTTAGATTTAATGAATTTAGATCTCTAAGTTAAATTTTAAAAAAGTTATAGGCATTTAAAGAAAAATCTTTGGGTTTTCATCTTAGCGCCAAAATCTCGATCTGAAACGTCAAAATGAGCAACATTTAGGCAAAACACCTAAAACGAATACTGGTTATGTAGATAAAATGTCGCAAGAAAAGTGTTTTACAAACCCTCAACTTTCAGTTTCAACCGTCATTGTCCTTCATTTTACTAAAATACTTCCAGAAAATTCATTTCAAGTAGACCCAGTCTCTGATTCTTTGGCAGTAGTTTTAGTTATAGAATTTATGGTTTAAATGTCATTTTTAGTGAATTTTTGTAGAAAAAATTCGCTAATGATGACACCACGACTTTTGAATTTTCAAAAGATTTCTTCAAATGAGCAAGAACTGCAAACCCCTGGAATCCATATCCGCGGTTATTTTCAGTTTTATCTGTTTACATATATACTGGGTGACGAATTTCTATGGTAGTGCTTGATACATTCGTTATTATACAAGATACGAAAAAAATTGTATGCGTTAATTATAGCGTACCTAAACTGTATCTTATAAAATTACTTTGACAAACGCAGGATCCTAAGTCGTTGGTGGTACAAATGGTTTTTTTAAAACGTCCTTATATTATTGCATTTTTGGATTTTTCATCGAATTATATGGCGTTTTAGTGTGACAAAACGACAGTGTTCATTATTTCAATTGTTTTGTCAGTTTTCCCATTTTTGGCACCTATAAAAAATTGTGAAACGACGTTTTTACCAATAGATAGCAGGGTCCCATAGAAGTGGCGTATTCAGAGAGGTTTTAGTTAATATTATTCGTCCAAAGAATCTATATGCCGTATACAGGATGTTGCCTAATAGTGACGGAATTTGAAAAATTCACACAACGTCAATTCATTTTTTTCAAACGTAACAGCCTGTGTTTTGAGTTTCAGAAATGAAGGGCGCTTCAAGTTTTGTATAACACTCCCTATACCTACAGACTCTAGTTTTGGAAATACATAAGTATTTACATTTACAATCGCATACCATGCTTCGATCAAATTATGTGATTATTTAGCCAATTTTCGAAGAAAAATATTTAGATATTTAAATTAGCTTTGGTACAGACAGGTAACAATTAATTAATTTAATAGAAATATCTACGTTTACATTTTCATAATATATAAGTAGTTAATACATTGTTTTCATAAATGTCAAATAAACCTCTAGTGGTAAACTTAAGTAGTGTTCTTATTTTTGGTAGCTTGTGGCAAGAAAATGAGCATTTTTTCGCTTATATTCTGTTTTACCTCCTTCCACCGATTGAAATTTGCATGAACCGTTAAAACATTTTTGTTACGTTTAGTTGTTTTAATCTTAGTTACAACTTTGTTATATAATTTGCATTTTATGTAGGAAGGACGCGTTAATAAACAGAGCATTCACTCGACATAATACAATTCTTACAAATAAACATTTTAACCTTAACTTGAGGAACAATTTAATCAAATCATACGTATAGAATGTTATAATGAATAGGGGAAAGCTGTATTTTAAACAGACAGAAAAGTATAGGAGATTATTAAATCTTGACAAAAAAAGTTATCTATTAGTTACAACATTAAGCGAGATGTAAGACACGAAGCAACGTGCCATCACCTCGTTGCGGAACCAAGTAGTATGTTGTCACGGCAGCTCCAAATAAAATAATTTTATTCGAATACCCTTCTGATTCACCAGATCTGTCCCAGTTGAACTAGAATCTCTTTAAACGAAAAAAAAATTTTTTTAAGGTCTTGAGGTGTTACAGGTTCGCTATAATCAATGTATACAATTCAGATTCAATTATGTTATGATAAAATATTTTGAGTTTTAAATTTTATTCACTTGTACAGTAGGCTAAGAACTTTCACATATGTATTCGTACAGGAGAACATCTGGCAAAGTGTTAAATATTAGAGACTGTATACAACCAACTAACAATTTAATAAATTGTCAGCCCTGGCCAATTTCTACCCCAATATAGGGACAAAGTATGTAAGGCTAGATGTATTATCACAACAATTAGAACTGTAGACTAGTTTCGCTCTAATTAGAGCTCGTCAGTACGGTATACTAATTGAAGCGAAAATCCATCTATAAAGTAATAAGGCTATGGGAGCCGGCCTTCCAACACTAAGTGAGATATAAGACACTAAGCACGTGCAGCCACGCAAGAAACCGCTATGTCCGCATTCTTTCTGAGTTAAAAAAACTCGTTTAATAACCACATCAAAAACAAAGTCCTCTTAAGCTCCAACGGCAGCAAACCCTTCTGGACTCTTGCTAAATCTATTCTAAATAATTTTTGCAAGCGCACGTTTCCACCTCTTGTCTCAGGGGATGAAATTGTTTCTACCGCCCTGGGCAAGGCTGAACTTATTGCCTTGTTGTTCGCCGGCAATTCTACTCTCAACCCACCTCCAAATGTTCAACCACCAATAGCCCCCAATGTCGCGCAAAAAATGACGGATATCATTTTCAAAACGCAAAAAGGTAGGAAAGATGCAATCTTCTCTGAATACCAAGAGAGCTTCTGGCCTTGAAGAGATCCCAACAAAATTAATTAAAGCAAAACCTAAGTATTTCAGACATGTCCGAGATTTAGGTATGCTCTGTTCTGTACAATAAATTAATCAACTTATATGTTCCTAATTTTATCAGAGAGACTTTTCCACGAGCAATACGATTTACCTGTCTATGTCAAATACCCTAGAGACTTCATATTAAATAATATTAAATAAGGACTTTTTATGCAGCGTTACTGATAGCTACTAACATGGCTACTCTACGAAATATGTTACAGAATATTTACTTACGACTGCATATGTGTTCCTTCGACAGAAACCACAAAACACACTGCTAATTACACACAATTTATTAATTAATTAAGACAATATTAGATTAAAAATATTAGATTGTCATTGATTATCAAGAATCTATAGCGCAAGTGTTTCTAACCCGACGTGAACCTATCGAGTACTGGTGTCACAATGCTAGGTTAATGCCGAGTGGCGGCAGCCGTAACCAGGCGTCGACGGCATACATGCTTTTCTTGACCTACTGGTCTTTGATACACACCATTTGGTAATTAACATGACTTCCCGTCCATTTTTCTGCATGACAACGAAATATAAACATATAATTAACATAGGATATAACATTTTTTAATCCCAGGCAAATCTAGCAATTCCCACTGAAAACATACACCAAATTCTCCATAAAATCGTTTCGAATGCTTTAATTTTAGTATTTTTTAAGTCACTTAGGATTTTTCTTAATGCTTATATATGTGCAGTATATAACTTTGACATCACCCTGATAATTACTATTCTATCTCAATTTTACATTATACTTTGAAGCAGGTTATATGCCTACTCTCCGATTCTCTACACATTTCTACCGACGGTTCTAAGAAGAAAGAATTTTCACAATCTGGAGGCGCTTCCTATGTACCTGTCCTTGGAACTAAAATGAAACTGAAACTCGGCAGCAAAATGTGTACCTACTCAGCTGAACTTAATGCAATTTTGGAATCATTGCAGTTTACTGGCAAACATTCAATAGAACGTCCAACTTTATTTAGTAATAGCAAAAGTAAGCTAGATAAATTGAAAAAATATTTATCCCAATTCAAACTGCAATTATTTAGTCGCAAATATATTTACCCTAATTACGATTCTAGAAAATACAGGAAAACCCGTTAGTTTAATTTGGGACAAGGCACACTTTAGAGTCGTTTCCAATGAAAAAGCCGATTTCATAGCTACAGAAACTATAGAGTCTGAAGAAAAAAGAAATGATTTATGTGCAGTAACTGAGATGCTACCTTTACTTACAAAAAAAAAGTGATGAAAAGGTGGTATAGCGAATGTAGATGGAATACTAAAGGTGAATACTATAAAAGTTTACAGCCTCTTCCACCTACAGTTTTGTGGTTTTCAGGTATAAGTGTAAATAAATCCACTACAACTAAATATGTGGGCTAGGGATTGGCCAAGCTTGGGCTCCTGCTAATCTTTTTAAAATTAATTTAAATGGTTGTCCAAACTATGATTGCGGCGTGTTTGGGGATACTACACATATGCTTTTAAACTGCCACAGAAAACAAGCATAATTTGTCCTTTGATTAATTGGTTTAGCGAGCTAAACTGTGTTCGCTGTCCTAATTTATTTGTGCTAAAATTCTGACATCTACACACTAATCGAAAAATATATAATTCACTAATTTAAAGATGAGGATATAGATTTGTCGGAATGTGCTCTGCTATAAAAATGTAAGCCTATGTAAATGTAATGGTCCCACCCTCTGTCCTACTATAATCCAACTCTTTACCATGGGTCTTCTTTGTTTGTGTGACTTAAGGGTCCCCATTATATATAAGTTAAAAAACACAAATAAATAAGGAAAATAAATAAATGTACAGCTCAATAAAGCAAGGCTTTATAGCAGAGGAAAAAAAAACAATTGAAAAAAAAAAGAATTGAAAAACAGTACCAAAAGCTGTGAAACATACTAATCTGACCAGGTGAATTAAATAGAAGAATGAATACTGCTGATGTAATTTGCGGGAAAGAATGCGCAAATGGCATACTGCTGTAACCACGTAACTTAGAAGAAGAAAAAAAGTCTGGACGCAGTAAGTGCGTTATGGAGGTGAATAGTCACAAAAATATTTAATAGCAGATATGTGCAATGCAAGCAGGCATCAATCTGGGTACCGGTATAACCTATATAGTAGAAACAATGTGACACATTTTATCAAAAAACTTAGTGTTAGAAAATGTAATAAAAATCCGAAAATAAACTGAAAATGTTTCCGAGAAAACTGGTTTCCTAGCAAATTGATTTATTGAAATCTGAGGAATTTAATGAAAATTCGCTACAAAAACGCACTTACAGCGTCATGTTTTTTGTCTTACAAACATGAATCATATTTCGATAAAAAATGCAAAAATGTAATAATATAAGGGTTTTCGAAAAAAACTTGTAGGGATCACCAACGACTTATGGGCCAGCCTGTGATTGTTAAAATACCTATTTATATTAGACGCAACTCAAGACACCCTATAATTGACGTATATAATTTTTTCTCGTATCTTGTATAATAACAATTATATTGAGCTTTACCGTAGAAATGCGTCACTCTGTATATATAAATATATATAAATATATATATATATATATATATATATATATATATATATATATATATATATATATATATATATATATATATAAACAGATAAAAACCGAATGTAACGAGGACATTGATTCTTGGGGGCCGAGTTTGCCCTCATTTGAAGAAATCCTTCTAAAATCCAAAGGTGCGGTCTCCCTATTGTCGAATTTCTTTCACGAAAATTAGCTAAAAAGTATAGACCGTTAAACCATAAAACTACCGCCATCAGAGAAAGGGTCTATTTGGAATGAATTTTCTGTAAACATTTTAGTAAAATGAAGGACAATGACGGTTGAAACTGAAACTTAAGTGTTTGCAGAACACTCTTCTTGCGATATTTTCTTCACATAATCCGTATTTGTTTCAGGTTCGTTGCCGGGAAACCGGGGCGATTTTTCTGGCTAACAGGCCTATAATTTTTTTAACAAAATTCACTAAATGTATGAAAATAGAAGCTCTGTTTTATTTTTAGATCAGTATTAGTCATAATTTAATAAAGTATGCTATGTATTTTAAAATACAAAGCCAGGAGTAGGTTTTATTTCCTGTCATCTGCAATAACTTTATCAGTTTATAGGTATGTCTCAAGTTTTCTAAGGGAAACCACTTGCACAAGAAATATTATTTCACTGTTTAAATTAAATACGTAAAGGCCTTCATACTACATAATAATAATTTAAGACTTTGACCATCGAGTGTAATTAATGGCTTTCAACATGGCTACTCTACGAAGTATAGAAACATTAACTTACGACTGTCTATTATTTGTTTCTTCGTCAGATACCACACTGCTAATTACACACCATTTATGTTTATTTATTAAGAATGTAGGAGATTAAAAAATATTAGATTGTTATTAAATATTATCAAAAATATCTATTGTCAGTATATATATATATATATATATATATATATATATATATATATATATATATATATATATATATATATATATATATCGCGATGTAAACACCTCGAGTGCTGGTCTCAGAATGGTGTGGTGTAATGGCGAATTATGGAAGCCGTAACGAAGCGTCGGCGGTAGACATACTTAACTTGGCTGGCTGACAATTCACAAACACCGTGTTCTAATGACGTCATCAGCATGTCCTGCCGCTGAGCTTTCCGGATGGCAACGAAATCTAGACGTATAATTAACATAGAATATAACAACTGCTTTACTAGAAATTTCCAATATGAAAATATACCCCAAATTCTTCATAAACTAATTTTGAATGAACATATCGAATGCTGGTGTCACAATGGTGTAATGGCGACTTGCGGACGCCGTAATAAGGCGTCGACGGCGGACATGTTTTTCATAGCTGGCTGACATTTCAGAAACACCGTTTAGTAATGACGCAATCACTACCCTTCCAATAAAAAGCAACAGGTTCAAAAAATTTTCCAAGACAGTAAGATGTAGCCTCGCGTCGGTAATTAGCCATAAGAGCCTTTATATTACATAATATCATATAAATACTTCCCATCCAACGTTATTAACAGCTAATAACTAGGATACCCTACAAAATAGGTAGGGAAACAGTTACTTACGACTGTCTACTTGTTCCTTCGGCAAAGATCACACAACAACTGCCACTTACACACCACTTGTTTCTATTTATAATAACTATTAGAATATCATTAAATATTATTAAGGCTATACACGGTAAGTATTTCTAAGGCGAGGTGTACATCATGGGTGCTGGTCTCACAATGGTGCTATTGGCGAATGTCGGAAGCCGTAGCGAAGCGTCTACGGCGGACATGCTTTGCCTGGCTGGTTGACATTTGACACACACCGCTTAGAAATGACGTAGTTAACATGACCTGCCATCGAGCTTTCTGTATGACAACGAAATTTAAACATAGAATGAGCATTAGATATAACAACTGTTTCATTTCTAAAGACGTCTAGCAAATTCCACTACGAAAATATACCCCAAATTGTCCATAAACTAATTTTAAATGCCTCAATTGCATTCGAACTTTTTTTTAATTCACACAAAAATGTCCTAAGTCCCTCTAGATATGTGAAGTCGGTGACTTTGACAGCACACTGATAATGCCTACCCTATCGGAATTTTACATTAATTATAAATCAGATCATGTGTCTACTCTCCGGTGAGTTCAACGCTTGATCAAAACACCTACATACAAAAGAACTTAGCTCTTTATGTGCTTATAACTATATATATATATATATATATATATATATATATATATATATATATATATATATATATATATATATATATATATATATATATATATATACCTGTTTCATTTTTATAACATTATTAGCCATAATTTAATAAAGTATGCTATGTATTCTAAAATACAAAGCCAGGAGTAGATTTTATATTCTGTCCTGTACAATAAATTTATCAGTTTACAGGTATGTCTCAAGTTTTCTAAGGGAAACACTTTCACAAGGAATATTATTTTACTGTTTAAGTTAAATACGTAAAGGCCTTCATACTACATAATAATAATAGTAGACTTTGACCATCGAGCGTAATTAATGGTTTCCAACATGGCTACTCTACGAAATATAGAAACATTTACTTACGAGTGTCTATTATTTGTTCCTTCGTTAAAATCAGACAACACACTGCTAATTACACACCACTTATGTTTATTCATTAAGATTGTAGGAGATTAAAGAATATAAGATTGTTATTAAATATTATCAAGAATATATACCGTCAGTATATCTAACGCGCTGTGAACATCTTGAGTGCTGGTCTCACAATGGTGTGGTGTAATGGCGAATTGAGGCAGCCGTAACGAGGCGTCGACGGTGGACATGCTTAGCTTGGCTGGCTGACATTTCACAAACACTGTATTGTAATGACGCCATCAGCATGTCCTGTCGTCGAGCTTTCTGGACGACAACAAAATCTAGACGTATAATTAGCATATAATATAACAACTGTTTTACTTCTGAACAAATCTGAAAATTTCCAATATGGAAATGTACACCAAATGCTTCATAAACTCATTTTGAATTAACATATCGAGTGCTGGTGTCACAATGGTGTAATGTCGACTTGCGGACGCTGCAATGAGGCGTCGGCGGCGGACATGTTTTGCATGGCTCGCTGATATTTATAAAGCCAGATGCATACATATATCTCAAGTTTTCTAAAGGAAACACTTTCACCAGAAATAATGTTTTACTGTTTAAGTTAAATACGTAAGAGCCTTCATATTGCATAATATTAGTTCAAGACTTTGACCATCAAGCGTAATTAATGGCTTCCAACATGGCTACTCTAGGAAATATAGGAACATTTACTTACGACTGTCTATTATTTGTTGCTTCGGTAAAAATCAGACAACACACTGCTAATTATACACCGTTTATGTTTATTTATTAAGATTATAGGAGACTAAAATATATTAGACTGTTATTAAATATTATCAGGAATAGCTACCGTCAGCATATCTAACGCGATGTGAACATCTCGAGTGCTGGTCTCACAATGGTGTGGTGTAATGGCGAAATGCGGAACCGTAACGAAGCGTCGGCGGTAGACGTGCTTAACTTGGCTGGCTGACATTTTACAAACACCGTGTTGTAATGGCGCAATCAACATGTCCTGTCATCCAGCTTTCTGCATGGCAACGAAATCTAGACGTATAATTAACATAGAATATAACAACTGCTTTACTTGTAAAGAAATCTACAAATTTCCAATATGAAAATATACCCCAAATTCTTCATAAACTCATTTTGAATGAACATATCGAGTGCTGGTGTCACAATGGTGTAATGGCGACTTGCGGACGCTGCAATGAGGCGTCGACGACGGACATGTTTTTCATGGCTGGCTGACATTTCAGAAACACCGTTTAGTAATGACGCAATCCCTACCCTTCCAATAAAAAGCAACAGGTTCAAAAAAATCCAAGGCAGTAAGGTGCTTCCTAGCGTCGGTAATTAGCCATAAGAGCCTTCATATTACATAATATCATATAAGGACTTCCCATCCAAAGTTATTAACAGCTACTAACTAGGATACCCTACAAAATAGGTAGGGAAACAGTTACTTACGACTGTCTACTTGTTCCTTCGGCAAAGATCACACCACAACTGCCACTTACACATCACTTATTTCTATTTATAATAACTATGAGAATATCATTAAATATTATTAAGGCTATACACGGTAAGTATTTCTAAGCCGAGCTGAACATCACGGGTGCTGGTCTGAGAATGGTGCTAGTGGCAAATGTCGGAAGCCGTAGCGAAGCGTCTACGGCGGACATGCTTTGCCTGGCTGGCTGATGACGTCATTAACATGACCTGCCGTCGAGCTTTCTGCATGACAACGAAATTTAAACTTACAATTAGCATAACATATAACAATTGTTTTAATTCGAAACAAATCTAGCAATTTCTAATACGAAAATATACCCCAAATTGTCCATAAACTCATGTCAAATGTCTCAATTCCATTCGAACGTTTTTTTACACAAAAATGTCCTTAGTCCCTCTAAATATGCGAAGTCTGTGACTTTGACATCACACTGCTAATGCCTACTCCACTGTTGTAAAGAGTTCAGGGATATTTAACGCGTCCAACACCAGACACGAGACCGACGGCTTTACGTCGTTGAGAGGAGCGGAATGTGTCGATACTTAAGCTCAAAGACAATCCAACAATGCTTATATTCAACTCTGTTCTATGCTGTTACTACTGGGTCCGTAATTTTTTATCCTACGTTTTACAAATAGGTAACGTCTGTCTATTTTCATTTTAATAACATAGCTTGTTTTTAATATACCTATCAATTAATCGAACAAGGGCAACGTGTTTCAGTAATTTTTGACGCAGAATTCAGAAACTGCTGTGTTTGTTTTTTAATACGACACTGGATAATTTAGCGACGGCTAAGCTGCCAGTTATTTCAGTAGCTCACTCATTATTTCTTCAAATGAGCGCAAACTAGGCCCCCTATAACCCACATCCAGGGTCCATTTTAATTTATATATATATATATATATATATATATATATATATATATATATATATATATATATATATATATATATATATATATATATATATATATATATATATATATATATATATATATATATATATATATAAATTGAAACTGGCCCAGCATATGGGTTCTAGGGGGCCTGTCACACCGATAATTTAAAAAATAATGGGGCGATTTTTATCACATTTTCTGTGTACCTTGGATAAGCTTTTTAGCCAGGAAAATCGGCACAGGTTTAGGTTTTCACGGAAAATTTTGTATTTTCTTTGGGAAAAAAATTATAACTCCGGAAATAACAAAGTAAGGGCAACCAAATTTTGAAAGTGCTTGTATCATAAAGAGTAAACCATGTACCAAAATTTAGTCTGTATGTTTACAGACCAAAACGTTCAGGGCATTAAAAAAAAACAATTTTGTGTTTTCCTCAAAACGTCAAAGTCGCGATTTGAAAAGGCAACATTGGCAACATTTAGGCAAAGAATCTGAAACAAATACGGATTATGTGAAGAAAATCTCGCAAGGAGAGTGTTCTACAAACCCTTAGGTTTCAGCTTCAATTGTCATTGTCCTTCATTATACTAAAATAATTATAGAAAATTCATTTCAAATATACTCTTTTTCTGCTGCTTTTGCGGTAGTTTTAGTTGAGTTTATGGTTTAACGGTCTATAATTTTTAGCTAATTTTCGTAGAATATGTGTTATTTAATTTTAGTGAAAACGTCTATATCATTATTATGAAGATTCGCTATCATAACGCACTCATTTTTTATTGGTGGTCATTTCTCTATAAAAACGGTTATTCTGTGTTAGTTGCTAAAATGTTACAAGACTCAGAATCAGTTTTATTCTGTTCCAGTAAAAGTACACAAAGGCGCTATATAGAGCCTGGCCAACGGAATGTAATGTTTATGTTTATATAAGTATTACTATGAGAAATTTAATTCTTCAAGCAATTAAATTACCAAAGATCAAAAACAATGATATCGCTTTAAGCGATTTCGTCTACTTGATAACATTGACAAAATAATGATTCACTGATTAAGCAGAATTCTAGTTCTCAATATTGAAGATAAGCTAAACAAAAGCCTTGGTGTCAACAAGCACAGTCAGTTGATTTCACGGGATATCGGATTGCACATTGCAGACTAGAGGACAATGCAATGTCATCGTTATGATATTATCCATATCTTGCAGCTTTAAGCGTGGGATTAAATTATCAAGCTCTCGTCTATTTGCTTGCGTAACTAAATGAGTTTATCAACGTGTGACCCACACAAAATATTTGTTTATTCATATATTTTAAGCTATACATATTATACAGGGTTACGTACTTCTACGGTAAAACTTAATATATCAGTTATTATTCAATTTTTTTAATCAAACATCCCTTATATTACTGCTGTTTTGAATTTCCTATCTAATTACTTATAATGCATGTTTGTAGGGACATGAAAGTGATAGCGTTCTACGTTTTCAAGTTATTTCAATTGTTTGCAATTTTTCACATTTTTGGCATTCTTATATTAAAAAATTATGATACTGCATTTTTAACAATATACAGCGAACTTTCATGAAAATGGCGCATTCAGAGAGGCTTTTGTTTATGTTATTATTCAAAAGAATTGAGATGCGGTTTACAACGCCCACTCAAATAGTGACTGACTTTAAAAAAATTCAAACTGCCGTAACTGATTTTTTTCAAATGGAATAGCTTTTTGTAAATCATTATTGGCAGGTGGGTAAATTACTTGGCCAGGAAAATGGAACCAGTGTCTTCGGGAATATTTTCTAATTTTTTTTTCGGAAAATTTTTGTAATCAACATGGCCTGTCCTCCAGTTTTCTGCATGACAACAAAATCTGAACGTATAATGAACACAGGATAAAAACCAGTTTTTTTAAATCTAGACAAATCAAGAAATTCTCACTAAGAAAATATATTTCAAATTCTCCATAAACTCGTTTCGAATCCTTTAATTTCATAATTTTTTTTCCTCACATAGAATTTTCATGAATGCCTAAATATAAGAAGTATATGACTTAGAAATTACACTTATAATTCATATTCTATCTGAATTTTACATTATTTTTTAATCAGATTATATGGCTTTTGTCTGGTGAGTTCAACGCTTCTCTATAATAGACACAAGAGAACTTAGCTTTTTATGTGCTTATACCTATAATTGTTTTATTTATTAGGTTAACCTAAGCCCATTTCTGCTACTGTGGTAGACGCTTCTTATTAATATACATAATAATTTTCAACGCAGACTTCAGAGACTGGTGTGTTTGTTTTTTAGTGAAGTTGCATAGAAAAATTCACCTGTGGAGATCCCGATTTAAAAATTTTCTTCAAATGACCGCGAATTACGATCTCTAGAATCAATATCCAGGGTTATTATATATATATATATATATATATATATATATATATATATATATATATATATATATATATATATATATATATATATATATATATATATATATATATATATATATATATATATAGTTAACACCCCCTTATCTTGAAACGCGTTGACCGGATCGAATGGTTGTTGATTTCATGTGGTAGTACTCGTGGATCTCTCCTTAGCTGTATAAAAAAAAGCCTGGACGCAGCAAGTGCGTTATGGTAGTGAATTTTCATAGAAATGATCTGGCACAAAATATTTTATTATAACTTTTTTTCTTGTAACATAGAAATCTAAATTTTGGTGTATAGTTTACTTTTTATATCGTAAACCTACCTACCAAATTTGGTTATCATATATGTCTTATTTTTTAAGATAAAATTTTTTTTCAAATTAAAACTCAAAATTTTCCCGGAAAACCTCGTCCGATTTTTTTGATTAACGAACTTGTCAAAGTCATTTACAAAGGGAAGGTACATGCCAAATTTTATCAAAATCGGCCTATTATTCTTTGAGATAAAAATTTTTTTCGAATGAAAACTCAAAATTTTCCCGGAAAACCTCGTCCGATTTTCTTGACTAACAAACTTGTCAAAGCCATTTACAAAATAAAGGTACAAGCCAAATTTTATTAAAATCGGCTTAATACTTTTTGAGATCAGAATTTTTTTCGAATGAAAACTCAAAATTTTCCCGGAAAACCTCGTCCGATTTTCCTAGCTAACGAACTTATCCAAGCCATTTACAAAATAAAGGTACATGCCAAATTTTATCATAATCGGCCCATTATTTTTTGAGTTATCGGTGTGATACATATATATATATATATATATATATATATATATATATATATATATATATATATATATATATATATATATATAAATTGAAACTGACCCCGGATATGGGTTCTAGGGGTCCTAGATCGCGCTCATTTGAAAATTTTTTTCAAAATTCAAAAGTCGAGATCTCCTCATTAGTGAATTTTTTCAAGAAAATTCACTAAAATTGAAATTTCCTTTCTTTTCAGTTTTTTTTTTGACACAGGAGTGGAGAAATGCAACATGCAGACCTCATTCACGACACCGTAGTACGTGGGATATCGAGGTACTGTGAGACTCATACTCACTAACACTCCGCTTCCTGGAGTACCAGACCTTAGTCCCTACTTCCGTCGGAAAGATTTCACACAAGGACGTTTGGGTTTGAATATTTCCATTCTGTTTTTGTCACGGGGGCGTTATCAGTTAGTATAAGCTTTGAACGCTTATGCCTATGTGGAAGTTGCTCATCGGTGTCGGTGGCACTACGGAGAAGAGCATTTGGGTGACAAGCGGCTTTTGCTAACTGAGTTGTGGATAGTTGAGTTATAAACTCAGGTATTGAAGGCATTTCCAGATCAGAGTGAATCTGACTGTTTCTAACAAACCATGGCGCTCCGGTAACCATTCTCAGAAATTTATTCTTCATGATTTGAAGAGTCTTGATGTGTGTGTCGACCGTGGCAGCCCAGGCAGGAGATGAATAGGTCAAGGCTGGACGGATTATGACTTTGTACATGAGCAGTTTATTGTTCATGGACAAATTGTAATTTCTATTAAGAAGTGAGAACAGCTTCCAGATGAACATCGGGGCTTTTCGTCGGGCATGTTAGACATAGGGCGCCATGTTAAGCGTTTGTCGAGGAAAATCCCTAGGTATTGGGCGGAGTCTTGCCAGGGAATTAGACGGTTGTCTAATGATTCGTGTTCGTGAGGTGTGTGTCTCCTCTTGGAAAATAGGAGTGCTGAATATTTATCTGGGTTTATGGCTAGACAAGATTTCCTATACCAGCTTTGCAGCTCGTCTACGGCGGTATGTAGCCGTTTGGTTATTACCCTCGGCTGGGTGGAGCTGCTGAGGATGGTAGTGTCGTCTGCATACAGTGCGTATGTCACATTTGGGGATGGTGTTGGAATATCTGCGACAAATATATTGTACAGCAGAGGGGTCCCTTTTTCAGTGCCTACTACGACTCTTCAAAAGGGTCGAATTTTTGAGATACCCTCTAATGCATTTTTTTTCGACATTATGGATGGCAGAATCGATTTTAGCGTACCTCGTCTACTCTGATTCAAGATAATTAGACCATGGTTCCATTGCATAAGGTACCCATATGACAGCGCTCATAGGAGAAACGGAGGAAGTATTATCAAGGTGAATAAAAGAGGGCTAAAAAAGATGAAAGGAAAAGGCCCTTTCTGGAAGAAATTAGAAGTATTAGGGTAACATTTTTTTGACATATTTTAAGGCATAATAACTCTTTTAGAATATTATTGCAAGGGCACATATTTGCTAAAATATAAAAACTCGTGGCGCAGCAATTGCGTTATGGTGGTGAATTTAGATAAAATTCAAATCTGATACTGTGAAGGCCGATACTTGATGTAAATCCATTGTCAACTTAGATAAATAAACAGCGAAGGGTAGCGAAAATGAAAACATCTATTTTCTAAATTTAGTATCAAGACAGCATATAAACCCGACAACAACTTGAGAAAATACATAAAGAACAATAAGTCGCCAGTTGAAAAAAACCTCGTCCGATTTTCCTGACTAACAAATTTATCCAAGCCATTTACAAAAGGAAGGTACATGCCAAATTTTATCAAAATCGGCCCATTTTTTTGAGGTATCGGAAAATTTTCAAAATTCAAAAGTCGCGATCTCTCCATTAGTGAGTTTTTTCTACGAAAATTCACTAAAATCAGATGAGTCAGGAGTATATAAACTCTCATGTGGTTCCTGTGACAAAATATATATAGGTGGAACATTTAGAAGTTTTAAAACACGCACTCGCGAACATGAAAAAAGCTTTGAACATAATAAACTTGATTCAAATTATGCACAAGTCATTTATTAAATGAGACTCATCAATTTAAGGGTGATTTCGATATCCTCAAATTATGTCTAAAAATTTTGAAATAAAAGTTGTGCGAAATGTTAGAAATTAACAAAGAAAAAATACAGGAAATTTACCACACGGTCAAATTTACCAAACTAAGAATATTCCATTATTAAACATGTTAGCATTAAAGAATAGTTAGAACAGTTTACTAACCCGACTATGTCATAAAAACAGGTAGTTCTGAGTCGACACCGTTTACCTGAGGAGACAGAAAGGTTCGTTCAACACGGGGTAGATATTGAAATTTAAAATCTTACTTTCATTCTGTATTTGACAAAGCTAAAACCTTCAGCGAAACTGCAGTTACACATTCAATAAAATAGTATAAATCAATTTGTTTATTTAACTAAGTTTAAAAAAATCAAATTATATACCTCATCTGTGATTAAACTTAAGACAAAGAAAAAGCAATTTTTTTTTAACTTTTCACTAAAATTTTAAACAGTGGAAGCAAAAAAATGTATAAGCGGAATATATTCACATTTTCATGTCACAAGTTGTCAAAAATAAGAACATTACTCGAGTATGCCGCTTGAGCTTTATTTAACCTTTGTGAAAACAATTTATCAACTATACTTTTATAAGTATTATGAAAATGGAAACAATAAATAATCCTATAACATTATTTATTTTTTACCTATTTGGTCAATTTTTGTAGAAAAAACTCATTAAATATATTATGATTATTTATTTGTAATTAAAATTATATATTATTGCATCTCACAAATAAGCTATGCTTGTTGTTGTATTGACACAATTTTATTAACCATCCTTCTAAACTGCGGTCAAAACTACTATGCTAATAAATGTCACTTTTGATTATGTTCTTAATTTTGCTCCTTCTTCTTCTACTGACAGTCCCACCAAGGCTTCCAGAATAGTCATAAAGATTAATATTTACTTTTATCTAAATTTTAATATCAATTTTAAGCAAATTTCCTTAAAACTGTAATGCTCGAACAAAATAATTTTGCCATTTATATATATATATATATATATATATATATATATATATATATATATATATATATATATATATCACACCGATCACTCAAAAAATATGAGCTGATTTTGATAAAACTTGGCACGTACCTACCTTTTGTATGTGGCTTGAACAAGTTCGTGAACCGGGAAAATTGGACTAGGTTTTTTGCACTCAAGTTAATTTGAATATTGTAACCATTATTAGAATTTAATAAAAAAGTGAAAAAAAAATCTTCATTTTATCGCTACATGGATCATGGTATGCGATCATAAATGTAAATATTTCCAAAACTGGAGATTTTAGGTATAGGAAGTGTTAGAGACAACTTGATGCAGATGGCTTGTCCTTCGCTTCTGAAAAAATTGAGTTAGGGCAGTTTAATTTTTTTAAATTCAGTCACTATTTGAGAGCGCCCTGCATCTCGATTTTTTGACGAATAATGTAAACAAAACTTGTTTTATTTTCATTGGACTCCGCTATTGGTAAAAACGCCCTATCATATTTTTGTGCGAAAAAATTTGAAGACTTAAAAGATGAGCGCTATCAAAATTTTCTCCTCACAAACATGCATTATAATTTGATGGAAAATGCAACAATATAATGGGTGATTGTCAAAATAATTCAATAAGAGCCAGCTCAAAACAGCCTATAATTAACGTATACAATTTTTCTCATATCTCGTATAGTTGTGACAAGCCTCTTCTTGTACATGATCGCCAGATTTTTATTTAAAGAAGGTTTACTTATTTTTGCAGGTTTTGACTGATGTTCAAATAGCTATTTGGCTCTGAACTAGTATACACAGTTGGTTTCGCAAACCACTTTATTTACATCCACGATATAACAAAATACCAACTGACATGAAATATAGCCTACTTATGTATATACCTATATATACATATATACAAATTATATACAATTGTCACGAACGTTGGTCTCTTGTCTAGGTACTAAATATGCGCCGCGTTTTATGCGCCCCCACTATTCTCTGAATGTCCAATACTTTCACCTGGGGCACGGTTTTACACTGTCTGATAGCGAGAAAGAGAGAAAGAGAGAAAGAGAGAGAGAGAGAGACAGAGAAGTCAATTCAGGTAACTAGGACGTTCCCCGTTAACTTCACCTAGAGGCAAGTGTTAGGGCAACGTCTAACACGGCCCAAAAGAATGGGAGAGGGGATCGATTCAGCTAAAGCGGACGTACGCACCTACTATCAATATTTGGGGCACGGACTTGCACGGCGCAAGACAATGGAGAAGGGAGTTGGTTCAGCTAAAGAGGACGTACACACCTCAGCTCCACCTAGTCGCAATACTTGGGGCACTGACTTCCACGGCCCAAGAAAATGGGAGGATGAGTCGGTTCGGCTAAAGGGGACATGCACACCTTAGCTTCACCTAGTGACAATATTGGGGGCATGGACTTGCACGGCTCTAGTGAATGGGAGGGAAAATCGGTTCAGCTAAAGAGGACGTACACACCTTAGCTCCACCTAGTCGCAATACTTGGGGCACGGACTTTCACAGCCCAAGTGAATGGGAGGGAAGATCGGTTCAGCTAAAGAGGACGTACACACCTTAGCTCCACCTAGTCACAATACTTGGGGCACGGACTTTCACGGCCCAAGAAAATGGGAGAGGAAGTCGGTTCGGCTAAAGGGGACATACACACCTTAGCTTCACCTAGTGACAATATTGGGGACAAGGACTTGCACGGCTCTAGTGAATGGGAGGGAAAATCGGTTCAGCTAAAGAGGACGTACACACCTTAGCTCCACCTAGTCACAATACTTGGGGCACGGACTTCCACGGCCCAAGAAAATGGGAGAGGGAGTCGGTTCGGCTAAAGGGGACATACACACCTTAGCTTTACCTAGTGACAATATTGGGGGCACGGACTTGCACGGCTCTAGTGAATGGGAGGGAAAATCGGTTCAGCTAAAGAGGACGTGCACACCTTAGCTCCACCTAGTCGCAATACTTGCGGCACGGACTTTCACGGCCCAAGTGAATGGGTGGGAATATCGGTTCAGCTAAAGAGGACGTACACACCTTAGCTCCACCTAGCCACAATACTTGGGGCACGGACTTCCACGGCCCAAGAAAATGGGAGAGGGAGTCGGTTCGGCTAAAGGGGACATACACACCTTAGCTTCACCTAGTGACAGTATTGGAGACAGGGACTTGCACGGCTTTAGTGTATGGGAGGGAAAATTGGTTCAGCTAAAGAGGACGTACACACCTTAGCTCCACCTAGTCACAATACTTGGGGCACGGACTTCCACGGCCCAAGAAAATGGGAGAGGGAGTCGGTTCGGCTAAAGGGGACATACACACCTTAGCTGCACCTAGTGACAATACTGGGGACAAGGACTTGCACGGCTCTAGCAAATGAGAGGGGAAATCGGTTCAGCTAAAGAGGACGTACACACCTTAACTCTACCTAGTCACAATACTTGGGGCACAGACTTGCACGGCCCAAGGGAATGGAAGGAGGGATCGGTTTAGCTAAAGAGGTTGTACGCACCTTAGCTTTAACGAGTGGTAGTTGTTGGACACGAACTTACACGGTCCAAGAGAGAAAACATCAAGAAATGTCTCTTACCCCTGGGCAAACTAAACTGCGGCGGCACTGGTATACTGGAGAATGCCTAGATCCACACACTCGAACTGACGACCAGTGGTTTTTTTTAATAAATCACAAATCAGGAGATCTCGACTTTTGAATTTTTGAAAATTTTCTCCAAAAGAGCGCAAGCTGGCCCTCCTGGGATACATATCTGGCATCAGTTTCAATTTATATATTATATATATATATATATATATATATATATATATATATATATATATATATATATATATATATATTGTAACCGTCGGCTTCCGAGGGTGGAGTGGTGGGTCGGAAAAACAAGGGTTACTCGAGCGGCACCACTTTCTAAGAATATCTAAGGTTTAGATTTAATGAATTTAGATCTGTAAGTTAAATTTTAAAAAAGTTATACGCATTTACAGAAAAATCTTTGGGTTTTCATCTTAGCGCCAAAATCTCGATCTGAAACGTCAAAATGAGCAACATTTAGGCAAAACACCTAAAACGAATACTGGTTATGTAGATAAAACCGCAAGAAAAGTGTTTTACAAACCCTTAGCTTTCAGCTTCAACCGTCATTGTCCTTCATTTCACTAAAATGCTTCCAGAAAATTCATTTCAAGTAGACCCAGTCTCTGATTCTTTGGCAGTAGTTTTAGTTATAGAATTTATGGTTTAAATGTCATTTTTAGTGAATTTTTGTAGAAAAAATTCGCTAATGATGACACCACGACTTTTGAATTTTCAAAAGATTTCTTCAAATGAGCAAGAACTAAGCCCCCTGGAATCCATATCCGCGGTTATTTTCAGTTTTATCTGTTTACATATATACTGGGTGACGAATTTCTATGGTAGTGCTCGATACATCCGTTATTATACAAGATACGAAAAAAATTGTATGCGTTAATTATAGCGTACCTAAACTGCATCTTATAAAATTACTTTGACAACCGCAGGATCCTAAGTCGTTGGTGGTACAAATGGTTTTTTTAAAACCTCCTTATATTATTGCATTTTTGGATTTTTCATCGAATTATATGGCGTTTTAGTGTGAAAAAAAGACAGTGTTCATTATTTAAATTGTTTTGCCAGTTTTCCCATTTTTGGCACCTATAAAAAATTACGAAACGACGTTTTTACCAATAGATAGCAGGGTCCCATAGAAGTGGCGTATTCAGAGAGGTTTTAGTTAATATTATTCGTCCAAAGAATCTATATGCCGTATACAGGATGTTCCCTAATAGTGACGGAATGACGGAATTTGAAAAATTCAAACAACGTCAATCCATTTTTTTCAAAGGTAACAATCTGTATTTTGAGTTTCAGAAGTGAAGGGCGATTCAAGTTTTGTATAACACTCCCTATACCTACAGACTCTAGTCTTGGAAATACATAAGTATTTACATTTACAATCGCATACAATGCTTCGATCAAATTATGTGATTATTTAGCCAATTTTCGACGAAAAATATTTAGATATATAAATTAGCTTTGGTACAGACAGGTAACAAATAATTCATTGAATAGAAATATCTACGTTTACATTTTCATAATAAATAAGTAGTTAATACAGTGTTTTCATAAATGTCAAATAAACCTCTAAAGTGGCAAACTTAAGTAGTGTTCTTATTTTGGTATCTTGTGGCACGAAAATTAGCATTTTTTCGCTTATATTCTGTTTTACTTCCTTCCACCGATTGAAATTTGCATGAACAGTTAAAACATTTTTGTTACCTTTAGTTGTTTTAATCTTAGTTACAGCTTTGTTATATAATGTGAATTTTATGTAGGAAGGACGCGTTAATAAACAGAGCATTCACTCGACAAAATACAATTCTTACAAATAAACATTTTAACCTTAACTTGAGGAACAATTTTATTAAATCATACGTATAGAATGTTATAATGAATAGGGGATATCTGTATTTAAAAAATATAAGACATGAAGCACGTGCCGCCACGCAAGAAACCGCATTCTTTCTGAGATAAAAAAACTCTTTTAATAACCGCATCAAAAACAAAGTCCTCTTAAGCTCCAACGGCAGCAAACCCTTCTGGACTCTTGCTAAATCTATTCTAAATAATTTTTGCAAGCGCACGTTCCCACCTCTTGTCTCAGGGGATGAAATTGTTTCTACCGCCCTGGGCAAGGCTGAACTTATTGCCTCGTTGTTCGCCGGCAATTCTACTCTCAACCCACCTCCAAATGTTCAACCACCAATAGCCCCCAATGTCGCGCAAAAAATGACGGATATCATTTTCAAAACGCAAAAAGGTAGGAAAGATGCAATCTTCTCTTAATACCAAGAGAGCTTCTGGCCTTGAAGAGATCCCAACAAAATTAATTAAAGCAAAACCTAAGTATTTCAGACATGTCCGAGATTTAGGTATGCTCTGTTCTGTACAATAAATTAATCAACTTATATGTTCCTAATTTTATCAGAGAGACTTTTCCACGAGCAATACGATTTACCTGTCTATGTCAAATACCCTAGAGACTTCATATTAAATAATATTAAATAAGGACTTTTTATGCAGCGTTACTGATAGCTACTAACATGGCTACTCTACGAAATATGTTACAGAATATTTACTTACGACTGCATATGTGTTCCTTCGACAGAAACCACAAAACACACTGCTAATTACACACAATTTATTAATTAATTAAGACAATATTAGATTAAAAATATTAGATTGTCATTGATTATCAAGAATCTATAGCGCAAGTGTTTCTAACCCGACGTGAACCTATCGAGTACTGGTGTCACAATGCTAGGTTAATGCCGAGTGGCGGCAGCCGTAACCAGGCGTCGACGGCATACATGCTTTTCTTGACCTACTGGTCTTTGATACACACCATTTGGTAATTAACATGACTTCCCGTCCATTTTTCTGCATGACAACGAAATATAAACATATAATTAACATAGGATATAACATTTTTTAATCCCAGGCAAATCTAGCAATTCCCACTGAAAACATACACCAAATTCTCCATAAAATCGTTTCGAATGCTTTAATTTTAGTATTTTTTAAGTCACTTAGGATTTTTCTTAATGCTTATATATGTGCAGTATATAACTTTGACATCACCCTGATAATTACTATTCTATCTCAATTTTACATTATACTTTGAAGCAGGTTATATGCCTACTCTCCGATTCTCTACACATTTCTACCGACGGTTCTAAGAAGAAAGAATTTTCACAATCTGGAGGCGCTTCCTATGTACCTGTCCTTGGAACTAAAATGAAACTGAAACTCGGCAGCAAAATGTGTACCTACTCAGCTGAACTTAATGCAATTTTGGAATCATTGCAGTTTACTGGCAAACATTCAATAGAACGTCCAACTTTATTTAGTAATAGCAAAAGTAAGCTAGATAAATTGAAAAAATATTTATCCCAATTCAAACTGCAATTATTTAGTCGCAAATATATTTACCCTAATTACGATTCTAGAAAATACAGGAAAACCCGTTAGTTTAATTTGGGACAAGGCACACTTTAGAGTCGTTTCCAATGAAAAAGCCGATTTCATAGCTATAGAAACTATAGAGTCTGAAGAAAAAAGAAATGATTTATGTGCAGTAACTGAGATGCTACCTTTAAGTACAAAAAAAGTGATGAAAAGGTGGTATAGCGAATGTAGATGGAATACTAAAGGTGAATACTATAAAAGTTTACAGCCTCTTCCACCTACAGTTTTGTGGTTTTCAGGTATAAGTGTAAATAAATCCACTACAACTAAATATGTGGGCTAGGGATTGGCCAAGCTTGGGCTCCTGCTAATCTTTTTAAAATTAATTTAAATGGTTGTCCAAACTATGATTGCGGCGTGTTTGGGGATACTACACATATGCTTTTAAACTGCCACAGAAAACAAGCATAATTTGTCCTTTGATTAATTGGTTTAGCGAGCTAAACTGTGTTCGCTGTCCTAATTTATTTGTGCTAAAATTCTGACATCTACACACTAATCGAAAAATATATAATTCACTAATTTAAAGATGAGGATATAGATTTGTCGGAATGTGCTCTGCTATAAAAATGTAAGCCTATGTAAATGTAATGGTCCCACCCTCTGTCCTACTATAATCCAACTCTTTACCATGGGTCTTCTTTGTTTGTGTGACTTAAGGGTCCCCATTATATATAAGTTAAAAAACACAAATAAATAAGGAAAATAAATAAATGTACAGCCCAATAAAGCAAGGCTTTATAGCAGAGGAAAAAAAAACAATTGAAAAAAAAAAGAATTGAAAAACAGTACCAAAAGCTGTGAAACATACTAATCTGACCAGGTGAATTAAATAGAAGAATGAATACTGCTGATGTAATTTGCGGGAAAGAATGCGCAAATGGCATACTGCTGTAACCACGTAACTTAGAAGAAGAAAAAAAGTCTGGACGCAGTAAGTGCGTTATGGAGGTGAATAGTCACAAAAATATTTAATAGCAGATATGTGCAATGCAAGCAGGCATCAATCTGGGTACCGGTATAACCTATATAGTAGAAACAATGTGACACATTTTATCAAAAAACTTAGTGTTAGAAAATGTAATAAAAATCCGAAAATAAACTGAAAATGTTTCCGAGAAAACTGGTTTCCTAGCAAATTGATTTATTGAAATTTGAGGAATTTAATGAAAATTCGCTACAAAAACGCACTTACAGCGTCATGTTTTTTGTCTTACAAACATGAATCATATTTCGATAAAAAATGCAAAAATGTAATAATATAAGGGTTTTCGAAAAAAACTTATAGGGATCACCAACGACTTATGGGCCAGCCTGTGATTGTTAAAATATTTATATTAGACGCAACTCAAGACACCCTATAATTGACGTATATAATTTTTTCTCGTATTTTGTATAATAACAATTATATTGAGCTTTACCGTAGAAATGCGTCACTCTGTATATATAAATATATATATATATATATATATATATATATATATATATATATATATATATATATATAAAAACAGATAAAAACCGAATGTAACGAGGACATTGATTCTTGTTCTTGGGGGCCGAGTTTGCCCTCATTTGAAGAAATCCTTCTAAAATTCAAAAGTCGCGGTCTCCCTATTGTCGAATTTCTTTCACGAAAATTAGCTAAAAAGTATAGACCGTTAAACCATAAAACTACCGCCATCAGAGAAAGGGTCTATTTGGAATGAATTTTCTGTAAACATTTTAGTAAAATGAAGGACAATGACGGTTGAAACTGAAACTTAAGTGTTTGCAGAACACTCTTCTTGCGATATTTTCTTCACATAATCCGTATTTGTTTCAGGTTCGTTGCCGGGAAACCGGGGCGATTTTTCTGGCTAACAGGCCTATAATTTTTTTAACAAAATTCACTAAATGTATGAAAATAGAAGCTCTGTTTTATTTTTAGATCAGTATTAGCCATAATTTAATAAAGTATGCTATGTATTTTAAAATACAAAGCCAGGAGTAGGTTTTATTTCCTGTCATCTGCAATAACTTTATCAGTTTATAGGTATGTCTCAAGTTTTCTAAGGGAAACCACTTGCACAAGAAATATTATTTCACTGTTTAAATTAAATACGTAAAGGCCTTCATACTACATAATAATAATTTAAGACTTTGACCATCGAGTGTAATTAATGGCTTCCAACATGGCTACTCTACGAAGTATAGAAACATTAACTTACGACTGTCTATTATTTGTTTCTTCGTCAAAATCAGATACCACACTGCTAATTACACACCATTTATGTTTATTTATTAAGAATGTAGGAGATTAAAAAATATTAGATTGTTATTAAATATTATCAAAAATATCTATTGTCAGTATATATATATATATATATATATATATATATATATATATATATATATATATATATATATATATATATATATCGCGATGTAAACACCTCGAGTGCTGGTCTCAGAATGGTGTGGTGTAATGGCGAATTATGGAAGCCGTAACGAAGCGTCGGCGGTAGACATACTTAACTTGGCTGGCTGACAATTCACAAACACCGTGTTCTAATGACGTCATCAGCATGTCCTGCCGCTGAGCTTTCCGGATGGCAACGAAATCTAGACGTATAATTAACATAGAATATAACAACTGCTTTACTAGAAATTTCCAATATGAAAATATACCCCAAATTCTTCATAAACTAATTTTGAATGAACATATCGAATGCTGGTGTCACAATGGTGTAATGGCGACTTGCGGACGCCGTAATAAGGCGTCGACGGCGGACATGTTTTTCATAGCTGGCTGACATTTCAGAAACACCGTTTAGTAATGACGCAATCACTACCCTTCCAATAAAAAGCAACAGGTTCAAAAAATTTTCCAAGACAGTAAGATGTAGCCTCGCGTCGGTAATTAGCCATAAGAGCCTTTATATTACATAATATCATATAAATACTTCCCATCCAACGTTATTAACAGCTAATAACTAGGATACCCTACAAAATAGGTAGGGAAACAGTTACTTACGACTGTCTACTTGTTCCTTCGGCAAAGATCACACAACAACTGCCACTTACACACCACTTGTTTCTATTTATAATAACTATTAGAATATCATTAAATATTATTAAGGCTATACACGGTAAGTATTTCTAAGGCGAGGTGTACATCATGGGTGCTGGTCTCACAATGGTGCTATTGGCGAATGTCGGAAGCCGTAGCGAAGCGTCTACGGCGGACATGCTTTGCCTGGCTGGTTGACATTTGACACACACCGCTTAGAAATGACGTAGTTAACATGACCTGCCATCGAGCTTTCTGTATGACAACGAAATTTAAACATAGAATGAGCATTAGATATAACAACTGTTTCATTTCTAAAGACGTCTAGCAAATTCCACTACGAAAATATACCCCAAATTGTCCATAAACTAATTTTAAATGCCTCAATTGCATTCGAACTTTTTTTTAATTCACACAAAAATGTCCTAAGTCCCTCTAGATATGTGAAGTCGGTGACTTTGACAGCACACTGATAATGCCTACCCTATCGGAATTTTACATTAATTATAAATCAGATCATGTGTCTACTCTCCGGTGAGTTCAACGCTTGATCAAAACACCTACATACAAAAGAACTTAGCTCTTTATGTGCTTATAACTATATATATATATATATATATATATATATATATATATATATATATATATATATATATATATATATATATATACCTGTTTCATTTTTATAACATTATTAGCCATAATTTAATAAAGTATGCTATGTATTCTAAAATACAAAGCCAGGAGTAGATTTTATATTCTGTCCTGTACAATAAATTTATCAGTTTACAGGTATGTCTCAAGTTTTCTAAGGGAAACACTTTCACAAGGAATATTATTTTACTGTTTAAGTTAAATACGTAAAGGCCTTCATACTACATAATAATAATAGTAGACTTTGACCATCGAGCGTAATTAATGGTTTCCAACATGGCTACTCTACGAAATATAGAAACATTTACTTACGAGTGTCTATTATTTGTTCCTTCGTTAAAATCAGACAACACACTGCTAATTACACACCACTTATGTTTATTCATTAAGATTGTAGGAGATTAAAGAATATAAGATTGTTATTAAATATTATCAAGAATATATACCGTCAGTATATCTAACGCGCTGTGAACATCTTGAGTGCTGGTCTCACAATGGTGTGGTGTAATGGCGAATTGAGGCAGCCGTAACGAGGCGTCGACGGTGGACATGCTTAGCTTGGCTGGCTGACATTTCACAAACACTGTATTGTAATGACGCCATCAGCATGTCCTGTCGTCGAGCTTTCTGGACGACAACAAAATCTAGACGTATAATTAGCATATAATATAACAACTGTTTTACTTCTGAACAAATCTGAAAATTTCCAATATGGAAATGTACACCAAATGCTTCATAAACTCATTTTGAATTAACATATCGAGTGCTGGTGTCACAATGGTGTAATGTCGACTTGCGGACGCTGCAATGAGGCGTCGGCGGCGGACATGTTTTGCATGGCTCGCTGATATTTATAAAGCCAGATGCATACATATATCTCAAGTTTTCTAAAGGAAACACTTTCACCAGAAATAATGTTTTACTGTTTAAGTTAAATACGTAAGAGCCTTCATATTGCATAATATTAGTTCAAGACTTTGACCATCAAGCGTAATTAATGGCTTCCAACATGGCTACTCTAGGAAATATAGGAACATTTACTTACGACTGTCTATTATTTGTTGCTTCGGTAAAAATCAGACAACACACTGCTAATTATACACCGTTTATGTTTATTTATTAAGATTATAGGAGACTAAAATATATTAGACTGTTATTAAATATTATCAGGAATAGCTACCGTCAGCATATCTAACGCGATGTGAACATCTCGAGTGCTGGTCTCACAATGGTGTGGTGTAATGGCGAAATGCGGAACCGTAACGAAGCGTCGGCGGTAGACGTGCTTAACTTGGCTGGCTGACATTTTACAAACACCGTGTTGTAATGGCGCAATCAACATGTCCTGTCATCCAGCTTTCTGCATGGCAACGAAATCTAGACGTATAATTAACATAGAATATAACAACTGCTTTACTTGTAAAGAAATCTACAAATTTCCAATATGAAAATATACCCCAAATTCTTCATAAACTCATTTTGAATGAACATATCGAGTGCTGGTGTCACAATGGTGTAATGGCGACTTGCGGACGCTGCAATGAGGCGTCGACGACGGACATGTTTTTCATGGCTGGCTGACATTTCAGAAACACCGTTTAGTAATGACGCAATCCCTACCCTTCCAATAAAAAGCAACAGGTTCAAAAAAAAATCCAAGGCAGTAAGGTGCTTCCTAGCGTCGGTAATTAGTCATAAGAGCCTTCATATTACATAATATCATATAAGGACTTCCCATCCAAAGTTATTAACAGCTACTAACTAGGATACCCTACAAAATAGGTAGGGAAACAGTTACTTACGACTGTCTACTTGTTCCTTCGGCAAAGATCACACCACAACTGACACTTACACCACTTATTTCTATTTATATTAACTATTAGAATATCATTAAATATTATTAAGGCTATACACGGTAAGTATTTCTAAGGTGAGGTGAACATCACGGGTGCTGGTCTCACAATGGTGCTAGTGGCAAATGTCGGAAGCCGTAGCGAAGCGTCTACGGCGGACATGCTTTGCCTGGCTGGCTGATGACGTCATTAACATGACCTGCCGTCGAGCTTTCTGCATGACAACGAAATTTAAACTTACAATTAGCATAACATATAACAATTGTTTTAATTCGAAACAAATCTAGCAATTTCTAATACGAAAATATACCCCAAATTGTCCATAAACTCATGTTAAATGTCTCAATTCCATTCGAACGTTTTTTTACACAAAAATATCCTTAGTCCCTCTAAATATGCGAAGTCTGTGACTTTGACATCACACTGCTAATGCCTACTGCACTGTTGTAAAGAGTTCAGGGATATTTAATGCGTCCAACACCACACACGAGACCGACGGCTTTACGTCCCTGAGAGGAGCGGAATGTGTCGATACTTAAGCTCAAAGACAATCCAACAATGCTTATATTCAACTCTGTTCTATGCTGTTACTACTGGGTCCATAATTTTTTATCCTACGTTTTACAAATAGGTAACGTCTGTCTATTTTCATTTTAATAACATAGCTTGTTTTTAATATACCTATTAATTAATCGAACAAGGGCAACGTGTTCCAGTAATTTTTGACGCAGAATTCAGAAACTGCTGTGTTTGTTTTTTAATACGACACTGGATAATTTAGCGACGGCTTAGCTCCCAGTTATTTCAGTAGCTCACTCATTATTTCTTCAAATGAGCGCAAACTAGGCTCCCTATAACCCACATCCAGGGTCCATTTTAATTTATATATATATATATATATATATATATATATATATATATATATATATATATATATATATATATATATATATATATATATATATATATATATATATATATATATATAAATTGAAACTGGCCCAGCATATGGGTTCTAGGGGGCCTGTCACCCCGATAATTTAAAAAATAATGGGCCGAATTTTATCACATTTTATGTGTACCTTGGATAAGCTTTTTAGCCAGGAAAATCGGCCCAGGTTTAGGTTTTCACGGAAAATTTTGTATTTTCTTTCGGAAAAAAATTATAACTCCGGAAATAACAAAGTAATGGCATCCAAATTTCGAACGTGTTTGTATTATAAAGAGTAAACCATGTACCAAAATTTAGTCTGTAGGTTTACAGACAAAAAAGTCATGGGCATTAAAAAAAACAATTTTGTGTTTTCCTCAAAACGTCAAAGTCGCGATTTGAAAAGGCAATATTGGCAACATTTAAAGAATCTTAAACAAATACGGACTATGTGAAGAAAATCTTGCAAGGAAAGTATTCTACAAACCCTTAGGTGTCAGCTTCAGCCGTCATTGTCCTTCATTATACTAAAATAATTATAGAAAATTCATTTTAAATAGACCCTTTTTCTGCTGCTTTTGCGGTAGTTTTAGTTAAGTATATGATTTAGCGGTCTATAATTTTTAGCTAATTTTCGTAGAATATATGTTATTTAATTTTAATGAAAACGTCTATATCATTATTATGAAAATTCGCTATCATAACGCACTCATTTTATATTGGTGGTCATTTCTCTATAAAAACGGTTATGTTTATATAATGTTTATGTTTATATAAGTATTACTATGAGGAATTTAATTCTTCAAGAAATTAAATTATCAAAGATCAAAAACACAAATATCGCTTTAAGCGATTTCGTCTACTTGATAACCTTGACAAAATCATGATTCACCGATTAAGGAGAATTCTAGTTCTCAATATTGAAGATAAGCTAAACAAAAGCCTTGGTGTCAACAAGCACAGTCAGTTGATTTCACGGGATATCGGATTGCACATTGCAGACTAGAGGACAATGCAATGTCATCGTTATGATATTATCCATATCTTGCAGCTTTTAGCGTGGGATTAAATTATCAAGCTCTCGTCTATTTGCTTGCGTAACTAAATGAGTTTATCAACGTGTGACCCACACAAAATATTTGTTTATTCATATATTTTAAGCTATACATATATTATACAGGGTGACACACTTCTACGGTAAAATTTAATATATCAGTTATTATTCAATTTTTTTATCAAACATCCCTTATATTATTGCTGTTTTGCATTTCCTATCTAATTACTTATAATGCATGTTTGTAGGAACTTGAAAGTGATAGCGTTTAACGTTTTCAAGTTATTTTAATTGTTTGCAATTTTTCACATTTTTTGCATACTTATATTAAAAAATTATGACACTGCATTTTTAACAATATACAGCAAATTTTCATGAAAATGACGCATTCAGAGAGGCTTTTGTTTATGTTATTCTTGGAATGAATTGAGATGCCGTTTACAAAGTCCGCTCAAATAGTGACTGACTTTGAAAAAAATCAAACTGCCGTAACTGTTTTTTTTTTCAAATAGAATAGCTTTTTGTAAATAATTATTGGCAGGTGGGTAAATCACTTGAAGACGTTTGTTGGCCAGGAAAATGGGACCAGTGTCTTCGGGAATATTTTCTTATTTTTTTTTCGGAAAATTTTTGTAATCAACATGGCCTGCCCTCCAGTTTTCTGCATGACAACAAAATCTGAACGTATAATGAACACAGGATAAAAACCAGTTTTTTTAAATCTAGACAAATCAAGAAATTCTCACTAAGAAAATATATTTCAAATTCACCATAAACTCGTTTCGAATCCTTTAATTTCATTAATTTTTTTTATCCCCACATAGAATTTTCATGAATGCCTAAATATAAGAAGTATATGACGTATAAATTATACATATAATTCATATCCTATCTGAATTTTACATTATTTTTTAATCAGATTATATGGCTATTGTCTGGTGAGTTCAATGCTTCTCCATAATAGACACAGGAGAACTTAGCTTTTTATGTGCTTATACCTATAATTGTTTTATTTATTAGGTTAACCTAAGCCTATTTCTGCTGCTGTGGTAGACGCTTCTTATTAATATACATAGTAATTTTCAACGCAGACTTCAGAGACTGGTGTGTTTGTTTTTTAGTGAATTTGCATAGAAAAAATTCACCTGTGGAGATCCCGATTTAAAAATTGTCTTCAAATGACCGCGAATTACGATTCCTAGAACCAACATCCAGGTGTATTTTATATGTTTATGTATGTATGTATGTATGTATGTATGTATGTATGTATATATATATATATATATATATATATATATATATATATATATATATATATATATATATATATATATATATGTTACACCCCCTTATCTTGAAACGCGTTCTTCAAATGACCGCGAATTACGATCCCTAGAATCAATATCCAGGTTTATTTTATATGTTTATATGTTATATATAGATTAAGACGCTATTTATATCGGTGCATGATGTGGCATACGCTGCGTTCATTGGCGGATTTACTTGATATTCGTACCAAAGGTAAGCCGCATGGTTATCAGATATATTTTTGTAGGTATGAGCAAACTATTTACGCGAGAAAATTCATATAAGATATATGAAATCAAAATAAAAATGCATCTGCTAGTGATGAAGTTTTACAAATATATAATTTCCAGGTCTACTGAACGATTTCCATGACATTTGAGTAAAATCACAAATTTCCCTGACATTTTACATTCCCGGTTTTCCAGGTCGCTGGGTACCCTGAATGTATATATATATATATATATATATATATATATATATATATATATATATATATATATATATATATATATATATATATATATATATATGTATATATATATATATATATATATATATATATATATATATATATATATATATATATATATATATATATATATATATATATATATAAATATATATGTAACACCCCCTATCTCGAAAAGCGTTGACCGGATCGAATGGTTATTGCTTTCATGTGGTAGTACTCGTGGACCTCTCCTTAGCTGTATAAAAAAATTGAAATTCCCTTTTTTTCAGTTTTTTTTTTTTTTGATACAGAAGTGTAGAAATGCAACATGCAGACCTCATTCACGACACCGTAGTACGTGGGATATCGAGGTACTGTGAGACTCATACTCACTAACACTCCGCTCCCTGGAGTACCAGACCTTAGTCCCTAGCTCCGTTGGAAAGATTTCACACAATGACATTTGAGTTTGAATGTTTCCATTCTGTTTGTGTCACGGGGGCGTTATCGGGTTAGTATAAGCTTTGAACGCTTATGCCCATGTGGAAGTTACTCATCGGTGTCGGTGGCACTACGGAGAAGAGCATTTGGGTGACAAGCGGCTTTTGCGAACTGAGTTGTGGATAGTTGAGTTATGAACTCAAGTATCGAAGGCATTTCCAGATCAGAGTGAATCTGACTGTTTCTGACAAACCATGGCGCTCCGGTAACCATTCTCAGAAATTTATTCTGGATGGTTTGAAGAGTCTTGATGTGTGTGTCGACGCGGTAGCCCAGGCAGGAGATGAATAGGTCAAGGCTGGACGGATTATGACTTTGTACATGAGCAGTTTATTGTTCATGGACAAATTGTAATTTCTATTAAGGAGTGGGAACAGCTTTGAGATCAACATCGAGGCTTTTCGTCGGGCATGTTGGACATGGGGGCGCCATGTTAAGCATCTGTCGAGGAAAATCCCTAGGTATTTGGCGAAGTCTTGCCAGGGAATTAGACGGTTGTCTAATGATTCGTGTTCGTGAGGTGTGTGTCTCTTCTTGGAAAATAGGACTGCTGAATATTTATCTGGGTTTATGGCTAGACAAGATTTCCTATACCAGCTTTGCAGCTCGTCTACGGCGGTATGTAGCCGTTTGGTTATTACCCTCGGCTGGGTGGAGCTGCTGAGGATGGTAGTGTCGTCTGCATACAGTGCGTATGTCACATTTGGGGATGGTGTTGGAATATCTGCGACAAATATATTGTACAGCAGAGGGGTCCCTTTTTCAGTGCCTACTACGAGTCTTCAAAAGGGTCGAATTTTTGAGATACCCTCTAATGCATTGTTTTTTTCGACATTATGGATGGCAGAATCGATTTTAGCGTACCTCGTCTACTTTGATTCAAGATAATTGGACCATGGTTCCATTGCATAAGGTACCCATATGACATAGCGCTGATAGAAGAAACGGAGGACGTATTATCAAGGTGAATAAAAGAGGGCTAAAAAAGATGAAAGGAAAAGGCCCTTTCTGGAAGAAATTAGAAGTATTAGGGTAACATTTTTTTGACATATTTTAAGGCATAATAACTCTTTTAGAATATTATTGCAAGAGCAAATATTTGCTAAAATATAAAAAGTCGTGGCGCAGCAATTGCGTTATGGTGGTGAATTTACATAAAATTCAAATCTGATATTGTGAAGGCCGATACTTGATGTAAATCCATTGTCAACTTAGATAAATAAACAGCGAAGGCTAGCGAAAATTAAAACATCTATTTTCTAAATTTAGTATCAAGACAGCATATAAAAGCGACAACAACTTGAGCAAATACATAAAGAACAATAATTCGCCAGTTAAAAAAACCTCGTCCAAATTTCCTGACTAACGAACTTATCCAAGCCACTTACAAAAGGAAGGTACATGCCAAATTTTATCAAAGCCGGCCCATTATTTTTTGAGTTATGATCTATATATATATATATATATATATATATATATATATATATATATATATATATATATATATATATATATATATATATATAAATTGAAACTGGTACCGAATATGGGTTCTAGAAGTCCTTATTCGAACTCATTTGCAAAAAAATTATCAAATTTCAAAAGTTGGGATCTCCCGATTAGTGAATATTTTCTACGAAAATTCACTAAAAGCAGATGAGTCAGGAGTATATAAACTCTCATGTTGTTCCTGTGACAAAATATATATAGGTAGAACATTTAGAAGTTTTAAAACACGCACTCGCGAACATGAAAGAAGCTTTGAACATAATAAACTTGATTCAAATTATGCAAGTCATTTATTAAATGAGAATCATCAATTTAACTACGATTTCGACATCCTTAAATTATGTCCAAAAATCTTGAAATTAAAGTTGTGCGAAACGCTAAAAATTACCAAAGAAAAAATACAGGAAATTTACTACACGCTCAAATTTACCAAACTAACAATATTCCATTATTAAACATGTTAGCATGAAATAATAGTTAGGACAGTTTATTAACCCGACTATGTCATAAAAACAGGTAGTTCTGAGTCGACACCGTTTACCTGAGGAGACAGAAAGGTTCGTTCGCCATGGAGTAGATATTGAAATTTAAAATCTTACTTTCATTCTGTATTTGACAAAGCTAAAACCTTCAGCGAAACTGCAGTTACATGTTCAATAAAATAGTATAAATAATTTGTTTATCTAACTAAGTTAAAAAAACAAAACAAATTATATACCTCATCTGTGATTAAACTTAAGAAAAAAAAGCATTTTTTTTAACTTTTCACAAAAACTTAAAATAGTGGAAGCAAAAAAATGTATAAGCAGAATATATTCACATTTTCATGTCAGAAGTTGTCAAAAATGAGAACATTACTCGAGTATGTCGCTTGAGCTTTATTTGACCATTGTGAAAACAATTATGAAAATGTAAACAATAGATGATCCTATAACATTATTTATTTCTTACCTATTTGGTTAATTTGTGTAGAAAAAACTTATTATTAAATATATTATGATTATTATTATTATTTATTTGTAATTAAAATTATATATTATTGCATCTCACAAACAAGCTATGCTTGTTGTTGTATTGACACAATTTTATTAATCATCCTTCTAAACTGCGGTCAAAACTATGATAATAAATGTCACTTTTGATTATGTTCTTAATTTTGCTCCTTCTTCTTCTACTGACAGTCCCACCAAGGCTTCCAGAATAGTCATAAAGATTAATATTTACTTTTATCTAAATTTTAATATCAATTTTAAGCAAATTTCCTTAAAACTGTAATTCTCCAGCACAATAACTTTGCCATTTATATGTCTATATATATATATATATATATATATATATATATATATATATATATATATATATATATATATATATATATATATATATATATATAAATATATAAATATATATATATATATAAATATATAAATATATATATATATATATATATATATATATATATATATATATATATATATATATATATATATATATATGTATATGTATCACACCGATCACTCAAAAAATATGAGCTGATTTTGATAAAATTTGGCACGTACCTACCTTTTGTATATAGCTTGCACAAGTTCGTTAACCGGGAAAATTGGACTAGGTTTTTTTTTGCACTAAAGTTAATTTGAATATTGTAACCTTTATTAGAGTTTAATAAAAAAACTGAAAAAAAAAATCTTCATTTTATCGCTACATAGATCATGATATGCGATCATAAATTAAAATATTTCCAAAACTGGAGTTTTTAGGTATAGGAAGGGTTAGAGACAATTTGATGTAGATGGCTTGCTCTTTGCTTCTGAAAAAATTGAGGTAGGGCAGTTTAATTTTTTATAATTCAGTTTCATATTCATTGGACTCCGCAATTGGTAAAAACGCCGTATCATAATTTTTGATATGTGCGAAAAAATTTGAAAACTTAAAAGATGAACGCTATCAAAAAATTTTTCCTCACAAACATGCATTATAATTTGATGGAAAATACAAAAATGCAAAATATAATGGGTGATTGTCAAAATAATTTCGCAAACCACTTTATTTACATCCACGATATAACAAGATACCAACTGACATGAAATATAGCCTACTTATGTATATACCTATATATAGATATATACAAATTATGTACAATTGTCACGAACGTCGGTCTCTTGTCTAGGTACTATATATGCGCCGCGTTTCATGCGCCTCCCACTATTCTCTGAATGTCCAATACTTTCACCTGGGGCACGGTTTAACACTGACCGAGAGAGAGAGAGAAAGGCAAGTCAGTTCAGCTAACGTTCCCCGTTAACTTCACCTAGAGGCAAGTCTTAGGGCACCGTCTAACACGGCCCAAGAGAATGGGAGAGGGGATCGATTCAGCTAAAGCGGACGTACGCACCTACTATCAATATTTGGGACACGGACTTGCACGGCGCTAAACAGTTGTTTCGGATAAAGAGGACGTACACACCTTAGCTTCACCTGGTGGCAATACTTGGGGCACGGACATGCGCGGCCGAAGTGAATGGGAGGGAAGATTGGTTCAGCTAAAAAGGACGTACACACCTCAGCTCCACCTAGTTGCAATACTTGGGGCACGGACTTCCACGGCCCAAGAAAATAAGAGAGGGAGTCGGTTCGGCTAAAGGGGACATACACACCTTAGCTTCACCTAGTGACAATATTGGGGGCACGGACTTGCACGGCTCTAGTGAATGGGAGGGAAAATCGGTTCAGCTAAAGAGGACGTACACACCTTAGCTCCACCTAGTCGCAATACTTGGGGCACGGACTTTCACGGCCCAAGTGAATGGGAGGGAAGATCGGTTCAGATAAAGAGGACGTACACACCTTAGCTCCACCTAGTCGCAATACTTGGGGCACGGACTTTCACGGCCCAAGTGAATAGGAGGGAAGATCGGTTCAGCTAAAGAGGACGTACACACCTTAGCTCCACCTAGTCGCAATACTTGGGGCACGGACTTTCACGGCCCAAGTGAATGGGAGGGAAGATTGGTTCAGCTAAAGAGGACGTACACACCTTAGCTCCACCTAGTCGCAATACTTCGGGCACGGACTTTCACGAGCCAAGTGAATGGGAGGGAAGATCGGTTCAGCTAAAGAGGACATACACACCTTAGCTTCACCTGGTGGCAATACTTGGGGCACGGACATGCGCGGCCGAAGTGAATGGGAGGGAAGATTGGTTCAGATAAAGAGGACGTACACACCTCAGCTCCACCTAGTTGCAATACTTGGGGCACGGACTTCCACGGCCCAAGGAAATAAGAGTGGGAGTCGGTTCGGCCAAAGGGGACATACACACCTTAGCTTCACCTAGTGACAATATTGGGGGCACGGACTTGCACGGCTCTAATGAATGGGAGGGAAAATCGGTTCAGCTAAAGAGGACGTACACACCTTAGCTCCACCTAGTCGCAATACTTGGGGCACGGACTTTCACGACCCAAGTGAATGGGAGGGAAGATTGGTTCAGCTAAAGACGACGTACACACCTTAGCTCCACCTAGTCGCAATACTTCGGGCACGGACTTTCACGACCCAAGTGAATGGGAAGGAAGATCGGTTCAGCTCAAGAGGACGTACACACCTTAGCTCCACCTAGTCGCAATACTTGGGGCACGGACTTTCACGGCCCACGTAAATGGAAGGAGGGATCGGCTTAGCTAAAGAGGTTGTACACACCTTAGCTTTAACGAGTGGTAGTTGTTGGACACGGACTTACACGGGCACTGGTATACTGGAGAATGCCTAGATCCACACACTCGAACTGACTATCGGTGTTTTAGTAGTTGTTTTTTAATCACTAATCAGGAGATCTCGACTTTTGAATTTTGCAAAAATTTCTCCGAATGAGCGCAAACTAGCCCTCCTGGGATACATATCTGGCGTCAGTTTCAATATATATATATATATATATATATATATATATATATATATATATATATATATATATATATATATATATATATATATATATAGTAACCGTCTGCTTCCGAGGGTGGAGTGGTCGGTCGGAAAAGCAAGGGTAACTCGAGCGCCACCACTTTCTAAGAATATCTAAGGTTTAGATTTAATGAATTTAGATCTGCAAGTTAAATTTTAAAAAAGTTATAGGTATTTAAAGAAAAATCTGAAACGTCAAAATGAGCAACATTTAGGCAAAACACCTAAACGAATACAGGTTATGTAGATAAAATGCCGCAAGGAAAGTGTTTTACAAACCCTTAGCTTTCAGTTTCAACCGGCATTGTCCGTCATTTTACTAAAATACTTGAATTTGAAATTCATTTCAAGTAGACCCAGTCTCTTATTCTTTGGCAGTAGTTTTAGTTATAGAGTTTATGGTTTAATAGTCATTTTTAGCGAATTTTTGTAGAAAATTTTCGCTAATTAGGAGACCGCAACTTTTGAATTTTTAAAAGATTTCTTCAAATGAGCCCCCTGGAACCCATATCCGCGGTTATTTTCAGTTTTATCTGTTCACATATATGCTGAGTGACGAATTTCTATGGTAGTGCTTAATACATCCGTTATTATACAAGATACGAGAAAAAATTGTATGCGTTAATTATAGGGTGACCTAAACTGCATCTTATAAAATTAATTTGATAATCGCAGGATCAGTCATTAGTGGTACAAATGGTTCTTTTTTTATCCCCCTTATATTATTCTATTTTTGCATTTTTCATCGAATTGTAATCGTTTTTGTGTGAAAAAATTGATAGTGTTCATAGTTTTTGATTATTTTAATTGTTTTGCCAGTTTTCACATTTTTGGCACATATAAAAATTATGATACAGCGTTTTTACCAATACATAGCAGGGTCCCATAAAAGTGGCGTATTCACAGAGGTTTTCGTTTATATTATTCGTCGAAAAAATGGATATGCCGTATATAAGACGTTCTCTAATAGTGACTGAATTTAAAAAATTTAAATAGCCGCAATCAATATTTTTCAAACGTAACAACCTGTATTTTGACTTTTAGAAGTTTAGGGCGCTTCAAGTTTTGAATAACACATCTATACCTACACACTCTAATTTTGGAAATGCATAAGTATTTACATATATAAACACATACCGTGCTTTGATCAAATTATGTGATTATTTAGCCAATTTTCTAAGAAAAATAATTATATATGTAAATTAACTTTGGTACAGAAAGGTAAAAAATAATTAATTTAATAAAAATATCTAGGTTTACATTTTCATGATATATAAGTAGTTAATACATTGTTTTCACTAATGTCAAATGAAATTCTAAAGTGGCCGACTTGAGTAATTTTGTTATTTCTCACAGCTTGTGGCAAGAAAATGAGCATTTTTCGCTTATATTCTGTTTTACTTCCTTCCACCGATTCAAATTTGCATGAACAGTTAAAACATTTTTGTTACATTTAGTTTTTTCAATCTTAGTTAGAGATTAGTTATATAATTTGAATTTTACGTAGGAAGGATACGTTAATAAATATAACATTCACTAGACAAAATACTCTTCTCAGAAATAAACATTTTAATCTTGACTTGAGGAACAATTTTATCAAATCATACGTATAGAATGTTGTAATGAATGGGGGAAGCTGTATTTTAAATAGGCAGAAAAGTATAGAAGATTCTTAAATCTTGACAAAAAAAGTTATCGAGAAGTTACATTTATAGAAAAAAAGAATAAAAGTGTGCTAGAAGAGATGAAAGGAATAGACTCTTTCTGGAGGAAATTGAAAGTAGAATTATAGCATGCGCTGGAGATTTTCTAAAGCGTAATAACTTTCTGACAGAATTATTTAAAGCGCATATATTTGGAAAAAAGGCCAAAATATACCCATGAAGGAGGCGCATTATTTTCAATTTATACAAAAATCGGAGTACCATAACAGATATTTACGAATATGAAACTGAAGCTAAAATAGGGAAGGGTGTATCATAGGGATGTCCATTATTTCCATATTGTTTGTTAAATATATCTATAGAAGATACAATAAATAGGCTGAAGGAAACGACAGCAAGAATGAAAATGAATAGACAATTCAACCCCACCAAATCACAATATTGCTTTCTGTCTCATAAAAGATACACCAGCCCTAGACCGATCACAATAAACAACCAAGTTATTCAAAGTAATGTATCCTTTTCACTTGTTGGCATTTCTGTGGATCTAAATCTCAATTGGCACCAACATGTCACATCAATTGCAGAAGCGGCTGCTAAAAAAATTAAGTTTACTCGTCCAGGCTTGCAAATACTTTTTACCAGCTAATCT
This sequence comes from Tillus elongatus, assembly GCA_964006375.1. NCBI lineage: Eukaryota > Metazoa > Arthropoda > Insecta > Coleoptera > Cleridae > Tillus > Tillus elongatus. The sequence goes on along the minus strand of OZ023269.1, from coordinate 16,198,512 downwards.
CTATAACTTATATACTTCACAAATAAGACCAAACCTCGAATACTGCTCCCACATCTGGGATGCTGCTGTCGCTTCTACACTCACTATCTTGGACTCCATTCAGAAGAGAGCTATACGTCTCATCGGTGACCCTACCCTCACCCAAAGGCTTCCATCCCTTACCCACCGACGTGCCGTTGGTGACCTCTCTCTCTTTTATAGATATCTGCACGAGCACTGTTCAGATGAGCTTTCTTCCATAGTTCCTCCACCCGCTGCTCCCAACAGATCTACCAGGGGAACAGTGCGAATGCACCCTTTTACTGTCCAGGTCACCAGACAAAGAACATCTTGTTATGCCCGCTCTTTTGTCCCGGGGACCTCCAAGTTGTGGAAATCCTTGCCGGCACATGTTTTTCCTACTCCCCCGAACCTCCAAACCTTCAAGTCCAGAATTAACAAATTGCCTCTTTCCTCCTTGTCGACACCCACGGTACGATAGTATTTAGGCTGTAAGCCCTCGTGATGTGTTGTTGAAATAAAATTTAAAAAAAGACAACGGTTCCATTGCATAAGGTACGTAGACGACATAGGGCTAAAAACAGACACGGAAAATAATTGCAGAACATTCTTCATTTCTGAACGATGTGGTAAAATAAATAAATAAAAAAATCTATCGAAAATAAATGTAATGTAGACAAATTAGGATAATACTGAGAAATATAAAAAAGTAATTAATTGCTGTCAAAGAACAGTCACTTTTGGCTCCAGATAAAATTTAAAATGTAGGGTAAAATATGAATTGCTTTAAGAGAATGGTGGTTAAAATGGCATTATGGAATAGCATATTATTATGACAACTTGAAGCGTTAAAAGGAGAAAAAATTAAGCAGAATAAAATTAAAAGTGGTATGTCAAAAGTTTAGTTTCGTGAACTTGTAAGGTTAGGACTATACAGACTAGCCTGCAATGGTAGACTAAAGATCAACCCAGGCTTCAGGGGCAACTGCAAAATTAAGAAGATCGTGAAGGAGCCCATGCTTGAAATGAGATCAGACTTCGCGAGCCCGCGAATCTGCAGGGAAAACAACTTTACAGTGGAAATCCCCGACCGCGAGGCATGGCGGGAGGAGACGCCGGGCATACCACGGGACGCGCTCGTCTGGTTCACGGACGGATCCGGCGGGGAGCGTGGGACTGGGGGAGGTGTTTACTCGCAGGGACCGAGGGTAAGTGATAGTATTTCCCTCGGAGCCCATCCAACGGTGTTTCAGGCCGAAATGTACGCCATCCTGCACCGTGTGCGGGAGAACAAGAGGAGGGGCTACACCAACAAGCGGATCATCATATCCACAGACAGTCAGGCAGCCCTTGAGGCACTAAGTAGCCCACGGGTAAATTCCTGGCTGGTGAGTGAGTGCCGAGACGAGACGAGCGACCTGGCTGGGCAGAATGAGGTGACCCTCATCTGGGTGCCGGCTCACTAGGGGGTCAAAGGCAATGAAGAAACTGACAGTCTCGCGAAGAGATGGTCAGCAGAACCATTTATGGTACCAGAACTGGCCCTGGGCGTGACAAAGAGCACTGCCAGAGGAACCATTAAGTCCTGGGTCAGAAACCAACACAAGGTATACTGGGCGGACTGCCCGGGGCTCAGACATGGGAAGTCAATAATTGACGGACCAAGTTCAAAGAGCTGTGGAGCTGCTAAATCTTAGCAGAAGACAGTTCAGAAACACAACAGGTCTCTTGACGGGACACATGGCCGTCAAGAAGCACCTGCATAAAATGGGGTCGTTCGAAGGGGACCTCGCATTCTGCGGCGAGGGGGAGGAATCAGCGCAGCACATCTTGTGCGAGTGTAAAGCTCTAGACCGCAAAAGACAACTGATCTAGGGTCAGTCTAGACCGGAGACAGAGCAATATAAAACTTCACCCTACCAATCGCTGTGCAGACTAGTTCAAGGCACAGTGATTTTGGATTGGGTGGAGTAAGACTAAGGGTATGCACAATCAACCAAAGGTTGCAGTGCTATCGGGGCGGCAAGGCCGCGGACGAGCCCTGAGGGAAAAAAGACTCTCAAACCGTTTCGGGCATGACCTTATAAATTGTGTTTGAATACAGTACAAGTCGTAAGACTTCGTGTATCAACATAATAATTAAAATAACGGCTATAAACCTAAACAGTCGTCAACTTGACCTAGCAGAAATATTCAAGTACCTACTGAGCGTATTACCACAGCATAATAAGCCATGCTGTCGTATTATTAAAGATTAAAGATGATCGTAAATGTAACAGAGAACCAACAAAGAGGCTTGCAATGCCAAAGCAAGCATTCAATAGACAAACCCTTGCAAAAATAAGGATTGAATTTATTTTCAGTGTTTTTAGTAATTTTTTAGTAATGAAAGATGTAAAAAGTATTTTAATTAAGTGACAATGTTTCTACCCAATCCAAATAGTCTTTAAAGGGTAACTACCATGACAAAAATTTTAGATGCCAAGTGGGGTCGTACATGTCATCATTTTAAAGGAACATTAATTCCCTACTCGGTTGAGTAAATAAAGTTTAACTGTACTCAATGGTGTTCGAGAAAATTAATGATTTTCAAAAAGCAAAGGGTAATGCTTTATCACAAATTATTTCAAGCAGATAAGGACCTTGCATGTTTAAATTACATTTGGGTGTGTCACATTTGACCATGTTGATTACGAGAGTCAATACTAGTGAATAATCTACCTTTCGTGAAAACAATCTTAAGGAGCGCCATGGTTTCTCAGAAACAGTCAGATTCACTCTGATCTGGAAATGCCTTCGATACTTGAGTTTATAACTCAACTATCCATAACTCAGTTTGCAAAAGCAGCTTCTCACCCAAATGCTCTTCTTCGTAGTGCCACCGCCTACGATGAGCAACTTCCACATAAGCGTCCAAAGCTTATACTTACCCGATAAACGCCCCCGCGGCAAAAACAGAATGGAAACATTCAAACCCAAACGTCATTGTGTGAAATCTTTCCGGACTAAGGTCCGGTACTCCTAGGGAGGGAGTTTTAGTGAGTACAGTCTCACAGTATATCGATATCCCACGGCACTACAGTGTCGTGAATAAGGTCTGCATGAGCAATTTTCCCTCCTGTATCCAAAAAAATTAAAAAAATCATATGGTCAATTGAGTCGTTAGTGCAACAATTATTGGAAGTGTTTAAGAAAACGATGCAGTTGACATAATTTTAAATATGACTGTTTTTTGTAACCAGACTCGTACCCAAAAAGAGCAAGCGCAATTATTTAATTAACACTTACCCTGATCGCCCACCGATTTCTTAAGGCACGCTAAACAAAATTAAAACAAAACTTCGAAATTTCGGACATGTCCGAGAGATAGGTATATTATGCTCTGTTCTTTTTTTTAAATTTCAACAACACACCACGAGGGCTTACAGCCTAATTACTATGTTGACAAGGAGGAAAGAGGCAGCTTGTTAATTCTGGACTTGAAGGTTTGGAGGTTCGGAGGAGAAGGAAAAACATGTGCCGGCAAGGAATTCCACAACTTGGAAGTCCTCGGGACAAAAGAGCGGCCATAACAAAATGTTCTAAGTCTGGTGACCTGGACAGTAAAAGGGTGCATTCGCTCTGTTCCCCTGGTAGATCTGTTGTGGGCAGCAGGTGGGGGAACTATGGAGGAAAGCTCCTCTGAGCAGTGCCCGTGCAGATATCTATAAAAGAGAGAGAGAGAGAGAGGTTACCAACCGCACGTCGGTGGGCAAGGGATGGCAGCCTTTGGGTGAGGGTAGAGTCACCGATGAGACGTATAGCTCTCTTTTGAATGGAGTCCAGGACATCGAGTGTAGAAGCGGCAGCGGCACCCCAGATGTGGGAGCAGTATTCGAGGTTTCGCCTTATTTGTGAAGTATATAAGGTATAGAGATTAGCTGGTGAAAAGTATTTGCGAGCCCGGAAGAGGAAACCTAATTTCTTAGCAGCCGCTTCTGCAATTTATGTGACATGTTGGTGCCAATTAAGATTTCGATCCACATAAATGCCAACAAGAGAAAAGGACTCATTACTTTGAATAACTTGGTTGTTCATTGTGATGGGTCTAGGGCTGGTGCATCTCTTGTGAGAAAGAAAGCAAGACTTAGTTTTGGTGCGGTTGAATTGTACAAGATTTCTACTTCCCCAGTCTAATATTTTTTGGAGATCCACGGAGACAGAACCCTCCATGAGTCTGCGATCCTCATCTAATTGGGCTAAAGAGACAGGCTTAGAATATTATATATTTGAATGGAGGGTGCTGTCGTCAGCGTAACTGTAAACTGGGTTGGATGTGCTAGAGAGGAGGTCATTGATGTGGAGAAGAAACAAAATAAGGGCTAAAGCTATGTTCAGTGCAATAAATAAATTTATATGTTCCTAATTTTATAAGAGAAACCCTTCCATGAACAATACGATTTACCTGTGTAAGTTAAATACCGTAGAGTATTTATATTACATAATATTACAAGTAAATTAGGATTTTCTCTCCAGTGTTATTGATAGCTACTAACATGGCTATCCTACGAAATATGTTAGAGAACATTTACTTACAATTGTATATGTGTTCCTTCCGCAAAAACTACAAAACACACTGCTTAATTACACACAATTAATTAATTAATTAAAACAACAGTAGTTTTAAAATAGTAGATTGTTATTGAATATTATCAAGAGTCTACACTGCAAGTGTTTCTAACCCGACGTGAACATATCGAGTGCTGGTGTAACACAATGTTGGGTTAATGGCGAGTGGCGGCAGCCGTAACCAGGCGTCGACGGCAGACATGCTTTTCTTGGAATGCTGGTATTTCATACACACACCGTTTAGTAATCAACATGGCCTGGCGTCTGGTTTTATACATGACAAATAAATATAAACGTATAATTACCATAGGATATACCTTTTTTTTCTAGACAAATCTAGCAATTTCCACTGTGAAAATATACCCCAAATGAACTCGTTTTGAATGTTTCACTTTTATTATTTTTGTTTTGTTTTGAAAATCACATAGAATAACCCTTAATGCTTAGATGTGTCCAGTATGTGGCTTTGACATCACCCTGATATTTACTATTCTATCTCAATTATCCATTCTATTTTTAAGCAGATTATATGTCTACTCTCCTCTTCCGATTCCCTACACATTTCTATGGACGCTTTTAAGAAGAAAGAGTAGTCACAATCGGGATGCGCTTCCTCTGTACCTGCCTTTGGAATCGAAATGAAGTTGAAGCTGCGCAACTAATTGTCTACTTACTCAGCAGTAACTTTATCAGCTTATAGGTTTGTCTCACATATTTCAAGGGAACTACTTTCGCAAAAAATATTATTTTACTGGTTAAGTCAAGTACCTCAGAGTAGGGATGGGCACCTAACATCGATGTTTTTGGAATATCGATGTTTTCCATTGAACATCGATGTTTAAAACATCGATGTTATTTGTAATCATCGAAACATCGTTACGTATCCCACAAATGTCCTGTAATTTTTCAGTTCGAAAGTCTTTAAGTAGCTAAAAAATACATCAATTTACTGAACAAATTACTAATTGATTCTTTACTCTTTGCACATTGTGACTTAAGCGACATCTGTACGTGAACGCAGTAAGTATTAAATTCCGGCTACCTGGCATAAATGGGCACTCCTGTCCGATTAATTGACGTAGTAACATCATAAACAGGAACGTTTAAGTCTCGGAGACTGATGGCGCTAGGCTCTGACAGTAACACAGAACCAGTAATAGTCGTTTTTTAACCTGCACCTGCCATAATCTGCATCGGAATATGTTTCCATTTTTTAATGCCTACAAAACGACAAACTATTTTTTTTTTCGAAAGAACATAGAATTAGTAAATGTACTATTATTTTGAAAACATCGATGTTTTCCAGCCGATGTTTTTCCTATCATCGATAGTAGGTTTCGATGTTAAACATCGATGTTAACCTCGATGTTTTAAGAAATGTGTCCATCCCTACCTAAGAGCGTTCATATTACATAATATTAATTAAAGACTTTTACCATTGAGCGTAATTAATGGCTTTCAACATGGATACTCTACGAAATATAGGCACATTTACTTACGACTGTCTATTGTTTGTTTCTTCGGTAAAAATCACACATAACACTGTTAAATACATAACATTTAAATATATTTATTTATTACGATTATAGGAGATTAAAAAATTTGAGAATATTATTAAATATCATCAAGAATATATACCGTGAGTATGTCTAACGCGAGGTGAACATCTCGAGTGCTGGTCTCACAATGGTGTAATGGTGAATTGCGGTATCGTAGCGAGGCGTCGATGGTGGACATGCTTAGCTTGGCTGGATGACATTTCACAAGCATCGTGTTGTAATGACGCAATCAACATGTCCAGCCGTCGAGCTTTTTGCATGACAACGAAATCTAGACGTACAATTATTATAGAATATAACAATTGTTTCAATTATAAACAAATCTAGAAATTTTCAATATGAAAATATACATAATATTAATTAAAGACATTGACCATCGAGCGTAATTAATGGCTTCTAACATGGCTACTCTACAAAATATAGGGACATTTACTTACGACTGTATATTATTTGTTCCTTCGGTAAAATCAGACAACCAACACTGCTAACTACACACCATTTATGTTTATTTATTCAGATTATAGGAGGTTAAAGAATATTAGATTGTTATTAAATATTATCAAAAATATCTACCGTCAGTATATCTAACGCGATGTGAACATCTCGAGTGCTGGTCTCACAATGGTGTGGTGTAATGGCGAATTCGGGAAGCCGTACGAGGCGTCGACGGTGCAAATGCTTAGCTTGGCTAGCGACATTGAGCGCCTCCGTGGCCGTGCGGGAAAGTCGATTCAGACTTTCCAATACGGACTCGGGGGTCGACGGTTCGAGCCTCACCGGCGGCGGACGATTTTTCAAAATCACTGTCGTCGTTGAGATCGAGCTCAAGGTGGAGGGTAGGTTAGTTTAGATGAGCAAAAAGGGTCAGCAATGGCCTAATTGCCAGTAAGCATCTTACTTTTTTTGGCTAGCGACATTTAACAAACACCCTGTTGTAATGACGCAATCAACATGCCCTGTCGTCGAGGTTTCTGCATGGCAACGAAATCTAGACGTATAATTCTCAAAACAGCTACTTTACTTGTAAACAAATCTAGAAATTTCCAATATGAAAATACACCCCAAACTCTTCATAAACTCATTTTGAATGCCTCAGTTTCATTCATTCTTTTTTTGTAACTCACATGGGAAGTCAATAATTGACGGACCCAGTTCAAAGAGAGCTGTGGAGCTGCTAAACCTTAGCAGAGGACAGCTCAGAAACACAACAGGTCTCTTGACGGGACACATGGCCGTCAAGAAACACCTGCATAAAATGGGGCGGTTCGAAGGGGACCTCGCATGCAGACTCTGCGGCGAGGGGGAGGAATCAGCCCAGCACATCTTGTGTGAGTGTATAGCTCTGGACCGGAAAAGACAACTGATCTACGGTCACTCTAGACCGGAGACAGAGCAATATAAAACTTCACCCTACCAATCGCTGTGCAGACTAGTTCAAGGCACAGTGATTTTGGAATGGGTGGAGTAAGACTAAGGGTATGCACAATCAACCAAGGGTTGCGGTGCTATCGGGGCGGCAGGGCCGCGGACGAGCCCTGAGGGGAAAAAAAACTCACACAAATATTTTGCTTAAAGTCTAGATATGGGTAGTCTGTGACTGCGAATGTCGGAAGCCGTAGCGAAGCGTCTAGGGCGGACATGCTTTGCCTGGCTGGTTGACATTTCTCACACACACACACCGCTTAGTAATGACGTAGTTAACATGACCTGCCGTCCAGCATTCTGCATGAAAACGAAATTTAAACATAGAATTAGCATTATATATAACAACTGTTTTATTTCTAAAGACGTGTAGCAATTTCCACTACGAAAATATACCCCAATTATTATTTTTTTAATTTCAACAACACACCACGAGGGCTTACAGCCTAAATACTATCGTACCGTGGGTGTTTACAAGGAGGAAAGAGGCAGCTTGTTAATTCTGGACGTGAAGGTTTGGAGATTTGGAGGAGAAGGAAAAACATGTGCCGGCAAGGAATTCCACAACTTGGAAGTCCTGGGGACAAAAGAGCGGGCATAACAAAATGTTATAAATCTGGTGACCTGGACAGTAAAAGAGTGCATTCGCTCTGTTCACCTGGTAGATCTGTTGGGGGCAGCAGGTGGGCGAACTATGGAGGAAAGCTTCTCTGAGCAGTGCCCGTGCAGATATCTATAAAAGAGAGAGAGGTCACCAACGGCACGTCGGTGGGCAAGGGATGGCAGCCTTTGGGTGAGGGTAGGGTCACCGATGAGACGTATAGCTCTCTTTTGAATGGAGTCCAGGATAGCGAGTGTAGAAGCGGCAGCGGCACCCCAGATGTGGGAGCAGTATTCGAGGTTTGGCCTTATTTGTGAAGTATATAAGGTATAGAGATTAGCTGGTGAAAAGTATTTGCGAGCCTGGAAGAGGAAACCTAATTTCTTAGCAGCCGCTTCTACAATTGATGTGACATGTTGGTGCCAATTAAGATTTCGATCCACAGAAATGCCAACAAGAGAAAAGGACTCATTACTTTGAATAACTTGGTTGTTCATTGTGATGGGTCTAGGGCTGGTGTATCTCTTGTGAGAAAGAAAGCAAGACTTAGTTTTGGTGGGGTTGAATTGTACAAGATTTTTGTCAGAGGGTGACCGGTAAATGCAACAGATGAATTTAGTTGCAGCCCTGAGAGAGAGTTTTATCCATAGTATGTCTTTTCTTGCAGCTTCTAAATTGGGGAGCCTGGTGCGGGGTAGATTGCTACGGACGTATGCGCACACGCCTCCATGCAATCTAAAGGAAGTAATTAGCTCATACCCCGGGAAATTAAGGTGATTAGTGGTTGTTTTGGCACTAATTTAGGTTTCGGTGAGGAAGAGGAGTTGGAGCCTGTTAGCCTAGAGGAAATGGTGGACGGAGTTCAGGTTAGAATTTAGGCCACATATATTCGAAAAGGATATGTTAAATCTTGTTGTTGGCGCCCCCTGTACACCCCTCTCCCGGAGATCCGAATGGGGGAGTATTTTGCCTCCGGAATATTTTGCACAAGAAGAAGCCATCATCATTTTTGCTTATAAGGGAAACCGACTCATACACCAGAACCGGAAACGTCCGTTGGGACTTCACCGGCCCCTTGATGCATGGGGTGGTACCTCCATAAACTGTCCATAAACTAATTTTAAATGCCTCAATTGCATTCGAACTTTTTCTTAATTCACACAAAAATGTCCTTAGTACCTCTAGATATGTGAAGTCGGTGACTTTGACATCACACTGATAATGCCTACTCTATCTGAATTTTCATTAATTTTTAATGAGATTATATGTTTACTATCCCGTGAGTTCAACGCTTCACCATAATAGATATAAAAGAACTTAGGATTTTGTGTTTATACCTACAATCTTTTTTTATTTGTTAATTTACCCTTGACTAGTGCTGCTGTTGTGGCAGACGCAAGGAAGCAATTTTGCCTCACCGTCCAAATTTGGGCAACTCTTTGCCTTTGTGTCAGAAGGTCAGGGATATTTAACGCGTCCAACACCGTACACAAAATTAACGGCTTTATACCCTCTGAAAAGAGCAGAATCTGGGGATACCTAGGCTCAAATACAATTGAACAATGCTTAGACTCAACACTAAATGTAGTGAATAATTGGTACCGGAAGGAGCAGATGTCTGTGAACCCCCTCAAAACCATCATTGTTCCAAAAAAAGAAAGTTGGTCAAATTAAAACCACCTATTCTTATGGGGGAAACAATTCCATTTATGGGGCAGGCGAAATATTTGGGTGTTACTCTAAATAAGAAGCTCAACTGGAACGTACAGTTAGAGAGTGTAATCCGCAGGACCAAACTGTCCCTGTGGACATGCCGAAGAATCTCTGGAAACAACTGGGGAACAAACCCACAACAGATGTTCTGGCTCTATTTGTGGTTACCAGATAAATGATAACCTATGGAGCTATAGTTTGTTGGCCTAAGACACTTCGTGGTATGCCGAAGGCCAAATTAGCTCAGCTACAGAGACAAGCTTGTGTGACGATAATGAACGCGATAAACACCGCTCCATCAGCCGCTCTGAAAGTCCTCCTAAACGTTCCACCTCTACACATTTGGCTGAAGAGGGAGGAAAGATCGACAACGTACAGATTAAAACAAACGGCTGACAGCATGCCGAAGGCAAACAGTTTGGGAAAGACCGGATTGCTCGATGACATTGGGAATCGTCTCAGAACTGATGCCTGCTAAGATCAGTAGAGATCTGTCTTTCAAGACCGTCCTTCCAGAAAGGGAGCACTGAAAACGAAACCAAACGACCCTAATGCAACGATAAACCAGGCAGAAGTGTATGCCATCGAGATGTGCACGAAATCATACAAAACCATTGCACACACAAATCGATAAAAATATATTCAGATAACCAAGCTGCAATAAAGGCTCTTGGTTTCTACCGTTGCAATACAAAAACCGTATGGAGTAGTAACTCTGCTTTCATCGGATGAGGTAGATGGAATGAGGTGTCGCTGGTCTGGATACAGGGTCGCTCACCCCTTTATGGCAATGTAACAGCCAACGCGCTTGCCAGGGATGATACTCAGGACGACTTTATCGAGCGAGAACCTGTACTGTGGATATCATCATGCACGGCAAAACGCACCTTAAAAACCTGGGCAGATAAAAGTACAATCCATCAGTGGAAAAATCTGACAGGATTAGCACACTCTAAGGCATTCATAAATGGCCTTTCAGAGTCAATTGCTAAAAAACTTCTAGAGTTAATCAGGCAACAACTGAAAACTCTGGTCGGTCTATACACAGAATACTACCGCTTGCGTTACCACATGTACCGAATTGGTCTCGCTCAAGAGACCGAGTGCCAGCTGTTTATGGAGAGTGACCAAAGAGCAGAGCGCGTGCTCTTTGGCAAGACACAACTTGCACCAGAAGATCTGGGTCATCTTTTGCCCACAAAAATTGTCAACTGCAGGAGGCTGGATTCGTTGGGTGAAATATAAGACAACTAGACGTGAGCCACAATAGTTCTTGAGATCGTAGTAGAGTAAACGTTATGGCCTACTCACAACATAACCTAACCTAACCTACGGTAACGCATAAGATGAAATATATACTGTCGCCGCAAGTGGGTTATGATACGGAATAGGATATGATAATATATATATATATATATATATATATATATATATATATATATATATATATATATATATATATATATATATAGTTAATTAAAGTACCCAAGGTGTGTAGATGTAATCATAACATTTACACAAAAACAAAATATATTCCAAGTGCTACCTAATTTTATATACCTTTTCTTTAAAGAATAAAGCTATGACGAAGCCATAAAACAGTGAACTATATATAGGGTGGCGCATTGAAAACGAAACAGACCGATTTGCGTCCAGAGAATTTTTTTAAGAAACGCTGAAACACGTCAATTTTAATATTAAAGGGGACATATTTTGACATAAAACTCAAATTGGTCACATCAACCCCTTAAGGGTGGTGATAACAACCCTTATATTTTAAATAGGAACATGGCTTACATCATTTTAAAGCTCTTTCCTTTCTGAATTCAGCAGACTAATTTTTTTGGAAGTTTTATTAACTCGTTTAAAAATTATTCACAGTTAAAAATGCTAAAACGCATTTCATTCATTCCGATAAGAAATGTGCTGATAGTCAATATTTTGTTGGTTTGTAAACAGAAAATTTACTATCAGAACATTTCTTATCGGAATGAGAGAAATGCGGTTTATTATTTCAGTTTATCGGTCGGTTTGATACTTGATAGTACTACCGAAAATTAATTTCACAATGGTGTATTCTGTAGAAGAAAGAGTTGAAATAATTACTCTTTTTTTCAAAAACGATGACTGTGCCAACCGTACCGCAAATTTGCTTAATGAACGACATCCGAACAGACATGTTAACATAAAATACATTTTGGAGTTAGTTGCAAAGTTTCGACAAAGTGGTTCAGTATCCAACAAAAAACGGGATCCTGAACGTGAATTTCCGGTTAGAAATGAGACTACTGAGATTGAAGTTTTAGGACAAATTGCTGCAGACCAAACTTTCAGCACGAGAAAATTGGCCACTGTTTCAATCATCAAAAGAAGAAGTATTCAGAGAATATTGAAGCATGATACATTTCAGCCGTATAAAATTCATCTTGCACAACAACTGAATGAATATTTTGATCGGCGGCTGGAGTTTTGTGAATTTATGACTGCACGAATAGCTGATAACGGGAACTTTCTGTTCAATGTCTGTTTTTCAGACGAGTGTACGTTTTTATTAAACTCTACAGTCAATCGTCATAATTGTCGTTATTGGGCATATAATAATCCAAGAAAGTCCACACTCAAACTCCACAGAAATTGAATGTCTGGACTGGCATTTTTGGAGACCGTTTAATCGGACCAATTATTCTTGATGGCAATTTGAGTGGCGAAACGCATTTGGAGTTACTAGAAGATATCGTTTACCCTCTACTAATTGACTTGTTGAAAATGATGATCGCTATCAAGAAAATCAATTAGTGTTTCAACAAGATGGAGCTCCTCCGCATTTTTCACAACGTGTTAGGGATTTTTTGAACAGAGAGTTTCCAGAGCAATGGATTGGGCGTAGAGGTACTATTCAGTGGCCCCCTAATCACCGGATTTAACTCCTTTAGACTTCTTTCTATGGGGCCATGTAAACAGTAGAATTTACGCAACAGAACCGGAGTCTCTGGAAGAATTACGACCACGCATTGTTAAAGAATGCCGTCTAATAACTCCACAAATGCTCCAGAATGTCAGAGCTCGTTTTGAACAAAATTTGTACTTTTGTATGGAAGCTGGTGGTCAACAATTTGAACACTTACTTAACTGAATAAACATTTTTTAACGTTTGGTTTTGTTTTTTAGTTTTTTTTAACGAAAAAATGACTAATTAGTGCATTTCTTATCACAGTGAATGAAATACGTTCTTGCAACTCCAACTGTAAATAATTTTTAAACGAGTTGATAAAACTTCCAAAATAATTAGTGTGCTGAAATCAGAAAAGAAAGATCTTTCAAATGATGTAACACTCGATCCATGTTCCCTATTTAAAATATAAGGGTTCTTATCACCACCCTTAAGGGGTTGATGTGACAAAGTTGAGTTTTATGTCAAAACATGTCCCCCTCAATTATAAAATTGACATGTTTCGGCGTTTCTTAAAAAAATTCTCTGGGCGTAAATCGGCCTGTTTTCAATGCGCCACCCTGTATAGCTAACTGTCATAAAATTATGATTTAATGCGTCTTCCAATACCTTGTTAAGTCGATTCAGAGAAATTAAGAGAAAGGGAGTGTAAACACCGCGCAGACTCGAACACGAAAATGCGGCTGGTAAGGAGAGCTAGGATTCCTGAAGCTGGTTTCAGTGTTTATATATATATATATATATACATATATATATATATATATATATATATATATATATATATATATATATATATATATATATGTACACATATATATATATATATATATATATATATATATATATATATATATATATATATATATATATATATATATATATATATATATATATATATATAATTTTCGTAAAAACGTCTATATCATTTTTGTTGTAACGCACCCACTTATTTCACATTGGTTGTCATTTCTGTTTAAAAACTGTTATTCTGTGTTATTTGCTAAAATGTCACAAGACTTAAAATAAGTTTTATTCTGTTCCAATAAAAGTACCCAAAGGCACTAAATAGAGCCTGGACAACGAAATGTAATGTTTATGTTTATATAAGTATTACTATGAGAAGTTTAATTCTTCAAGATATTAAATTATCAAAGATCAAAAACAATGATGTCGCTTTAAACGATTTCGTCTACTTGATAACCTTGACAAAATCATGATTCACCGATTAAGGAGAATTCTAGTTCGCAATATTGAAGATAAGCTAAGCAAAAGCCTTGGTGTCAGAAGCACAGTCAGTTGATTTCACAGATATCGGATTGCACATTGCAGACTAGAGGACAATGCAATGTCATCGTTATGATATTATTCATATCTTGCAGCTTTTAGCGTGGGATTAAATTACCAGGCTCTCGTCTTTTTTATTGCCTACCTAAATGAGTTTATTATCGTGTGGCCCACGCAAAATATTTGTTTATTCATATATTTTAAGCTACGCCATAAGAAAACAAAAGGGTCTTCAAAATAACATGCCCTATCACCTTTTCTGGAAAACTGCCAGAGGGATGAAAATATAAAATACAGAAGTTGTTTGTATTTACGCAGTCTTTTTGTGTAGTCTTGTAAAAGGCCGTAGTACATACCGCAATTCAACTTTCTAGGTTTATAGAAGATTGAGTTATTAAAATTTGAAACATTTAATGACAATTCGCTACCATAACGCACTTGCTACGTCCTGTACATGTTATACAGGATGGCCACGAAATGCTCTTTAATTTTGAGATAAAAAGCGGACCTAATTCATTTTTTTTTAATATTTTTTTTTTTTTATTTAATATTATTGGCTGCGGCATCTCAGGCCATTAGCACATTCTTTCCCATCATTTAATATTTTTTACAAATTTTCCAGACAAAGTCAACTTGGCTCGCCCGGGAATCGAACCCGGGACCTCTCGCTTTGCAGGCTGGCACCTAGCCACCTGCGCCACGAGGGCGTCATTTTTTTTTAATACGAACATGCTTTTTATATTGTCATCTCGGTATCTAAAATGCATCGTTCCCAGGATATTCATAATTTTCATCATACTTTTAAGTTTTCTTGAGATTTTTTAAGTTTTCCATAACACAATTTGGGTTATATTATTTTTTTGATAGTGGTGTAATTTTTGTCAGTGACGATATATTTCTTGTTGTGCGAACCAGATAACATAGTTATTTCTTGTAAAACGGACAAAAAAGTGCAGACAAACTATCTATATAGATTTTATTTATCTAATCTGGAACCTCGGCTTTCGCTCTGAAAAAAATCCTTGAAATAAGCACCGACTAGGCCCTCTAAAAGCCAAATCCAAGGTTAGTTTAAATTTTTATTTATTTACATATATTATACAGGGTGACACACTTCTACGGTAAAAGTCAATATATTCGTTATTATACAATTTTTTTAATCAAACATCCCTTATATTACTGCTGTTTACAATTACTTCTATCATTTAATTATCCTCTCCCTCGGATTCTGCTAATCAGGTCATACCTGCAACAGAGGAAGTACCAGGTCAAACACCTTGGAGCCAGCTCTAGAACGTACCCAGCCACGGCTGGTCTCTCGCAGGGTTCTGCTATCTCCCCTCTGCTGTACAATATATTTGTCGCAGACATTCCGACAGCCCCCCTAAACGTGACATACGCACTGTACGCAGACGACACTACCATCCTCAGCAGCTCCACTCAGCCGAGGATAATAACCGAACGACTTCAGACCGCCGTAGTCGATCTGCAATCATGGTATAGGAAATCTCTTCTAGCCATAAACCCCGACAAATGTTCAGCTGTCCTATTTTCCAAGAGGAGACACACACCTCAAGAACACGTTTCATTAGACAACCGTCTAATCCCCTGGCAAGATTCCGCCAAATACCTCGGGGTTTTCCTCGACAAACACTTAACATGGAGCCCACATGTCGATCATGCTCGAAAGAAAGCCTCGATGTTCATCTCGAAGCTGTTCCCACTTCTAAATAGAAATTCCAAATTGTCCATGAACAATAAGTTGCTCATGTACAAAGTCATTATCCGGCCAGCCTTGACCTATGCATCACCTGTATGGGCCACCGCGGCCGCAACACACATCAAGACCCTTCAAATCATCCAGAACAAAATTCTGAAAATGGTAACCCGAGCGCCATGGTTTGTCCGAAACAGTCAGATTAACTCTGATCTGGAAATGCCTTCGATACTTGAGTTTATAACTCAACTATCCACTACCCAGTTCGCAAAAGCCGCTCCTCACCCAAATGCTCTTCTCCGTAGTGCCACCGACTACGACGAGCAACTTCCACACAAGCATAAGCGTCCAAAGCTTATACTTACCCGCTAACGCCCCTGCGGCAAAAAGGGAATGAAAACATTCAAACCTAAAAAGTCATTGTGTGTAATTCTTTCCGACGGAGGTATGGACTAAGGTCCGGTACTCCCTGGGAGGGGGTTTTAGTGAGTACAGTCTCACAGTACCTCGATATCCCACGGAACCTACGGGGCCCTGAATGGGGTCTGCATGAGCATTTCCCCCTCCTGCATCCAACAAAAAAAAGTTTAATATTTTATTTATTTACATATATTATACAGGCTGACGCACTTCTACGGTAAAACTCAATATATCCGTTATTATACAATTTTTTAATCAAACATCCCTTATATTATTGCAGTTGTGCATTTACTATCGAATTATGACCTCGGTGGTTCAGGGGTAAGAGCGTGTGCCTCTGAACCGAAGGGTACTGGGTTCGATCCCGGGGTACTCCTTTCACATTTTCAGTACAAATTTTAAAATTAATATCAACCGAGGTTCTGGCATTGTATTTGAGCAAGTTGAATGTCTGCACGTTCCGCCCTTCGAAAGGGGCGTAAAGCCTTCTGTCCCGTGTCCATGCGATGTTGGGTAGGTCAAAGATCCCTACCCTCCTTACAGAAAGGCAGGGGTTCGGCAAAATTTCCAGGATAGTGAGGTGAAACTGCTCGCTGGCGTCGGTGATTGGCCATAGTCGCGGAAATAGGCCGACGTTAAAGAAACAAAACACACACACACACACACACACTATCGAATTACTTATAATGCATATTTGTTGGGACATGAAAGTGATAGCGTTAATCGATTTCAAGTTATTTCAATTATTTACAACTTTTCACCCTTTTGGCGTACATATATTAAAAATTATCATGCTGCATTTTTAACAATAGATAGCGAATTTCCATGAAAACGACGCATTCAGAGAGGCTTTTGTTTATATTATTCTTCGAAAAAATCGAGACGGCATTTACAATGCCCTCTCAAAAAGTGCTGAATTTGAAAAAATTCAAACGGCCGTAACTAAATTTTTTCGAATGGAATAGCTTCTTGTAAATAATTATTGGCAGGGGGGTAAATCGCTTAAAGACATTTGTTGTCCAGGAAAATGAGACCGGGGTTTTCGGGATAATTCCTTTTTCGGAAAATTTTTGTAATCAACATGGCCTACCCTCCAGTTCTCTGCATGACAACAAAATCTAAACGTATGATTAACAGAGGACAAACCATTTTTTTTAATTCTGGGCAAATTTAGCAATTCCCACTATGAAAATATACCACAGTCTCCATAACTCGTTTTTTTTTATAACCTTACCTAGAATTTCCCTTCATGCCTAGATATAAGAAATAGATGACTTAAAGATCACACTGACGATTCATATTATATCTGAATTTTACATTATTTTTAACCAGATTATATGGCTACCGTCTGGTGAGTTCAACGCTTCACCATAATAGATACAAGAGAACTTAGCTTTTCATGTGCTTATACTTATAATTGCTTTATTTATTAGGTTAACCTAAGCCTATTTCTGCTACTGAGGTAGACGCTTCTTATTAATATACATAGTAATTTTTACGGCAGACCTCAGACACTGTTTTTTTTTTAGTTAATTATAGGAAAATAGGAAAAATTAACTTGTGGAGATCCCTATTTGAAGAATGTCTCAAATGACCGCGAATGAAGATCCCTAGAACCAATATCCGGGGTCTCTTTCAGTTTATATATATATATATATATATATATATATATATATATATATATATATATATATATATATATATATATATATATATAAACCCCCTTATCTTGGTACGCGTTGACCAAATCGAAGGGTTATTTTTTCATGTGGTCGTACTCGATGACCCCTCCATAGCTGTATAAAAAAAATTAATTTCCCTTTTTCAATGCCTACTATGACTCTTCGAAAAGACCGAATTTTCGAGATACTCTATTATGCTTTTTTTAAACATTATGGATAGGAAAATCGATTTCGGCGTACCTAGTTTACTCTTCTACCAAACTTGAATCCTCTACCTCATACATGGTGTTTGTAATTCGAGAATCAATTTTCGATTATTTTTTTACTCTTTTAACTTGCCCTGTATAGAAAATGCATCGTTTATGGCAAATGTTAATAGACTACTCGATTATGGTCTGTATACAGTATCCATAAACAGAATTGGAACTCCATATCGTATACAGGATGTTTTCTGCGCGGCCTGAAAAACAGTAAAGTGATTTTCCTTAATGCCATGCCATATATATATATATATATATATATATATATATATATATATATATATATATATATATATATATATATATATAATTATGCGTATGTATGTATATATCACACCAATAACTGAAAAAATAATGAGCCGATTTTGATTAAGTTTGGTAAGCACCATCCTCTTACAAGTATCTTGGATGAGTTAGTTAGCAGGAAAATTGTACCAGGTTTTCCGAGACAATTTTGGATTTTATTTTGGAAAAAATGTATCTCCGAAAATAAAAAAGCTATTGTAACCAAATTTGGTACGTAAGTTTACGTGTTAAAAAGTAAACCACATACCGAAATTTAGATCTCTGTGTTACAAGAAAAAAGTTATAGGCATTGAAGGAACCTCCTCCAAGGCATACTGGGGCCTGGGAAGGGTTAGCTTCCGCCAACTGAGGAAGCAACCGGGGGTTGATGGAACTTAGGTTCCTTCAGGTCAACCTCCAACACAGTAGGGCTGCCACGGCCGGACTACTGATGGCTCTAAGGAACACAGAGGTGGTCCTCATCCAGGAACCGTACTCCTATAAAGGAGAGATCAAGGGATGCGGCTGAGCTTCTGGAAAGATCCAGCGAGAACCCAAGGGCCCGCATTTTTGTCAGGGAAGGGATAGAGTTTGCGCCTTGAATGAATTTCTGTTCCAGGGACCTGGTAACGATCAAAATCCGGTGTGGAGCAGCGGTTGGGCCGAGGGACATTACCTGCCGGATCAGCCTCTCTACCAGGTGACAGCACAGACCCTTATTCAACCCAGAAATTGAAGCAGTTGATTGTGGGTAGCAGGGCAGGTGGATGGCAGACCATCATCCACATGGATGCGAACGCGCACCATGAGTTGTGGGAAAGCTAGGTCACAAACTCTAGGGGTGAGTCACTTTTATAATTCTTTATAAAATTTAATACAGACATATTGAATAGAGCTAATAAACCGACCTTCGTCACAACACAAGTTTTATATCTAACAGTTTCCACCCAGTTTCTGGGCGACTTTGTTAATAACTGGGCTGTGTCTGGGGTAGTGAGTAGCTCAGACAACACATGCATCCAGTTTGAAATCGCCAAAGTCGAAAGACAAGCGATATGGTACCAGGACCCTCATTAGGCGGACGGGGAAGCCTAAAGAGCTAACCTAGCAGTGGAACGGGGGGGGGGGGCTTAAGAGTACCATATAAAATTCAATAGGCCTCAAGGTTGCGGCAGCCCAAGTGCGAGACGCAATCACCTCGACCTATAACCCCAACTGCCCCCTGCAAATGAGGGCGTCTACCAGGAGTGTCCCGTGGTGGAACGAGGACCTCAGGCAAAGGAAGACGCAGGTTCGTAAGCTGTTCAACGCGGCCATAAGGTCGGGCGCATGGGGTCCAATATAAGCGTGCCCTAACAAGCTATAACAAAAGACTGAGGGACGCCAGAAAGGAGTCGTGGAGGAGGCACTGCGAGAAAGTGGAGAGCACATCCGAGAGTGCTCGACTACACAAGATCCTGCCCAGGGGCACTCAGACCAACATAGGCTCCCTTAGAACATACACAGGAGGCTTTACAAGCTCGGGGGAGGAAACTGTGGAAGTTTTACTACAGACGCATTTCCCCGGCTGCAACATAATAAACCAATCACTTCCGGACTGGGAATACTCAGAAATAGAGGCGCCGTACAGGCGGGAATCTATAGTAGACTGGACAGCCGCAAAATCAGATAGGTTATTAACAGCTACAAGTCATTAAAATCTCCGGGATTCGGCGGAATACTGCCCATAATGCACCAACAGGGTATAGACATACTGGCGCCGGCGCTTACCCTCATTATGAGGGCGAGCTTGGCTCTGGGGTATATTCCGAGGGCATGGCCAGGGTTGTATCCATTCCTAAACCTGCGCGTCCAACATACCAGTCAAAGGCCTTGAGGGCATCTAGAGTAGACTGGACAGTGATTACCGGGGGAGGAGGGGGGTGTTGTACGAGGTGCAGGGCCATGCCGACGACGTTATCATCATAGTCCGAGGAAATGTTACACAGTCAGTGTGGGAGCGCATGCAGACAGCACTGAAAGTGGTAGAAAGGTCGAAGGTTGGCCAAGGGCTCGCGGTGAGCCCCGAGAAAGTAACTGTCATACCGTTTACGAAGAGGATAAAGTGGGAGGGCCACAGAACTCTCACTATATACGGTCGAAACATTCCAATGGCCAGGGAGGTACAATATTTTGTAGTCGTACTGGACTCCAAGCTAACCTGGAATGGCATACGCGGCACTGGTTTGGTGGCCTAAGGTGACACAATCCAGTGCCAAACAAAAACTAGGCAAGATCCAAAGGATGGCTTGCCTCGGCATCACAGGGGCCATGACTTCAACTCCAACAGCTGCTATGGAGGTGTTGCTGCATCTGCCCCCCTACACTTAGTTATCATGGAGGAGGCCAGGCTAAGATAGACTGAAGACCAACCCAAAATGCGGGGGCCACTGCAGAATTCAAGAGAGCGTGTGAAGGAGCCCATGCTTGAAATGAGGTCAAACTTGGAGAGCCCGCGAATCTTCAGGGATAACAAGTTTACAGTGGTAATCCTCGACCGCGAGACATGGCGGGGGGAGACGCCGGTCCTATCACGGAACGCGCTGCTCTGGTTCACGGATGGATCCGGCGGGGAGCGTAGGACAGGGGCAGGCATTTATTCGGAAGGACCGAGGGTAAATCACAGTATTTCCGTCGGAGCTCATGCAACGGTCTCTCAGGCCAAAATGTATCTTGCATTGCCCGCGAGAAAACAAGAGGAGGGGCTACACCAACAAGCGGATCATCATAGTGTAACTACCTACTTCCGAAGGGTGTAGTGATGGCCGGTGTTTAAATCGGAACAAGGGATTTGCCTCGAGCGCCACCACTTTACTTTTAAGAGATTCCTGGGGGACAGTGGAAGCCCCAAATTGTTACTGTTTAGGTAACGGACCACCCTCAGGGAGAAGGATGCTCGGAAAGGCTCCAGTGGATATGTTTTGGTTTTCCAGGGGTTCAACTTTGTAGACTTTGTTAGCAAAACGGAAATTAAAATATAAAACAGTTTAAGGTGGTATTACCAAAACAGCTGGAAGCGAGATGAAATTTTATTATTATAATTCTCGGTTGGACCTAGGCAGTATAAAATAAATACAATTAAAAATATGGGACCGGCAACACTCTGTCAATTCTGTTTGGATATTGGGGACACCTTTATATGGAAATGCGAAAAAGTAAAAATTAATTTGGAATCGGTGTCCGAATTAACAACTAGCGGGGACAGCTATGCATGAAATGGATCATAAATGATTCGGGAAATACAAAATATCAACGGTTGAATAAAAGTTTGTTGCTTACCAAAGTCAAAAATAGAGGAAAGGGGCGGATCGGACGGTTCTCTACAGAGACGGCATAACTGGCGATTGGAAAATCTATTTTTCCACTGGACGGAACTGCAGATTTAACTCAACATAACGCAGACTGTACGGAATGAGATAATACACACAGTTGGTTTCGCAAAACACTATTTACATCCACGAAATAACAAGGTATCAACTGACATGAAATATAACCCACTTATATACCTATAAACATTTATAGAAATTATGTACAATCGTCACGAACGTCGCTCTACCCTCTAGGTACTAGATCTGCGTCACGTTTCGCGCGCCCTATTCTCTGAATGCTTAATACTTTCACCTGTGGCACGGTTTTACACTGACCAAGAAAGAGAGAGAGAGAGAGAGAGAGAGAGAGAGAGAGGGGGAGAGAGTAGTCGGTTCAGCTAACGAGGACGTTCGCACGTTAACTTTACCTAGAGACAAGTGTTGGGGCACGGTCTTACACGGCCCAAGAGAACGATATAGGGATCGATTCGTCTAAAGATAACGTACGAACCTTAGTAACAATACTTGGGGCAGCGACTTGCACGGGGCAAGACAATAGGAGACGGAGTTGGTTCGGCTAAAATGGACGTACACACCTTAGCTTCACCTAGTGGCAATACTTGGGGCACGGACATGCACGGCCGAAGTGAATGGGAGGATACATCGGTTCAGCTCAAGAGGACGTACACACCTTAGCTCCATCTAATCGCAATACTTGGGGCACGGACTTGCACGGCCCACGAAAATTGAATATGGAGTCGGTTCGGTTAAAGAGAACGTACCCACCTTTTCTTCACCCAGTGAAAATACTTGGGGCACAGACTTGCACAACCCAAGTGAATGGGAGGAAAGATCGATTCAGCTAAAGGGGGCTTACACAGCTTAGCTCCACCTAGTCTTTACCTTTACCTAGAGACAAGTGTTGGGGCACGGTCTTACACGGCCCAAGAGAACGATATAGGGGATCGATTCGTCTAAAGATAACGTACGAACCTTAGTAACAATACTTGGGGCAGCGACTTGCACGGGGCAAGACAATAGGAGACGGAGTTGGTTCGGCTAAAATGGACGTACACACCTTAGCTTCACCTAGTGGCAATACTTGGGGCACGGACATGCACGGCCGAAGTGAATGGGAGGATACATCGGTTCAGCTCAAGGGGACGTACACACCTTAGCTCCACCTAATCGCAATACTTGGGGCACGGACTTGCACGGCCCACGAAAATTGAAGAGGGAGTCGGTTCGGTTAAAGAGAACGTACCCACCTTTTCTTCACCCAGTGAAAATACTTGGGGCACAGACTTGCACAACCCAAGTGAATGGGAGGAAAGATCGATTCAGCTAAAGGGGGCTTACACACCTTAGCTCCACCTAGTCTTTACCTTTACCTAGAGACAAGTGTTGGGGCACGGTCTTACACGGCCCAAGAGAACGATATAGGGGATCTATTCGTCTAAAGATAACGCACGAACCTTAGTAACAACACTTGGGGCAGCGACTTGCACGGGACAAGACAATAGGAGACGGAGTTGGTTCGGCTAAAATGGACGTACACACCTTAGCTTCACCTAATCGCAATACTTGGGGCACGGACTTGCACGGCCCACGAAAATTGAAGAGGGAGTCGGTTCGGTTAAAGAGAACGTACCCACCTTTTCTTCACCCAGTGAAAATACTTGGAGCACAGACTTGCACAACCCAAGTGAATGGGAGGAAAGATCGATTCAGCTAAAGGGGGCTTACACACCTTAGCTCCACCTAGTCTTTACCTTTACCTAGAGACAAGTGTTGGGGCACGGTCTTACACGGCCCAAGAGAACGATATAGGGGATCGATTCGTCTAAAGATAACGTACGAACCTTAGTAACAATACTTGGGGCAGCGACTTGCACGGGGCAAGACAATAGGAGACGGAGTTGGTTCGGCTAAAATGGACGTACACACCTAGTGGCAATACTTGGGGCACAGACATGCACGGCCGAAGTGAATGGGAGGATACATCGATTCAGCTCAAGAGGACGTACACACCTTAGCTCCACCTAATTGCAATACTTGGGGCACGGACTTGCACGGTCCACAAAAATTGAAGAGGGAGTCGGTTTGGTTAAAGAGAACGTACCCACCTTTTCTTCACCCAGTGAAAATACTTGGGGCACAGACTTGCAAAACTCAAGTGAATAGGAGGAAAGAGCAATTCAGCTAAAGGGGGCTTACACACCTCAGCTCCACCTAGTCGCAATACTTGGGGCACGGACTGGCCTGGCCCAAGAGAAGGAGAGGAGGGATCGGTTCAGTTAAACAGGACGTACACACCTTAGCTTTACCGAGTGGTAGGTATCGAACATGGACTTAGACGGCCCAAAAGAGAAATATCAAGAAATGTCTCTGACCCCTGGTCAAACTAAACTACGGCGGCTTGCGATAAACGATAACGGCTGGATCCATACAATCGGACTGACTGTCGGTGTTTTAGTAAATTTTCTTTAAAAAATCATTAATTAGGAGATCTCGATTTTCTTCAACTGAGCGCGAACTAGCTCCCCCTAGAACACATATCTGGGGTCCGTTTTACTTTAAATATACATATATATATATATATATATATATATATATATATATATATATATATATATATATATATATATATATATATATATATATATATATATATTGTAACTGTCTGCTTTCGAAGAGTGGAGTGGTCGGTCAAAAAAATAAGGGTAATTTGAGCGCCACCACTTTCTAAGAATATCTAAGGTTTAGATTTGATGAATTTGGTACATTTCGTTCTTGTAATCTAAGAGATAAGACTGTGGAATTCAGTTTATCGAAGTGTTAATGATAAACGGGAAATATTTTATATGGATTTTACGTTTTCACTGTCAATTTAAGAATAAATATTAATTAATATATTTGAACAGGATTATGAGAGTGGTGTTGTGGTAGCGAAATTTAAATTTATTGCAATGAAATGGGAGTCTCATTACAATAGCCACAGAGAGCCAGGCAGCCCTTAAGGCCCTAAGTAGCCCACGGGTAAATTCTATGCTGGTAAGTGAATGCCGAGACGAGATTGGCAACCTGGCTGAGCAGGCACCCTCATCTAGGTGCCGGGTCACTCGGGGGTCAAAGGCAATGAAGAAGCTGACAGTCTCGCGAAGAGAGGATGAGCAGAACCATTCATGGGACCAGAACCGTACCTGGGCGTATCAAAAGGCACCGCCAGGGGAACCATCAAGTCTTGGGTCAGGCAACAGTATAAAGCATACTGGGCAGATTGTTCAGGGCTTAAACACGAGAATTCATTAATTGGGAACCCAGTCCAAACAGAGCTGTGAAGCTTCTAAATATAAGTAGAAGACAGCTGAGTAATATAACAGGACTCTTGACAGGACACATGGCTGTCAAAAAACACCTGCATAAAATGGGCTGGTTCGAGTAGGACCCGGCATGCAGACTTTGCGGTGAAGGGGAGGAATCAGCCCAGCACATCTTGTGCGAGTGCAATGCTCTGGACCGCAAAAGACAACTGAGCTACGAACAACCTAGACTGGAGACAGAGCAACATAAAACTTCACCCTGCCAATTGCTGTGCAGATTAGTTCAAGGCACAGTGATTTTGGAATGGCTGAAGTAGAAAAGACAATAAGCCAAAGGCTGCGGTGCTATCGGGCGTCAAAGACGCGGACGAACCCTAAAGGAAAAAAATCATAATTGTTGATATGTGCCAAAAAATTTGAAAACTTGCTAAACAATTAAAATAACCCGTAAAAATATGAACGCTATCAAAATTTTTTCCTCACAAACATGCATTATAGTATGATAGAAAATGTAAAAATGCAATAATATAAGGGGTGATTGTCAAAATAATTCTACAAAATGCAGCACAAAACAGCATATAATTAACGTATACAATTTTCGCGTATCTTGTATAGTTGTGACGAACTTCTTCTTCTTGTACACGATCGCCAGATTTTTATTTAAATAAGGTTTACTTCTTCTTGCAAGTTTTGACTGATGTTCAGATAGCTATTTGGCTATGAGATAATACACACAGTTGGTTTCGCAAAAAACTATTTACATCCACGAAATAAGGTATCAACTGACATGAAATATAGCCCACTTATGTACCTATAAACATTTATACAAATTATGTAAAATCGTCACGAACGTCGGTCTACCCTCTAGGTACCAGATCTGCGTCACGTTTTGTGCGCGACCTCTATTCTCTGAATGCCCAATACGAGGTGCAGGGCCATGCGGACGATATTGTCATCATAGTCCGAGGAAATATTACACAGTCAGTGTGGGAGCGCATGCAGACAGCACTGAAAGTGGTGGAAAGGTGGACGGTTGTCCAAGGGCTCGCGGTGAGCCCCGAGAAAGTAACCGTCATATCGTTTACGAGGCAGAGGAAGTGGGAGGGCCACAGAACTCGCACTCTATACGGTAGAAACATCCCAATGGCCAGGGAGGTAAAATATCTTGTGGTCGTACTGGACTCCAAGCTAACCTGGAATGGCATTGGTGTGGTGGCCTAAGGGGACACAATCCAGTGCCAAACAAAACCAGGCAAGATCCAAAGGATGGCTTGCCTTGTCATCACAGGGGCTATACTTCAACCCCAACAGCTGCTATGGAGGTGTTGCTGGATCTGCCCCTCTACACTTAGTTATCATGGGGAGGCCAGGCTAGGATAGACTGAAGACCAACCCAGGCTGCGGGGGCCACCAACATTTTTTACTTTTTCAAAGTATAAAGTTATTTTGATGAAATATGGTACATCGTTTCTACCGAATAGGTTATACTGGTAACAGATTTGATGACGTCCAAATGGGCATCATTAAGGTAAAACACATAAAACGAATACGAATGATCTGGAGAAAATGTCGCAAAAAAATGTTTTACAAACCGTCGACTTTCAGTTTCAACCGTCATTGTCCCTCATTATACTAAAATACTTCCAGAAAATTAATTTCCAGTAGACCCTTTCTCTGGTTCTTTGGCAGCAGTTTTGGTTATAGAATTTATGGTTTAATAGTCATTTTTAGCGAATTTTTGTGGGCACAATTCGCTAATGAGGGGACCGCGACTGTTGAATTTTGAAAATATTTTTTCAAATGAGCAAGAAGTAGGTCCCTAGAACCCATATCCGCGGTTGCCCTCAGTTTCACCTGTATATATATATATATATATATATATATATATATATATATATATATATATATATATATATATATATATATATATATATATATATATATATATATATATATATATATATATATATGCTGGGTGACGAATTTCTACGGTAGAGTTCGATACATACGTTATTATACAAGATACGATAAACATACAATTTTTTAATTGTCTACGTTAATTATGGGGTGACCTAAGCTGCATCTTATATAATTATTTTGACAATTTTTCTTTTTTGAACCCCCCTTATATTATTGAATTTTTGTATTTTTCATTAAATTATAATGCATTTTTGTATGAAAACGAAAATCTATAGCGTTCAGTTTTCGAGTTATTTCAACTGTTTTGCCAGTTTTCACATTTTGGGCACATATAAAAAATTATGATACGACTTTTTGCCAATAGATTGAGTCCTATAAAAGTGGCGTATTCAAAGAGGTTTTCGTTATATTATTCGTCGAAAAAATCGCAATGCCGCATACAGGACGTTCCCTAATAATGACTGAATTTGAAAAATTCAAACAACCGTAATTAATTTTTTTCAAACGGAACAGCCTGTATTTTGAGATTGAGAAGCGAAGGGCGCTTAAAGTTTTGTGTAACACTCCCTATACCTACAGACTCTAGTTTTCGAAATACATATTTACATTTACAATCACATACCATGATTTGATCTAATTATGTGATTATTTCGCAATTTTTTGAAGAAAAATATTAAGATATTTAAATTAACTTTGGTACAAAAAGGTAACAAATAATTAATTTAAGAGAAATATCTATCATTATATATATATATATATATATATATATATATATATATATATATATATATATATATATATATATATATATATATATATATATATCAATTGAGACTGACCCTGCATATGGTTCCTGGGCCTAGTTCGCGCTCATTTGAAGAATTTTTTCAAAATGCAAAAGTCGGGATCTCATTAGTGAATTTTTTTAAAGAAAATTCACGAAATGTATAAAAATAGAAACTCTGTTTTATTTCTATATCAGTATTAGGCATAATTTATTAAAGTATGCTATGTATTTTACAATACAAAGCCAGGAGTAGGTTTTATGTTCTGTCTTGTGCAACAAATTTATCAGCTTATAGGTATTCTCAAGTTTTCTAATACCAGAAATATTAGTTTACTGTTTGAGTTAAATACGTAAGAGCCTTCATACTACATAATATTAATTGAAGACTTTGACCATCAAGCGTAATTAAAACTTTGACCATCAAGCGTAATTAATGGCTTCCAATATGGCTACTCTACGAAATATAGGAAGATTTACTTACGACTGTCTATTATTTGTTCCTTCGTTAAAATCAGACAACACACTGCTAATTACACACCATTTATGTTTATTTATTAAGATTATAGGAGATTAAAAAATATTAGATTGTTATTAACTATTATCAAGAATATATACCGCCAGTACATCTAACGCGCTGTGAACATCTCGACTGCTGGTCTCACAATGGTGTAATGGCAAATTGCGGCAGCCGTAACGAGGCGTCGAAGGTGGACATGTTTAGCTTGGCCGGCTGACATTTCACAAACACCGTGTTGTAATGACGCCATCAGCATGTCCTGCCGTCGAGCTTTCTGGACGGCAACAAAATCTAGACGTATAATTAGCATAGAATATAACAACTGTTTTACTTCTAAACAAATCTAGAAATTTCCAATCTGAAAATATACCCCAAATTCTACATAAACTCATTTTGAATGAACATATCGAGTGCTGGTGTCAAAATGGTGTAATGGCGACTTGCGGACGCTGTAATGAGGCGTCGACGGCTGACATGTTTTGCGAGGCTGGCTGATATTTAAAAAACCAGATGCCTACATATATCTCAAGTTTTCTAAGGGAAACACTTTCACCAGAAATATTGTTTTACTATTTAAGTTAAATACGTAAGAGCCTTCATATTACATAATATTATCTCAAAACTTTGACCATCGAGCG
Source organism: Tillus elongatus (assembly GCA_964006375.1). NCBI lineage: Eukaryota > Metazoa > Arthropoda > Insecta > Coleoptera > Cleridae > Tillus > Tillus elongatus. Next base: position 16,169,479 of record OZ023269.1, on the reverse strand, counting down.
TAATTAATGGCTTCCAACATGGCTACTCTAGGAAATATAGGAAGATTTACTTACGACTGTCTATTGTTTGTACCTTCGGTAAAAATCAGACAACACACTGCTAATTATACACCGTTTATGTTTATTTATTAAGATTATAGGAGATTAAAAAATATTAGATTGTTATTAAATATTATCAAAAATATCTATTGTCAGTATATCTATCGCGATGTGAACACCTCGAGTGCTGGTCTCACAATGGTGTGGTTTAATGGCGAATGGCGGAAGCCGTAACGAGGCGTCGGCGGTAGACGTGCTTAACTCGGCTGGATGACATTTCACTAATGTAATTGTAATGGCGTAATAAACATGTCCTATCATCCAGCTTTCTGCATGGCAACGAAATCTAGACGTATAATTAACATAGAATATAACAATTGCTTCACTTGTAAAGAAATCTAGAATCTTCCAATATGAAAATATACCCCAAATTCTTCATAAACTCATTTTGAATTAACATATCGAATGCTGGTGTCACAATGGTGTTATGGCGACTTGCGGACGCCGTAATGAGGCGTCGACGGCGGACATGTTTTTCATGGCTGGCTGATATTTCAGAAACACCGTTTAGTAATGACGCAATCCCTACCCTTCCAATAAAAAGCAACAGGTTCAAAAAAAAAATCCAGGACAGTAAGGTGCTTCCTAGCGTCGGTAATTAGCCATAAGAGCCTTCATATTACATAATATTATATAAAGACTTCCCATCCAACGTTATTAACAGCCACTAACTAGGATACCCTACAAAATAGGTAGGAAAACAGTTACTTACGATTGTCTACTTGTTCCTTCGGCAAAGATCACACAACAACTGCCACTTACACATCACTTATTTCTATTTATATTAACTATTAGAATATCATTAAATATTATTAAGGCTATACAAGGTAAGTATTTCTAAGCCGACGTGAACATCACGGGTGCTGGTCTCACAATGGTGCTAGTGGCGAATGTCGGAAGCCGTAGCGAAGCGTCTACAGCGGACATGCTTTGCCTGGCTGGTTGACATTTCACACACACACCGCTTAGTAATGACGTATTTAACATGACCTGTCGTCGAGCTTTCTGCATGACAACGAAATTTAAACATAGAATTAGCAGTAGATATAACAACTGTTTTATTTATAAAGACGTCTAGCAATTTCCACTACGAAAATATACCCCAAATTGTCCCTAAACTAATTTTAAATGCCTCAATTGCGTCCGAACTTTTTTTAATTCACACAAAAATGTCCTTAGTCCCTCTAGATATGTGAAGTCGGTGACTTTGACATCACACTGATAATGCTTACTTTATCGGAATTTTACATTAATTATAAATCAGATCATGTGTCTACTGTCCGGTGAGTTCAACGCTTGATCAAAACACCTACATACAAAAGAGCTTAGCTCTTTATGTGCTTATACCTATATATACCTGTTTTATTTTTAGATCAGTATTAGCAATAATTTAATAAAGCATGCTATGTATTTTAAAATACAAAGTTATAATACGACTTTTTGCCAATAGATGGAGTCCCATAAAAGTGGCGTATTCAGAGAGGTTTTCGTTATATTATTCGTCGAAAAAATCGAGATGCCGCATACAGGACGTTCCCTAATAGTGACTGAATTTGAAAAATTCAAACAATCGTAATTAATTTTGTAACTGTATATTGAGATTGAGAAGTGAAGGGCGCTTCAAGTTTTGTGTAACACTCCCTATACCTACAGACTCTAGTTTTCGAAATACATATTTACATTTACAATCACATACCATGATTCGATCCAATTATGTGATTATTTAGCCATTTTTCGAAGAAAAATATTTAGATATTTAAATTAACTTTGGTACAAAAAAGTAACAAATAATTAATTTAAGAGAAATACCTATCTATCTGGATGATGTATCGGCTGGGATTATTCGACAACTATAACAGATCATTTCTCGGGCGTTGCACAGGTGGTGCCATCCAGGAATGAAACAAAGGAGGAAAAATGTGAGAAATATAGCACGTACGTAGACTATAATGAGTTACAAAAAATATTATCTGTTGAAAATTGGGCGGAAATTTATGGAAGCGATGATCTGGAAAGGGCAGCGTCTTCCTTCGTAGAGACTTTGAAGAGCGCAATAGCTCTTAGTAGCAAGAAAGTAAGGATCAAAAAGAAAACCAAAGCCAGAAGAGAATGGATAAGTAAGGGAATAATAACATCTATAAACAAGAAAAATGAATTATATAGAAACACAAGAAAGAGTCCCAACGATGTCGAACTTAGGAAGAACTACGTATTCTATAGGAACAGAGTTAATGACTTAATTAAACAAGCAAAGAAAAGGTATTATCAAAGAGAGATTATTCGTGGACAAAACAGTACAAAAAACTTATGGGAAACTGTAAAAAAGATTACGAATGAAAAAACCGGAATGAGGACGATAAAAGAGATAAGGATAAATTCTGAACTGATAGAAGACAGAAAGAAGATAGCAAATGAATTTAATGAATATTATGCTAATGTAGCAAAAAAAATTGGCAGAAAAATTTGAGCCCAATGAGATGCAGGAAAAGAGGGTGCACAATAATAACTCAATATATTTATTGCCAGTATCTGAGGAAGAGGTTATAAAACTGACCTAACTGGGAATTGAAACCAGGAAAAGCACCGGGGCTGGATGGACTTCGATCTGAAACACTGCGTCAAATTTCTGGAGTTATTGTTAGGCCTTTGACCTATCTGCTAAATAGATGTTTGGAAGAGGGTAAAGTGCCTGGGATATTCAAAATTTCAGTTATTAAGCCACTTTATAAAAAAGGCGAGAGGGAGGATATGCAGAACTATAGACCGGTGTCACTTTTGCCAAATATTGCCAAGGTGACGGAGAAAGTAATAAAAAGTAGATTGTGCAATTTTTTAGCAAGATATGGAGTGCTTTCTAAAAGTCAGTTTGGTTTTACCGAAGGTAAGAGTACGGAGGGTGCCATGGCTGCCTTGACTGGGTTGATATATGGGGCGCTGGACTCTGGTAAACAGAACCTTTGCGTCTTTTTGGACTTAGAGAAGGCGTTTGATACCGTCAGTCACAGAATATTACTTGACAAGTTGTTCGATATGGGGGTAAGGGGGGTGGCTTTGAAATTGTTTCAGAGTTACCTAAGTGATCGCCTTCAGTGCGTATGTATTAACGGAACATACAGTGAGCTTAGAAATGTCACCTATGGTGTGCCACAGGGAAGTGTTTTGGGACCGCTGTTGTTTATTATCTATCTGAATTCACCATTTCAGCAGGAAACAACGGGAAATATAATAAGTTTTGCAGACGACACGGCGGTTTTCTATAGTGCTGATTCCTGGGATGCACTTAGAGAAAAGGTGGAGACAGATCTCGCCAAAATAAAAAAACTGGTTTGACCAAAATGACCTTACAATTAATGTTGCTTTTTCGAACCATGTGGATAGCGGACCATCATATCAGTCTTTGAGCATAGATAAATCTAGAAATATGGAAATCAAGTCTGCGATGGAAGTTAAGTATCTAGGAATAATAATAGATTCAAATTTAAGGTGGCATGAGCATGCTGATTTTCTGACAAAAAAAACTGAGAAATTTGGTTTATATATTCAAGTATCTGAAGAACATTCTGGAGTATAAACAGATGAAAATATTATATTATTCACTAGTCGAGAGTCACTTCAGATATGGGATTATATCTTGGGGTGGAGCTGCAGAGTGTCACCTAAGAAACGTTAAGGTAGCTCAGAGATGGATCCTCAGATTAATGATGGGAAAGGCACGTACTTGCCCGTCTCGTCTCGTATATGATGAGGCAGGCGTGATGGACCTAGAACAAATATTCGCCCTGAATTCAATATTGTGTCTCAAGAGATGTGATGATACCCTGGAGCTATGTAATCCTGTGTATGAATTCCGTAATAGGAGTAACAAAGTGGTGACAAATAGGCCACGGAAAACTGTGGGGCAGCAATGTCACTTGTTTTATTGCGGTCGACTCTATAATGCACTGCCTGGTGACATTGGAAGCACTGGACCATATAATAGATTTAAAACTAAGAATAAAAAGTGGATATTTACTGCACGTGAACTAGTCCATCGAATTGTGCATAGACAGGTTATGGCACCATAAACAGCAGGATTGGAAAAATGTGCTGATATTGATGGAATGTTGGGTGCACGAGCGTGTGGCGCTGTTATTTTGTATACGAATGTGTGTGCATATTGAGAGTGGGTGAGGGCATGTTGAGGTATGTGGTGTGAGTGAATATGGGAGCCTTGGAGCACATATAAGTGTATGAATAGGCGTGCGAAGACTGGTATGTACGTGGTGAAAACAAAGCTGTGTATTTATGTGTGTATAGTGAATTGAGATAGTGGGTGCAAGAAAAGTGTAAATGAGAAAACAGCGGAACGCGGGCCAGTTCTGTTCAGTTCATAACAGGTATTATCTATGAAATGATGCATTTTCATGTGAGAGTATGTGCCTATATGGTGGTGACCGGTTGCAATGTTGGATGGGTTTGTTTCTTGATTGGGGTACAGAGCGACTTGAATTTATAATTGTTTTTTTGTTGTGTTAATATGCGATTTGATATAGATTCCCAAAATCCCACACACAAGCTATGCTTCTGTGGGAAAAGGTGTTTATTTTTAGCGCTTATGTTTTTACAGTTGGTTTGCCTTATTATTATTATATTGCAGAGAACATTTTTTATTATATTTATTTTTTTTACAATATTTTGTATGTTCTTTCGTTGAAAATTTATTTTGTATCTTACTTTGTATGCTTTTTGTTGAAAATAAACTTTATTATTATTATTATTATACATTTTTATAATATATAAGTTGTAAATATATTGTTTTCACTAATCTCAAATAAACCTCTAAAGTGGCAAACTTAAGTAATGTTCTTATTTCTGATAGCTTCTGGCAAGAAAATATGAGCATTTTTTTTTATATTCTGTTTTACTTCCTTCCACTGAATCAAATTTGCGTGAAACGTTAAAACATTTTTGTTACATTGACTTTTTTCAATCTTAGTTACAGATTAGTTATATAATTTGAATTTTATGGATTCTTTAAGCAAATTTTTTTGTAAAAAATAGTTAAACTTGTCGCAGAAATTTTTTGTGTTTCCTTAGAAAGCCTTGTTTGTAGGATTTTCGTGAAATTTTTATAATTAATAATAAATAGTAACATATTAATAGTAACTGACAGATTGCTGTGACATACAACACTGCAGTCCTACAACTTAAAATTGCGCGGTAAAACTAAACATACCGGCCGCCTTGAAGTAGTAACTTCAAAAAACTAACCTAATATAAACAAACTTAAAAACTACACATAAAAATACAATAAGTAATTACTTAAGGTATCCCAATAATCCGTGGGTTCAGCCAGCACTTGAAGAGCTTTCAGGTGCAAATCCACGTGAGATTCCTTTGCAATGAACGTGAAATTAAATAGGGCGCTTACATGATTATGTAAAATTGAGTCTTTGTATTCAAACTGTTCGGCGAGCAAATTCCAAGCGATTTTATAATTTGAATCATTAGCGTCAATATTTGATATGACCCGCATGGCAGAACCGCTAAGGCACGATTTTAAATAAAGAAATTTCTGTACGTTGTCCAATTGTTGATTGGACCCGATTAGAGCATTAAAATTGTCCTTAAAACTGAGCCAATCCTGTGTATTACCAGAAAACGGCTTTATTGAGATGACTGGCAATCTGACCTTCGGGTAAGGAAGGTGTTGCGGCCGCGCTTGAACTAATTGAATTTGTAGGACGCGGAAATCCACAGTCTACCGAATAGTTACCGCTGTTAGTGGTAGTTAGGTTTAAATTTAAAAGTAATCTTTGTGCACATTCACGAACATCATAGTACGCATTTTCAAAATTTTCAATTTCCGCGTTTTCAATATCTGAGCTCTCTTCGTAATTATCATTTAAAATATCTATTTGGTATTGCACTTCTAGGAATTGATATAGCAATTTTTCGCATTTAGATAACCGTCCTTCTAAATTTAAGTTATCCTGAGTTGTATAATTGTCTACAAATTTTGTGAAACGTGTTAGAAAACATTTCTTTTTAATTAGAATGTGTTTTCGACATGTTTTTTTTTTAATTTATTACGATTTGAATGAAAATAATTTAAAGAAAATGGATGATGAAAATTTGTTACTCAAAAACGATTACACCACCCAGTACAAATAAATTCTTACAATAAACATGCATGGAAAACTAAATAAAAAACGTGATTTTGATGATAAGGAAAATGTGACTCACCATGTGTGCTGGATGTTCTATCGGCTATCGGCTTTCCAATTAAATTTTCTGATGAACTAACTTCGCCTTCTGCTTGGGGTTGTCACTATTAGCGATAACTACAATTGTGATAAATAATGCTCTTCGAGTTGACCAATTGTTGTGTTGAATAATCCGGCTCGAAGGACCAAATGTTAATGTGTGTCTGGTTCCTAGATTGTAGTTACTGCTGTTACGTATTAAAATGGACTGTATCGTGTTATGAACTAAAATCTCTTGGAAACACCTAACTTAATTATATATTTAAAGCAATATAAACTATATACTATTGATATACATTGATATAGGCGGCAAGTGTAATACCAAAACGCGTGGTCATGTACGAATTAATGCACTCAGTGCTGGAGCTCTTTGTAGCTGATGAAGGAAGGAAAGTCACAACCATAACGCACTTGCTGCGTCCAGACTTATCTTTTTGGTTTGGAATCGGGAGTGGGAAATGCTGTCTGCACACCTCATTCGCACACCGTAGTGTGTGGGATATCGAGGTAGTGTGGGACTGCCACCCACTAAACTCCAATCCCTGGAGTATCGGACCTTAGTCCATACCTCTATCGTAACTGCCTGTGTACAGTGGAAGCCTTTTTTCTAAAAAAAAATCTAACAACCATCCCACACTCCTTAAGTTATAAATTATTACAAAATTTTTAGCACTGTTATCGTTTCCTTTATATCTACATATTGTTTTGAAATCATTGACTTTGTGAGAGTGGCTTCCTATACTTGAATATTCTGCAGGCACTCTATTAAAATATTCTGTGACAAAGCATTTTGCAGAAAATTATTGACAATAATTTTTAGTCATGGAAGTATTTTCTTGAAACCAAATATACGTAACACTTTTTGTTATTTGGATATTACAGTAATTTTTGGCTCTTCTAAATCTCTCTATTCATGCGGCAAATTGCCTGTTCCATAAAAGCATATGCACAGTCACTAGGTGATACTAATAGCTTCTCCACTGATAGAGGGCTGTAATCAGCTTCGAAGTTGATTGCTTCCACTACTATCGGGCAGTTTAGGTAGTGTGAGCAGTGAACAGGGTCTCGGGTCTTACGTTTTGTTACACATAGATCAAAAACTACGATAGCGCTCGGAAAACAATTCGATATATTCATTTATTTAATTAATTCAATTATAACCCAACGGAAAAAATCCATAAAATATGGTACTTACCTAATAGTTACAGAAGAAAATAGAAAGAGAATCAGTACACTAAACTACATGGAGGAAAACAGATGGATATTACACATTATATGTGCCGACACCTCAGATGCGCTCTCACATATAATGTCAGCACCACTGACAATGCAAACTTGATTAGCAAACTTGCACATCTGATACATCGGCGATTTGAGCATCATGTCTGTTCTGGCCGTGGGCAAACTAAAAAAGTTACTGTTCCTCGTCCACACAGTCGGCACCCTCAAATTGATCCGTGGTAGCAGCTCAGGCGAATCAATCCTATTCGATAACAATTTCTGTAGAAAACCAACCAGAGAGCAAACCCTTCTGGCCTTCAGAAAAGTCACGTTAAATCTGTCAATAAACTGCTGATACGGTGTGCCCCACGATGGATAGATACCATCCAACTTGTAAGAGATATGCTTGAGGTATCTTTTCTGAACCCTTTCGATGGCATTTTTATAGCATTGGTATGAAAGTTGACTAGCGTATTCAAGCCTAGCTATCACCAATGTGTTATACAATACTTTTATGCACTCCGTTCTACTGAAATCCCTACAGACTCTGATGATAAAACCTAGAGACCTCATAGCTTCTGATACTGACGGTTTTCGAGGGCAAGAAATTTAAATATGTTAGTGTTAATAACACTGCTGACAGAGGGCGCCACCTGTAAGACATGGCTTGCATTCAATTCGCTATAATTTTTTGACACCCAGTAATATCGACCTACCGTATAGCTACATTGCAGCCCTTATCAATTGTAAGCAAAAAATGTATAGTTGATTTAAATCTCTCGGACACACCATTTTCGCGATATTTCAATATTTGTATGTCGATGGCGCTCAAAAATTAATTCTGCGACAAATCATAGGAATACATTTTTCACCTTTTAATTGCTATTAGTATGTATAAACTTAATTTTCTTATTCTCTAGTTAAAATTAAAATCTTACTAAAAAAAAGAACTGAGAAGATACAATCATGAAAATAAAATAAAAAGACATGATAACAAACTTTGCACAAACCGTTTAACAAAGTGGTTTCCACCGTTACGGGACTTGACTTTTGCGTTTTCATCGTAACATACACTACATTCGACTTTTAGGTTTGAGACTACTCACTATTTTTAAGTAATTAATTGTATTGTCCGTAATTTTTCTAATTAAATATGGAAGTCTTTACCAACAATTAACTAACAGACATGCATGTTATGTATTCATAGGCTTTTGGTAACTGTTATGAGGCGAAGCGACAGTATGAAGAAGCCTTCCCAAATCGGAGAATTCCAGACAGAAGGATGTTACAACGAATTGACATCCGTCTGCGAGAAGCAGATACATACTTACATTATCTAATACATCGACTGTGTCTTTCGAATATATATTTTTTACCAGGTACCCTTAATAAAGTTACTGCTGATCGAGGCAGGCCACGAAGTGCACGAAATCCTGATTTTGAAGAGGCTGTTCTGGATGAAATTGAACAAAATCCAAAAATAAGTACTAGAGAAATGGCCAATCATCTGGGAGCATCCAATGCAACGATATAGCGAGTTCTTCACGAGCAACAATTGCGTCCATATCACATCCAACATGTGCAGGCACTATCGCCTGAAAGAGATTTTATACCTCGCCTACAATGTTGTCAATGGTTTCTTCAACATAATAATGTAGAGAACTTGTTGAATTGTGTATTGTTCACTGACGAGTCTGGATTTAGGCGCGACGGGATCGTCAATTTTCGTAACAGCCATATTTGGGCTGACGAAAATCCCCACACAGTTTTTGAAAAGCATAATCAACAGAAATTTTCCTTAAATGTATGGGCTGGAATTGTAGGGTGTAATTTGATAGGACCAATTTTTTTACCTCACAGACTTCTCTTGAATTCCTGCAAAACCAACTAAATGGGTTATTAGAAAATGTACCTCTTGACATAAGACATAACCTGTGGTTTATGCATGACGGAGCCCCCCACATTTCGCCCTAAATGTCAGAAATTACCTAAGCAATACTTTTGGACGCAGATGGATCAGACGTGGTGGACCTCAGCCATGGCCGGCTCGATCCCCTGATTTAAATCTTATGGACTTTTATTTATGGGGGCATCTCAAAAGTATTGTTTATAAAGCAAATGTTGAAAATGTTGATTATCTACAGCAAAGAATTGTACTTGGATGCGAACAAATTAGAAATACACCAGAAATATTTCACAGAGTACGACGTTGTATGCTCCGCAGAATACGAAAGTGTATTGAAGTGGAGGGTGGCCATTTTGAACATTTATTGTAGTTAGGTATCAAAAAATGTTACAAACTTTTTTAGTTGTTGTTTTATTTGTTGTTAAAATTGGCAGACAATACAATTAATTACTTGAGAAAAATTAATTTTTGAGCAACATCGATATACAAAAATTGAAATATCTCGAAAATCATGTGTCAGAGATTTGGATCAACTATATTTTTTGCTTACAATTAATAAGGGCTGCAATGTAGCTATGCGGTAGGTCGATATTACTGGGTGTCAAAAAATTATATCCAATTGAATGGAAACATAGTCTTACAGGTGGCGCCCTCTACCAGCAGTGTTATTAACAATAACATATTTAAATTTCTTGCCCTCAAAAACCCCCGCATGCCAACTTTCACGCCAAAATTTTTAATTTGACTCAGACTTATTCGTGAAAAACTGATAAAAACAAATAACTTTAACACACTGTATTTAAAAAACTAAGCATTTGCGGACCCATGTTTATATGAAAAAATAGTCTTATTTCTGTGTGCTGAATGTACATATAAATCACATATACACATATACAAATAAAACTCTGTTGTCAATCTTCGTTTCTAAAAAAAAAAAAAAAAAAAAAGGAAGAGGGAAGAAGGAGGCCCCTTCCCAGCATGATCCGCCTGCTAGGCACCACCCCCAGAATCAGCGACTCTGGTCCTCTCTCGTTTCAGGATAGGCAGGTAGGTGAGGTACGTTTTATTTTATAAATTACATTTTTAGTAACAACTGAGATTCCCTTTATTTTGGAAAAATGTAATTCGAACATTTGCAAATTATAACCTAGTAGTATACAATATTTCATTAGCTTATAGGTTTCTAAACAATAAGAATAAGACATGGGAAGAGGTCCCAGTTGCTTCTGATACAAAAGAAATCATTCGTTACATCAAGGTACCTTAATCTGTAATATTGTATTCCCAGCATAGACGTTAAGGCTTCATGTTTCGAAGGTCAATACAAATCCTAAACTGAAGAACTACGCACCAAACCGCAAATTAAAAATTTAGTTCAATTATTAGTACATGTTTTAAGTAACGTTTTATATTCTAAATTTTGACTCTAAAATTTTGTGTACAACCAAGTGTTGTAGTAGGTTCCCCAAGTCTCAAATGACTTGTGACGCAGTATTTGGTTAGGTGACCAACGTGTTCTGTGACAGTTGGTCACCTAATCTGTATTTGCTTTCTGTGAGGGAGACAATTTATACAATTCAAAATCCTGCGAGCAGGAGTATTGACTACATTGTAAGCCGCACACACTGGATCGCCTCCACCAATACGTTGCTGGTGCACACCTTTTACCGTGACTACTGAGGAGAAGAGTGGTGTTCCTCTCTAGGTTGGCCTGGCAGTTCTTCAACCAATTGGTGACATCGGGTATTAGTTCAAATAGATACCTGCCTTTATCGGAGTTAGTCCATTCTTCTTAACATTTAGTATATATGATTATTAACATTTCTTCTTTTAACACTATCCAGAAGCGGTATTCAGCAGCTATTAGTTCATAGCCCAGGAAGTGTGCTCTGTTATTGGCTTTTAATGACTTTAAGGCCTAGATTTCAAGCAGGGTAAGAAGTGGTGGTGGCATTTATGCCAATATGCACAAGCTCGCATACGCAGTGGATCGATGTGACAATTTAGAAAAGTTTTTTAGTCCTCTTTTAGAGATATTCAACTTGTGCTCAACTGAATGCCCTTAACAGTTCTTTGGGGACATCCCTTTGTTAGAGCTTGGAAAACTGTGGTATACAAGGAGCTATAATGTGTCTGCCTGTTGAAACAAACGTAGTTCTTCAGAAGAGCCACCATGTTTCAGAATATTTCCTTTACTTGTAAGAGAGAAAATCAACCACCATATATTATCAAAAGCACAAAAAATATCAACGAAAAGTACCATTATAAAAAACACTAAAAATATCAACGAAAAGTACCATTATAAAAAACACCAAAAATATCAACGAAAAGTACCATTATAAAAAACATCAAAAATATCAACGAAAAGTATCATTATAAAAAACATCAAAAATATCAACGAAAAGTATCATTATAAAAAACACAAAAAATATCAACGAAAAGTACCATTATAAAAAACACCAAAAATATCAACGAAAAGTATTATTATAAAAAACACAAAAAATATCAACGAAAAGTATCATTATAAAAAACACCAAAAATATCAACGAAAAGTCCCATTATAAAAAACACCAAAAATATCAACGAAAAGTACCATTATAAAAAACACCAGAAATATCAACGAAAAGTACCATGCTAGGCTTTGGAGTCTGAATTACATGTTCAGCTGGCTCGATTAATTATACGTGACTGGCTTTTGCGACCGGATCGGCAGGTATGGTGATCCATTTGACCTTCCCGTCCGTCGTTTTTATGGACCGCCTATAACGCCTGGTTCGGGGAAAACCTTCGGGCCGCAGAGCTGATAATGGTATCCGGCACATGAGGGACCTGGGTTGGGATGACGCTGCTGCCGGCTTTTCTCGAATCTCGGAAATTATCGGGGTGGCTGGCAGCGGAGATGTGCCCACCGGGCTTCTTTTAGGTGTCCCTGGCAGGATATTCGGCGACTCTGGTGCTTTCGAAAGCGGCAACGTGTCCTGCTGGCGCGAGTAGGCTGGGTCGACTTTCGCTGCTGAGTTCATGCTCATGGGCACCGGGCTTTTTTGTGGTGTTCGGGGAAAACCTTCGGGCCGCAGAGTTGATAATGGTATCCGGAACATGAGGGATCCGGGTTGGGATGACGCTGCTGCCGGTTTGTCTCGAATCTCGGAAATTATCGGAGTGGCTGACAGCGGAGATATGCCCACCTGGCTTCTTTTAGGTGTCCCTGGCAGGATATTCGGCGACTCTGGTGATTTCGGAAGCGGCAACGTCTCCTGCTGGCGCGAGTTGGCTGGGTCGACTTTCGCTGCTGAGGTCATGCTCATGGGCACCGGGCTTTTTTGTGGTGTTCGGGGAAAACCTTCGGGCCGCAGAGTTGATAATGGTATCCGGAACATGAGGGACCCGGGTTGGGATGACGCTGCTGCCGGTTTGTCTCGAATCTCGGGAATTATTGGAGTGGCTGGCAGCGGAGATGTGCCCACCGGGCTTCTTTTAGGTGTCCCTGGCAGGATATTCGGCAACTCTGGTGATTTCGGAAGCGGCAACGTGTCCTGCTGGCGCGAGTAGGCTGGATCGACTTTCGCTGCTGAGTTCATGCTCATGGGCACCGGGCTTTTTTGTGGTGTTCGAGGAAAACCTTCGGGCCGCAGAGTTGATAATGGTATCCGGAACATGAGGGACCCGGGTTGGGATGACGCTGCTGCCGGTTTGTCTCGAATCTCGGGAATTATCGGGGTGGCTGGCAGCGGAGATATGCCCACCGGGCTTCTTTTAGGTGTCCCTGGCAGGATATTCGGCGACTCTGGTGATTTCGGAAGCGGCAACGTCTCCTGCTGGCGCGAGTTGGCTGGGTCGACTTTCGCTGCTGAGATCATGCTTATGGGCACCGGGCTTTTTTGTGGTGTCCGCGGACGAGCCTTTGGTAACTCTGGTGTTTGCATGTTAGCTCTGAAATAAAATGTGCTATTAGTTATACAGTTTTCATGTGTTTTATGTGGACGTGGGCGTATTGGTTGCCCATGCCGTCCTGGATATTTTATACCATAAAGGAGAGACACTGGACGACAACCCAGGGGCCGAAGTCCTAGGGTGCTAACTTGGCAGCAAAACCCTTGATTCGTAACGTCAGGACGTGGTCGCGTTTCATAACCTGATCGCCTACGTTCAGTTTTAAATGGCGGTGTCGAAGGTGGCAGTGGTGACTCTGTGGCGTGAATGCGTTCACCAGATTGTGACGTAATAGACAAAAGGTGTCCTGGAATTTTCGGAACCGCTCGGTATGTGCTTGGCAGTCTTTTCTTTACCAGAGACGAGGTAAGGATCATCTTCGCACGGGCTGACTTCGAAGCGATGCAGGGCGATCGGCAGATCTAGTTTACGGCCAAAGTTAAGGAACGCCGGAGTAAATCCCGTGCATTCGTGGTGTGAACTATTCATTGCAAGGACTAGTTCGGCAAGATGCTTCTTCCACTGGCAATGGTCAGCTTCGCAAAATTGGCTAATCATCGTTTTTAAGGTACGGTTTGCACTTTTGACGGGGTTGGCCTCCGACTTGTATGGCGGGGTGCAGCATTGGTGAATCCCACAGTCGGAAAGTAGTTTTCGGAAGAGGCGACTGCTGAATTGAGTGGCGTTGTCAGTTATCACTTGTCGGGGACAGCTGAACCGGGTGATCAGGGGCTCTACAACACTCGTGCGGCAGACTCCGCCGTAGCGTGTCTAATGTATGTGCATTTCACCCATTTGGTGAATGTATCCTAGAAAATGATAATATACAGGAACCCTCGGCTAGAGCTCGGTAATGGGCCCTCGAAATCCACCACTTCCCATAGGCGCTGGAGGTAGTTGCTGAGACGGAGTATATTGCTGGTACACCTTACACTTTCTGACGTACTGAGTGAGATCTCTAAAATTCCCGGTCAGTAATAATGTTGTCCCACTCGCGCAATAATCTTTGCTATTCCCAGATGATCTGCACTCGGACTGTCATGATTTTCACGAAGCACAGCTTGTCTGCGGGGCTTGGAAACACATAGTTTTCAAGGATCAGACAGACTGGACTATTTTTGGTCGGCGGGTTCTAACACGTGGTGGTACAGTCGGTCTTTTTGGATCCCATAATCCGGATACCGTTTGGGATTATTTTTGACTTCTTCTTACGATATTAACAACACTTCGCGTTGTCAACACCCTTGATCAGGGTAACTGAATTCATTCGCGCCTAACATCCCTGAGTCAAATTCATTATCTTGTTAGCCTGCAACCCCCCTTAGCGCCAACAACAGCCGCCAAGGGGCTCAGATAATCGACAGTGGCGCCGATGGGACAATTGTTATCTAGCCTCAGTAACACAGAGAAGCAGAGAAATCGAATGCGAGAACTCTCTCCCTTCCTTGTCATCCAGCGTTCAGTAAGCATCGTAGCAAGATTGGCTCACCTGTGAGCGATGGTAAGACACAGCATAATAGTCTATTATGCTGTGGTCATACGAAACTTAAGGTCATCGTCCAGCAGCCAGGAAGATCGCTTGACCCGCCATTCGAGTCAAGACTTCTTTCTCGTCAAGACATCAAAATCCACGTTTGTCACGTGAACAAGTCAGCGAGCCTTGTGGTAAGAAGAGTCAGTCTTCCGACGAGCTGCTGGATTGTGATTATAAATCCATTCGACCGCGTGCAAGCGGCATCAAGACACTGGAATCCACCTTTGTAACGTGGGTAACTTGGGCTCCCTTGAAAGACGCCTCAATATATCAGTGACATCCTCACGTGTTGACCATGGCAACCTACCTACATTTCTAAGTCACTTTACAACAGTAATCAATATTGGAGTTACAATTGTTGTTCTTTTAACGCTACGTAGATCCATTACAACTCTGCACCCACAAACAACAATTCCTCTGGTCGTTCTTGAATTATTTAAACGGTGTAATATGAACTACCATTCTAGTCTTTTAAAAATAACCAATCTAATCCACACATTGTAATCCAATTCAAATATTTTGATCTGCTCGACCCAATCTAAACAAACCATCTGGTTCTATCGAACCCGATGTGAACATTACATTCGGTCTTATCGAGCCGGATGTGAGAATTACAACTTTACCTAGCATAGCAAACTATGCTGTCGTATTACTGAGGATTAGTATGATCGTAACTATAGCAGATAACGAAGAAGGAGACTTGCAGCACCAAAGCAAGCATTCAGTAGACACAGTATTCTCCTCGCTTAAAAGCATTTAAAATTTGACTTAACGAATAAGTTCATCATGTTTATACAGTCCACTTCAAAAATAAGAATTGAATTTATTTTCAGTGTTATTAGTAATTTTTAATAAAAATTCTAAAGGATGTAAAAATATGTTTTAAATGTCACGTTTTCAGTGGCCATCTTTCTATCTGCCCTAACACAATTTGGAGAGTAACTACCATAACAAACCTTTTAAATGAAAAGTGGTGTCGTGCAATACTTGTACATCATTTTAAAGGAAAATTAATTCTCTATTCAGTCGTATAAATACATTTTAATTTTACCTAACGGTGCTCGAGAAAATTAATGATTTTCAAAAAGCGAGGCATTAACTGTATTATAACAAATGTGATATTAAACCCATTCTGATGTTGAAAATGTCAATTTTTAATCAATTTAAATAGAAATGGACAGTGTTCAGAACTTTTTTTGCCACCGATACGTAATTTTTATCACAACATGTTTCAAGCTAATAATGACATTGCTTGTTTATTTTTTCAGATTTTATTATTTCTAGTGATGGGCAAAAAGGTTATTTTCTATTAACAGTTGAACCTGTTAACATTATTTAATACTAACCGTTGAAAATAACAGGTCCAGTTATTTATCTGTTATTTTGAACAGGATAGTCTATCGATAGTATCCTACGTACCCAAAGCTGTGAGCGAGAGCAAGCACCCTAGTATAAATAACGTGTTAAGTAATAAGTAATATGTTATGAAGTAAAGTCCGCTCTATACTGCATAGCATACCCATACATATTTAGCATTCCCAGTCTCATGTCCATTCTTCCCGTTAAATTTAACGGTTGCCGATGAAAACCGATGTTTATTCATCGAAGCTAGTTGCAGTGAAAATAACGACCCATCACTAATTATTTCTACTAGTTGGGTGTGTCATATTTTACCAAGTTTTTAACGATAGTCGAAACTAGTAAATAATCCACCTTTTGTAAAAATAATTTTTAGGTAAATCAAGTCGTTGTTGGAACAATTATTGGAAATGTTTAAGAAAACCATGAAGTTAACATAATATTAAATATGACTGATTTTTTGGATCCAAGCTCGTACCCAGTAAGATGTGGGTGGTGCAATTATTTCATTAACACTTACCCTGATCGCCCATCAATTTCTTAGGCACGGTGGTCCCATAAATGGTTCTGCTGGCCCTCTCTTCGCGAGACTGTCAGCTTCTTCATTGCCTTTGACCCCCGAGTGACCCGGCACCTAGATGAGGGTGACATCATTTTGCCCAGCCAGGTCGCTCGTCTCGTCTCGGCACACACTCACCAGCCAGGAATTTACCCGTGTGTCACTTAGGGCCTTAAGGGCTGCCTGGCTGTCTGTAGCTATGAGGATCCACTTGGTGTAGCCGCTCCTCTTGTTCTCCCGCACACAGTGCAGGATGGCGTATATTTTGGCCTGAAAGACCGTTGCATGAACTCCGAGGGAAATACTATCGGTCCTTCCGAATAAACACCTGCCCCCGTCCCACGTTCACCGGCGGATCTGTCCGTGAAACAGACGAGCGCGCCCCGTGGTATGCCCGGCGTCTCCTCCCGCCATACATCACGGACGGGGTTATCCACTGTAAAGTTGTTTTGCCTGCAGATTCGCGGGCTCGTTTCAAGCATGGGCTCCTTCACGATCTACTGAATTTTGCAGTGGCCCCTGAAGCCTGAGTTGACAACATACTACTTGGTTGCACAACGAGATGGCGACTTCTGTCCTACATCTCACTTTGTGCTGTGAGGCTGGCTACCATAGCCATATTACTGTATAGGTGTGTTCTCACTGCAATTAGTATGCCGTACTAACGAGCTCTAATTAGAGCAAAATCGGTCTACGGTTCTAATTGTGGTGAGGATACATCTAGCCTTAATTACTAGAAGTATTTAAGAAAATGATGAAGTTGACATAATATTAAATATAATTGGTTTTTGTGACCAAACTCGTACCCAGAAAGAGATAGCGTTATTATTTAATTAACACTTAACCTGGTCGCCCACCAATTTCTTAAGCCACAGTGCGCAAATTTAAAACAAAATCCCTACGTTCTTCAACATAAATCTAAACCTAAAACCACCATCTTCACCTTTGAAAACAGGTAACACACTGTCCGGCTTTCTATTTAAAGATTATGCTTCAAAGGAATTTGGGGTGGATACAAAAGTATTTACTTTGAAAAAGTGATGTTTAAAAAAAATCAGTATTTTAGTGAATTTTCTTTAAAAAAATCACTAATGAGGAGATCGCGACTTTTGAATTTTGAAAAAATTCCTTCAAATCAGCGCTATTTAGGACCCCTAGAACCCAAATCTGAGGTCGGTTTCAGACTTTATATGTTTATATATATATATATATATATATATATATATATATATATATATATATATATATATATATATATATATATGTTTATATATTTATGTGTCACACCGCTAATTCAAAAAATAATAAAATAATAGACCGATTTTGATAAAACTTGGTGAGTACCTTCCTTTTGCAAGTGGCTTGAATAAGTTCGTTATCCAGGAAAATCGGACTAGTTTTTCCCGGAAAATTTTGCGTTTTCTTTCGGAAAATTTTTATATCCCCGGAAATAACGTTTGCGCAACCATATTGGGTACAAGGATTTATGTTATAAAAAGAACACAAACCATACACCAAAATTTGAACCTCTACGTTAAAATTTAAAAAAAGTTATAAGCTTTTTAGTTGTTCTTCTTAAAACGTCAAAAAGTCGCAATTCAAAACGTCAAAATTGACATGTTCTAAATAAAGAACTTGAAACTAACATTACGGGCGATGTAGCAGAAATTTTGTAAGAAGTGTGTTCTATAAAACCTTGAGTTTCAGCTTCAGCCACCATTATCCTTCATTTTACTTAAATATTTGCAGAAAATGAATTTCAGATAGACCCTATTTCTGATGCTTTAGTTGTGGTTTCAACTATAGGGTTATAATACATGAAGAAAAACTTTGTACCTACCCCTTGTTAAGCACATTGCGCACACGAAGCATTGTGAGATTTGGCATAGTTAAAGTGCACATAAACAAGGAGAGCAGAAAGATAAAATGTATGTATAATATGTGATTAATAGATTAAACATTGCTTTCTTCTAATTAGATGAGCGTCTCGCGACAGTAAAAACTTTGATGAGTTTTTGTCGTTTTAACGAAATAAAAGACCTCCCTGACTGTGGTGTGTACACACAATCCTCCAAAGACCTCCCTTACTGTGCTGTGTACACACAATCCTCCCAACTGACCTTCCTGGCCTGCCCTGACATCAGTTTGCCTAATCAAAAGCTAAAAGAAGTTAAAAGGGAAAGGAAAAGTTCATTATGCTTACATAACCTTGATATATGGCAGGGTTGATTTTCCTTCTTCTTTTGGCTTTTAATTAGGCAAACTGATGTCAAGGCATGTCAGAAAAGTTAGTTGGTAGGATTTTTTGTAACATCACGTTAGGGAGGTCTTTTATTTCGTTAAAACAACAAAAAACTCATCCGAGTTTTTACTGTCGCGAGACGCTCGTCTAATTAGAGAGTAGGATTGATTCCCAGTGTGGCGGCTAATATATTCATCTCAATGTAAAACACATATTACTCTTATAGTCGAAGAAAACAGTTATGGGCAGTTAAAGAAAAAAAAAGAGTTTTCCTCAAAGCGTCAAAGTCGCAATTTGAAACGTCAAAAATGGCAATGTTTAGGCACAGAACGTGAAACAAATACGGATTGTGAAAAGAAAATGTTGCAAGAAGAGTGTTCTGCGAACTCTTAAGTTTCAGCTTCAACAGTCATAATCCTTCATTTTACTAAAATGTTTACAGAAAATTCGTTTCAAATAGGCCCTTTCTCTGATGCTTTGGCTGTCCGTTTAGTTAAGTTGATGCTTTCGCTGTAGCTTTAGTGAAGTTTATGGTTTAACAGTCTATAATTTTTAGCTAATTTTCTTAGAACAAATTCGTTAATCCATTTTTGCATTTTTTATCGAAATATAATGCATGTTTGTAAGAAAAAAAGCTGGACGCAGTAAGTGCGTTTTGGTAGCGAATTTTCATTAAATCCTTCAAATTTCATAACTCAGTTTGCTATTAATGTCAGGTTTGTTGGCTAGGAAACCAAAATTTAAGTTTAGTTTCGGAAAATCTTTGTACATTTTCAAACAATAAGTAATTTTGATAAAATATAATACATTGTTTCTACTACATAGGCTATACCGGTAATCAGACTGATCCCCGCTCGTATTTGCTATTAAAAATATTTTTATGAAAATTCACTTTCAGAACGCACTTGCTGCGTCCAGACTTATATTTTTAAACATTAATTGTTCAGGAATAATACTTTGCCTAAAAGATCATGTTCATTATTTCTAAAAACATTTGAGAACATAAATGACCAAAAAGATAATGACTAATACATGTCTCCGTAATAAGACAAGCTCGCTGACTATGCATTCCAGCGTGCTGTGTTGTTAGGTATATGCTAAATATGCAAGTTTACCAACATTTTTATTTGCTTGTATTGGTAATGTTTAAGAGATCTGCACGTTTATAAATGAACCTTAATTATTTATCGGTCTTAATATTTAGAAGCTTACTCAGTGTTTTAATAACGATCGTATTTATTTATATATGTAACTAGATCCGACCTGGAGACGTTTTTGTATACCTATAGTTTATTGTTAAGTTTGAATTTGAAACCTGCCGTAAAATAGTGCTTGTTCATAAACATGTCACGAATCATTCAATAACAGTCATGTTCGTTCGTAGCCTGTGGTCCATTGTGTAATATACACTGTGTCTATCATCTCTCCAGCTTTGTAACCACATATATCTCCTAATAAAACATTAATCATAGTAAAATGGAAAATTAAAGTACTCCTTAATTTTGAAATCCACTGTACCTATATATATATATATATATATATATATATATATATATATATATATATATATATATATATATATATATATATATATATATATATATATATATATATATATATATATATATATATATATATATATATATATATATATATATATATATATATATAGTAATCACACCGATAACTCAAACAATAATGATCCGATTTTGAGCAAATTTGGCACATACCTTCCCTTTGCAAGTGTCTTGGATAAGTTCGTCAGTCAGGAAAATCCGCCCAGGTTTTCCCGGAAAATGTTGTGAAAAAAAACGAGGTTAGCTCGAGCGCCACCATTTTTTAAAAATATCTAAGGTTTTGGGGAAAATTGGAAGCCCCAAAGTAGCGGAGAAATTTGTAACGGACCACCCCGTCGAAGCAGGAAACCTAGGTAGACTCCAGTGGCGATGATTATTTTCCAGGGGTCGGATTTGCTTGGAGGGAAAATTAGCCATAAAATATATAAAAATAAATATTTATTTTTATGTTGAGAATATATATATATATATATATATATATATATATATATATATATATATATATATATATATATATATATATATGTATATATCACACCGATAACTCAAACAATAATGATCCGATTTTGATCAAATTTGGCACAGACCTTCCCTTTGCAAGTGGCTTGGATAAGTTCGTTAGTCAGGAAAATCCGCCCAGGTTTTCCCGGAGCATGTTGTGTTTCTTTAGAAAAAAATTTATATCTCCGGAAATAACAAAGTAAGGGCAACCAAATTTAGTAATTTGGTTTCTGTCCTAAAGTGTATCCTGTGTACCAAAATTCAGATATATATCTTAAAAGACAAAGTTAGACGTAAATTAATTTTTAATTAATTAAATCTCATTCAAGAAAGTTAAAACGTCAAAATTGATTGAGTACGAATGGAAGTGAAAAATACTATAAGAAATGACTAACAAGCTCCTAGATATGTGTCTAAGTCGTTATTTTCCTTGAGTTTGTTATAATATGAACAAAAAAACTATTGTAAACCGAAATGGTTTTGTGTAAATTTTAAAACATTGAACCAATGTATTACGGCATATAGCTGCTAGTAGACACATGTAGAGCATATCTCAGTGGCCTAAGTCCCTGTACATCGGATAATCAAATTCAATTGACTCCTGCATGACGAGTTAGAATCCTAGTTAGTGACTTTACTTTTTTCAATTTTTTTTAGTCTCATTTCACTTTACCCTTATCTAATCAGATTGTTGTTATTCGGATGAATTTTTTGGACAGTTTTTGTATAAAAATTGTTTAGACAAACAGGACGTGAAAGTTTTAAGACTTAATTCAATTTGAATAGCATATCTGGTTGTTCTTGTCCTAACTTAGGGAAACCGTGCCATATTTAATACAGTCGTATACTTTTCCCGTGGCTTCACAAGTGTTCGTTTTAGTAAATTTTCTTTAAAAAAAAAGGTGAACAATTTACCAAAATTTAGGTCTGTAGGTTTAAAGACAAAAAAGTTAGAGACATTTAAAGAAAAAAAAAAGGGTTTTCCTCAAAACGTAAAAAGTCGCGATTTGAAACGTCAAAATTGGCAACATTTGGGCGAAGAACCTGAAAGAAATACGGCTTATGTAAAGAGTTTTCTGCAAACCCTTACGTTTCAGCTTAAACCATCATTGCCCTTCATTTTAATAAAATATTTCCAGAAAATTCATTTCAAATAGACACTTTCTCTGATGCTTTGGAAGTAGTTTTAGTTAAATTTATGGTTTAACGGTCTATAATTTTTAGCTAATTTATTTAATGAGGAGACCGCGGCTTGTGAATTCTAAAAAGATTTCTTCAAATGAGCGCAAACTAGTATCCCTAGAATCCATATCCGGGTTTACTTTCTGTTTACATATATACAGGGTGACGCATTTCTACGGTAAAGCTTAATATAATTGTTATTATGCAAGATACGAGAAAAATTGTATACGTTACCTATAGGGTGTTTTGAGCTGCCTCTTATAAAATTATTTTGACAACCACATTTAGCCCATAAGTCGTTGGTGATACCTACTTTTTTTTAACATTACTTATTGCATTTTTGCATTTTTCATCGAAATATGATGCATGTTTGTAAAAAAATCGAGACACAGTAAGTGCGTTTTGGTGGCGAATTTTCATTAAACGCTTCAAAATTCAATAACGCAATTTGCTATTAACCTAAGGTTCGTCAGCTAGGAAACGAGTTTTCTCGGAAATGTTTTAAGTTTATTTTCGGAAGCAAGTTATGTTGGTAAAATATGGTACATTGTTTCTACTATATGGGTTATACCGGTGACCGAAATGATTCCTGCTTGCATTAAAAAGACATATTTTCTATTAAAAACATTTAAAGAAAATTCACTTCTATAACGCACTTGCTGCGTCCAGACTTTTTTATAAGTCTTACCATGACAAACCAAATTCTTTAAGAAGTTGAAATAACAAATATCAAATACCATGAGATCCGCAGTAACCGATTTCGTCTACTTGATATGATTCACAAAATAATGAATCGCTGATTACCGAGAATTCTAAATCGCAATAATAAAGATAAGCTTACGAGAAGGAGTCTTGCTGTGAACAAGCACAGTCAGTTAATTTCACGAATATCGGATCGCACATTGGAGATTCAAGGGCAACGCAATGTCATCGTTATATCATCCATATCTTGACGCTTTTAACTAAATTATTACAAATAAACGTATCCAAAACGTCCAATAACTGATCGTAAGGTTTTTAATAGAATAGGAAATAGGTTATAACTGTAAATTGATAAAAGACACAAGATTGGAGGGACGAAATATTTTTAATAAAGACACGCAATTTCAGATTTTATTTTATTTCGAAGAAAATCCAAACGCATTAACACGAGGTGGGTTACGCTCTTTAGTGAATTTTCGTAGAAAAAATTCACCAATAAGTAGATCGCAACTTTTAAATTTTGAAAAAATGTCCTTATACAGGCTGTTTCAAAAAACATGCACCATCGCTCGTGGGGCAATTCCTTACTAAAAAATAAGAAAAAAAGTTCCTGTGCACATGGGCCCGGAAACGCATAGTTTCCAATATACAGGGAGTTGAATTTTAATTATTTTTTTTAATTTTTTATAAATAATTTCAAAACCACTGGATTGATTTTAATGAAACTTGGAACTTGAAAGTGTATTATGAAAGTGCATATTTTCAAGTGAGAATCTGCTTACAACTGCGTCAGTGGCGTGCGTACGGGGTAACTGTAAAAATTCATTTGGGGACAAAATATGTGCGCCACTGTCTTTTTCCAATTTTGATACATCATTTATGAAGCTTATTACATAAGCCACAAAAGCTGCCTCTTGGTATTTTTTCGTTCAGGGTATCCCTTAGGAGATATGATTAATTTTATAAAAAGGGGCAAAGTACCGATTCGTTGGAGTATTTGAAATAAATTTTCTGGAAACATTTTAGTAAAATTGAGGAAATTGACGGTTGAAACTAAGACTTCAGGGTTTGTAAAACATTCTTCTTGAGACATTTTCTTTCCATAGCCCGTATTAGATTCAAGTGTTTTGCCTAAATATTACCAATTTTGACGTTTTAAATCACAACTTTGACGTTTTCAGGAAAACCCCAATTATTTTTTTTTAAATGCCTATAAATTTTGTCCTTTAGTCTACAGAGCTAAATTTTTGTAGATAACTTACCTATAATGACATAAACCGGCGTACCAAATTTGGTTGCCCTTACTTTGTCAATTCCGGAGATATACTTTTTTTTCGAAAGGAAACACAAAATTTTCCAGGAAAACCCGTGACGATTTTTCTGGCTAACGAACTTATCCAAGCCACTTGCAAAAGGAAGGTACTCACCAAATTTAATCTAAATCGGCTGATTATTTTTTGAGTTATCGGTGTGATACATACATACATACATACATATATATATATATATATATATATATATATATATATATATATATATATATATATATATATATATATATATATATATATATATATATATGTATATATATATATATATATATATATATATATATATATATATATATTGTTACTGATTTCTGGCTTCTTTAGCTCACTGTTGGCATCTGCTTAAATGTATTTTCTTGTAAATAAATTTTTCCTTAGGCAGTTGTTCTCGAACTTGAGAACACTAATAAAATGTAGTCGAATTTGTTAGTTCAGACCTGATAAGCAAGTAGCAAATTTTGTATAATTCTCTGTGGATATAATGTTACCTATCTAAGGCTACACCTGAAATTCTTCTTTCATAGATTAAACTCAACATCATATTTCTTTCAGAATGTTCGATTGTCTCTTATTTATTCCTTCTAATCAGTGGCGACTCGTGATTTCGAGAGTGGGTGAAGCAGAATCCCCGTTGCTCCAAAGGAGGGCGAAGGGGGCCGTAGCCCCCTTTGGCGTCGCAGACGATTTTTTTTCAAGGTCACTCGTTCTTCTCGCATTTCAATATTCAAAAGAAAAGTTCATTTGTACATTATTTTTTGAGTTATCGGTGTGATATATATATATATATATATATATATATATATATATATATATATATATATATATATATATATATATATATATATATATATATATAAACATATTGAAACTGACCCCGGATATGTGTTCTGGGGGGCCTAATTAGCGCTCATTTGAAGAAATTTTTTCAAAATTCAAAAATAGGGATCTCCTCATTAGTTTTTTTTTTTAAAGAAAATTCACTAATAAAGATAAAATAAGAAAAAACTTGCGACTTACACCGGCCATATCCTCCTTACAGAAAGCAACAGGTCCGGTAAAATTACTAAGACAGTGAGGTGAAACTGTTTCTTAGCGTCGATGATTAGCCGCAGTTGTGTAAATAGGCTGACGTTAAAAAATAAGATACACATATGTAAAGTCTAAAAAATAAGCTGTGTTTTATTGTTGTGTTGTATTTATTTTTATTTTTTATTGTGGTATCCTTTTAAAAATACAAAACCGTAAGTAAGTTTTATCTTCTGTACTATCCAGTAAATCTATTAATTTATATGTTCCTAGTTTTCTGAGGTAAACACTTTGACAAGCAATATTATTTGCCTGTTTACCTCAAATACCTAAGAACCTTCACGTTACATAATATCATATAAAGACTTGTCATCCAACGTTATGAACAGTTACTAACATGGCGACCTTACGAAATAGGTAGTAAAACATTTACTTACGACTGTCTATTTGTTCCTTTGGCAAAAATCACACAACACAGTGCTACGTACACACCGCTTATATTTATTAATTAGGATTAAAGGAAATTAACAAATATTGGAAGGTTATTAAATATTACTAGGGCTATAAACGGTAAGCATTTCTAACCCGAAGTGAACATCACGAGTGCTGGTCTCACAATGGTGCTAATGACAAATGGCTGAAGCCGTAACGAAACGTCGACGGCAGAGATGCTTTGCCTGGCTGGTTGGCATTTTACACACACTGTTTAGTAATGACGTAATTCACATGGCCTGCTGTCGAGCTTTCGCCGTGACAGCGAAATATAAAGGTATAAGTAATTAAGATATGAATAGGATATAACAATAGTTTTAACTCTGAACAACAACAATTTGATTAGCCCCCGTAAAGTAAATAGAGGATTACCACAAGGCGGGAAACTTAGTCCTATTCTGTATATAATATACACCTTAGATATAGATGACAATATTAAAATACCAGGTGCAGATACTCTGTATTATGCTGATGACATATGTATTTACTCTAGTAACAATGACATTGAAAAGGCAATAGATCTAGTGAAAATAGTATTTAAGAAACTATCTTTGTGGTGTTTCCGCAATGGTTTGTCAGTCTCTATTGCTAAATCAGAATCGTGTATTTTTTCTAGGAAAAGAAGTATTGAACCGACATACATAGATATAGCGGGCACTATAATACCTATAAAACCATATGTTAAGTATTTAGGAATACTTTTAGACAGAAAATTGTTGTGGAGACACCACATAGAATATCTTATAAAGCGTAGTGAGAAGGGCATCAATATACTAAGGTCAACTACACACACTACATGGGGAGCAGACGTGGAGGTAGCACTGTTGATGTATAGATCATATATAAGGTCCATTTTAGATTATGGGAGTATGTTGTACCAACAAGCGGCACGTACACATCTAAGTAAATTAGATGTAATTCAAAATAGGTGTATCAGAATATGTCTAGGGGCCTTTAGAAGTACTCCTATAGATAACATGCTGGCCGAATGTAACGAAATGCCGTTAGCTTACAGAAGGCAAATATTAGGTTGTCGTTTTATAGCAAAAATGTTTGCCAACAACAGTAGTCTTATTGACAAGGTCCACCAGCTGTTTTTGTTGGATCTGACAAATTTGTATTGGGTCAAAAAGAAATCCCCTGCTTTAGTCTCCTGTTATAAAGATTTTAAACAAACCGGTGAGAACATATACAGATCTAACATATGTCCAGTTTATCAGCTTTTTCCATCTGTTCTTCCAAACATTACAGTCACAATTTTGAGAGATTATTCCCAGTACCCGGCACAAATAAGAAACGCCATGTTTAATAGTGATATAGAGGAGTTTCATAAAACATCCTATCAGTTGTTTACAGATGCTTCTAAATCAAACGAGGGAACTGCCTGTGCTGTTTACGATCCTCAACTGAATAAAAATTTCAAATACCGTTTACACTGTAAGATGAGTATTTTTTCAGCTGAGGCAATAGCTATAATAGAAGCCCTAAAATATACAAAAATTATTGGAAATAAAAATATTCTAATTTTGACTGACAGCAAAAGCTGTGCAGATTCACTAAAGTACTTCTACTACAACTATAAAAACAATTATTTAATAATTCAGATTATCCGCATTTTAACAGAGTTAGAAGAGATGGAGATCGATGTTAGATTTGCATGGATCAAAGCTCACTGTGGGATTACAAATAACGAAACTGTTGACAGAATGGCTAAAGAAGCTTTAAATTGTGAAAACCTTTCAGAATATCCCTGTCCATGGACAGACATAAAAACTTTATTTTTCAGACAACAAAGACAGCTGTGGGAAACTGCCTATCACAGAAAAGATAAAGGTATATTTTATAAAAGAATTGTACCAAAGTTACCTTGCCAGCTATGGTTTGCTGGATATCCTAGAGGATAGGTAACTAGCATATGTCGTTTGAGATTTAACCACTCCTTGATACCTACCCATTTACACAAACTCAACCTTAAAGATGACCCATATTGCGAATGTGGTGAAGAAGGAAGCGCACAACATGTTTTACTAGAGTGCTCAATTGGATGGGATTACAGAAATGAATTCCTAAACAGAATACACAACTTAAAAGACGTTGAGCAACCCTTTAATTTGGAACAACTTCTACAACTGGAAAGTAATAAAAACATATATTTGCTTATATATAAGTTAAGTAAAAAACTCCAACTAAAAATATTTTAAAAAAAACTAGGCTTTAAGTTTATATGTTATTTGTGTCTATCCTTTATATGTACCCATGACGTTAGTGGCCCTCCTGTATGTCAAAGAGAAAAGTTGCCATGAAAGGCCCCATTGGCATGAATAATATGTGTCCCTGTCTAAATCCTTTAAGTAGTATCTAGATCTTAGGTAGGCTTAAGTTAGAATTAAAAGCACCACTATTAATATTATTATACAAATAAATAAAATAAAAAATATCCAAAACTACATGTTGGGACAAATTTCAATGCACCATGACAGAATGCATATGAACTGTT
Source organism: Tillus elongatus (assembly GCA_964006375.1). NCBI lineage: Eukaryota > Metazoa > Arthropoda > Insecta > Coleoptera > Cleridae > Tillus > Tillus elongatus. The sequence goes on along the minus strand of OZ023269.1, from coordinate 16,141,076 downwards.
GAATTCACATACTAGTTGTAACAAAAGGCTTTTAAAATGTGCGAATGGTAACCATACCGCAGCCAGTGCAATCTGACGTCACACACACAACTCTGAACAAATCGATCAATTTCCACTATGAAAATATACTCCAAATTCTCCATAAATTCATTTTGAATGTCTCAGTTCCATTTTTTTAATTCGCACATAATGTTTCGTAATGCCTATTAGATATGCGCAATCTGTGGCTTTGACATCACAATGATAATGCCTACTCTATCTGAATTTTATATTAATTTTGATTCAGATTATATGTTTACAAGGTCCGCCGAGTTCAACGCTTTGGAAGTATTTAAGAAGAGGATAAAGCTAACACAACATTAAATATCATTGGTTTTTGCGGACAGACTCGTGCGCAGCAAGAGGACGTATAATTGTTTAATAACACCTATCCTGATCACCCAATTTAGAGATTTCGGATATGTCCGAAATTTAGGTATATTATCTTCCGTGCAATAAATTTATTAATTTATATGTTCCTAATTAGTGAATTTTCTTTAAAAAAAATCACTAATGAGGAGATCCCGACTTTTGAGTTTTTAAAAAATGTCTTCAAATGAGCGCTAATTAGGCCCCCTAGAACATATATCCGGGGTCAGTTTCGATTTTTATATGTTATATATATATATATATATATATATATATATATATATATATATATATATATATATATATATATATATATATGGCTGCGTGTGTGTGTGTGTCACACCGATAACTCAAAAAATAATGGGCCGATTTTGACAAAATTTGGTGAATACCTTCCTTTTGTAAGTGGCTTGAATAAGTTCGTTAGCCAGGAAAATCGGCCGAGGTTTTCCCGGAAAATTTTATATTTTCTTTATAAAATAAATTATATCTCCGAAATTAACAAAGTAAGGGCAACCAAATTTTGTACATCGTTTTATATAGCTATACGTAAGTTACCTATCAAAATATAGCGCTGTAGGTCAAAAGACAAAAAAGTTATGGGCATTTAAAGAAAAATAAATTGGGGTTTTCCTGAAAACGTCAAAGTGACAATTTAAAACGTCAAAATTCGCAACATTTAGGCAAAGAACTTGAATCTAATACGGGCGATGGAAAGAAAATGTCTCAAGAAGAATGTTTTACAAACCCTGAAGTCTTAGTTTCAACCGTCATTGTCCTTCATTTTACTCAAATATTTCCAGAAAATTCATTTCAAATAGACCCTTTCTCTGATGCTTGGCAGTAGTCTTATCTATAGAGTTTATCGTTTAATGGTATATAACTTTTATCGAATTTTCGTAAAAAATCAATAAAGCTCAATATATCCGTTATTATACAAGATATGAAAAAAATTGTATACATTAATTATACGGTGTCTTGAGCTACATCTTAAAAACATATTTCTACAACCACAGGCTGGCCCGTAAGTCGTTGGTGATACAAATGAATTTTATTTAGACGAAAACGCCTTATGTTTTTGCATTTTCCATCGAAATATAATGCATGTTTGTAAGTAAAGAAATTCTGGACGCAGCAAATGCGTTATGGTAGCGAATTGCGATTAAATGCTTCATATTTGAAAAGCTCAATTTGCTATTAACCCATAAGGTTGACCAAGAAACGGATTTTTTCGGTTATACTTTAAGTTCACTTTCGGAAATTTTTGTACGTTTTCAAACAATAAAGTGATTTTGGTGAAACATGGCACATTGTTTTTTTTTTTAGTTGAACACGCCTTATGTTATTGCATTTTTGCATTTTCATCGAAATATAATGCATGTTTGTAAGAAAAGAAATTCTGAACGCAGCAAGTGCGTTGTGGTAGCGAATTTTCATTTAATGCTTCATATTTGAATAGCTGAGTTTGCTATTAACCTATAAGGTTGACCAAGAAACGAGTTTCTTCGGGAACACTTTAAGTTTACTTTTGGAATTTTTGTACATTTTCAAACAACAAAATTATTTTGATGAAACATATGGCACATTGTTTTTACTATATACGTTATACTGGTAACCAAATTTGATGCCTGCTTTCTTAAAAAAAACACACATATTTGCTATTAAAAACATTTTTATGAAAATTCACTACCATAACGCACTTGCTGCATCGAGAGTTTTTTTATAAAGGTCACTCTTTCACGAGCACTACGATTGACTTATTAAGTGACCTATTTAAGAGCATTCATATTACATAACATTAAATAAGAACTTGCTATCCAGCGTCATTGATAGCTAACAACATGGCTACTCTACAAAATATGTTAGAGAAGAGTAACTTACGACTATCCTTGTATTCATTCGGCAAAAATTACACAACACACTGCTACTTGCACACAGTTTATAGTAGATTAAAAAATATTAGATTATTATTAAATATTATCAAGAATTTATACCCTAAGCATTTCTAACACGACGTGAACCTATCAAGTACTGGTCTCACAAAGCTTGACTCATGGCGAATAGCGGAGCTGTAACCAGGCGTCGACGGCAGACATGCTTTGCTTAGCTAGCTGGAGTTTTATACACACCATTTAGTAATCAACATGGCCTGCCCTCTAGTTTCCTACATGACAACAAAATCTGACTGTGTAATTAACATAGGATATGAAAGTTTTTTATTTCTTGGCAAATCTAGCAATTCGTACTATGAAAATATACTTAACTCTCCATAAACGCGTTTCGAATCCTTCAATTTCGTTATTTTTTTAATCTCACAGAATTTCCCTTATGATTAAAAATAAGGAGTATATGTCTTTGACATCACACTGATCGTTTCTATTCTATCCGAATTTTACATTGTTTTTTAATCAGATTATATGTTTGCTGGTGAGTTCAACGCTTCACCATAATAGATACAAGAGAATTTAGGTTTTTATATGCCTATACCTATAATTGTTTTATTTATTAGGTTAACCGAAGCCTATTTCGGCTACTGTGACAGACGCTAAGAAGCAATTCCATGTCACCATCCAAATTTGGGTAAACCTCTTTCTTTCTGTAAGGAGGTCAAGGATATTTGACATGTCCAGTACCGTACACAAAACCGACGGCTTTATGCCCCGCACGAAGAGCAAAATGTGCAGATAAGTAAGCTCAAATACAATGCAACAATTCTTATACTCAACTGTGTTATGCTGATACTAAGTATTTTCCAAGGTAAAAAAGAACAGAACAAGGCTATACTCCAGACTGAATTTATTTAGTAAAAGCCCTACGCGTTTCGGCCCATATATCAGGCCATCTTCAGGGGCTTTCTGAAACATTACAAAAAGTGGCTGTGTCAGAAAAAAAGTTTCTGGTAGGTCGGTAAGTATCACACAACACAAGCAGTTACAAAATTCTAAACAGTCTTACAAACAAAGTCTAAATAGAAACTAAAGTCAACGCTAACATGCTCTACAACAGTTATATTATTCCATTAAGATCATGTCATCACATCTCTCATAAACTTTTATTTATTTAAACTATTATCTTATCAGCATTGTCGATAAACTGATCAGGAAAAAAAGTCGCCAAATTCTAAGAGAAGACAGTTCAGTCATCCCAGCATCGCAAGCTAACAACACTTGCTACTTTCTGTTGACATATTGTGGATCCATTACTAGTGCCATCATAAAATTTTTGAAGAGAGACGATGTAAAATTCGCTTACAAATCTAAGAATACCCTGAACAAGATGTTAGTTCACAATAAAGACGACATCCCCCTCTTGAAGAAGTCAGGAGTTTATTGCCTTAGCTGTGGAGATCCTGATTGCAACACGGTTTGAATTGGTAGAACTGGAAGAGCTCTAAACACAAGAATTTCCGAACATCTCAGGAGCAGAAACAATGCTGATAACGTCACTTCAGCTTTTTTTGCCACCTCAGAGAGACTGGTCATGTATTTGATAAAGAAAACACTGTTAAAATCCTTCACCCATCCACTTTTGGAACTGATCAGTGCGTCCTTGAGGACATGGAAATCTACAGATACACCTACAACTCCAACAACACCGTTCTAAATGCTTCTAATACCACTGAGATTAATTTTCCGCCAATTTATAGAAATATACTGAATTAGTGTCATCTACAATGAAAAACCTAAGTATTCTGCGGAGTCAAGGAGCCCGGAAATGTTTCTTGTTATGTGCTGCTCGGCACGGCCGGTTGGATATCAACGTCGCTTGTCTGTCACTTGTCACTTTTAGCTAAAAGTCGTAGTGCACTTGCTTGGTCCTTCCCGTTCACTTCTGATATTCGGCTTTTAACTGTCCTCCATTTCAAATGTGAAATTTTTATTTGTATTGCCGTGTATCCATTGCTGTGATTTGGGGTTTTGATGCTTCTAATTCTGCCTTCAGCCATATAGTGCAGGAAAACAAGAGCGACAGTCGATGAAAGCTGCCACTATGATAGATTTCTAGTAAAATTCAGTTCCTGTTATTAAAAACATAACGTAAGTATGTTTAGCCATTTTCGTTTTATTCTTTATAGGTATCATAGGCTGAACTCAGTGTTTTCTCTGAAAGTTCTGTTCTGATTGTACAGCCTGCCTTGGCAGCTTTTCTATCTATTTGTTTAAAGACCTTAGATTGTGGTGTGTCATTGCACTTTTAAAATTAACTTACTCGGGTTTCTACCCGTTTTTTTACTGTTTTTACTACTTTTGCATTGTCGTTTTTGTTGCTTGGAGGTGCCTCACCGAGCTTTGGACAGTTTGATAATTTTAACTTCTCAACTTTTAACTTTTAGCTTTCATTTTATAAATCTAACTGTTGTAGAGCATGTTAGAGTTGAATTTAGTTTCTATTTAGACTTTGCATGTAAGAAGCATGTTTAGAATTTTGTAACTGCTTGTGTCGTGTGATACTTGCCGACCTACCAGAAACTTTGTTTCTGACACAGCCACTTTTTTTAATGTTTCAGGAAGCCCCTGAAGATGGCCTGAGATATGGGCCAAAACGCGTAGAGCTTTTACTAAATAAATTCAGTCTGGAGTATAGCCTTGTTCTGTTCTTTTTTACCTTGGAAATATGTCTAACCCAGACTTTGTGACGTTCAGAACTTACAATGATACTAAGTCCTTTATGTCTTTTACCCTATGTTTTACATACAACGTCTGTTCATTTTGTTTTGATAACATACTTCTTTTTACTATACATATTAATTAATCAAACTAAGACAACGTGCTCTGGAAAATTTTAACGCATTTTCTTCAAATGACCACGAATTAGGACCCATAGAACCTATACCCGGGTTCAATTTCAATTTTTAAATATGTATATACTTAAATATGTTCATATATATATATATATATATATATATATATATATATATATATATATATATATATATATATATATAATATAGGGTGATTCTTTAACAATCGGAAATCCGAAAAATAGATATTTCTAAAGTAATGAAAAAAAACTAATTAAAATTTAACTGTCAACACCCTGTATTTCCAAAACTATCAACTTTTCGATGATGCATGTTTGCGTCAATGGTCATAGTTTGACGTGTAGTATCTCCAGCTTCCGGATTTTGTATTGTTATGAATCACCTTGTATATGTATCACACCAATTACCCAAAAAAATAGAAAAAAGTCTGGACGCAACAAGTGCGTTATGGAAGTGAATTTTTATAAAAATGTTTTTAATAGCAAATATGTCTGTTTAATGCAAGCAGTCATCAATCTGGTTACCGATATAACCTAAATAGTAGAAACAATGTGCCATATTTTATCAAACTAATTTATTGTTTGAAAATTTACAAAAATTTTCCGACAATAAACTTAAAATGTTGGTATCCTAGCCAACAAACCTTAGGTTAATAGCAAATTAAGTTATTGAAATTTGAAGCTAATGATTGCATCACGATTTTTTTGCTACAAACATATTTCAATTAAAAATGCAAAAATGCAATGAAATAAGGGTATGCTAAAAAAATTGTAGGGATCACCAACGACTTATGCGCCATCCTGTGTTTGTCAAAATAATTTTTTATAAGATGCAGCTTAAGACACCCTATAATTAACTTGTACAATTTTTTCTCGCCTCTTGTATAATAACAATTATATTGAACTTTACCGATAATGCACGTCAACTGTTAGAGCGTGTAACTGACCTGCGCAAGGGTATCAAATGTTCCGTTGTCAGGGTAACAGCACAACCACCAGCACATACTAGATACCTATATATACATATATACAACTTATGTACAATCTTTAGGAACGTCGCTCTCTCGTCTACGTACTAGATATGCGCAGCGTTTTTTGCGCGACCCACTATTCTCTGAATGCCCGATAGTCGGTTCAGCTAACGAGGACGTTCGAACGTTAACTCCACCTGGAGACAAGTCTTGGGGCACGGTCTTACACGGCCCAAAAGAATGGGGGAGGGGTGCGGTTCAGCTAAAGAGGACGTACGCACCTCAGTAGCAATACTTGGAGCACGGACTTGCACAGCTCAAGACCACAGCATAATCAAACCCATTATTATGCTGTGTCAAGACAATGGGATATGGAGTCGGTTCGGCTAAAGCGGACGTTCACACCTTAGCTTCACTTAGTAGCAATACTTGGGACACAGACTTGCACGACTCGAGTGAATGGGAAGGAAGATGGATTTAGTTAAAGAGGACGTACACACCTTAGCATCACCTAGTGGCAATACTTGGGGCACGGACTTGCACGGCCCAAGTGAATGGGAGGGAAGATTGGTTCAGCTAAAGAGGACGTACACACCTCAGCTCCACCTAGTCGCAATACTTGGGGCACGGACTTCCACGGCCCAAGAAAATGAGAGAGAGTCGGTTCGGCTAAAGGGGACATACACACCTTAGCTTCATCTAGTGACAATATTGGGGGCACGGACTTGCACGGCTCTAGTGAATGGGAGGGAAAATCGATTCAGCTAAAGAAGACGTACACATCTTAGCTCTACCTAGTCGCAATACTTGGGCACGGACTTTAACGGCCCAATTGAATGTGAAGGAAAATCGGTTCAGCTAAAGAGGACGTACCCTTAGCTCTACCTAGTCGCAATACTTGGGCACGGACTTTCACGGCCGAAGTGAATGGGAGGGAAGATTGGTTCAGCTAAAGAGGATGTACACACCTCAGCTCCACCTAGACGCAATACTTGGGGCACGGACTTCCACGGCCCAAGAAAATGGGAGAGAGAGTCGGTTCGGCTAAAGGGGACATACACACCTTAGCTTCATCTACTGACAATATTGGGGGCACGGACTTGCAAGGCTCTAGTGAATGGGAGGGAGAATCGATTCAGCTAAAGAGGACGTACACATCTTAGCTCTACCTAGTCCAATACTTGGGCACGGACTTTCACGGCCCAATTGAATGGAAGGGAAGATCGGTTCAGCTAAAGAGGACGTACACACCTTAGCATCGCCTAGTGGCAATACATGGGGCACGGACTTGCACGGCCCAAGTGAATGGGAGGGAATATTAGTTTATCTAAAGAGGACGCACACACCTTAGCTTCATCTACTGGCAATAATTGGGGCATGGACTTGCACGGCCCAAGCGAATGGGAGAGGGAGTCGGTTCGGCTAAGGAGGACGTACACACCTTAGCTTTATCTAGTGGCTATACTTGGCACAGACTTGCATGGCCCAAGATAATAGGGGAGGGATCGGTTCAGCTAAAGAGGACCTACACACCTTCGCTTTACCGAGTGGTATGTGTTGAAAACAGGCTTACATGGTCCAATACAGAAAATAATATCAATTGTCTCTTGCCCCTAGGCAAACTAAACTGCGATGGAATTAGTACAGTGGAGAACGGCTTGATCCACATACTCGGACTGACTGCTGGTGTTTTTAGTGAGTAAGGAGCTTTAACGAAACCAGGTTGTGCCAGCTTTACGAGCTACTCTAACCGAAGATGAGTTTAGAAGAACCTGGTTTCAACAGGATGGATGTCCAGCTCACAACACCATTCAAGTCAGGAACTTCTTAAGAGAGCAGTTTGACGAAACAATTATTTCCTTAAATGGTCAAATATCTTGGCCTCCTAGATCCTCTGATCTTTCGCCCTTAAATTTCTACATCTGGGATCACACAAAGAACGAGGTCTATGAATTTGATCCTCCTGTGACGATAGAAATCCTGTGATAAAGAGTTTTGGTCACATTTAGAAATAGTATTAACAGAAATACACTTGTTAGGGCTGTCCGAAAAACAGTTGCCAATTGGCAAAAATGTCTCGTTGCAAATCGACGTCATTTTGCAGATCTGTCAATTAATAACCAGTTACGAGCAGTTAAGAACTTAATTAGATTTTACTTATTAATTTTAAGTCGTTATTCACGTTCATGTTCTATTTAAAATTCAATGCATTTAATACATTACTTATTAATGTTATTTTCTGACAAATAAAACATGGTATATAGGGTATGGACATTAGCTGGTGAAAAGTATTTGCGAACCCGGAAGAGGAAACCTAATTTCTTAGCAGCCGATTCTGCAATTGATGTGACATTTTGGTGCCAATTGACATTTCGATCCACAGAAATGCCAACAAGTGAAAAGGACCCATTACATTGAATAACTTGGTTGTTCATTGTGATGGGTCTAGGGCTGGTGTATCTCTTATGAGAAAGAAAGCAAGACTAAGATTAGGTGGGGTTAAATTGTACAATATTTCTACTTCCCCAGTCTAATATTTTTTGGAGATCCACGGAGGCAGAACCCTCCATGAGTCTGCGATCCTCATCTAATTGCGCTAAAGAGACAGGTCTAGAATATTCTATATTTAAGTGGAGGGTGATGTCGTCCGCGTAACTGTGAACTGGGTTTGATGTGCTAGAGAGGAGGTCATTGATGTGGAGAAGAAACAAAGTAGGGGCTAAAGCTGAACCTTGAGAACCTCCTGCATTAATTGGATACACTTTAGAGGAATGGCCATCCACAACAACAGAAATGCTCCGGATGGAGAGGAAATTTGCTGTCTAGGTACAGAGTTTTGGTGGAAGGCCATAAGCCGGAAGTTTATTAAGCATCTCTGCGCGCCAGACCTGCTCGAATGCTTTGGATATGTCTAGAGCAACAATCAGGGATTCACCCTGTAGTTCCATAGACTTGTTTCAAGAAGGGGTGACAAAGGAAAAAGGGTCGGCGGTTGATCTGCGCTGACGGAATCCATACTGCCTGTCGTGAATTAGTCTGTGTTTTGTAAGAAATTTTAGTAATTCGGTTTACTTTTCCATCACTTTAGAGACGACTGAAAAGAGAGAAATAGGCCTGTAGCTGCTAGGAAGCGCTTTGGGTCCTTTCTTGGGGACGGGTTGTACCCGAGCAAATTTCCAGTTACTAGGGAATATGCCTCTGTTGTAAGATGTCTGAAACAGACGAGTCAGGACAGGAGCAAGTTCTGGTGCGCATCCCTTGCTGGGATCTCGTCAAGGCCAGAGGCTTTCCTGGTATTAAGAGAAGAGAGCATAAACATAACCTGATATGTCAAATCGAAGTAAAGTATACTTCAAGCAGATTCAGGTCCAGTACTGGTACCGTCTCTTTGGAGATTTCTAACTCGTTATTGACAAGAATACTGCCACCAAGTTGTACCAGGATGGTGGTCAAATATTAACAATGCTGGAGAATAATGATTCAATGGAGATAATAAAATCTATTCGAGCCACTGAAATATGGGTGATATTTGAAGTTTATGGTGGGCGAAGTGAAGTACACGAACTGATTAGAGGTAACTATGTACACAAAGATCTAATACTCAGCATCACATCATGGATTTTATGTGAAGTGTTCGAAAATGTGTGTGTGTGTTTGAGTGTTTTATTTCGTTAACGTCGGCCTATTTCCGCGACTATGGCCAATCACCGACGCCAGGGAGCAGTTTCATCTCACTATCCTGGAAAATTTTTCCGAAGCTTTGCCTTTCTGTAAGGAGGTTAGGGATCTTTAACGCGCCCAACATCGCATGGACACGGGACAGACAGCTTTACGCCCCCTTCGAAGCGCGGAACGTGTAAACATTCAACTTGCTCAAATACAATGCCACATCCTCGGTTGATGTTAATTGTACAGTATGTACCGAAAAAGTGAAAGGAGTACCTTGAGATCGAACCCAGTACCCTTCGGTTCAGAGGCACACGTTCTTACCACTGAACCACCGAGGTTCTTTATGGAACACAATCCCAACGCTGCTAGTAGTTGCCAGAAATAAGAATTAAACTGTAGCAAAGGAGCAGAGTATTGTTATAGTGAAATACTGTTTGAAAATAATAAGTCTAAAGCACAGACAAAGTTAACGTATGTTTTGTTGTCTTATATGAATACCTAAAATCAGTTCTCAGACCGGTGAAATGTCATCATTATATTTTAAACATTCAGTCACAGTATTGTCATCATAGAACTGCATCAATAAATTTAGTAATTACTGACAAAAGTAAACTATTGGAAAAAAGACAGTGAAGTTAATTAAAATTCAAGTTGAAGTTACTAGACCGGCAACAACCAGGGATTCAGTTCCACAAGAAGCAACCGATTTGTGTGAATATATAAATAGGATGAATACATTCTTAATGATGAATTATAAATTGTATGTGTTTGATATAAAATTGGTCTCGATTTTATCCCAAAATAACATGAAACGTCTATATGGGTCCCCAAAGTTCGTCACTGATTGGACACCTGCTTTTGGTTACAACTTGGTAAAAGTGTATGCTATTTGTCCAAAGGCAAATAGTTATATTGTTGTATTCATTATTGGGAGTGTGCTTTTGATTGGATATCCACGTTTTCACCTTCGTTATCAAAATACATTTGAGTATATGAGACTTAAAAGTATTGAAAAACTGAACGCAACGCTGGTCAAACTATTCTGTTTCCTGATGACAACATGTTTCATTTCCAATAGCAAACTAATACCTCATACAGTAACCAGGAAATGGTAACGTCACAAGCCACACCCTGTTACGAAATAGATTTGTTACTTAACAATTCATCAAATACAAGTCAAAGAAGCTAATAGAGTTAAAAATCTAACTGCTCTCGGATGACGTCATAAGATACATCCCACTGTGGGTCCGGGGACGAGCTCTAAAAGAATAAGCCCAAGGTAACTCCTGCCTGTCGTGAGAGTGGACTAACTGAAGTCAAACACTGGCGAGGGTCCGACCCAGACGAGCCCCAGGGGAGACGGATATGTCTGAGGAGTGATATTCCCCAGGATTTTGTAGCTTTCATGGGCTTTTAAATGGACAATTGACCTCGCTTGGTTGTTACTCGAAATCGGGGTTCCACGTGACACACGCTGGCAGGTGTCGGATGTACAAAGACCCGGAAGGGGTTGAGATTCTGGGGAGAGGTATACACTCGGATTTTGAGGCCCCCAGTTCGTGCTTCGAAATGGACAAACGACCTCGTTTAAGTGATGCTCGAGAACAGGTCTTGGTGGAACGTCGCCTTGAGTCAAGCACTGGTTGGTGTCGGGTTCCGACAAACCGAAGGAAAACTGAGAGGCTTCTTCTGTGGGCTTAGAAAGATACAAACAACCTCGCTTGCATGCTGCTGGAGTGCGGAACGCCATGATACCGCCTAGAGTTACACACCTCCAAAACGTTGTCAATTTTGATAGTATTGCTTATAAAGGCTATGGACGCCAATGATGAGTCTCTGTCTTTTTGAGCCTGTTTTATCTCCACAGACTTTTGCTCTATCATCTTCCTCATGGTAACTTTGCCTTCTTGTATGGCTTTTGTGATAATTTTGATCATTTATATCACGGTTAAAAACGAGGTACTGACAAAGTCTACTGAATAAATATAAATCGTGGCACTCGTCAACACCTTTAAAATTCCTTTTCATCATCCCGCATCTCACTTGGTTCGCGGCGGATCCAAACGCATCTCAGTCGTCTAACAGGGAGCTTACCGGCAGCATGGATAGAATTTGAAGCAAGGGTTGCCTAATTGCCAAATTATCGCCTTCTAAATTAACATTGCTTCATCATCCGCGGGTAAAAGAAGAGTCCTCCTTCCTACAGGCCAGTTTAGTTGGAGGATGCTCTCCACACACTATTTTCATAAAATACTTATACTTATTTAAGAAAATGTGTTGGTTATTGAAAAACTGAAAATGGTACATTGAAATTCCCCCCACCCTCGGGGAATGTTTATATGTCTGCCCAAGTGCAAAGGAAGCGTTTCAAAAAATTTCAACTCTCTAGGAACTTTTGCAGTCGATCGCCATATTTTTGTCTAATTTACGACATGATAAAATCACTGTTTTACTACAGTACTTGATTTGTATGAAGGCTGGAAACAACTCACTGCTATGGTATACAGACGGATATAAACAAATAGAGGGAGCAAGACTGGGAACAAGAGGACCCAACTTTAGACTCGCTAAGTCCCTAAGAAAAGATTTCACCATCTTCCAAGCAGCAATGCTTCCTATAAATATCTGTGTACAGGAGTGTAAACAAAGAGGGCTCAGGCAGTACCAAGTACTCTAAAAAAATTTAAAACCAAGTGTAAACTGACCTGTAAAATGCAATAAATCATTGAAGCAACTGGCTGCAAAAAAACAAAGACTTTGATGTGGATACCGGGACATCGAGGCGTTAAAGGAAATGAGGATAGCCTTGCGAAAAAGGCAGCAACAACAACATTCTATGGACCAGAGCCATATTATGGACTAACAAAAAACCACGTAATAAATGACCTTGATACTTGGTAGAGGAACCAAATGCTGTCATAATGGAAGAAAACGCCAGGATTAAGGCAGGGAAAACGGTTCATTACCATATCAACGGAGAAGTCTGGACTGGTTCTTGAATTGAACACGAACGACTTAAACATAATCACATGATGTTTCAGAGGGCACTCCTCAGTAAGATTGCCACGGATTTTTATCAAACAAAATGACAAGGCGTACGGCAGCTCTATTGTCGGAGGCAACTGGGTAGATGGTCGGACTTACCTTTCTCATGTGTAATGTTTATAAATGAAGATGGGGCGCCACATATTTTTAATAGCACACAGCTGTTGATCTTTTGAAGTCAATGAAATATGAAAATTGATTCAAATTAGTTACTCCCTAAACTCTACAATTTAATGAAAACACGAAAGACAATTTATTGATTTTAATAGTGATGTAGAAATATATAGACATATTATATGATGAGAAAGGGGTAAATGTAAATCTAATTATAATTTATGTGAGTGAAATTTAAAATTAAAATAATTGGTAATATAGCTATTTAAAGAGATTTACGTTATAATTAAATTTGGAGCTACGTATTCGTGTCAAATTAAATTTCCCCTCGCATGGTATACCTTGCTTCGGTTAACACACGTGTTGCAAGTTTGTGTCGCCCAGTGTATACATATGAGCTACAACTTACGTCGTGCAGTGTACACTAAAGCAAAATGAGTTTATCTACTTTTGAACTATCATCTAAGATTCTAATGTCCGTTGGAACTACAGTGACAAATGACAGTTTGTAGTTAATTTTTTTAGTGTGTGAATATGAAAAGATAAGGAACTTAGTACTTTGAATAAAACAAAATGCGTACAAAAGGCTTACGACAAATTTAAAGAAGCTATTGGAATTTGAACACATAAAATCGGTGAGTAATAATGATTATTATGTTGAGTTAAAGGAAATGATTAACCTGTTTTCTAATGCTGTGTGATTGGTTTTGATTTTAGAATATTTCCGGAACTATGAATCTTCAACTACTGCTACATGCCTTACTCAAGCTCGAGATGGATAGAACAATTAATTACGGATGCTGGACTTACTAGAAATTCAATCTTTATTATCTTCCATTGTTACCTCTAAACTGTGATTTGAGGAGGTACTTCTGCTGCTGTGAAGCCAGTTATAACCACTTTAGTTAACTGATATTGGTTTATAAAATTACCTGGAGTTGTTATATAAATGGGTAGACCTTTACACCATAAAAATTCGTTTATAACAGGCATAAGATAGACAGAAACGATTCAGCTGCAATCTAGCCCCCAGAAAAAACCTGCAACTGTATTCCAAAATACAATTAGACGAATTTTTGCTAGAAAAGAAATGAAATTCTTACCTATTCAAAGTGACAGACTTTTACAAAAGTTAGGTCCACACTGAATTAAAACGAGAGGAAAACTTTCTCCATTTTTTTTTTGGAAGTTGATAATAAAATGCCAGGGAAAATTGATAATTTTTAAATCAGAATTCAAAACTGTTCATTAACAAGAATGACCAAACCTTGCTTTGACATATGCCAAGGATAATTTGAAAAAGATAAACAAAATAATTAAATCATGTTTTAAGAACAACACTTGATAGACACAAATGTGCACAAACTAAACAAAAATAAGATATATAATAATAAGACTCTATTTAAATTATAATATATTCCTGAATTTATGTAATTATTTACTTTTAGGTCATGTACTGGAAATGACAGTGTTCCTGATTTTATTTAAGCTACACCCAAAGAAACAACAGCAAGACAAAAGGGAAATTTTGCTCAACTGTGGAGCCACATTTAATTTTTAATGAAAGAAAGAAGATATGCAGCAATGATCGGCACCTGTACAATAAAGTGATGTGTAGTGCATAGTATAGGCTCGCATGCTGGTGATCAATGTGCTGTTACTGTATGTTGCGGTTATTGTGTGTGTGTGTGTTGTATCATGGGATGGTTTTGAATATTTTATTCATCAACCACAGACTTTTATACTAAAGTTTCGTTTCGAATCATAACCACACCCAGTGCGGCACACCTACAGGTGATAACTATATTCGCAGATTCTTTGAATTATAAGTGAAATCCAAATGGATACATATATTGCGGTTATTACATTGGCTTAAGAAACATGTATGCCTTTCATTGCTACTCTCCACAAAATTCACATGTGACAAGATATCACCTTATGAAGATGGGTAAGGCGGACAGTGGAAACTGCAGATACCGCACTGAAGCAGCAGAACACTTGCTTTGCGACTGCATGGCTCTGTTCTACAAAGAGCTCGAATACCTTAGAGGGGTGATCGTAACACTCCAGGAAATAGGTAAAGTAGCCCTCAAGAAGGTAGTGGACTACATAAAAAGTCTGAATTTTTTGTAAAATCATTAGGAAAAAGACCCATTGGGGTCGCAGTGCTGAGAGGCCCAAAGACCTATACTACTCATTAAACAATTTACAATCTACAACTTGGTTTTATAGCGTTTTATGACTGAATTGTGGTTTGTCGACATCGCTAACAGAAACTGATAATAACTCTGTCAATTTCTACCTTGGTCGCTACTGAATATTAAGCAAATTAGAAAAACGACTTACCTTGATAATTTTCTCTGGCGTTTTTATTATTAACGTTAAGATGGTGTCTTCAGGGCTTAGGGAGACTTAATTACTGCTTCTATGGTTGTGGGTTGTCATACCGAGCGACGTCTTAGGTTTGGAGCTATTCGATACTCAAAAATACAGGATGTGAAGGATCAGGATTTTAAAGGAAAAAGGAGATACTACCCAAGGACCAAATTAAGCTAGCCCAGTTGTAATTTAGTAATGTAATGCTTGTATATACAATGAGGGTACCATAGTTTTCTGTTGTTTAGATCAGCAATCCTCCAAATCAGTATTTCAAGAGTTTTAAATAATTACTAATTTTAATTAAATTTACTTTTTAGAGAGGCCCACGAATTTTGTCGAAGTATCATAATCCTGTTAACAGGAAAAAACACAACTGCAGTGGATTTTTCCTTTATACAGTGCAAATCACATTGATACAAATATTTAAAGTATGTTCTTTAATAATTCAACATGTCATTTTTTAACAAAGATGGACATACCTAGTTGCTTATATAGAGTGGCGCATTGAAAACGAAACAGACCGATTTGCGTCCAGAAAAAATTTTTTTTAAGAAACGCTGAAATACGTCAAATTTAATATTATATATAATAACTTCCAAAAAAATTAGTGTGCTGAATTCAGGAAAGAGAGAGCTTTCAAATGATGTAACACTCGACCCATGTTCCCTATTTAAAATATAAGGATTGTTATCACCACCCTTAAGGAGTTGATGTGACAAAGTTGAGTTTTATGTCAAAACATGTCCCCCTCAATATTAAATTTGACGTATTTCAGCGTTTCTTAAAAAAAAATTTCTCTGGACGCAAATCGGTCTGTTTCGTTTTCAATGCGCCACTCTATATAAGCAACTAGGTATGTCCATCTTTGTTAAAAAATGACATGTTGAATTATTAAAGAACATACTTTAAATATTTGTATCAATGTGATTTGCACTGTATAAAGGAAAAATCCACTGCAGTTGTGTTTTTTCCTGTTAACAGGATTATGATACTTCGACAAAATTCGTGGGCCTCTCTAAAAAGTAAATTTAATTAAAATTAGTATCAATTAGTCAATTTGCCTTTAAATGTTGCTTGAGCATACGTATCGAAAAACTCTCTTACAATACATACACCTTTTCCATTTTTGTTCCAGAGATGGATGCATAGATACAAATGTACAAGGGCACATTTGGAGTCTGGCTTCAGAAGCAGTTCTTTCTGGATTGAGGCGCTCTGATCTTACTGGAATATTATTCCGACGAACAACTCTCTTGCAGTAAGGACATGCTTGCCCATAAGGAGGATCAAGCAAGGTCAAAGAACGTCCACTTTCATAGCATGATTTATGGGGTGTTCGTTGTTTTCGCGGGAAAAATTCGTTTCTGGAAGAAGATGTTTCAAAGGCACAGAAACAGTATGGGCATACTCGCTGGCCAGAAGAGTTTGTCAATGAATGTGTAAGTAAATCAGAGTTGGAAGTGTGTGGGATTGATGCTACTGACTCTAATTCAGAAGGAATTGGTGGCAGTGCTGGGGTCTCTGTAGATGAGCACGACGGTGTAATAGGGAGAGGAGGTTGAATGGATGATAATGGTAACTGTCGCCTCAGTTTGATTGTTTTTGTTTGGGGCTGACCTATATGCAAAAATAATAATAAATTAAAATATATATATAAAAAACGCTAATCATGTAACTTACCGCTCACTTGCAACGTCACTCGAAGATCATACAATCCAGGGCCAATCGCTATGCAAGTAACTTTCCTGTAAGAATAGACAATCACTGATTTAGCAGTTAGATACATTAATTCGAACATACCTGCACGCCATAGTGAAAGTAGCCAGTATTGTATATAAAATACTCGTCTCAGCCTAGAAGTACCTTTTTCTCACTTAGGATGTGGATTCTGCAAGTAAAATAGAAGGTAAGAAGCGAATTTATGATATCACTGTTAAAAATGTTAATTTTTAAGAAAAAATCTAATACTATAGCTAATAAGCTTGAAACACGTGTATGCGGTTGTCTCCTTGCGGCTTTGCTTTTAACCTTTCTACTTGTATAGTATACAGAAATGCCGTGTTAAAAAATGCTGTTATAAATAGTATGACTCCTGGGCTCCGGATGCTACACGTACGTGATTTCTTTGCCCCCGTGGCGATTTTGGTTGTTACCCTCGAATTGAGGGTTTTCCGAATGATGCTGCAAATGTGCACTGGTTGCCTGTTGTGACTCCGTGTATTTTTGCTTCTTCATCCAGAGTGTTCCAATCATCACCTGGCTATACCGTACTGATGATAGCTAATAAGCTTGAAACACGTGTATGCGCTTGCCCTCAAACTTTCTCCTTGTATGATATATATATATATATATATATATATATATATATATATATATATATATATATATATATATATATATATATATATATATAGCAAATATGTCCGAAAATTAGAAACATTATTGTGAAGTAAATCGTGCCAAGGTACATAAAATTAATACGTCCTAATATTTAAATGCCCTGTATAATTGAGAGTGAAAAATATTTTAGGTTTAAATAAGGTATAGCAAGACAGCTAAAAGAATACAGAACAATGATTTCTTTTTTACATGTAGTACATTTTAAGTTCACTAAACAAAAGTCGTTGGAATACAATGGAACGCAGAAAAATAGCCTTGTTTATATTTATAGAACTTTAATAGAATATAACGATTTTATTTTATCCTTAGGCAGTAAGTACATTTACTATATGATACATTTATAATATTAAGTTAAAAATAAGTTTTTTGTAAATATCAATAATAAGAAAAGACGCAGTGTTAGTTGATAGGGATACTTTTTTGTGTGATTGTTTCAAAAGAGTGAAACGAACAAAAAGTTGGACAATGGACTTTATTTTACCGAGATACAGCGAGAAAAGATTTTTTGTAAGACAGGTGTAGTTTATTTAAGGAGACCACGGCAGGTAGGAGAGGACGATTGGTAATTGAGCTGCGGCAAGTGAAACTTGAAATTCGTAGACGTGCGACGACACTGTAAATATGGAAGTTGAGAAAAACGTGAAAGGCAAGTGCCTCATAATAAAATCATATTAAATTTTTGTGTAAAGAAAGTAAAAATGAATACCTGGTACACGGTTTGTTAAGACCGTTTTAAATAAAATGGAAATTAATTAATAATCACAGGCAAGCTACTAAATCCAAACAGTATATCAAATGGAAAGCAATAAGTACACATCAAATGGAAGACGCCACAGAAAGTCGTTTTATGAACTTTATCATAATAAATGTGCAGACTCTTTTTTCTATAGTGTGAATAGTTTTTAAGAATATTTTTGTCCCATTGATAGTTTTAATGTATATTTAGTTCACTAAGGGGGATATTAGATAAAGGCCGAATCACTAGATCATAGTTAGGTAATTCATTGTTTTAAATAAATTTGATTTGTATTGATTTATAGACAATCTGTGATGATAAATTTGATATAACCTTTTTAATGGAAATTTGTTAATTTAATCAATCAAAAATAAAACATACTAGATTGTACTTACATAATCTGTTTAATTTTGACCTCAAATCAAACAAATATTAGTTATATGATAAAGTAAGGCTATTTTTCACAGTTAATTAAAAGTAAAATCAAAAGAACCTATTATATATAAAAAAAATCCAAACACTCGGGAGTACTAGAATTTATAAAAACCATATATTAAACAAAAATGCTAGCCCAAGCACAGAACCCTACCCATGACATGAGAGAAAAATTTAAAATCACAGCAGTAAGTAAACAATTTTTGGCATAATTTCAGGATCATCATTATTAGCGTTTTTTTAAATAAAGACGCAATTGAATTCTCATGCTCTACAATTAAAAGTGCTATAAAAGAAACCACACACAATACCATAGCAATATATATATATATATATATATATATATATATATATATATATATATATATATATATATATATATATATATTTCATTATATTCTTGATAAAATCTCCTTTTGTTTAGAAACCACTACAACTAAGCTTTCAATTTACCCTCGCAATTCATCACCCCGTGTATTTCTCCAACTACGCACCAAAATTAAAATTTCTAGGTCGATGAAAAATTATATTATCAGGAATTGAAAAATATTTTGAAAATTTGCCACAAAAACGCACTTGCTGCATCTGGGCCTTTTGAGCTTGGTAGAGTGTTTATGAGTAAAGAAATATTTTTCGGTCTAATCTTTACTTTACCCGCGCGTGGCTCTTCTTACTTTCTGACTTTACCTTATTTTACAATCAATGTAAAAATAACTTCCAAGCCACCTTCACGTTTTCCTACTAATACTAATTTACCGGCTGGGTTAATATTAGTGAATTTTCTTTAAAAAATTCACTAATGAGGAGATCTCGACTTTTGAATTTTGAAAAAATTTCTTCAAATGAGCGCTAATTAGGCCACCCAGAACACATATCCGGGGTCAGTTTGAATTTTTATATGTTTATATATATATATATATATATATATATATATATATATATATATATATATATATATATATATATATATATATAAATATATATATATATATATATATATGTATCACACCGATAACTCAAAAAATAATGGGCCAATTTTGATTAAATTTGGTGAATAAATTCCTTTTGCAAATGGCTTGGATAAGTTCGTTAGCCAGGAAAATCTGCCCAGGTTTTCCCGGAAAATTTTGTGTTTTCTTTCGAAAAAAATTTATATCGCCCGAATTAACAAAGTAAGGGCAACCAAATTTGGTGCGCGGGTTTATGTCCTTATATGTAAATTACCTACCAAAATTTAGCTCTGTATGTCAAAAGACAAAAAAGTTATAGGCATTTAAAGAAAAATAAATTGGGGTTTTCCTCAAAACGTCAAAGTTGCGACTTAAAACGTCAAAATCGGCAACATTTTGGCAAATAACTTGAAACTAATACGGGCTATGGAAATCAAATGTCTCAAGAAGGATGTTTTACAAACACTGAAGTCTTAGTTTCAACCGTCATTGTCCTTCATTTTACTAAAATGTTTCCAGAAAATTCATTTGAAATAGACGCTTTCCCTGATGCTTGGAAGTAGCCTTAGCTATAGAGTTTATCGTTTAATGGTATATAATTTTTGTCGAATTTTCGTAAAAAATCAATAAAGCTCAATATATCCGTTATTATACAAGATTTGAAAAAAATTTGTATATATTAATTATAGGGTGTCTTGAGCTACATCTTAAAAAAATATTTCTACAATCACAGGATGGCCCATAAGTCATTGGTGATACAAATTTTCTTTTTTTTTAATCAAACCACGCCTTATGTTATTGCATTTTCCATCGAAATATAATGCATGTTTGTAAGAAAAGAAATTCTGGATGCAGCAAGTGCGTTATGGTAGCGAACTTTGATCAAATGCTTCATATTTGAATAGCCCAATTTGCTATTAACCTATAAGGTTGACCAAGAAACGAGTTTTTTCCGGGAACACTTTAAGTCTACTTTTGGAAATCTTGGTACACTTTCACACAATAAAGTTATTTTTATGAAACATGGCACATTGCTTTTACTATATAGGTTATACTGGTAACCAAAATTGATGCCTGCTTTCTTAAAAAGAAAACACACATATTGCAATAAAAACATTTTTATGAAAATTCACTACCATAACGCACTTGCTGCGTCCAGAGTTTTAACATTATCATGACAAACATAAATTCTTTCAGAAGCGAAAATAATAAACAGCTAATACCATGATATCACTTGAAACGATTTCGTCTACTTGATAACATCCACAAAATAATGACCACTGATTAAGGAGAAAGCTATTCGTAATATATGTACATAAGCTATACAAAAGCTTTGATATCAACAACAGTCAGTTCATTCCAGGAATGTCCTATTGCAGGCTAAAGAGAAAAGTCTGGACGCAGCAAGTGCGTTATGGGAGTGAATTTTCATAAAAATGCTTTTAATAGCAAATATGTCTCTCTAATGCAAGCAGGCATCCATCTTGGTACCGGTATAACCTATATAGTAGAAACTACAAAAAAAAATCCGAAAATAGACTTTAAATGTATCCGAAAAAACTGGTTTCCTAATCAACAAACCTTAGGTTAATAGCAAATTGAGTTATTGAAATTTGAAGGATTTAATGAAAATTTCTTCCAAAACGCACTTACTGCGTCTCGATTTTTTTGCTTACAAATATGCATCATATTTCGATAAAAAAAATGCAAAAATGCAATAATATAAGGGTGTTCGAAAAAAAAAACAATTTTAGGAATCACCAACGACTTATGGGCCACCTGTAATTGTCAAGATGCAGCTTAGGACACCCTATAATTAAGGTATACAATTTTTTCTGGTATCTTGTATAATAATAATTGTATTGAGCTTTACGGTTGAAATGCGTCACCTTGTGATATATGCAAACAGATAACAACTAAAAGTAAACCCAGGATATGGATTCCAGGGGTCCTAGTTTGCGCTCATTTGAAGAAAACCTTTTTAAAAATTCAAAAGTCCACGGTCTCCTCATTAACGAAGTTTTTCTACGAAAATTAACTAAAAATTATAAATCGTTAAACCATAATCTTAACTTTTTTTATTTATTTTAACAACACACACGAGGGCTCACAGCCTAAATTACTATCGTACCGTGGGTGTCGACAAGGAGGAAAGAGGCAACTTGTTAGTTCTGCACTTGAAGGTTTGGAGGTTCGGACGAGAAGGAAAAACATGTGCCAGCAAGGAATTCCACAACTGGAAGTCCTCGGGACAAAAGAGCGGGCATAACAAGATGTTCTATGTCTGGTGACCTGGACAGTAAAAGGGTGCAAAAAAGGTGTTGCCCTGGTAGATCTGCTGGGAGCATCAGGTAGCAGAACTATGCAAGAAAACACCTCTCAGCAGTGCCCGTGCAGATATCTATAAAAGAGAGAGAGAGAGGTCACCAACAGCACGTTGGTGGGCAAGGGATGGCAGCCTTTGGGTGAGGATAGGGTCTACCGATGAAACGTATAGCTCTCTTCTAAATAGAGCCCAGGATAACGACTGTAGAAGCAGCAGCGGCACCCCAGATGTGGGAGCAGTATTCGAGATTTGGCTTTATTTGTGAAGTATATAAGGTATAGAGATGAGCTGGTGAAAAGTATTTGCGAGTCCGGAAGAGGAAACCTAATTTCTTAGCAGCCGCTTCTGCAATTGATGTGACCTGTTGGTGACAATTGAGATTTCGATCCACAGAAATGCCAACAAGTGAAAAGGACTCATTACTTTGAATGACTTGGTTGTTGATTGTGATGGGTCTGGGGCTGGTGTATCTCTTATGAGATAGAAGGCAAGACTGAGATTTGGTGGAGTTGAATTGTACAAGATTTCTACTTCCACAGTCTAATATTTTTTGGAGACCCACAGTCAATTAGAACATTTATTGGATTAACGTTAAATTCGTTGGTATGTCGGTTTGTTGGTTTAAATAGTATGATTGATCCTAATTATTTTTAAAATTTACTTTAATACTATGCTAATTTTTTAACTGAAACGATTTAGTTTTTAATTTATCGGGAAATTCGTTAGGGACATTTCAAAACTACATATCTTCCAAACAAATAGACCGAATTTTTAAAAACAACAAAGCAATGTATAGGTAATTCAAAGCTTTTTTCAACGAGTTATCACATAACCCCTATTCCCATTTTAAAAAATTTGGAGGGATAGCACCCCGCTTAGGAGGGTAAAGGTTGGGCTATACCTTTTGCGTCAAAACTTGTCCCTTTACAAACAAAATTGTTGTGTTTCAGGTTTTTTTCGACAGAATCTTTTCCTGGCAATTATGGCTGCCAGCTCGTTTTCATTGGGCCAGTCTGTATATATATATATATATATATATATATATATATATATATATATATATATATATATATATATAATAATTTATTGAACAAATATACATTTCTCACAAAATAACTTATAAGACTAATCAAGAGCTGGTTGTTCAATAACGTTAAAAGTCACCTAAGTCGAAGACTTGTTGGTGATACTTGTAACATCATTCTCTCTAAAAATAAGCTAGTGCACACTCTGACACTGTAAAGAAATACAAACAAAAACCAAAACTGCAGACGAACTCCAGCGATTCGCGGAAAATAAAAAAAACATAAGTATGCTTTTTCGACTATAGTTAAAATCTCTTTTCCCAAATGTTCTAAGCTATATATATATATATATATATATATATATATATATATATATATATATATATATATATATATATATATATATATATATATATATATATATATATATATGGGATGTATGGTCAAATATATAGGTATTTCTAAACTAATTATACGAATTGTCTACTTATTGTTGAGCTTTTCGGGTTAAATTTTGTCATGAAAGGCAGAAAAATCATCTAAGTTTCTCCTGCACGAACGTATTAATAAGTACATACTTTTTATACCTCCATATGCTTATATGGAGCATATTACCCAGTTTCCATATATAGGCTTTCCAATAATAAGTAGTGCCATCTTTTTAGTGAATTTTCGTAAAAAAAATCACTAATAGGAGATCCCGGACTTTTGAATTTTGAAAAAATGTTTGCAAATGAGCGCGAACTAGGACCCCTAGAACCCATATCCGGGGTCAGTTTCAATTTTTATATGTTTATATATAATATATGTATATATATATATATATATATATATATATATATATAATATATATATATATATATATATATATATATATATATATATATATATATATATATATATACATATCATATATATATATACATATATATATATATATATATATTATATATATATATATATATATATATATATATATTATATATATATATATATATATATATATATATATATATATATATATATATATATATATATATATATATATCACACCGATAACTCAAAAAGTAATAGGCTGCTTTTGATAAAATTTAGCGCGTACCTTCATTTTGTAAATAGCTTACACAAGTTCGTTAGTCAGGAAAATCGGACCAGGTTTTTTGGGAAAATTTTGAGTTTTCATTCTAAAAAAATTTTTATTTCAAAAAATAAAAAAGCTATGACAACCAAATTTGCTAGGAAGGTTTACGATATAAAAATTAAATTAGATACCAAAATTTAGATTTCTATGTTACAAGAAAAAAAAAGTTATAATAAAATATTTTGTGCCAGGTCATTTCTATGAAAAATCACTACCATAACGCACTTGCTGCGTCCAGCCTTTTCTAATAACAATATCACCTCGTTGTCCTTTGGGACTTTAGGCTGATGTTACAAAACAAGATACATACTTATATTTAGAGCATAAAAAATTGTCTGTTTTATTTTTAGATCGTAATTAGCCATAATTTAATACAATATAATAGATTTATCTTCCGTTCTATGCAATAAATTTATTAATTTATATGGTCCTAATTTTACGCCCTCGTGGCGCAGGTTGCTAAGTGCCAGCCTGCTAAGCGAGAGGTCCCGGGTTCGATTCCTGGGCGAGCCAAGTTGACTTTGTCTGGAAAATTTGTAAAAATATTAAATGATGGGAAATGAATGTGCTAATGGCCTGAGATGCCGCAGCCAGTAATATTAAATAAAAAATAAAAAAATGTCCTAATTTCATAAGGGAGACTCTTCCACAAGCAATACTAAAGAGTATTTTCCATTTTAAGTCAAATACCTAAGAGGCTTCATATTATATAAGATTAAATGAGGGCTTGCCATCCAGTCTTATGGTAGCTACTAACATGACTACTCTACCAAATATGTTATAAAACACTTACTTACGACCGGCTATGTGTTCCTTTGGCAAAAATTACACAACACACTGCTACATACACGCTATTTATAATTTATTAATTAGGATTATGTATAGTAGATTAAAAAATATTGGACTATTATTGAATATTATGAAGAATATATACCATAAGTAATTCTAACACGAGGTGAACCTATCGAGTGTTGGTGTCACAATGGTGGGTTAATGGCGAGTGGCGGAAGCCGTACCGAGGCGTCGAATCTGTACCGAGGCGCCGCCGACGGCTGACATGCTTTGCTTGGCTGGCTTGTATTTTATACACACCGTTTAATATTGACATAATCAACGTGCTCGTCGAGCTTTCTCCATGGCAGAGAAATCTAAAGCGGATAATTAACATGCGATATAAAATTCTTTTTAATTCTAGAGAAATCTAGCAATTCTCAATACCCCAAATTTTTCATAAAACTGATTTCGATGGCTTCAATTTCATTTTTTTTTCCAACTCACATAGAATTATCTTAATGCTGAAATGCGTACAGTATGTGACTTTAACATCACACTGCTAAGGCCTATTCTATCTAAATTTTACATAATAGTTTAAACAGATTATAGTACCTAACTCTCAGGTGAGTTCAACGCTTGGGTATAATAGAGACAAAGGACCTTAGCTTTTTATGATTTTCCTACCTACAGTTCTTCTTCATTTATTTATTTATTTAATCCCAGGCGTTTGCCGCTACTGTGGCGCCCAACGCTAGGAATCAGTTTTCCCCCGTCCCAATTTGACCAAACCTCTTTCTTTCTGTAACGAGATGAGGGATATGTTATGTGTGCAGCACCGTACATAACACTGATCGCTTTACGGCCCTTGCTGGTAGCAGAATGTACAGGTACTTAAGCTCAAATACACTATAACACTGCTTATAATCAAGTCTGATTTCTGAATAGCCTTCCTCTGAGGTCACTATTCTTGGTGACTTCAATAATAAGGAATGGCTGGACCTTCAAAAACCGATTCACAAGTGAGAGCAGCGGAGGCGTTCCCAGTGAGCAATTCTTTAGCCAATATGGTTCAGCAACCTACTTACTTTCCTCGCATCCCAACACTTAGCTCCAATCCCCTCCTTCTTACTACAAAACCTGTAAGACATCAGGTCACCGCCCCCTTGGTCGCTCAGTAAGCTAAAACTGCTCCCTGGCGTCGGTGATTGGCAATAGTCGTGGAAATAGTCCGACGTTAAATAAATAAATAAATAAATAAATATATATATATATATATATATATATATATATATATATATATATATATATATATATATATATATATATGTATATATATATATATATATATATATATATATATATATATATATATATATATATATATGTATAATATATATATATATATATATATATATATATATATATATATATATATATATATATATATAGGGTGGCGCATTGAAATCGAAACAGACCGATTTACGTCCAGAGAAAATTTTCTTTTTAAGAAACGCTGAAACACGTCAATTTTAATATTGAGGGGGACATGTTTTGACATACAACTCAACTTTGTCACATCAACCCCTTAAGGGTGGTGATAACAACCCTTATATTTTAAGGGTCGAGTGTTAAATCATTAGAAAGCTCTTTCTTTTCTGAATTCAGCACACTAATCTCTTTGGAAGTTTTATCAACTCGTTTAAAAATAATTCACAGTTGAAGATGCAAAAACGCATTTCACTGATTCCGATAAGAAATGTGCTGATAGTCAATGTTTTGTTGGTTTGTAGACAAAAAATTGACTATCAGAACATTTCTTATCGGAATGAGAGAAATGCGGTTTATTATTTCAGTGTATCGGTCGGTTTGATACTTGATAGTACGACCGAAAATTAATTTCACAATGGTGTATTTCTGTAGAGAAAGAGTTGAAACAATTACTCTTTTTTTCAAAAACGATGACTGTGCCAACAGTACCACAAATTTGTTTAATAAACGACATCCGAACAGACATGTTAACAGAAAATACATTTTTGAGTTAGTTGCAAAGTTCGACAAAGTGGTTCAGTAGCCAACAAAAAACGGGATCCTGAACGTGAATTTCCGGTTAGAAATGAGACTACTGAGATTAAAGTTTTAGGACAAATTGCTGCAAACCCAACTTTGAGCACGAGAAAATTGGCCACTGTTTCAAACATCAAAAGAATAACTATTTAGCGAATATTGAAGCATCATAAATTTCAGCCGTATAAAATTCATCTTGTACAACAACTGAATGAAGATGATTTTGATCGGCGACCGGAGTTCTGTGAAGTAATGACTGCACGAATAGCTGATAAGGGGAAGTTTCTGTTCAATATCTGTTTTTTCAGACGAGTGTACGTTTTGATTAAACTCTACAGTCAATCGTCATAATTGTCGTTATTGGACACATAATAATCCAAGAAATTTTCACGAAGTCCACACTCAAACTCCACAGAAATTGAATGTCTGGACTGACATTTTTGTGTGGAGAAAAATTGCGTGGTAAAGAGCTTCATCCTGCACAAGGTGACCCTGTTGTTAACTAAACATGACGGATCTCGACGTGGAGATCGAAATAAACTCGCCCAATCTACGGTGTCACGTGACTCGTGCCTAGAGATGGATGGGACCAGAGTGATGGTGTCTTAACGGAACCTCTGGAGTACCGGGCAACCCTCCAGAGTAACCGCCCTTGCATCACACAGGGGGTTCTGACGGTGTGGACAGTATTTCCCCATTCTCGTGAGAACAAGATGAAGATCATAACTATATATGGAACCAAAACCAATGAGGCTCGAGGAGTGGCTCAGGCTGCAGATCCGTGCCTTGAGTCTATTTCGGAAACGGAGACGAGCCAGGGGGTGGCAGCTACCGCGGACTCTAGAGGTCTCACGACCGACGTAGATACGGGGGATCGGGGGGTAGCTTCGGCCACACAGTTGTCCCCGACACCCAAGCTGCAGGCTGGGTCCTACTGGAGGACGACGAGGTCCGCGGAATCTGGGGGCCCTTCCACCAGTGAGGAATCTACTGTAGGGGTAGAGGGACTACTCCAAGTGTCTTTCCAGGGCGCAACGAAAGAAGCTCCGGAGGGCAGAGAAAATGGCGCCCGGGACGCGAACGGTGAGAACCTGTAAAGACGCAAGAGGGAAGTGCGGAGTCAGAAGAGGACCCGCTCGTACTCTAGCTCGGCTACTACAGACAGACTTCCCAAAAAGACCAGGGCACCTGTAAAGGCGCAAGAGGGGAGTGAGAGTCAGAAGACGCCGTGCTCGGGCTCTAGCACGCCTGCTACAGACAGACGTCCCAAAATGACCAGTGCCGGAACACCGGCGCAGACTGGCTCATATAGGAAGGCTTAGGAGGGATTCGGGATGGCGGTGATTGACAGACGTCGTCCTGGGGTCACGATAGACCAGAAGAAGGCAAACCTGATCCAGGCTTCGGCGGTAGCTGCGGTGGACTCCCACCGGGCGCGCCTGGCGGGGGCATCCTCTGGGTAACCTGCGCCGGCCCGCAGTCGAGAGATTGACTGCGGAAAACGATCGGGGACCTCGGTCAGATTTGGAAGGGGGCGGACTTGACAGCCGTCGTGTCCAAAGAACTCTCAGAGAGACGCATGGTCCTCGTACGGATCCCTAACACCGTCCCGCAGAAGACGGTCAGTAGACTGAAGATCCAGTACCCTGAACTGGGGACACAACACTGGTCGGTTCTAAGCAGGAAGGCAGAGGAAGAAGAACAGACTTCCTCCTTCTCGATCGACCAGTCGTTTGACAGAGCCCTTGAAGGAACCTCCTTCAAGGCATTCTGGGGCCTGGAAAGGGTTAGCTTCTGCCCACTGGGAAAAGCAACTAGGGGTTAATGGGATTTCTGGTTCCTTCTGGTCAACCTAAAACACAGCAGGGCAGCCACGACAGGACTACTGATTGCTCTGAGGAACACGAATGTGGCCCTCATCCAGGAACCGTACTCCTATAAAGAAGAGATCAGGGGACTGGGCGGAGCTGCTGGAAAGCTCATCTACAGCAGATCCAGCGAGAACCCGAGGGTCTGCATTTTTGTCAGGGAAGGAACATAGTTTCTGCCTATAATAAATTGCTGTTTCAGGGACCTGGCAACGATCAAAAGCCGATGTGGAGGAGCGGATGGGCCGAGGGACATTACTCTCGGGTCAGCCCATCTGCTAGGGGACAGCACGGGATCCTCCTCCACCCAAGGAATTGAAGCAGCTGATAGTGGGTAGCAGAGCGGTGGATGGCAGACCATCTGCAGGGAAAACAACTTTACAATGAAAATCCCCGACCGCGAGGCATGCGGGAGGAGACGCCGGGCATACCACAGGACGCGCTCGTCTGTTTCACTGACGGATCTGGTGGGGAGCGTGGGACGGGGGCAGGTGTTTATTCGAAAGGACCGACGGTAAGTCATAGTATTTCCCTCGGAGCCCATGCAACGACCTTTTCAGGCCGAAATGTACGCCATCCTACTCTGTGTGCGGGAGAACAAGAGGAGGGGCTACACCAACAAGCGTATCCTCATAGCCACAGACAGCCAGGCAGCTTTTAAGGCCCTAAGTAACCCACGGGTAAATTCCTGACTGGTGAGTGAGTGCCGAGACGAGAAGAGCCACTTGGCTGGGCAGAATGAGGTCACCCTCATCTGGGTGCCGGGGGTCAATAGGCAATGAAGAAGCTGAGAGTCTCGCGAAGAGAGGGTCAACAGCACTTATGGGACCAGAACCGGATCTGGGCGTGACAAAGAGCACTGCCAGGGGAACCATTAAGTCCTGGGTCAGAAACCAACACAAGGTGTACTGGGCAGACTGTCGAGGGCTCAGACATCAATTAAATACCCAGTTCAAAGAGAGCTGTGGAGTTGCTTAATCTTAGCAGAGGACAACTAGTATTTGCGAGCCCGGAAAAGGAAATCTAATTTCTTAGTAGCCGCTTCTGCAATTGATGTGACATGTTGGTGCCAATTGAGATTTCGATCCACGGAAATGCCAACAAGTGAAAAGGACTCACTACTTTAAATAAATTGGTTGTTCATTTTGATGGTTCTAGGGCTGGTGTATCTTTTATGGGAAAGAAAGCAAGACTGGGATTTGGTGGGGTTGAATTGTACAAGATTTCTACTTCCCCAGTCTAGTATTTTTGGAGATCCAAGGAGAGAGAACCCCCCATGTGTCTGCGATCCTCATCTAGTTGGGCCAAAGAGACAGGCTTAGAATATTGTATATTTGAGTGAAGGGTGCTGTCGTCCGCGTAACTCTGAACTGGGTTGGATGAGCTAGAGAGGAGGTCATTGATGTGGAGAAGAAACAAAGTAGGGGCTAAAGCTGAACCTTGAGGAACTCCTGCATTAATTGGATATAGTTTAGAGAAATGGCCATCCACAACAACAGAAATGCTCCGGCTGGAGAGGAAGTTTGCTGTCCAGGTACAGAGTGTTTGTAGTAGGCCATAGGCCGGAAGTTTATTGAGCAGCGCTGCGTGCCAGACCTGGTCTAAGGCTTTGGATATGTCTAGAGCGACAATCTGGGATTCACCGTGTAGTTCCATAGACTTGTTCCAAGAATGCGTGACAAAGGAAAGGAGGTCGGCAGTTGATCGGCGCTGACGGAATCCGTACTGCCTGTTGTGGATTAGACTGTGTTTTTCAACAAATTTTAGTAATTCGGTGTGTATATACTTTTCCATCACTTTAGAGATGACTGAAAGGAGAGAAATAGGCCTGTAGTTGCTAGTAAGCGCTTTGGATCCATTCTTGGGGACGGGTTGTACTCGAGCAGTTTTCCAGTTACTAGGGAATTAGCCTCTATTGTTAGATTTCTGAAACAGACGAGTCAGGACAAGAGCAAGTTCTGGTGCGCATTTTTTGAGAACAATTGCTGGGATATCATCAAGGCCAAAGGCTTTAATGGTGTTAAGAGAAGAGAGCATCTTTCGTACCTTTTTAGTTTTGAAAATGATATCCGTCATTTTATGCGCGACATTGGGGACTGTTGGTGGTTGAACATTTGGAGGTGGGTTGAGAGTAGGCGGCGAACAACGAGGCAAAAAGTTCAGCCTTGCCCAGGGCGGTAAAAATAATTTCATCCCCTGAAACAAGAGGTGGGAATGTGCTCTTGCAGGAATTATTCCCAATAGATTTTGCAAGAGTCTAGAAGGATTTGCTGCCTTTGGAGCTTAAGAGGACTTTGTTTTTGATGTGGTTATTAAACAAGTTTTTTGCCTCAGAAAGAATGCGGACAGCGATTTCTTGCGTCGTTAAATGCTTGACGGTTTTCTTGACTGGGATTGTGTAGAAGTGTTTTGTGAGCTTTGACCTTTTCAAGTCTGGCATTGCCACAACATTTAGAGAACCAGGGCTTTTGAGTGGCTGAAGAGGTTTTCTGTGTACGTGGAATATATAATTCCATACCAGCTTGGATAATTTCGGTGACGTTTTGTGAGATATCAGAGGGGTCAGGATGAGAGAAGCAGACAAACGCCCATAGAAATGAGGAAAAGTAATCTCGAATTTCGTCCCAGTTCGCGGAGTTGTAGTGCCAAACGATACCGTGGGTGTGATGTCTGTGTGACCTCGGGTTGCATTGCGCAGGAAGCGGTGACCATGCCATGGTCCCGGAGATCCGAATGGAGGGGTATTTTACCTCTGGAATGTTCGGCACAAGGAGGAGCCATCATGATTTTTACTTATAAGGGAAACCGACTCATACGCCAGAACCAGAAACGTCCGTTGGAACTGTACCGGCCCCTTGGTGGATGGGGTGGTACCTCATCGGGCGTGGAAAACGTTTACTAAAAGGAAAATTCCACTATCACCTGTGAAGAGATGGAGCGAGACTTTAGTAGACCATCAGCCCTGGGCGTTGTTCCGATTGCCGACAGTCACGCCAGGGGTGGCACGAGGAGCCAGCCTCTAGGAGTCCAGTAGCTAAATCACCTGTCGATCGATCGAGAGAACGACCAGCGCACGACCAGGCTAAGGGACCACACCCCCCGTTTATTTGAACAGCTTGTTTTATCACACAACTTGCGGCGAGATTGTTGGCTTTGCCGACGATGTTTGCATAACCTACAGTGGGAACTAAAGACTATTGCTCAGAATGATCTTAGAGGTATTGTTGGGTGGTTTATCAAACAAATTAACAATAAACTTCGACAAAACAATATATCTCCACTTCACAAGTACTCTAGTAAATGGGAGGGAAAATCGGTTCAGCTAAAGAGGACGTACACACCTCAGCTCCACCAAGTCGCAATACTTGGAGCACGGACTTTCACGGCCCAAGTGAATGGGAGGGAAGATCGGGTCAGCTAAAGAGGACGTACACACCTTAGCTCCACCTAGTCGCAATACTTGAGACACGGACTTTCACGGCCCAAGTGAATGGGAGTGAAGATCGGTTCAGCTAAAGAGGACGTACACACCTCAGCTCCACCTAGTCGCAATACTTGGGGCACGGACTTCCACGGCCCGAGAACATGGGAGAGGGTGTCGGTTCGGCTAAAGGGAACATACACACCTTAGCTTCACCTAGTGACAATATTGGGGGCACGGACTTGCACGGCTCTAATAAATGGGAGGGAAAATCGGTTCAGCTAAAGAGGACGTACACACCTTAGCTCCACCTAGTCGCAATACTTGGGGCACGGACTTCCACGTCCCAAGAAAATGGGAGAGGGAGTCGGTTCGGCTAAAGAGAACATACACACCTTAGCTTCACCTAGTGACAGCATTGGGAACACGGACTTGCACGGCTCTAGTAAATGGGAGGGAAAATCGGTTCAGCTAAAGAGGACGTACACACCTCAGCTCCACCTAGTCGCAATACTTGGAGCACGGACTTTCACGGCCCAAGTGAATGGGAGGGAAGATCGGTTCAGCTAAAGAGGACGTACACACCTTAGCTCCACCTAGTCGCAATATTTGGGACACGGACTTTCACGGCCCAAGTGAATGGGAGGGAAGATCGGTTCAGCTAAAGAGGACGTACACACCTCAGCTCCACCTAGTCGCAATACTTGGGGCACGGACTTCCACGGCCCGAGAAAATGGGAGAGGGTGTCGGTTCGGCTAAAGGGAACATACACACCTTAGCTTCACCTAGTGACAATATGGGGGGCACGGGCTTGCACGGCTCTAATGAATGGGAGGGAAAATCGGTTCAGCTAAAGAGGACGTACACACCTTAGATCCACCTAGTCGCAATACTTGGGGCACGGACTTTCACGGCCCAAGTGAATGGGAGAGAAGATCGGTTCAGCTGAAGAGGACGTACATACCTTAGCTCCACCTAGTCGCAATACTTGGGGCACGGACTTTTACGGCCCAAGTGAATGGGAGGGAAGATCGGTTCAGCTAAAGAGGACGTACACACCTCAGCTTCACCTAGTCGCAATACTTAGGGCACGGACTTCCACGGCCCAAGAAAATGGGAGAGGGTGTCGGTTCGGCTAAAGCGAACATACACACCTTAGCTTCACCTAGTGACAATATTGGGGGAACGGACTTGCACGGCTCTAATGAATGGGAGGGAAAATCGGTTCACCTAAAGAGGACGTACACACCTTAGCACCACCTAGTCGCAATACTTGGGGCTTGGACTTTCACGGCGCAAGTGAATGGAAGGAGGGATTGGTTTAGCTAAAGAGGTTGTACACACCTTAGCTTTAACGAGTGGTAGTTGTTGGACACGGACTTACACGGTCCAAGAGAGAAAACATCAAGAAATGTATCTTACCTTGCGCAAACTAAACTGCGGCAGCACTGGCATACTAGAGAATGCCTAGATCCACACACTCGAACTGACTACCGGTGTTTTAGTAGTTTTTTTAAAAAGAAATCACTAACCTAGAGATCTCGACTTTTGAATTTTGGAAAATTTTCTCCAAATGATCGCAAATTGGCCCTCCTGGGATACATATCTGGCGTCAGTTTCAATTGATATATATTGTAACCGTCTGCTTCCGAGGGTGGAGTGGTCGGTGGGAAAAACAAGGGTAACTCGAACGCCAGCACTTTCTAAGAATATCTAAGGTTTATATTTAATTAATTTAGATCTGTAATTTAAATTTTAAAAAAGTTCTAGGCATTTAAAGAAAAATCTTTGGGTTTTCATCTTAGCGCCAAAATCGCGATCTGAAACGTCAAAATGAGCAACATTTAGGCAAAACACCTAAAACGAATACGGGTTGTGTAGATAAAATGTCGCAAGAAAAGTGTTTTACAAACCCTTAGCTTTCAGTTTTAACCGTAATTGTCCTTCATTTTACAAAAATACTTCCAGAAAATTCATTTCAAGTAGACCCAGTCTCTGATTCTTTGGCAGTAGTTTAGTTATAGAGTTTATGGTTTAAAAGTCATTTTTAGCGAATTTTTGTAGAAAAAAATTATAGCGTACCTAAACTGCATCTTATAAAATTACTTTGACAATCGCAGGATCCTAAGTCGTTGGTGGTACAAATGGTTCTTTTTTAAAACTCCCTTATATTATTGCATTTTTGCATTTTTTATCGAATTATAATGCGTTTTTGCATGAAAAATAGATATTGTTTATTATTTCAATTGTTTTGCCAGTTTTCCTATTTTTAGCACATATAAAAAAATTATGAAACGACGTTTTTACAAATAGATAGCAGGGTCCGATAGAAGTGGCGTATTCAGTGAGTTTTTAGTTTATATTAATCGTCCAAAAAATTTATATGCCGTATACAAGACGTTCTTCAATAGTGACTGAATTTGACAAATTCAAACAACGTCAATCCATTTTTTTCAAACGTAACAACCTGTATTTTGAGTTTCAGAAGTGATGCTGCCAAACTTGGGACTCTTGATTATAAATGCAAGGGTGCAGATCTCGGAAGCAAAAAAAGTAAGGTACCTTGGGGTATACATAGATCGACACATGAGGTGAAATACACCCATAGACAGTTTGGTTAATAAACTACAAGGATTACTGTCTAAATCTAGACACCTAAAACCTTACCTAGATGTGAAGCACATAATTACCGTCTACTATTCACTGGTTCAGTTACAAATAAGCTACGCAATATTGGGATGGAGAGGAGCCATGTCTATAAGTTGTTGAATATACAAAAGTGGTTATTAAAAATAATATACGACAGACAAATTACGTATCCAAGTGATGCTCTGTATGAAGAGGCTGAAGTACTTGACCCACGACAATTATATTGCGCAAGAATAATAAGAAGTGTACATAAATCAAAACTCTCTGTGAAAGAAAGGAAACATCGATACAATATTAGAAATGGAAGTGGGAATTATGAGCTCCCACGATCGCAAAAAAATATAGGACAAAGACACTGCAATTACTTCTACCCCCCTTTAAACACCCTTCTGTATAAAAACATAAGAGATATTAGAAATTATATGGTATTTAAAAAGAAGGTAGATAATGGATCCTGAATGAACAGATTAAATGATATTGTGTGCTCTTGCAGAAATTAGTGCCAATAGATTTAGCAAGAGTCCAGAAGGGTTTGCTGCCGCTGGAGTGGTTTTTGATGTGGTTATTAAACGAGTTTTTTGCCTCAGAAAGAATGCGGACATAGCGGTTTCTTGCGTCGTTAAATGCTTGACGGTTTTCTTGACTGGGATTGTGTAGAAGCTTTTTGTGAGATTTGACCTTTTCAAGTCTGGCCTTATCACAGGATTTAGAGAACCAGGGATTTTGAGTGGCTGCAGAGGTTTTCTGTGTACGTGGAATAAATAATTCCATGCCAGCTAGGATAATTTCAGTGACGTTTTGCGAGATATCAGAGGGGTCAGGATTAGAGAAGCAGTCAGACGCCCATGGAAATAAGGAAAAGTAATCTCGCATTTTGTCCCAGTTCGCGGAGTTGTAGTGCCAAACGATACGTGGGTGTGATGACTGTGTTCGGAATCTTTTGTACAAGGGGGAGCCATCATCATTTTTGCTTATAAGGGAAACCGACTCATACACCAGAACCGGAAACGTCCGTTGGGACTTCACCGATCCCTTGATGTAAGGGGTGGTACCTCCTCGGGCGTGAAAAAAATCCTTTACTATCACATAAAGAAAAATTCCACTACCACCTACCATATTGCAAGTATACCACACCAGCCAACTATTAAAGAGCTGACCAGCTTTAGAACTTGCTTGACTGAGTGTATAGGGTATGTAACTACGGGTGGATGGTTTTGGGCATGTGTCGTGTGTGGGCATATTGCTGTGTGTGTGTGTGTGTGTGCGAGCGCGTATTGCTGTGTGTGTACGTGTGACTTAAAATAAATGATGGAGAATGCGTGCTGATAGCCTGGGAGAATGAAAATTGGAAATTTGAAGTTGATGGCTTGAAGTGAGAAATAGAGAAGGGATGGAAGTTAAGGTGGAGATAGGGATGTGTACTAAAATATGCCCAGCTGTGAGAAAACGGGTGCTCTTGCAGAAATTATTGCCAATAGATTTAGCAAGAGTCCAGAAGGGTTTGCTGCCGCTGGAGTGGTTTTTGATGTGGTTATTAAACGAGTTTTTTGCCTCAGAAAGAATGCGGACATAGCGGTTTCTTGCGTCGTTAAATGCTTGACGGTTTTCTTGACTGGGATTTTGTAGAAGCTTTTTGTGAGATTTGACCTTTTCAAGTCTGGCCTTATCACAGGATTTAGAGAACCAGGGATTTTGAGTGGCTGCAGAGGTTTTCTGTGTACGTGGAATAAATAATTCCATGCCAGCTTGGATACTTTCAGTGACGTTTTGCGAGATATCAGAGGGGTCAGGATTAGAGAAGCAGTCAGACGCCCATGGAAATAAGGAAAAGTAATCTCGCATTTCGTCCCAGTTCGCGGAGTTGTAGTGCCAAACGATACGTGGGTGTGATGACTGTGTTCGGAATCTTTTGTACAAGGGGGAGCCATCATCATTTTTGCTTATAAGGGAAACCGACTCATACACCAGAACCGGAAACGTCCGTTGGGACTTCACCGATCCCTTGATGTAAGGGGTGGTACCTCCTCGGGCGTGAAAAAAATCCTTTACTATCACATAAAGAAAA
Organism: Tillus elongatus; assembly: GCA_964006375.1. Lineage (NCBI taxonomy): Eukaryota > Metazoa > Arthropoda > Insecta > Coleoptera > Cleridae > Tillus > Tillus elongatus. The sequence continues at coordinate 16,103,874 of OZ023269.1, read as the reverse complement.
ATTCCACTACCACCTACCATATTGCAAGTATACCACACCAGCCAACTATTAAAGAGCTGACCAGCTTTAGAACTTGCTTGACTGAGTGTATAGGGTATGTAACTACGGGTGGATGGTTTTGGGCATGTGTCGTGTGTGGGCATATTGCTGTGTGTGTGTGTGTGTGTGTGCGAGCGCTTATTGCTGTGTGTGTACGTGTGACTTAAAATAAATGATGGAGAATGCGTGCTGATAGCCTGGGAGAATGAAAATTGGTAATTTGAAGTTGATGGCTTGAAGTGAGAAATAGAGAAGGAATGGAAGTTAAGGTGGAGATAGGGATGTGTACTAAAATATGCCCAGCTGTGAGAAAACGGGTGCTCTTGCAGAAATTATTGCCAATAGATTTAGCAAGAGTCCAGAAGGTTTTGCTGCCGCTGGAGTGGTTTTTGATGTGGTTATTAAACGAGTTTTTTGCCTCAGAAAGAGTGCGGACATAGCGGTTTCTTGCGTCGTTAAATGCTTGACGGTTTTCTTGACTGGGATTGTGTAGAAGCTTTTTGTGAGATTTGACCTTTTCAAGTCTGGCCTTTTCACAGGATTTAGAGAACCAGCGATTTTGAGTGGCTGCAGAGGTTTTCTGTGTACGTGGAATAAATAATTCCATGCCAGCTTGGATAATTTCAGTGGCGTTTTGCGAGATATCAGAGGGGTCAGGATTAGAGAAGCAGTCAGACGCCCATGGAAATGAGGAAAAGTAATCTCGCATTTCGTCCCAGTTCGCGGAGTTGTAGTGCCAAACGATACGTGGGTGTGATGACTGTGTCCGGAATCTTTTGTACAAGGGGGAGCCATCATCATTTTTGCTTATAAGGGAAACCGACTCATACACCAGAACCGGAAACGTCCGTTGGGACTTTACCGATCCCTTGATGTAAGGGGTGGTACCTCCTCGGGCGTGAAAAAAATCCTTTACTATCACATAAAGAAAAATTCCACTACCACCTACCATATTGCAAGTATACCACACCAGCCAACTATTAAAGAGCTGACCAGCTTTAGAACTTGCTTGACTGAGTGTATAGGGTATGTAACTACGGGTGGATGGTTTTGGGCATGTGTCGTGTGTGGGCATATTGCTGTGTGTGTGTGTGTGTGTGTGTGTCTGCGAGCACGTATTGCTGTGTGTGTGTGTACGTGTGACTTAAAATGAAAGATGGAGAATGCGTACTGATAGCCTGGGAGAATGAAAATTGGAAATTTGAAGTTGATGGCTTGAAGTGAGAAATAGAGAAGGGATGGAAGTTAAGGTGGAGATAGGGATGTGTACTAAAATATGCCCAGCTGTGAGAAAACGGGTAGCGATGCTATATTGGTCTCGTATGTTGTGTCCAATCATTAGTGTGTTTTAGTTGCTGACATGTTTTATTTTATGCTAAATTCTAAACGATCATATTAGTCTTAGCTTAAAATTTATTAAAAATATTGTAGAGCCTCGGTAGTTCAGTGGTAAGAACGTGTGCCTCTGAACCGAAGGGTGCTGGGTTCGATCCCAGTGTTCTCCTTTCACTTTTTCAGTACAAACTGTAATATTAGCATCAATCAAGGTTCTGGCATTGTATTTAAGCAAGTTGAATGTCTGCACGTTCCGCCCTTCGGAGCGGGCGTAAATCCGTGGGTTCCGTGCCCATGCAAGGTTGGGCATGTTAAAGATCCCTACCATCATTACAGAGAGGCAGGGTTCGGCAAATTTTCCACGATAGTGAGGTGGAACTGATCCCTGGCGTCGGTGATTGGTCATAGTCGCGGAAATAAGCTGACGTTAAAGAAACAAAACACACACACAAAATTTTGTGATTTTAATGATAATGGATTATTTCCGTACAAGCACAAAACTTCTGCGAAAATTGTTGTTACCTCAAAAATTATTTACTGCTAGATTAATTGTGTCATTATTTATGTATGTTACTATAAGGGTAAATAAATTATTGTTATTATTATTGTTGTTATTGTTATTATACCTTATAATGTGGGTGGCGTCAGTCCCACAAATAAAAATCAACACTCGGTTAACTTCATTTATTAATAGATCATGATTTTACATAAGCCAAAATAATTATTGTGATGGAAGGTGTTATGAATAAAATGCTTGAATTTAAATAGAGGTTACAAATTAGCAATGTACTTAACTATGATGTGTATGCCGGTGCTTCTTGGATTAACTGGGTATAAGAGGGCTGAGGCTACTTAAGGCTAGCGAAAACTCTGGATATATTCTTGGACTGACGTTATTGTAAATACCACTCACGGCTGACAAAACCGCTGGATTAACTTCAGAGACTGCTGCTCCAACAGGTGCTTCTGCACGGCATGGTGTTGCCATAATGTTGTTGAATGGGGCCCTCAAAACGATGGTGTTGATGGGGCTTCCATAATGATGTTGAAGGGGGCCCTCGAAACGGTATAGCTAAAAATAGTCGACTGTCTAAGTAAATTGTCACATTTGAGGTTATCCATGTGTGATATGCTTGTAGGGTATCCACGTTAAGAACAAAGTTAATCTGTATTAGTTCTGTCAATCATTAATGATGAGACCGTACGAAAATAACGCCACAAGCTATCACAAAACAAGAAAAGAAGCATCAAACAGAGCAATCACATTTGAAATAAGCAGTTATCATCTATTGTTACAAAGCAAAGACAGCATTTAATATAGCAAAGTATTTAATCTAACTCACCTCATATGAACGTGGTGCCTTTTTCTCTTAGCTTGTTATAGTTGTTCTTAACATTTTTACTGTTGCTAAGACTTTGTTGAAAACAGAATCAGCTGAAGGCTATACAAGCTTATAAAGGATTCTTTTATCTGACAAACGAAAATGAAGTTTAGATATTGAAACCGGCTACAACTGTCGCTTTCAAGATGTTCACGAACAAGAGAATACGCGTGTTACCATGCTACTCAGGGCTGCGAGGGGGGCGTTCTATCCCCCCCTGCTGTGGTCCCTCTTTGTGGACGATTTGCTGGCTATCCTCGGACTCTGGGAGGTTGAGGTCCAGGCGTATGCTGATGATCTCGTCATAATGGTTAGAGGCAAATCTGAGGAGCAACTGGCAAGTACTCTTCAAGAGGCACTAAATGTAATCAATGATTGGTGCCGGAGGGAACAGATGTCTGTGAACCCCCGCAAAACGATCATCGTTCCATTTACCAGAAGAAGAAGGTTGAACAAATTAAAACCAACTATTCTAATGGGGGAAGCCATTCCATTTTCGGACCAAGCAAAATATCTGGGGGTTACCCTAGATAAGAAGCTCAACTGGGACATACAGTTAGAAATTGTTATCCGCAGGGCTAAACTGTCCCTGTGGACCTGCCGGAAAATCTGTGGTAATAACTGGGAACAAACCCCCAACAGATGTACTGGCTCTATGTAGTGGTTATCAGACCAATGATAACATATGGAGCCATAGTTTGGTGGCCTAAGGCACTTCGTGGTATCGCGAGGGCCAAGCTTGTCTGATGATAACGGGAGCGATAAGCACCGCACCATCAGCCGCTCTGGAGGTCCTCCTTAATTTTCCACATCTTCACATATGGTTGGAGAGGGTCGCGAGGTGGACAACGTACAGACTAACAGACTAAAGCAAACGGCAGACAGCATGCCGAAGGAAGTCAGTCTGGGAGGGTCCGGTCTCCTTGATGACATTGATGGTCACAGGATTTTGGGAATGGTCTCAGACTTGATGCCTACAAAGATCAGCAGAGATCTGTCTTTCAAGATCGTCCTCCCGGAAAGGGAGGACTGGGACCCAAATCAAACGACCCTGTTGAGAGCGGACCTCTGCTGGTACTCTGACGGCTCCAAAACCAATTTGGGAGTAGGAGCCGGCGCATATGGGGGCAGCACCGATGCTAGACTATTAGCTAGCCTCGGCAAGTACGCAACCATACACCAGGCAGAAGCGTATGCCATCGAGATGTGTGCAAGGGAAAGTATAAAAAACCTGTGCACACACAAATCGATAAAGATATATGCAGATAGCCAAGCTGCAATAAAGGCTCTTGGTTCCTACCCGTGTAATTCAAAGACGGTATGGAGTTGTAAATCTGCCCTTAACGAATTTGGCAGCTGTAATGAGGTGTCGCTGGTCTGGATACCGGGTCACTCGGACCATGATGGCAACGTTGCGGCCGACGTGCTTGCCAGGAGTGCTGCCCAGAGAGACTTTGTCGGACCAGAACCGGTGCTGAGGATAACATCTTGCACAGCAAAACGCACCTTAAAGACCTGGACAGAAAGAATGACAATCCAATATTGGCAAAATCTTCCAGGATTAGCTCACTCTAAGGCCTTCATAAATGGCCTGTCTGAGTCAAGGGCTAAAAAACTTCTAGAGATGAACAGACCACAACTGAGTACTCTAGTCGGCCTGTATACAGGACACTGCCGCTTGCGGCACCACATGCACCGTATTTGGGTCGGTCAGGAGACGAGTGCCGGCTGTGTATGGAGAGTGACGAGACAGCAGAGCACGTGCTGTGTTCCTGTCCGGCAGCGGACAGGACTAGATACCTGCTCTTTGGCAAGGTAAAGCTTGCTCCAGAGGATCTGGATCAGCTTTCGCCCACAAAGATTATCGACCTCTGTAGGAGGCTGGATCTGTTGGGCGAAATATAGACATTAGGCGTGAGCCACAATAGACCCTATGGTCGCGGTGGAGGGACCGGTATGGTCCACTCACATACAAACCTAACCTAACCTACTATGGGCTTTAATTTAAGACGTTATATTATAAATTCATTGAGTAGCAAAATAGTAAATTTCACTGACTAAGAAAATAATGTTATCATGTACCAATAAACGTTATAATAGGAATATGTAATTTGTAAAACGTGTAATACGTTACAATTGTGAGAACTGAATTATAAACGGCTTGTTTCCAAATGAGGCTCATTTAAGGTCTCATCTAAAAATGTTTGTAAGTAAGGTAACGAAAAGAATGAAAACAGTCATTGGCTTAGAGTTGTAAATCATGTTAGGTATTTACTTCCCGTTTAACTTACATAAGAATCGGTAGATGTTGCTGGTGAAAACTTCCTCTGTCGGTCTGCTGTTAACAATCATGTGACAAACTGATTATGGTGCCTACGATTATTTATTATCTTCTACGGCAGATAGGTGTAGAAAGACAAAGTAGTCGATGATTCATTGATTATTGTTGCCCTTACTTGCTAAAACTGGTCTATACTACATACAGACTTGGAGACTACTTTTCTGGCTTCACTGTGAAGCCAGAGATGTAGTCTCCAAGTCTGTATGTAGTCATACAGACTTGGAGACTACTTCTCTGGCTTCACTGTGAAGCCAGAGATGTAGTCTCCAAGTCTGTATGTAGTCGATGATTATTCCAAAATATTAAAGTATAAGATTATAAAACAGTTGCAAAGTGGCAATTCCCGTGAACACTTTGATTTAAGTAAGATCGTGCATAGGTTCTACTGTTATCACTGAAGACAAGATACCAGATAGGTTCTATTATGTTAGTACAAAACTGACTTAGATTCTCATTTTAAGAACTGTGATCTCTGTAACTAGGAATACCAAAAGTAGGTTCTTAGTTATAACATGCTTTATATATTTTGTGTCAAATTGACACTTCTACAGAAGCCTATAAAAGAACAACAATGCAGTTACTAGATATCAGATATCGTACCAATAACTGAATTAAAGTTTAAAAACTGAAATGTATAAGAGAAAGGGATCACATTGCAACCAGCTAGTCTGCAACCAAGCCTGGAGACGTTGCACATAGGAGGAGACACACACACACACGAGCAAATGCTTCTTAAAGACGTATTTACATCATCAAATTTAAAAGAATATGTTATCTAGTTTTTACGTGTCTTGTAAGTACATTGAGATCTTTTCCGATTTTAATGTCAGCTAATAGATGGCCCGAAAATAGAACCATAGATTAACCCGCGGTTGAACATAGGGTAGCAACCATACATGCTTAACATGAGCACAGGATATATGCAAAACTAAAAAAGACGAGTGTGAACTCCTATTGACTCAACAAGGGCCAAGTGAAACTTTCGGCAAGATGAATCAGGCTCTGAAAAGGGAGACAAGCACATATATTTTTAACTTTATGTAGAGTTATTTTTGGAAAAATAGTTGATATCTTCGTCCAACTGCCAGGGGATAGATGCGTTACAAGTGGCAAAATAGTGTCACTTCATGTTATCAAAGTAACTTTACGGCTCCAGGTTAGATGGTCGGAGATCCTTAAGGCCAGAACCGTAGAAAATCGTCAGAGAAGACAAAGAAAATTAGAGTACCCAAGAAGCAGCAACAAGAAGAAAGAGCACAGCAGAACTGGTATTTTGGCAGAGCTTTTGTTTAACCCATCCACCTGCCAGTGGAAAGATGCATTAAAAGTAAACAACAATTGTTACCTTATGTCACCCTATCCTGAAGGGCGACTGATGAGTCGTATAACTGTCATGGTGAGTGAATCTTTCGTTAATACTCCGATGTCAGCAAGTTTTCAAAAAAGATCTGGCAATGTACCAAGTAGAATACAGAACTGATCTGGAAACCCACCTTAAAACATAAGAGTTTTTCCTGGTTTTTTTTCGCCTCGAGAATTTCATCATACGGTCACCGACTATGTATGAACTTCTTCTATACAGACCTACCTGTATTTACTTATTGACATCAAACATTTGATTTGTATAACTCATAGCAACCATAGATCAGAATTTGAATAGGTTTTCCAGTCCAGCAATACACATTTGTCCTTCTCAGTGGTATTTTTTTTTTGTAAATAAGAAAAGTGAAAGGACAAAAAAAACACGCCTAAAATGGCTATCCCAGAAGATTTTCTTTAACTCCTAGAGCGATCTCTAACCTGCTTCTTAGGCCATAATATGAATAGAAGATAGTGGCATGTAGAGTATCACTCTAGTAAGTGATCTCCTTTAAGTACTATCTAAATTTTAATCTAGAGTTTCTATGTTTCAATGTCTTAAAGTCTACACATATCTGGGTCCTGTAAATCCAATTTCTCAGGGACGCTATGAGCTGATCAGTGTGGAGACAAGATAAACTCCGGGAACTGTGATCTGTGTAACTCGAGAATGGACCGAGAACGTGACTCATTAAAACTAGAGATTGTAAGTACGATTCTTATCTGGAAACGTAAAAGACCAGAGCACAAAGAGTTGAAATCTGACAGCGGTAGTCAGTACAAACTAAGAATGTAGTAACAAATTATTAAAATATACCGAAAAAACTAACAAATTACAGAACAGTTAAGTAAGGAAAGGAGTTCACTTAATATTTTCATGTATTATATAAATTATACCACTAACTGTTTATAAATGCATCAATAAAAATGTAACATGATTTACAACTCTAGGTTTGGATTTAAATACAGTATTTAGTTTTAGTTTAACTTACATAAGAAGTCCTTAAATGTTGCTGGTGAACACTTCCTCTATCATCCTGCTGTTAACAATTATCTGACAAGCTCATTATCGTGGCGATTATATTATACATTCTACTAATTTGGGATTGTCCTGTTGCATGCCGTCAGCAGCATGTTATAGATTTGTCGTCATAGTTTGCTATCTAAGTAACATAAGGTATGAAATATTATTTTAGAATGTTGTCCGTTCAGTTGGTTTTGACTCGATTGACTACTTGAAAACATGGTTGACATCTAAAATCTATAATATTTTTCAATTAATTAACTATGGAAAACAATTTTTTGTTAGTACGAAGATATGGTACAATTTAAAAAAAATTTATAACTATTCTCTATATACTTACTAACAAAAAATTAGAAACTAATACAAATTAATTTAAAACATAATTACTTAATGTCTCAGTATAAACTTCTCGAATTTCGATTTTTTCAAAATTCAAGGGCTTTATAAATCTGATTATTTTATTGGCAGGTCTTTCACACTGTGAAAAAATTAATTGTAAATCACAGCGGCGACACCTGCTCAAACAAACTTCGTAACTTTATAAATGGATTAAAAACTGGTACATTTTGTTAATGCCATTTTGCGATAGAACCAGAAGTCGCATTTCAATTCCGCTTCGCCCTACACCATGTACAGCTTTCGCTGAAAAAGTATGTAGGCAAAAAATATGACAGTATTACAACATATAATTTTGACATTCGGCTGTAGAGAAAGCCATGTCCTACAAAATAGAACCCCAAATCTGAAGTAAAAAGAGTTTAAAAAAAAGTTTCTTTTTATCCAAAATACGTAACTGCAGATGACAAAACCTCCACAACATTCAAACCGATTATACCAAAAGGTTGAAGAAAACAATAATGAAGTGGCTGGCAAAGATACAGTCTTGTGAAACTTTTCTGCTAACAAGTTTCAAGACACAGTCTATCAGAGCTTTTGCAGGATGGGCCTAGTGTTGTATAAAATACTTCTGAGAGCTGTGGCCTGTAAAATAGAAAAAATGGCTAATGAACTCAACATACGCCCTAATATATGGAACAGAACACAACACACCAGAACTAAGTACACTTGGAAAACCCAAATCACCACAACACATTTTAAAAGACCTGACGAACGTTTTACTAACCAAGTTAGCATCATCAGAGGATGAAAACATTCTAAATACTTAAAAAACTAACATCAACTTATATACCGGATCTCAGGTAAAGAGATCGAACCGAGATGACACACTAGTCGTAGGCAAATTCCACAGTGTATTGTATTTTTATCGCCGGACAAGGTCTTTGCGCTATCCCTACTGCTTTATCTAAAAAGTGTCCATCTGTAATAGTTTTGAGAAGGTTTAACGTCAGCTAAATTAACAACTATTCCTTTGGCGGCAATAACTGTATGCTTATGTTATCGGTAGAACGTGCCGAAAACGTGGGAATTTTATTTAACAAAGCAATCGATCAGGTGACTCCTTATTAGCGCTGGTGAAGTGTTCATACATTTTTTGTTGTAACTATATTTCGCAATATAAACGCTTTCGAACCCAATTAGCTGTCCTGGTTTTCTAACATTTTTTATTAATTTCAGCAGTAGGGATAGCGAAAAGACCTTGTCCGGCGATAACAATACAATACACTGTGGAATTTGCCTACTACTAGTGTCCCATCTCAACATCTATATATGTTGATGTTAGTTTTTTAAGTATTTAGAATCTTTTCATCATCTGATGACGCTAACTTGGTTAGTGAAACGATTGTCAGGTCTTTTAAAATGTGTTGTGGTGATTTGGGTTCTCCAAGTGTACTTATCAGTGCTCATCACAGGTTCCAATCTTCACACACCAGAAGTTAATGACAATTTGTCAACAAATGGTGGCAACGCCAGGACGTGGCTAGTTTGGTTAACGTTAATCTAATTTTAGATATTAAACCACATATCGTCAATATTTAATAATATTTCAACTAACACTGGTAGCAACTGTAAAACAGATAAAGAATGGAGCACAGCCAGTGGTAATTCAAGGATGGAAACAAGCAAAAAAAACAGTGACTTATTATTACATCCTATTATCTCGTGGCTTTTTGCTCGACCAGAAGGTTACAAAATTACTTACAGAAAATACTCAAAATGCACAATTTGTTATTCTTTCAGGCGGTCAAGCAGTACTAAACACTCTGCCATCGCTAAAAAGACAAGCTTTGAAGGCACTGGCCATAAACAATAAAGTAACTTTGATGTGGGTGTCTGGGCATCAAAGTATTAAAGGAAATTGGGAAACAGATGGCTTTGCAAAAAGGCAGCAACAACACCATCTGATGGCCCTATTCTGGATTAACAAAAAGCCATGTAAGTGATGAACTTGATACTTGGGAGAGGAACCAAATGCTGCCATACTGGAAGAAAACGCCAGGCTTAGGACAGGCAAAAAGTACCTGGGTATTTAGACACAAAAGGTAATTATAAAAAGGGGGCCTCAGCCACACCATTGCATGGTCCAGAGTTCTACTGTAACTTAACTAAAAAATTTACAAATTAAAGAACAGGAAAGCGAAGAAAAGAATTATCTTAATATATCTACACTTTATATAAACTATGCTACTAGGTAGTTGTAAATGCATCAATAAAAAAAATTAACATGATTTACAAGTCTAGGCGTGCATTTTAATACAGTATTTACTTCGTTGTCAACTTACATACAAAATTTTTAAATGTTTCTGGTGAAAAATTCTTCTGCCGGTCTGCTGTTAACAATCATATGACAAGCTCATCATAAATTCCTATTGTTTCCAGATTTTTGTCTCGCATATAACCAGCTGCATATAACAATATTTCTAGACATATCTTGCTTTCCAATTGCCACTATTTCTAAAATACCATTTTAAATTATTTTGTTCCTCTAATTAACTTTGGCAGGACAGACTACTGGAAAAACAATTACATTTTATAATATTTTTTAATAGAAAAACTGTAATCAAATAAAATAACAAGATAATATTAGACTTTTATAGCATGCAGATAAAGTTAAATAATAAAATAAAATTCTTAATTCCTATATAATAACAAAATTAGATAAAACCTTCCATCAGTAAATCTAGAGCCTATTATTATACTGTTTATTTTATATGCATGTCTTTGGTACGATGAAAAAACAATTGTAAATCGCAGCGATGGTACCTGCTCAAACAAACTTAATAAATAATGCACAATACAATAAGACAAAATATATTGTTCCACGGCTTAGAGGAAACACTCATATAGCCTACCCAGGTTTGCAATAAGAAAAAGTTATGTCTCTGGCTAACAAGAACTAAAACGTTATTTAAGCTAGCAGCTAGATGATACGGTGAGACTCTAGTAAATTATAGGGGCAGGTAGTTTTATAAATACAGAAATTACTATAAAAAAAATAGTTGCAGAAATTTGGGTTTAATAGAAAAAAATAAAACATTCTGATCAGTACTGGGATAGGTGAAAATAGGGAATGCTATGGGCTCTCTTTAAAAACATAGTGAGGCAGGGAATTATGACATGGTATTACAACCTGTCATCACTTGACCTCTCCTAAAAAAAATACCTCTGCCTCTGAGCTGACACCCTTAACAAATCCCTTCCCAAAAGAACATACTTGGTCACAAGTGGCTCTTATACAATAGATGAAAGTAAAAACAGTAGGAAGACCAGGCACAATCAATGAGAGACTTATCATAGAACCTAAGATCTGTGTAATAAATAGAGACCGGAGCAAAAAAGCTTTTCTAGTCCGACAAGACTCACTCATCTTCCACAGTGGCATTGTTAAGAAATAGTACATTCAAATCAAGTTTAAGATGCGTACACCGGAAAACTAGAGAATGAGCTTATTAAATCGTACCTAAAACACAATTATTTAATGTCTCAGTGTCAACTTTTTAAATTTAGATTATGTGAAAATTCAAGGCCTTTATAAAACTGATTATTTTATTGGCAAGTCTTTAACACTGTGATCAAATTTAATGTAAATCACAGCGGTGATACCTGCTCATATAAACTTAGTAACTAATCTACAATACCATAAAACACATTATATTCTTCTAAGGTTCAGAAACAACTTTGCTCTAGCCTACCCAGGTATGCATTAGGAAGACATAATTTCTCTGTATGATAAAAACTGAAAATTTATTTAAAATAGCGAAAGATGAAAAAACTTAAGATATTCAGCCTTATAAAAGGATGAGGAACAGTTCAATAAACGTTTATAGCTGGTAATTGTCAGTTACAAGTCTGTGTGTAGTAAATCTAGTTTTATCAATATCAAAATTCTTGATGTTTGATTAGTAACAGCTCAGAAAGCATTCGGATCAGAAGTGGGATTGACAAAGAATAAAGGGCGTTAGGAACAAAATGATGACACGGTATCAAAACACGTTATTTTCTGACTTCTTGCTAAAGAGAAAGAGAAACTCTCTAGAGTGACACCCGAAAAATTCCCTTTCCCAAATAAAACTTACTTGCCAACATAAATGTTTCTTCTACTTATAGTAACAATAACTCAGAACCTCATTTAGGCGCAATCGACGTTATCGTAACGTGGGCAATAAGAATACCAAAAATAAGTAATGATATCTCTGGCAAACCAGACCCGAAACATTCAAAATATCAGTAAGACGATGAAATACAAAGGTCTGAACGCGCCAAAGTATATATATATATATATATATATATATATATATATATATATATATATATATATATATATATATATATATATATATATATATATACATATTTATAGTTACAATAACTCAGAACCTCATTTAGGCTCAATCGACGTTACAACTTAACAAAATATCATATATCTTACCAATAACTGAACGAAGTTCAAAACTGGAAGGTACAATAGAAAGGGATCATATTGCAAACAGCTGCTCTGCAATATGTGTAACTCGAGAATAGACCGAGAACGTGACCCATTAAAACAACAGATTGTAAGTACGATTCTTATCTGGAAACGTAAAAGACCAGAGCACAAAGAGTTGAAATCTGACAGCGGTAGTCAGTACAAACTGAGAATGTAGTAATAAATTATTAAAGTATACCGAAAAAACTAACAAATTACAGAACAGTCAAGTAAGGAAAAGAGTTCAATTAATATGTTCATGTATTATATAAATTATACCACTAACTGTTGATAAATGCATCATTAAAAATGTAACATGATTTACAATTCTAGGTTTGGATTTAAATACAGTATTTAGTTACAGTTTAACTTACATAAGAAGTCCTTAAATGTTGCTGGTGAAAGCTTCCTCTGTCAGTCTGCTGTTAACAATCATGTGACAAGCTCATTATCGTGGCGATTATATTATACATTCTACTAATTTGGGATTGTCCTGTTGCATGCCGTCAGCAGCATGTTATAGATTTGTCGTCATATTTTGCTCTCTAAGTAACATAAGGTATGAAATATTATTTTAGAATGTTGTCCGTTCAGTTGGTTTTGATTCGATTGACTATTTGAAAACATGGTTGACATCTAAAATTTATAATATTTTTAAGTTAATTAACTATAGAAAACTAATCTTTGTTAGTACGAAGATATGGTACAATTAAGAAAATTTAATAACTATTCGCTATACTATATAACTATACTTACTAACAAAAATAATTAGAAATTAATACAAAATAATTTAAAACAGAATTACTTAATGTCTCAGTATCAACTTCTTGAATTTCGATTTTTTCAAAATTCAAGGGCTTTATAAATCTGATTATTTTATTAGCAGGTCTTTCACACTGTGATAAAATTGATTGTAAATCACAGCGGTGACACCTGCTGAAACAAACTTCGTAACTAAGGGAGATACAACCAATTAAGTTTAAGTTTGTTGTTCTAAAATTTTTGAAAAAGTCTAAATATCTCGAGGAAGACCCAGTCTTAGAATAGGATATGCATATAAAGTTAACTTCAAAACGACGTAGAATTTATGAATGGATTAAAAACTGGTACATTTTGTTGATGCCATTTTGCGATAGAACCAGAAGTCACATGTCAATTTAAATATTTTTAATTGATAGGGATGTAGAAAATTTCAGAAATAAAATGATTTTTGTTGTGTCTATACGTCTAATAGAACGTCTTCGCCCTACACCCTGTACAGCGTCCGCTGAAAAATATATGTAGGCAAAAAATATGACAGTATTACAACATATAATTTTGACATTCGGCTGTAGAGAAAGCCGTGTCCTACAAAATAGAACCCCAAATATGAAGTAAAAAGAGTTAAAAACCTCCACAATATTCAAAACGATTATACCAAAAGGTTGAAGAAAACGATAATTAAGTGGCTGTGTGACAACTGGAACCTGTGATGAGATAAATTCTGAACTTCCTCTGAAGATGTTGACTTTGTCAACGAAACGATCGTAAAGTCTCTGAAATAAGTGTTGTGGTGATTTGGGTTTCTCAAAGTGTACTTATTAAGTGGCTGGCAAAGATAAATTCTTGTGAAACTTTTCTGCTAACAAGTTTCAAGACACAGTCTATCAGAGCATATGCAGGATGGGCCTAATAGTGGTGTATAAAATACTTCTGAGAGCTGTGGTCTGTAAAATAGAACGTATCCTAAACGTCGCGCATAAATGTTATTTACGGCCCCAATTCACACAACTAATTAAGCCATACGTTGCATTATACGTGGATACATCCACAGAAGCAACTAACGAAATTAATTTTAGACTTTACAATTGCTCGTAAAAGCGAGAGTTAATTGAGAACAGTGTCGATACAATCTAAAAGTGAAGTGAAGATTGATTATATTATACACTCAATGATTCACAAATTACACAACACATACGAGAAAATCATGTGATAGAATTATGTTAATATATATGTTGCTTTTATAAACTATATCACTGACTCGATAATGCATCAATACAAAATCTAATACAATTCATACTTTTACAAGTGGATTTGAGTTAAGTATTAAATTTTAGTTTAACTTACATAAGAGAAAGCTTAAAATGTTTCCAGTAACTACTTTCTTTGAAGGTCTGTGCAGTTTACAATTATCAATTCTATTAACTTAGAATTATCCTTTTGCGTATCGTCAGCAGCATGTAACAGATTTGTCGTCATGTTTTACTTTCTAAGTGGCATAGGGTCTAAAATATTATTTTTTAATGTTGTCTGTTCAGTAGATTTTGATTCGGTTGACTACTTGAAAACATGGTTGATATCTAAAATGTATAATATATTTCAATTAATTAACTATAGAAAACTATTTTCTGTTAGTACGCCGACATTGTTAAATATAAAATAATTTAAAACTAATACAAATTAATTTAAAACATAAATATTCAATGTGTCAGTATCAACTTCTGAGATTTCGATTTTGTCAAAATTCCAGAGCTTAAACACTGATTATTTTATTGGCAGGTCTTTGAAACTGTGATCAAATTGATGGTAAATCACAGCGGTGATGTCTGCCCAAATAAACTTAATAACCAATTCAAAATATCATACAATAATTAACATTCTTTTACAGCTTAGAGACAACTCTGCTCTGGCCTGCCCAGGTTTGCACAAGCAAAAAATAATGTCTCTAACAACAGCTGAAGCATTATTCTATTCTTCGACCTCGTAGTTTCACTACACAATAAACAAACGATGGGTCTTCGACGACAATTTTACTTCGGACTAGTTCGTTTACCTAGACGCGATATAAATACACGGTAGCTAGTAGTATAATTTTAGAATTTTCTTCCTCTGAAGATGTTGACATTGTCAACGAAACGATCGTAAGGTCTTTGAAATATGTATTGTGGTGATTTGGGTTCTCCAAGTGTACTTATAAGATTATACTATGTTGACTAATTTTAGGAACTGTGATGTGTGTAACTCCAGAAATGGGCAGATAATACTTTACTATTTGTATACTTATTTAAACTTAAGATCTTAAGTGCGGTTTTGCTAAAAGATAACACGATAATACGCCAGGAGTTGATAATTTTCAGCGCCACTAACGAATTGAGAGTGTAGTGATAAGCTATTAAAATATAAGAAAGAGATTTAAAAACTGCAGGACCGAAAATCAAGTAAAATAATAACGTTCATCTATTTATGAGAACCTTAAACTATAACACTGGGTAATTAACGCAAAAAGTTTTATATAATTTACATCCTAAAGCTCAGACCCTAACTAAGCTAAAAGTTTTGTTCAACTCACCTTAAATAGAGCCCACAATGTTGCTGATAAGAAACTTTCTTTGGTAGTCTGCAGTATGCAATCATCTGACAAGCTCATAATGATGCTAATTACATTATAATATTAATGGATTGGTATTTTCCTTTTACATACAACCAGTAACATATATCAAGAAATTTGTTAACCTGTTTTGCTTTTTCGGAAGCACCACACCTAAAATAATATTCTAAATTGTTTTTTGTTGTTTACAGTTTAAAAGTAGTTTTCATAAGATGTACATAGGAAATAATTGCTTAAATATTAATTATAAAAAGACCCAGCAAGTGCGTTATGGTAGTGAATTTTCATAAAAATACAAAATATTTTATTATAACTTTTTTTTCTTGTAACATAGAAATCTAAATTTTGGTGTATAGTTTACTTTTTATATCGTAAACCTACCTACCAAATTTGGTTATCATAAAATTTTTATTTTTTAAGATAAAAATTTTTTTCAAATGAAAACTCAGAATTTTTCCGGAAAACCTCGTCCGATTTTTCTGATTAACGAACTTATCAAAGACATTTACAAAGGGAAGGTACATGCCAAATTTTTTCAAAATCGGCCCATTATTCTTTGAGATAAAATTTTTTTTTGAATGAAAACTCAAAATTTTCCCGGAAAACCTCGTCCTGGTTAACAAAATTATCAAGGCCATTTACAAAAGGAAGGTACATGCCAAATTTTATTAAAATCGGCATATTACTTTTTGAGATAAGAATTTTTTTCTAATGAAAACTCAAAATTTTTCCGGAAAACCTCGTCCGATTTTCCTGACTAACGAACTTATCCAAGCTATTTACAAAAGAAACGTACATGCCAAATTTTATCAAAATCGGCCGATTATTTTTTGAGTTATCGGTGTGATACATACATATATATATATATATATATATATATATATATATATATATATATATATAAACATATAAACATATAAAAATTGAAACTAACCCCCTATATGGGTTCTAGGGGTCCTAGTTCGCGCTCATTTGCAAAATTTTTTTCAAAATTCAAAAGTCGGGATCTCCCCATTAGTGAATTTTTTCGACGAAAATTCACTAATAATGTAAATTACCGTAAGCCTAATTATTAAAGATTGGTGTTAATTGCGACAAACAAGACAACGAAAATACAAGTAGAACTTCTGATTTTGGAGAACTGCATTCATTGTAGTATTTTATTTTTATTTATATGCAATTATATATCAAGCTTAAAAAGACTCAAAGTTATTAAGTTTTATTTTAGACAACATAAAGAAGGCTGTAACAAAAACTTGACTCTTAGAACAGTCACAATTTTAGGTTAATCCATTTGTTTGCAAATAAGATCATTATTATTTCTTTAACAAACATATGATCTCTCAAATGAAGCACTTTACTGTAGGTGGAGTCAAGTGTTAATTTTTTTTCGCTAGGTCTCAATGGACTAAAAGATAATATTCTGGGAAAATTATCACTTGTCTTTTAAGTTTTGAAAATGTTAAAACGATGATCTTACCGTGTTTTTATAATATCTGCTGAATAGCTGACCCGTAGCTTAGCTTACTTTAGCCCAATTGGCCAGTCTTATATACAAATTTTTAAAAACCAATTGAGGTCATAAATATACTTTATTTTCAACTAACTAACTGTGAAAAACTAAATTATCCATTATGTGCAGAAAGAAGTAAACAAAAGATTAAAACACTTAGTCCCTATGTAATAATACAATATTTAAAATCTTAAACTATATAATCTTCAAACATAGTTAATAAATGTTTCAGTATCACCTTCTCACATTTCATGTGTCAAAAATGCGAGGGCTTATTGAAACTGATTATTTTATTGGCAGGTTTTGATACTATGGTAAAATGGTTTGTAAATCACAGTAATCAAACCTGCCCCAATAAATTTAATAACTAACTACATTACGTTGATAAGTAAACTTGGAAAACCCAAATCAGCACAACACATAAAACATTATTTTCAACCTCTAATTACGCTAACCTTGTTAGTGAAAAGATCGTCAGGTCTTTAGAAAAATATGTGGTGTTAATTTGGGTTCTCCAGGTGTATTTATCGGTGTTCGTCACAGGTTCCAATCTTCACGTAGTGACATTAAGTTGGCACGTGAAAATATGAAAACCTCAAAATTTGATGAAGTATTTTAAGTTTCAATTTGATTTTTGAGAAGCTGAAATCTAATCAAAGCTTTTATGAACATTCCAGAGACGTTTTAATACTAAATTAGGCATAAAAATAGTTAAATTAGGTGGCTATAACTAAATTGTGTCTTTTACACAAACACAGGCAGATGCTTATTTGCACCAAAATCTTGTACTCATTATATGCTAAATATTCTTCTTCGATAAGCCGCTTGCCGGTACTTTGTTCACCAATCTATTCCATACAGCAACTCATAAAGCGGGATGCAACCAAGAAATTCGACCAAGTAGGACGGCTCCACACATGACCAGCAATACCCGGACCATAACGGCTCCCTGACAGTAGCGTCTCCTAAAGGTCTCCCGTATATGTTATTTACGACGCCAATTCACACAACTAATGACACTGTTGGAGAAACAAATTGGTACGCCCCTGTCTCTTTATTTTCATTCGGTTGCACTCTCTTTAAGTTTCTACCTGGAATTATTTATCTCTGGATTTCACAATCCTTTCCAATTTGCTGGTAATCTTCACCCTCTAGACGTCTGTATCGCATTAGGTTTACGCATAAACAATGCCATACAAAGAATACTTATATACCGTTAAGTCCTTTGTTGTAAATAGCTTTAGCTGTCTTTGACGTATTAAGATGCAGCCAGTGGATTTTCTTCACTAGGAACAATGTTTCTACCTAGTTGGCCATTCTGTATTACCGACATTATGTTATGTCAACTACGTCACCTAGCGTTACGCGAAATCTCGATAAAAGCAAGCCTTTTGCAAGGTACAAGTCAGTTCTACGTTCGATCTCCTCTTCTTAAATTCTTGGGACTCCGAGTTCCCAATTTTCTACTTAAACACCGCTCGCGTGTTTAAGCCCGTTCAGTGCTACAGTTCTACGCCAGATCTCATATTCGCTCATTGGAACCCTGAGTTCCAAATCTTCCACTTAAACATCGCTCGTGTGTTTAAGCCAGTGCAATTAATTCTACAGTGCCGTTCTACAACGAATCTCATCTTCATCACTTTTTGGGACTTCTAAGATCCAGATCTTCTACCTAACCATCGCTAGTGTGATTACGCCACTTCAGTTCAAGTTCCAATCTTTCTACAGAAATTCCGTTCGTACAGTATTACAGTGAAAAGTCAGTGTTTTCTTCGAAATTAGAAAGTATACGCGCAGTTAAATGCAATAGCAAGTAGCTAATAAGATTGTGAAATCTCCTGAATAACCCATCAAATCAAGTGTAAAACCGCAAATTGTAAATAAATGTTAAGTTCAAAGTGTACATAGTAACAATACAACATATATAAATATAAAAGTGTATTATTAAAATCTTCTGGAATCCAGTGCACCTAGAGTTATAAATACAATCCACATACAGTCCACATCTTCAACATATTCTTCTTCCAACGCTAATTAGCAAAGCCGACTAGTTAGCGAGGGTGGGATCAATCCACCTGCAATACATTGGGGGAAGAAAACAAGCTCTTTCTCCCCATTTGATGGTCCTAGACGAGCCGGATAATAAGAAAAATTCCAGCGAGTTCATCAACAGTCAAGTTCCAGTGCAGCATCCCCAGGACATCATTGACATAAAAGGTAAAATTTAATCAATTTTTCCACAATTTCCTGAATTTTTTGCAGCCATTGTAAGGCAAAATTGCATATTCTTGTGTATACAATAATTAATTTTCTCTGTATTTAAATTAAAATTTCATTTGATCATGAGCTTCGAACAATTAAAGTCGCAAAGGTCACGAGCTAAAGCTTCAATTACTAGAATTTTCAATGGGATAGATTCTCAGACAGAACTTACAGATAAGTTTGAATGTCAACACAAATTGAAATTTCTAGAAGAAGCCATTTCTAAATACAATGATATTCAAGACAACATAGAAACCTTGTTAGATAAAGACGATACTAATTTGTTAACAGATACATAAGACAGACAAGTAGTCGAAAATAATGGTACGAGGGTATATGCGATACTATCACGGGCAATTTCTGAATTATCTTGCATAGCCAACTCAAGTTCTGAGAAATCTAATCTAAATAATTCCAAATCTACTTCTACAGATGAAACAATTAAAGAACTTACTGAACGTGTTACTAAATTAGCTGAAAATTTAATCCAGTGCACCTAGAGTTATAAATACAGACCACATACAGTCCACATCTTCAACATATTCTTCTTCCAACGCTAATTAGCAAAGCCGACTAGTTATCGAGGGTGGGATCAATCCACCTCCAAAACATTGGGGAAAGAAAACAAGCTCTTTCTCCCCATACACCATATGCTGCATTATCCGTGGCGACCTCCACAGCAGCAACTTAAGAAATGAATTTAATACTTCTTAGATGTTCTTAAAAAAGTGTCCAGAGTTTTTAGTTGAGAACAATGTCAATCCAAAGTAACAGTATAGTGACAAACTGATTAAATTATACTCACAGGAATTCACAAATTACACAAGACACACGAGAAAATTATCTGACAGAATTATGTTTATATATATATATATATATATATATATATATATATATATATATATATATATATATATATATATATATACAA
Source organism: Tillus elongatus (assembly GCA_964006375.1). Taxonomy (NCBI): domain Eukaryota; kingdom Metazoa; phylum Arthropoda; class Insecta; order Coleoptera; family Cleridae; genus Tillus; species Tillus elongatus. The sequence continues at coordinate 16,083,457 of OZ023269.1, read as the reverse complement.
AATTTTACATAATTTACAACTTTCGAGGTGGATTTAAATTAAGAATTAAATTTTAGTTTAACTTACATGAGATAACGCTTAAAATGTTGCTGGTAACAATTTTCTTTGAAGATCTGTGCTCCTAACAATCATGACAACTTAATTATCGTCCGATAAAATTATAAATTCTATTAATTTAGGATTATCCTCTTGCGTATCGTCAGCAGCATGTAACAGATTTGTCGACATATTTAGGTTCTTAAGTGATATAAGATCCGAAATATTATTTTAAAACGTTGTCAGATTAGTTGATTTTGATTTGGTTGACTACTTCAAAACTTGGTTGACATCTAAAATGTATAATACCTTTCAATTGATTCACTATAGAAAACTAATTTTTGTTAGTGCATTTACAAATTGAATAATTTAATCGCTATATAATAACAAAAATAATTAAAACCTAATACAAATTAAATTTAAAACATAATTATTTGTGGGAGCCTGGGTTATCCAGGTGTAAGAACGTACGCCTGTGAAACAAAGAGTACTGGGATCGCTTCCCAGGGTTTCCCTTTCACAGTTTCAGTACGAACTGTAATAAGTTAACATCAACCGAAGTTCTGGCATTTTATTTGAGCAATTTGAATGCCTGCACGTTCTGCCCTTCGAAGGGGCCGTAATGTCGTCGGTCCCGTGTCCATGCGATGTTGGACACGTTCAATATACCTACTCTCCTTACAGAAAGGCAGGAGTTCGGCAAAATTGCCAGGATAGTGAGGTGAAACTGCTGCCTGACGTCGGTGATTTGCCTTATTTGAAGAAATAGGCCAACGCTAAAGTAAAAAAATAAATTATTTAATGTCTCAGTATCAACTTCTCGAATTTCGATTTTGTTCAAATTCCAGACCTTTAAAACTGATTATTTTATTGGCAGGTCTGTAACACTGTCATCAAATTGATTGTCAATCACAGTGGTGTGACCTGCTCAAATAGACTTAATAACTAATTCAAACACCATAAAACAAATTATATTATCCTACGGCTCAAGAGACTCTGCTCTAACCTCCCCAGGTTTGCATAAGCAAAAAATAATGTTTCTCGCTAACAAGAGCTGAGGCATTATTTTAAAAAGGAGTGAGACGATAAATTAAAAGACCTTCAGCTTTATAAAAGCAAGCGAGACTGCTCGCTAAGAGTTGACACTTGCCGGTATCAACTGAGAGTACAGCAAACTATAAGGAGAAGTAGTCCGAGATACAGAAGTTACTCACACAAAAAAAAAGTATTACAGAAATGGGGTATATATATATATATATAAAGAATGTTTTTTGCCGAATCCAAAATACGTAATCGTAGATGACAAAACCTACAAATTCAAAACGATTATACCAAAAGATTGAAAGAAAGGATAATTAAATAACTGGCAAAGAGAAATTCTTGTAAAACTTTGCTGCTAAAAAGACACAATCTAGCAGAGCTTTTGCAGGATGGGCCTAATAGTGACGTAGAAAATACTTATAGGAGCTGTGTTATGTGAAACGTAAAAATATGGTTAATCAACTCAACACATCTCCTAAGTTCGCCACCACGAGTTAATGCGAATTGGTCAACAAATGGTGGCAGCGCGGTGACCTAAGTTACAACTTGAATATACACGAGTCACTCTTGTTTCGTTACTGTCTTAATCCAATTTTAAACATTAAACGAACTTAGTTTTTGACAGTATTTAATAAAGTTACAGGTAATACTGGTACCAAATGTAAAGAATAGAGCACAGCCACGGTGATCATTCATTGTATGGTCCAGAGCCTTACTATGACTTAACAAAAAACAAAATAAGAAACGAATTAAACATTTGGACAGTAGCGGCTCGTGCCTTATTGCATTGGGGGTGCGCAAGAAAAAAAGTTCGGGACGCAGCAAGTGCGTTATGGTAGTAAATTTTTATTAAATGCTTCAAATTAGAATAACTCAAGTTTATACGAACTTAGAAAGATGAATTATGGTGTATAGTAGGTTCTTACCCAGGGCAACATATACACTAAATTCCATCAAAATAGCTTTGTAATTTTCGGAAAATTTTTTTTTAAAGAAAATTCCAAATTTGAATAACTCAATTTTATACAAATGTAGAAAGTTGAATTTTAGTGTGTAGTAAGGCCTTTTACAAGACAACATATCCGCCAAATTTCATTAAAATACCTTTGGAATGTTCGGAGAAAAAGATTTTTTTTGAAACCAAACTCAAAATTTTCTCGGAAAACGTTATCCGATTTTCCTAACGAACTCATCCAAGCCATTAATAAAAGAAAGGCCGTTTCATCGAAATCAGTTGATTATTTTTTTAATTATCAGATACATACATACATACATACATACATACATACATATATATATATATATATATATATATATATATATATATATATATATATATATATATATATATATATATATATATATATATATATATAAATTGAAACTGACCCCGGATATGGGTTCTAGGGGTGCTAGTTCGCGCTCATTTGAAAAAAATTTTGCAAAGTCTCTCCATCGATACCTTTTTATTAGTTAATTTTTTAAAATAAAAATTCACCAAAAATGAAGGGCTCGCCTATTTTTTTCCCGAAAATGTATTATAAATAAACCTACTTACTAAACTTAATAATTATTAACTATACTTACCAAGTTTTCCTCTAGTTAGTTATACGTTATAGTAGTTAAAAAGTCCCTTAAAAAGTGAACCTTTAAATTTAAAATATACACTGAATTAATCACAGTATCACAATTATTTTGTCCACTTATTAAGCAACCCGAAGTAGTAACCATCATAATAATATAAATTGTCTTGTTAGAACATGTAAACAACAACGAAATGATCTAATTAAAAAACACTGCGACGCAAAGACGAAAATTACTGGGTAGTAGTAGTAGGTACACACGCTCTGCCAAAAGTCCACTACAAACTGTTAGTGTGTAATTTTATAGCGCACAACACATTGCTTATTCGGTCGTTTTCGACGCAGATCATCAAGATTCGGCGATCATTTCGCACTGAAGTATCGCATTTCACGAGAGCGCCGAAAAATACACATCGCCACCCGAGTGCTTTATATGGATATGGATGTATATAACGTCTGCAACGATTAACACTACTTATTCTGATTCTGTATTCTGTATTAATGGCTGCCGACTCTCTGCGATTCTCGATATACTAATTTTGTTTGTTGAATGCAGGAGGTAAAAAGTTAATAAAAATTTATTAAAATATAGCATAGCAAAAATATTACTGTTTCCACGGCAGGCGACAGTGCGAGCGCACGGGAGCCGCCCCTGCATTTGGGAGACCAACCAAATGCGTCCATACTAGAAAAAAAATTCCTTAGCGCAGGCAAAACGATACATCACCATCTGAACCAGGACAGTGAAAGCTGCAGATATTGCAACTAAACAATAGAAGCAACAGAATGCCGTATAATATTGGTGTACAATTCTTATGAAAATTCGCTACTATAACGCACTTGCTGCGTCCCGAAATTTTATTCTTTCAAATTTAAATAAGAAATAGTAAATGTAAAATCAGGAGCATTAGGGTCAGTTTTTATGTTTGGATCATGGCATGAAACTACGACCAACAAACTAACCTATCTGACCAGATATTTATATATTGTTATAGTTAAGTATTTAACCGTAAAGGACCCAGTTTTAAGTTCAGTTCATAATAACTGATTTATTTTCAACATTGACCAGCTAACCTTTATCTCACTGCTTAAGTTTTAGACAATTAATAAATATTACTATTGTGTTTTATTTCTGTTTGTTATTGAACTAAACTCCGTTTTTCTTAAACTCCTCAGCAACGTAAACAATACTAATTTAAGTGAATTCTGTACTAGAGCTCTGAAAAATGTAACCTTTGGTCAAAGTCAACCCCAAAAAAAACTAACTACCGCTAGCTTTTTATATTCTCAATTGATGATCATCATTGCAATAGCATTGTTTTAACCAGTAGAGTAACCAGACAGATATCGGTAAAAGCTTCTGCAAAATCTCTATTTAAAAATATACAATTTTAACCTGAATTTTAAATTATTAATGAAATCATTAGGAGATTTTCTTTAAAGTAATAGAAGTTGGGAACTACTTGGAAAAGGGGTCGGGGCAAGCTCCAGTTTAAGCAATCTCAGGCCTAAGTTTAAGAATTGAATAGTTTAAAGACAATATGTTGTCAGATTTAGGGAGTAGCCAAATTGAGGCTCTGGAATCTAGTTACGACTTTGATATTTTCATAATTTTTATGAGCCAACAGCTCTCCTAGCATATTGTTGACACCGAGAATGAAACTGATGATTTCTAATGTGTTTCTAGTACTGCTGTATGACATGAAATGTTGAACATTAAATAAAATAACTACCTACAACAAAATATTTGTAGTTTTAAGGAATTGGTATATGGACTTCTGTTAAGGATACCTTGGATAAAGCGAGTAACCAATCAACAGGTTCTGCAGGGAATAGACAAAATATTGAAAGAAGATGTCAATTTCGCATGAGTTTTTTAGTTTTCTATAGACAATAATTTTCTGTTTAATAGATTGCTTGTTTTTATTTTAAAATAGGGTAAATATAGTAGTATAAGTAAATTAACACATGAGGCAAAGAGCAAACCTTTTCATTTGAGTTTGAGCATTATTGATACTAACCCAAATAAAATAAATCAAAATAGTTAATACTATTACTAATTACTAAAAAGAAAATCAATATATTTGTGTATGTGTAACATACAACATATTTTTACTAATTTACCATTACCAACAACTAACCAAACTGGGTCCTTCCTTTGTTCAGACATTATTATTTTTTATTGACACTTTGTAGTCGAATACTTGCGTTATTTACCATTTCCCACCATTTAATTATGTACCTAACCTCAACACAACAGAATGAAAATAAAGAAGATAGAGCACTGACCCTGAGAACAAGTCCCCTTCTTTATTTTACCATTTTTGCTTGGTAAACTTATTAGCTCATATACCCAACTTCAAATGGCGTTTCGTTTTTCTTTTTAGTTTTTTGTTTTGTTTTAAAACATGTTTTTTGTCCCATGCGCGTTTAAAACCAAAAAAAAAACTGTTTCAAATTTTTTTTAAACGGTTGTTTTGTTCAAAATAAAGAAAAAACTGTTTTTTGTCCACCGTGGTCCGAAGCCCTGCTGTGATTTAAAAACAAAGAAAATAAGAAGCGAATGAAACATTTTGGAGACCAACGAAATGCCGACATACTGGAAGAAAACGTCAGATGTATGGGGAATGAAGTGAGAGGATAAAGCAAGAGATGGCGAAAATCGAGGTAGAGAATTGTTAATTTAGTATATGTCAAAATTAGAAGTTTGGTGATTTTGAAATGCGGATACCAAAGAGTTTTGGACTTTTTTGGCTCTTAAAATATGTTAACATACAACACAAGCCTCTGACTTTTTGTACAAGATATATTATACAATTTATATCATTAAATACATCAACCACGAGCTCGGTAGTTGCCATTTTAGGAGCGCTAGCTGTTGATCCGCATCCAAGTACCAAGCCACTTGCTATAAAGGCTGGAATAAGTCAAAAATCAATTATTTCACTTGTACAATTTTCATCCATATACTGTACTAAGAGCTATAGGGGCAAGATTTAGAGAATCGAGTTACAATTTGCAGTGGGGTCATCAGGCAAATGTAAGGAAATTACAGGTTCCTAAACAACGTTGTTTTTCATATTTGTGGGCAGGTACAATTTTAAGTTATCCCTTGTCGGTAGAAATATAATTGCATTTTTAAGGTAAATATACACAATCTGCACTACTGGACGGCGGGAAATCCCCACTGGGCAAGAACTCTGTCAAATCAACATCCATGGTCAACTAACGTCTGGTGTGGTATAATCATGGAGAACATTATTGGTGCGCATTCCTTTGAAGGGTATTTAAATGTAGAAACGTACACTATATTTGTTTAAGAAGAAGTATCTTAATTATTAAAGGAACACATAAACCCAGACATGTGGTTTCAACAGCATGGGGCTCCACCCCATTATGCAATACAAGTCACGTAATTGTTTAAATGAAATATTTGAAAACAGGTGGTTTGGTCAAGCAGATCTGGTCAACTGGCCTCCTAGATCCCCGGATTTGATACCGCTTGATTATTTCTTTTGGGGTTTTATAAAAGACAAAGTAATGGAAATTGTACCTACAAGTTTAGATGATATGAAAAACGAAATCTGTTTTGCCTGCTCATTAGTGACATCTGAAATGTGTCAGTATGTACGGGATTCATTTAGAATAAGAGTGAGAAAGTGACTGGATGTTGAAGTGAGACATTTTAAAAAATTCTTGCGCATGACAGACGACAAATAAGTTGAAATTTAATTGTTAATATTTTATTGTAATTTAGCCTAATAAATCATAATTAAGAGCAAACCAAAAAAAATTTCTACAGTAATACCTAATTTTTTTCGAATTTTATAAAAAAAGTACATCACCCCATTTAAAATTCTAAAGTTAATCCATGTCCTTCAAAATATAGAGGAGATGGGTATCAAAAGCATGTCTAAATATGTCCCCCCGTGTCCATATTACTTCACAAGAAAGGTACACTTGGAGAACCTAAATCACAACAACACATATTTTTAAGGACTTGACGATAGTTTCACTAACAAGGTTAGCGTCATCAGAAAATGAAAAATTCTAAACTGCTTACTAATAAACATCACCTTTTATACTGAGTTCTAGGTAGAGAACGATACCGAGAGGGAGAGTAAATCGCAGGCAAATTTTCTGTGTATTGTATATTTATTGCTGGACGAGGTTTTTGAACTTCCTTTATAACGTTACCTGCCAATGTTCGGAATATTTCATCTTTATCAGAGCCAAAGGCAAACAAAGGACTATAAGTCAGTGGCGGCGCTCGGTGTAAGAAACTTTTGTTGTTTATTTTAGAAAATTGTTTAGAAATATAAATACTTTCCTACGCATCTAGCTTCACTGGCTGTCTAATATTTTTGATAAGTTTAAAATTTTCTTTATTAATGTGATTATGATTATCCCAAATGTGTTGTGCCACGCATGACTTGTCTACACCACCTTATCTTAGCTGTACCAGATGATCACGAAATCTAGTCTCAATGGTTCTCTCAGTCTGCCCAACGTATTTAAGATTACAATATTTACAACCTATCCGATAGATACCCGACATTTCAGTGGCTTTGTCTTTATCTTTCGTATGAGCTAACAAATTTCTTCAATTATTTTTTGTCGAAAAAGTTAGCTGCCAATCGGCTTTTTTAAAATTCGTAGCTTACTTTTTCAACAAAAAATAATTTAAGAAATTTGTTAGGTAACACGAAAGATAAAGATACAGCCACTGAAATGTCGGGTATCTATGAGATAGGTTGTAAATATTGTGATCTTAAATACGTTGGGCAGAGTAAGAGAACCACTGAGACTAGATTTAGTGAGCATCCAGCGCAGCTGGGATACGGTAGTGTAGACAAGTCATGCGTGGCACAACATATTTGGGATAATAACCACCACATTGGAAGTTCATGTTGCTGGTGTTTGAAACATTAAGAACATTTCAAACAACAGCGCCGTTGACATTTTCTCCGCCCGGCGTGGTTCACATGTCACTTTTGGTTGTCATGTCACTTGTTACTTACAGTTTGCATTTTTAAAGTTAAATCTCCAAAGATTAGTTAGTCATTCACATGGTAGACCTACCAGAAACATAGTTTCTGACAATCACTTTTTACATTCTAGGTCGAAACCCCTGAGGATGGCTCAATAATGGGCCGAAACGCGTAATGTTTTAAGAATAAAATGAGTTGTCTGGTAGTGAAAGCCATTTAATTTCCCTTAATCATTTTAACGTTTAAGCATTTTTTAATAATAAAAGTCCTAGCAAAACAACTGCATTGTGGTAGCGAATGTTCATAAATTTAAACGCCTACAATGTAATTTTAACCTTTAAACTTGCAACCTGAGTGGTCCAAGGGTAAGAACGTATACCTCTGGACGCAAGTGTATTTAATTTAATTTAATTTAAGCAAGTTGAATACGTACTGCGCTCCAAAGGGGCTTTAAGCCACAGGTTTCGTGTACCATGCGATGTTTGGCATGTTAAAGATCCCTATCCTTTTTACAGAAAGGAAGGCATTCGGCAATATTTCCAATATAGGGATGTCAAACTTCTCCCTGGCGTCGGTGATTTGCCACAGTCGCGGAAATAGACCGACTTTAAAGTAATATACAATATAACCTAGAAACATTAGATCTGGAAGACGGTGTATTCTTTATAGTATAAATTCACACACCAAATTTCACCAAAACTGGTTTATTTTATTTCACGTATACATATTTTGTACTAAATAATATAGTCCAACGACCAGTCTAACTAGTTTATAAATAGAATAAACAGGACAATACAAGTATTATAGATTTAAACATCTGAAAATAAAGACAAGAAAACGTTAGATTATAGGAAACTGTTTTTTATCACGAAATATAACCTGTCAGCCTAAAGAAAACTACAGGGGGTCCGGGTGGCCCAAGGACCAAGACGGCCGAAATTTTCGTTCTCTCATTGAGCCATTCGTCCGTAAATAGGACGACGACATGGTCCTCCTCCAGGTCAAAACTAATTGTAGGCGTTGTAACCCCCAACTCCAATATAGGGAACTGAAAAAAATATTTTACGTTCGAATTACGTAAATGTTTTAACTAACAAACTGACTAACATGTGCCGAATATCCCTCCCTAATCAGCGCCTCTCTGATCATGTGTACCGCTGAAATAAGAACAAACCCTCTTAGTAAAAAATTACACACACAATCACAGACACGTCTAACCGATGTTGCTCATCGTTGTGAACCTTCCTACTGCAATGTTTAGTTGCCTGTTTCACAGCCTGTTAACAATTATCAGTTTTAGTTTGTATACAAGTGAAAAAACATGGTGTCAAGTAAATAAATGTTATAGCGAAACTAACTTTATTCAGCCAAAATATACAAAAGCTCTACAGCAATAATTTCACTACTTTAAACACTCAGTGATAGGATAAGCTGAAAAGAAAAAATGTATTGCTCACTGAAGTTAAATACTGATGCGTGAGCAACTCGTTATATGTACATGATCCTATATATATATATATATATATATATATATATATATATATATATATATATATATATATATATATATATATACAATCAAACAGAAACATGTTTAATTAAATCTAAAAAACACAAACAATATGAAGGTTATTTATTTATAAAAGCTTAAGTTACTAAAACTTAAAGTAAAAGCCTGGACGCAGCAAGTGCGTTATGGCAGTGAATTTTCATAGAAATTTTTTTCTTGAAATATAGAAATCTAAGTTTTGGTGTATAGTTTAATTTTTATATCGTAAACCTACCTACCAAATTTGGTTATCATAGCTTTTTTATTTTTTGAGATAAACATTTTACGTGCCAAATTATATCAAAATCGGCCCATTATTTATTGAGTTATCGGTGTGACACCTATATATATATATATATATATATATATATATATATATATATATATATATATATATATATATATATATATATATATATATATATATATATATATATATATATATATATATATATATATATATATATATATATATAAACATATAAAAATTGAAACTGACCCCGGATATGGGTTCTAGGGGTCCTAGTTCGCGCTCATTTGCAAAAAATTTTTCAAAATTCAAAAGTCGAGATCTCCTCATTAGTGAATTTTTTCTACGAAAATTCACTAAAATCAAAACAAAAATCATCCAGAGACGTTCACATCCAGCACAGGTTTCTACGCATACTCGCGAGGTTCATTTTTTTTTTCAACAACACACCACGAGGGCCCACAGCCCAAATACTATCGTACCGTGGGTGTCGACAGGAAGGAAAGAGGCAACCTGTTAATTCCGGAGTTGAAGGTTTGGGGGTTCGGAGGAGAAGGAAAAAATGTGCCGGCAAGGAATTCCACAACTTGGAAGTCCTCGGGACAAAAGACCAGGCATAACAAGATGTTCTGTCTGGTGACCTGGACAGTAAAAGGGTGCATTCGCTCTGATCCCCTGGTAGATCTATTGGGGGCAGCAGGTGGAGGAACTACAGTGCCCGTACAGATATCTATAAAAAAGAGAACGGTCACCAACGGCACGTCGGTGGGCAAGGGAGGGTAAGGTCACCAATGAGACGTATAGCTTCTTCTGAATGGAGTCCAGGATAGCAAGTGTAGAAACGGTAGCGGCACCCCAGATGTGGGAGCAGTATTCGAGGTTTGGCCATGTTTGTGAAGTATATAAGATATAGAGATTAGCTGGTGAAAAGTATTTGCGACCTCACAAGAGGAAACCTAATTTCTTAGCAGCCGCTTCTGCAATTGATGTGACATGTTGGTGCCGATTGAAATTTCGATCCACAGAAATGTGAATGTGAAAAGTGAAAAAGAGTCATTACTTTGAATAACTTGGTTGTTCATTGTGATGGGTTTAGGGCTGGTGTATCTCTTATGAAATAGAAAGCAAGACTGAGATTTGGTGGAGTTGAATTGTACAAGATTTCTACTTCCCCAATCTAATCTTTTTTGGAGATCCACAGAGACATAACCCTCCCTGAGTCTGCGATCCTCATCTAATTGGACTAAAGAGACAGGCTTATAATATTGCATATTTGAGTGGAGGGTGCGGTCGTCCGCGTAACTGTGAACTGGGTTGGATGTGCTAGAGAGGAGGTCATTGATGTGGAGAAGGAACAGAATAGGGGCTAAATCTAAACCTTAAGGGACTCCTGCATTAATTGAATACCGTTCAGAGGAATGGCTATCCACGACAACAGAAAAGCTCCGGTTGGAGAGGAAATTTGTTTTCCAGGTACAGAGTTTTGATGGTAGGCCATAGGCCGGTAAGTTTATTAAGCAACGCTGCGTGCCAGACCTGGTCGAATGCTTTGGATATGTCTAGAGCGACAATCTGAGATTCACCATGTAGTTCCATAGACTTGTTCCAAGAATGTCTGACAAAGGAATGGAGGTCGGCAGTTGATCTGCGCTGACGGAATCCATACTGCCTGTCGTGGATTAAACTGTGTTTTTCAAGAAATTGTAGTAGCTCGGTGTTTATATACTTTTCCGTCCCTTTAAAGACGACTGAAAGGAGAGAAATAGGCCTGTAGTTGCTAGGATGCGCTTTGGATCCCTTCTTGTACTTGAGCAGTTTTCCAGTTACTAGGGAATATGCCCCTATTGTAAGATGTCTGAAACAGACAAGTCAATACAGGACCAAGTTGTGGTGCACATTTTTTGAGAACAATTGCTGGGATTCCGTCACAGCCAGAGGCTTTCCGGGTATCAGGAGAAGAGAGCATCTTCCGTACCTTTTTAGTTTTGAAAATGATATCCGTCATTTTATGCGCGACAATGGGGACTGTTGGTGGTTGAACATTTGGAGGTGGGTTGAGAGTAGAATTGCCGGCGAACAACGAAGCAAAAAGTTCAGCCTTGCCCAGGGCGGTAGAAACAATTTCATCTCCTGTGACAAGAGGTGGGAACGTGCTTTTGCAGAAATTATTCCCAATAGATTTAGCGAGAGTCCAGAAGGGTTTGCCGCCGTTGGAGCTTAAGAGGACTTTGTTTTTAATGTAGTTATTAAACGAGTTTTTTGCCTCAGAAAAAATGCGGACATAGCGGTTTCTTGCGTCGTTAAATGCTTGACGATTTTCTTGACTGGGATTGTGTAGAAGCGTTTTGTGAGCTTCGACCTTTTTAAGTCTATCCTTGTCACAGGATTTAGAGAACCAGGGCTTTTGAGTGGCTAAAGAGGTTTTCTTTGTACGTGGAATAAATAACTCCATGACAGCTTGATTAATTTCGGTAGCGTTTTGTGCGATATCAGAGGGGTCAGGATGAGAGAAACAGACAGACGCCCATGAAAATTAGGAAAATTAATACCGCATTTCGTTCCAGTTCGCGGAGTTTCAGTGCCAAACGATACGTGGGTGTGATGGCTGTGTGACCTCGGGTTGCACTGCGCAGGAAGCAGTGACCATTCCGTGGTCTGAGCGACCAAGAGGGGCGGTGACTGATGTCTTATAGCATTCAGGTTTTGTAGTAAGAAGGAGATCCAAGGGATTTGAGCTGTGTGTTGGGATGCCAGGAAAGTAAGCAGGTGGCTGAACCATATTGGCTAAAGAATAGCTGACTGCAAAGGCCTCCGCTGCTCTCCCTTGTGGATCGGTTTTTGAAGATCCTAGCCATTCCTTATTATGGACACAAATATGTTATTATAACTTTTTTTTTCTTGTAACATAGAAATCTAAATTGGTGTGTAGTTTACTTTTTATATCGTAAACCTACCTACCAAATTTGGTTATCATAGCTTTTTTTATTTTTTGAGATATACATTTTTTTCGAATGAAAACTCAAAATTTTCCCGGTAAACCTCGTCCGATTTTCCTAACTAACGACCTTATCCAAGCCATCTATAAAAGGAGGGTACCTGCCAAATTTTATCAAGATCGGCCAATTATTTTTTTAGTTATCGGTGTGATACATACATACATATATATATATATATATATATATATATATATATATATATATATATATATATATATATATATATATATATATATATATATATATATATATATATATATATATATATATATATATATATATATATATATATATATATATATATATATATATATATATATATATATATATAAACATATAAAAATTGAAACTAACCCCGGATATGGGTTCTAGGGGTCCTAGTTGGCGCTCATTTGCAAAAAAATTTCAAAATTCAAAACTCGAGATCTCCCCATTAGTGAATTTTCTCTACGAAGATTCACTAAAAGTGTGGGCGTAGCAATTGCGTCATGGTAGTTCATTTTCATAAAAAAGGTTTTAAGAGAAAATATGTATTTTTTTAATAAAAGCATGCCTCAAATTTGGTTATCAGTATAACACCAATGGTAGAAACAATGTACCATATTTCATTAGTCACTTTATTGTTTGAAAAAGTACAATTTTCCGAAAAGGAACTTAAAAGGTTCCTGAAAAAAACGGCTGCGATTTTCTTGGCCAAAGCACATCTTCAAGCTATTTACTCACTTACCAACATACAATTATTTACAAAAAACTGTTCGAGGAAACTCCCAGTAAAAGTTTTTCATGAAAATTTGCAAACAAGTTTTTTACGAAAATCCGAAAATAATGTTTTTTAATAACTTTTAAACATTTATTAGCAATTACCAAAATTTCACCAAATTTTTTTTTACAAACAATGATTTCTACGGAAACAAGATCTACGAAAACGGACTATTTTTTATAAAAAAGTTTCTAAAATACGTAAGAGTCAAATAACGTATATACCTAATCTATAAATGAGATTGAAAAAAAATGTAAAGATTGTTTATAACTATTTTGACTATTTTTTATAAAAAAGTTTCTAAAATACGTAAGAGTCAAATAACGTATATACCTAATCTATAAATGAGATTGAAAAAAAATGTAAAGATTGTTTATAACTTCCGCATAAATTTAAACCAGTAGAAGTAAAAGGAATATAAATGGAAAAATACGCATATAATTATGTCACAAGCTGTCAAAATCAAGAACACTACTTAAGTCACTTTAAAGTTTCATTTAACATTTGTGAAAACAATTTATCAACTACTTTCATATTATGAAAATGTAAACGTAGATAATCCTATCAAACTAATTATTTGTTACCTTTTTGTACCAAAGTTAAGTTAAATATTTTAATATTTTTCTTCGAAAATACGCTAAGTAATCACATAATCTGATCGAATCATGGTATGCAATTCTAAAAGTAAATATTTCCAAAACTAAAGTCTGTAGGTATAAGGGTGTTATACAAAACTTTAAACAGAGGGCACATGCCCTTTGCTTCTAAAACACAAAAAAAGGCTGTTCCATTTGCAAACACTGGGTTACGACAGCTTGAATTTTTCCAAACCAGTCACTATTTGAAAGTGCCCTGTATACAGATCTTGATTTTTTTGACGAATAATATAAACGAAACCCGTTTTGAGTGCGTCGCTTTCATTCTATTATCTATTGGTAAAAACGCGGTATCATAATTTTTGATATGCGCCAAACATGTGAAAAGTTGCGAAACAATTGAAATAACTCGAAAACGATGAACGCTATATTTTTTTTACTCGCAAACACGGATTATAAAATAATGAAGAATTCAAAAATACAATAACATAAGAGGTGTTCGAAAAAAGTTTGTATTTAAGACTAAATGTATTCTCACCATAATTAGAACCGCAGACCGGTTTCGCCCTAACTATAGAGCTCGTCAGTACGATATACTAATTACAGCGAGAACACACCTATAAAGTAATACGGCTAAGAAAACCAACCTCCAGAAGTGGGCCAGGGCTGACAATTTACAACATTTTTAGTTGATTGTACACAGTCTCTATTTTATAAGAGTTTGTGTTATTTGGAGCTGTCGTAATAACATACTACCTGGTTCCGCACCAAGATGGCGACCCTGTCGTCGATCTCACAATGTTAAAGTTTATATTACCAACAACTTATTGGCCAGCCTGTGATTGTCAAAATAACTTTATAAGGTGCAGCTCAGGATACCCTATAGTTAACGTATACAATGTTTTTTCCGCAGCTGTATAATAACAGATATACCATAGAAATGCGTCACCCTGTATAATATATAAAAATAGATAAGACACTGAAACTAACCCCAGATATGGGTTCTAGGGGGCCTAGTCCATTAGCCTACTACCAGTCATTGGCAAAATCTCCGAAAAACTGATTAAAAAAGGTTAGCTTCATTCACCTCAGAAAATCCAGGGCCCGATCTAGGGGGGGGGCGGCCGGGCAAATGCCCAGGGCGGCAAAAATGAGGGGCGGCAAAATTGAGGGCGGTTGTATGGAGAAAAATCTTATAAAAAATACACTGCTCAACACTGTAGATAAATGAAGAGCGAAAGTCGAATGTAGTGAATTTTATACGGCAAAAATAGCAAAATTAAAATTCTTACTAAAAAATTTAGAGCAAAAAATATATTTTTTTAAAACACAATTCACAAAATATTGTAAAACAGCACAGTAAAAAGTTCCATTCTCGACAAAAAAAATGTTTTTAGCCCCTGTAAATTCGTAGAGGGACCAATATGTATTACTGTGCTGAGTATAAATTTCTTAACGCTGTCTTAAATAATACACTGGGAATGAAGGAAACAGGGAACAAGGGAAGGTCAGTAGCACCACAAATATTCAATAATAAGCTAGGCAGACAAGTTTAACCCATTTTTTATTACTTCTTGGAATTACTTTTGCTTTCTTTATATTTGGACATGCCTATGAAGGCAAGTGTTAATAAGATGCATGATGAATGGAATGAGAAGATAGTATGTCATAATAAGTTTACAGTACAATTCAATATTCAATATTACAGAAACTCAAATAGCGCCAATAGTGCACCATAAAGAATAAAGAAGTGTTAAAGTGTTTTTCTATTTTATATTTCATAAGGTTCATATAATAGTTATATGCCAAGTGTGTAAGTTGTGTTCTGAAGTAGAATAGTGGTTGCTGGTGAGTTGGTGATAAATAAATCGTACATATATTAAAGTGCCTGTGTGAATTGTGAATTTACTAAGTAAGTATCTACCTACCTATTTATTAATTAATTATTGGTTCTTAGTTTGATCTAGAAACAAAAAGTCTGGACGCAGCAAGTGCGTTATGGTAGTGAATTTTCATAGAAATGGTCTAGCACCAAATATTTTTTTTACTTTTTTCTTTTAACATAGAAATATAAATTTCGGTATATAGTTTCCTTTTAATACCGTAAATTTACGTACCAAATTTGGTTACCATAGCGTTTCTATTTTTTGAGATATTTTTTTTTACGAAAGAAAACCCAAAATTTTCCCGGAAAACCTGGTTAGATTTTCCTGGCTAACGAACTTATCCAAGCCATTTGTAAAAGCAAGGTACATGCAAAATTTTATCAAAATCGGTCTATTAATTTTTTAGTTATCGGTGTGATACATACATACATACATATATATATATATATATATATATATATATATATATATATATATATATATATATATATATATATATATATATATATATATATATATATATATATATATAAACATATAAAAATTGAAACTGACCCCGGATATGTGTTCTAGGCGTCCTAGAGCGCGCTCAATTGAAGAAATTTTTTCAAAATTCAAAACTCAGGATCTCCTCATTAGTGAATTTTTTCTAAGAAAATTCACTAAAATTTTATTTCAATGGAACTTTTCTATCATTTTGTTTCAAAGTCAAATAAAAGGGGTTTACCCTATGACGGCAGTATTATTAATAATTTTTATCTGGTTGTTTGATATAAAAAAAAACCATAAAAGCCTGGACGCAGCAAGTGCGTTATGGTAGTGAATTTTCATAGAAATGATCTCTCACCAAATATTTTATTATAACTTTTTTTGTTGTAACATAGAAATTTAAATTGTGGTGTACAGTTTATTACTTTTTACATCTTAAACCTACTTACCAAATTTGGTTATCGTAGCTTTTTTATCTTTTGAGAAAAATTTTTTCTTCGAATGGAAACTCAAAATTTTCCCGAAAAACCTCGTCCGATTTTCCTGACTAACGAACCTATCCAAGTCATTTAGAAAAGTAAGGCACATGCCAAATTTTATTAAAATCGGTCCATTATTTTTTGAGTTATCAGTGTGATACATACATACATACATACATACATACATACATACATACATATATATATATATATATATATATATATATATATATATATATATATATATATATATATATATATATACATATAAACATATAAAAATTGAAACTGACCCTGGATATGGGTTCTAGGGGTCCTAGTTCGCGTTCATTTGCAACAATTTTTTCAAGATTCAAAAGTCGGGATCTCCCCAATGAGGTACACATCACATCTATTTAAAAATTTCGGAGTTGCAGGTGTAGGTGTGAAGTTTTCACGTTGCAGGATGAAATTTGTAATAAAAAAATGACGTGTTTTGGGATTCCTTATAAATATGCACAATAATTGAGATACTGAATTTATTCCATTTGGCTTTTCCACACTGTGTGTGTGTCTGTAATATGTAAAATGTTGTGTAAATGCATTTTGTCAGGCATTTTGAGTTTATATATTAGCTATCTTTCTCTGTGGTAATTAACATCTCATCATAAGCGAATATTTTCTCCTAAAATTCGCTACTAATGCTATTTTCTGTTACATTTTACATTTCACAAATTATTAAAGATTTTGCAGAACAAAAAGTGCGAAGAAAATTATTTTAGTTACTTGACAGAGTTTAATATTCTCCGAAACAAAGTGCTTTAATTTAATTTGTTTATCTTTTAAGAATGACGAATTCGTTTTGTGGCTCTACATAACTGAGTTTTTTACTTGTATTAAATTTAAAAAAATCATTTTTTTTTGTTTTTTTCCATTCATCCAAACTGCATAGTCGATGTAACAAAAGTTACATAAACATAAACCGACTTCATATAACATTTGGTCCACATCTTTGAACTTCTAAACCGATTTTGATGAAAAATATTCACTGTTATCTAAGTTAAAAGATACATAAATCGATAAAAAATAATTGTTTTAGTCCAGTCCGGACTTTCTTAAAAAACAGCTACATACATACATATACTCATGAAATTTAGTATACTCTTCAAAAACATATGTGAATATTATTCAATTCCAACAACATTGGATACATACGGGTCAAAATAATAACCTCTTTTTTTAAGTCGCAATTTGCACCATCCCACCTCTGGAATAATATGTTTATGACTTATAAAGTATCATTGTAAAGGGCGGCAAATATTATTTTTGCCCGGGGCGGCAAATATTATTTTTGCCCGGGGCGGCGAAAAAGCTAGATCGGGCCCTGAGAAAATCATATCCTCCCAGATGAACAATTCGGCTTCAGACACCAGCACTCCACCACAGACCAAGTGCTTCGTGTGGTGCAAAACATCAGCAAAGGATTTAATAAAAACAAGTCAACTGGTCCAATAGTTCTTGACATTGCTCATGTCTTCGATAGGGTTTGGCATGCGGGCCTCCTAAACAAACTTCTATCATTTAATTATGCTCTCCCTCTGATTCTACTAATAAGGTCATACCTTCAACAGAGGAAGTACCAGGTCAAACATCTGAGAGCCCGATCTAGAACGTACTCAGCCACGGCTGGTCTCCCGCAGTGTTCTGCTATCTCCCCTCTGCTGTGCACTATATTTGTCGCAGACATTCCGACAGAGCCCCTAAACGTGACATACGCACTGTACGCAGACGACACTACCATCCTCAGCAGCTCCACTCAGCCGAGAATAATAACCGAACGACTTCAGACCGCCGTAGTCCAGCTGCAAGGCTGGTATAGGAAATCCCTTCTAGCCATAAACCCCGATAAATGTTCAGCACTCCTATTTTCCAATAGGAGACACACACCTTACGAATACGTATCATTAGACAACCTTCTAATTCCCTGGCAAGATTCCGCCAAATACCTCGGGGTTTTCCTTGACAAACACTTAACATGGCGCCTCCATGTCGATCACGCCCGACGAAAAGCCTCGATGTTCATCTCGAAGCTGTTCCCACTTCTAAATAAAAATTCCAAATTGTCCATGAACAATAAGTTGCTCATGTACAAAGTCATTATCCGGCCAGCCTTGACCTATGCATCACCTGCATGGGCCACCGCGGCTGCAACACACATCAAGTCCCTTCAAATCATCCAGAATAAAATTCTGAGAATGGTTATCGGAGCGCCATGGCTTGTCAGAAACAGTTAGATTCACTCTGGTCTGGAAATGCCTTCGATACTTGAGTTTATAACTCAACTATCCACAACTCAGTTCGCAAAAGGCGCTTCTCACCCAAATGCTCTTCTACGTAGTGCCACCAATTACGATGAGCAACTTCCACACAAGCATAAGCGTCCAAAGCTTATACTTACCCGCTAAACGCCCCCGCGGCAAAAACAGAATGGAAACATTCAAACCCAAACGCCATTGTGTGAAATCTTTCCGACGGAGGTATGGACTAAGGTCCGGTACTCCTAGGGAGGGAGTTTTAGTGAGTACAGTCTCACAGTACCTCGATATCCCACGGCACTACGGTGCCGTGAATGGGGTCTGCATGAGCATTTCTCCCTCCTATATCCAACAAAAAAAGGGGGGGGACCTAGTTCGCGCTCAATTTAGGAAATTTTCAAATCACAAGTCGCGGTCTCCTCATAAGCAAATTTTTTCTACGAAAATTCGCTAAAAATTATAGACCATTAAACGATAAACTCTATAACTAAAACTACTGCCAAAGCATCAGTCTATTTGAAATGAAATTTCTGGAAATGTGAAAGACAATGACGGTTGAAACTGAAACTTAAGATTGGGTGTGTGTGTGTTTTTTTATTTCTTCAAGGTCTGCCTATTTCCGCGACTATGGCAAATCACCGACGCCAGTGAGCAGTTTTATCTCACTATCCTGGAAATTTTGCCGAACCCCTGACTTTCTGTAAGGAGGGTAGGGATCTTTAACATTTCCAACATCTCATGGACACGGGACAGACGACTTTACGCCCTCTCCGAAGGGCAGAACGTTTAAGGGTTTGTAAAACACAATTCCTGAGACCTTTTCTTTACATAATCAATATTCGTGTTAGATACTTTTCCTAAATGTGTTCAATTTTGATGTTTCAAAACGCGACTTTGTCGTTTTAAGAGTAATATGCCTTTTTTTAAGTGCCTATAACTTTTTGTCTTTTAACTTACAGATCTAAATTTCGGTACATGGTTTATTTTTTATGACATAAACTCGTGCACCAAATTTGGTTGCCATATCTTTATTATTTCTGGACATATAAGAATTTTCCGAAAGAAAAGATAAAATTTTCCAGGAAAAACTGACCCGATTTCCCTGGATAACCATATTATCCAAACCACGGGCAAAAGGAAGGTACTCACCAGAATTATTCAAAATCGGCCTATTACTTTTTGAGTTATCGGTGTGATACATATATAAATAAATAAATAAATAAATAAACAAATAAATAAATATATATATATATATATATATATATATATATATATATATATATATATATATATATATATATATATATATATATATATATATATATATATATATATATATATATATATATATATATAGATTTAAAAATTTAAGCTGACCCCGGATATGTATTCATGTATTCTAGACACCTAGTTAGCGCTCATTTGAAGAAATGTTTTCAAGAAAATTCACAATGACATCACGAACTATAGAACAGATATTCAAGGAATTAGTGACACGTATCAACATCGGGATAAAAGTTAAACAATTCTCACATAACAAGAAGATCAAGAGCTGTCAAGACATCAAACGTCAGTATGTCAAGTAAGAATGTCAGTCCCAATGAAATTCAGAGAAAACAACCACAAAATTAGTGCACAAATTAAGAGGAAGAATAGTTTTCACTCTTATATCTCAAATAGATGTTTTGAAACCATTAAAAAATCTTTTTATAAACATTAGTGTGTGCAATAAAATATTCCAATGTTTCAAAAGTTACCTATGTCAGTTTAATATATTAATCTCAATTATCTAGTAAGTTTCAAACTTGTAAAAAGTAATGCTTGTGTATTATGTGTAACACATCTAAACGTTGACAAATGTATAGCGTACACTAAAATAGCCCAAAATATTTTATGCCTTATGCTCATTAAATAATAGCGTGTATCACAAGTCAAGGATATACTGCCCTTCATATATATATATATATATATATATATATATATATATATATATATATATATATATATATATATATATATATATATATATATATATATATAAGGAGAAGGGTTAAGGGCAAAGCTGCAAGGAGACAACCGCATACACGTGTTTCAAGCTTATTAGCCATCAGCAGAACGGTATAGCCAGGTGAAGATGGGAACACTCTGGATGAAGATGCAAAAATACACGGAGTCACAACAGGCAACCAGTGCACATTTGCAGCAACATTTGGAAGACCGTCAATCCAAGGGAAAGAACCAAAAAAGCATTATATTTCGATAGAAAATGCAAAAATGCAATAACATAAGGCGTGTTTGATAAAAAAAAAGAAAATTTGTATCACCAAGGGCCAGCCTGTGATTGTAAAAATATTTTTTAAGATTTAGCTCAAGACACCCTATAATTAGTATTTACATTTTTTTTTTCATATCTTGTATAATGACGGATATATTGAGCTTTATTGATTTTTTACGAAAATTCGACAAAAATTATATACCATTAAACGATAAGCTCTATAGCTAAGGCTACTGCCAAGCATCAGAGAAAGGGTCTATTTGAAATGAATTTTCTGGAAATATTTTAGTAAAATAAAGGACAATGACGGTTGAAACTAAGACTTCAGGGTTTGTAAAACATTTTTCTTCAGACATTTTATTTCCATAGCCAGTATTAGATTCAAGTTCTTTGCCTAAATGTTGCCCATTTTGGCGTTTTAAGTCGCAACTTTCACGTTTTGAGGAAAACCCCAATTTATTTTTCTTTAAATGCCTATAACTTTTTTGTCTTTTGACCTACAAAGCTAAATTTTGGTGGGTAACTTACCTATAAGAACATAAACTGGTTGCCCTTACTTTGTTAATTCCGGAGATTTTTTTTTTCGAAAGAAAACAAAAATTTTCCGGGAAAACCTTGGCCGAATTTCCTGCCTGACGAACTTATCCAAGCCATTTGCAAAAGAAAGGTACTCACCAAATTTAATCAAAATCGGCCTATTATTTTTTGAGTTATCGGTGTGATATATATATATATATATATATATATATATATATATATATATATATATATATATATATATATATATATATATGTATGTATGTATGTATATATATATATATATATATATATATATATATATATATATATATATATATATATATATATATATATATATATACACATATAAAAATTGAAACTGACCCTGGATATGTGTCCTGGGGGGCCTAATTAGCGCTCATTTGAAGAATTTTTTTCAAAATTTAAAAGTCGGGATCTCCTCATTAGTGAATGTTTTTAAGAAAATTCACTAAAAATTAAAATCAACATACTCGGTTCGCAAAAACCGCTTCCCACCCAAATGCTCTTCTCCGTAGTGCCACCGACTACGATGAGCAAGTTCCACTAAGGCATAAGCGTCCAAAGCTTATCCTGGTCCGATAACGCCCCAGCGGCACACAAAATGAAAACATTCAAAATCCCGTAAAATCATTCCGACGGAGGTATGGACCAAGGCCCGGTACTCCAGGAAGTGGAGTTTAGTGGGTAGGAGTCCCACACTACCTCGGTATCCCACACACTACGGCGTCTGAATGAGGTGTGCATTATGCATTCTCCGCTCCTGAAAAACATTCAAAATCCCGAAGACATGTGTAAAATCATTCCGACGGAGGTATGGACCAAGGCCCGGTACTCCAGGAAGTGGAGTTTAGTGGGTAAGAGTCCAACGTTACCTCGATATCGCACACACTACGGCGTGTGAATGAGGTGTGCATGATGCATTCTCCGCTCCTGATTCAAAAAATACAATGCTTGGTGGATTTTAAAAATTCACTAAAATACACATAAAAGATAGACATACAGTTTACTTAGAAATTCGGTGTTTTACTAAACCATAAATCCTAACTTCAAATCCCCATTCGTGCACTTTCTGTAAGAAAGATGTTTTGCCTGTAAACACCGCCACAAACAAAATACCAACACAACACACTCGCCTGTACTAACCGCAACAAAAACATATACCAAGGCATTGTGTCTAAAAACGCGCAGTCGTTTGCTCTGCCGTTGGACTAAAGTCATCGGCTTGGTGTGCGTGTGCAGCCTCATTACAAAGGAACACACCAAACCAAAGTTGCACCCATTAAAGCAGAACAAATACTTTGACATTATTTGAAATAAATCTCATCTAAAGATAAATGCTAAATTTAAAATAGTAAAAAAACAAGTTCATTTTACTTTTAGGATCATAGTTTACCATAAATTAAATATTTGAATACCTATTTGAAAGTAAAAACTAAGATAGCTTTTGGTCTAGTCACATGCAGTGAACTTATTACATCAAATTTTATACAATAATCTCTCGCTAGACAAAAATTCATAACTTATTCCAATCAGTTACCTAAATATCCTCATACATAATGTACAAAAACCTACAACGTACCACTAGTAATGTCTACCTAAAAGATAGAGCTACGGCTAGCATAAAATATACTCACAACTAATTCTTCAGCCAGAATTCACAAATGATGATACACAACACGTCACCACTTACACAACTTTCACATATATTAATTCAAATCATAAAATAGATTTGGAAATGATTAGGTATCACTGTTAAATTAAATCTGAGGGTTAAATACCTTAAAGAGCGGTATCGAGGTCTGCCACGCAATAGGGTCTCAAGTAGAATGACCAGAATGGTTACCAAAACTTGATGCGGGAGTGGGAGTTGGCGGGAAATTCTCGTTGCCGAGTGCGCTGTCTGGAAGAACAGCGGAGCCACAGCGCTTATTGTCTCAGTGGTGTAAATTACGTAATACGTCCAAAGATATAGATTCCCCCATAGCAACAGAATATAACCTTGAATTAAGATAATGTCATATAATAAATTAATTTTTCTCTGTAAAATTATATGTATCCTTTGTCAATTTCCACTATGAATATGTGCCAGAGATACCGCTTACGTTCTTTTACACATGCTTTAGTTCTATTTTTTTTTAAAAGCTTAAAAAGGATAATTTAACATAGAATATAAGTCCATATGTGAAGCCATTAATATGGCATATTTCATCTGTTTTTTAGCGAATTTTCGTAGAAAAAATTCGATCTTAAAAAGTTCGCGAGTTGAGAATTCAGAAAATTTGTCTTTAAATAAACGCAATATTGGTCCCCTAAAATCCATTTTCAAGGTCAGTTTCAATATATATATATATATATATATATATATATATATATATATATATATATATATATATATATATATATATACGAATATGTGCCAGAGATAACGCTCAAGTTTTTTTATACATGCTTTAGCTCTATATTTTTTTTAAAAGCTTAAAAATGATAATTTAAAATAAAATGTAAGTCCATATGTGAAGCTAGTAATATGGCATATTACATCTGTTTTTTAGCGAATATTCGTAGAAAAAATTCGCGAGTTAGGAATTTTGAAAAATTGTCTCTAAATGAACGTAAACTAGGTCCCCTAAAACCCATATTCAACGTCAGTTTCAATATATATATATATATATATATATATATATATATATATATATATATATATATATATATATATATATATATATATATATATGTATATATATATATATATATATATATATATATATATATATATATATATATATATATATATATATATATATATATATATATATATATATATATATAGG
This sequence comes from Tillus elongatus, assembly GCA_964006375.1. Classification (NCBI taxonomy): domain Eukaryota; kingdom Metazoa; phylum Arthropoda; class Insecta; order Coleoptera; family Cleridae; genus Tillus; species Tillus elongatus. The sequence continues at coordinate 16,058,840 of OZ023269.1, read as the reverse complement.
TATACGAATATGTGCCAGAGATAGCGCTTAAGTTTTTTTACACATGCTTTAGTTGTATAAATTTTTTAAAAGCTTAAAAATGATCATTTAAAATAAAATAAAAGTCCATATGTGAAGCCATTAATATGGCATATGTCATCTGTTTTTTAGCGAATTTTCGTACAAAAAACTCGCACGTGAAGAGTTTGCGAGTTAATAATTTTTTAAATTTGTCTTTAAATTAACGCAAACTAGGTCCCCTAAAACCCATATTCAACGTCAGTTTCAATATATATATATATATATATATATATATATATATATATATATATATATATATATATATATATATATATATATATATGGTGGTGCATTGAAAACTAATCAGACCGATTTGCATCCAGAGAATTTTTTTAAGAAACGCTGAAACACGTCAATTTAAATATTGAGGGGGACATGTTTTGACATAAAACTCAACTTTGTCACATCAACCCCTTAAGGGTGGTGATAACAACCCTTATATTTTAAATAGGGAGCATGGGTCGAGTGTTACATCATTTGAATGCTCTTTCTTTTCTCAATTCAGCACATTAACTTTTTTAGATGTTTAACAACTTGTTTAAAAATTATTCACAGTTGAAGATTCAAAAACGCATTTTACTCATTCCGATAAGAAATGTGCTGATAGTCAATGTTTTGTTGGTTTGTAAACAAAAAATTGACTATGAGAACATTTCTTATCGGAATGAGAGAAATGCGGTTTATTATTTCAGTTTATCGGTCGGTTTGATACTTGATGGTACTACCGAAAATTAATTTCACAATGGTGTATTCTGTAGAAGAAAGAGTTGAAATAATTCTTTTTTTTTCAAAAACAATGACTGTGCCAACCGTACTGCAAATTTGTTTAATGAACGACATCCGAACAGACATGTTAACAGAAAATACATTTTGGAGTTAGTTGCAAAGTTTAGACAAAGTGGTTCAGTAGCCAACAAAAAACGGGATCCTGAACGTACATTTCCGGTTAGAAATGAGACTACTGAGATTGAAGTTTTAGGACAAATTGCTGCAGACCCAACTTCGAGCACGAGAAAATTGGCCACTGTTTTAAACATCATAAGAAGAACTATTCAGCGAATATTGAAGCATCATTAATTTCACCCGTATAAAATTCATCTTGTACAACAACTGAATGAAGATGATTTTTATCGGCGGCTGGAGTTTTGTGAAGTTATAACTGCACGAATAGCGGATAACGGGAACTTTCTGTTCAATATCTGTTTTTCAGACGAGTGTACGTTCTTATTAAACTCTACACTCAATCGTCATAATTGACGTTATTGGGCAGATAATAATCCAAGAAATTTTCACGAAGTCCACACTCAAACTCCACAGAAAATTAATCTCTGGATTGGCATTTTTGAAGACCGTTTAATCGGAACAATTTTTCTTGATGGCAATTTGAGTGGCGAAACGTATTTGGAGTTACTAGAAGATGTCGTTTACCCTCTACTAATTGACATTGTTGAAAATGATGATCGCTTTTAAGAAAATCAATTAGTGTTTCAAAAAGATGGAGCTCCTCCGCATTTTTGTTTTGTTAGGGAGTTTTTGAACAGAGAATTTTCAGGACAATGGATTGGGCGTAGAGGTGCTATTGAGTGACCCCCTAGATCACCGGATTTAACTCCTTTAGACTTCTTTCTATGGGGCCATTTAAAGAGTAGAATTTACGCAACAGAACCGGAGTCTCTGGAAAAATTACGACGACGCATTGTTGAAGAAGGCCGTCTAATAACTCCACAAATGCTCCAGAATGTCAGAGCTCATTTTGAACAAAATTTGTACTTTTGTATGGAAGCTGGTGGTCAACAATTTGAACACGTACTTAACTGAATAAACATCTTTAAACGTTTGGTTTTGTTTTTTAGTGTTTTTAACGAAAAATTAAATAATTAGTGCATTTCTTATCACAATGAATGAAATACGTTCTTGCAACTCCAACTGTAAATAATTTTTAAACGAGTTGATAACACTTCCAAAAAAAAAAATTGTGTGCTGAATTCAGAAAAGAAAGAGATTTTAAATGATGTAACACTCGACCCATGTTTCCTATTTAAAATATAAGGGTTGTTATCACCACCCTTAAGGGGTTGATGTGACAAAATTGAGGTTTATGTCAAAACATGTCCCCCTCAATATTAAAATTTACGTGTTTCAGCGTTTCTTAAAAAAGAAATTTCTCTGGACGCAAATCGGTCTGTTTCGTTTTCAATGCACCACCCTATATATATATATATATATATATATATATATATATATATATATATATATATATATATATATATATATATATATATATATTCATTCACGCTCGTTTATCTATGTGTCTGTATCACACTGACAACTAAAAAATTAACGGGCTGATCTTGATGAAATATAGTAAGTAGCTTCCTCTTGTATATGGCATGAAAAAGTTATTTAGGCGTAAAAAGCGGACCAGCTTTTCCGGAAAAATTTTGTGTTTTCTCCGAAAATAGCAAAGGTTTGGCAACCAAGTTTAGTACGCAAGTTTCCATTCGCCACAATTAAGATATTTAAATTAATACGAAAAACTTACAGATCAAAATTTTGTCCATACGTTTCTTTAACGGCAGTCTGTTTACACGACTATGGCCAATCACTGACGCCAGGAAGCAGTTTTACCTCACTATGCCGGAAATTTTGTCGAACCCCTGCCTTTCTGTAAGGAGGGTAGGTATCTTTAACGTGTCCAACATCGCATGGACACGAGACCGACGGCTTTACGCCCGCTCCGAATGGTGGGACGTGCAGACATTCAACTCGCTCAGATACAATGCCACAACCTCGCTTGATGTTAATTGTATAGGATGTACTGAAAAAGTGAAAGGGTACCCTGGGAATCGAACCCGGTACCCCTCGGTTCAGAGGTACACGTTCTACCACTAAACCACCGAGGCTCTTCGTATAACATCTATACATTTTATATAATATAAATCTGCATACCAAATTTGGTTGCCATAGCTTTATTTTAGTAGAAAAATTTTCTAGTCCGATTTACTTGGCTAAGTAATGAACCTATCCAAGCCACTTACAAAAGAATTTTTTGAGGTATTGGTGTGCAACATATATATATATATATATATATATATATATATATATATATATATATATATATATATATACAGGGTGTTTCAAAAATGTCTGCCAAAACTTCTAGGACGTATACTACACCAAAAAATAAGTATAGTTTATTTTATAAAACTATTTCCTAAAATGCACCCCTAAAGAGCTACAGCCCCTAGAAAAAGACTCTAAAAAATGGTTTTTTGGCATTTTCATCAAACAACTACAGGTAACTTAATAGAATTTGACACAGCGAGGTAGTTTTTTTATGAGAAATATTACTAATTTGTTAGAATCTTCTTATTTCATTCAGAGGCGTAACTTACAGGGGTGCTGGAATGGTTCCACATCTTTTTTGTGCGAGGTTTTATCTAATACATTTATCGAAAATCCCAAAGCCACATTTATTTTACATAAAAAAGGTTCGGGAAATATATATATATATATATATATATATATATATATATATATATATATATATATATATATATATATATATATATATATATTATTATTATTGCTATCTCCGCAAAAGCTGAGAGATACGATCCCGGCTAAATTCGAAAAAAGTTGCCATTTTTATGGTGCATTAATAATATGTTTTCAGGGTTGCCGAATTTGTTATATCTCCGTAGATATGAAGGAAACTTCAAAAATTGTAAAAAAATCATTTAAGTATATCGTACAGATTATGAAAAAAAAATTAAGGGAAAAAAGTCTGTTTTGTCTTTTTGTTCTTATATATATATATATATATATATATATATATATATATATATATATATATATATATATATTGCAACAACACACCACGAGGGCTTACAGCATAAATACTATCGTACCGTGGGTGTCGACAAGGAGGAAAGAGGCAACTTGTTAATTCTGGACTTGAAGCTTGAAGGTTTGGATGTTCGGAGGAGAAGGAAAAACATGTACCGGCAAGGAATTCAACAACTTGGAAGTCCTCGGAACAAAAGAGCGGGCATAACAAGATGTTCTATGTCTGGTGACCTGGACAGTAAAAGGGTGCATTCGCTCTGTTCCCCTGATAGATCTGTTGAGGGCAGCAAGTGGAGGAACTATGGAATAAAGCTCTTCTGAGCAGTGCCCGTGCAGATATCTATAAAAGGGAGAGAGGTCACCAACGGCATGTCGGTGGGCAAGGGATGGCAGCTTTTGAGTGAGGGTAGGTTCACCGATGAGACGTATAGCTCTCTTCTGAATGGAGTCTTGGATAGCGAATGTAGAAGCGACAGCGGCACCCCAGATATGGGAGCAGTATTTCAGGTTTGGCCTTATTTGTGAAATATTTAAGGTATAGAGATTAGCTGGTGAAAAGTATCTACGAGCCTGGAAGAGGAAACATAATTTCTTAGCAGTCGCTTCTGCAATTGATGTGACATGTTGGTGCCAATTGAGATTTCGATCCACAGTGAGAAGGACTCATTACTTTGAATAACTTGGATGTTCAGTGTGCTGGGTCTAGGGCTGGTGTATCTCTTATGAGATAGAAAGCAAGACTGATATTTCTACTTCCCCAGTCTAATATTTTTTGGAGGTCCACGGAGACAGAATCCTCAATGAGTCTGGATGGACTTTAGCAAATAATCGTCAAATGTTCATTGAAGCTAATGTCTTTTTTTTTAATACAAACCTGTATTTTCTATTTCATAATTTATACCAGCCTTCCATTCTTAATACATTCATTGCTGATTTTTGATATGAAAAATCATCAAGTACTCATTCCTGTTACGGACCTGATATTACTTTACTGACAAAATAAACTACGGCGAATTTTGGAACTGACAAGGTGCGCTTGGTCAGGTTATTACAAAATCTTTTTCTCTAAAACAATGACCAGGTCGATAAATTTGATGACCTGGGCAACACAAAAAATCGTCTATATTGTCTTTCTTAATTGCTCTGATTTTTTGAAATTTCTGTACACTATACTTCAGGCAGGCCTTTAACACGTAGGGTATCGAAAATGTTAAACAAATACAATCTTTGGTGTGGTTAACTCTAAACGGAATGAAAAAACCTAAGCTGCACCTATTTTTGAAGCAAACAAAATAAAGTAAAAAAAAAGCCTGGACTCAGCAAGTGCGTTATGGTAGTGAATTTTCATAGAAATGATAGGGCACAATATATTTTATTATAACTTTTTTTCTTGTAACATAGAAATCTAAATTTTGGTGTATAGTTTAGTTTTTATATCGTTAACCTACCTACCATTATTATTTTTCCTCTAAAATTCATTCTTATTTGCAATTTTTTACTATTCTTCGATAAGCGCAATGTTAAATTTGGAGAAAACATGGTGGCCGAATTTCTTATAGCCAGACTGTCTCTATCAAGTCACTGTACTTTAAAGCATAAAAGCAGATGGCAATAATAGGAGAAAAAGAGGGCCATTGTGAATATTAGAAGCACTGAAGCATACTGACAGAGATAATAATGTTGATTCATCCTAGACAGCTGTACATATGAAGCACCAATCGGAAGTCGGCAGTTCTAATTTTAAGATTCTCTTGGACGTACTCGGCTCATCTAATAGAGACAGCGTGGCCATTGGGGATTCGGCCGCCATGTTCTCTTCAAATTTAAGATTGGGCTTATGTAAGAATAGTAAAAGAGTCCAAATAATAAGGAATTGGTGCATTTTAGAAGAAAACTGTATAGAATCTTTTCTGTAGAGAATTTTGTTTCTATCATAACAGACTAGTCGCAATGTTTCCTATTTAGATAGTAAACTGTAAAATTGCTATAAAATAAATTCTCCAGTCAATGGATCTATAAAAAAATTGTTAATAGCAATTATTCGGCGAATTTTAGAAAGAAATTGTGTGGATGTTTTTGAAGTCATTTATCCATCATTATAGACTGATTGCTATGTTTTCTACCTAGACAGGAAACTTTAAAATTACTTCAAACTAAATTCATTATTCAGTCAGTGTGAATTTTCCTATATGAATATATTATGATAAAGCCCCAAAAACCCTAAGTTCAGGGAATTTACAATATTGTATCAAGCACACAGTGAAAGTGAATATTCAAAGTATTTAATCTTACTTTGCCCTGCCTTTGTGTAATCATACTAGGAATTTTCGGTTTCTGCATTTGCTGTTTATACAGGGTGGAGCATTGAAAACGAAACAGACCGATTTGCCTGCAGAGAATTTTTTTTAAGAAACGCTGAAACACGTCAATTTTAATATTGAAGGATACATGTTTTGAGATAAAACTCAACTTTGTCACATCAACTCCTTAAGTGTGGTGATAACAACCCTTATATTTTAAATAGGGAACATGGATCGAGTGTTACATCATTTGAAAGCTCTTTTTTTTTCTAAATTCAGCACACTATTTTTTTTGGAAGTTTTATCAACTCGTTTAAAAATTATTCACAGTTGAAGTTGCAAGAACGTATTTCATTCATTGTGATAAGAAATGCACTAATTAGTCAATTTTTCGTTAAAAAAAAACTAAACAACAAAACCAAACGTTCAAAAATGTTTATTCGGTTAAGTAAGTGTTCAAATTGTTGACCACTAGCTTTCATACAAAAGTAAAAATTTTGTTCAAAACGAGCTCTGACATTCTGGAGCATTTGTGGAGTTATTAGACGGTATTCTTAAACAATGCGTCGTCGTAATTCAGAGACTCCGGTTCTGTTGCGTAAATTCTAGTCTTTAAATTGCCCCATAGAAAGAAGTCTAAAGGAGTTAAATCCGGTGATCTAGGGGGGCACTCAATAGCACCTCTACGCCCAATCCATTGTCCTGGAAACTCTCTGTTCAAAAACTCCCTAACACGTTGTGAAAAATGCAGAGGAGCTCCATCTTGTTGAAACACTAATTCATTTTCTTGAATGCGATCATCATTTTCAACAATGTCAATTAGTAGAGGGTAAACGATAGTAACTTCAAATACGTTTCGCCACTCAAATTTCCATCAAGAAAAATTGGTCTGATTAAACGGTCTTCAAAAATCAATTTCTGTGGAGTTTGAGTGTGACTTCGTGAAAATTTCTTGGATTATTATCTGCCCAATAACGACAATTATGACGATTGACTGTAGAATTTATTAAAAACGTACACTCGTCTGAAAAACAGATATTGAACATAAAGTGCCAGTTATCAGCTATTCTGGCAATCATAACTTCACAAAACTCCAGGTGCCGATCAAAATCATCTTCATTCAGTTGTTGTACAAGATGAATTTTATAATGCTTCAATATTCGCTGAACTTTTTCTTTTGATGTTTGAAACAGTGGCCAATTTTCTCGTGCTCAAAGTTGGGTCTGCCGCAATTTGTCCTAAAACTTCAAACTCAGTAGTCTCATTTCTAACCGGAAATTCACGTTCAGGATCCCGTTTTTTGTTGGCTACTGAACGACTTTGTCGAAACTTTGCAACTAACTCCAAAATGTATTTTCTATTAACATGTCTGTTCGTATGTCGTTCATTAAACAAATTTGCAGTACGGTTGGCACAGTCATCGTTTTTGAAAAAAATAGTAATTATTTCAACTCTTTTTTCTACAGAATACACCATAAGAAATGTTCTGATAGTCAATTTTTTTGTTTATAAACCAACAAAACATTGACTATTAACACATTTCTTATCGGAATGAGTAAAATGTGTTTTTACATCTTCAACTGTGAATAATTTTTAAACGAGTTAATAAAACTTCCAAAAAAATTTGTGCGCTGAATTCACAAAAGAAAGAGCTTTCAAACGATGTAACACTCGACCCATATTCCTTATTTAAAATATAAGGGTTGTTATCACCACCCTTAAGGGGTTGATGTGACAAAGGTGAGTTTTATGTCAAAACATGTCCCCCTCAATATTAAGATTGCCTTGTTTCAGCGTTTCTTAGAAAAAAAATTCACTGGACGCAAATCGGTCTGTTTCGGTTTCAATGCGCCACCCTATATATTGAATTGTTTAACGCTCAATTTTTGTGAATTTCTTTTGAATCTGAATTATATTCTACACCGTGAAATTTCTATAATAAATGTTTGTAGTGTTTATAACTTGATGCATTATTCTTTGATTCAGAGACGAAGGTTTCTATGAATATTAATTATTTATTAATATTTTTCACTTAATAAATATTGTCTTATTTCTCAATCGTCTACTATTTTACCTCATATTGCTCTTATAAAATCATGGTATGTGAATATAAATTTAAATAATATAAAACCTAGCAGTTTTTAATGTATTGAGTAGTTAACAAAAGTTGACGCTTAAGATAAGGCCTTGCTTTTCACAACATAAAATACAGGCTGTTCCATTTGGAAAAATTGAGTTTTTGGTCTTAGAATGTGCCTAAATTTAATCGCAATTTTCGAACATCCTGTATAAGTAAACACAGAGTTTATATTACAACAATGTAACGAATAACATGCCAAATTGGAGTTTAATAATCGGTAAAATAACGACATTTACAAGGTGCAGGTGAATCTTTTTTTAATAAAATTGTAGCTGAAAATATACTCCTTCAAATTAGACTCAAAATTAAAAAATAGGTCCAAAAATAGAGAAATATACAGTGTGTTCTATTTTTAAAAAAGTATGTTTGCTTTGCCTTGCAAATAAGGAACATCCTGTATAATCTAAAATAATTTTATAACGTGCAGCCTGTGATTATCTACATTTATTTTCCATTGTGAATAATAACGGGAAAATGAGCTTTACCGCAGAAATGCGCCACCCTTTATACAATGTTTGCTAACCTTTCTAAAAAAATAGAGGACGTGTAACCTCACCTAATTTTAAGACGAAAATCTGGTATAGAAGCTTTTCGAATGTTGCTTGGTTTTCCAAATACAGGGAGTTAAAAAACTTGTAATTTTTTTCTGTGAGTGAAGTTTCGTAAAGATAAATCTCTAATGGGGAGATCCCGACTTTCACATTTTGAAAAATTTTTTGCAAATGAGCGCGAACCAGGTCCGTTAGAACCCATATCCGGGGTCAATTTTAATGTTTATATATATATATATATATATATATATATATATATATATATATATATATATATATATATATATATATATATCACACCTATAACTCAAAAAATAATGAGCCGATTTTGTTCAAGTAAAGAACCTTCCTTTTATAAGTGGCTTGTATAAGTTTGTTAGTCATAAAAATCGGACGTGGTTTTCTGGGAAAATTTTGAGTTTCCTTTCTAAAAAAACTTTTATCTCAAAAAATAAGAAAGCTGTGACAACCAAATTTAGCGTGTAAGTTTATCATATAAAAATTAAACCATATACCAAAATTTAGATATCTATGTTACAAGAAAAAAAAGTTATAATAAAATATTTGGTGCCAGATGATTTCTATGAAAATTCACTACCATAACGCACTTGCTGCGTCCAGACTTTTTATTAATTACTTAATTGGTACAACAATAAAAATTACTTTAATAAGCTGTTTTAAAACATTGAATAATGAACTCACATGAACAGAATGCAAATAAATTGCTGTAAATCTCTTCCATGAGCTAGTAAACATCCATCTACTTGACGAACCAAATTGTCTCTTACTCGCTGATAAATTTCAGGACTGGCGGGAATTGTATTAACTGTTAATAATACGCAGTTGTATGTTTAAAACAACTTCCTCGATGTGTGGGGTTCTAACTCTAACTGTTTTTTTACTTTAGCGTAGGCCTATTTCCGCGACTATGACCAATCATCAACGCCAAGAGCAATTTCACCTCACCATCGTAGAATTTTTGCCAAACCCCTGCCTTTCTGTAAGGAGGATAGAGATCTTTAACGTGTCTCACATCGCATGGACTCGGGGCCGACGGCTTTACGCCCCCTCCGAAGGGGGAACGTGCAGATATTAAATCTGCTCAGATACAGTGCTTGAACCTTACAGTTTGTACTGAAAAAGTTAAAGGGAAACCCTGGGAATCGAACCCAGTACCATTCGTTACGGAGACACACGTTTTTACCCCTGCACCACCGAGACACTAACTCTAACTGTAAATTGGTTTTTGCAAAGCTACCTGCTTCCTCCAAGCTGAGATGCAATCTTGTAAATGTTTCTGGACATGACAGTTGTTTATTATGAAAACGTTCTGCATAGAAACGTCTTAGGTCTCGGCATTTCCTTTTGCTACACCATACATAAAATGAATTTGAGCCATATTTTTTGATTGGTGAACTCAGGCGTTAAAAAAATATGTAATAAATGTAATAAATTGGAAAACACTTTAAAAGGATATTAGGATATTTGAAAAATGTCAAACAAATGTCATGAAGAAATCAAATGTGATTACCGTGGAAATGTCTAACAAATATCACTAGAATATCGTTTGTCATTAATTAGTATAAAAAAAAATTTACATTGTATTGCGAAAACGAAGCAACATTCGAAACACTTTTATACCACATTTTTGTCTTAAAATAAGGTGCAGATATACCTCCATTATTTTTCCAGAAAGGTCAGAAAACACCCTGTATATTTATTTATATTAAGTTTATGGGTTAATATATAAAATTGATTGTTTTCTGTCTGATATGTTTAAATAATAATTTGTATTAGAATATCTACCTAACCAGAGCCGACGAACCCAAATCATCGCAACAAATTGTAAAAATCTGACGATCGTTTCACTAACCAAGTTAGCGTCATCAGGGGATTAATAAATCTGAAATAATTATTCATCCTCTGATGACGCCAACTTGGTTAGTGAAACGATCGTCAGGTTTTTTTTTATATAATGTGTTGTGGTGATTTGGGTTCACCAAGTGTGCTTATCAGTGCTCATCACAGGTTACAATCTTCACTTGGTGTATGTCTACCTAATTATCACTCGAAGCAAATACCTATAAGTAATAACATAATAAAACTCAGATACAAAAAGTCTGGACGCAGCAAGTGCGTTATGATTTTCTTTAAAATATTTTTAATAGCAAATGTCTTTCTTTGATGAAAGCGGGCATCAAACTTGGTTGCCTATACAGTAGAAACAATGTACCATATTTCATCGAAATAACTTTATTGTTTGCAAATATATGAACATTTTTCAAAAGTCTGGACGCAGCAAGTGTGTTATGGAAGTGAATTTCCATAAAAATGTTTTTAATAGCTAATGCGAGCAGGCATTAATCTGATTACCGGTATAGCCTATGTAGTAGAACCAATGTACTATATTTTATCAAAATTACTTATGGTTTGAAAATATACAAAAAATTTCCGAAAATAAACTTGATTGTTGGTTTCCTAACCAACAAAGCTTGCGTTAATAGCAAATGGAGTTATTGAAATTTGAAGGATTTAATTTAATGAAAATTCGCTACCCAAACTCACTTACTGCGTTGAGATTTTTTTCTTACAAACGCATCATATTTCGATAAAAAATGCAAAAATGCATTAACGAATTTGTTCTACGAAAATTAGCTAAAAATTATAGATCGTTAAACCATAAACTTCACTAAACCTACAGCTACAGCATGAACTTAACTAAAGCGACAGCCAAAGCATCAGAGAAACGGTCTATTTGAAATGAATTTTCTGTAAATATGTTCGTAAAATGTAGGCCAATGACGGTTGAATCTGTAACTTAAGGGTTCGCAGAACACTCTTCTTGCAACATTTTCTTTTCACAATCCGTATTTACTTCACGTTCTTTGTCTAAACATTGCCAATTTTGACGTTTCAAATTGCGAGTTTGACGTTTTGAGGAAAACTCCAAAATGTGTTTGTTTAGCTGCCCGTAACTTTTTTGTCTTTAAACTTAAAGACCTAAATTTTGGTTCTTTATAATGCAAATATGCGTACCAAATTTGGTTACCCTTACTTTGTTATTTCTGGAGATGTAATTTTTTTTAAAAGAAACATAAAAATTTTCGGGAAAACCTAGGGCGATTTTCCTGGGTAATGAACTTATCCAGGCCACTTGCAAAAGGAAGGTATTCACCAAATTTGATCAAGATCGGCCCATTATTTTTTTGAGTATAAATACCTTTTTGAATATATATATATATATATATATATATATATATATATATATATATATATATATATATATATATATATATATATATATATAAACATATAAAAATTCAAACTGACCCCGAATATGTGTTCTAGGGGGCCTAATTAGCGCTCATTTGAAGAATTTTTTTTTAATTCAAAAGTCGGGATCTACTCATTAGTGATTTTTTTTAAGAAAATTCACTAAAAATCGAAATAATTATGCTGAATTTATTTACTATAAAAATAATTATATTGCATTTACTGGATGTGTCATCAACGAATAAAGTAAATTTAAATAAAAGGAGAACAAAGTTCCATTTATATTTTAGGTAGGTTAGGGTGAACGGCAATATAGATCTATTTGAATTTGAACGTTGGCGCTCTATCTAAGGCACAATTAATGGCCGCCGGTCACGTGGTTAACCACTTGAGTTCAAAGGTATGGCGACATCCTGTCTCTTATCTCTTATATGATTTAAAGCTGTTCTGCGAATGCTCCTATTCGTACCAGTTGACTACCGGCACAGCACACCAATCCAAAGATACCACAATTGGCGGTATCATCACGGTAGTGCATCTGGGCGACTGGAGCGCTGCCACTTGCTATTATAGTAGAACAAACGAGTCACCAGCCGGGACGAAGTTTCATGCAATTTTCAACTGGAGGACTACAATCTATTTGCAAACCATTATTTACCTTTTCCTACATATATTATAGATATTACAGAATAATTCTACCCATTTATAATTACTTCTTATTTCAATATTTATACAAGTTATTTTAAATTGCCTTTATTTATTGTCGTAAGTCATCTAAAATATCTGCTAAAAGAAGATCAACCTCATTTTAATTTCCATGGAGAATTCAATGTATTTATTTATTTATATCTAATTTTTTTTTAAATTGCAGTATGTCCTAACCTAATCGATAAAACCACTTATTAAAAACTCTGGACGCAGCAAGTGCGTTATGGAAGTGAATTTTCATTAAAATGTTGTTAATTACAAATATATCGCTCTAATGCGAGCAGGCATCAACTTGATTACCGGTATAGCCTATATAGTAGGAACAATGTGCCATATTTTATCAAAATAATTATTTGAAAATGTACAAAAATTGTCCGAAAATAAACGTTAAATGTTTCCGAGAAAACTGGTCTCCTAGCCAATGAACCTTAGGTTAATGGCAAATTGAGTTATTGAAATTTGAAACATTTAATGAAAATTCGCAAACAAAACGCCCTTGCTGCGTTCATACAAAAATTTTCCGAAAATAAAGTTAAATGTTGGTTTCCTAACCAACAAAACTTACGTTAATCGCAAATTGAGTTATTGAAATTTGAATTATTTAATGAAAATTTGCTACCAAAACGCACTTACTGCATCCAGATTTTTTTCTTACAAACATGCATCATATTTCGATAAAAAATGCTAAAATGCAGTCACGAATTTGTTCTACGAAAATTAGCTAAAAATTATAGACCGTTAAACCATAAATAAGCATTAACTTAACTAAACCGATAGCCAAAGCATCGGAGAAAGGGTCTACTTGAAATGAATTTTCTGTAAATAATTTGGTAAAACGAAGGGCAATGACGGCTGAATCTGAAACTCTTCTTGCATCATTTTCTTTTCACAATCCGTATTTGTTTCACGTTCTTTGCCTAAACATTGCCAATTTTTACGTTTTAAATTGCGAGTTTGACGTTTTGAGGAAAACTCCAAAATTTGTTTCTTTAGCTGCCCGTAACTTTTTTGTCCTTAAACTTAGAGACCTAAATTTTGGTACATGGTTCACTCTTCATAATACAAATACGCGTACCATATTTAGTTGCCCTCACTTTGTTATTTCGGAGATATGAATTTTTTTAGAAAGAAAATACAAAATTTTCCGGGAAAACCTTGTCCGATTTTTCTGGCTAACGAACATATCCAAGCCACTTGCAAGAGGAAGGTACTCACCAAATTTGATCAAGATCGGTCTATTATTTTTTGAGTTATCAAAACTATATATATATATATATATATATATATATATATATATATATATATATATATATATATATATATATATATATATATATAACACGGATCTTCCCATTAGTGAATTTTTTAAAGAAAATTCCCTAAAAAAGAAAATTTGGATCACCAACGACTTACGGGCCAGCCTATAATTGTAGAAATATTTTTTAAGATGTAGCTGAAGACACCCTATAATTAATGTATACAATTTTTTTACGTATCTCGCATAATAACGGGAATATTGGGCTTTAAAGATTTTTTACGAAAATTCGACAAAAATGATATACCATTAACCGATAAACTCTATAGCCAACACTACTGCCAAAAATCAGAGGAAGGGTCTATTTTAAATGAATTTTCTGGGAATATTTTAGTAAATTGAAGGACAATGACGATTGAAACTAAGACTTCAGGCTTTGTAAAACATTCTTCTTGAGACATTTTCCTTCCATAGCTCATATTAGTTTCAGGTTCATTGCCTAAATATTACCAATTTTGACGTTTAAAATCGCGACTTTGACGTTTTGAGGAAAACCCAAATTTATTTTTCTTTAAATGCCTGTAACTTTTTTGTCCTTTAACCTACAGAACCTACAGAGCTAAATTTTGGTAGGTAACTGTCCTTTAATGATATAAACCCGCGTAACAAATTTGGCGGCCCTTACTTTGTTAATTCCGGAGATATAAATTTTTTTCAATTTTATTCGAAAGAAAACACAAAATTTTCCGGGAAAACCTCGGCGGATTTTCCTGGCTAACGAACTTATCCAAGCCACTCGCGAAAGGAAGGTATATATATATATATATATATATATATATATATATATATATATATATATATATATATATATATATATATATATATATATATATATATATATACACATATAAAGTCTGAAACCGACCTCGGATTTGGGTTCCAGGGGTCCCAAATAGCGCTCATTTGAAGAAATTTTTTCAAAATTCAAAAGTCGAGATCTCCTCATTAGTGAATTTTTTTTCAGAAAATTCACTAAAAAGAGGTATTGTTGAAGCACGCAAGACACTATTTTTAAAGTACTTTTAATAATTTAAAGGAATGCATTTCTGTAAAGCTTTTAAACGAAATATATTAACTTAAATTACTCGAGTTTGAGGTGGGTTTATAAAAACATTCTGCCTTATCGTACTGAATGAATTTGAAGTTATAAGTATAAGAACAAATTCAGATATTATAAGAAAGCTTTGATTATCAAATCGAAGAACGGGAGTTATTTGAAGTAACATTTTAGCAAAAATTTCTTCAAACAGCGCTAATTAAGCCCCCTAGAACACATATCCGGGGTCAGTTTTAATTTTTATATGTTTATATATATATATATATATATATATATATATATATATATATATATATATATATATATATATATATATATGTATCACACCGATAACTCAAAAAATAATGGGCCGATTTTGATTGAATTTGGTAAATCCCTTCCTTTTGCAAATGGCTTGGATAAGTTCCCCGTCCGTATCAGTTCTGAGCTGACTTTTATTATATCTAATTTCGACCACGTTAATTATAATGCGTGTTTGTAAGAAAACAAATTCTAGACGCAGCAAGTTCGTTATGGTAGCGAATTTTTATTAAAATCTGCTCACTTCAAATAGATTAAATAATGCTTTGTTTTAATTAGATAGTCGGATTCCCCGGTCCGTGCAAGTTCTGAGCTGACCTTTAATGTATCGAATTTCGACTAGGCCGATTTTGATTGAATTTGGTAAATCCCTTCCTTTTGCAAGTGGCTTGGATAAGTTCCCCGTCCGTATCAGTTCTGAGCTGACTTTTATTATATCTAATTTCGACCACGTTAATTATAATGCGTGTTTGTAAGAAAACAAATTCTAGACGCAGCAAGTTCGTTATGGTAGCGAATTTTTATTAAAATCTGCTCACTCCAAATAGATTAAATAATGCTTTGTTTTAATTAGATAGTCGGATTCCCCGGTCCGTGCAAGTTCTGAGCTGACCTTTAATGTATCGAATTTCGACTAGGCCGATTTTGATTGAATTTGGTAAATCCCTTCCTTTTGCAAGTGGCTTGGATAAGTTCCCCGTCCGTATCAGTTCTGAGCTTACTTTTATTGTATCTAATTACGACCACGTTAATTATAATGCGTGTTTGTAAGAAAACAAATTCTAGACGCAGCAAGTTCGTTATGGTAGCAAATTTTTATTAAAATCTGCTCACTACAAATAGATTAAATAATGCTTTGTTGTAATTAGATAGCCGGATTCCCCGGTCCGTGCAACTTCTGAGCTGACCTTTAATGTATCGAATTTCGACTAGGTAATCATAATGCATGTTTGTAAGAAAATAAATTCGGGACGCAGCAAGGGATTTATGGTAGAGAATTTTTATTAAATGATTCAAATGTGAATAGCTCAATTTGCTATTAACCTATAAGGTTCGTCAATCTGCCTACTCCCCAAATCTCGCCGAAAATCGTCTCCTTGTTAAACACCCGTTCTTATTTTAGCATTATTTTTATACCCATTTATATCTAAGCATAATGAGACTTTGATTTGTGTGTGTTTTGTTTCTTTAGCGTCGGCCTATTTCTGCGACTATGGCCAATCACCGACGCCAGGGAGCAGTTTCACCTCACTATCCTGGAAATTTTGCCGAACCCTTGCCTTTATGTAAGGAGGGTAGGCATCTTTAACGTGCCCAACATCGCATGGACACGGGACCGACGGCTTTACGCCCCCTCCGAAGTGCGGAACGTGCAGACATTCAACTTGCTCAAATACAATGCCAGAACCTCGATTAAAATAAGATAACTTGATTAGTTTCTGTATAAAATGCTTTACCTATACAATGAAAAGTAATTTTATTAGTCATTTTTTGTAGCTAAAACTTTAACTATAAGCAGATCTTAGAATTTAACAACTCTCATATTAATATAAGTAAATATCTAAAATGCCAGTACTTATTCCTACAAGTATAGTATGTATTATCAACTATGGATCATAATAAATGTACAACACATAACAAAATGTCCATACCAAAACGCAATGAAAATGATGGCCAGTTTAGAAAGTTTTTAGCATATTAAGAGAGATATTAAGCTTATCTGACCCTAAAGCAACTCTCTAAATCTAGCACCAATGGCAATTCGATATTTCTACCCCAAGTTCGTGATGGGCGTAGCTATGAAACAGGAAGTGAGAGAACATCCTGTTGTAGCCAATCACTAGCGCCCTAAGCTCAGATTTAGGTATTTAGTCCCCTTTGGCTCAAAACCGAATGTGACTAATTCCACTATCAATAGAAATTTAAACATATAGGCCAACTTTGTTTGAAGGAGGACACTTGCTGACATACTGTAAGAATAGAGTCAACCCCAGCCCCCAGAAACAAGCTGAAACTTCAAGTGGTAATACCTGACTTAAAATTATTCCCCTTAAATCAGATTATGGGAAAGGAAGCCTAAATTGTAGGGCAAGGATATTTTAAAAGGTCTGGATGCAGCAAGTGGGTTATAGTAGCGGATTTTCACAAAAATCTTTTAAATACCTAACATGCTCAAACACATGTTGCCTTTATAAAATATTTGTTGCATACCAAGTTAGATTCTGATAATTGAGAGAAAATTACTTTATTAACATTTTTAAAAAGGTGATGAAAATGCGCTACCATAACGCACTTGCTGCATCTGCACTATTACCACTAGTTGTATATAGTTTGCCGTTTATTGATTTATTGATTTATTGATTTGAATTTATTTTGTTAATTAAAAAATGATAACAAATTTAAATCACAAACTCTATAATTTAAACTAGTCCTACAAAATAGGGTCTACTTCAAATAAATTTTCTGCAAACGGTTAAGCCAAATAAAGAACAACATTTATTAACCCCTTAAGCGTGGAGTCAATTTAACAAAATTCGACTATCTGGTGGGGAGCTTTTTTTCTTTGTCTAGTGTTTAGTTTGTTCATAAAATTGTAGGTAGATCAGGTTTTCACGTTGGCAAAAACGGGTTTTAGGTAAATTTAGGGCTCTTAAAAATGCGAAAGCAGTGGCGGGTCACCCAAATGATTAAAAATTTGCAAAATTAAAAAATATTGCAATTTGATTGGTATTACCGCAAAAGAATACTTTTCATAATAAAAAATCTGGTATTCAAAAAGTCAGTGGCGGGTATCGCAACCACATACGCCTAATAATATTCGCCTCTGAAAATTGTAGGTATATTAATTTGTATGGCACATAAGATGTGGATGAGAATTGTTACATAAGATAATATTAATAATGATAATATCAGTGGCGTATCATGTGTGCACTAGTTCGTGCAAGAAAAATGAAAATAGAATATATATATATATATATATATATATATATATATATATATATATATATATATATATATATATATATATATATACTTATTGACACACTTACTTTGAAAAATGTAAAATTTCAGCTTCTACTTTGTTCTTGCTTGGCACAGAAAAAACGTTTTCATAAAAGAAGGTCAAAAACACGATATATACTATACAGGCTGTCCCAGATAAAACTAACTACATGGACATTTCTGAAACGGTAAGCGATACAGTTTTGGTTAAATCGCAACACATTTGCGCTATTTCGAGCCCAATCAGATGCTGTATCTAAATTAAAAATATCTACAGGGGTTTTAAAAATATCGAGCAAAAACTAAAAATTGTCTTTTTTTTTGAAAAATTGAAATATCCTCGCCATCTTGTTACCCAATTCAATAAAATTTGGTGGTTGTATATTAGCGATTACATCCAATCGAACGGCTTTAACGAATCTTTTCTAGGCTTTTCAGTTTTTTTGCAACCATAGCCAACTTTGTTATTCCTAATAGCCGCCATATTGTATTTACACGTCATTAAATAGAGCATAAATAGATATTTAGTGACTGATTGAAATTAACACCAAATATTAATTTAACTATATAGCAGTAAAAGCTTTCTTAATGTTAAAGAAGCAGGAGTATCCTAATTAAAGCTACTTCATTACATTAATTTCAATGAATGTTGATATTTGCAATAAAAGTTTATTTTTGAAAATTTGGGAATAATTATTTATTTAACAAGAAACCGAAGTAGAATTCACGTGAAGTGAAAGCGTCGACCAAAGGGCGCCGAATGACAATCTCGGTCTACCCTGACCAAGGGTTAGGGCCGTGGCTGCTTCTTTATTAACTCGAGGTTGACGTTCTCGAGGCAACAATCTTTTACGAATACCGGTTCTGTGAATTTGGCAACCAATTTACTTACTTTAGATCTTGCAATTGGCGGTCTATCATGATGTTATTGCTTAAATAACTCGCATGCTTCCTGATGACTTCTAAGCCTGTCACCATATTCAATCATCATTAATATCTATATTCTTTTCCTTTCGGTTAAGCGTACCATTTTTGTTAAATTAGAATTAGAATTGATTACTTTTAGCACTTTTTCCATCACCAAGACTAATAATTATTTTAAACAGCAGGTAATAATTGAAATTAATTCACGATTTAATATTATTGTCTAAATATTGATAACAGCAAATAATCAATAAATTATCACAGTGAGTGTTGTTAAAAATTGATTTTGACTTTACTTTTTGTTCCACGTGTCAAATAGTGACATGACAACGTATAAAAAACTCTGGACGCAGCAAGTGCGCTATGGAAGTGAATTTTTATAAAAATGCATCAATTTGGTTACCGGTATAACCTATATAGTAGGAACAATGTACCATATTTTATTAAAATAATTATTTGAAAATGTACAAAAATTTTCCGAAAATAAACTTAAATGTTTCCGAGAAAACTGGTCTCCTATCTAATGAACTTTGGGCTAATAACAAATTGAGTTATTCAAATTAGAAACATTTAATGAAAATTCGCAACCAAAACGCCATTGCTGCGTTCATACAAAAATTTTCCGAAAATAAAGTTAAATGTTGGTTTCCTAACTAACAAAACTTACGTTAATAGCAAATTGAGTTATTGAAATTTGAAGGATTTAATGAAAATTTGCTACCAAAACGCACTTACTGCGTCCAGATTTTTTTCTTACAAACATACATCATATTTCGATAAAAAATGTTAAAATGCAGTAACGAATTTTTTCTACGAAAATTAGCTAAAAATTATAGACCGTTAAACCATAAACTTCACTAAACCTACAGCGAAAGCATCAACTTAACTAAACCGGCAGCCAGAGCATCAGATAAAGGGTCTATTTGAAATGAATTTTCTGTTAATATTTTAGAAAAATGAAGGGCAATGACGGTTGAATCTGAAACTTAAGAGTTCGCAGAACACTCTTCTTGCAAGATTTTCTTTTCACGATCCGTGTTTGTTTCACGTTCTTTGCCTAAACATTGCCAATTTTGACGTTTTAAATTGCGAGTTTGACTTTTTGAGGAAAAATCCAAATTTTTTTTTCTTTAGTTGCCCGTAACTTTTTTGTCCTTAAACTTACAGACATAAATTTGTGTGCATGGTTTACTCTTTATAATGCAAATACGCTTACCAAATTTGGTTGCTCTCACTTTGTTATTTCCGAAGATATGATTTTTTTAGAGAAAAAAAACACAAAATTTTCCGAGAAAACCTGGTTCGATTCTCCTGGCTAACGAACATATTCAAGACACTTGCAAAAGAAAGGTACTCAACAAATTTGATTAAGATCGGTCTATTATTTTTTGAGTTATCGGTACGATATATATATATATATATATATATATATATATATATATATATATATATATATATATATATAAACAAACACGAATCTCCCGATTAGTGAATTTTTTGACGAAAATTCCCTAAAAAAGACAATTTGAATCACCAACGACTTATGGACCATCCTGTAATTGTAGAAATATTTTTTAAGATGTATCTCAAGACACCCTATAATTAATGTATACAATTTTTTTCGTATCTTGCATAATAACGGATATATCGAGCTTTAAAGATTTAGTACGAAACTTCGACAAAATTGATATACCAATTAATCGATAAACTCTATAGCCAACACTACTACCACAGTATCAGAGAAAGGGTCTATTTGAAACGAGTTTTCTGGGAAAATTTTAGTAAAATAAAGGACAATGACGATTGAAACTAAGACTTCAGGCTTTGTAAAACATTCTTCTTGAGACATTTACCTTCCATAGCTCATATTAGTTTCAGGTTCATTGCCTAAATATTACCAATTTTGACGTTTTACATCGCGACTTTGACGTTTTGAGAAAAACCCAAATTTAATTTTCTTTAAATGCCTGTAACTTTTTCCCTTTAACCTACAGAGCTAAATTTTGGTAGGTAACTTACCTATAATGACGTAAATCCGCGTACCAAATTTGGTTGCCCTTACTTTGTTAATTCCGGAGATATAATTATTTTTTTAAAGAAAACACAAAATTTTCCGGGAAAACCTCTGCCGATTTTCCTGGATAACGAACTTATCCAAGCCACTTGCGAAAGGAAGGTACTCACCAAGTTTGATCAAAATTGGTCCATTATGTTTTTAGTTATAGGTGTGACACAATAAATATATATATATATATATATATATATATATATATATATATATATATATATATATATATATATATATATATATATATATATATATATATATATATAAACATATAAAATCTGATACCGACGTCGGATTTTGATTCCAGGGGTCCAAAATAGCGCTTATTTGAAGAAATTTTTTCAAAATTCAAAAGTCGGGATCTCCGCATTAGTGAATTTTTTTTTAAGAAAATTCACTAAAAATGACAACATTAAATGTTCGAGTGGCCCTATTGTGTGTTGTTAAGTTGTCTTGAAGGCATGAAGTTATGTGTTCATGTACAATTTAACAAATTTTTTAAAAATGTGGAAAATATATGTGTGTATATGTACGTGTATGTATGTGTAGTTCTTTGTATATTTATTGAGTATCGCATATTGTTTAGCTAGAATTTAGTTAGAAAACCTTATATAAAGTGTAGTGATGTGTGTGTTTTTGTTTCTTTAACGCCGGTCTATTTCCGCGACTATGGCCAATCACCGACGCCAGGGAGCAGTTTCACCTCACTATACTAGAAATTTTGCCAAACCCTTCGGTTCAGAGGCACGCGTTTCTACCACTGAACCACCGAGGCTGTGGTGATCTGACGCAATAAGAAATTAAATCATCAGTTGAGCACAGATGGAGACTAAAGGATGGCCAGAGTAGCCGCAGCCAAGACATGACCTCGCACACATACACAACGCAATGCTTATGTTTGCATAAAATCCATATTTGATAATGTCATGAGTTATAAACTAAATTCTTTATGAAGCTAAAATTGCAGAGATCAAATAAGTATCATGATATCGCTTGAAGCGATTTCGTCTCTCGAAAACATTCACACAATAATGATTCACAAGGAGAATTCGCAATAATAAAGATAAGCTGAAATTAAAGCTTTTGTATCAGCAAGCACTGCCAGTTGATTCCAGGAATATCGTATTGCAGACTGCAGGCTAAAAAGAACGCAATGTCATCGTTATTATATCATATTTATGTAGCCGTTTCTTGCGTATAACTAACTTAGTGGGCTATGGCCTATTATATTTCGTAACTAAATTTAATAGTGTGGCTCATCGAAAATTGTTGATCCAGATTTTTACGTGATGCTGAAATAAAACAAACATATTTGCACATGTTAATTAAAGTTTTACAAGAGACTTGTTTTATTTTCAAGAATTGATTGTAACCACGACTTTAACACATAAACCGCTAATAGGAAGTGATGTCCTATAGGTCATTCTGAAGGTCATTAAATTTTCTTCACAAGAATAACCAGTTTTCTAAATTTGACTCAGTAGTTCTCAAGAAATTAAGTATTTATCACATTATATAGGCGATGTCGCCTTGTCGCAAGCATGATTATATATCTCCATCAGATCTTTTTATTTCACTATGGCGTGCGCACCTCATCAATTGAGTCAGATCTTTCAGAAAATTTTCCCTTGATCTACTCCTTCCCTTTCTCAAGTATCTATCCTATAAATAATGTTGCCGGAAAGTTATTATGGCTTACAATACGTCCAAAAAGTTTTTTCATCCGCCTCCCAATTTCTTTTATCAAGCATCTTTCTGTCACCTCATTCAGCACACTTTACTTTGTCTTTTCTTTGTGTTTTAGCGAATTAACCTATAAAAAATTCGCTAACGAGGCTGTGACATTTAATTTTTTTTCAAATCACTGCAAACTAGTATCCTCAGAACCCATATTCAGGGACAGTTTTAATTTTTATTTTTAGTGAATTTTTATTTAAAAAAATTCACTAATAGAGAGGTATTGATGGTGAGACCTTGCATTTTTTTAAATAAGCGCGAACTAGGACCCCTAGAACCCATATCCGGGGTCAGTTTCAATTTTTGTATCTATCTCTCTCTCTCTCTCTCTATCTATATATATATATATATATATATATATATATATATATATATATATATATATATGTATGTATGTATGTATATATATATATATATATATATATATATATATATATATATATATATATATATATATATATATATATATATATATACATACATATATATATATATATATATATATATATATATATATACATACATATATATATATATATATATATATATATATATATATATATATATATATATATATATATATATATATGTATATATGTATGTATGTATGTATGTATGTATCCATCCGATAACTCAACAAATAATTAACCGATTACGATGAAACTCGGCAAGTGTCTTTCTTTTATTAATAGCTTGGATAAGTTCGTTAACCAGGAAAATCAGGGACCTTTCTGGACCAAAAATACTTGGTCTTTGTGGTACACAATATATGTTGTTATCCACAAAAAATATTTTGTTTTTGTGCATTTCTCTGGTCATCAGTGGCACCCAAAATATTTTTCTTTGAAAGGCTATAATTTTTTTATTCTTTTAACATACAGATCAAAATTTTGGTAGATGATTTAATTTTTATGATCTTAACCCGCGTACAAAGTTTGGTTGCGATAACTTTGTTATTTCCAAATAAATTTTCCGGGAAAAAGTGGACCGATTTTCCTGGCCAATGAACTTATCCAAGCCATTTGTAAAGGGAAGGTACTTACCAAATTGGATTGAAATCGGCCCATTATTTTTTGAGTTGTCGGTGTGACACACACACACACACACACACAAATATATATATATATATATATATATATATATATATATATATATATATATATATATATATATATATATATATATACAGGGTGATTGCTGAGAACCGCTCATTAGAAATTTATGGCTTTGTGATCTAATTTGGGAGCTGAAAAATTTATTTGGCCATTATACAATATTCTCATTCAGCTTAAATAGCTGCACCACTCTATAGCACTTCCGGTTATACCGGAAGTCGCCACCAACTTCGTTATTTTAAATAAAACACCCTATATATTTTTGCATTTTCAGAATGGCGACATACTTTGAAATGGATTTTATGTAATACTCTCTATATCTAGCGGTTGTTAGTTTTTGAAATATCAGCGATTTTCGAAAACTATTCGTTATCGCAGCTATAATATGACGTATCTATGTCCAGTATGAATCCAGAAATTCCGTTTTTGGACAACATATTGCTGGTAATCATGTCTTTCAAAATCATTAGGGAAAAGTATTTTTTTATACAGGCTGTGCGTTCATGACCTGATAAAATCTGGAAATACAAGCGGGAATATATTGATTTTTTCAAATGAAACACCCTATATATTTGTATTCTAAAGCGTATGTCCTCCAACGGAAAGGCTATATTGGAATTTTACATGTGTTTTTTTTGTGAGAAGAGTAAGGTTCTGTTGGAATGTCAGGCGAGAAAACTGAGATTTGACAGGAAGTTTAATTCAGTGACAGTAGTAAAATTAGTAGCTTGCTTTTGTACAAGTCACGATGGACTGTAGAATACGCTACAGTTATGAATATATTCATTAGTCACGGTGACTGCAATAGGGTTCTTGAAAGAACATGTACATTCAATGAGAAGTCTCCTCACAAGGCACTTTTAGACAGACACCGGTTCAAGAGGCTTCAAAGAAAATTTTCTAGGTAAAGAAGTATAACATTAAGACAAGTAATTTGTAGAGGCCAACTTGAAGATAAGGAAACATGACAAGTCAGAATTCTTGCATACTTTTATGCAGTGCCAACAAAATCTATAAGAAATGCGTCTAGCGAGACTTGGGCATGCCTTACTAGATCATTCGGCGGATATTGAAGAAGCACAAAGTGCATAATTTCTCTTTTATTCCTGTCCAACACCTTCGTGATAGCCACTACGAGAGGCGAATAAATTATTACGGACACCTATTGGTACGAGTGCAGGAAGATCCTACATCCTAGCAAAATAATCTGGACTGATGAGTCTAACTTTGGCAGAGAGGGTATGCGAAATATGAAAAGTCAGCATCACTAGGTAGCTGAAAACCTGCATATATGACACAATCTAGTGTGTTTTCATACTTACGATGGCAAACTAACCTCTGAGAAGTATATTCAGATCCTGAGGACAGTGGTGATGCCATTTGTGGACCATCTAGCAGGAAGTACATCACACAATTGTTGGTACCAGATAGACGGGGCTCCAGCGCACAATACAAAAGGTGTGTATCATCAGTTAAATGGTATATTTGCTGACAGATTTATAGGCAGAAACGGCACTTGGCACTGACCAGCAAGATCGCCGGACTTGAAACCGTGTGATTTTTATATGTGGGGTATAATAAAATCCAAGGTTTATGAGGTGCATGTCCAATCTAAAGAGGAACTAATCCAATGCATAACGAAGGCTTTTACCGAGTTAGGTCCAGGGGAGATACGAAGAACGACCACCGCTGGGGTACATTCGAGAATTTCAGAGTGTTTGGACCAAAACGGAGGTCACATTGAACAATTCCTTTGAAATTTTCAGCTCTAGTTCATTCACAAGTGGTTTTCTTTTCGCTGTTCACTGTATATAATCTAATTTAGTTTAACTTTACTCTAGAAATAAGAATTCAATTCATTCAATGTCACTGTATGATTGTCATGTTACTTTAATAGTTCTGCTATTCCATTTTTACAATGATAGGGCCATAATACATTCAAGTTCTTCCTTGCATTACTGATCCTGATCCCTCGTTTAAAGAAGAATAATGGAGCAAGACATTTTCATTATTGAGTAGAACTATCTGGGCCGTTGTTGGCTGTTGGTATCAGTATTTTCAGTAATATCAACAGTGAAGTGAACCGAGGTTAAGTCTGGTGTCTGCTGACGAGGGCTGTTTTTACACGTTCAATCAATCAACCAATATTGTCAACTGATGGCATTCGTCACAGTTATTTATTATTATTCTCAGATTGTCAGCGTGTCATCAAGAATATGAAAAAAAAAACTTGATCATCCAATGGCCATGAAAACATTCTAATTAAAATTCTCTGCTGCGATATCGAATATAATACTTCAGAAAAGTAACAAAATCTCAAAAATTATGCTATTTAGGTATAGGACATAGTTAACAGAAGTTGCAGAGCTACATATGTAGAATGCTTTGAAAGGGAAATATATTGGGTAATAAAATCAAGTTATACCCGCTTGAATTTCCATATTTTGTCAGGCTATAAACGCATACCCTGTATAAAAAATAGATTTTTCATTCCAATAATTTTGCAAAACATAGCAATCTGTTGGCCAAAAACAGATTTTCTTGATTCACACTTTACAAAGATACATCAAATTATAAAAAGTCTGGACGCAGCAAGTGCGTTATGGTAGTGAATTTTCATAGAAATGATCAGGCACAAAATATTTTATTATAACTTTTTTTCTTGTAACATAGAAATCTAAATTTTTGTGTATAGTTTACTTTTTATTTCGGTAACCTACCTACCAAATGTGGTTATCACAGATTTTTTATTTTTTAAGAAAAAAATTTTTTTTTCAAATGAAAACTCAAATTTTTTCCGGAGAACCGATTTTTCTCATTAACAAAATTGTCAAACCCATTTACAAAAGGAAGGTACATGCCAATTTTTATCAAAATCGGCCTATTATTCTCTGAAAAAAAATTTTTTTTTCGAATGAAAACTTAAAATTTTCCCGGAAAACCTCGTTCGATTTTTCTGAATAACAAAAGTGTCAAAGCCATTTACAAAAGGGAGGTACATGCCAAATTTTATCAAAATCGACCCATTATTTTTTGAGTTATCGGTGTGATATATATGTATATATGTATGTATATATATATATATATATATATATATATATATATATATATATATATATATATATATATATATATATATATATATATATATATATATATATATATATATATATATATATATATATATATATATATATATATATATATATATATATATATTTGTATATAAACATATAAAAATTGAAAGTGACCCCGGATATGGGTTCTAGGGGTCCTAGTTCGCGCTCATTTGCAAAAAATTTTTCAAAATTCAAAAGTCGGGATCTCCTTATTAGTGAATTTTTCTACGAAAATTCACTAAAAAGAGCTGCAATAACGAAAATTTTTCGAAAATCCCGAATATTTCAAAAACTAACAACGCTAGGTGTAGACAATACTACATAAAATCTACTCCAAAGTAGATCGCCATTCTGGAAATGCAAAATAATACAGGGTGTTTCATTTAAAATAACGAAGTTGGTCGCAACTTCCGGTATAACCGGAAGTGCTAGAGTAATGCAACTATTTTAATCTTAATTAGAATATCGTATGATGGCCGAATGCAAGTGTTCAGCTCTAAAATTGGATGAGAAGGTCATAAACTTCAAATGAGGGCTTCTCAGGAATCAGCTGTATATATATATATATATATATATATATATATATATATATATATATATATATATATATATATATATATATATATATATATTGGTGTATATTTTTGTTTGTCAAACTAGAGTCATTTT
This sequence comes from Tillus elongatus, assembly GCA_964006375.1. NCBI lineage: Eukaryota > Metazoa > Arthropoda > Insecta > Coleoptera > Cleridae > Tillus > Tillus elongatus. Next base: position 16,030,652 of record OZ023269.1, on the reverse strand, counting down.
TGTCTCCTACAAATTTAAACATTTTAGCAAAAATATGGATTGTTTGGAAAAAATAGCAGTCAGAAAGAGATTATGGAATAGCAGAGATTTATGGTAAATGATGGTTGAAGTGTTAGAAGGTGAGAAATAGAAGGGCAAAAGAAATTACATTCGGAACGTCAAAATTTGAAGTTTACTGAATTTGGTATAGAACTGTCAAACTATTTAGGATATAACCTTCCAAATTATGTTAATAATACAGCACAAGTCTAAGACTTATTGTACTAACATATTGTATGATTTTTGCCAATAAACAATAATAATAATAATAACATATATATATATATATATATATATATATATATATATATATATATATATATATATATATATATATATATATATATATAAAAGTCAAAACTACTCCCGGATATCTGTTTCAGGCAGCCTAATTAGCGCTCATTTGAGGAAATATTTTCAAAATTCCAAAAATCGCGATCTCCTCATTAGTGCAGCTTTTTGAAGAAAATTCACTGAAAAGTTAACCCAAAAACGACAAGATTACTTTGTTCAATCGTTAACTCATTCATTGTTCGGTTTTTTTGGCTGCGGTTTAGGTTAACCATTGGCACAATTATTGTCGTTTGAGTTTTTTTGTCGCCGTTATATAATTTCTACCATCATTAAGTGTAGCAAACTGTGTGTCAGACTACTGTACTTTACACATTACCTAATACCTACTCTAACGAACTTATTACCTACTACATATATTACTATCTATTAAATCGTTAACTCAACCTGTATACAGGGTGGCGCATTGAAAACGAAACAGACCGATTTGCGTCCAGAGAATATTTTTTTAAGAAACGCTGAAACACGTCAATTTTAACATTGAGGGGACATGTTTTGACATAAAACTCAACTTTGTCACATCAACCCCTTAAGGGTGGTGATAACAACCCTTATATTTTAAATAGGAAACATGGATCGACTGTTACACCATTTGAAATCTTTTTCTTTTCTGAATTCAGCACATTAATTTTTTTGCAAGTTTTATCAACTCGTTTAAAAATTATTCACAGTTGGAGTTGCAAGAACGTATTTCATTCATTGTGATAATAAATACGCTAATTAGTCAATTTTTCGTTAAAATAAAATAAAAAACAAAACCAAACGTTCAAAAATGTTTATTCAGTTAAGTAAGTGTTCAAATTGTTGACCACCAGCTTCCATTCAAAAGTACAAATTTTGTTCAAAACGAGCTCTGACATTCTGGAGCATTTGTGGAGTTATTAGACGGCACTCTTCAACAATGCGTCGTCGTAATTCTTCCAGAGACTCCGGTTCTGTTGCGCAAATTCTACTCTTTAAATGGTCCTATAAAAAAAAGTATAAATGAGTTAAATCCGGTGATCTAGGGGGCCACTCAATAGCACCTCTACGTCCAATCCATTGCTCTGGAAACTCTCTTAACACGTTGTAAAAAATGCGGAGGAGCTCCATCTTGTTGAAACACTAATTGATTTTCTTAATAGCGATCATCATTTTCAACAATGTCAATTAGTAGAGGGTAAACGATATCTTCTAGTAACTCCAAATACGTTTCGCCACTCAAATTGCCATCAAGAAAAAGAATTGGTCCGATTAAACGGTCACCAAAAATGCCAGTCCAGGCATTCAATTTCTGTGGAGTTTGAGTGTGGATTCCTGGATTATTATCTGCGCAATAACGACAATTATGCCGATTGGCTGTAGAGTTTAATAAAAACGTACACTCGTCTGAAAAACAGATATTGAACAGAAAGTTCCCGTTATCAGCTATTCGTCCAGTCATAACTTCACAAAACTTCATCATAAACACATCTTCATTCAGTTGTTGTACAAGATGAATTTTATACAGGTGAAATTTATGATGCTTCAATAATGGCTGAATAGTTCTTCTTTTGATGTTTGAAACAGTGGCCAAGTTTCTCCTGCTCAAAGTTGGGTCTGCAGCAATTTGTCCTAAAACTTCAATCTCAGTAGTCTCATTTCTGACCGGAAATTCACGTTCAGGATCCCGTTTTTTGTTGGCTACTCAACCACTTTGTCGAAACTTTGCAACTAACTCCAAAATGTATTTTCTGTTAACATGTCTGTTTGGATGTCGTTCATGAAGCAAATTTGCGGTACGGTTGGCACAGTCATCGTTTTTCAAAAGAAGAGTAATTATTTCAACTCATTCTTCTACAGAATACACCATTGTGAAATTAATTTTCGGTAGCACTATCAAGTATCAAACCGACCGATAAGCTAAAATAATAAACCGCATTTCTCTCATTCCGATAAGAAATGTTCTGATAGTTAATTTTTTGTTTACAAACCAACAAAACATTGACTATCAGCCCATTTTTTATCGGGACGAGTGAAATGCGTTTTTGCATCTTCAACTGTGAATAATTTTTAAACGAGTTGATAAAACTGCAAAAAAAAAGTGTGCTAAATTTAGGAAAGAAAGAGCTTTCAAATGATGTAACACTAGACCCATGTTCCCTATTTAAAATATAAGGCTTGTTATCACCACCCTTGAGGGGTTGATGTGACAAAGTTGAGTTTTATGTCAAAACATGTCCCCTTCAATATCAAAATTTATGTTTCAGCGTTTCTTAAAAAAAATTCTCTGGACCCAAATCGGTCTGTTTCGTTTTCAATACGCAACTCTATATAATACCGACATAAGGTTTTTATACAAAAATATGGAAAGACACTTTTAAAGTAAGTAGAAACTTTTGCTGAAACATCGACAATAAAAAGCAAATAAATCGTTGTGCAATATTTTTCATCGGATCCTGTAAAATATAATAAAAACGAGATATAAAACAATTCAATTCTAGGGGCTTCTCTTATAGTGATTTTACTATATTCTTTCCAATACGTTATTTCACTTCAAATAATTTACTGGCAATGTGGTTCTGAATTAATATAGGTTGGATAAAATAGATTAAGCCTCTATATTTGGAATCATTATGTATCAGTTTAAAAAAGTAAAAAATTGCTAAAAACCTAATACAATTAATTAATCTATTGAAATGTAACTTACCGTTATCCCTAAGTATGCTGAGAAATTTCCGTTTGAATTTTGAATCACAAAAATGCAGTCTGCACCATCACCACCGACACCAAGAATACGAGTGGCTCGAGCGCATTTAGAACTGTATGGTTCACACTTTATTAGCGGGCGCGTCAGACGCATATATCTACGTATTTGCCTTCATAATAGATGGAGCTACCTGTTCCCTTCTTTGATTCAAATTTGCTAAAGGTGCTTCGAGAGTAAAATTTGTGTTTGCTATATATTTTGGTATGTGATATCGACTGGTTATTTTAAATCTACCAATTAAGAAAATTTTTGATGCTAATTTTCACTGCATTGGTTAACTAAATAGATAGGTCACATAAAACTATCAAATAGAATTAAGTCTGACAACGTCAAGAAACAGTGCCACAAGATTTTATATGAACCCCGGAAAATATGCGCAACAAAAAAATGAGCTCCGTTTTACCCACTTTCATTGTTATTTTTGAGCTAGGATAAATTCATATCACCATCTCAATTTGTTCTGCCGTTACAGCACTCAAGCCGAGCAGCACGCTGTCGAGGTATCCATGGGAAAAATAGTTTAAATAAACGAAGCCCAAAGCGCTTATTTTGCGATATATCGTTGCCAACCAAGCATTTACAATCGACCGCGCTGTGGAAACGCTGTCTTGTAAAGCCAAAATCCTCAAATGACTATCTTCCAGTGCTGAAGTTGCTCACCAGTTAAAATTTGTTGTGTGTATATATATATATATATATATATATATATATATATATATATATATATATATATATATATATATATAATATAAGTTTATTCAACAAAAGAAGAAATATACACACATGGTTTGCTATTCATAAAACCTACAATCACAGAATAAACAAGAACGATACCCACGAAGTACCCAAATGTACTTAGTTGTGAGTTCAGAACATTTAAAAACTAATTCTTCCTATATTTAAGCTGCCAGCTCTCCCAAGAGCAAATCAGTAAAAGGTCCACTCACTTAAACCCTTCCGAAATTCTACTTTATAATAACGGAAAACAGCAATATATAAAATATCTCCCCATCAAGCTTTCCCCCCCCGTTTCCATTTTCCAAAGTTCCACGTCGTCCCAAGATCAAGGGGGATGAGCCGTGCTCTAGCACCAATTACTATTTATTATTCTGCTGACTCTGTCCCGAGTCATAGAAAGCAGCCATCCGGTCACTATTTTGTTATAGACTGGTAGTGAAACACTCGCTCTTACTTCATTTGGGATCAGGTTATACAACTTTTGCCCCAGGTATGCATGACCTCGCTGTCTGCTACTCTTTTTGCATTTGTCCACTTTACAGTCACTTTTGTGTCTCGTGTTATAACCGTGATTAAAAATACCAGCCTGTCAGGATGCTTATACAATTCTATCAGTACTGTTTTGAAGTAGAGTCGTCTACAGTCAAGAAGACGCGATTCTCTGAAAAGAGATTCACTTGGGTAAGCAATAGGTTTCCGATATATGATCTTTAACATCCACTTCTGTACCACATCCACGGTCTTAAACACACTGTCCCTCGCACCTCCCCATCCAATTATCCCAGTGCGTGGTAGAGTACTCTCATTTCTCGAGTGTTCAAGTTCTGTCTCTATAATTTGAATTTATAAAGCAGGGACCTGACCCTATTTACCACCTGTTCCACTTGTTTGTCCCATCTTAGGTGTCCATCTATTACTATGCCCAAATATTTGACCCACTCGGCATTCTTCAACTGTAAAACACTATCACAGCTAATTGTTAAGTCTGTAAAGGTAGTCAGTGTGTTCCTGTACGCTGCAAAAGGCAAAAACTTTGTCTTCTCCGCATTAAGCGTCAGGCAGTTTAAATCAAGCCATTCCATGACTTTTCTAAAACCAGACTCCGCCATCTTCCTCACCTCACCCCAAGTATGTCCACTCCAGAAGATAACAGTATCATCAGCATAACTTACTACCTTGCCCCCGCATTCCAGACTCAACAGATCGTTAATGTACAAGTTAAAGAGCATTGGCCCCAATATGCTGCCCTGAGGGACTCCACATTCTATCTCCTGCACATCACTCAGTACCCCGTTATATCAACTCTTTGTTTCCTACTCACAAGGTATGTTTCCATCAATTTAAGTGGCACACCACGCACCTCATAAGCCTCCAGCTTGTCCAGAAGGATTCCGTGGTCAACAGTATCGAAAGCCTTGGTCAGGTCCACGAAGATGCCAAGAGGTTGCCTACCCGAATCAAACGCCTGGCAAACTTCCGAAACTAGACATGCGATGACATCATTCGTCGAACAAGCCCTTCGAAACGCAAACTGTCTATCTGACAATATTCTGTGCCTGTCAAGAAACGAAGTCTCTCCTTTATCGCAATTTCCATTGTCTTTGCGATACTTGGAATAAGTATTATCGGTCTGTAGTTGATCATTTAAAGAACGTCGCCTGATTTAAAAAGCGGCCTGACCACGCCTAGCTTTAGGCAGTCAGGAAACTTGCCAGTTTCGATTATTCTATTAATAAGACATGACAAAGGGTTTGCTACAGAGTCAGTGATCCATTTCAACAAATCTGCGATTATCCCGTCATGACCAGGTGCTTTATGAGATTTTAGAGCAAAAATGATCTGTTTTACTTCCTCCTCCGTCACCGGATTTAGATAAAGTGAATCACTGAGACGGTGTTGACTCTGTGTGCCCATTCTTGTCCTACCCCGGAATCGACTTGCCATCTTTTTGCCAACCAGGTAGTAATACCTATTGAAGTTATTAGCTATACCCAATTTATCACTTACCAACTCACCATTATTTCCCTTTATTTCTCCAATAGTATTTGCCCCCCTGTCGTGATCCTTGCTACACAAACTATTTACACACTCATATAATCGCTTGCTATCTACCCTATTTATACCAATCTGTTTCCTAATATAATCAGATTTTACCTTTTTGATCAAAGAAGTTAACATATTTCTATATGTACTATATTCAGCGCTCAATATATCATCAGTTGGGCATCTAAGACACATTTTGTACATATGGTTCTTTGTCTGCACATACTTAATAAGCCCCGCCGTAATCCACTTCTTATCTCCACTTTGCCTACCATTCACTCTCACTGTTCTAGTACACTTACTTACACTCTCTTTTATTATTTCAGAGAATTTTTCAGCCATTTCGTCCACGTCACTGAGCCTGTAGAAGTCTATATATATATATATATATATATATATATATATATATATATATATATATATATATATATATATATATATATATATTTGTGTGTGTCACTGCATAGCAGGAGACATTGACCGATTTAGTCCCTGTTTGGACTCATCAGTATGCAAAAAATCGGTCTTTAAGCAGGCACTATTATATAATGCAGCGTAAAAAAGCACAAAGCGTCATCTCTGTTTTTGTTGTGGTTGTAGGCTTCAACGTACACACCGTACGGCAAGAAGAATGCTGTGTTAATAAAACTAGCCAGCGAAAACAACTACTCCTCTGGCTAATACCATGACGCGCATTGAATTACAGCACTCGCCTGCCACCATCACTTTAGTCCCGCCGGGACTTGCGGTATGATATGGGTGTTTATATATATATATATATATATATATATATATATATATATATATATATATATATATATATATATATATATATATAGTGTTTTTATAATTTATTATGATATTTTGTTTCTCAGAGGGGGTTCTGGCACTATGAAAACTTCTCAATGAAGTTGACAAAAATTTAAGTTAAATAATTTATTTCTCAAAAAAAAAGGACTGGTTAACTTATCAAAAACTAGACAAATGAAATGAAACCAAAATTTTCAAAATACTGAGTATAATTAAGGCTAAATGAATTATTAATACAATAAAAGAAATAAAATGAGAACACTTAAACAACAAAGCTGTCTAAAACGATACACTATTTTACTAATCTATCTAGCTAAATTGTACTTGTGAATTTATTTTAATTTAAAAAGGAATGTTTTTATTTCTGTAGTATTCTTGTTTTATGTATAATTACCACATTAACTGCTTATAATATTTGGAAGAAACAATACAAATTTTTATGAATGTCTCACCACAATTTTTCCTTGACAATATTGATAACTTCGAACACCTTTTTTATCTGATTCTTCGGCCTTAATACTTCTATCTATAATCAAACTCTTTGCCTGATTCGTTAATGTCTCCGAGTTCCCTGTACACCTTGTGTTGATCTTGATGTTATGTGTGTGATGATGTAAAAGACTCACTTATGTATTTTTTACTGATGTTCTCCAATTTTTCTCGCTCTCTAAATTCTGTGTTTCTGCTTTCTAATGATGTGATGTATGTATAATAATATATGCCTTTTTTTGGCTGATAGTTTACTTCAAAATAATCTTTTAACTTTATTTTCTTGTGACAACTTGTCATTCTCCTCACTTGATTTTTTTTCTACTACTAAGTCTTATTGCTATGGGTACATAGTTGGTTAAAACGTTACAATTTTGCTTTCATTTCGTATGATAAATATGGGAATTGCCAATTGAAAACTATATTGAACCTTTTTTATAAAACTGATTTTTTTCAAATCTAAATTTACCTATGGATTCATATTGTATAATTTTCAAAATGATTCCATTTGTGTGTATTTAAAATTTTATATTATTGTTACTTGTCGTCTAGCAACAGACTCTACCTCAACAAATTTATTTAACCAGGTATAATTCCCCTTACATCCACCAAAATTCCTTTTTTATCATTTGTTTGTTTTTACTACCCTGGGAATGAATTAACGACGAACATTTTTCAAAAACTATGATATCATAGCAATATATATATATATATATATATATATATATATATGTGTGTGTGTGTGTATATATATATATATATATATATATATATATATATATATATATATATATATATATATATATAATAGAATCCACATTTAACGAGGAGTCAAGGGACCAGCAATAATATCTCGTAAAAACCCGATCTCGTTATATCAGAACTAACAAGTAACTACAAAAAATATAGGTATGTACACACCTATATTATATAAGTGTACAAACCGGACTCTGTAACCCTGTCCATCAATATTGAAGGTCAACTGTAAATGCCTAGTTTGAATGAACAATTTTATTCAGATCAAAAAACACATCACTGTGTATACTGTACATTATTACTTAATCTAACTTTAACACCTCATAAAAAGCAGTGTGTGATTTTCATTTATACTATCGGTTTTTCTTTTTTCTTCTTTTCCAAAAAGTTTTCTATGGAAGTTAATAAACTTCCGACACTTGTACCAATTTCATAGCCCTAGCACATTCGATCAGAGGAATGTCATCGTCATCGTGGGCGATATCTTCGTCAGCAATAACATCTTCCGAAACGCTTAAATCAACGTTTTCATTTCTATGCTCAAAATGAAAACCAGAATGCCTGAAACATTTTTGCACCGTTTTTTGTGAGACAATTTTCCATACACGATCAAGGAGACGAATAGTTTCGAGGGCATTTACCGAAAGTTGACACTGATTCTTGTCCATGTTGTCAGTTATTTTTGTGACGAGTTGTCCCCTGTATCTACATTTCAGGGGGTTGATAATTATCTGATCTAAAGGCTGCAGTACAGATGTGGTATGGGGTGAGAGAAACACTAGTTTGATGTTCTTCAAACTCGTCGATTGTGGATGTGTCACACAATTATCTAGTGATGGGTCGTTATTTAACTGTCAGTTATTTTTAAACGGTTACCGAGCCGTAACGGTAACCACCAGTTATGGACTTATAAAAATAGCAGCTTAAAAAATAACGCTTTTTACACTAAACTAGAATTCGGAGTCGTGTCTGTTTCAGTTCCACTGCAACTAGGTTCGATGAATAAATATCGGTTTTCATCGGCAACTGTTATTTAACCATTTAACGGGATGAACAGCCTTGAGATTGGGAATGCTAAATATGTATGGTTATACAGTATAGAGCGGACTGTACTTCATAACATTATTATTTATACTAGTGTGCTCGCTCTCGCTCACAGCTTTAGGGACGTAGGATCTTCGGTACAATAAACGGTTTAATTTTAATTTTAACTTTAACCGGTTGTTGATGGGGATACGGCATACGGACACTATTACACAGAGTTATTCTGTTAAACTGAGAAGCTGTTATTTTTGAAACAGTTGAGTTTCCCACTAGTATGTAAAGCCAAATATTTAATAATGAAAAATGTTGGGTGAAAAGATGAATTTCTGTAAAAACGTGTTATTACTTTCACTATAGACAACGCAAAATAGGGTTATTTCACGTGAAATTAAAGTACTTATTTATTTAAATTTATATACATTACCTAAGAAAACAGTTAACACGTCATTTTTGTTTGTCTGATAATAGTTATCAAATTGATAAAAAAAATAGAATGATACAACATTTTTTAATATCTATATACATTTAAATATAAAATATTAAATGAATATATATATATATATATATATATATATATATATATATATATATATATATATACAGGGTGTTTCCAAATTGATGCGAAAAATTTTACAGGGTGATTCTTGGGCGAAAAATAAGGGGTGTCTTTTTATTAAGTTTTTCTTGAAACCCCTTCTCCTCCAAGTTACAGCCCTTTGAAATTTTTGAAACTAATTTTAAAACAACGAATATTAAAATAAGTAAATAAACAATTAATATTATATATCTTCCAATTTTTTTTAACTCAAACTCAAACTCAATTTTTTATACTGTTGGCTGTTGTTTGCGCAGTTTTTAAAAGTGGACTGATAAAGATGACCAGTGAACCGAAAATGTAACTAGAGATAGAGATATTTCTAAGAAAGAATAAAAGCATAATGTAATAACAAACCATATGTACAGAATAAAGGCAAATTTCTTTACCGAAATTTTATGAGCTGCGTTATGTTATGGAGTTCTTAGAATCACTCTCTGTGTAGCAATAAAAGTTCTAACGTCTAACGTCCCAAGACGTGATAAATAATGATATTGATTGATTCTTGTTGTGGCATTGACATTTACGTAAAGACCCCTCATAAAATAAACTTGTTAGAAATGACTAGTTTATAATTCCTAAAACATCTAAGTAAATATTAATATAAGACTCCTTTCTGATTTCTAAAAGTTTCACTTCAGAGTGGCAAAAGATTTACGACACGCTTATTATAATTTCTTAACCCTTTGTTTCCTTTTCATATCGACAAAATTTGAGATTTATACACTACGTGAAATAATTGGGTAAAAATACAATGCATTTATACTAGTGTGCTCGCTCTCGCTCACAGCTGTGGGAATGTAGGATACTATCGATCGACTATCCAGTTTAAAATGACAGATAAATAACCGAAGCCGTTATTTTCAACGGTTATTATTAAATAACGTTAACGGCTTCAACTGTTAACAGAAAATAACCGTTTTTCCCATCACTACAATTATCCACCACAAGCAAACTTTTTCTGTTTTTTATTTCCAGTCCTCTATCCCATTCTTCTACTTCAGTTTTAAAAATATCGCCAGTCACCCATGCTTTTTTATTAGCAACATATTTCACCGACAAACTCTTTACATTTTTAAAACATCTTAGTTTTTGTGCTTTGCCAGTAACCAATAGTCCTCGGAACCCAGAACCATCATAATTTACAGAAACTAGTACAGTCAGTCGCTCTTTGGATAACTTCCCACGAACACATTTTTCGTTTTTGAACTTTAGAGTTTTGTCCCACAACATTTTGTAAAAAAGTTCTATCTAGTCTGCGTTGAAGGCATCACATGCCTGAAATTCCTCGGATATTTCTGATATTTTTGAAGCCAATCAGATGTGACTTCCTTATTTACAGATTTGGCTTCCCCAGAAACTTTTCTGAATTAATTAAATGTCTTTGCTTAAAACGAGAAATTCAACTTGTAGAACACTAGAAATTCTCTCCGTATCCCATTTCTCTACCAAGAGAAACAGATTTGTCCTAGAGAAATAGACCACTTATAGCAATGATTGTGTTCCTCTGATATTTAAACCAATCAAACAATGCTTTGTCCAAGTTCTCAATGTCGGTTGTTTTTAGACTTTTTCTCTTGTTTTCAATATTGTTGGAACAACTAACCTGGACAATAACATTCTCGCACTCTAAAATTGTTGATAACGTAGGCAATGCAATACCGTACTGCCTACAAACATCACTTTTTTCGTTCTCGTTTTCACTTGTTTTAATATCGATATTTTCTCTTCAATGGTAAGGCGTTTTCTTTTAATACCGGACGCGGGCATTGTGTAAACAAGACTCTATTTACCTGCCTCAAACGCGCGGATCGAAAACTGATCAGAATAAAGCGCAAGTTTCAAGATTTAAACATAAAAACAAAAAGACAGACAAATGTACAGTTGTAACTAACTAACGAAGGTTGATTTCAAATGGCAAGTGGGACTCTATCATTAGTCGAGTGGAATAACCAATAAATATTTTATCTTGTGCTGTATACAGTAAAATCTATTACCCATTAGTGTGATGTCTGAATCAAGAAACATGTGCATCTGGTCCTAGTGTTTCTGAATTGTCATATTTTTAGGTAAAGAGGCAACGAAATTCACAGAAAGACGAAACCGTCTTGTTTACTTTCGCACATCTGTGTATCCCAATAAAAACGTGGACGGGTCAGCTCAATAATTACCTCGCTAAAACAGAAATCACCTGAAAAGTGGTCCCGTTAAATCAGAAATATTTTAGTATTGTTTCTACACAAGTTCATTCAAGTCACCAAAATTTGCTCTGGAATATATATATATATATATATATATATATATATATATATATATATATATATATATATATATATATAACAAATGCAAGTTAATTGAAGCACATTAAGATTTATAAAACTTGTGAAGCATGGATTAGTTTCCTGTCGTGACATTTATCTTATGAGTGAAGGCAGGATTAGGCGGAAAGTCAGCGTGGCATTATTAGGGGCCCATTCAGTCTTAAAGCGGCTCACTCGTCCAGCTAAGGGCAAATGCTTGCCATGTTGAATCTGAAATATTGAGCAAGTGTCTGCTGTTATTTCTATGTATCACTGCATTCTTCCAAAAGGTTATATTACGTTCTTCTTAAAAGCATTGCGTTATTCTTAAAAGCCTGTCATAGAAAATAGAATAATTAATACGTTTCTCACAAAACAATAATGATGCCCCCCTGGGAATACGATAGTGTTATTTAGAAAACTAATTTAACTATATTTTATAATAAAACTAAATCAAACGAAAGTGTTTAACTTTAAGGTTAAGTTAGTGACACGATCATATCATACCAGAGAGTTTCTAAACATGAAACTTTTAGCTGTACAAGCATGGAAACCAAATCAAGTAAATTAAATTAACACATAAAATATATTTACCCATGAGCAAGATGTTGAGGCAGTTAATGCTATATATATATATATATATATATATATATATATATATATATATATATATATATATATATATATATATATATATATATATATATATATATATATATATATATATATATATATATATATATATATATATATATATATATATATATATATAAACATGTACAAATTGAAACTGACCTCGGGTATGTGTGATAGGGGCTTAGTTCGCGCTCGATTGAGGACATGTTTTTCAAAATTCAAAAGTCGGGATATCCCCATTAGTGAATTTTTTTAAAGACAATTCACTAAAAGCATATTAAATTAATGGAGCTGCCCTCTACATTAATATTTAATTAGAGACATCAAAACCTATAACTAGTTATTATTTAATATTAAACGTATCAGTAGATGTCTATATGGTAAGTAATAGTCGATTTCGAAGTGCTTTGGAGGGGACACAGGTTCAAATTCCAACTCAGAGAATGTAGATAATTTAGCTTAAGCTTCTTACCAACAAAAGATAACCATTGCTTAACCGTTCATTGCTGATATATTTGCAATAGAGATAAAATTAAACATGTGCTGGTATCTTGCTGCAATAGTTTACCACCTCGGTAAGAAAATTCTGAGTGTTTTGATTAATTTAACTAAGAAATAGCAAATTATAGCGTTTCCTTTAAACAATAGTGTTATTTTGTATAAGTATTCATTGCATAACAAGTACAAATATATTTGTCTCAAACAATCATAGATGTGTCATACAAATATGCATGTAGATTATATATCAGTTTTAATAATATTATTCGATAATTACATTACTTGGTCAAACGTTTCATTAGGGTATATAAACTGTCGCCAAAAACTTTATTTTTCTTGGAATTCATTTATAACACGATTTTTTACAGAAATTCGCTAAAAATTATAGACCATTAACCGATAAACTCTAACTAAAACTAATGGAAAATCACTAGAGAAAGGGTCTATTTGAAATGAATTTTCTGAAAATATTTTAGTAAAAGGAAGGACAATGACGGTCGAAGCTGAAACTTAAGGGTTTGTAAACAACTCTTCTACGTTTTTTCCACGTAACCTGCATTCGTTACAGGTTCTTTGCCTAACTATTGCCGATTTTGACGACAGATCTAAATTTTGCTTCATGGTTCACTTTTTATGACATAAATCCACGTACCAAAATTAGTTGCCATAACTTTGTCATTGCCGCAGATATAAACATATTCGAAATAAAACACAACATTTTCAGGGAAAAACAAGGCCCATTTTTCTGGCTTAGTTTGCGCTCATTTAAAGACATTTTTACAAAATTCAAAAATCGGGATCTCCCCATTAGTAAATTTTTTTAAAGAAAATTCACTAAAAGAATATTTAATAATTGGAGCTGCCCTCTACATTAATATTCAGTTATAAACATAAAAACCTGTAACTAGTTATTATATAATACTAAAACTTATCAGTAGATGTCTATATGGTAAGTAATAATCGATATTGAAGTGCTTTGGAGGGGATACAGGTTCAAATTCCAACCTAGCGAAGGTCGATACTTTAGCTCAAGGTTCTTACCAACAAAAGATAACCATTGCCTGACCGTTCCCCGTGCTACCTCACTACTTCAAATTTGATTTTCATTGCTGATATATTTGCAATAAAGAGAAAATTAAACATGTGCTGGAATCTTGCTGCAATAGTTTACCAACTCGGTAAGAAAATTTTGAGTGTTTTGATTAATTTAACCAAGAAATAGCAAATTAGGGCGTTTCCTTTAAACAATAGTGTTACTTTTATATAAGTATTCATTGCATAACAAGTACAAATATATTTGTCTCAAACAATCCTACATGTGTCATACAAATCAGCTGAAGCTTATGCTTGTACATTATATTTCTGTTTTAGTAATATTATTCGCTAATTATATTATTTGGTCAAACATTTCATTAGGGTATATAACCTGTCGCCAAAGACTTTATTTTTCTTGGAATTCATTTATACCACGATTTTCTTTACAGAAATTCGCTAAAAATTATAGACCATTAAAGGATAAACTCTATAGGTAACTAAAACTACTGCAAAAGCATTAGGGAAAGGGTCTATTTAAAATGAATTTTCTGAACGTATTTGAGTAGAACGAAAGATAATGACGGTCGAGGCTGAAACTTAAGGGTTTGTAAACCACTCTTCTTGTTACGTTTTTTCCACGTAACCTGGATTCGGTACAGGTTATTTGCCTAAATGTTCCCGATTTTGATGACAGATCTAAATTTTGCTACATAGTTCACTTTTTATGACATAAGTCCAGGTACCAAAATAAGTTGCCATAACCTTGTAATTGCCGCAGATATAAACATATTCGAAATAAAACACAAAATTTTCAGGGAAATATAAGGCCGACTTTCCTGGCTGACGAACTTATCCAAGCCACTTACAAAATGGAGGCACTTACCGAATTTGATTAAAATCCGCCCATTAGTTTTTGAGTTATCGGTGTGATATATATATATATATATATATATATATATATATATATATATATATATATATATATATATATATATATATATATATATATATATATATATAAACATGTACAAATTAAAACTGACCACGGATATGTGTTTTAAGGGGCTTAGTTCGCACTAATTTGAAGAATTTTTTTCAAAATTCAAAAGTCGGAATCTCCCCATTAGTGATTTTTTTAAAGAAATTAACTTTAAGAATATTTATTAAATGAAGCTGCCCTTTAAATTAATATTTAATTACAAACATAAAAACCTATAATCAGTTATTATATAATACTAAAACTTATCAGTAGATGTCTCTATGGTAAGTAGAAATCGATATTGAGTGCTTTGGAGGGGACACAGGTTCAAATTCCAACTCAGCGAAGGTCGATACTTTAGCTAACCTTGTTACCAACAAAAGAAATCCATTGCCTGACCGTTCCCCGTGCTACCTCACTACTTCAAATTTGATTTTCATTGCTGATATATTTGCAATAAAGAGAAAATTAAACATGTGCTGGAAACTTGCTGCAATAGTTTACCAACTCGGTAAGAAAATTTTGAGTGTTTTGATTAATTTAACCAAGAAATAGCAAATTAGGGCGTTTCCTTCAAACTGTAGTGTTATTATATAAGTATTGATTGCATAACAAGTACAAACATATTTGTCTCAAACAATCATACATGTGTCGTACAAGCTTATGCTTGTATATTATATTTCAGTTTTAATATTATTATTCGCTAATTACATTATTTGGTCAAACATTTCATTAGGGTATATAACCTGCCGCCAAAAACTTTATTTTTCTTGGAATTCATTTATACCACGATTTTTTTACAGAAATTCGCTAAAAAGACCATTAACCGATAAAATCTATAACAAAAACTACAGCAAAATCATAGGGAAAGGGTCTATTTGAAATGAATTTTCTAAAAATATTTTAGTAAAACGAAGGACAATGACGGTCCAAGCTGAAACTTAAGGGTTTGTAAACCACTCTTCTTGCTACATTTTTTCCACGTAACCTGCATTCGGTTCAGGTTCTTTGCCAAAATGTTGCCAATTTTGACGTTTCAAATCGCGACGTTGAGGTTTAAAGAGGAAAATCTCAACATTATTTTTTAAATGCCTATAACTTTTTTGTATTTTAAGTAACAGATCTAAATTTTGCTACATGATTCACTTTTTATGACATAAATCCACGTACCAAAATTAGTTGCCATAACTTTGTTATTGCCGCAGATATAAACGTTTTCCAAATAAAAACATTTTCAGAGAAAAACAAGGCCGATTTTCCTGGCTAACGAACTTATCCAAGCCACTTGCAAAAGGGAGGTACTTACCGAATTTGATTAAAATGCGCCCATTCGTTTTTGAGTTATCGGTGTTATATATATATATATATATATATATATATATATATATATATATATATATATATATATATATATATATATATATATATATATATATATATATGAGACATGCTTGGTTCTCGGGTTAAACCGCGTCCAGAATTTATGGAAACTCGACATTTCGGCTCCTGTTTTGGAGCCATTTTCAAGAGGTAAAGGAAATATGTAAGGACACTCTAAGGCCTCAATGTGCCTACTCCTTAGAGTGATGGACAAAGGTGGGTAAAGGAAATATGTAAGGACACTCTGAGGCCTCAATCTGACTACTCCTTAGAGTGGTGGACAAAGGTGGGTAAAGGAAATATGTAAGGACACTCTAAGGCCTCAATCTGCCTACTCCTTAGAGTGATGGACAAAAGTGGGTAAAGGAAATATGTAAGGACACTCTAAGGCCTCAATCTGCCTACTCCTTAGAGCGGTGGATAAAGGTAGGTTGGGTTGTTGTAGCCCTAGGCCTAGGCCTAGGGTTGAACACACTGAGACCTCACAGACGATCTCCGGCGAGATTTGGGGAGTACGCAGATTGAGGCCCCGTAATCGAGCTACAACAA
Source organism: Tillus elongatus (assembly GCA_964006375.1). Taxonomy (NCBI): domain Eukaryota; kingdom Metazoa; phylum Arthropoda; class Insecta; order Coleoptera; family Cleridae; genus Tillus; species Tillus elongatus. The sequence goes on along the minus strand of OZ023269.1, from coordinate 16,013,682 downwards.
CCCAACCTACCTTTATCCACCGCTCTAAGGAGTAGGCAGATTGAGGCCTTAGAGTGTCCTTACATATTTCCTTTACCCACCTTTGTCCATCACTCTGAGGAGTAGGCAGATTGAGGCCTTAGAGTGTACTTACATATTTCCTTTACCCACCTTTGTCCACCACTCTAAGGAGTAGGCAGATTGAGGCCTTAGAGTGTCCTTACATATTTCCTTTACCCACCTTTGTCCATCACTCTAAGGAGTAGGCAGATTGAGGCCTTAGAGTGTCCTTACATATTTCCTTTACCTCTTGAAAATGGCTCCAAAACAGGAGCCGAAACGTCGAGTTTCCATAAATTCTGGACGCGGTTTAACCCGAGAACCAAGCATGTCTCACATTAAAGACCGCGGAAATCTTTCTGAACATATATATATATATATATATATATATATATATATATATATATATATATATATATATATATATATATATATATATATATATATATATATATATATATATATATATATATATATATATATATATATATATATATATATATATATATATATATGTATATATATATATATATAAACATGTACAAATTAAAACTGACCACGGATATGTGTTCTATGAGGATTAGTTCGCGCTCGTTTGAAGAATTTTTTTCAAAATTCAAAAGTCGGGATCTCCCCATTAGTGAATTTTTTTAAAGAAAATTCACTTAAAGAATATTTATTAAATGAAGCTGCGCTCTACATTAATATTTAATTAGAAACATTAAAACCTGTAATTAGTTATTATATAATACTAAAACTTACCAGTAGATGTCTATATGGTAAGTAATAATCGATATTGAAGTGCTTTGGAGGGGACACAGGTTCAAATTCCAACTCAGCGAAGGTAGATAGTTTAGTTTCTTACCAACAAAAGAACGCCAATTCTTAACCGTTCCCCGTGCTACCTCACTATTTCAAATTTGATTTTCATTGCTGATATATTTGCAATAGAAAGAAAATTAAACATGTGCTGGAAACTTGCTGCAATAGTTTACCAACTCGGTAAGAAAATTTTGAGTGTTTTGATTAATTTAACCAATAAATAGCAAATTAGGGCGTTTCCTTCAAACTGTAGTGTTATTATTATATAAGTATTGATTGCATAACAAGTACAAACATATTTGTCTCAAACAATGCTACATGTGTCACACAAATAAGCTGAAGCTTATGCTTGTACATTATATTTCAGTTTTAATAATATTATTCGCTAATTACATTATTTGGTCAAACATTTCATTAGGGTATATAACCTGTCGCCAAAAACTTTATTTTTCTTGGAATTCATTTATACCACGATTTTTTTACAGAAATTCGCTAAAAATTATAGACCATTAACCTATAAACTCTATAACTAAAACTACTGCAAAAGCATTAGAGAAAGGGTCTATTTGAAATGAATTTTCTGAAAATATTTTAGTAAAACGAAGGACAATGACGGTCGAAGCTGAAACTTAAGGGTTTGTAAATCACTCTTCTTGCTACATTTTTTTCACGTAACCTGCATTCCGTATAAGTTATTTGCCTAAATGTTGCCGATTTTGACGTTTCAAATCGTGACTTTGACGTTTTAAGAGGAAAATCCCAACATTTTTTTCTTTAAATGCCTATACCTTTTTTGTATTTCAACTTGCAGATCTAAATTTTGCTACATAGTTCACTTTTTATGATATAAATCCACATGCCAAAATTAGTTGCCATAACTTTGTTATTACCGCAGGTATAAACATTTGCAAAATAAAACAAAATTTTCCAAGAAAAACAAGGCCGATTTTCCTGGAAAACGAATTCATCCAAGCTACTTGCAAAAGGGAGGTACTTACCGAATTTGATTAAAATCCGCCCATTATTTTTTGAGGGATCGGTGTGATATATATATATATATATATATATATATATATATATATATATATATATATATATATATATATATATATATATATATATATATAAACATGTACAAAATGAAACTGACCACGGATATGTGTTCTAGAGGGCTTGGTTCGCGCTCATTTAAAGAATTTTTTTCAAAATTAAAAAGTCGGGATCTCCCCATTAGTTAATTTTTTTTAAAGAAAATTCACTAAAAGAATATTTATTATATGAAGCTGCCCTCTACATTAATATTTAATTAGAAACATAAAAACCTGTAACTAGTTATTATATAATACTAAAACTTACCAGTAGATGTCTATGTGGTAAGTAATAATCAATATTGGAGTGGGGGGACACAGGTTCAAATTCCAACTCAGCGAAGGTAGATACTTTAGCTCAAGCTTGTTACCAACAAACGAAAGCCATTGCATAACCGTTCCCCGTGCTACTTTAGTATTTCAAATTTGATTTTCATTGCTGATATATTTGCAATAGAAAGAAAATTAAACATGTGCTGGAATCTTGCTGGAATAGTTTACCACCTCGGTAAGAAAATTTTGAGTCTTTTGATTAATTTAACTAAGAGATAGCAAATTAGGGCGTTTCCTTCAAACAATAGTGTTATTTTTATATAAGTATTGATTGCGTAACAAGTACAAACATATTTGTCTCAAACAATTATACATGTGTCGTCAAACAAGCTGAAGCTTATGCTTGTACATTATATTTTAGTTTTAATAATTTTATTCGCTAATTACTTCATTTGGTCAAACATTTCATTAGTGTATATAACCTGTCGCCAAAAACATTATGTTTCTTGGAATTCATTTACAACATGTTTTATATAATTTACGTAAATAATTAGAAAATATATTTTTTCAATTATAAAAGACTTTATAAACAGTAGATTCTTACATAAAACTAAAACTAAATATTTTAATATGTTCTAAGGCGGCCATCATCCTTACCGTCACAGTCTAAACGTAATGTCGCCCTATTGTTGCAACCATGATTATCTGTCTCTAGTAGCTCACTTTACTTCATTATAACCTCAACAATTGCCCAAGATTCTCCAGAAGCTTTACTCTTGGTCTACCTCTTCCCCTTTTCAAGTAAGTGTCCTTCAAATAACCTTGTCAGAAAGTTATTATGTCTCAGAATAGGTCGAATTATTTTTGCCTTCCCTCTTTCAATTTCTTTCATCTTTCACCTCTTCGAATACACATTTATTGGTTTTTCTATCGGTGTACCGTCTCTTATATATTTTTTCCATGTCCACATTTTAAAACTTTCTAACTGTCTTTATATGCTGCTTAGTCAAAGTCCGCGTTTTCCCTCATACACTACCATACTCCAAATGTAGGTACAACTTGATGAACCTTTTCCTTAGAGTCAACTTAAAATGATTATTAGCGAGCAGTCATATGGATTTTTAATTTGATTAATTTTAAGTCACTTTCCAGTACACTCACATTCTAATTCTTTCTTCATCTTTCCTATCATATCTATGCCATCCGCGTACCTTTTGCAATCTAACCGTCGTCAATTTATTTTGATTCCTGCTATCTTTTCCTCGGCCAATTGATTGTATTTTCTATTAATAATTTGAACAAATTGGCGATAATGGGCACTGTGGCCGTACACCCCTCCTTATTATAGCTTCAATTTCATAAATTTATATATATATATATATATATATATATATATATATATATATATATATATATATATATATATATATATATATATATATATATAAACATGTACAAATTAAAACTGACCACGGATATGTGTTCTAGGGGGCCTGGTTCGCGTTCATTTGAAGAATTTTTTTCAAAATTAAAATGTCGAGATCTCCCCATTAGTGAATTTTTTGAAAGAAAATTCACAAAAAGAATATTTATTAAATGAAGCTGCCCTCTACGTTAATATTTAATTAGAAACATAAAAACCTGTAACTAGTTATTATATAATACTAAAACTTACCAGTAGATGTCTCTATGGTAAGTAATAATCGATATTGAAGTGTTTTGGAGGGGACACAGGTTCAAATTCCAACTTAGAGAAGGTCGATACTTCAGCTTCTTACCAACAAAAGAAAGCCATTGCTTAACCATTCCCTGTGCTACCTTAATACTTGAAATTTGATTTTCATTGCTGATATATTTGCAATAGAGAAAAAATTAAACATGTGCTGGTATCTTGCTTCAATAGTTTACCAAGTCGGTAAGAAAATTTTGAATGTTTTGATTAATTTAACTAAGAATTAGGGCGTTTCCTTTAAACAATAGTGCTATTTTTATATAAGTATTCATTGCGTAACAAGTACAAATATATTTGTCTCATGCAATCATACATGTGTCATAAAAATCAGCTGAAGCTTATGCTTGTACATTATATTTCAGTTTTAATAATATTATTAGCTAATTGCATTATTTGGTCAAATATTTCATTAAGGTATATAACCTGTCGCCAAAATAGAATGTTTCTTGGAATTCATTTATAACATGTTTTATACAATTTAGGTAAATCATTAGAAAATATATTTTTTCAATTATAAAAGACTTTATAAACAGTAGATTCTTACATAAAACTAAAACTTAATATTCCAATATGTTCTAAGGCGGCCATCATCTTTACCGTCACAGTCTAAGCGTAATGTCGCCCTATTGTCGCAACCATGATTATCTGACTCTACTAGCTCACTTCATTTCATTATAACCTCAACAATTGCCCAAGATTCTCCAGAAGCTTTACTCTTGGTCTACCTCTTTCCTTTTTCAAGTATGTGTCCTTCAAATAACCTTGTCAGAAAGTTATTATGTCTCAGAATAGGTCCAATTATTTTTGCCTTCCCTCTTTCAATATCTTTCATCTTTCACCTCTTCAAATATACATTAATTGATATTTCTATCGGTGTACCGTCTTTTTTTTTTCCATGTCCACATTTTAAAACTTTCTAACTGTCTTTATATGCTGCTTAGTCAAAGTCGGCGTTTTTCCTCATACACTACCATACTCCAAATGTAGGTACAACTTGATGAACCTTTTCCTTAAAGCCAACTTAAAATGATTATTTCTTCGTCTCTCCCATGTATTTTCTATTAATAATTTAAACATATTGACGATAATGGGCATTCTTGCCGTACACCCCTCCTCATTCTAGCTTCAATTTCATAAATGTCTCTCTCTCTCTCTCTCTCTATATATATATATATATATATATATATATATATATATATATATATATATATATATATATATATATATATATATACACGAGGGCGAGTCAATAAGTTCGTGACTTTTTGAATGTCCCGCGTCTTTACAGGAAGGGCAACTGCTCCTGTCAACAACCATATGTCAGTTGACTCCTGTCGAATTTTAAAAAACGAACAATAAGCAAACAACGATAAACTATTAACGATAAACGCCAAAATAATACAAAAATTAGCCAATAAAAGTATTATTTATCAAACGTCAACGGCACGATGTGTCAAATGGCTATATTATTCTATTCTCTATGTTTCAACTTCTCTCCGGGGCAACCGTGATTTCGGTAATAATGTGTAATGATGTTAAATACGAAGGCGACGTGCGTGATATTTTGAATTTCCCGCCTCTTCACAGGAAGGGCAACATTGCTGCTGTCATCAAGCATATGTCAGTAGACTCCTGTCGAATTTTGCACAAGCTGCGTCATTTAGTTTGTGTTAGATAGGAATTGAAAGCAGACAACCTCTTGAGTTAGAACGAAAATAGAAAAAAGTGAATTACGTGTGCTCATCAAACATTATTTTTTGCGGAAAAAACCATCACTCAAACCAAGGCTAAGCTTGATAAATACTATGGGAAGTCTGCACCATCAACTATGGTTAAAAAAGTGGTTTACTGAATTTCGTTAAGGCCGTACAAGCACAAATGAGGCCAAACGTTCTGGACGCCCAGTTGAGGTCGCTACACCCGAAACAATTGAAAAAATTTACGATATGTTGTTGGCCTATCGGAGATTGAAAGTGCGGGAGATTGTGGAAGCCATAGGCATATCACATGGTTCAGTGGTTTCGATTTTGCATGATCACTTGAGTATGAGAAAGCTATCCGCAAGATGGGTGCCGCGTTTGCTCACAATCGACCACAAACGCCAGCGTGTGACAACTTCAAAGGAGTGTTTGGCGTTGTTCAACCGAAACATGGATTCACCACAACACACCAGAGACCAAGCAGCAGTCAAAACAGTGGGTTTTGCAGTGCAAATCGGCGCCGAAGAAGGCCAAGGTGGGTTTGTCAGCCAATAAAGTTATGGCGACTGTTTTTTTATGCACGCGGTATAATCCACATTTATTACCTTGAAAAGGGAAGAAAAACCAATGGCGCATATTATACCAACTTATTGGACCGATTCAATGACGATTTGAAGAAAAAACGACCTAATTTGGCCAAGAAAAAATTATTTTCCACCAAGACAATGCAAGGGTGCACACATGTGTAGTCTCCATGGCAAAATTGCATAAGCTGGGCTACAAATTGCTCCCTTATCCGCCCTATTCCCCAGGACTAGCCCCGAGTGACTGTTTCTTGTTTCCAAAATTTAAAAAATGGCTCTGCGGAAAAAGAGATGTGACTCCAAAATTGGAGAAACGTTGAACGAAGTGTATAGAGCTCAAAGGAGACTATGTTAAGAACTTAAATTATTTTTTGTCAAAAAACCTGTGTTTCAGTTAAAAAGTCACGGACTTATTGACCCGCCCTCGTATGTATATATATATATATATATATATATATATATATATATATATATATATATATATATATATATATATATATATATATACAGGGTGTCCCTCTAACAATGGGCCAAACCCATATACTCGGATAGAGCATCAAAAATTAAATAGACTTTCATCAATACGTTTTGTCTGATTGTTGCTTGTTTTCGATATACAGTGTGTTAAAATTGACTTTGAAAAAAACGAAATCGCTCGTTTTTCTGTTAATTACTGGAATATTGATTTGGAACTTTGTAATAGGGGGTTATCGAGGATGCCGCTTCCAACCGTGATACCTATTTTGAGCTACATCATAGTTGGCGCCACCTACACTAAACCCGAATGTTTTACAGGGGCATAACTTTTTCGATGATCAACTTTCTGCAAATCTGTTCAGAAAAACTGAAAACTACTAATTTTTTGTATGAAAAAGGTATACTTAGTTGAAACTCATAAAGTGAGTGGTTACCGAGATATTGCGGTTTTAATAATGGTGTGCATTGAAAATCTCTCAAATCTGAAATTTTATTCTGGCCCAAAGTTCATCTCTGGAGTTACAAACATTATTGTGTATGTACCAGTTGTTTCAAGTAACCCCAATGGAAAATTCTAGAGGATTGAGGTCGGTGTATTTTAATCATAATTTTCTAATTCTAAATCAATTCCTAAAAATTGGGAAGTTTCTCTGGATTTAATTCGATTTCATAGAATAAGTATGTTTTTGGCAAATAAAAGATGTATTCCTGTGGACATATCACGGCGCTAATAACTATAGCAGTTGATTGGCCGGGTCAACAACTGTCAATGAAGTAGATGAAATATCTTTTGTTTTTCGTTTTCATAGGGATGTCATTTGAGTAACACAATAAACATAATCTGTCAATTTTGACAAGCACATGGTTTTTCAATTAAGAGCAGTAAGTAGTTATTATTTCTGAAATGCCTCGCCATAATGAGTTTAGCAATATTGAGAAGAGAGATATGATCTGCGTTTATGCGCAATCAAACTTCCGTAGCCACCAAGCCGCCGCCAGATACTTGGAATTATATCCTAGTCGTAGACAACCAGATCACAAGACCTTTAGAAGATTATACGATAAATTAGGTATGTAAAAGAGTAATATGCACTCATTGCCATTGATTATTTCTGAAACGAAAGTTTTGACAAAATTCACACCTGAGGGCTGGAAAAATCGTGAAATACACATTTTGTTACACGGATGCGTATCATCTCGTCCTAATGTATTCGCAGGTGAAACTGGTTCTTTCAATTCGAAGTCGGAAGTTGGTGGACCAAGACGTCCTGTACATCAAGAGGAAGAGATATTAGTACGCCTTGCAGAAGATCCGGAAACAAGCGTAAGACGCCTCTCTGCAGCAACTGGAATAAATAAATCAAGTATTGGTAGACTTCTCAGAAAAGAAAAGTTACATCCTTACCACTTCACACCAGTGCAGAATCTTTTACCTATAGATTTTCTATCTAGATTGGATTTTTGTGAACGCATTCGTCGGTATCAGAATGACGATCCGTTTTTCTTCAACAACATTCTATTCACTGACGAAGCGACATTCACAAGAAGAGGAGTTTTCAATTTCAAAAATGCTCACACATATGACAGCAGCAATCCTCATTTGACGCGAGAACACCATTTTCAACATGAGTTCTCCATTAATGTCTGGTGTGGCATACTAGGCGACGTGTTGTTGGGACCAATAGAACTTCCTGCAAGGCTCAATGTGGAGAATTATTCAATTTTCTTGAGAGATCAACTTCCTATTCTCTTGGAAGATGTCCCTCTAGACGTGCGCAGGAGATTATGGTTCTTTCACGACGGGGCACCTGCCCATTATGGACTTCCTGTCAGAGAATTTCTGAACCAAAATTATCCGCGCCGATGGATAGGTCGAGGTGGAGATTTTCCTTGGCCTGCACGTAGCCCCGACCTCAATCCTCTAGATTTCTTCCTCTGGGGTCACTTGAAAGAATTAGTATACAAGAATATTTGTAACTCCAGAGATGAACTTTGGGCTAGAATAATCGAATCCAGACATATATTGAAAAACGATTATCAAACTTTTTTTAAGGTGAGGCAAAATTTTGGGTTGAGACTAGAAAAATGTATTGAAGTAGGCGGAGGCCATTTTGAGAATCTTATTAAGTGAATTGTTCGATAATTGTCAATTTTTTCTTATAATTTAGTGATAATAATAATGTTAATAAAATTTCAGATTTGAGAGATTTTCAATGCACACCATTATTAAAACCGCAATATCTCGGTAACCACTCACTTTATGAGTTTCAACTAAGTATACCTTTTTCGAACAAAAAATTAGTAGTTTTTAGTTTTTCTGAACAGATTTGCAGAAAGTTGATCATCGAAAAAGTTATGCCCCTGTAAAACATTCGGGTTTAGTGTAGGTGGCGCCAACTATGATGTAGCTCAAAATAGGTAACACGGTTGGAAGCGGCATCCTCGATAACCCCCTATTACAAAGTTCCAAATCAATATTCCAGTAATTAGCAGAAAAACGAGCGATTTAATTTTTTTCAAAGTCAAATTTAACACACTGTATATCGAAAACAAGCAACAATCGGACAAAACGTATTAATGAAAGTCTATTTAATTTTTGATGCTCTATCCGAATATATGGGTTTGGCCCATTGTTGGAGGTACACCCTGTATATATATATATATATATATATATATATATATATATATATATATATATATATATATATATATATATATATATATATATATATATATATATATATTAAAAATTAACTAATGGGGAGATCCCGACTTTTGAAATTTGTAAAAATTTCTTCAGATGAGCGCGAACTAAGCCCACTAGAACACATATCCGAGGTCAGTTTCAATTTGTTCATGTTTATATATATATATATATATATATATATATATATATATATATATATATATATATATATATATATATATATATATATATGGTGGATTTTAATAAAATTTGGTAAGTACCTTCCTTTTGCAAGTGGCTTGGATAAGTTTGTTAGCCAGGAAAATCGGCTTTGTTTTTCCCGGAAAATTTTGTATTTCATTTCGCATATGTTATACCTCCGGCAATACCAAATTTATGGCAACTAATTTTGGTACGCGGATTTATATCACAAAAAGTGAACTATGTAGCAAAACTTAGATCTGTGAGTTGAAAGACAAAAAAGTTATAGGCCTTTAAATAAAAAGTTTTTGGGATTTTCCTCTTAAAACGTCAAAGTCGCAATTTGAAACGTCAGAAGTGGCAACATTTAGGCAAAGAAGCTGTATGTAACGAATGCAAGTTACGTGAAAAAAATGCAGCAAGAAGAGTGTTTTACAAACCCTTAAGTTTCATCTTCGACCATCATTATCCTTCGTTTTACTAAAATATTTCCAGAAAATTCATTTCAGATTGACCCTGTCTCTAATGGTTTTGCAGTAGTTTTAGTTATAGTTTATCGTTTAATGGTCTATAATTTAGCGAATTGCTGTAATAAAAATCTAGCGAGGAGACTGCCACTTTTAAATTTTGAGAAGATTTCTTTATATGAGCGCAATCTAGGCACCCTAGTACCCATGTTAGGGGTTATTTCACTTTTTATCTGTTTTCATATACACAGGGTGACACATTTTTAGGGTAAAGCTCAATATATCCGGTATTATACAAGAGACAAGAATAAATTGTATACATTAATTATAGTGTATTGAACTCCATCGTATAAAATTATTTTTACAATCACATGAGTGGCCCATAAGTAGTTGGTGATACAAATGTTCTTCTTTTTCATCGAACACGCGTTATATTATTGCATTTTTGCATTTTCCATCGAAATATAATGCATGTTTGTAAGAAAAGAAATTTCGAATGCACCATACTCCAAATGTAGGTACAACTTGATGAACCTTTTCCTCAGAGCCAAGTTAAAATGATTATTAGTGGGAACATTACTTTGTCTATTGAATGTTTGCTTTGCCAGCGCAATTTTTTATCTCAGACGATTGCTACATTTACCACAATTCGTAATAATACTTCCAAAGTACGTAAACATTTCTACTTGTTCAAGTTCTATTACGTTTATTTTTGTCATATGGATTTTAAATTTGATTAATTTTAAGACACTTTCCAGTACAGATTCTAGTTCATTCTTCGTCTGTGTCAACTGCGTACCTTTTGCAATGGAACCGTTGTCAATTTTATTTTGAATCCCGCTATCTTTTTCTTCAGCCAATTTATTGCATTTTCTATTAATAATTTGAACAAATTGGCGATAATGGGCATTATTGCCGTACACCTCTTCTCATTATAGCTTTAACTTCATAAATGTCCATATATATATATATATATATATATATATATATATATATATATATATATATATATATATATATATATATATATATATATATATATATATATATATATATATATGCAAGGTGGCGCATTAAAAACAAAACAGACCGATTTGCGTCCAGAGAAATTCTTTTTTTTTTAAGAAACGCTGAAACACGTCAATTTTAATATTGAGGGGGGCATGTTTTGACATAAAACTCAACTTTGTCACATCAGCCCCTTAAGGGTGGTGATAACAAGCCTTATATTTTAAATAGGGAACATGGGTCGAGTGTTACATAATTTGAAAGCTCTTTCTTTTCTAAATTCAACGCACTAATTTTTCTGGAAGTTTTATTAACTCGTTTAAAAATTATTCACAGTTGGAGTTGCAAGAACGTATTTCATTCATTGTGATAAGAAATGCACTAATTAGTCCATCTTTAGTTTAAAAAAAACTAAAGAAACAAAACCAAACGTTGAAAAATGTTTATTCAGTTAAGTAAGTGTTCAAATTGTTGACCACCAGCTTCCATACAAAAGTACAAATTTTGTTCAAAACGAGCTCTGACATTCTGGAGCATTTGTGGAGTTATTAGACGGCATTCTTTAACAATGCGTCATCGAAATTCTTCCAGAGACTCTGGTTCTGTTGCGTAAATTCTACTCCTTAAATTGTCCCATAGAAAGAAGTCTAAAGGAGTTAAATCCGGTGATCCAAGGGCCACTTAACAACCCCTCTACGTCCAATCCATTGCTCTGGAAACTCTCTGTTCAAAAACTTCCTAACGCGTTGTGAAAAATGCGGAGGAGCTCCATCTTGTTGAAACACTAATTGATTTTCTTGATAGCGATCATCATTTTCAACAATGTGTATTGATGTTGGTATTTATGTTGGTAGGGGTCACTTTGAAAACCTAATGTGATTAGTTTAAGATTTTTATTTCCGGTTTAGTTTTTGCTATTATGTTTGTGTTGTGTTAGTATTATTATAGTTATTGTTATCATATTTCATTAAAATGTTGCACAAAATAAACTGATTTAATTTTTTTTGATGACTTGGTATGTCAAATTATTCTTAAACAATAGCATAATTTTAAAAATCACGTATTAAACCCAACGACTACCAGATAAACATGACAATCCTAGATTTTACATTACCTTTATTAAATATCTGAAAATACCCCGATAAATAATTACTTAAGATATAGAGAACCCCTAACAAAATTGAAGGACCATATTAGAGGATCTCAGTAGTGATATATAAAATACAAGGTGTTCCATTTAAATTAAGGAATAAAATGAAACATCCGCGTTTTGAGTCACCTGTATACAAACCGGAAATAAATAAATAAATAACGATAAGTAACAATACTGACTCATATTCTAAAACTCAACTGGCCAACACATGTTTTATTTCTATAAAGCGTATTGTTCTATAGAGCGTTACGTCCAATTTTTACATAAAACAATTCATATATTTTGAAATACCACGTATAATGTATTTAAATCCCATATTTAAAGAATTAGGAAAATGTCGGCTTCTATATTCTAAGTAATATACAGGTGCTTCAATTTAAAAAAAATGTTTGCTTTGCACATGAATTATGGAACAGCCTGTATAATTCAAAATAATGTTAGATTTTATATTGTGCGCCGTTACCCCTCTACCACTTTTGTTGGAGAACTTTTTCAGATCTATAAAAACAAAGGAATTATCGAACTTTGCAATCAAAAGTCGGGATCTCCCCATTAGTGAATTTTTTCTACGAAAATTTACTAAAACGAACAACATGAACGTGTAATCAAGAAATGCAAACTACAGCATGTACCCTCGCTGACCTAGAACTGTTGATTTTAATATAAACTTATCTACCCACACAAAACGCAAGTCCTCCGAAACGTTAAAACATATGCTTTTGTCACAGCACAACAAACCATTGTTTGTTCTACTGTGCTGCCGTTGTACAAGCAAAGGTCATCGTTCAAAAGATTGTCGCACCCAAGGTTAAGTGTGCTGAATATACGAAAAGTCATGTAACCGTCATTAGGGAACCAGGGCTTTCTAGACGTCAGCACCTGTTATTAATATAAACAAATCGCTTATAATAATTCTCAGAATTGTAATTCGGATATTGATACCACGAATTGTATACTGGAAACCAACGGAAGTGAATTATATTTATGCAAACGGCATGTGGTTATATTTCAGCATATTAAAAGTCAATTAAAAGTCAACTGACCTTTTTAACAGAAGCTATTTGTAAGAAGCATAATCAAAATTTTTCAGTGAAAAAAATTGTCTATATTTTGGAAGGAGATTAATAATTTTATGGATATTTTGCAAAATTTTGAACAGATAGGTGAACTAAACTCTAACAATGCTGATGGATGTTTTGTACCGCCACTTATATTTTTATTCATTATATGAGTGGTTATCTATTTTGACAATGATTTATTTTTAATTATTCAGATTTATCAGACAAAATACCTACCGACTTATACAGTACCATGTATGGCATGTACACAGAAAGTTACAAGGTAGTTCTTTAAACGTTGTGCCAACCTGATGATGGTAGCCTCAAATAGGGCTGAAGCTGACAGCCCCGGCTAAGCTACAGCGTCATATGGGGTGCCTTTTTAGGTAATTTTGTTTTTATATTTCAACAACACACCACGGGGGCTTACAGCCTAAATACTATCGTACCGTGGGTGTCGACAAGGGGAAAGAGGAAACTTGTTAATTCTGCACTTGAAGGTTTGGAGGTTCGGAGGAGAAGGAAAAACATATGCCGGCAAGGAATTCCACAACTTGGAAGCCATCGGAGTAAAAGAGCGGGCATAACAAGATGTTCTATGTCTGGTGACCTGGGCAGTAAAAGGATGCATTCGTTCTGTTCCCATGGTAGATCTGTTGGGGGCAGCAGGTGGATGAACTATGGAAGAAAGCTCCTCTGAACAGTGCCCGTGCAGATATCTATAAAAAAGATAGAGGTCATCAACGGCACGTCAGTGGACAAGGGATGGCAGCCTTTGGGTAAGGGTAGGGTCACAGATTAAAAGTATAGCTCTCTTCTGAATGGAGTCCAGGATACCGAGTGTAGAATCATCAGCAACACCCTAGATGTAGAAGCAGTATTCCAGGTTTGGCCTTATTTGTGAAGCAGATAAGGTACAGAGATTAGCTGGTGAAAGTATTTGCGAGCCCGGAAGAGGAAACCTAATTTCTTAGCAGCCGCTTCTGTAATTGATGTGACATGTTGGTACCAATTGAGATTTCGATCCACAGAAACTCCAACAAGTGAAAAGGACTCATTACTTGGAAAAACTTGGTTGTTGATTGTGGTGGGTCTAGGACTGGTATAACTCTTATGAGATAGAGGAGGTAAAATCCCCGTCCATTCGGATCTTCGGGAGATGGGTGTACAGGGGGCGCCAGCATCAAGATTTAACATATCCTTCTCGAATATATGTGGCCTAAATTCTAACCTGAACTCCGTCCACCATTTCCTCCAGGCTAATAGGCCCCAACTCCCCTTCCTCACCGAAGCCAAAATCAGTGCCAAAACAGCCACTAATCACCTCAATTTCCCGGGAATGAGCTTCTTACTTCCTTTCGATTGCATGGAGGCGTGTGCGCGTACGTCCGTAGGAATCTACCCTGCACCAGACTCCCCAGTTTAGAAGCTGGAAGAAAAGACATACTGTGGATAAAACTCTCTCTGAGGGCTGCAACTAAATTCATCTGTTGCATTTACCGGTCACCTTCTGGCAACAACTTTGTCCAGCTCTTTGAGTACATTTCTGAAAAAAATCTGATTTCTGAATATCCTTCCTCCGAGGTCACTATTCTTGGTGACTTCAATGTCCATAATAAGGAATGGCTAGGATCTTCAAAAACCGATCCGCAAGGGAGAGCAGCGGAGGCCTTTGCAGTCAGCAATACTTTAGCCAATATGGTTCATCAACCTACTTACTTTCCTCGCATCCCAACACACAGCTCAAATCCCTTGGATCTTTTTCTTACTACAAAACCTGAATGCTATAAGATATCAGTCACCGCCCCCCTTGATCGCTCGGACCACGGCATGGTCACTCCTTCCTGCTCAATGCAACCCGAGGTCACACAGTCATCACACCTACGTATTGTTTGACACTACAAACCCGCAAACTGGGACGAAATGCGGGATTACTTTTCCTTATTTCCATGGGCGTCACTCTGCTTCTCTCATCCTGACCCCTCTGATAGCTCACAAAATGACACCGAAATTATCCAAGCTGGCATGGGATTATTTATTACACGTACACAGAAAACCTCTTCAGCTATTCAAAAGCACTCGTTATCTAAATTCTATCATAAGGCCAGACTTGAAAAAGTCAAAGCTCACAAAATGCTTCCACACAAGAAAACCGACAAGAATTTAACAACGCATAAAACCGTCTTGACTCGTCTGTTTCAGATACTTACAATAGAGGCATATTCCCTAGTAACTGGAAAACTGATCGAGTACAACGCGGCTCCAAGAAAGGATCCAATGCGCTTCCTAGCAACTACAGGCCTAGTTCTCTCCTTTCAGTCGCCTCTAATGTGATGGAAAAGTATATAAACACCGAATTACTAAAATTTTTTCGAAAAACACAGTCTAAGGCAGTATGGATTCCGTCAGAGCAGATCAACTGCCGACCTCCTTTCCTTTGTCACCCATTCTTGGAACAAGCCTATGGAACTACACGGTGAGTCCCAGATTGCCGCTCTAGACATATCCAAAGCATTCGACCAGGTCTGGCACGCACCGCTGCTTAATAAACTTCCAGCCTATGGCCTACCACCTAAACTATGTACCTGGACAGCAAATTTCCTCTCCAACCGGAGCATTTTTGTTGTCGTGGATGGCCATGCCTCCAAACTGTATCCAATTAATGCAGGAGTTCCTCAAGGTTCAACTTTAGCCCCTACTTTGTTTCTTCTCCACATCAATGACCTCCTTTCTAGCACCTCCAACCCAGTTCACAGTTACGCGGACGACAGCACCCTCCACTCAAATATACAATATTCTAAGCCTGTCTCTTTAGCATAATTAGATGAGGATTGCAGACTCATGGAGGGTTCTGTCTCCGTGGATCTCCAAAAAATATTAGACTGGGGAAGTAGAAATCTTGTACAAAACAACCCCACTAAATCTCAATCTTGCTTTATTTCTCATAAGGGATACAGCAGCCCTAGACCTATCACAATGAACAACCAATTTATAAAAAGTAATGAGCCTTTTTCACTTGTTGGCATTTCTGTGGATCGAAATTGGCACCAACATGTCACATCAATTGCAGAAGCGGCTGCTAAGAAATTAGGTTTCCTCTTCCGGGCTCGCAAATACTTTTCACCAGCTAATCTCTATACCTTATATACTTCACAAATAAGGCCAAACCTCTCGAATACTGCTCCCACATCTGGGGTGCCGCTGCCGCTTCTACACTCGCTATCCTCGACTCCATTCAGAAGAGAGATATACATCTCATCGGTGACCCTACCCTCACCCCAAAGTTGCCACCCCTTGCCCAACAACGTGCCGTTGGTGACCTCTCTCTCTTTTATAGATATCTGCACCGGCACTGCTCAGAGGAGCTTTCTTCCATAGTTCCCAGTTGCTGTTCCCAAACTGCTGCCCCCAACAGATATACCAGGGGAACAGAGCGAATACACTCTTTTACTGTCCAGGTCACCAGACATAGAACATCTTGTTATGCCCGCTCTTTTGTACCGAGGACTTCCAAGTTGTGGAATTCCTTGCCGGCACATGTTTTTCGTTCTCCTCTGAACCTCCAAACCTTCAAGTCCAGGATTAACAAGTTGCCTCTTTCCTTCTTGTCGACACCCACGGTACGATAGTATTTAGGCTGTAAGCCCTCGTGGTGTGTTATTGAAATATAATATATATATATATATATATATATATATATATATATATATATATATATATATATATATATATATATATATATATATTCAGGTGTTTCTTGACGGCCATGTGTCTCGTCAAGAGTTCTATTATGTTCCTGAGCTGTTTTCTGCTAAGATTTAGCAGTTCCACAGCTATTTTTGAACTGGGTTGCTCAATTACTGACTTCCCATGGCTGAGCCCTGGATAGTCTGCCCAGTACACCTTATGTTTGTTTCTGACCCAGGACTTAGTGGATCCTCTGGCAGCGCTCTTCGTCATTCCCAGGACCGGTTTGATCCCATAAATGGTTCTGCTGATCCTCTCTTCGCGAGACGGTCAGCTTTTTTATTACCTTTGACACCTGAGTTACCCGGCACCCAAATGAGGGTGACCTCATTCTCCCCAGCCAGGTCGCTCGTCTCATCTCGGCATTTACTTACCAGCCTGAAATTTACCCGTGGGCTACTTAGGGCCTTAAGGGCTGCCTGGCTGTCTGTGTCTATGAGGATCCGCTTGTTGGTGTAGCCCCTCTTCTTGTTCTCTCGCACGCAGTGCAAGATGGCGTACATTTCGGCCGTTGCATGAGCTCCGAGGGAAATACTGTGACTTAACCTCGGTCTTTCCGAATAAACGCCTGCCCTCGTCCCACGCTCCCCGCCGGATCCGTCCAAGAACCAGACGGACGCGTCCCGCGGTAAGCCCGGCGTCTCCCCCCACCATGCCTCATGGTCGGTGATTTCCACTGAAAAATTGTCTTCGTTGCAGATTCGCGGGATCGAGAAGTCTGACCTCATTTCAAGCATGGACTCCTTCACGATCTCCTGGATTTTGCAGTGGCGCCTGCAGCCTGGGTTGATCTTCAGTCTATCATTGCAAGCTAGCCTGTATAGTCCTAGCCTGGTCTCCTCCATGATGACTAAGTGTAGGGGGGGGGGGATCCAGCAACATCTCTATGGCGGCTGTTGGGGTTGAAGACATGGCCCCTGTGATACCTAGGCAAGCAATCCTTTGGATCTTGCCTAGTTTTTGTTTGGTTAAAGGGTTTATTAACAGAGTGATTGTGGATAATTAACGTAAATATATATATATTTCGTTCTTTCTCAATATACATGATAGCATGAGATGTTCGATATCCTCATATTCCATACACTCACAACGTGGACTGTATTTCAATCTAATTTTAAACAAATATGCTGGACATAATGCTTGATTAGTTCCTAAACGACATATATTTTTTATTTCCTCTTTTGAGAAGTTTCCATAATAAAACCACGGTTTGAAAGAGATCTGGCTGAATATGCTTATACATTTCCCCAACTTCATCAGATGTATATTTTATTTGCCATAGTTGTTTCTGTCTTTTTATAATCATACTATAGAAATCTGAATATGTAGTTTTGTATTATGCCTTCTCACCCCTATCCACCGCCATCTTAGCAGTTTTATCAACAGTCTCATTATGTTGTATGCCACACTGACCCTTTAACCATGATATAATTACAAGTTCACCACTACTTTTCATAGAATGTATTTTATTAACAATTAACTGAACTACATAATTCCCGATGGGGTGAAAACACACATTCTGAATTTTCTGAACTACACTTTTATTATCTGTTATAATTATGGCTCGGTTTATTTGTTTCTCCTCAATATATTCAAACGCTTCTTTTATTGCAATAAGTTCCGCCGTGTATATGAACATGTGTTCCTCTAGACAAAGCATTTTTGCTTATTGGCAATAGGACGAGAGTTCGTTAAGCCAAATAGCACGAAAACACCGCACTACAAGTAAAGAATCGTAATAACTGACTAAGTTGAATTAAAACTTGTCACGTTTCACTTCAACATTAAAATGACAGCTAAAACAAATGATGTATGTCACCTTTTTCACCTTGCCGCGATTTTTATTCCAGGTAGTCAATATGTCACCGCGCGTTAGCATGTTTCACTTCCCTTCGGTCGTTAACGCAGTATTGTGTTTTTAATAATAATAATAATTTTTATTGAATGTAATACATTTTTAGTCTTATTTAATTCTGAGAAAATTGGCTCTTTTTAAATGAAAACTACAATATTTTACGTTTATAGGATTTAGGATTTACGGCAAAGAATAAATTGGAAAGCATAAAAAATACTTTCGCAAACATTACGTTTATTAAAAAGAACATTGTTAGTAAATTTTCGTAGAATCACGTAAATCACTATTGGGGAGATCCCGACATTTGAATTTTGAAGAAATTTTTGCAAATGAGCACGACCTAGGGCCCCTAGAACCCATATCCAGAGTCAGTTTTAATTTTTATATGTTTATATATATATATATATATATATATATATATATATATATATATATATATATATATATATATATATATATATATATATATATATATATATATATATATATGTATGTATCACACCGATAATTAAAAAAATAATGGGCCGATTTGGACAAAATTTGGCATGCACCTTCACTCTGTAAGTGGCTTAGACAGATTCGTTAGTCAGGAAAATCGGACGAGGTTTTCCGGGAAAATTTTGAGTTTTTTCGAAAAAAATGTTTAGTGAAAAAATGATAGAGCTATCGTATCCAAATTTTGTGTGTAGGTTTACGATAGAAAAAAGTAAAATATAAACTTAAATTTAGACTTCTATGTTACAAGAAAAAAAGTTAGAGAAAAATATTTGGTGCAAGATCATTTCTATGATAATTCACTACCATAACGCACTTGCTGCGTCCAGACTTTTGATTCTATGTAGAACGTGTATTAGACTGGCAAGGCGTCAATTCTGACATTTATTATTTAAAAATTATTTTTTTATTTCAATAAGTATTTCATTGATCATTTTGTAATCATTACAGAAACAAAATTCATTTTACTTCCAGAAAAAGACAAGTGCACTATCAAATGAATTACGAATCGGAAGTAATAATAATATTATCATATTGCCATGTCTGATTCCCAAACAAAGTTGAACAAGCCATAAAGCTATTATTTTGTAATTCTAAGAAAATTGGCTCGTTAAATAAAAACTGCAGTATCTTACTTTTCCTCATTTCCATGGACGTCTGTCTGCTTCTCTCACCCTTACCCCTCTGATATCTCACAAAACGTCACCGAAATTATCCAAGCTGGCATGGAATTGTTTATTCCACGTACACAGAAAACCTCTTCAGCCACTCAAAAGCCCTGGTTCTCTAAATCCTGTGACAAGGCATGACTTAAAAAGGTCAAAGCTCACAAAATGTTTCTATACAATCCCAGTCAAGAAAATCGTGAAGCATTTAACGACGCAAGAAACCACTATGTCCGCATTCTTTCTGAGGCAAAAAACTCGTTTAATAACCACATCAAAAACAAAGCCCTCTTAAGCTCCAACGGCGGCAAACCCTTCTGGACTGTTGCTAAATCTTTTGGGAATAATCTGAAAAAGCACGTTCCCACCTCTTGTCTCATGGGATGAAATTGTTTCTGCCGCCCTGGGCAAAGCTGAACTTTTTTCTTCGTTGTTTGCCGGCAATTCTACTCTCAACCCATCTCCAAATGTTCAACCACCAACAGTCCCCAATGTCGCGCATAAAATGACGGATATCATTTTCAAAACTAAAAAGGTACGAAAGATGCTCTCTTCTCTTAATACCAGGAAAGCTTCTGGCCTTGACGATATCCCAGATATTGTTCTCAAAAAATGCGCACCAGAACTTGCTCCTGTCCTGACTCGTCTGTTTCAGAATTCTTATAATAAAGGCATATTCTCTAGGAACTGGAAACTGCTCTAGTACAACCCATCCCCAAGAAAGGATCCAAAGCGCTTCCTAGCAACTACAGGCCTATTTCTCTCCTTTCAGTCGTCTCTAAAGTACCTGGACAGCAAATTTCCTCTCCAACAGGAGCATTTCTGTTGTTGTGGATGGTCATTCGTCTAAACTGTATCCAATTAATGCAGGAGTTCCTCAAGGTTTAGCTTTAGCCCCTACTTTGTTTCTTCTCGACATCAATGACCTCCTTTCTAGCACATCCAACCCAGTTCACAGTTACGCGGACGACAGCACCCTCCACTCAAATATACAATATTCTAAGCCTGTCTCTTTAGCCCAATTAGATGAGGATCGCAGACTCATGGAGGATTCTGTCTCCGTGGATCTCCAAACAATATTAGACTGGGGAAGTAGAAATCTTGTACAATTCAACCCCACCAAATCTCAGTCTTGCTTTCTTTCTCATAAAAGATACACCAGCCCTAGACCCATCACAATGAACAACCAAGTTATTCAAAGTAATGAGTCCTTTTCTCTTGTTTCTGTGGATCGAAATCTTAATTGGCACCAACATGTCATATCAATTGCAGAAGCGGTTGCTAAGAAATTAGGTTTCCTCTTCCGGGCTCGCAAATACTTTTCACCAGCTAATCTCTATACCTTATATACTTCACAAATAAGGCCAAACCTCGAATACTGCTCCCACATCTGGGGTGCAGCTGCCGCTTCTACACTCGCTATCCTGGACTCCATTCAAAAGAGAGTTATACGTCTCATCGGTGACCCTACCCTCACGCAAAGGGTGTCATCCCTTGCCCACCGACGTGCAGTTAGTGACCTCTCTCTGTTTTATAGATATCTGCACGGGCACTGCTCAGAGGAGCTTTCCTCCATAGTTCCTCCACCTGCTGCCCCCAACAGATCTACCAGGGTAACAGAGCGAATGCACCCTTTTACTGTCCAGGTCACCAGACATAGAACATCTTGTTACGCCCGCTCTTTTGTCGCGAGGACTTCCAAGTTGTGGAATTCCTTGCCGGCACATGTTTTTCCTTCTCCGAACCTCCAAACCTTCAAGTCCAGAATTAACAAGTTGCCTCTTTCCTCCTTGTCAACACCCACGGTACGATAGTATTTAGGCTGTAAACCCTCGTGGTGTGTTGAAATTTAAAAAAAAATCTTACGCTTCGCAAGAAAAAATAGGCAGTGTTTCACTATTTTAAAATTATCATAAAACAACCAAGTTGTTCATGTGATTTACCAAGTAAGCACGGTGCATTTTTTCCAACACTGAACTTCAAAATTGGCGGATTAAATTTCAGTTTGGTAAAAAATTTGAAAAATGCTTTATTCCTGGGAGTTGTTTAACTATAACACTTTTACTAAACATACTTACTGCATTGTTCTTATAGGTCATGAACCAAGCTATCAGCACCCGGGAGTTTGCGCACTATTTACGGGACGGCCTGTATAAACATGCAATTTTTCACTGACCCTAAATAGGGATTCTAGAGGCTCTAGTACGCGTTGATTCAAAGACATTTTCCGAAAATGTTACCATCGTGACCTCTGTATTAGTGAATTTTCTTAATGAAAATTTACTAAAAAGCTAATTTTTCAAACTATTAATTGTTTTTAGTACAGACTTTATTTCTAATATAGTGTTTATTTCTAGGAAATAACAGATATTAGTGTGTTGATCATAATGTGAATGATAACCAGTTTTATTTTTATTTTTTTCAGTTCTACTAGCCATATACATGGCAATAAAAAGAAATGTTGATCCAGATATATTTTGGGTCTTGGTTCCGACAATAGGCTGCTTGGTTCTCAAAATGTTTACTACAGCCTTCATAATGGCAATTGTCGCCTACGAAGCTGATGATGAATCCGATGTTAATGGACATGTAGAAGAACAAGCTGACAAAGACAAACAACTTGCCATTTTCTGCATTGATTTAAATGATGCGCTTGGTTCCAGTAATGAATTTAATAAGAAAGTTGAAATAGATTTAGAAGCTGGAATCTGGAATAATATATTGGCATCCAGTGGAGAGAAAGGTTACAGTGATCTTCCTTTTGGTTCAAATTTTGGAGACGGCAGTTATCAGTATCCTACAATCCACTTTGAAGGTTTGGCTGAGATTCATCAAAACGATTTGAATAATGTGCTTGCTTTCCGTAATAAATTTAATAAGAAAGTTGAAATATATTTAGAAGCTGGAATCTGGAATAATATATTGGCATCCAGTGGAGAGAAAGGTTACAGTGATCTTCCTTTTGGTTCCGATTTTGGAGAAGGCAGTTATCAATATCCTACAATCCACTTTGAAGATTTAGATGACATCGATCAAAACGATTTGAATAATGTACTTGCTTTCCGTAATGAATTTAATAAGAAAGTTGAAATAGATTTAGAAGCTGGAATCTGGAACAATATATTGGCATCCAGTGGAGAGAAAGGTTACGGTGATCTTCATTTTGGTTCAGATTTTGGAGACGGCAGTTATCAGTATCCTACAATCCACTGTGAAGGTTTGGCTGACATCAGTCAAAACGATACTGACGATGCTAAACTCATCGCTTTTTGAAAATATCAAATCTGCATACAGATTCATAATTATAGGTTTTATTCTTTTCGTTACACCTAGATTGTTCAGTTTTATTTAAGTAAAAATATAATAAAAGTATTAACTTATCTTAATAGAAGGTAGAGCTAAGAGAGTTTGCCCACAATTTGTAAAAGATCAATTAAACTTTAGAATTTAGGTTAGATTCCATGAAGATGTATTGGTCTATAGATAACCCTCAAGCAAGGCACTGTTGATATTTGGAAAATAGTGTTTCCTGCGAATGATGCCTTTTTGTCACACCCTGTATCTGGAAACAAAGGGGTTTGTATAAAATTTTCGGCTTAAGATTGGATAAGGAATCACATCCTGGCGTTTTGTACCGTACTCAATTAACACGCTGCTATTAAAACTTTTCAATTTCACACGGTTATATTAAATAAATAAAAAATTCTGCGCAATTCTTCCTAGCCGATTAGGTTGCGCATTTGCAGAAAAATGAGTTTCTAAATTTTTAAATATTTTTTCTTCAATGTCTATTATTTAATAAAGCAGCTAACAGAGTATATTACAACTCCAATTATTTAGGTGAAAAATTAATGTATTTTGCAGTTGAAAGTCATTTAGAAATTAAAAAACAATCTCCCTAAATTTAGAGGGTTTACGAATAAAATTGCATTAAAGAAATAACAAAATATCGATTCTAAGCACTAAGTCAAAAATAAACATCTTAATGTGAAGTCACTGTTTTGGGCTTTTGTCACATTTTTTGTCGATCACAGTCAAAGCACATCTCTTCATACACCATACAGGATTGCTTAAGCCACCTATCATACGAGATGCATTTTATCCAACCTAATTTTAACATCGTATTTTAATAGAACCCTAAACGTTCAACGCGCATGCCTCATCATCGGATTTACTATCTGATAAAAGCTCCATGTCATTATCAGATGAAGTTGATGGGGAAGAATTGCAGTTTAACCTGTTACTGCCTTTTATTTTGGATAGTGTAACACTTTTACAGGTATTTTCTCCCACTACTTGCTCTTTTATATTATCTTTTGTCTTGATTCTTCAAGGCTCTTTGAAATTTCTTGCTTCTGATATCAATATACTAGAAGAAGTTACGTTTGTTGCACTTGTCTTCCTCTTCATTGTTGAATCATGTAAGCTGCATGGAATAGGTGGGGTTTTTTTGTTAAAGTTTTCTTAGGTGTTATTTTTGCTTTTTCAGAAGTATATATTTCGTTGGAAAGTGGAGGAGGTATATGCAGTTAACTCTGAAGTTGTATATATGCTTGCAAAAGGTGAAGCTGCATTAATATTTTTTTGGAATTCTAGGCATGAAAGTTGCTGGCTGAAAATCAATTTCAGCTGTGAATAAATGTTGTCGTATATTAGATGAAGTTAATAATGTTGTAGGTGATCATGGAAACTAGGAATGGGTGATTATGATGATCCGAGAGAATGCGAGTTGTACAGTAGCAGCGCAAGGTCAAGCCTAATTCAAGGGTTCGACGAAGTTATCTCTTGAAATTATTTACGTTCCATGTCCAAATTTGCACATGCACCTTTAAAGCTAATTTCAACAAGTTTCAATACAACTTTGTGGATACTACGTGGTATAATTCGGCAAAAAACGAGGATAAATTGTGTTCCATATTTGATTCAGTTAATAATGTTGTAGGTGAGCATGGAGAACTGGTAAGATTCTGAGTGACTGTAGGAATGAGTGAAGCAGATGCAGTTTTTACTGACGGTGATATGGGAGAATTAGGGTCAGGGTGTTCAATATATCTCTGTAGAGCCTCTCGATCACAAGATAATAATTATCCAAGTTCAGGAATTGCACCCAAGTTCAAAGAATATATACATGTAGCACGAACACAAGCAGTTGCGTGTTGTACAGTAGCAGTGCGAGACCACGCTAAATTCAAGGATTCGCCGAAATTGTCTCCTAAAATTCTTTACGTTCCACGTTCAACTTTGCGTCTTTGAAATTGATTGAAAAGGTTTGAATACAAGTTTGTCCAAAGTTTGTGGATAATGCGTGGTATGATACGGTAAACAAACAATGATATTATTATTATCTGAGTGAGTTGAGAGCAAGCATCAGCAGATTTTAACTGCCGGTTTTCTTGGAAAGAAACGTTCCGTCATCTAACTCCAAAATAACTTGTTGCTTATATAAGCACTCTCTTTTCTCACTTTAATTGCTGTTCCAGGTGGTCCGCCCGGGTGCTGTAGTTTTGCATAGACACCTTTAAAATACAGAAAGGGGAAAGGCCAGAAATTAGGTCTTTTTTCTGCCCCCCCTGACGACATACATATCTTTGCTGCTTTTAACTGCTACAGCCTTCCCAGGTTCCCTACTTAATTGAACTCAAATCCTACCACAATTCGATATACAAGCTGGATTATACAGAAGATTATTGTGGGTTCGAATTTAAGTTAGAATAGTAAAATAATTTTTAGCTTCAGCGCAATTTATTCCTTTTGTTCTAGTTCTGCTAATTTCTTGAGTTTCGCAAAAAGTCGGCTCAAGATGTCTTTGCATAAAAAATTTAAACCTAAAATTGCCTTAAATTTTTGTTCTTTTAATGAAAGTGTGTTTTTTGTCCAACATTCGGCTAGATCATATACCAGGTTTCAACACCTCGTTTTTTTTTTTGTACAAATCCAACAGCTTAATGTTTTCTACAAGAGACGATTGTTTCTCGGTATCAACACCTAGTTATATCTCTGGAGTCATCTTTTTTCTTCATAGGCATTTTGTCGTAACATATTTTCCAAGGTGGACTCTAGAATACTGAACTATCTGCATGCAAAACGAATGGATATATTATTTTTTTATAGTAGGTATAGCTTCAATCAGATCCTCCTTTGACCAGGACCCTTTGTCTGATTTGCGCATGCAAACGTTAGCCATTTTGGCCGAGGTAGAAGATAAAAGAAGATCTAGTTAACAATCCACTGACTTTTAACGAGTTGTATATGTTGCGCAATCTCACTTTTCATTGGACCAAATTGATAGTGTCTCCAATATTTTCTTAGAAGGGTTAGCGCAAACTATACAAATTAGGTATGAGATTGCGCAGTCACGTGATGGGCGTGGAACTTTACAGACTATCTTGGAATATCACCAGACCATGCTATAAATACATTACTTGTTTAGAAATATGCAGGTTAGAAATTATTTTCAACTGATTCATCTCCTCTAAAAATATAAGAATATGATAAAAGTTCACGCACTTACCTTGGCATACTAGACAGGAAACATGATGTAGTAAAGTAACAAAGCCCCTAATACTTAGTTGGGCACATCAATTCAACTAACCCATCTTCGAATCATAGTTTTGGTTAGTGTAAGTTGGCAAATCAAGCTTCCTCGTTTTTCTCGCTTTTTGAGAACTGCATAATGTCTTATACCCAGCATACTCTCCTTGCTTTACCTCATTAGTTATTTGGTAACGTTTTTTTGTGTATTTTATCAAGTTTTATTAAGATATGGTGTACCTATAACTGAGATTACTTAATTGCAAGATTTTGTAACATATTATTATTTGTATTGATGTCTATTTTCAGTCAATAAAAAGTATTTAGCATGAGTTTGACTAATTTTTTTATGTTCTAATATTCTAAGTTACTGCATTTTATACAAAGTCTTTTAGTTTTAAATGTTTTAAGATTGTAAATTTTTTAAAGTTAATAAAATATTTTAATTTCCTATACAGGGGTCCCATCGGGGTGAGGACGGAAGATAGATAGATCCTCACTGAGGCTATATTTCAAAAGGCAGTTTTCTTGAGGCAATAGATGTTTCACAAGTGCACATTTAAAAATTATATCCATTTATACAGGGTATTCATATACAGAGTGTTACACCAAACTTCTTTTTTAATGGAATACCCTATATATTATAGCATTTTTGGAAAGCCACGTTGGTGCTGATTAAACTGATATCATAGTGTTTTGGATTATTTTCAACCGTTCTCCAACTACAGGGAGTTAAATGTAAAAAGTTGTCTACTTCAGAGGTTTGTATTCATCGACATGTGTGAAATATTAATGTTTAAGGATAGGAGGATAAATGAGGAGATTAGGGGAACACTGATATTATTTTAGGCTAGATGAGCATATTAACGATGTAATAACTTTAATCAAAATATGAAAAAGTCTCTTCAATATGTACAAACACATCTATGTATAAACTTACCTAAAAATTAGATCACTAAATTAAGTAAACATCCTTAATCATTATTCTTCTATGCTGCAGAATAAATGCTAATTAATGTTATTTCTGTTATTTGCAATTCCAAACGAAACTATGTGTTGTTTATATAAACACTTTTTTAAATTTAATCTTATTGGCTGCGGCATCTCAGGCCATTAGCACATTCTTTCCCATCATTCAATATTTTTTTAAATTTTCCAGACAGAGTCAAATTGGCTCGCCCGGGAATCGAACCCGGGACCTCTCGCTTAGCAGGCTGGCACCTAGCCACCTGCGCCACGAGGGCGTCCGAATATAAACACTTGAAACGTGATATTCCTAAATCTATGTCAAACAAATACAATACAGATTTAACCTACTTATCAAGTTATAATTAATATACTTTATATCCATTTTCCAATTTCCTTATTGATTAACTTTAAATGTCTTTATTGTCTCCTACAGCCATTCTTAGAAACAAACCCTTGTAGTTAAAAATCCTGGGGAGTCAAAAAGAATCGGACTACCCGGCACTTATGTCAGCTGTTGGTTCTATTCTTGATCATGGGCAGGGCCCTCTAACTTCCTTAACCCAGCCAATTCTATCGGTTGGACAGTTGGATAATCGGATTATTTAGGAGATCGTCCTTTTCTTGGTTGTGGTGTCCTTGTCTTCGTTTTCCTTCTCAGCTTGTGGTATGTGAAGATAATGGCTATGGTTTTTTTTAAAGAGATGGGAACATCTTCAGAAGACATTCGGCCATCCACCGAGCTGTGTTGGATTCATTCTCTCTGGAGAAATGCCTTACCAACTAAAAACCACCTCCTGCAGTGCAAAGCAGGCCTGGAACTACCTTTCGGTATTACTTCAGACCAGGTTCTCCTTATGTAGCAGCTGTGCTATTTTGTTTCCTTTCCTAGTCCCTTTTCCTCATTATTGCCGTAACCACACTTTCTATTGTTTTCCATTTTGTTTCTGTCTCTAACATATGCTTGACTATGTTATCTGCTGTCAGTTCTTCTCCAGTCTCCTTTGTAGCTCGTTCTCTTATCTCGCCCCACCTGATGCATTCTAGAACCGCGTGCTGTGGTGTTTCATGTTCTCCACAGTGGATGCACGTATCAATGTTCGCCAGCCGGAATCTTGCCAGATAGGATCCGAAGTTGCCGTGCCCAGTCAGGAACTGCGTTAAGTAGTATCCTACTTCTCCATAATTTCGGGTAACCCAGGGCCTTATTTCTGGGATTAATTTCTTTGTCCACTGTGCTGTCATTGTTTCCTCCTGTCATTCTTGCTGCCATTTGCTCATCGTCTTCTCCCGTCTTCTGTTTTTATCAACTATCTTGTTTTCATATTTCCCATATGTGCGCTCTGCTACAAGTAGATGTATGGGAATCACTCCTGCTATGACCTGCGCTGCCTTCGTTGAAACTGTTCGGTAAGCACTTGTTATTCTAATTGCCACCTTGCTCTGTATACTTTCTAATACTTTCCTCCATTTAGTTGCCTCAATCAAATATCTCCATGCTGGAGCACCATATAATATGATGGAGCTAACAACGCTGCACAGTATCCTTCTTCTACCTGCTCTTGGGCCACCGGCATTCGGCATTAAGCGGCTCAGGGCAGCTGCAGTTTTCTCTGCTTTTTCAGCAACGCTCTTCACATGGAAGCTCATATTCATGTTATGCCCAATTTTCAGACCAAGATATGTTAGACTTCTCTTTGATTATATTTCTAAGTTCCCAGTTCTAGCTGTAACGGTTTTTAGGCTTCTTCTGCCTGTCAGTATTACCACCTCCGTTTTCTGTGGTGCTAGTTGTAGTTGCTTCTTCTGCATCCAAATTTCAATTTTTTCAATCGCCCACTCCATTTGTTCTTCAATATCTTCTTTGTCTCTCCCGCACACTATCACGGCTAGATCATCGGCATATCCTACAGTGGTCGTGTCTTTCGGCATTGGCATTTCCAATACCTCATCGTAATAAATGTTCCAAAGGATCGGACCCAGAACCGATCCCTGTGGAACACCACTTGTCACGTTCATTGATAGACTTTCGCCTACCAATATCTTCCTTTCCTCCAAGTAGCTAGCCAGACTAATTTGGTGAGGTACGGTGATATTCGCATTTCCTTTAATATCTCTATTATTCCGTTCCACGGCACTGTATTGAAGGCATTTCTCACGTCGAGCGTTATCAGAGCTGCATAGTTGTCGCTATTTTCTCTTGCCTGTTTTACTAAGCTTTGTACTTTTTGCACAGCGTCCATCGTAGATAGTCCTCTTCTAAATCCATATTGGGTAGGTGCAAAATTTCCCATCTTTTCGATTTCATCACTAGATTTCGATTTCATGGCTATGGTTAGTAGGACGGTAACTACCGTAGTAAGGAGACTTGATACAACTGAGTGCTGAGCACTTGTGTGCCATAGTGTTTCGTGAAGATTAGCTTCTTCTTTTCTTTCTTCCTCCAGAATGTCGTTCAGACTATCATATGGTCTAACGACTACTTACTGTCGGATTGATGCTGGAGCTGTGAGTGCCAGTGATAGGTTTAGATTGGTTATCACTGGTTTCACAAATCCCCCGATAACAAAAACATCCTCTATCTGCTTAGGGGACAACACTATGGTTTTTGTCTTACTGGGGTTGCTTTCTATACTTCTTACCATGGCTGGTGAACACACAAACAGGTTCTCGGATAAGGGAATGCTGTGTTTTAATTCATTGTCGGCTATTTGAAAGTATCGTTGCATGTTGTAATCCACTACTAGAAATTGATTAGGTACTTTCACAGCCCAATATGATTCATTGAATCTTGATATCGATTGAAACATCAGTCTGGTTACATGAGGCGATATGCAATATCTTTGTAGACGTCGTCATTAATACCAAGTACTTAGGTAAAGGGTTGTCCCGAAGTTCCTCTCTTTCTTATAGCGGTATTCAATCCTGCTTCTATCCATGACAGTTCAACTTGTTTTACTTTAATTTGCGTCATTAGTGGTGCGCAACCAATAGCGTCTAAAGAGATGTTTTTGCTTTGTTTGCAAAACTCTTCCAACTCAGGAACAAGCAACCTCGCTGACTCTGTGTTTTTCTCGAGTTTTCTTCTTCTAATCTTGTTTCAATTCTAAACGTTGATCTCTGTTTTTGCATGTGCAATATGTTTAATGTAAAAATCTGGGTGTGGATACTCAATATGATAAAACTTTGTGGCTTCTGTTTTTCCCATTGCCATTATAAACCATACTGCTATTATCAATATCTTCCATCTTGGTTTGAGTAACTTCTTTCCATTTTTGTGAGTTTTGTACTGTTCTTCCCTTTCATCTGCTTCTATTGCTTCTTTGTTACTAGATTCAGTGTGTAATGAAATTAGCTCGAAGGCTCGAAGGACCATGTTTAAGGATGGGAGGATAAATGAGGGGATTAGGGGAACACTGAAATTATTTTAGGCTAGATGAGCATATTAACTAGGTAATACCTTTGATCAAAATATGAAAAAGTCTCTTCAATATGTACAAACACAGCTATGTATAAACTTACCTAAAAATTAGATCAGTCAACTAAGTAAACATCCTTAATCAGCATTCTTCTATGCTGCAGAGTAAATGCTAGTTAATGTTATTTCTGTTATTTGCAATTCCTTGAAACGTGATATTGCTAAATCTATGTCAAACAATTACAATACAGATTTAAGCTCTCTATACCTTATATACTTCACAAATAAGACCAAACCTCGAATACTGCTCCCACATCTGGGATTCTGCTGCCGCTTCTACACTCGCTATCCTGGATTCCATTCAGAAGAGAGCTATACGTCTCATCGGTGACTATACCCTCACCCAAAGATTGCCATCCCTTGCCCACCGACGTGCCATTGGTGACCACTCTCTCTCTTTTATAGATATCTGTACGGGCACTGCTCAGAGGAGCTTTCTTCCATAGTTCTTCCACCTGCTGCCCCCAACAGATCTACCAGAGGAACAGAGCGAATGCACCCTTTTACTGTCCAGGTCACCAGACATAGAACATCTTGTTATCCCCGCTCCTTTGTCCCGAGGACTTCCAAGTTGTGGAATTTCTTGCCAGCACATGTTTTTCCTTCTCCCCCGAAGCTCCAAACCTTCAAGTCCAGAATTAACAAGTTGCCTCTTTCATCCTTGTCGACACCCACGGTACGATAGTATTTAGGCTGTAAGCCCTCGTGGTGTGTGATTGAAATTTAAAAAAAAACTACTTATCAAATTATAATTAATATACTTTATAACAATTTCCGAATTTCCTTATTGATCAAATTTGAATGTCTTTATTGTCTCCTACAGCCCTTCTTAGGAACAAACCCTTGTGCTTAAACAATTAATATCGCGTTTTGTCATAATAAATGTTTTTAGTGAAGATTGCGGTTATGTACGTTAGTAATGACAATAATTTTTTTAATAAACAGGGTATTTATCTTTTGCGAAGTTTAAAAATACTTTTTTTTTAAATGCAACACCCTATATATTTTGACTTTTCTGAATACAGAATTTCATAAGCTTTCTTATTATACCATATTTTGATAAGTCAAATGGAATACGAAAGGAGGTACAGCTATTCAAAACTTTTATTTGTGCATCTCATATCATTTAAATGGATGAAAACATTAAGAAATCAAACATTAGGTGCAAAATTTTATTAAAATTTATAAACCATGTTCGAAAATGTTTCCATCTTCCTGAATGCAAACTCGAAGTTGCAAAGTTTTCTTTGACCCTGTTCAACCACGGCGGGGTAATACTTCTAAAAGCTATTTGTATAGGACTTTTCATGCCTTCGCTTGATATACTATCCCCAGAGAAAAAAGTCGACGGGGCTAGATCGGGCGATCTTGCTGGCCATCGAATGTTACCCCCTAGACCAATCCATTAATTTCCCAGCCAATGGTTTAAATATTGCCTTAAGTTTCGCTGAAAATGAGCCTGAGCACCATATTGTTGTAAATACATTTTTTTTGTTCCCTCAGGGCTCGTCCGCGGCCTTGCCGCCCCGATAGCACCGCAACCCTTGTTTGATTGTGCATACCCTTAGTCTTACTCCACCCATTCCAAGATCACTGTGCCTTGAACTAGTCTGCACAGCGATTGGTAGGGTGAAGTTTTATATTGCTCTGTCTCCGGTCTAGAGTGACCGTAGATCAGTTGTCTTTTCCGGTCCAGAGCTATACACTCACACAAGATGTGCTGGGCTGATTCCTCCCCCTCGCCGCAGAGTCTGCATGCGAGGTCCCCTTCGAACCGCCCCATTTTATGCAGGTGTTTCTTGACGGCCATGTGTCCCGTCAAGAGACCTGTTGTGTTTCTGAGCTGTCCTCTGCTAAGGTTTAGCAGCTCCACAGCTCTCTTTGAACTGGGTCCGTCAATTATTGACTTCCCATGTCTGAGCCCTGGACAGTCCGCACAGTACACCTTGTGTTGGTTTCTGACCCAGGACTTAATGGCTCCCCTGGCAGTACTCTTTGACACGCCCAGAGCCGGTTCTGGTCCCATAAATGGTTCTGCTGACCCTCTCTTTGCGAGACTGTCAGCTTCTTCATTGCCTTTAACCCCCGAGTGACCCGGCACCCAGATGAGGGTCACCTCATTCTGCCCAGCCAGGTCGCTCGTCTCGTCTCGGCACTCACTCACCAGCCAGGAATTTACCCGTGGGCTACTTAGTGCCTTAAGGGCTGCCTGGCTGTCTGTGGCTATGAGGATCCGCTTGTTGGTGTAGCCCCTCCTCTTGTTCTCCCGCACACAGTGCAGGATGGCGTACATCTCGGCCTGAAACACCGTTGCATGGGCTCCGAGGGAAATACTATGACTTACCCTCGGTCCTTCCGAGTAAACACCTGCCCCCGTCCTACGCTCCCCGCCAGATCCGTACGTGAACCAGACGAGCGCGTCCCGTGGCATGCCCGGCGTCTCCTCCCGCCATGCCTCGCGATCAGGGATTTCCACTGTAAAGTTGTTTTCCCTGCACATTCGCGGGCTCGCGAAGTCTGACCTCATTTCAAGCATGGGCTCCTTCACGATCTCCTGAATTTTGCAGTGGCCCCTGAAGCCTGGGTTGATCTTCAGTCTACCATTGCAGGCTAGTCTGTATAGTCCTAGCCTGGCCTCCCCCATAATAACTAAGTGTAGGGGGGGTAGATCCAGCAACACCTCCATGGCGGCTGTTGGGGTTGAAGGCATGGCCCCTGTGATGCCTAGGCAAGCCATCCTTTGGATCTTGCCTAGTTTTTGTTTGGCACTGGATTGTGTCACCTTAGGCCACCAGACCAGTGCCGCATATGTTAACGATGGTCTGACCACCCTTGTGTACAGCCAGTGGGCCATACTAGGTCTTAGTCCCCACGTTTTCCATATAGCCGCCTAGTGACGGCTAAGGTCATGACTGCCTTACGCAGTATTTTTCCAATGTGACCATTCCAGGTTAGCTTAGAGTCCAATACGACCCCAAGATATTTTACCTCCCTGGCGATTGGAACGCTCCTACCGTATAGAGTGAGAGTTCTGTGGCTTTCACACTTCCTCCTCCTCGTAAACGGCACGACGGTTGCTCACCCCGAGCCCTTGATCAACCGTCCACCCTTCCACCACTTTCAGTGCAGTCTGCATACGCTCCCACACTGCCTGTGTGACCTTTCCTCGGACTATGATGACAATGTCGTCCGCATAGCCCTGTACCTCATACCCCCCTCCCGAGAGCCTCCCCAGCAGGCCGTCCACGACTAGACACCAGAGCAAGGGAGACAGAACGCTCCCCTGCGGACACCCCGCCGCGACCCCCGCCAGCAGAGTCCCTCCCGCGAGTGAGGTGAACACCACCCTGTCCCTGAGCATGGAACCGATCCACCTGCAGCAGGTCTCCTCTATTCCACGCTCCCGGGCAGCTGCCAGAACCGATCCGAACGAGGTGTTGCTAAAGGCCCCCTCTATGTCTAGGAAGGCCCCCAGCGCCACCTCCTTGTTCTCCAGCGTATTCTCCAGTTTCAGCACCAGTTGGTGCAGTGCTGTTTCTGTTGAGAATCCTGCTCTGTATGCATATTGTCCGCAGTGTAGAGGATATGCTTCCAGTACACCGCCCCTAATGTGCCGGTCGAGCAGTTTTTCCACTGTTTTCAGCAAGAAGGACATGAGACTTATTGGCCTCAGGGACTTTGCCTGGTCTGTTGGACGCCCAGGTTTAGGAATAAATACAACCCTAGCCAGTCTCCATGCCCTTGGAATGTACCCCAGATCCAGGCTAGCCCTCATAATGAGGGTAAGCACCGGCGCCAGTATATCTATCCCCTGTTGGAGCATGATGGGCATTATTCCATCAAATCCCGGCGATTTGTATGGCTTAAAGCTGTTAATGGCCCATCTGATTTTGCTCCAGGTAACCACCTCTTTAGCGACTGTCCAGTCTACTCTAGATGCCCGCCTATAAGGCGCCTCTATTTCTGAGTGTTCCCAGTCCGGAGGTGATTGGTTTATTATGTTACAGCCGGGGAAGTGCGTCTGGAGTAAAATTTCCATAGTTTCCTCCCCCAGCTTGTAAAGCCTCCCGTGGGTGTTCTAAGGGAGCCTATGTTAGTCTGAGGACCCTTAGACAGGATCTTGTGTAGTCGAGCACTCTCGGACGTGTTTTCCACTTCTTCGCAGTGCCTCCTCCACGACTCCTTCTTGGCGTCCCTCAGTCTTTTGTTATAGGTCGATAGGTTGTAAATACATTAATCGACGTGCTTCATGATCAGCATCTTCCATTAAGTTGCGTAAGTCATCCTCTAGAAAGCTGCCGTAGCGTTTCTCATTAAGTCGATCTTCAAAAAAGAATGGCTCTCTAACTTTATCGCCTATAATTCCTCCCCACACAAAAAAAACCCTGGACGCAGCAAGTGCGTTATGGTAGAGAATTTTCATAAAAATGTTTTTATTGCAAATATGTGTTTTCTTTTTAAGAAAGCAGGCATCAATTTTGGTTACCAGTATAACCTATATAGTAAAAACAATGTGCCATGTTTCATAAAAAGAACTTTATTGTGTGAAAATGTACAAAAATTTCCAAAAGTAAACTTAAAGTGTTCCCGGAAAAACTCGTTTCTTGGTCAACCTTATATGTTAATAGCAAATTGGGTTATTCAAATATGAAGCATTTGATCAAAATTCGCTACCATAACGCACTTGCTGCATCCAGAATTTATTTTCTTAAAAACATGCATTATATTTCGATGGAAAATACAAAAATGCAATAATAACATAAGGCGTTTGATTTAAAAAAAGAAAATTTGTATCACCAACGACTTATGGGCCACCCTGTGATTGTAGAAATATTTTTTTAAGATGTAGCTCAAGAAACCCTATAATTAATATATACAAATTTTTTTCATATCTTATATATCTATAATAACGGATATATTGAGCTTTATTGATTTTTTACGAAAATTCGACAAAAATTATATAACATTAAACGATAAACTCTATAGCTAAGACTACTGCCAAGCATCAGAGAAAGGGTCTATTTGAAATGAATTTTATGGAAACATTTTAGTGAAATGGAGGACAATGACGGTTGAAACTAAGACTTCAGGGTTTGTAAAACATCCTTCTTGAGACAATTGATTTCCATAGCCCGTATCAGATTCAAGTTATTTGCCTAAATATTGCCGATTTTGACGTTTTAAATCGCAACTTTGACGTTTTGAGAAAAACCCCAATTTATTTTTCTTTAAATGCCTATAACTTTTTTGTCTTTTGACCTACATAGCTAAATTTTGGTAGGTAACTTACCTATAAGGATAGCGTACCAAATTTGGCTCCCCTTACTTTGTTAATTCCGGAGATATAAATTTTTTTCGAAAGAAAACACCAAATTTTCCGGGAAAACCTGGGCAGATTTTCCTGGCTAACGAACTTATCCAAGCCATTTGCGAAAGGAATTTATTCACCAAATTTAATCAAAATCGACCCATTATTTTTTGAGTTATCGGTGTGATACATATACATATACACATATATATATATATATATATATATATATATATATATATATATATATATATATATATATATATATATATATATATATATAAATTGAAACTGAGCCCGGATATGTGTTCTGGGGCACCTAATTAGCGCTCATTTGAAGAATTTTTTCAAAATTCTAAAGTCGGGATCTCCTCATTAGTGAATTTTTTTTAAGAAAATTCACTAATATTACGAAAATGGATTCTATATATTTTATCTTGGGTAGTAAGTGCTTTATGAAGACATAAATGAAAGGGATGATATTTGTGTTTTTTAATCATCCTATTAACTGAGGATCTGCTTATACCCTGAATATATTCATTTTACCTTGTACTTATCTGCGGATTTTCTTCAATCGCTAACAAAACCTGGAATTCTGCAGCTCCATTCGTTGTATCATGGTTTTCATAAGATTTTGCCTTATATTTTGGTCTATAACTTTCCTCAGGATGTGCTCTTAGCTGCTCAAACACCGCTGGTTTTGGATGTCGGGCTAACGAATATTTTTTGCTGTACATTCTGGATGCCTGGCAGTTTCTATCAACCTCTCCCAAAACGTACACTATGTTCATTTAACAGTAAAATTAATTTTAGAGCGTAACGTTAGGTAAATGAATAAAGAATAATAAACAGTGAACAATAAAAAACGAACAATAAGCAAACAACGATAAACTATTCACGATAAACGCCAAAATAATACAAAAATTAGCCAATAAAAGTATTCTTTATCAAACGTCAACGGCACGATGTGTTAAATGTCTATATTATTCTATTCTCTAGGTTTCAACTTCTCTCCGGGGAAACCGTGATTTCGGAAATAATGTGTAATGATATTAAATACGAGGGCGGCGTCCGTGACTTTTTGAATTTTACGCCTCTTCACAGGAAGGGTAACACTGCTCCTGTCAACAAGCATCTGCCAGTTGACTCCTGTGAAATTTTGAACAAGCTGCGTCATTTAGTTTGTGTTAGATAGACATTGAAAGCAGACAACCTTTTGAGTTATAACGAAAATATAAAAAAGTGAATTTCCTGTGCTCATCAAACATTATTTTTGGCGGAAAAAAAACATCACTCAAACCAAGACTAAGCTTGATAATTACTATGATCGCGATATGGTGTTAGTCGATCGGAGATTGAAAGTGCGGGAGATTGTGGAAGCCATATGCATTACACAAGGCTCAGTGGTTTCTTATATTTTAAACAGGGAACATGGGTCGAGTGTTAGATCATTTGGAATATCTTTCTTTTCTGAATTCAGCACACTAATTTTTTAGTTAAGTAAATGTTCAAATTGTTGACCACCAGCTTCCATACAAAAGTACAAATTTTGTTCAAAACAAGCTCTGAAATTCTGGAGCATTTGTGGAGTATAAGACGGCATTCTTCAACAATGCGTCGTCGTAATTCTTCCAGAGACTCCGGTTCTGTTGCGTAAATTCTACTCTTTAACTGGCCCCATAGAAAGAAGTCTAAAGGAGTTAAATCTGATCTAGGGAGCCACTCAATAGCACATCTACGCCCAATTCATTGTCCTACAAACTCTTTGTTCAAAAACTTTCTAACACGTTGTGAAAAATGCGGAAGGGCTCCATCTTGTTGAAACACTAATTGATTTTCTTG
The DNA here is from genome assembly GCA_964006375.1 of Tillus elongatus. NCBI lineage: Eukaryota > Metazoa > Arthropoda > Insecta > Coleoptera > Cleridae > Tillus > Tillus elongatus. The sequence goes on along the minus strand of OZ023269.1, from coordinate 15,975,507 downwards.
ATAGCGATCATCATTTTCAACAATGTCAATTAGTAGAGGGTAAACGATATCTTCTAGTAACTCCAGATACGTTTCGCCACTCAAATTGCCATCAAGAAAAATTGGTCCGATTAAACGGTCTCCAAAAATACCAGTTCAGGCATTCAATTTCTGTGGAGTTTGATTGTGGACTCCGCGAAAATTTCTTGGATTATTATCTGCCCAATAACGACAGTTACGACGATTGACTGTAGAGTTTAATAAAAACGTACACTCGTCTGAAAAACAGATATTGAACAGAAAGTTTCCGTTATCAGCTATTCATGTAGTCATAACTTCACAAAACTCCAGCCGCCGATCGAAATTATCTGCATTCAGTTGTACAAGATGAATTTTATACGGGTGAAATTTATGATGCTTCAATATTCGCTGAATAGTTCTTTTGATGTTAACCGATAACTCAAAAAATAACAGGCCGATTTTGATCAAATTTGGCACGTACCTTCCTTTTGTAAGTGGCTTGGATAAGTTCGTTAGCCAGGAAAATCGGACGAGGTTTTCCGGGAAAATTTTAAGTTTTCATTCGAAAAAAAAAATTATTTAAAAAATTAAAAATATATGATAACCAAATTTGGTAGGTAGGTTTACGATATAAAAAGTAAACTACACAGCAAAATTTAGATTTCTATGTTACAAGAAAAAAAAGTTATAATAAAATATTTTGTGTCAGATCATTTCTATGAAAATTAACTACCATGACGCACATGCTGCGTCCAGCCTTTATTAATATGTTCTTCTTAAATTTATTTTTACTTTTTTTGCTTCATCGGAGCTTTCTTTATATGGCTGAACATAAATTTCTGTTTATTTTTAAATTTTTGTACACTTTGTTCATATTTTATTAACTTCTAAGCAACTTCGATGAAAAACAGTTTTATGCAAATCAATGCCATAATTGTACTTGCTGCTTCCAAACTTATTTCAAGTTTTAAATATTGTTAGCTTCTTCAGTAGGCTAATAATTTTTTAACACATCCTCGTGATAAACTGTAATATTTTTAGTGAATTTTTATTTAAGAAAAATTCAATAATAGAGAGGTATCGATGGTGAGACTTTGCAAAAATTTTTTCAAATAAGCGTGAACTAGGACCCCTAGAACCCATATCCGGGGTCAGTTTCAATTTTTATATGTTTATATATATATATATATATATATATATATATATATATATATATATATATATATATATGAATATATATATATATATATATATATATATATATATATATATATATATATATATATATGAATATATATATATATATATATATATATATATATATATATATATATATATATATATATATATATATATATATATATATCCCCATCTGATAACTAAAAAAATAATTAACCGAATTCGATGAAACTCGGCAAGTGCCTTTCTTTTATTAATGGCTTGGATGAGTTCGTTAGCCAGGAAAATCGGATGGGGTTCCCCGGAAACTTTGGGTTTTCTTTCGAAAAAAAATATTTTCTTCGAAAATAACAAAGCTGTTTTAATGAAATTTACTATATATGTTGCCTTGGGAAAGACCTTACTACTTAAGACAATTCAACTTTCTAAGTTAATACAAAATTGAGTTATTCAAATTTTAATATATTTATTTTGAAAAAAAAAATTTTATCCAAAAGTTACAAAGTTATTTAAAAAAAAATTGTGTGGATATCTTGCCTTAGGAAAGACCTTACTACATACCAAAATTAAACTTTATAGGTTTATAGAAAATTGAGTTATTCAAATTTGAAGCATTTAATAAAAATTCACTATCATAACGTACTTGCTGCGTCCCGAGCTTTTTTTTAATTGTACGGTTGCCGTAGCAAATGAATTTAAACAGCGTTGAATTATCATAGACTACAGGAAACATTTTCGTTATATTTATATTCTAGGCCACACTTAGGAATTTTCATTATTAATATTTGCATCAAATTAGCCGTGCTTTGGTTTTACTAGTTTCTCTAACAAAAATGTTTAGATGAAAATTATTTAAATTTCCCACAAATGTGCATGTTAAAATAATTTTTGACGTTGCTCTTTTGACGCCACATTAATATGTAATACCAAAATGTATTGGTAGATGTCAATATTGTAACTATCAATCGATATTTTAATATTCTGAGTAGGGGATATAGGTGCAAATTCCAGGTACAAAGGTACCATTAGCTCCACACGTTTTCCAGTCGCTTTACTGTTCGAGTGCTACGTAATTAGTGCTGCTAAATTATATTACCACCAATTGTACGTTTTCAGTTAACACAAAAATCAAGATGTCAATGTGTCTCTTTGTGACTGGAATCTTCTACCACCTTTGTAAGAAACTTTTATCTTTCTATATATATTATATCTATATAATTAAAATAAGGCAAATTTAAATTATTTTTTTAATTTTAACAAACCGCGAATGAGAAAAATATCACGCCTTATTCTAATTTAAAATATTTGTTTAAATGCATGATTTATTGATTATAATGCTTTAAATTTTACATTTATTAAATACATTCTGGGGCCAAATTTTTGTGTGCGGAAATAAAACTTGTAATTAGGTAATTTGTAGGTTTAAAGTAAATACTAAGAAACTTGAAATGAAAATGGTGTTCCCCTATAATTATGTTAAATAGCGTTTCGACCTCTCCACAGGAGCAAAATCGTTTTTAGTGAATTTTGTTTAAAAAAATTCACTAATGAGGAGATCGCGACTTTTGAATTTTTGAATTTTTTTTCAAATGAGCATGAACTAGGTCCTCTAGAACACATATCCGGGGTCGGTTACAATTTATATATATATATATATATATATATATATATATATATATATATATATATATATATATATATATATATATATATATTTGTATGGTGGGATATTTAAGAGGACTTCCAGAACAGTTGATGGTGTGGTGTTCAATGCGCCCGGTATCATCACACACGCTCGTCTCTGTAGCTGAAGTAGTTTGTCCCTTGCTGTACCATGAAGTACCTAAGACCACCAAACTATCGATCCATAGATAATCATAAATCGGATAACCACTACGTAGAATTAATCCAACTACTGGAGTTTTGGGGTCCCCCACTTGTTCCCACAGATCCTTTGACATGTCCACAGGGATAATTCGGCTCTGTGAATTACTTTTTTTCGTCGTATGTTCTAGTTGAGCGTCTTATCTCGAGTAACCCCCAAATACAAACATAACAGGTCTCTTGACGGGACACATGGCCGTCAAGAAATACCTGCATAAAATGGGGCGGTTCGAGGGGGACCTCGAATGCAGACTCTGCGGCGAAGGGGAGAAATCAGCCCAGCACATTTTGTGTGAGTGTAAAGCTCTGGACAGCAGAAGACAACTGATCTACGGTCAGTCTAGACCGGAGACAGGGCATTATAAAACTTCACCCTACCAATCGCTGTGCAGACTAGTTCAAAGCACAGTGATTTTGGAGTGGGTGGAGTAAAAAGACTAAGGGCATGCACAATAAACCAAAGGTTGCAGCGCTATCGAGGCGGCGAGGCCGCGGACTTAGTTTATTCATCTCTCTGATGACGCTAACTTTGTTAACGAAACGATGGTCATGTCTAAAAACTGTATTGTAATGAGTTGGGCTTTCCACACTGTGCTTTTCAATATTTCATCTATCTGAATAAAAATAATCTTAAATTTGGTTTTCAATGACGATTAGATTATAAGACAATATTTGCGAGGGTAAAACCTTTCGATGAGTATATCAACGTTTATAACCCCTATATTTTTAAACTCTTTAGATGGTATTGATAAAGCTTCTGTCCCTCGCCTTATCATCGTGTATAAAATTTTTGCAAGAAATGTAAACACTTTTGTATACAAAGGAACTATTTATTTCGCAACAAAAATATTTTATGCAATAAATGAAAAATATCTTATCTATTTGACTTAGTTAATCATACTTTTAACGACATTTCATAATCAAACCTGAAAATCATTACCTACCTTATCTCTGCAAGTCATACTGTGATAACAAAATTAAGAGTCAATGTATATCATAGAGTTATGCATATGATTCAGATTATACTAACATTCCTTTTTAAGATGCTTAATTACATACGACGATAAATATTTTATTTTAATTGAAAATTTATCAGAGAATAATCAACGATGTGTATAAGATTAACGTCACATCATCATAGTCTACAGGCGATGATATCTTGTCGTTACCACCATGTCTATCTGTCTTAGGAACTTTATTATGAAATTTTCGTTAAAAAAAGTTCACTAATGAGGAGATTGCAACTTTTGAATTAAAAAAAAATGTTATTCTACTAGACGCACCACATTTGTGAATGCACCCAAGACATAATTAAAACATCCAGCATCCACTTAGGTTAAAAAGCAATACCATAACACACAGTTTTCCAGTTATATATATATATATATATATATATATATATATATATATATATATATATATATATATATATATATATATATATAAGAGGTGGCGCATTGAAAAAGAAACAGACCGATTTGTGTCCAGAGAAATTTTTTTTTAAGAAACGCTGAAACACGTCAATTTTAATATTGAGGGGGACATGTTTTGACATAAAACTCAACTTTGTCACATCAACCCCTTAAGGGTGGTGATAACAACCCTTAAATTTTAAATAGGGAACATGGCTTCAGTGTTACATCATTTGAAAGCTCTTTCTTTTCTGAATTCAGCACACTATTTATTTTTTTTTGAAGTGTTATCAACTCGTTTAGAAATTATTTACAGTTGGAGTTGCAAGAACGTTTTATTCATTGTGATAAGAAATGCACTGTTTAGTCAATTTTTCAATAAAAAATACTAAAACACAAAACCAAACGTTCAAAAATGTTTTTTCAGTTAAGTAAGTGTTCGAATTGTTGACCACCAGCTTCCATACAAAAGTACAAATTTTGTTCAAAACGAGCTCTGGAGCATTTGTGGAGTTGTTAGACGGCATTCTTCAACAATGCGTCGTCATAATTCTTCCAGAGACTCCGGTTCTGTTGCGTAAATTCTACTTTTTAAATGGCCCCATAGAAAGAAGTCTAAAGGAGTTAAATCCGGTGATCTATGGGGCCACTAAATAGCACCTTTACGCCCAAACCATTGTCCTGGAAACTCTCTGTTCAAAAACTCCCTAACACGTTGTGAAAAATACGAAGGAGCTACATCTTGTTGAAACACTAATTGATTTTCTTGACAGCGATCATCATTTTCAACAATGTCAATTAGTAGAGGGTAAACGATATCTTCTAGTAACTCCAAATACGTTTCCTCACTCAAATTACCATAAAAAAATTGGTCAGATTAAACGGTCTCCAAAAATCCCAGTCCAGACATTCAATTTCTGTGGCGTTTGAGTGTGGACATCGTGAAAATTTCTTGGATTATTATCTGCCCAATAAGGACAATTATGACGATTGACTGTAGAATTTAATAAAAACGTATACTTGTCTGAAAAACATATATTGAACATAAAGTTCCCGTTATCAGCTATTCGTGCAGTCATAACTTCAGAAAACTCCCGCCGCCGATCAAAATCATCTTCATTCAGTTGTTGTACAAGATGAATTTTATACGGATGAAATTTATGATGCTTCAATATTCGCTGAATAGTTATTCTTTTGATGTTTGAAACAGTGGCCAATTTTCTCGTGCTCAAAGTTGAGTCTGCAGCAATTTGTCCTAAAACTTCAATCTCAGTAAAGTCGTTTCTAACTGGAAATTCACGTTCAGGATCCCGTTTTTTGTTGTCTACTGAACCACTTTGTCGAAACTGTTCAACTAACTCCAAAATGTATTTTTTGCTAACATGTCTGTTCCGATATCGTTCATTAAACAAATTTGCGGCACGGTTGGCACAGTAATCTTTTTTGAAAAAAAGAGTAATTATTTCAACTCCTGCTTCCACAGAATACACCATTGTGAAATTAATTTTCGGTAGTACTATCAAGTATCAAACCGACCGATAAACTGAAATAATAAACCGCATTTCTCTCATTCCAATAAGAAATGTTCTGATAGTAAATTTTTTGTTTACAAACCAACAAAACATTGACTATCAGCACATTTCTTATCGGAATGAGTGAAATGCGTTTTTTCATCTTCAACTGTGAATAATTTTTGAACGAGTTGATAACTTCCAAAAAAATTAGTGTGCTGAATTCAGAAAAGAAAGAGCCTTCAAATCATGTAACACTCGACCCACGTTCCCTATTTAAAATATAAGGGTTGTTATCGCCACCCTTAAGGAGTTGATGTGACAAAGTTGAGTTTTATGTTAAAACATGTGCCCCTCAATATTAAAATTGACGTGTTTCAGCGTTTCTTTAAAAGAAATTTCTCTGGACGCAAATTGGTCTGTTTCGTTTTCAATATATATATATATATATATATATATATATATATATATATATATATATATATATATATATATATATATATATATATATATATATATATATATATATATATATATCTGTGTGTGTGTGTGTTTTTTGTTTCTTTAACGTCGGCCTATTTCAGCGACTATGGCCAATCACCGACGCCAGGGAGCAGTTTCACCTCACTATCCTAGAAATTTAGCCGAACCCCTGCCTTTCTGTAAGGAGGGTAGGGATCTTTAACGTGCCCGACATCGCATGGACACGGGACCGACGGCTTTACGCCCCCTCAGAAGGGCGGAATGTGCAGACATTCAACTTTCTCAAATACAATGCCAGAACCTCGATTGATGTTAATTTTGCAGTTTGTACTGTAAAAGCGAAAGGAGTACCCTGGGATCGAACCAAGTACCCTTCGGTTCAGAGGCACACGTTCTTACCCCTGAACCACCAAGGTTCTCTATATATATATATATATATATATATATATATATATATATATATATATATATATATATATATATATATATATATATATATATTGTAATATCCCGCCCAATATATAAAAAAAAAGAGAGCCTTAACTTACTGCACAAATAATATAAAATACAATGAACAAAAAAGTCGTAAATATTGAGTGAGTATATTGTTTAGTTCCTCCCAGTACTGAGTATTGTCGCAGCTTACAGCTTACACATACACAGCAATTGGGAGAACTAAAAACCACCTACCTTAAAAAATTATTTTCACCTGCACATCAGAGTTTTCTGGGTCACCCTCGCCGGGTGATTGTGTAAGGGCCCTACGTCGTGGGAAATGTTCTTAGCCACGAATCGGAATTTTGTGAGATAAATAAAAAGCGATTGTTCGTTTAACCTCATTTATTAAATATAATGCAAGCCCTAACCAATACAGTCAACATCATGAGCTCAGACCCTTTGGCGCCATACCCTGCCAGCTGATGATATGGCACTATTGATAGATCATGTATTGCTCAGCATACTTGGGATAAAAAGCATCATGTAGATAAAGAAAATCTCAAGTAAATTAAAAATGTCAGGCAATCGCGGCAGCTAGACACTTTGGAAAGTATATATATATATATATATATATATATATATATATATATATATATATATATATATATATATATATATATATATATATATATTTATATATATGTATGTATCAGGGTGTGGGATTTTGACCATCGTCATGATTGGGAACTCGGAAATCGTAAGAATGCAACTTGAAGGTACTTACAGGCTTAAAAAAGTTCCTTACTTTTCTAGATATAAGCTAAGCACGAAAAACTGCCACCTTCTCCTTTCTTCAATATCTCCAAAACTATGATGCGTATCAGCTTGAATTTCTGCAAAGGTACATAGTTTGCTATTGTGGTTGTCATGGTCAACTTAAAATTTGTTTAAACTTATTAAAAATGACCGTGGCTGAATGAGTTCACCTCGAGGCCAGAACATACCAAAAAAATTATTACTTTCTGAGTCGCGATAGTCAGCTTTTTTTCTCTAATGGACGCCATATTGAATTGTACTAATTAAAATTATTGGGCTTTATTCTGCTGCAATGATGTATCACTAAATAGTGTTTTGCTTGCATTTTTGTCAAAAATAATGCTTTTTTTTCAACAAGAGCGGGCCCCAGCTCATAATACATAAATCGTGATCAACTTTCTTATTAGTGTTTTGGACTACTGGATTGGTACTAGTGGACCTGTTCAGTGGCCTCCTAGGTGTCACTTACCCATTTACGCCCGAAAAGTAGATAATATAAATTTTAATTAGCCAGGGCAAAAAAACTCCCCTCCGGTTTTATAAACGTGGATCAAAGTTAATTCAGGCTTAACTTTGATCTCCGATCAACTACCTTGGTGTTTTGGACTACTGGATTGGTACTAGTGGACCTGTGCAGTGGCCTCCTAGGTGTCACTTGTCCATTTACGTCTGAAAAGTATATAATATAAATTTTAATTAGTCAGGGCAAAAAAAAACCTGCGCCGGTTTTATAAACGTGGACCAAAGTTAATTCAGGCTTAACTTTGATCTCCAATCAACTACCTTGGTAACCAAACAAATACCAAAGCATCGAGTCTTCAATCTGGCAACACAACAACTATCCATGAAATAAGTAAATGACATAATATTTGACAAGACAGATAATGCCCTTGTTTTCCCGGGCTCTGAGATTATAATAAACAAAAATAGTTTGCACCTCTTCCACAGAATATAGATATTAAGCAGTGTTGTCAGAGTGAATGTATGATCAAAGGATTTAGGGCTAGATTAGATATTCAGTTATTTGTTGCCATGGTAGGTGATCTAGGATCAAAGTTAAGGCGGGCTTAAATCGTTTGTGAAACTGGCGGTAAGTGTTAATAACAAACAAAAAATCTATACAGGGTGGCGCATTGAAAGCGAAACAGACCATTTTGCGTCCAGAGAAAATTTTTTTAAGAAACGCTGAAACACGTCAATTTTAATATTGAGGGGGACATGTTTTGACATAAAACTCACCTTTGTCACATCAACCCCTTAAGGGTGGTGATAACAATATGTTAAACAGGAAACATGGGTCGAGTGTTACATCATTTGAAAGCTCTTTCTTTTTTGAATTTAGCACACTAATTTTTTTGCAAGTTTTATCAACTCGTTTAAAAATTATTCACAGTTGGAGTTGCAAGAACGTATTTCATTCATTGTTATAAGAAATACACTAATTAGTCAATTTTTCATTAAAAAAACTAAAAAACAAAACCAAACGTTCAAAAATCTTTATTCAGTTAAGTAAGTCTTCAAATTGTTGACCACCAGCTTCCATACAAAAGTAAAAATCTTGTTCAAAACGAGCTCTGACATTCTGGAGCATTTGTGGAGTTATTAGACGACATTCTTCAACAATCCGTTGTCGTAATTCTTCCAGAGACTCCGGTTCTGTTGCGTAAATTCTACTCTTTAAATGGCCCCATAGAAAGAAGTCTAAAGGAGTTAAATCCGGTGATCTAGGGGGCCACTCAATAGCACCTCTACGCCCAATCCATTGCTATGAAAACTCTCTGTTCAAAAACTCCCTAACACGTTGTGAAAAATGCGGAGGAGCTCAATCTTGTTGAAACACTAATTGATTTTCTTGATAGCGATCATCATTTTTAACAATGTCAATTACTAGAGGGTAAACGATATCTTTTAGTAACTCCAAATACGTTTCGCCACTCAAATTGCCATCAAGAAAAATTGGTCCGATTAAACGGTCTCCTAAAATACCAGTTCAGGCATTCAAATTCTGTTGAGTTTGAGTGTGGACTTCGTGAAAATTTATTGGATTATTATCTGCCTAATAACGACAATTATGACGATTGATTGTAGAGTTTAATAAAAACGTACACTCGTCTGAAAAACAGATGTTGAACAGAAAGTTCCCGTTATCAGCTATTCGTGCAGTCATAACTTCACAAAACTCCAGCCGCTGATCAAAATCATCTTCATTCAGTTATTGTACAAGATGAATTTTATACGGGTGAAATTTATGATGCTTCAATATTCGCTGAATGGTTCTTTTGATGTTTGAAACAGTGGCCAATTTTCTCGTGTTCAAAGTTGGGTCTGCAGCAATTTGTCCTAAAACTTCAATCTCAGTAGTCTCATTTCTAACCGGAAATTCACGTTCAGGATCCGGTTTTTTGTTGGCTACTGAACCACTTTGTCGAAACTTTGCAACTAACCCCAAAATGTATTTTCTGTTAGCATGTCTGTTCGGATGTCATTCATTAAACAAATTTGCGGTACGGTTGGCACAGTCATCGTTCTTGAAAAAAAGAGTAATTATTTCAACTCTTGCTTCTACAGAATACACCATTGGGAAATTAATTTTCGGTAGTACTATCAAGTATCAAACCGACCGATAAACTGAAATAATAAACCGCATTTCTCTCATTCCGATAAGAAATGTTCTGATAGTCATTTTTTTACTTACAAACCAACAAAACATTGACTATTAGCACATGTCTTATCGGAATGAGTGAAATGCCGTTTTGCATCTTCAACTGTGAATAATTTTTAAATGATTTGATAAAATTTCCCAAAAAAAATTGTGTGCTGAATTCAGAGTAGAAAGAACTTTTAAATGATGTAGGTTAGGTTAGGTTTGTATGTGAGTGGGCCATATCGGCCCTCCACCGCGACCTTAAGGTCTATTGTGGCTCACGCCTAAAGTCTATATTTCGCCCAACAAATCCAGCCTCCTGCAGAGGTCGATAATCTTTGTGGGCGAAAGTTGATCCAGGTCTTCTGGAGCAAGCTTTACCTTGCCAAAGAGCAGGTATCTAGTCCTGTCCGCTGCCGGACAGTAACACAGCACATGCTCTGCTGTTTCTTCATTCTCCATGCACAGCCGGCACTCGGTCTCCTGACCGACCCCAATACGGTGCATGTGGTGCCACAAGCGGCAGTGTCCTGTATACAGGCCGACTAGAGTTATCAGTTGTTGTCTGTTCAACTCTAGAAGCTTTTTAGCCCTTGACTCAGACAGGCCATTTATGAAGGCCTTAGAGTGGGCTAATCCTGGAAGATTTTGCCAATATTGGATTGTCATTCTTTCTGTCCAGGTCTTTAAGGTGCGTTTTGCTGTGCAAGATGTTATCCCCAGCACCGGTTCTGGTCCAACAAAGTCACTCTGGGCCCCACTCTTGGCAAGCGCGTCGGCCGCAACATTGCCGTCATGGTCCGAGTGACCCGGTATCCAGACCAGCGACACCTCATTACAGCTGCCCAATTCGTTAAGGGCAGATTTACAACTGCATACCGTCTTTGAATTACACCGGTAGGAACCAAGAGCCTTTATTGCAGCTTGGCTATCTGCATATATCTTTATCGATTTGTTTGTGCACAGGTCTTTTAAACTTTCCCTTGCACACATATCGATGGCATACACTTCTGCCTGGTGTATGGTTGCGTACTTGCCGAGGCTAGCTGAAAGTCTAGCATCGGTGCTGCCCCCATATGCGCCGGCTCCTACTCCCAAATTGGTTTTGGAGCCGTCAGAGTACCAGCAGAGGTCCGCTCTCAACAGGGTCGATTGATTCCGGTCCCAGTCCTCCCTTTCCGGGAGGACGGTCTTGAAAGACAGATCTCTGCTGATTTTTGTAGGCATCAAGTCTGAGACCATTCCCAGTATCCTATGACAATCACTGTCATCAAGGAGACCGGACCCTCTCAGATTGACTTCCCTCGGCATGTCATCTGCCGTTTGTTTTAGTCTGTACGTTGTCCACCTCGCCACCCTCTCCAACCATATGTGAAGTGGGGTAATATTGAGGAGGACCTCCAGAGCGGCTGATGGTGCGGTGCTTATCGCTCCCGTTATCATCAGACAAGCTTGTCTCTGTAGATGAACCAGTTTGGCCTTCGCGATACCACGAAGTACCTTAGGCCACCAAACTATGGCTCCATATGTTATCGTTGGCCTGATAACCACTACATAGAGCCAGTACATCTGTTGGGGGTTTGTTCCCCAGTTGTTACCACAGATTCTCCGGCAGGTCCACAGGGGCAGTTTTGCCCTGCGGATAACGTTTTCCAACTGTATATCCCAGTTGAGCTTCTTATCTAGGATAACTCCCAGATATTTTGCTTGGCCCGAAAATGGAATGGTTTCCCCTATAAGAATAGGTGGTTTTAATTTGTCCAACCTTCTTCTTCTGGTAAAAGGAACAATGATCGTTTTGCGGGGGTTCACAGACATCTGTTCCCTCCGGCACCAATCATTGATTACATTTAGTGCCTCTTGAAGAGTACTTGCCAGTTCCTCCTCAGATTTGCCTCTAACCATTATGACAAGATCATCAGCATACGCCTGGACCTCAACCTCCCAGAGTCCGAGGATAGCTAGAAAATCGTCCACAAAGAGGGACCACAGCAGGGGGGATAGTACGCCCCCCTGAGGACACCCCCTCGCAGCCCTGACGCCGACCACCTCTCCCCGCAACGAGGTAATAATGGTCCGATTGTGCAGCATGTTTCCGATCCAGCCACAGATGGTAGGTTCCACCCCCCTAGCGATAGTGGCCTCGTAGAGGGAGATCGGTAATGCATTATTAAATGCGCCTTCGATGTCGAGAAATGCCGCCACCGCAACCTCTCCATTTTCCAGGGGGCTCTGTACAGCCTGATAAGGTGAGGTAGGAGAATCTCCAGTCCCTTTTGTAGTAGGACCGGTACCAACCCATCATCCCCTGGAGACTTGAATGGCTGAAAATGATTCACAGCACACTCCACTGCCGAGGCTGTTACTATTCGCCGAGCAACTCGCCAGTCCTCCCCATGAGGGCGTTTAAATCGTCCCTCAGCCGGTAGGACCTCTCCGTTGCTCAGGATCAGACAATCTGGGAAGTGTGTGTGTGCTAAGAGCTCTAACGTTTCTTTCCGAGATTCAGTAAAGGAACCATCTGGTAGTTTTATCGATCCCAGCTCCTGAACACGGTCGCGTGAGAGAATCCTGTGGATTCTGGCGCTGCTGGGCATATTATTAATGTCCCCGCAGAACCTCCTCCAGGACTCCCTCTTAGCGTTCCTAATCTCTTTGTTATAGTGTGTTAGAGAGGTTTTATATTGCTCCCAGATGCCTGTAGTCTTAGCACGATTGAAGAGACGTCTAACTTCCCTTCGTAGTTTATCGAGGTTATTATTCCACCAAGTAGACCCCCGACTGTCTTTCTTTGACCTTAGTGGACAGTTTTCGTAATATGCAGAGACAACAGCTTCCCTAACTTGTTCAGCCGCAATCTCAATCTCATCACGATCCCTCACTGTGGGGACAGCGGACCCAAGACCTGCGGCGAGGGACTGTTTGTACCCCTCCCAATATGTCCTTCTCAGATCGCGATACTCCACCACAGGTCTAGGGCCTGTTATAATCTCAAATAGGATATGGGCATGGTCAGAACATGAGGGTTCAGACGACACCCTCCATTTGAGAATTTTTGAGCTCAAAAGTCTTGAGCTGATCGTGAGATCTAAAACCTCTCTACGATTAGCTGTAAGAAAGGTGGGTTCCGAGCCTATGTTGTTGACAACCAACTCCTCCCCTAAAATGTATTCAAATAGTGATTCACCTTGTCTGTTAGTGTCCGTGCTCCCCTAAGCCAAGTGATGGGAGTTCGCATCACACCCCATTACGAGGTGATAGTTGTTCCTCTTGCAGAAGGCGATCAATTTCCGCACCTCTGCTGGAGGTGGTTGTTCTGCATCTCTGTCTCCAGGGAAATAGGCCGAACAGGCCACTACTTCCAGCCTGGTCCCCCCGGATGTGATCACGAGATGGATGGATGCCATGTCCTTGGTGCAGTACTCTGAATGTGTAAAATACTGCAAGTTGTTTCTGATCCATATACAGGCTCTGGGGTTGGTACCAGTGCCCACCTCTACTATCTTACCAGAAGTGTTACCCTGCCCTTTAGTTCGTTCCGAATTGGCGGTCCAGGGCTCTTGGAGAAGAGCAATATCTATTTGCTCTTCCTTTAATTTCATGCTAAGGAGGTATGTCGCAGCCTTAGCATGATGCAAATTAGCTTGGATGCACCTTATGTTGGTGGGCATGGGGGTAGGAATATAGGAGTGTATAGAGGATAAAGGAGTAGGTTAAGGAGCTCGAAAGGAAAGGGAATTATGGCGCAGGTTCCTCCTCCTTTTTAGAAGCTCGATTACCAAGCTTCCTATAGGAGGGTGTACCTTTGGTAGTCGTCCTAGGGGTGGACTTTCCTTTCCCCTGTTGTTTCCCTCTGGAGGTTCCAGTGGAAGGTTGAATCCTGCCACCTCCTCTATTGGGTCTGTGTAAGTCGTGTCCATGTTTGGTCCCACGAGCAGCAAGGGAAAATAAACCTCCATGGAAGAGCCCGCATCCCATGAAGAGGCATTTTGCACAGGGAGGTCGCCCGGTTTCCCTGGGGAGGGTTAACGTTAGCGACAGAATTACCATCCTGCCAATGCCCGGCCATTTCGGCCAGAAGCATCATCGCTTCGGCACCAACCCGCCAACGACCTTGCGATGTGGGTTTTTTTATAGAGTACTCTCCTCGCAATGCCGGCCAATTAAGGCAAGCATTCCCGGCCCTCCTAACACATGACTAGGTAGGGTTACAGTTTGGTTAGTTCATTTAGTTCACGTCTAATAGTAGACGCTATCCAGGGTGCACCACGGGGAGGCGAACTAACTTTACACACTTTAAATGATGTAGCACTTGACCCATGTTCCCTATTTAAAATATAAGGGTTGTTATCACCACGCTTAAGGGGTTGATGTGACGAAGTTAGATTTTATGTCAACAAGTCCTCCTCAATATTAAAATTAACGTGTTTCAGCGTTTCTTAAAAAAAATTCTGGACACAAATCTTTCTGTTTTGTTTTCAATCACTGCCATAACGTACTTGCTGCGTCGAGACTTATTTCAAGTTTTAAATATTGTTAGCTTCTTCAGTAGGCTAATAATTCTTTAACACGTCCTCGTGATAAACTGTAATATTTTTTTAATTGTACGGTTGCCGTAACAAAAGAATTTAAACAGCGTTGAATTATCATAGACTACAGGAAACATTTTCGTTATATTTATATTCTAGGCCACACTTAGGAATTTTCATTATTAATATTTGCATCAAATTAGCCGTGCTTTGGTTTTACTAGTTTCTCTAACAAAAATGTTTAGATGAAAATTATTTAAATTTCCCACAAATGTGCATGTTAAAATAATTTTTGACGTTGCTCTTGCAACGCCACATTAATATGTAATACCAAAATGTATTGGTAGATGTCAATATTGTAACTACCGATCGATATTTTAATATTCTGAGTAGGGGATATAGGTGCAAATTCCAGGTACAAAGGTACCATTAGCTCCACACGTTTTCCAGTCGCTTTACTGTTCGAGTGCTACCTAATTAGTGCTACTAAATTATATTACCATCAATTGTACGTTTTCAGTTAACACAAAAATCAAGATGTCAATGTGTCTCTTTGTGACTGGAATCTTCTACCACCTTTGTAAGAAACTTTTATCTTTCTATATATATTATATCTATATAATTAAAATAAGGCAAATTTAAATTATTTTTTTAATTTTAACAAACCGCGAATGAGAAAAATATCACGCCTTATTCTAATTTAAAATATTTGTTTAAATGCATGATTTATTGATTATAATGCTTTAAATTTTACATTTATTAAATACATTCTGGGGCCAAATTTTTGTGTGCGGAAATAAAACTTGTAATTAGGTAATTTGTAGGTTTAAAGTAAATACTAAGAAACTTGAAATGAAAATGGTGTTCCCCTATAATTATGTTAAATAGCGTTTCGACCTCTCCACAGGAGCAAAATCGTTTTTAGTGAATTTTGTTTAAAAAAATTCACTAATGAGGAGATCGCGACTTTTGAATTTTTGAATTTTTTTTCAAATGAGCATGAACTAGGTCCTCTAGAACACATATCCGGGGTCGGTTACAATTTATATATATATATATATATATATATATATATATATATATATATATATATATATATATATATATATATATATTTGTATGGTGGGATATTTAAGAGGACTTCCAGAACAGTTGATGGTGTGGTGTTCAATGCGCCCGGTATCATCACACACGCTCGTCTCTGTAGCTGAAGTAGTTTGTCCCTTGCTGTACCATGAAGTACCTAAGACCACCAAACTATCGATCCATAGATAATCATAAATCGGATAACCACTACGTAGAATTAATCCAACTACTGGAGTTTTGGGGTCCCCCACTTGTTCCCACAGATCCTTTGACATGTCCACAGGGATAATTCGGCTCTGTGAATTACTTTTTTTCGTCGTATGTTCTAGTTGAGCGTCTTATCTCGAGTAACCCCCAAATACAAACATAACAGGTCTCTTGACGGGACACATGGCCGTCAAGAAATACCTGCATAAAATGGGGCGGTTCGAGGGGGACCTCGAATGCAGACTCTGCGGCGAAGGGGAGAAATCAGCCCAGCACATTTTGTGTGAGTGTAAAGCTCTGGACCGCAGAAGACAACTGATCTACGGTCAGTCTAGACCGGAGACAGGGCATTATAAAACTTCACCCTACCAATCGCTGTGCAGACTAGTTCAAAGCACAGTGATTTTGGAGTGGGTGGAGTAAAAAGACTAAGGGCATGCACAATAAACCAAAGGTTGCAGCGCTATCGAGGCGTCGAGGCCGCGGACTTAGTTTATTCATCTCTCTGATGACGCTAACTTTGTTAACGAAACGATGGTCATGTCTAAAAACTGTATTGTAATGAGTTGGGCTTTCCACACTGTGCTTTTCAATATTTCATCTATCTGAATAAAAATAATCTTAAATTTGGTTTTCAATGACGATTAGATTATAAGACAATATTTGCGAGGGTAAAACCTTTCGATGAGTATATCAACGTTTATAACCCCTATATTTTTAAACTCTTTAGATGGTATTGATAAAGCTTCTGTCCCTCGCCTTATCGTCGTGTATAAAATTTTTGCAATAAATGTAAACACTTTTGTATACAAAGGAACTATTTATTTCGCAACAAAAATATTTTATGCAATAAATGAAAAATATCTTATCTATTTGACTTAGTTAATCATACTTTTAACGACATTTCATAATCAAACCTGAAAATCATTACCTACCTTATCTCTGCAAGTCATACTGTGATAACAAAATTAAGAGTCAATGTATATCATAGAGTTATGCATATGATTCAGATTATACTAACATTCCTTTTTAAGATGCTTAATTACATACGACGATAAATATTTTATTTTAATTGAAAATTTATCAAAGAATAATCAACGATGTGTATAAGATTAACGTCACATCATCATAGTCTACAGGCGATGATATCTTGTCGTTACCACCATGTCTATCTGTCTTAGGAACTTTATTATGAAATTTTCGTTAAAAAAAGTTCACTAATGAGGAGATTGCAACTTTTGAATTAAAAAAAATGTTATTCTACTAGACGCACCACATTTGTGAATGCACCCAAGACATAATTAAAACATCCAGCATCCACTTAGGTTAAAAAGCAATACCATAACATACAGTTTTCCAGTTATATATATATATATATATATATATATATATATATATATATATATATATAGGGTGGCGCATTGAAAAAGAAACAGACCAATTTGTGTCCAGAGAAATTTTTTTTTAAGCAACTCTGAAACACGTCAATTTTAATATTGAGGGGGACATGTTTTGACATAAAACTCAACTTTGTCACATCAACCCCTTAAGGGTGGTGATAACAACCCTTAAATTTTAAATAGGGAACATGGCTTCAGTGTTACATCATTTGAAAGCTCTTTCTTTTCTGAATTCAGCACACTATTTTTTTTTTTTTGAAGTGTTATCAACTCGTTTAGAAATTATTTACAGTTGGAGTTGCAAGAACGTTTTATTCATTGTGATAAGAAATGCACTGTTTAGTCAATTTTTCAATAAAAAATACTAAAACACAAAACCAAACGTTCAAAAATGTTTTTTCAGTTAAGTAAGTGTTCGAATTGTTGACCACCAGCTTCCATACAAAAGTACAAATTTTGTTCAAAACGAGCTCTGGAGCATTTGTGGAGTTGTTAGACGGCATTCTTCAACAATGCGTCGTCGTAATTCTTCCAGAGACTCCGGTTCTGTTGCGTAAATTCTACTCTTTAAATGGCCCCATAGAAAGAAGTCTAAAGGAGTTAAATCCGGTGATCTATGGGGCCACTCAATAGCACCTTTACGCTCAAACCATTGTCCTGGAAACTCTCTGTTGAAAAACTCCCTAACACGTTGTGAAAAATGCGAAGGAGCTCCATCTTGTTGAAACACTAATTGATTTTCTTGATAGCGATCATCATTTTCAACAATGTCAATTAGTAGAGGGTAAACGATATCTTCTAGTAACTCCAAATACGTTTCCCCACTCAAATTACCATTAAAAAAAATTGGTCAGATTAAACGGTCTCCAAAAATCCCAGTCCAGACATTCAATTTCTGTGGCGTTTGAGTGTGGACATCGTGAAAATTTCTTGGATTATTATCTGCCCAATAAGGACAATTATGACGATTGACGTAGAGTTTAATAAAAACGTATACTTGTCTGAAAAACAGATATTGAACATAAAGTTCCCGTTATCAGCTATTCGTGCAGTCATAACTTCAGAAAATTCCAGCCGCCGCTCAAAATCATCTTCATTCAGTTGTTGTACAAGATGAATTTTATACGGATGAAATTTATGATGCTTCAATATTCGCTGAATAGTTATTCTTTTGATGTTTGAAACAGTGGCCAATTTTCTCGTGCTCAAAGTTGAGTCTGCAGCAATTTGTCCTAAAACTTCAATCTCAGTAAAGTCGTTTCTAACTGGAAATTCACGTTCAGGATCCCGTTTTTTGTTGTCTACTGAACCACTTTGTCGAAACTGTTCAACTAACTCCAAAATGTATTTTTTGCTAACATGTCTGTTCCGATATCGTTCATTAAACAAATTTGCGGCACGGTTGGCACAGTAATCTTTTTTGAAAAAAAGAGTAATTATTTCAACTCCTGCTTCCACAGAATACACCATTGTGAAATTAATTTTCGGTAGTACTATCAAGTATCAAACCGACCGATAAACTGAAATAATAAACCGCATTTCTCTCATTCCAATAAGAAATGTTCTGATAGTAAATTTTTTGTTTACAAACCAACAAAACATTGACTATCAGCACATTTCTTATCGGAATGAGTGAAATGCGTTTTTTCATCTTCAACTGTGAATAATTTTTGAACGAGTTGATAACTTCCAAAAAAATTAGTGTGCTGAATTCAGAAAAGAAAGAGCTTTCAAATCATGTAACACTCGACCCACGTTCCCTATTTAAAATATAAGGGTTGTTATCGCCACCCTTAAGGAGTTGATGTGACAAAGTTGAGTTTTATGTTAAAACATGTGCCCCTCAATATTAAAATTGACGTGTTTCAGCGTTTCTTTAAAAGAAATTTCTCTGGACGCAAATTGGTCTGTTTCGTTTTCAATATATATATATATATATATATATATATATATATATATATATATATATATATATATATATATATATATATATATATATATATATCTGTGTGTGTGTGTGTGTTTTTTGTTTCTTTAACGTCGGCCTATTTCAGCGACTATGGCCAATCACCGACGCCAGGGAGCAGTTTCACCTCACTATCCTAGAAATTTAGCCGAACCCCTGCCTTTCTGTAAGGAGGGTAGGGATCTTTAACGTGCCCGACATCGCATAGACACGGGACCGACGGCTTTACGCCCCCTCAGAAGGGCGGAATGTGCAGACATTCAACTTTCTCAAATACAATGCCAGAACCTCGGTTGATGTTAATTTTGCAGTTTGTACTGCAAAAGCGAAAGGAGTACCCTGGGATCGAACCAAGTACCCTTCGGTTCAGAGGCACACGTTCTTACGCCTGAACCACCAAGGTTCTATATATATATATATATATATATATATATATATATATATATATATATATATATATATATATATATATATATATATATATATATTGTAATATCCCGCCCAATATATAAAAAAAGAGAGCCTTAACTTACTGCACAAATAATATAAAATACAATGAACAAAAAAGTCGTAAATATTGAGTGAGTATATTGTTTAGTTCCTCCCAGTACTGAGTATTGTCGCAGCTTACAGCTTACACATACACAGCAATTGGGAGAACTAAAAACCACCTACCTTAAAAAATTATTTTCACCTGCACATCAGAGTTTTCTGGGTCACCCTCGCCGGGTGATTGTGTAAGGGCCCTACGTCGTGGGAAATGTTCTTAGCCACGAATCGGAATTTTGTGAGATAAATAAAAAGCGATTGTTCGTTTAACCTCATTTATTAAATATAATGCAAGCCCTAACCAATACAGTCAACATCATGAGCTCAGACCCTTTGGCGCCATACCCTGCCAGCTGATGATATGGCACTATTGATAGATCATGTATTGCTCAGCATACTTGGGATAAAAAGCATCATGTAGATAAAGAAAATCTCAAGTAAATTAAAAATGTCAGGCAATCGCGGCAGCTAGACACTTTGGAAAGTATATATATATATATATATATATATATATATATATATATATATATATATATGTATATATATATATATATATATATATATATATATATATATATATATATATATATATATGTATATATATATATATATATATATATATATATATATATATATATATATATATATTTATATATATGTATGTATCAGGGTGTGGGATTTTTGACCATCGTCATCATTGGGAACTCGGAAATCGTAAGAATGCAACTTGAAGGTACTTACAGGCTTAAAAAAGTTCCTTACTTTTCTAGATATAAGCTAAGCACGAAAAACTGCCACCTTCTCCTTTCTTCAATATCTCCAAAACTATGATGCGTATCAGCTTGAATTTCTGCAAAGGTACATAGTTTGCTATTGTGGTTGTCATGGTCAACTTAAAATTTGTTTAAACTTATTAAAAATGACCGTGGCTGAATGAGTTCACCTCGAGGCCAGAACATACCAAAAAAATTATTACTTTCTGAGTCGCGATAGTCAGCTTTTTTTCTCTAATGGACGCCATATTGAATTGTACTAATTAAAATTATTGGGCTTTATTCTGCTGCAATGATGTATCACTAAATAGTGTTTTGCTTGCATTTTTGTCAAAAATAATGCTTTTTTTTCAACAAGAGCGGGCCCCAGCTCATAATACATAAATCGTGATCAACTTTCTTATTAGTGTTTTGGACTACTGGATTGGTACTAGTGGACCTGTTCAGTGGCCTCCTAGGTGTCACTTACCCATTTACGCCCGAAAAGTAGATAATATAAATTTTAATTAGCCAGGGCAAAAAAACTCCCCTCCGGTTTTATAAACGTGGATCAAAGTTAATTCAGGCTTAACTTTGATCTCCGATCAACTACCTTGGTGTTTTGGACTACTGGATTGGTACTAGTGGACCTGTGCAGTGGCCTCCTAGGTGTCACTTGTCCATTTACGTCTGAAAAGTATATAATATAAATTTTAATTAGTCAGGGCAAAAAAAAACCTGCGCCGGTTTTATAAACGTGGACCAAAGTTAATTCAGGCTTAACTTTGATCTCCAATCAACTACCTTGGTAACCAAACAAATACCAAAGCATCGAGTCTTCAATCTGGCAACACAACAACTATCCATGAAATAAGTAAATGACATAATATTTGACAAGACAGATAATGCCCTTGTTTTCCCGGGCTCTGAGATTATAATAAACAAAAATAGTTTGCACCTCTTCCACAGAATATAGATATTAAGCAGTGTTGTCAGAGTGAATGTATGATCAAAGGATTTAGGGCTAGATTAGATATTCAGTTATTTGTTGCCATGGTAGGTGATCTAGGATCAAAGTTAAGGCGGGCTTAAATCGTTTGTGAAACTGGCGGTAAGTGTTAATAACAAACAAAAAATCTATACAGGGTGGCGCATTGAAAGCGAAACAGACCATTTTGCGTCCAGAGAAAATTTTTTTAAGAAACGCTGAAACACGTCAATTTTAATATTGTGGGGGACATGTTTTGACATAAAACTCACCTTTGTCACATCAACCCCTTAAGGGTGGTGATAACAATATGTTAAACAGGAAACATGGGTCGAGTGTTACATCATTTGAAAGCTCTTTCTTTTTTGAATTTAGCACACTAATTTTTTTGCAAGTTTTATCAACTCGTTTAAAAATTATTCACAGTTGGAGTTGCAAGAACGTATTTCATTCATTGTTATAAGAAATACACTAATTAGTCAATTTTTCATTAAAAAAACTAAAAAACAAAACCAAACGTTCAAAAATCTTTATTCAGTTAAGTAAGTCTTCAAATTGTTGACCACCAGCTTCCATACAAAAGTACAAATCTTGTTCAAAACGAGCTCTGACATTCTGGAGCATTTGTGGAGTTATTAGACGACATTCTTCAACAATCCGTTGTCGTAATTCTTCCAGAGACTCCGGTTCTGTTGCGTAAATTCTACTCTTTAAATGGCCCCATAGAAAGAAGTCTAAAGGAGTTAAATCCGGTGATCTAGGGGGCCACTCAATAGCACCTCTACGCCCAATCCATTGCTATGAAAACTCTCTGTTCAAAAACTCCCTAACACGTTGTGAAAAATGCGGAGGAGCTCAATCTTGTTGAAACACTAATTGATTTTCTTGATAGCGATCATCATTTTTAACAATGTCAATTACTAGAGGGTAAACGATATCTTTTAGTAACTCCAAATACGTTTCGCCACTCAAATTGCCATCAAGAAAAATTGGTCCGATTAAACGGTCTCCTAAAATACCAGTTCAGGCATTCAAATTCTGTTGAGTTTGAGTGTGGACTTCGTGAAAATTTATTGGATTATTATCTGCCTAATAACGACAATTATGACGATTGATTGTAGAGTTTAATAAAAACGTACACTCGTCTGAAAAACAGATGTTGAACAGAAAGTTCCCGTTATCAGCTATTCGTGCAGTCATAACTTCACAAAACTCCAGCCGCTGATCAAAATCATCTTCATTCAGTTATTGTACAAGATGAATTTTATACGGGTGAAATTTATGATGCTTCAATATTCGCTGAATAGTTCTTCTTTTGATGTTTGAAACAGTGGCCAATTTTCTCGTGCTCAAAGTTGGGTCTACAGCAATTTGTCCTAAAACTTCAATCTCAGTAGTCTCATTTCTAACCGGAAATTCACGTTCAGGAACCCGTTTTTTGTTGGCTACTGAACCACTTTGTCGAAACTTTGCGACTAACTCTAAAATGTATTTTCTGTTAACATGTCTGTTCGGATGTCGTTCATTAAACAAATTTGCGGTACGGTTGGCACAGTCATCGTTTTTAAAAAAAAGAGTAATTATTTCAACTCTTTCTTCTACAGAATACACTATTGTGAAATTAATTTTCGGTAGTACTATCAAGTATCAAACCAACCGATAAACTGAAATAATAAACCACATTTCTCTCATTCCGATAAGGAATATTCTGATAGTCAATTTTTTGTTTAGAAACCAACAAAACATTGACTATCAGCACATTTCTTATCGGAATGAGTGAAATGCGTTTTTGCATCTTCAACAGTGAATAATTTTTAAACAAGGTGATAAAACTTCCAAATAAATTAGTGTGCTGAATTCAGAAAAGAAAGAGCTTTCAAATGATGTAACACTCGACCCATGTTCCCTATTTAAAATATAAGGGTTGTTATCACCACCCTTAAGGGGTTGATGTGACAAAGTCGAGTTTTATGTCAAAAAGTGTCCCCCTCAATATTAAAATTGACGTATTTCAGAGTTTCTTAAAAAAATCTCTGGACGCAAATCGGTCTGTTTCGTTTTCAAAAAAATGTCCCCCTCAATATTAAAATTGACGTATTTCAGAGTTTCGTAAAAAAATCTCTGGACGCAAATCGGTGTGTTTTGTTTTCAATGCGCCACCCTATATTATTAAACACTCTAGACTTATCACATAAGCAATCAATAATATTACGCTTTTTAAATAAAAATTTAATGAAAAAATATTAAAAAAACATGAAAATAGATTAACGCATCAAACTAGTAAGCACAAATTATAGTAGAAAGTGAAAAATCAAACCAACTATTCGAAACTTGCGCCGTTTTCTTGGCTGCATAGGCTTGTTCGTTTTATAATATTATTTGTTGCGCACAGCAAGAAGTCAATGTTGGTATTATGACAAATTTCGACGATTTTTGGCTGGCTTCTTGTAAACTTCATTTTTAGGTAACTGACCCCAAAAGAAATGGTCAAGACATATGTAGTCAGGTCACCTAGGAGGCCACTACATAAGTCCACTAGTACCAAATCATTTATCAAAAACACTATTAAGAAAGTTGATCACGATTCGTGTATTATGAGCTGGTGCACCGTCTTTTTGGAAAATAAAAACAAAAATTGCTTTTGTTTGACAAAAATGCAGGTAAAAACTATCTAGCAATACAACACTTTAACCAGAAAATAATTAGTTTGGTGGAAAAATGCAATATGGCGTCTATTAAAAAAAAGTTGACTATCGCTACTCAGAAAGTAATAAATTTAAAGAAATTCTAAGGCGACCATAGCTACTGCAATGGAGAATTATGCCCCTGTACAAAAATTCCAGTTGATAGTCAACATAGTTTTGTGGATATTGAAGAAAGAAAGAAATTACAGGTTTTGGTATTTCGTTTATATTTGGAAAGCTATGGAACTTTTTTGAAACCTGTAAGTACCTTGGAGTTACCTTTGCAATTGTGCAACTTTTGTTGTTACCAAAGTTTGTATCTCTTATGGTTTCGGAGTTGCCGATGATGTCGAGTGTCAAAATCCCGCACCCTGTCACCTTTTCAAATAATCGATATTTTGAAGTCCCCTAAAAACGTACGCTACTGACACATAATTAAATGCTAATAAAGGCCAATTACTGACGCTATCGGTTGTCGTCCACCAACATTTCATGTCAATAAAACGCCAGTTAACATGTAAGGCTAGATGCATTCTCACCACAATTAGAACCGTAGACCGGTTTCGCCCTAATTAGAGCTCATCAATACGGCATACCAGTTGCAGCAGCGAAACCGGTCTACGGTTCTAATTGTGGTGAGAATGCATCTAGCCTTACATACTTTGTCCATATATTGTGGAAGAAATGGGCAAGAGCTGACAATTTACTAAATTGGTAGTTTGTTGTATGCAGTCTCTATTTTATAAGATTCCGTGTTATTTAGGGCTGCCGTGACAACATACTACTTGGTTCCGCAACGAGATGGCGACACGTGTAAAAAGCGTGTCTTACATCTCACTTAGTTTGTTTTTTTTTGTTCCCTCAGGGCTCGTCCGCAGCCTTGCCGCCCCGATAGCACCGCAACCCTTGGTTGATTGTGCATACCCTTAGTCTTACTCCACCCATTCCAAGATCACTGTGCCTTGAACTAGTCTGCACAGCGATTGGTAGGGTGAAGTTTTATATTGCTCTGTCTCCGGTCTAGAGTGACCGTAGATCAGTTGTCTTTTCCGGTCCAGAGGTATACACTCGCACAAGATGTGCTGGGCTGATTCCTCCCCCTCGCCGCAGAGTCTGCATGCGAGGTCCCCTTCGAACCGCCCCATTTTATGCAGGTGTTTCTTGACGGCCATGTGTCCCGTCAAGAGACCTGTTGTGTTTCTGAGCTGTCCTCTGCTAAGGTTTGGCAGCTCCACAGCTCTCTTTGAACTGGGTCCGTCAATTATTGACTTCCCATGTCTGAGCCCTGGACAGTCCGCCCAGTACACCTTGTGTTGGTTTCTGACCCAGGACTTAATGGCTCCCCTGGCAGTGCTCTTTGACACGCCCAGAGCCGGTTCTGGTCCCATAAATGGTTCTGCTGACCCTCTCTTCGCGAGACTGTCAGCTTCTTCATTGCCTTTAACCCCCGAGTGACCCGGCACCCAGATGAGGGTCACCTCATTCTGCCCAGCCAGGTCGCTCGTCTCGTCTCGGCACTCACTCACCAGCCAGGAATTTACCCGTGGGCTACTTAGTGCCTTAAGGGCTGCCTGGCTGTCTGTGGCTATGAGGATCCGCTTGTTTGTGTAGCCCCTCCTCTTGTTCTCCCGCACACAGTGCAGGATGGCGTACATCTCGGCCTGAAACACCGTTGCATGGGCTCCGAGGGAAATACTATGACTTACCCTCGGTCCTTCCGAGTAAACACCTGCCCCCGTCCCACGCTCCCCGCCAGATCCGTCCGTGAACCAGACGAGCGCGTCCCGTGGCATGCCCGGCGTCTCCTCCCGCCATGCCTCGCGATCAGGGATTTCCACTGTAAAGTTGTTTTCCCTGCACATTCGCGGGCTCGCGAAGTCTGACCTCATTTCAAGCATGGGCTCCTTCACGGTCTCCTGAATTTTGCAGTGGCCCCTGAAGCCTGGGTTGATCTTCAGTTTACCATTGCAGGCTAGTCTGTATAGTCCTAGCCTGGCCTCTCCCATAATAACTAAGTGTAGGGGGGTAGATCCAGCATGCACCTCCATGGCGGCTGTTGGGGTTGAAGACATGGCCCCTGTGATGCCTAGGCAAGCCATCCTTTGGATCTTGCCTAGTTTTTGTTTGGCACTGGATTGTGTCACCTTAGGCCACCAGACCAGTGCCGCATATGTTAACGATGGTCTGACCACCCTTGTGTACAGCCAGTGGGCCATACTAGGTCTTAGTCCCCACGTTTTTCCATATAGCCGCCTAGTGACGGCTAAGGTCATGACTGCCTTACGCAGTATTTTTCCAATGTGACCATTCCAGGTTAGCTTAGAGTCCAATACGACCCCAAGATATTTTACCTCCCTGGCCATTGGAACGCTCCTACCGTATAGAGTGAGAGTTCTGTGGCTTTCACACTTCCTCCTCCTCGTAAACGGCACGACGGTTGCTTTCTCGGGGCTCACCCCGAGCCCTTGATCAACCGTCCACCCTTCCACCACTTTCAGTGCAGTCTGCATACGCTCCCACACTGCCTGTGTGGCTCTCACTTAGTTAGTTAGCATGTAATACATTGATGTTAAAAAATCAAAAAACCAATTGTTGAAGACCTGCATGTCAGACACTGGTAAAGTGATATGACTGAAAATGTATCCTTGGAAGTTTCAAGTCATGCTCTTTACAATGCCGTAACCAAAAAATCCAGAAAAAAATTTAATAACATTTTTTAAAAAATAGATTTTTTGAAGCACCCTAAAAACGTAAGCTACTTACATATTTCAAATGTTAAAACATGTAAATAGTAACCGCAGATAACTTTTTATACCACCAACGTTTAAAGTTTCTCAAAAGTCAATTAAAAGCAGGATGAGGGTGTTTCGATTTTAACTGGGTCACACTGTATCTAGACATAAGTAATGATTTGTTTTTAAACATAGCTTGCAAATGCTGTAAGGCTAGATTTAGTCTCACCGTAATTAGAACCGCAGACCGGTATCGCTCTAATTAGAGCTCATTAGTACCTTATACTAATTTCAGCGAGAACACACCTATAAAATAATACGCCTATGGTAGTCTCCTAGAACATAAAATGTTATAAAATGGAGACTGTGTACAACCAACTAACAATTTTGTAAATTGTCAGCCCCCGTCCATTTCTTCCCTAATGCAGGGACAATGTATGTAAGGCTAGATGTATTTTCACCATATTTAGGACCGCAGTCCCCTGTGGGTCTGGAGACTAACTAAAAGAATAGACCCAGGGTAACTCTTGCCTGTCATACGAGGCGACTCATCGAAGTCAATCAGGTGGTAGTGGACTTTTCCTTTACGTGATAGTAAAGGATTTTTTCACGCCCGTGGAGGTACCACCCTTTACATCAAGGTGAAGTCCCAACGGACGTTTCCGGTTCTGGTATATGAGTCGGTTTCCCTTATAAGCAAAAATGATGATGGCTCATCCTTGTACAAAAGATTCCAGAGGTAAAATACCCCTCTATTCGGATCTCCTGGAGAGGGGTGTACAAGGGGTGCCAGCATCAAGATTTAACATATTATTCTCGAATATATGTGGCCTAAATTCTAATCTGAACTCCGTCCACCATTTTCTCCAGGCTAATAGGCCCCAACTCCTCTTCTTCACCGAAACCCAAATCAGTACCAAAACAGCCACTAATGACCTTAATTTTCCGGGGTATGAGCTCTTTACTTCCTTTAGATTGCATGTAGGTGTGTGCGCATACGTCCGTAGCAATCTACCCTGCACCAGACTCCCCAATTGAGAAGCTGGAAGAAAAGACATACTATGGATAAAACTCTCTCAGGGCTGTAACTAAATTCATCTTTTGCATTTATCGGTCGCCTTCAGACAACAACTTTTTCAGCTCTTCGACTACCTTTCTGAAAAAAACGACTATCTGATTTCTGAATATCCTTCCTCCGATGTCACTATTCTTGGTGACTTTAATGACCATAATAAGGAATGGCTAGGATCTTCAAAGACCGATCAATAAGAGAGAGAGAGCAGCGGAGGCCTTTGCAGTCAGAAATTTTTTAGCCAATATGGTTCAGCAACCCACTTACTTTCCTTGCATCCAAGCTCAAATCCCTTGGATCTCCTTCTTACTACAAAACCTGAATGCTATAAGATATCAGTTATGTCCCCCTTGGTCGTTCAGACCACGGCATGGTCACTGCTTCCTGCGCATCACACCCACGTATAGTTTGGCACTACAACTCCGCAAACTGGGACGAAATGCGGGATTACTTTTCCTCATTTCCATGGGCGTTTGTCTGCTTCTCTCATCCTGACCCCTCTGATATCTCACAAAACCTCACATTATCCAAGCTGGCATGGAATTATTTATTCCACGTACACAGAAAACCTCTTCAGCCACTCAAAAGCCCTAGTTCTCTAAATCATGTGACAAGGCCAGACTTGAAAAGGTCAAAGGTCACAAAACGCTCCTACACAATCATCACTCAAGAAAACCGTCAAGCATTTAACGACGCAAGAAACAGCTATGTCCGCATTCTTTCTGAGGCAAAAAACTCGTTTAATAACCACATCAAAAACAAAGTCCTCACAAGCTCCACCGGCAGCAAACCCTTCTGGATTCTTGCTAAATCTATTGGGAATAATTTCTGCAAGAGCACGTTCCCACCTCTTGTCTCAGGGGATGAAATTGTTTCTACCGCCCTGGGCAAGGCTGAACTTTTTGCCTCGTTGTTCGCCGGCAATTTTACTCTCAACCCACCTCCAAATGTTCAACCACCAACAGTCCCCAATGTCGCGCATAAAATGACGCATATCATTTTCAAAACTAAAAAGGTGCGAAAGATGCTCCCTTCTCTTAATACCAGGAAAGCCTCTGGCCTTGACGAGATTCCAGCAATTGTTCTCAAAAAGTGCGAACCAGAACTTGCTCCTGTCCTGACTCGTCTGTTTCAGACATCTTACAATAGAGACATATTCCCTAGTAACTGGAAAACTGCTCGAGTACAACCCGTCCCCAAGAAAGGATCCAAAGCGCTTCCTGACAACTACAGGCCTATTTTTCTCCTTTCAGTTGGCTCTAAAGTGATGGAAAAGTATATAAACACCGAATTACTAAAATTTCTTGAAAAACACAGTCTAATCCACGGCAGGCAATATCGATTCCGTCAGCGTAGATCAACTGAAGACCTCATTTCCTTTGTCACCCATTCTTGGAACAAGTCTACGGAGCTACACGGTTAGATCGCCAGATCTAACTCCGTAAGATACCTCAGGACCAAGGTTTACAAAAGTAAGCCAAATGATCTTGATGATTTGAAAAAGCGAATTTCCGAGGAAATACATGATATTAATACCAACAAGCAAAATGTTTTTAAAAATTCATTGCATTTTTTATGGACAGATTAGGCTATTGTGTTGCAGCAGAAGGCCAACAGTTCGAACATTTGGTATAACAATTATCTGACTCCCCAATTTAGAAGCTGGAAGAAAAGACATACCCTCTCAGGGCTGCAACTAAATTCATCTGTTGCATTTACCGGTCACCTTCTGACAACAAGTTTGTCCAGCTCTTTGACTACCTTTCTAAAAAAACCGACTATCTGATTTCTGAATATCCTTCCTCCGACGTCACTATTCTTGGTGACTTTAATGACCATAATAAGGAATGGCTAGGATCTTCAAAGACCGATCAATAAGAGAGAGAAAGCAGCTGAGGCCTTTGCAATCAGCAATTCTTTAGCCAATATGGTTCAGCAACCTATTTACTTTCCTCGTATCCCAACACACAGCTCAAATCCCTTGGATCTCCTTCTTACTACAAAACCTGAATGCTATAAGATATCAGTCACCACCCCCCTTGGTCGCTCAGACCACGGCGTGGTCACTGCTTCCTGCGCAATGAAACCCGAGGTCACACAGTCATCACATCCACGTATCGTTTGGCACTACAACTCCGCAAACTGGGACGAAATGCGGGATTACTTTTCCTCATTTCCATGGGTGTCTGTCTGCTTCTCTCATCCTGACCTCTCTGATATCTCACAAAACATCACCGAAATTATCCAAGCTGGCATGGAATGATTTATTCCACGTACACAGAAAATCTCTTTATCCACTCAAAGCCCTGGTTCTCTAAATCCTGTGACAAGGCCAGACTTGAAAAGGTCAAAGCTCACAAAACGCTTCTCCACAATCCCAGTCAAGAAAATCGTCAAGCATTTAACGATGCAAGAAACCGCTATGTCCGCATTCTTTCTGAGGCAAAAAACTCGTTTAATAACTACATCAAAAACAAAGTCCTCTTAAGCTCCAACGGCGGCAAACCCTTCTGGACTCTCGCTAAATCTATTGGGAATAATTTCTGCAAAAGCACGTTCCCACCTATTGTCTCAGGAGATGAAATTGTTTCTACCGCCCTGGGCAAGGCTGAACTTTTTGCTTCGTTGTTCGCCGGCAATTCTACTCTCACCCCACCTCCAAATGTTCTACCACCTACAGTCCCCAATGTCGCACATAAAATGACGAATATCATTTTCAAAACTAAAAAGGTACGAAAGATGCTCTCTTCTCTTAATACCAGGAAAGCATCTGGCCTTGACGAGATCCCAGCAATTGTTCTCAAAAAATGCGCACCAGAACTTGCTCCTGTCCTGACTCGTCTGTTTCAGATATCTTACAATAAATGCATATTCCCTAGTAACTGGAAAACTGCTCGAATACAACCCATCCCCAAGAAAGGATCCAAAGCGCTTCCTAGCAACTACAGGCCTATTTCTCTTCTTTCAGTCGTCTCTAAAGTGATGGAAAAGTATATAAACACCGAATTACTAAAATTTCTTGAAAAACACAGTCTAATCCACGACAGGCAGTATGGATTCCGTCAGCGCAGATCGACTGCCGCCCTCCTTTCCTTTGTCACCCATTCTTGGAACAAGCCTATGGAACAACACGGTGAATCCCAGATTGTTGCTCTAGACATATCCAAAGCATTCGACCAGGTCTGGCACGCAGCTCTGCTTAATAAACTTCCGGCCTATGGCCTACCACCAAAACTTTGTACCTGGACAGCAAATTTCCTCTCCAACAGGAGCATATATGTTGTTGTGGATGGCCATTCCTCTAAACTGTATCCAATTAATGCAGGAGATCCTCAAGGTTCAGCTCTAGCCCCTACTTTGTTTCTTCTCCACATCAATGACCTCCTCTCTAGCACATCCAACATAGTTCACAGTTACGCGGACGACAGCACCCTCCACTCAAATATACAATATTCTAAGCCTGTCTCTTTAGCCCAATTAGATGAGGATCGCAAACTCATGGAGGGTTCTGTCTCCGTGGATCTCCAAAAAATATTAGACTGGGGAAGATTAGATTTCTATCTTGCACAATTCAACCCCACCAAAACTAAGTCTTGCTTTCTTTCTCACAAGACATACACTAGCCGTAGACCCATCACAATGAACAACCAAGTTATTCAAAGTAACGAGTCCTTTTCTCTTGTTGGCATTTCTGTGGATCGAAATCTTAATTTGCACCAACATGTCACATCAATTGGAGAAGCGGCTGCTAAGAAATTAGGTTTCCTCTTCCGGGCTCGCAAATACTTTTCACCAGCTAATCTCTATACCTTATATACTTCACAAATAAGGCCATACCTCGAATACTGCTCCCACATCTGGGGTGCAGCTACCGCTTCTACACTCGCTATCCTGGACTCCATTCAAAAGAGAGCTATACGTCTCATCGGTGACCCTACCCTTACCCAAAGGCTGCCATTCCTTGCCCACCGACGTGCCGTTGGTGACCTCTCTCTCTCTTATAGATATCTGCACGGGCACTGCTCAGAGGAGCTTTCCTCCATAGTTCCCCCACCTGCTGCCCCCAACAGATCTACCAGGGGAACAGAGCAAATGCACCCTTTTAGTGTCCAGGTCACCAGACATAGAACATCTTGTTATACCCGCTCTTTTGTCCCGAGGACTTCCAAGTTGTGGAATTCCTTGCCGGCACATGTTTTTCCTTCTCCTCCGAACCTCCAAACCTTTAAGTCCAGAATTAACAAACTGCCTCTCTCCTCCTTGTCAACACCCACGGTACGATAGTATTTAGGCTGTAAGCCCTCGTGGTGTGTTGTTGAAATAAAAAAATAAAAAAGTAATATAAATAATAGTTCTAGCTTTTATTCGTTTAATTTATTCATCCCTCTAATTACGCTAACGTTATTAACGAAACGATCCAAGTCAAGTCCAATCAAGTCTTAAAAATGTATTATGATGAATTTGGTTATCCAAATTGTACTTATCAGTGCTTATCACAGGTTCCAATCCTCACTAATTGAATTTTATATTCAAAGGAAAGTTTTAAAACAGACAAATGCGCATGTTAAAACAATTTTTCACGTTGCGCTTCTAGCTGCGACGTCACATGAATATGTCATACCAAAATTGTATGGTATTGGTAGAATTCAATTTGTAATAACTATCAATCGATATTTTAATATTCTGAGTAGGGGATATAGGTGCGAATTCCAGTTACAAAGGTACCATTAGCTCCTCGCGTTTTCCAGTGGCTATACTGTTTTTGGGTGCTCCGTTAGTGCTACTAAATTACATTTACATCACTTGTACGTTTTCAGATAACACAAAAACCAACATGTCTCTGTGTTTTTTCTTGGCTGGGATGATCTACCACCTTTGTAAGAAATTTTTATCTTCTTAATTTTATTTAAATTAGAATAAGGCAAATTTGATCTATTTTTTTGAATTTTTAGAAACAGATAATAAAAAAAAATGTAACGCCTTATTCTAATTTGAAGTAATTGTTCTAATCCATCATTTATTGACTTCAGTGCTTTACATTTTACATTTCACATTTATTTAATACATTCTGGGGCCATATTATTGTATTTGGAAATAAAACTTGGAATTAGGTAATTTATTTTATAGGTTTAAAGTAAATACTGTCTTGGAGTCAAAGCTTTCTAAAGATTTCAATCACAACCAAAACTCAAACGATATTGTTGTCCTATTATAATTATGTTAAATAGTGTTTCGACCTCTCCAAAGGAGCAAAAACCTTCTCATTGCGCATTGTTTCCTTATTCCCCGATTCAGGCAATATTTGCTAAAATGTTACAACATATTTAAGACAAACATATTTCATATTTCCTGTTTATCTGCCGAACTAAGCAACTTATTAGCTTGTTTATATAATAGGTTTTGTATTTGCAGCATGTTCAGGCTAAAGAAAACAATCAATTTTTTTAATTTTTTAAACATATGGAGCCAACAATCAATATTGTTTGATCGTTTAATTAAAACGCTTATACGATTCCATGACAGAGTTTTCGGAAAATAATTGGGTTAAAATTCAGACACTCGTCTAGGGCTTTTATAAATAGCGGGTTGGATGCATCATGCTGGACAACAGCAGATTTTTTAAACATAGGGACGCCGTAAAGGAAAAATGAGTAACAAAAGCTTATAAAATGCTGAACAGTAACATACTTAACTGAAAAGCTGTTTAGAAAAATATTGTAAACCCAAATCGCAAGCCTTCATACCTATTTTTAATATAAAACGGTTTAACAAGGTTAGGAAGGCAACAATCAATATTGTTTGATCGTTCAATTAAAACGCTAATACGATTCCATGACACAGTTTTCGTAAAATCATGTGTTAAAATTATGGCACTCATCTAGGGCTTCTATAAATAGCGGGTTGGATGCATCATTCTGGAAAACAACCCGCCCACCCCCATACATTTCAAACCTTGCAGGATTTATCTAGTATATTCGCAACAAAAATAACTGAACCTGGGATTAATTAAACTGAAATAAGCGTATTCATAATAAAAATGCATTATGCAATAATTGGAAAATATTTTATCTATTCAACTTAATTATTCATATTTTTATCGACATTTCATAATCAAACCTGAAATTCGTGACCATCATTCTTTCTGCAAGTGATAATAATGTGATAACAAAATAATAGCCAAATAGTCACTGCACGTGGCTGTGTTATAAATATGATTCATAAGATAATAAAATTTATTTCTAAAGGGCTGATTTACATGCAATAATGAATATTTTTTCAAATTAAAAGTGTATCAAAACATAATGAACGCTGTTTATAAGATTAAGTCGTCACCATCATAGTCTAAAGGCGATGTTGCCTTATCGTCGCCACCATGATTTTCTATCTTTAGCAACTCTATAATTTTCATCGTAGCTTCTGCACTACAACAATCGTTCCAGGTGTTCCAGAAATTTTCCTCTAACCCACCGCTTTACATTTTAGTGAACTTTCGTAGCACATATCATGGGTCAGTTTCAATTTCTGTATTTCTGTATATATATATATATATATATATATAATATATATATATATATATATATATATATATATATATATATATTATATAGAGTCTCGGTGGTTCAGTGGTAAGAACGTGTGCCTCTGAACCAAAGGTTACCAGGTTCGATCCCAGGGTTCTCCTTTCACTTTTTCAGTACATACTATAAAATTAACATTAACCGAGGTTGTGACATTGTATTCGAGCAAGTTGAATGTCTGCACGTTCCGCCCTTCGCAGGGGGGAGGGTAAAGCCGTTGGTCCCGTGTCCATGTGGTTAAATATCCCTACCTTCCTTACAGAAAGGCAGGTGTTCGGCAAAATTTCCTGGATAGTGAGGTGAAATTGCTTTCTGGCGTCGGTGATTGACCATAATCGCGGGAATAGACCGACATTAAAGAAAAGTGTGTTTAACCCTAAGCCTAGGCCAGATCTCTCTTACGCCTAGGTTGAACACACTGAGACCTTGGAGACGACCTCCAGCGAGTTTTTGGGAGTAGGCAGATTGAGGCCACGTATTCGAGCTACAACAACCCAACCCACCTTTGTCCACCGCTCTAAGGAGTACGCAAATTGAGGCCTTAGAGTTCCTGTCCTTACATATTTCCTTTGCTTCTTAAAAATGGCTCCGAAATAGGAACTGAATCGTCGAGTTTTAATAAATTCTGGACGCGGTTCAACCGGAGAACCAAGTATGTCTCATATATATATATATATATATATATATATATATATATATATATATATATATATATATATATATATATATATATATATATATATATATATATACATAGAAAAAGTGAAACTGACCCCGGACATGGGTTCTAGGTATAGTCTAAAAAAAAAGTTACAAGTATTTAAAGAAAAAATTTTGGGTGATACTGTTAATCACAGGTGGAAATGTTTGGCTGCCAAGAGATGAATACCATACATTAAATTATTCACAACACTGCACACAGTAAATATGTCCCTGCCAAGTACGGCCCTGTACTCCATCAGCCGTTCAAACCAACGTCCAATGTCACAGCCTTGTTTGTTATCTGAGGACTGATAAGAGTTTTTGGATCCAATCGACAATATTACCCTAATGAGCAAGATCAATGTACTTACACTGTGTATAGATTCTATTTAACACTGTAACACCATAACTAACGATGTCACTCTTTTTGAAGAAAAAATTTCCATTGCAAACAAATATATTTTAAAATTTTGGCCGGCCTAACAATTTACTGCTGATTATCACCGACTGCCAGGGTCGGAATAATCTATATGTATCACACCGATAACCCAAAAAAGAATGGGTTGATTTTGATTAAATTTGGTGAGTACCTCCCTTTTGCAAGTGGCTTGGATAAATTCGTTAGCCAGAAAAATCGGCCGGAGTTTTCGCGGAAAATTTTGTGTTTTCTTTTGGAAATTTTTTATATCTGCGGAAATAACAAAGTAAGGGAAACCAAATTTGACGCGTGTGTTTGTATTATAAAAATTAAACCATGTACCAAAATTTAGGTCTGTATGTTAAAAGACAAAAATGTTATAGGCACTTAAAGAAAATAATTTGGGGGTTGTCCTCAAAACGTCAAAGTCGCGATTTGAAACGTCAAAATTGGAAGCATTTAGGCAAAGAACCTAAAACAAATACAGGTTAGTTATAAAAAATGTTTGAAGAAGAGTGTTTTACAAACCCTTAAGTTGAAGCTTCTAACGTCATTCACCTTCATTTTACTAAAATGTTTCTAGAAAATTCCCTAGAACCTCGGTGGTTCAGGGGTAAAAACGTGTGCCTCTGAACAGAAGGGTACTGGGTTCGATCCCAGGGTACTCCTTTCACTTTTTCAGTACAAACTGTAACATTAACATCAACCCAGGTTCTGGCATTGTATTTGAGCAAGTTGAATGTCTGCACGTTCCGCCCTTCGGAGGGGGCGTAAAGCCGTCGGTCACGTGTCCATGCGATGTTGGGCACGTTAAAGATCCCTTCCCTCCTTACATAAAGACAGGGGCTCGGCAACATTTCCAGGATAGTGAGGTAAATCTGCTCCCTGGCGTCGGTGATTGATCATAGTCGCGGAAATAGGCCAACGTTAAATAAACAAAACACACACATACACACAGAGAAAATTCACTTTAAATAGACCCTTTCTCTGATGCTTTGGCAGTAGTTTTAGTTAAGTTTATGGTTTACTGGTCTATAATTTTTGGCTAATTTTCGTAGAAAAAATTAGTTAATGAGAAGGCCGTCACTTTTGAATTTTAAAAACATTTCTTTTAACTGGGGAAAGGTATCTTAATCTATTGAGAAACGATATCTTACCAACGATTAGAAGAGTTCCTGATAATTTAGACGAGATTTGGTACCAACAAGACGGTTGTCCAGCTCAAAGAATTTTTGTACCAAAATTTTAATAATCGTGTCATTTGTAACAATGGGCCGGTTTATTGGTGTGCTCGAAGTCCTGATATAACACCTATGGATTTTTTATTTTTGGGGTACTCTGAAGAATGATGTGTATAAATTCGATCCGCCACAAAATATCAATAAATTACGAAACAGAATCACGGAAGCTATAAATGGTATTAACCAAAACACCCTCACTAGAGTAGCAGGCATGTTTCAAACGGTGGCCATATTGAACAATTTTCTATTTAGTGTATTTTTAAGTTTCTATTTTATTATTTGTTGAGTTCCGTTTCTAATTGTGTTGTTTTGTGTAGTTTAAGTTTCTATTTGTTATTTCCAGGTTTAGTTATTACACTGCTTCACATAATATTACCTAGCCTTATTACCTAATTAATTATTCTAAATTAAATCACAATATTTTTTTTTCGTAAATCATTACGGAAAATTATGTTAAAAGTAGAAGTCTCTTGTTAGACTCCATGGCCTACTGCTTTTTGAACACTTTTTTTTTGTTATTTGTTTTCTGGTATTGTATTTCATAGCCTACTATCCTCAAAACGGCTTTTCTCAAAATTGTCAGTGCAATTACAAGATTTCTTAAGCATGTTGTAGATCATTGGAAAGTTCTTAAGTTCTTTTTACACATGAGTGAAAAATCCAATATGGCTGCCATACTAAAAACAAACGTTGATACCTGTAGCTCAAAAACAAATGACAATCCAAAGTTGAGATTAGCACAAAAAGATTACTCTATAATGTGCAAGTCTTAGACATGTAAGATCAACGCCTACTTAGATATTGAAGAAAAAAGAAATCGACAAATTTTGATTTTTTTCAAAATAACTCGAAACCGAAAAGAGGCAGGCAAAAATACAAGTGATATTTGGAACGAAAATGAAATTCTACAAAACATTGCTAATTTCACCGTCTTCTATCTCTAATAATAACTGAGATAGCAATACATTCCCATCCAGTTTGAGACACACTATATATATATATATATAATATATATATATATATATATATATATATATATATATATATATATATATATATATATATATATATATATATATACAGGGTGATTCATAAGTGGTGACCAAAAATGAAACCCCATGTTCTTTGAATAATTTTAGAGAGGATATGTCCTATAAAAATTTTTCCTATAATGCTTCATTAAAAAGATACAGGGTGTTGAAGTTGAATTTCAAATAATAAAATTTCCCAATTTTTTAAAAAGTAGTACATATATTTTTCTGAAACTTCGCATGTGTAGGCTGTTATGGAAGGCGCGTATTCTACCATAACAATTTAATCGGCTAATCCAGCAGTGGCGCGCGTACCCACATGTCATTGGTTATCCCTCAAGAAAAAAACGGGTACGCCAATGATATTTTTTTTATTTTTAATTTTTTGAATCTTACTTTCATTCGTGAACAAAATGACTCTTGATAATTTTCTGTACGACGCTTATTTTACGAGTAAGCAATGAATCAGGTAAGTGTTTTAGAGCACAGGTCATGATTTTTAACCAGTCGTTGTTTGATAGAAAGTCGCAATGATACACTTTTATGCCCCCATTGGCCTGAATACACGCACGACATCTTTTTGATATGGAAATTTTAATGTCTTGATAATTTTTTGTACGACGATTATCTTGTTGTATTTTAGAAAGTAGTAGTCTGGTTTGCTAAAGTTGTCATTAAGTGTCACTTGACGTTTAGGTTAACAAGTTATTATTTTGAATAGGTGTAAGTGGTAAACTTTATAAAATTGCAAAATTTTCTACTCTTTTACTTCTTATAATGGAGTACACCTCAGAAGAGTATGCAGACATAATTTTTATCTACGGATATGCTGAGGGAAATGCTCCAGCTGCTTGTCGGGAATATCAACGTAGGTTTCCCACTCGCCGTCAACCTACACCAAGGGTTTTTTCTCGATCGTTTTCAAGACTTCGGCAGTGCGGTATCGGACAACGTCCTGACGCTAGAGCTAATGGTAGAAGACAACATCAACTTGAAGACGAATAGAGAGTGGTGGATGCAGTGATGGATCAACCTTCTACAAGTACTCGGAGGATTGCCACGCAGTTACAATATTCTCAAAGCTTTGTTTGGAGAACTTTACATCGAGAAGCCTTACATCCATATCATCGACAGAATGTTCATTACCTTCTACCTGGAGATAATGTGCATCAACGAGTCTTTTGTGAATGGATGTTGGAAATGAACAATCAAAATATCTTATTCCCTAATCTAATCTTCTGGTCTGACGAATCAACATTTACAAGAAATGGTATTTATAATTCTCATAATGAGCATGTCTGGTCATTGGAAAATCCACATGCCACAAGGACTCGCACATTTCAACATAGATTTTCCATTAATTTATGATGTGGTATTTTTAACGGCACACTGTTCATGGAAGTCCTGCCACAACGTTTAAATGGATCTTCGTACTTAGCGCTCCTAGAAAACCGTGTAGAAAACATTCTAGATGACATTCCACTAGCAACAAGAGGTATAATGTGGTACCAGCATGACGGTGCACCAGCGCATCATAGTCGAAACGTTGTTACATGGCTACATGAACATTATAATGAAAGATGGATTGGCAGAACTGGACCAATACATTGGCCTGCAAGATCACCGGACTTAAACCCACTTGACTTCTATCTTTGGGGTGATTTTAAGCGACTGGTCTACAGTAAACAAATAAATACACCAGAGCAGCTACAACAACTGATAAATAATGCTTTTAGTCATATTCAAGCAACGATTAATCCTCAATACATTAAATTTTCCAGATTAAAAAGATGTCGTGCGTGTATTCAGGCCAATGGAGGCATTTTTGAACATTTATTGTAATAAATAAATTAGTATAAGCCTGATAAAAGTGTATCATTGCAATTTTCTACCAAACAACGACTGGTTAAAAATCATGAACCGTGCTCTAAAACACTTACCTGATTCATTGCTTACTCGTAAAATAAGCGTCGTACAGAAAATTATCAGGAGAGTCATTTTGTTCACGAATGAAAGTAAGATTCAAGAAATAAAAAAATAAAAAAAATATCATTGGCGCACCCGTTTTTTTTCTTGAGGGATAACCAATGACATGTGGGTACGCGCGCCACTGCTGGATTAGCCGATTCAATTGTTATGGTAGAATACGCGCCTTCCATAACAGCCTACACATGCGAAGTTTCAGCAAAATATATGTGCTACTTTTTAAAAAATTGGGAAATTTTATTTTTTGAAATTCAACTTCAACACCCTGTATCTTTTTAATAAAGCATTATAGGAAAACATTTTATAGGACATACCCTCTCTAAAATTGTTCAAAGAACATGGGGTTCCATTTTTGGTCACCACTTATAAATCATCCTGTATATATATATATATATATATATATATATATATATATATATATATATATATATATATATATATATATATATATATATATATAAATTGAAACTGACCCTGGATATGGGCTTAGGGGCCAGTTCGCGCTCAGTTGAAGAAATTTTTTCAGAATTCATAAATTCGTTGCAACATCCTTCTGTCTGGAATTCTCCGATTTCGGAAGGCTTCTTCATACAGTCGTTTCGCCTCATAACAGT
This sequence comes from Tillus elongatus, assembly GCA_964006375.1. Lineage (NCBI taxonomy): Eukaryota > Metazoa > Arthropoda > Insecta > Coleoptera > Cleridae > Tillus > Tillus elongatus. The sequence continues at coordinate 15,934,605 of OZ023269.1, read as the reverse complement.
TACGAAAAGCCCGTGAATACATAACATGAATTTCTGTTAGCTCATTGTTGGTAAAGACTTCCATATTTAATTAGAACAATTACGGACAATACAATTAATTACTTAAAAATAGTGAGTAGTCTCAAACGTAAAAATCAAATGTAGTATATGTCACAACGAAAACGCAAAAGTCAAGTCCCGTAACGATGGAAACCACTTTGTTAAATGGTTTGTTCAAAGTTTATTATCATGGTTTTTTATTTTATCTTGATGATTGTGTCTTGTCGGTTCTTTTTTCTGGTAAGATTTTAATTTTTACTATATAATAAGAAAATTAGTTTTATACATAGCAATTAAAAGGTGAAAAATGTATTCCTATGATTTGTGGCAGAATTAATTTTTGAGCGACATCGACATACAAAAATTGAAATATCTCAAAAATGGTGTGTCTGAGAGATTTAAATCAAATATACATTTTTGCTATACGGCTGCAATGTAGCGATACCTTAGGTCGATATTACTGTGTGTGAAAAAATTATAGCGAATTGAATGCAAGCCATGTCTTACAGGTGGCGCCCTCTGCCAGCAGTGTTATTAATAATAACATATTTAAATTTGTTGCCCTCGAAACCCTCCATATGCCAATTTTCACGTCAAATTTTTAATTTGAGTCGGACTTATCCCTGAAAATTTGACAAAAACAAACAAATTTAACACGCTGTATTTCAAAAACGAAGCATTTGCGGACCCATATTTATATGAAAAAATTGTCTTATTTTTTTGTGCTGAATGTGTACCTGTAACATAGACCATCATTTTTGAAACACCCTGTATATGTATGATCTTCATGTTGTTCCCACGAGAACGCGAGTTTGGATAGTGCCCTTTTGGCACTTCAAAACAAAACAAAACTTTATTTCGAAATTACAACAAGTTTAATTATAATTTTAAAACAAAGGAGAAATACACGATGTTTAATGTGGAAACACTCGTAATAAATTCTAACATAATATTGTATCTTACTTGTATATATAAAGTCGAATATGCTTAGCTTACATTATAAAATAAAACAACTTAAACTAAATAATTATGTTGACTATGATTAATCAGAGGTTTTGGTATTTCCGCGTTCAACGACTGCTTCGATCCTATTACTATACTAACACGAGATATCATTACAGCATTATACAGGGTGCTGTAACTCGCGGGAATACTGTCTACACCGTCAGAACCCCCTCTGTGGTGCAAGGCGGGTTACTCTGGAGGGTTGCCCGGTACTCCAGACGTTCCGTTCACGACACCATCGCCTTGGTGCCAACCATCCCTAGGCACAGGTCACGTGACACCGTAGATTGGGGGAGTTTAGTTCAACCTCCTTGTCTAGATCCGTCATGTTTAGTTATTAGCAGGGTCACCTTGCGCAGGATGCGGCTTTTCACCGCGCATGACGGTCTTGGGGAAAGCTTCATCGAAAGTTTATGTTGTTATTTCCAGTTACTCACCTTGTCCCCTGGAGTCCTTTGGCCCGCGACTCCTTGACCCCGGGGCGCGCTTTAGAAAAGTTTAGAAAACTGACTTACTTATCATGTTTATAACTTACCATTTACATTTTATTCATTACATTACATTACAATCTTTTTTTTTGTTCCCTCAGGGCTCGTCCGCGGCCTTGCCGCCCCGATAGCACCGCAACCCTTGGTTGATTGTGCATACCCTTAGTCTTACTCCACCCATTCCAAAATCACTGTGCCTTGAACTAGTCTGCACAGCGATTGGTAGGGTGAAGTTTTATATTGCTCTGTCTCCGGTCTAGAGTGACCGTAGATCAGTTGTCTTTTCCGGTCCAGAGCTTTACACTCACACAAGATGTGCTAGGCTGATTCCTCCCCCTCGCCGCAGAGTCTGCATGCGTGGTCCCCTTCGAACCGCCCCATTTTATGCAGGTGTTTCTTGACGGCCATGTGTCCCGTCAAGAGACCTGTTGTGTTTCTGAGCTGTCCTCTGCTAAGATTTAGCAGCTCCACAGCTCTCTTTGAACTGGGTCCGTCAATTATTGACTTCCCATGTCTGAGCCCTGGACAGTCCGCCCAGTACACCTTGTGTTGGTTTCTGACCCAGGACTTAATGGCTCCCCTGGCAGTGCTCTTTGACACGCCCAGAGCCGGTTCTGGTCCCATAAATGGTTCTGCTGACCCTCTCTTCGCGAGACTGTCAGCTTCTTCATTGCCTTTAACCCCCGAGTGACCCGGCACCCAGATGAGGGTCACCTCATTCTGCCCAGCCAGGTCGCTCGTCTCGTCTCGGCACTCACTCACCAGCCAGGAATTTACCCGTGGGCTACTTAGTGCCTTAAGGGCTGCCTGGCTGTCTGTGGCTATGAGGATCCGCTTGTTGGTGTAGCCCCTCCTCTTGTTCTCCCGCACACAGTGCAGGATGGCGTACATCTCGGCCTGAAACACCGTTGCATGGGCTCCGAGGGAAATACTATGACTTACCCTCGGTCCTTCCGAGTAAACACCTGCCCCCGTCCCACGCTCCCCGCCAGATCAGTCCGTGAACCAGACGAGCGCGTCCCGTGGCATGCCCGGCGTCTCCTCCCGCCATGCCTCGCGATCAGGGATTTCCACTGTAAAGTTGTTTTCCCTGCACATTCGCGGGCTCGCGAAGTCTGACCTCATTTCAAGCATGGGCTCCTTCACGATCTCCTGAATTTTGCAGTGGCCCCTGAAGCCTGGGTTGATCTTCAGTCTACCATTGCAGGCTAGTCTGTATAGTCCTAGCCTGGCCTCTCCCATAATAACTAATCATTACATATCATTTACATTTTTCATGCACCACAAAAACTTTTGTCTGATTTAGAGTTCATTTTTATTAAATATTACACACTTGTTATATATGTAGTGAATAATAGCCTTTTTCTTTTTCAGGCTTGGTTATCTTATACGTTATACTAAATGGAAAAATTGATCTAAACATACTTTGGATTTTTATTCCAACACTGATCTTTTTGGTTCTGGAAGTTTCTACTAGAGTCGTCGTATTCATACGATCGGGCAGCGAATCTAATGCTGCATCCACTTCCGCTACTCCCGCTGCTCCCGCTGAATTCAATGTCGATATAGATAACGAGACTGATAAAAACCAAGAAATCGTCTTATTCTGCATGGATTTAAATGGCATGTCTGCTCCCACCGATGATCCTGACCAAAGAGCTGAAATAGAATTGGAAACTGAAACTTTTGCCCAACCAGATATGGATAATTCATTAGCTTATAGTTCTGGTGATGTTTCTATAGATTTTGAAAATGATCGTGAAGAGAACTTCATAATCAATTGCGAAGATTTGACTGCCAGAAATGATGACAACGGCCAGATTGTTAATGTTGATGGTAGGCAATTGTTTGAAGACTCCGACTTAGTGTTCAAGCGCATGTTTGGCATTTCAAGCCTCTCTAGTTTGGACAAATATCAGAGCTTAAACTAAATAAGTTTCTTCTTCATCATCAATTTTTTTTGGTTTATTTTAATAATATAATAGCATTTGTTTTTGTCATATTAATTGATTGATGATGTTTTTTTAATATATTTATTCTTCAGAGTTCTATATCCTTTACTTATGTCTTTGTTAACGTAAATTGATCAATAAAGAATTTTTAGTATACCTAATATCCATTATTACTTTAAGTTTTTGTGCCACAGAGAAAAAAGATTACTTGACTTAAAGAAATATTCTTTGGTTCAAATAAATTTGTGCTTTGTACACGGCGAAAGAAATAATTACTTCTTTTGAAAAATCAGTTTTCTTGACTTTTGCAAAGCTAAAAATTCTTTGAGACAAGTAGTTAGTTATTAATATTCAGTTTTCTTACTTTGGAACCGAAAAAAATAAACCTTTAAAACTAAAAAGATTATTCTTGTTTTAAATACCGAGCTATTTGAGGCAAATAAATTTGGCTATTGTTAAGAAAAATGATTTTTTATTAACGTAACTATAGTCTTGAAATCAGATATTTATATTTTAATATAAACAAATTTTTATTTCTAGGAGATATCTCGTGCTTTAATGACAATCTATATTATCTTAAGTGAAACAATACGTTTTTCTATAAAACAAATGTATTTTGATACAAGTGTATAAATGTTTTGAACAAGCTGTCTTTTAGTGAAATTTCTTAGAAAAAATTCACTAATGAGGAGATCTCGACTTTTGAATTTTGAAAAAATTTCTTCAAATGAGCGCTATTTAGGACCCCTGGAACCCAAATCCGAGGTCGGTTTCAGATTTTATATGTTTTATGTGTCACACCTATAACTAAAAAAATAATGGACCGATTTTGATAAAATTAGGTGAGTACCTTCCTTTTGCGAGTGGCTTGGATAAGTTCGTTAGCCAGGAAAATCCTCCGAGGTTTTCCCGGAAAATTTTGTGTTTTCCTTCGAAAAAAATCGAAAAAAAAATTATATCTGCGGAAGTAACAAAGTAAGGGCAACTAAATTTGGTTCACAGATGTATATCATTATAGGTAAGCTGCCTACCAAAATTTAGCGCTATAGGTTAAAGGACAAAAAAGTTACAGGTATTTAAAGAAAAATAAATTTGGGTTTTCCTCAAAACGTCAAAGTCGCGATTTTAAACGTCAAAATTGTTAATATTTAGGCAATGAACCTGAAATTAACATGATCTTTGGAAGGAAAATGTCTCAAGAATAATATTTTACAAAGCCTAAGCCTAAGCTCTTAGTTTCAATCGTCATTGTCCTTCATTTTACTAAAATATTCCCAGAAAATTCATTTCAAATAGACCCTTTCTCTGATGCTTTAGCAGTAGTGTTGGCTATAGAGTTTATCGTTTAATGGTATATCATTTTTGTCGAATTTTCGTAAAAAATCATTAAAGTGCAATATATCCGTTATTATGCAAGTTACGAAAAAAAGTTGTATAGATTAATTGTAGGATGTCTTAAGCTACATCTTAAAAATATTTCGACAATTACAGGGTGGCCCATGAGTCGTTGGTGATTCAACTTTTCTTTTTTTAGTGAATTTTTTAAATCGAACACGCCCTATGTTATTGCATTTTTGTATTTTCCATCGAAATATAATACATCTTTGTAAGAAAAGAAATTCACGACGCAGCAAGTGCGTTATGGTAGCGAATTTTCATTAAATGATTCAAATTTTGGATGAATTTGCTATTAACCTATAAGGTTAACCAGAAAACCAGTTTTTTCGGGAACAATTTAAGTTTACTTTCGGAAACTTTTGTATATTATCAAACAATAAAGTTATTTTGATGAAACATGGCACATTGTTTCTAATATATAGATTATACTGGTAACCAAATTTGGTGCCTGCTTTCTTAAAAAAACATATTTGCTATTAAAAACATTTTTATGAAAATTCACTACCATAACGCACTTGCTGCGTCCAGGTTTTTTTCAATTCAAACAGTTAATTACTTTGGTTTAAAAACATTTTGGTAAATTTGCTTTGGTTTAAACAAATGGTGATCTCCAGAATATAATTAATATTTAAAAGCAAAAATATATTCTCTTGATTCAAAGAACAATATTCTTGTTTTAAATAAGTTTTTTACATTTATATAAATCTTTGTTTTAGACAAAGGCTTATATTTCTGCAAAAAAAAAAATTGCTTCGAATGAAGAAACTTTTTTCTTATAGTATGATCAGTATCTCACTAAGTGAAGATTGGAACCTGTGATGAGCACTGGTAAGTACACTTGGAAAACCCAAATCACCACAATACATCTTTTTAAAGACCTGACGATCGTTTGACATTTTGTTAGTGAAACGATCGTCGGGTCTTTAAAAAGATGTGTTGTGGTGATTTGGGTTCTCCAGTGTACAAAATTAGTATCTGTTATCAATGGATAGTTCATTTCACTTAAAATCAAACTGCAAAAAAAAAATTATTGTGAAAACATTGATCTTATGCAATCAACTGAGAATATTCTTAACGTACTTTTGTTTTTGTCATTTTGATATTATGCACCAAATATTATAAGTATAATCAGTTTTTACCCAAGTTTTATACCATGTTTTTAGGCAAAAATTAAGCTTCATTATTTCTCTCTGAATTTATACCACATAGTCAAAAGTGTGATTTGAAATCAGGTTTAAAAATGGTAAGAAAAATACAAAGAAAAATATTCAAAAATTTGTCAAAAATGTTATTAATTATTTAGAGATTTTGCTTTAAGTTTCTTTGTATGGGTCCGTAAGCCATGTCCATATTTATTTTATTCTATCGCCTCTTGTATAAAGTTACTTTAATTTTTTGCTTATTAAAATATTTGCCGTAACAGTTCTACTGTACTTTATAAACATTGATTTTGTTGCAAAGTTTGACACATATGGGAATTAGGGAACCAAAACTGTGTTTTTATTCTATTGAATACACATAACATTTTTTGGGTAGAAAACAAATTGTGTTTTAATGCCGTATATTTTTATGGACCGCAAAATGAAATGTTACATAATAATACATTGCTGCTGAGTTTTTCTGTTTATTGATAAAAAATAATACATAGAAACTTACAAAGGTGAAAGAAAACAACAATGTATTAACAATAAAAGTAAAATAGTATAACATGAACAAAAAATGAAAGTAAACTTTGTATTTTCTTGGCATATAACAGATAAATGAGAGTTTTGCAATAAGGAAAAAATCAGTTTCAATATTGGTCACAATTCATAATTTAAACTTTAAAATAACAGGTTAAGGCTGCGATATCCTAGACGAAGAAGTACCTCCGACAAAGATAGAAAATATTATCCCGTAAAGTGCTGCTGGACATCTTGAACTCCTACAATTATTTTTTATAAGCTATCATACATCAAATTCTTAACCTAGCCGTACACCGTTGTTGTCTTTACGAACTCATTCACATTAGTTCTTTCACTTTACACTAACATTTCCTGCCTTACAAACTAGATTACAATTATTTATTTACATCAAATTTTGCTTTTATTCCTCAACTCATATATACATACTTGGGGGTTAATTAGGTTCGTCTTTTAGTGAATTTTCTTTAAAAAAATTCACTAATAAAGAGATCCCGAATTTTGAAAAAATTTCTTCAAATGAGCGCTAATTAGGCCCCCCAGAACACATATCCGGGGTCAGTTTCAATTTTTATATGTTTATATATATATATATATATATATATATATATATATATATATATATATATATATATATATATATATATATATATATATATATATTATATGTAAAAATAATGGGCCGATTTTGATTAAATTTGGTGAATAAATTCCCTTTGCAAATGGCTTGGATAAGTTTGTTAGCCAGGAAAATCTACCCAGGTTTTCCTGGAAAATTTTGTATTTTCTTTCGAAAAAAATTTATATCTCCAAAATTAACAAAGTAAGGGCAACCAAATTTGGTACGCGGGTTTACATCCCTATAGGTAAGTCACATACCAAAATTTAGCTATGTAGGTCAAAAGAACAAAAAGTTATAGGCATTTAAAAAAAATTGGGGTTTTTCTCAAAACGTCAAACTTGCGATTTAAAACATCAAAATCGGCAACATTTAGGCAAATAACTTGAATCTAATACGGGCTATGGAAATCAAATGTCTAAAGAAGGATGTTTTACAAACCCTGAAGTCTTAGTTTCAACCGTCATTGTCCTTCATTTTACTAAAATGTTTCCAGACCATTCATTTCAAATAGACCCTTTCTCTGATGCTTGGCAGTAGTCTTAGCTATAGAGTTTATCGTTTAATGGTATATATTTTTTGTCGAATTTTCGTAAAAAATCAACAAAGGTCAATATATACATTATACAAGATATGAAAAAAATCTTTATACATTAATTATAAGGTGTCTTGAGCTACATCTTAAAAAAATATTTCTACAATCACAGGGTGGCCCATAAGTCGTTGGTGATACAAATTTTCTCTTTTTTTTAATCAAACACGCCTTATGTTATTGCATTTTTGCATTTTACATCGAAATATAATGCATGTTTGTAAGAAAAGAAATTCTGGATGCAGCAAGTGCGTTATGGTAGCGAATTTTGATCAAATACTTCATATTTGAATAGCCCAATTTGCTGTTAAGCTATAAGATTGACCAAGAAACGAGTTTTTCCGGGAACACTTTAAGTTTACTTTTGGAAATTTTTGTACATTTTCACGTAATAAAGTTATTTTTATGAAACATCGCACATTGTTTTTACTATATATGTTATACTGGTAACCAAAATTGATGCCTGCTTTCTTAAATAAAAAGAAAACACACATATTATTTGCAATAAAAATATTTTTATGAAAATTCACTACCATAACGCACTTGCTGCGTCCAGAGTTTTTTTAGTTTATACGAGGTCTTATTATACGCTTGTAGATATTTGTTTGTATATCCATTTGCGTTATATATATATATATATATATATATATATATATATATATATATATATATATATATATATATATATATACCACATAGTATGCTTTCCTTAGGCTATAGTGTTCGTGTCTGTGTAGTCCGTATGGGGTATTCAAATCTTTTTGTTGGCTTTAAGTGTATAATCATTATGTAAATGTATATACGTGTGGATATTTTATGTTAACACCCCCCCCCCCCCCCCCCTATAAACCATCTCACTATATATATATATATATATATATGTATATGTATATATGCAACCGATCATTCATGAAACTCGGCGAGTACCTTTCTTTTAGTAATAGCTTGGATGAGCTCGTTAGCCAGCCCGATCGGACCAGTTTTTTCTATAAAAAAAATTGATTTTTCCGGGAAAAAATGTCTTTCGAATAAATAACTAAGTTATTTGGATGGGTTGGTATGTTGCACTGGTAAGGACCTTAAAACGTACCAAAACTCAACATTCTAGGTTTATATAAAATGGAGTTATTCAAATTTATGCCGTTTAATAAAAATTTTATTTTATAAAAATGTACAATAATTCAGATACTGGATTTATTTCATTTGTATGTTCCACACTGTATATGTATGTATAGCTAATGATATTCCAGAAGATAAGATAATAATGGAATTTTAATGTATGAGATTGACTATTTTATTTGCACAGAAGGGGAATTGTTTGTCCAACTTCACCTCTGGCTTTGTATCATCCTCACTCTCTATCTCTCTTTCCTAGCCACGCCTCATCCATCCAGCAATACACCAATCGTTATCAGTTTTCTCTTGAATGTTCCTTTAATGTTATATAGTTATTTGTACTGTTAAAATCTGTAAAAATTTTAATATCTGAGTTTAGACGCTATACCTAAATTAACTCTATTGAATATTACGAAAATTCCTTACATTCTGAACAGCTGTTATGTTGATCCTACTTTCCATAACACATTATAGGTCCGGTAGCGCCATCTGTGGATACTTTTGATAGTTAAATTGCCAAGGAGTTTATTGAAGGAATATTAAATGTATAACTAATAACTACATCTCCAAATGTGCCTTCTTATAATCGATATAGTAGATAAGAGGACAATATTCTAAGTGATACTAATTTTTTGACCGAAAATTCATTAGAAGTCTTGCATTACGTTAAAAAATCTATAGCTGTCATTGAGTGAATATAGGTAGGACAAAAAAATTGTAGGCAAAAGTTAACAATCTCATAGAGCTAGACGTAGCCCAATTCGCAATGGCATTAGATTTACGCCTTAAAATATAAACATTCCACTGACTTAAAGCCCACTGCCGAAAATAAACGTTTTCAACCGTGCGATTTTAACTAATACCTACCTAACTGGGTACCTGCAGAAAATTTTTCCTAAACTGTTTCTTACGCAAAGAACTTGGCAGTTATGGTTTAACAGTTTACAAAACTATTGTTTATAAAAACGAGGTTAATTTAGACGGCTACTTGCTACTTGATCTAAATCTTTGTAAAAATTGCACATTTGGTGGATATAATGACCATAGAGTAATATAAAGCAGTCGGTACCCATTCTCTATAGATTTAGCGTCTTAAATGTGATAATGAACTGATGGCTAATAAGCAAATGGCAGGTGCAAATTCTCTGCAGCAATTCTCTGTAGCGAGATTCAGGTTTATATTTTCTGAATATGTACACTCAAACATTTCATATCAACTTGATGAGTTGGCATTACCGGTGGTGATTTACACTTTTCAATTTTCTATTATCGTTTAACAGGATAGATAAATTCCCCAATGAAATTCGTATCTCCCTCTTGTGGATGAATATTGTAAAAGGATATTAGATCTGCATCCCTTGAAATGAATGTTCAAACAAGCAATTCTATAACTTGTTTAGCTACTCGTCACCAGAGGGAAATCAGATCTTTCTTTTACATTAGCATGGTAAGCCACGGGTGTTCCTCAAATATTGATGGATTTATCGGTAAAGCCCACAAATACGTTTGTTTATTTTACATATTTTTGTGACGTATTACGAGTAGCTTTATTTGGTTTTTGTTCCATATGAATCTGTTTTTATCTCGATCACGCCTTTAAAAATTACATCGTGAATGTGACAAAAAACATGTAAAAACGGTGTAAACCAAAATATGTAATTTTTTGTTAAATATACGGTTCTTTAAAATGTAGGGTCCATATACTATTTATTGTTATTTAAATAATAGTTAACTGAATAGTTATTTTTCATTATATTCATAAAAAATTAAGTTACTTGTTAAAGCACAGCAGTCTTCTTATGCTGTGGTCACAGATTGAATACATATGGATACTTACATTTATTGCTGAGTCGGAAATAAGTGTTTTACCCATTTAACTTACAGGACTTTTATTCTTACTCTGAGCCCATTGAAATAGGTTGTATCCTCAAACTAAAATTATACTCCTATGATTCTCCAGAAGACTATATAGACATAAGGTTCCAGTCAAATCACTGTCTTTAACTATTCCTTACTAGATGGCAGCCCTGTCTTAAGATTCCTACTCCTCGTACCCTTATGTCAGTGGCTTCATCCGTTGAATTCAGAAACATGTTTAGCAGAATATTTATCTTTTCAGAATATATTCTGCTGTGTCCGTTAATTTTAGATACAAATTTATTTCCAATTTCTGTGAATTATACATTGATAGGTTTTGCTATGCCTGGTTGATTGGTTACTATTTTCCCGTTTTCATTTTCTATCTCCCCCATTACATTGTGTTGTTTCTATAACCTGTGATTTCTTCTAAATATTTTAAGGTGATTAAACATATATAAGCTTTAAAAATTGAAGATTTTAAATAAAAATCTGTATATAAATACAATTTTATAGCATAAAAAACTCAACTGGCATTGTGCTGAAGCTACTCTTAACTCTTTGAGACAGGTAGCGCCATCTTTGCATAACGTTGACATTTAAGAATTTCACTTAAGTTATTACTAAGGATAAATGAATTATTGTGTGTTTTTGCTTCTTTAACATCGGTATATTTCCGCGACTATAGCCACTGACCGACGTCAGGGAGCAGTCTGACCTCACTATAAAATTCGCATCTCCCATTTGTGGATGTTGTAAAATGATATTATATTACTTCTGCTTTACTTGAGATAGCTCTTGGACTCACTTCTTTTACTATTCGTCACCAGAGGGCTCTCAACTCTTTCCTCTACATTAGCACGGTAAGCCATCAATTTTATTCAGATCTTGAGGATTTTATCGGTAAAGCCCACAAACACGGTTACTTTAGATATTTTTGTAACCGCATCACGAGTATCATTATGTTACACGAGGACCGTTTTTATCGCGTGTTCTTCTTTAAAAATTAAAGCTTGAATGTAACAAAAAGCAGGAAAAAAATCCGTAACCAAAATATATATATATGATTTGTTTTGTTAAATATATGGAACTTTTTTTAAAATGCAGGTTCTAAATAATTTTTATTATTATTTAATTAACAGTTATCTTAATAGTTATTTTGTATTAAGTTCATAAGAATTTTTAAAGATACGTATGCTGTATGCTACATTTAATACTTATTTATACCCATTATCAATGTTAAGTCGCAAAAAAACGAGTGTTTTACCGATTTGACTAAAAGGGTTTTTAGTTTTAATCTGGAGCTGTTGAACTAGGTTTTATCATCAAACTAAAATGATAGTCGCCTTACTCTATCCTAAAGGCGTACACATCATTGCGTGCCAGTCAAATAACTATTCTTTACTATTCGCCACTAGATGGGTCTCCGTACAATGCACACCTTTGTTCGCCACTCTAGCAATTTAATGAATTCATGGGTTGTATTTATGTTAAGGGAATTTTAATGCAAAATTTGAATAAAATATGACGCGCGAATCCCTTATGGCCACCCTGTCTCTATCAGGTCACTGTAGTCTTTTGCATTAGCATTGTAATTTTAGATTCTGAATGACAAATCTTGCCGACTTCATCGGTAAAGCCCTCAAACCTGATAATGGACACTTGAGTCTATCTCAGAATGAAATACGTACGTCCCTCTCGTGGCAATAATATAAAACAATACCCGCTTCATCTTTCCTGGAAATGAAACTTGATGTCAAACAAGCAATATATACTTAATTTACTACTCGCCGCTAGGTGACTCTTAAATCTTTTTTTTTCATTAGCACTGTAATTCAGTAGTTTTACACAAATGATGTAACATTATCTTTATCGGTAAAACGAACAATTTACACACGAGTAACTTTATGTAGTTTTTGATGCTATATGGTTGTTATTTGATGTAATTGTCACCTTTAAAATGAATGCACGAGTTTGCTAAAAATTCTTATCAAAGTAAACCGTTAACCGAAATATATTATATATATTTTAAGATATATTATCTGTAATATCTTTAAAATTCAGGGTCTGAATACTGTGAATTTTATCAGAATGGTAATTTTTGTTATTGCATGGTCAATGATAGATCCCCCTTCACTTGTTTGTCTCCTATAATTTAAAGCGTCCATTTTATTCAATATGTTAAGTTTTTTATAGTATCAAGTTGATCTTAGACACAGACTTTAACCAATTTTTTTTAGCCCATGTGTATAATGACCGAAAAAAAATGCACCAGAAATCACAGGTTATAAAAACAAAACAATATTATCGGGGAGATATAAAATGAAAATGAAAAAATAGTAACTGGTCAACATTACATAGCCATATCAGAATATACTTTAAGAAGAAAACTACTCTTAACATATTCTTTCTAAATTTAACTGACGAATACATTGAATTGCTACAGTCAGGATACGAAAGCATGTTGTGGCAACCACCGAACTACAAGCAAGCGTCTGTCAGATAGAAGAAAACTACCGCAGCGTTCCTAGCTCCAAGTATGTCAACTGTCAATATTTTCAAAGTTATTGATCGGCTCTAGAAACAGGCGCTGATTGGGCACAGCAGTGGCACGCGCAGTAGATAACTGATTGAAGAATAACGGGAGTAATGGCATGTGTCATTTTACTACAGGCATATGTTCTTATTTCACTTTGTAATTAACTGCATTAAATAATATGTTAAGTTTACCAGCGGTTAAACTTTTATTATGCGTCTGTCATATCGGTAAGTCCACGAAGATCCATCTAGTAACGAATAGTAGAAAACGGTTATCACTCGACACAAGTTAAGTTTTATATTATGGAATAGATTTGATTTCAGATACACATTTTGATTGAAAATCTTGTATTTTTTAAAGCTTATAGATGCTTAATGACCTAAAAAATATGAACAAAAGATCACAGGTTATAAGAGCAACACAGTGTAATCGGGAAGATAGAAAATTAAAACGGTAAGATAGTTCCCAATCAACGTGCCATAGCAAACCCTACCAATGTATAGTTCCCAGCAATTGGAAATAAATTAGTATTTTCGTATCTAGAATCTAGAATTAAAGGATATAACTGACACCCCTATGTTTACGAGTCTCTAGGATACAGCATAGATAAAGTGTAGGGTAGAGTATTATATCCCCATTTAACAAAAACGAAAAAAAGCTACTCGTGATGCGGTCACAAAAATGTGTAAAAGAGACGTATTTGTGGGTATCCCCTTTCATCCTTGCCCTTCTTACAAATCGTCACTCAGTCTGTTTACTTAAGCCATACGCTAACTACGTTTGAATACTCACACAACCAGTGTCGGCGCGCTTCTATTGCCCAACTGTTATTTTTAATAACTAGCAATCTTACATGTATGTAGTCTTTTGCATTAGCATTGTAATTTTAGATTCTGAATGACAAATCTTGTCGACTTCATCGGTAAAGCCCTCAAACCTGATAATGGACAGTTGAGATTTTATCTCAGAACGAAATACGTACGTCCCTCTCGTGGCAATAATATAAAACAATAGCCGCTTCATCTTTCTTGAAAATACAACTTGGTGTCAAACAAGCATATATACTTAATTTACTACTCGCCGCTAGGTGACCCTCAAATCTTTTTTTTCGGTAGCACTGTAATTCAGTAGTTTTACACAAATGATGTAACATTATCTTCATCGGTAAAACCAACATTTTACACACGAGTAACTTTATGTAGATTTTGATGGTATATGGTTGTTATTTGATGTAATTGTCATTTTTAAAATGAATGCACGAACTTTGCTGAAAATGCTTATCAAAGTAAACCGTTAACCGAACCGGTGTGATTTTGGTGGCCAAATGTCCAGCAGCCGATTCACGAAGACAACCGACCGTTTTACAGGAAATATTTTATATGTTTTTTAAGATATATAATCTGTAATATCTAATATCTTTAAAATTCAGGATCTGAATACTGTGTATTGTTATGTACTTAACAAATGTCATCAGAATGGTAATTGTTTACTTATTTTTTTAATATAAGTTACGTATCCTAGAGTAATTGAATGCTCGTATTCTATAAGTGACAGAAAATGAGTGTTTCACTCGGTTTGACCCATATGGTTTTCAGTTTCAATCTGGTGCTAGGAGCTACCGAATTAAGATATCCACTTACAATGATATATCTCTTGTGGTAATATTATAAAATATGACCTGCATGGCTTAAAATGGTTGTTGGTTTCAGATCAGTTCAGCAATTGTTCGGCTAGTCGTCACTAGATGGCTCTCAACTTTGTATTTTCACATTAGCATTGTAAGCCATTAGTGTTACCCAAATATTAATGACTTCATCGGTAAAGCCCAAAAATACGTTTATTTTAGACACTTGAACGCAGAACGAGTAGCTTTGTTTAGTTTTTGTTGCATAGGGATATATTTTTATCCGGTTCTCGCCTTTAAAAATTACAGCGTGAATGTGACAAAAAAACATGTAAAGAAAAGTGTGGACCGAAATATATATTTTTTGTAAAATAAGCAGTATTAAATATATGGTCTAAATTACATGTTACAAGTCACAACTAGAGGGCCCTCAAGATATTATTTATTTTTCAAATAAAGCAACACATATCAATCGACACACTCACCGATTTAGCTGACAGAAGAGAAGGACGTGCTTGTAGTTTTTAAACCTATGCAATTAAAGAGAAACCATTGTAAGTGTCCAGTTCAACCTTGTCTAACATAATTCTCCATTTAATCAAGACATGCTGAATATCCTAAATATCCCTTAAATATAATACTAAAACAACTGCTTTTAAGTAGCAGAAAATGAGTGTTTTACAGGTTTGCCTAATAGAGTTTTCAGTTTAAATCTGGCGCTAATGAATAAAGGTATCCCTAAATCCCTAATGACATAGTAGAGTATGTTATTGGGTATCCCCTTGCTCCTTACAATGATATTTCATCTTATGGAAATGTTATAAAATGAAAGTAGTTGTTTCGCTTGAAATAGTTGTTGGCCTCAAATACTGAATTAAGTCATTTGTTCTACTACTCGTCACTAGATGGCTTTCAAATATTCCTTTTTACATTAAGTTACCAGTCACCAGTGTTACCCACACCCACATATTGAAGGCTTTATCGGTAAAGCCCACAAATACGTCTCTTTTACACATTTTTGTGACCGAATCACGAGTAGCTTTGTTTAGTTATTGTTACATGGGGATATAATACCCTACCCCACACTTTATGCTGTAGCCTAACGACTTGTAAACATTTCTAGACAGGATGCGTCATCTTTCGATATCATTGCAATTATCGGTGTCACTAAACATAACTAAGGAGAAATAGACTTTGAATATTTTCCCATACAACCAAACTAACCCGGAGAAATGATAGTAATGCAAAAAATATTCGTAAGTAAGTGAAAAATTTGGCACTTTTATTTCTTCTTAGTTACAATCGATCATTAGTCTATGACATATTAAAAAACGATGTCTTGCCATGACAGTTTGACTTGCTGTGGTATTTTTACTGAGATATTTCAAAAAATGCCTATTCCATAGTTATTTTCTTTACGTCATGTAATCATGACCTGACCTGACCAAAAGTCCCAATCGTTTGTATATCTCTCTCGTCAAAAATAATGTGAAATAATACTTATTACACTGCTGTGCATATTATATCCTCTATCTTCAATTCAAATAAAGCTTGATTTCAAACAAGCAATTCACACGTGATAGGTTACCTACTCGCCGCTAGATGGCTCTGAAATATTTTCTTTTACAAATTTTTAGCATTGTAATCTTAGATTTTGAACGACTAAGGTTGTTATCCCTCGATTTTACACAAATTTTGTCGACTTTCACAGTACAGTCCACAAACCAAATATTAGACACCTTATTTACGAATAAAATACATTTGCTCCTCTTCAGTAAATAATATAAAATAATAACCACTTTTTTTTCCTTAAAATAAGGCTTGATTTTAAGCATTTTTATACTGTATATACTACTCTCCGCTAGATGACTCTTAAATCTTTCTTTCTAATTACTCTATACTATTGTATTCAGAAGTTCTACACAAATCTTGTTACAATTATCTTCATGGGTAAAACCAACAATTTACACACTTCTGTGGCAACATGACGAGTAACTTTATTAAGTTTTTAACGCCAGATTGTTGTTTTTTTATGCAATTGTAACTTTTAGAACACAATGCAGAATTTGGCTGAAAATGCATAGGTACCGTAAGATGGGGCTACTTGAGACAGTAGGGTAACTTGAGACATTCTGCCTACTCTGACAGTAGGTCTGTTTATTACAGGTAGTAGTTGAATATGAATTTCCATCGAATGTCATTTCGTCGGTAAGACTCATTAGGTTATGTTTCTGTTTGAATTATGGCAAATTTTTATTTATTTTCACTAAAAAAGTGAGCAAGAATAATAAGACAATTTTATAAGAATTCATATGTCCCTAGAGTCTCAGCTGTAAGTATATAAATACTGAAGATTTAAAAAAACTGAAAATCCCGATTCTAAGTTCAAATGCGGAGTAGAGATTAGCATATCAAAAAAAAAAAATGTTGAATATTATTGCTGCACTATCACATTTTATAAAAAGGTGACATTTTTAGGTTAACTTGAGACATGGTGCGTGCATATAAAAAAAAGGTAGGAGCAAAGAAAAGATACGCCAACTACAATGAAGAAACTCTAGATAACGCCCTTTTAGATGTGGCGAATGGCACCCTTAGTTTAAGGGAGGCCGAAGACCGCTATGGGGTATCGAGGTCGACGTTAAGTCGCAAAATGCGTGGGAGGCACCCATTAAGTTTTGGCAGACAACCTTGTCTGTCAAAGGAAGAGGAAGAAGCCGTTGTTCGAGCCATTTTTACAGCGGCACAGTGGGATTTTCCCTTGTCAGAATTAGATATTCGACTTTTTGTGCAAGAATACCTAAATCGGAAAGGTGTAACTGAAAAACGTTTCAAGCGTAATTTGCCTGGTTATGACTGGATTAAGTCCTTTCTTAAAAGACACAGGGATTTATCAGTCAGATTGTGTCAGAATGTAAAGAGAGTACGTAGCAACATCACTGCAGCTAGTATAACTGAATATTTTGACAAGCTGGAAGTAGAATTGAGAGACATGAAGCCAGAAAATTTATTAAATTATGATGAGACCAATTTAACGGATGATCCCGGCCAAACAAGAGTAGTGGTTCGTCGAGGAGCCAAGCATCCTAGTAGAGCCATAGACTTCTCAAAAAGTTCTACATCGATCATGTTTTGTGTGAGCGCAGCAGGTGTGGCATTGCCCCCTTACGTGGTTTATAAGTCCAAGAACTTATATACTGAGTGGGTAGAGGGTGGGCCAAAAGGAGCCCATTATAATCGCTCAACCTCTGGCTGGTTTGATGCTGAAATTTATCAAGATTGGTTTTTGAAGATTGCTGTGCCGTATTTTAAAAAATGTGAGGGTAAGAAGTGTATTATCGGAGACAATTTAGCGTCTCACATTTCGCTGAGAGTTATAGAGGAATGTGAAAAAAATAATATCATGTTCATTCTCCTTCCTCCCAACACAACCCACCTTACTCAACCGCTAGACGTTTCTTTTTTCCGGCCACTAAAAATAAAGTGGAGGCAAACTTTATTAGAGTGGAAAATTAAAAATCGTGGCTGTGTTCCTAAAAGTGTATTTCCAAGCCTTTTGAAAAAAACACTTGAGAATATGGAAGAAAATATGGAAAAGAATATAAGGTCGGGGTTTAGGGCTACGGGTATATATCCATTGAATAGTGAAGAAGTTCTGAAAAATCTAAAATATTATAAAAAAGTTACTCCAAAAATAAATAATGAAGCCATGGAAAATGCATTTGAAAAAATAGTAAAACGCTGTTCTACCAATCAAAAATCTGATAATGGTCCCGATCAACCAGCAAAGAAAAGGAAAAAGCTAAATATTATGCCAGGACAATCTGTGTCGCTTACCGCTTTAATTTCTGAAGACAGCAGCAGTGCTGACCCTGGTCAAAACACACGAGACAATTTAATGGAGGCTGAAGATAAAGATATTTCTATTGCTAATTCTGAAAGTGAAGACGAGGCAGCAACTAGTGTTGAATTGCCGGTTGACATTTTAGAAAACGGCATGTTCATTAAAGCCAGATTTATTTACAGCAAAGGTACAAAAAAGGAAGTAGAGAAATTTTTTGTTTGCAAAATATTATGTATGAAAAAAAGTGAAATACAAGTGGACTGTCTACGAAACTACAAAGAAAAGAAAGACATCTTTATATTTCCCCAAGTTCGTGATATTACTGAAATAAACATAAATCAAGTGGTATGCAGATTAAAGGACCCTGATATAAACCGAGGACGTCATATTTTCGAAAATGATATTGTACTGTAGCTTTTTTATGGTTTTTGCAACTTGTGCAATGTTATGCAATGTTACATGTTTATTTTGTTACCATAGAATCACTAAGAATAAAGTTTTTATTTTCACATCATTAAATAAGTCTATATTTTTTATTTAAATATCGTTTTCTTGAATTTACATTTTTTTTATATAAAATAAGTGTCTCAAGTAACCCCTACAATGGATAACTTGAGCCAGTATATGTTTTTTCATGATAAAAAACCTCTGTCTCAAGTTGCCCCACAATAAGGGTAACTTGAGACACCATAAAATGGAAAAAAAATCGAAATTGATGTATGTATGAAAAGTTGGAGTAGTTTTCTGTTTCTGTATACTTTTTAGATTATTGTAACAGAAAATAAAATCGATCCGATTGCAATTAACTTGGTTATTAGGAAATTGTCACAAAATCGTCTCAAGTAGCCCCATCTTACGGTATAAAAGAAAACCGTTACTGGAAATACATTATATTATTTAATGTGTAATATGTAATACCTTTAAAATACAGGGTCTGAATACTATTTATTGTTATTCGCTTAACAAAGATTATCAGAATGATGATTGTTTATTTACTTTTGATGATTCTTTATTTAGGTACTTTATGATTATAAGTTATGTATTGAATGCTCGTATTCTATGATAAGTGAGAGAAAATTAGTGTTTCACTTGGTTTGACCGATATGGTTTTTAGTTTCAATCTGGTGCTAGGTGCTACCGAATTAAGATATCCACTTACAATGATATTTTTCCTCTTGTGATAATATTATAAAATGATCTATCCTGCATGGCTTGAAATGGTTGTTGGTTTCAAATCAAGTCAGCAATTTGTTCGACTAGTCTTCACTAGATGCCTCTTAAATTTGTATTTTTCATTAGCATTGTAAGCCATCAGTTTTACCCAAATATTAATGACTTCATCGGTAAAGCCCAAAAATACGTTTATTTTAGACACTTATGTGAACGCAGAACGAGTAGCTTTGTTTAGTTTTTGTTGCATAGGGATATATTTTTATTCGGTTCTCGCCTTTAAAAATTACAGCGTGAATGTGGCAAAAATAGTTATTGGCCTCAAATACTGAATTCAGTCATTTGTTCTACTACTCGTCACTAGATGGCCCCCAAACATTTCTTTTTACATTAACATTGTCTGTAACCAGTGACCAGTCTTACCAACATACTGAAGGCTTTATCGGTAAAGCCCACAAATACGTTTCTTTTACACATTTTTGTGACCGCATCACGAGTAGCTTTGTTTAGTTTGTGTTACATGGGGATATAATACTCTACCCTACACTTTATCTATGCTGTATCCTAGAGACTCGTAAACATAGGGTGTCAGTTAAATCACTAGAAACATTTTTTTCGAGATGTTGTCACGAAAAGTGTATAAAATAAACATATTTGTGGGCTTTACCTTTGAGGTCAAAAAGATTTGTCTAAAACTAAAACTGGTGAATTACAATAGATACAACGCTAATGTGAAACAGAAAGATTTGTGTGCCATCCAGCGCCAAGTAGTAAATAAACAATAAACTACTTTGAATATTATAGCTCCAACTCGTGCAAGGATATGAGTATTATTTTACATTATCTCCACGAGATGGCGACACGAATTTCATTGGAACTTCAGTAAAAGCTTCCATTCGCCATGGGGTCATAAATATATATTGGCGCTGAGTAATAAATAATTTTTTATCAATACATAATTTTGTTTTACATTCTTTTTGCCACGCGTTTATCTTTAAGAGTGATCAAGAGATGAAAAACAGATAATGATTCATTAAAACTTGAGAAAGTTATCAGAGATGTTGTCACGAAATGTGTATAAAATAAACATATTTGTGGGCTTTACCTGTGGAGCCAACAAGATTTGTGTAAAACTAGAACTGGTGAATTACAATAGATACAACGCTAATGTAAAATAGAAATATTTGTGGGCCATCTAGCGCCAGTAATAAATAAACTATAAACTACTTTGAATAAAGCCCCAACTCGTGCAAGGATATGTGCATTATTTTACATTATCTCCAAGAGATGGCGATACGAATTTCACTGGAACTTCAGTAAAAGCTTCCATTCGCCATTAGGTCATAAATATATATTCGCTCTGATCAATAAATAATACTTTACCAATACATAATTTACCAAAATGCTTACCATTTTGTTTTACATACCTTTTGCTACGCGTGTATCGTTAAAAGTGATCAAGAGATAGAAAACAGATAATGTTTCATGAAAACTTGAAAAAGTTATTCGGGATGTTGCCACGAAATGTGTATAAAATAAACACATTTGTGAGCTTTATCTGTGAAGTCAACAAGATTTGTGTAAATCTAAAACTGGTGAATTACAATAGATACAACGCTAATGTAAAACAGAAAGATTTGTGGGCCATCTAGCGGGAAGTAGTACATCAATTATAAATTACTTTGAATAAAGCCCCAACTCGTGCAAGGATATGAATATTATTTTACATTACCTCCACGAAATGGCGATACAAATTTCGCTGGGACTTCAGTAAACACTTCTATTCTCCGTTGGGTCATAAATATATATTCGCGCTGAGTAATAAATAATATTTTACCAATACATAATTTACCAAAATGTTTAGGCTTTTGTTTTACATGCTTTTTGCCACGCGTTTATCTTTAAAAGCCATGAGGAGATTGAAAACAGATAATGATTCATTAAAACAAACAAAAAACTTATTTGGGATGTTGCCACGAAATGTGTATAAAAGAAACATATAGCTGGGCTTTACCTGTGAAGCCAACAAGATTTGTTTAAAACTAGAACTGGTGAATTACAATAGACACAACGCTAATGTGAAACAGAAAGATTTGTGGGCCATCTACCGGGAAGTAACAAATAAAGTATAAATTACTTTAAATAAAGCCCCAACTCGTGCAAGGATATGAGTATTATTTTACATTACCTCCACGAGATGGCGATACAAATTTCACTGGGACTTCAGTAAAAGCTTCCATACTACATTGGGTCATAAATATATATTCGCGCTGAGTAATAAATAATATTTTACCAATACATAATTTACCAAAATGTTTACCCTTTTGTTTTACATTCTTTTTGCCACGCGTTTATCTTTAAGAGTGATCAGGAGATGAAAAACAGATAATGTTTAATGAAAACTGAAAAAAGTTATTCGGGATGTTGCCACGAAATGTGTATAAAATAAACACATTTGTGAGCTTTACCTGTGAAGTCAACAAGATTTGTGTACATCTAGAACTGGTGAATTACAATGGATACAACGCTGCTGTGAAATAGAAAGATTTTTGGGCCATCTAGCCCCAAGTAGTAAATAAAGTCTAAATTGCTTTAAATAACGCCCCAACTCGTGCAAGGATATGAATATTATTTTACATTATCTCCACGAGATGGCGATACGAATTACACTGGGACTTCAGTAAACGCTTCAATTCTCCGTTGGGTCACAAATATATACTCGCGCTGAGTAATAAATAATATTTTACCAATACATAATTTACCAAAATGTTTACGCTTTTGTTTTACATGCTTTTTGTCACGCGTTTATCTTTAAAAGTGATCAAGAGATGAAAAACAGATAATGATTCGTTAAAACAAAAAACTTATTTGGGATGTTGCCACGAAATGTATATAAAATAAACATATTTGTGGGCTTTACCTTTGAGGTCAACAAGAGTGGTCTAAAACTAGAACTGGTGATTTATAATAGATACAACGCTAATGTGAAACAGAAAGTTTTGTGTGCCATCTAGCGCCAAGTAGTAAAATAAGTATAAATTACTTTGAATAAAGCCCCAACTCATGCAAGGATATGAGTATTATTTTACATTACCTCCACGAGATGGCGATACGATTTCACTGGGACTTCAGTAAACCCTTCTATTCTCCGTTGGTTCATAAATATATATTGGCGCTAAGTAATAAATAATATTTTACCAATACATAATTTACCAGAATGTTTACGCTTTTCTTTTACATGCTTTTGGCCACTCGTTTTTCTTTAAAAGATATCAGGAGATGAAAAATAGATAATGATTCATTAAAACTTGAAAAAATGATCGGGTGTTGCCACGAAATCCGTATAAAATAAACATATTTGTGGGCTTTACCTGTGAAGTCAACAGGATTTGTCTAAAACTAGAACTGGTGAATTACAAT
This sequence comes from Tillus elongatus, assembly GCA_964006375.1. Classification (NCBI taxonomy): domain Eukaryota; kingdom Metazoa; phylum Arthropoda; class Insecta; order Coleoptera; family Cleridae; genus Tillus; species Tillus elongatus. Next base: position 15,911,260 of record OZ023269.1, on the reverse strand, counting down.
AGACACAACGCTAATGTGAAACAGAAGGATTTGTAGGTCATCTAGCGCCAGTAGTAAATAAAGTAAACTACTTGAATAAAGCCCCAACTCGTGCAAGGATGTGAGTATTATTTTACATTATCTCCACGAGATGGCGATACGAATTTCGCTGGAACTTCAGTAAAAGCTTCCATCCTCCATTGGGTCATAAATATATATTCGCTCTGAGTAATAAATAATAATTTATTAATACATAATTTACCAAAATGTTTACGCTTTAGTTTTACATGCTTTTTGCCACGCGTTTTTCTTTAAAAGTGATCGGGAGATGAAAAACAAATAATGATTAATTAAAACTTAGAAAAGTTTTTCGGGATGTTGCCACGAAATGTGTACAAAATAAACATATTTGTGGGTTTTACCTTTAAGGTCAACAAGATTTGTCTAAAACTAGAACTGGTGAATTACAATAGATACAACGCTAATGTGAAACAGAGAGATTTGTGAGCCATCTAGCGTCAAGTAGTAAATAAATTATAACTTACTTGAATAAAGCCCCAACTCGTGCAAGGATATGAGTATTATTTTACATTACCACCACGAGATGGCGATACGATTTCACTGGGACTTCAGTAAACCCTTCTATCTTCCGTTGGTTCATAAATATATATTGGCGCTGAGTAATAAATAATATTTTACCAATACATAATTTACCAAAATCTTTACGCTTTTCTTGTACATGCTTTTGGCCACGCGTTTTTCTTTAAAAGTTATCAGGAGATGAAAAATAGATAAGTTACTGAAGTCCCAGCGAAATTCATGTCGTCATCTCGTGGAGATAATGTAAAATAATAATCATATCCTTGCACGAGTTGGGGCTTTATTCAATGTAGTTTTTACTTTTTTACTACTGGCGCTAAATGGCCCACAAATCTTTCTGTTTTAAATTAGCGTTGTGTCTATTGTAATTCACCAGTTCTAGTTTTAGACAAATCTTGTTGGCTTCACGGGTAAATAATAGTTAAAGCCGTTTACATTATATCATAATAACCGTTGAAAATAACAGCTTTAGTTATTTCACTGTTATTTTGAACTGGATAGTCGATCGATATTATCCTACATTCCCAAAGCTGTGAGCGAGAGTGAGCACACTAGTATAAATAACGCGTTTCCTGTTAAGTAATATGTTAAGAAGTAAAGTCTGCTCTATAGTGCATAGCATACTTATACATATTTATATCATTCCCAGTCTCTTGTCCATTCATCCCGTTAAATAGTTAAATTTAACAGTGGCCGATGAAAATTCATGTTTACTCATCGAACCTAGTTGCAGATGAACTGAAACAGATACGACTCCGAATTCTAGTTTAGTGTAAAAAGCGTTATTTTGTAAACTGTTACTTTTAGATATCCACAATTGGTGTTTACCGTTGCGGCTCCACAACCGTTTAAAAATAACCGACAGGCAAATAACGACCCATCACTACTTCAGTAAAAGCTTCCATCCTCTATTGGATCATAAATATATATTCGCGCTGAGTAATAAATACTATTTGGCAATACATAATTTACCAAAATGTTTACGCTTTTAGTGAATTTTTATTCAAAAAATTCACTAATAGAGAGGTATCGATGGTGAGACTTTGCAAAAATTCTTTCAAATGAGCGCGAATTAGGACCCCTAGAACCCATATCCGGGGTCAGTTTGAATTTTTATATGTTTATATATAATATATATATATATATATATATATATATATATATATATATAGATATATATATATATATATATATATATATATATATATATATATATATATATATATATATATATATATATATATCCGTCTGATAACTCAAAAAATAATTAACCGATTTAGATGAAACTCGGCAAGTGCCTTTCTTTTATTAATGGCTTGGATGAGTTCGTTGGCCAGGAAAATCGGACGGGGTTTTCCGGAAAAATTTTGAGTTTTCTTTCAAAAAAAATTTTTTTTTCCGAAAATTTCGATAAAATTTGGTCTACATATTGCTTTGGAAAATACCTAACTAGGTGCCAAAATTCAGCTTTCAAGGGTTACAGAAAATTGAGCTATTCAAATTTGAAACATTTATGTTTAAATCATAAGTATGTGGTTGCTGTTGGTTAGTCAATGCTTCTCTTATTGACTCATGAAATTCATTTGTAAGTTTCCGAGAAATGTCAATAATACTGAATTCACTGATTGTTAATCATTGGAAGCATTTACGATTATATATAACCCTACTGTAATTTATTATCATTTATCGCCTCTGTAGTATAATTATTTTTTCCTGACAACTCGCAGCGTTTTTAGTCAATTGTTGTTATTAATAGTCAATAGTTTCTTTCCGAATACACACACCTTCCATTGACTTCTGCTTCTGCCGCTGTTACAGTCCTTTTATTTAGAGGTAGAGTTGTAACCACTCATACAAACAGTGTTTTTTAACCACGTGGCTGGGGAACTGACCGAATTCATTCCCAGTTGCTGTTGATTTACTCATATTCTCTTAATACGTTTGAAGATGTGGTGTCTACTTCATTCCAAGTCACTATTAACCGACTATTTATGAAATCAAATAAGTAAATTAAATCGATTGTCATAAAATATGTAGTGTATTAAGACAAGGGAAAAAGAAATAAAACATATATAACTGTGCACATTTTGACTATATTTTAGGGTGCTTGAGAGAGGTATTGTCACAGCATAATATCTTATTAAAGTTCATTTGTAAATAGGTTTAATTTTTATATGTTTATATATATATATATATATATATATATATATATATATATATATATATATATATATATATATATATATATATATATATATATATATATATATATATATATGATAACTCAAAAAATAATTAACCGATTTCGATGAAACTTGGCAAGTGCCTGTCTTTTATTAATGGCTTGGATAAGTTCGTTATCCAGAACAATCAGACGGGGTTTTCCGGAAAAATTTTGAGTTTTCTTTCGAAAAAATTTTTTTTCTCCGAAAGTAACAAAGCTGTTTCAATGAAATTTACTATATATGTTGCCTCAACCTTACTACGTACCAAAATTCAACTTTCTAAGTTTAGAGAAAATTGAGTTATTCAAATTATTACAAAGTTATTTTAATGAAATTTTGTGGATATCTTGCCTTAGGAAAAACCTTACTACGTATTGAAATTAAACTCTCTAAGTTTATAGAAAATTGAGTTATTTAAATTTGAAGCATTTAATAAAAATTCACTACCATAACGCACTTGCTGCGTCCCGAGTTTTTGTTTTACATGCTTTTTGTCACACGTTTACCTTTAAAAGTGATCATGAGATGAAAAACAGATAATGATACATTAAAACTTGAAAAAGTTATTTGGGATGTTGTCGCGAAATGTGTATAAAAGAAACATATAGCTGGGTTACCTGTGAAGCCAACAAGATTTGTCTAAAACTAGAACTGGTGAATTACAATAGACACAACGCTAATGTGAAACAGAAAGATTTGTGGGCCATCTAGCGTCAAGTAGTAAATAAAGTATAAACTACTTTGAATAAAGCCCCAACGCCTGCAAGGATATGATTATTATTTTACATTATCTCCACGAGATGGCGATACGAATTTCACTGGAACTTCAGTAAAAGCTTCCATCCTCCATTCGGTCATAAATATATATATATTCGCGCTGAGAAATAAATAATATTTTATCAATACATAATTTACCAAAATGTTCACGCTTTTCTTTTACATGCTTTTTGCCACGCGTTTATCTTTAAAAGTGATAAGGAAATGAAAAACAAATAATAAATCATTAAAAGTTAGAAAACTTATTTGGGATGTTGCCACGAAATGTGTATAAAAGAAACATATTGATGGGCTTTACATATGAAGCCAATAAGATTTGTCTAAAACTAGAACTGGTGAATTACAACAGACACAAGGCTAATGTGAAATAGAGATATTTGTGGGCTATCTAGCGGGAAGTAGTAAATAAAGTATAAATTACTTTGAATAAAGCCCCAACTCGTGCAAGGATATGTGTATTATTTTACATTGTCTCCACGAGATGGCGACACGAATTTCACTGGAACTTCAGTAAAATTCGCGCCTAGTAATAAATAATATTTTACCAATACATAATTTACCGAAATGTTTACGCTTTTGTTTTATATGTCTTTTGCCACGCGTGTATCTTTAAAAGTGATCAGGGGATGAAAAACAGATAATGATTCATGAAAACTTGAAAAAGTTATTCGGGATGTTGCCACGAAATGTGTATAAAAGAAACATATTGGTAGAGTTTACCTGTGAAGCCAACAAGATTTGTCTAAATCTAGAACTGGTGAATTACAACAGACACCCCGCCGCAGCCGCCAAATTCTTAAACGCAGTAGACAACCCCGCCTACGAGAACCAATTCCCACCGCTCCAAACCCCGGCGGCCACTTCCCAAGTCGCCGCATCCGAACACACTCATCCCACCCTAGCCGACAGAGGTCCGTCAACCAGCCGCTTTGCAGAGGAAATTAGGCTCCCTATCTCCCTCATTTCAGACGGGTTCTCCAAACCCGCTAAAACTTCCAAGAGGAAATGCGAGGAACCTCCTTCGTAACCACCTCTAACCAAAAATAGATTCGACCCGCTGAACAGCCCGGAAGCCACTGATATGGAGACAGATGTCCTAACCCAACCGCCTGCCCCTCGCAAGCCATCAATCCCACCTATCTTTATACATACTAAATCAAAATGGCTAGACATCTCAAAAGATTTCCAAATCAAGAAAATTCAGATCCTTAAGGCGAAAAACCAAAAGGACTCTATTAAAATAGAACCGGCTACTCCCGACGATTTCAGACGGGCTACAGCCTACCTGAAATCAATAAATGTGGAATTCCACACTTACAAACTACGTGAAGCAGAACCGCTGCGCGTAGTCCTGCGCGGTCTCTACGAGTCTCTCACTCCTGAGATAATCGCAGAGAAACTAACTGAAAAGAATTTCCACCCCACATCAGTCCACAGGATGAGGCACCCTAGGACAAAAGTCCTTATGCCCTTGGTTCTGGTCGAACTTCCAAAAACCGAAAAACATATATTCGACATCGAAAAAATCTGTGATCTACAAGTAACCGTAGAATCACCCTACAAAAGAACTTCCCCTATTCAGTGCCATAGATGTCAAAAGTTTGGACACACCCAATCAAATTGCCACGTGGCCCCACGCTGCGTAAGATGTGGTCAAAACCACACGAGCACCGCCTGCCCCAAAACACAAGATGAGCCTGTAGCCTGCTCAAATTGTAAAACCGCCGGACACACGGCCAGCTACCGTGGGTGCCCGGCCTTCCCAAAACCCGCCAAAATTACCCGCAAGGCCAAACATGCTAACTACGCAGAGGCCTTGAAACCAGACGTGCAGAGACGGCCGGCATGGACCCCCCAGACTACTCCCCCCATACCAGTCACAACTTCCAATCAGCCCCCTAAAGCACTCAAAACCACCCCTTCCTACCAACCACAACATGCACCCAGGCCTTTCTCACCCGCCTCCTTCGACCTGAGCAGCCTCCTGTTGCTGCTCAATAGAATCGACTTCCTCAAACTGAGGCAAGTTACTATCAAACTCCTAACAGCCATCGAGGCCTCCAGTGATATAATATCCCTCATTACCTCCCTACTACCGGTAATCCCGGAACTTCTAGCCATCTTCAAATAATGGCCAAAAATTGCTGTTCTACGTAGGGCCACATACTACGAAGAGCAACCCTACAGACTTAAGCGTCCCTAGCTTATTCTGCCCCGGTAAAGCCCCCGCGGCTACACTAGAATGGTAACATTCGAAATCCTAACGTCATGGTTTTTTCTCAAACCGACGGAGGTATGGACCCTTGGTCCGGTACTCCATCGGGAGTGGAGTTTAGTGGGTGCGAGTCCCACACTACCTCGTATTCCCTCTCACCATTATGGTGGCGGGTCTGAGTGTGTGCATAAGGGCATTCTCCACTCCTGTTTAAATCAACAAAAAAAAAAACAACAGACACAACGCTAATGTGAAATAGAGATATTTGTGGGCCATCTAGCGGGAAGTAGTAAATAAAGTATAAATTACTTTGAATAAAGCCCCAAACTCGTGCAAGGATATGACTATTATTTTACATTATCTCCACGAGATGGCGACACGAATTACACTGGGACTTGAGTAAACGCTTCTTTTCTCCGTTGGGTCATAAATATGTATTGGCGCCTAGTAATAAATAATATTTTACCAATACATAATTTACCAAAATGTTTACGCTTTTGTTTTACATGCCTTTTGCCACGTGTATATCTTTAAAAGTGATCAGGAGATGAAAAACAGATAATGTTTCATGAAAACTTGAAAAAGTTATTCGGGATGTTGCCACGAAATGTGTATAAAATAAACACATTTGTGAGCTTTACCTGTGAAGTCAACAAGATTTGTGTAAAACTAGAACTGGTGAATTACAATAGATACAACGCTAATGTGAAACAGAAAGATTTGTGGGCCATCCAGCGCCAAGTAGTAAATAAATAATAAACTACTTGGAATAAAGCCCCAACTCGTGCAAGGAAATGAGTATTATTTTACATTATCTTCACGAGATGGCGGTACGAATTTCACTGGAACTTCAGTAAAAGCTTCCATCCTCCATTGGGTCATAAATATATATTCGCTCTGAGCAATAAATAATATTTTCCTTTAATAAATGTATATATGTAATATAATAATCCGGCAATTCGAAAAACAAAATTTGATCTCCACCAAGACAAAATCAATAAAAATACAAGGCAGTTATTAGTACAAGTTGGAAAACCCAGTTTATGACAATAACCTGACGATCGTTTCGCTAACAAAGTTAGCGTTACCCTCGTGGCAAAGTTAACATCTCTACGTTCGATATTATAACGATAAGAGTTGCAGACACTCTTTACTCGCATGTATATGATGCGAAGACTTCAGTGAAGAAACTCGGGTTTTGCATCGGGCTAATTTTAACTTTTCTTGCAAGCAAATACGCTTTGTAAGGCTAGATGTATTCTCACAATTAATTCCATCTAATTAGAGCGAAACCGGTCTGCAGTTCTAATTGTGGTGAGAATACATTTAGCCTTAAATAGAGTGTCTCTATAGATTAGGGAAGTAATAGGTCGGGCCTGACAATTACAAAATTGTTAATTGCTTGTACACAGTCTATATTTTATAACATTTTGTGTTATATGGAGCTGTCGTGACAACATACTACTTGGTTCCGCAACGAGATGGCGACTCCTGTCTTACATCTTACTATGTTCAAATACGCTTTGTTGATTCTGGCACAATTGAACTGAAGCGGGTTTTCAAGTTTAGAAAGTATTTCAAATGTTTATTTAACAGGATATCCTAATAGTTTAATGGCATGAACACAGTTGGACGATTACAAATCAATGGTAAGCTGCTTTTATACTCGACAGCAGATGTCACTCACAATACTACATTTTGATTATAAGAGTGCTGCGGTTGCCTCTTGCAAGCCAACTCTTGTTATTGACTAATGGGCACCGCTGTGTATTAAATATGTATAGAAATGTCTGTTATCAATTTAATTTAAACGTGAGCAAGAAAATGTTCTTTTTGGATTGTAGCACAATTGAAGTCGAAAGGGTTTTTAAATTCAGAAAGTTCATCAAACATTTATTCAATGTGATATAATGGTTTGACGACATTTGCTCCTTTGCTGTTCTTATCAACTCGACACTAGATGGCAGCCACATTGCAAATTCGACAACAGAGCGCTATGGTTTCCTGTTGTAAGCTAAGTTTGTGATATTGATTATACGAAATGCTTTTGCTTTGCACATAAAATTTGTTATCAATTGAATTCTGAAATTCTATGTGAGATACTATTGCGTCTGGATTCTAGAATAGTAGAATGAATTAATAGAGTCGACATACTGTAATATTATTTTCTGAGACATCAACATGCCAAATTGATGGTGGTGGTCAGTTGATAATTATATTCTACTGCAATGCAGATGACGCCGGTGTACCTGCACTAAATTGTAAATGAATTAAATATATTCCTTAATATTTATCGAAGTTAAAAATATTTTTATTTAGGAAAGATAACTAACAAGCAGAATCAATCTGAATATTAAAGTGCTTTCTCAGTTTCCATTAATTGTTATATGTTATTGTTTCTGTTTCTATGTTTGTCGGTTTAGTTACCAACCAGAAAATTCTTTTAACTGTCACTACTTGTCATTTATCACTTCTGTCAAATGTCACGTTTTTAATATGGCCGTTGTTGAAATTGAAAATCGTGCTTACTACTTTCTCACTAAATGTTATCGTCTTGTTTCTAATTATCGCATTGAAGTGTTACGGTTATTTTATAAACAAATATAAAGTTGGTGAAGTGTGTTGTAAAAAGGACTCAAAATGAGTAAAACAATTAATAATATTGAAGATCCAGACGAAATTATCTTGACAGCTCAAGAACTGCACATTTTATCTGAACTCGACAGGTACCACAAATTTATTAATTACTAGCATTTTCAGTCGTTTTTTGAGAAAAATGTATTTTTATATAAAACACTAATAATGTTATTTTCCTCCTTTTAGCCGCTCGTTTAGTTTTCTGCTCTTAAACCAACCAGAAAATGCGAAGAAAAAGGCTCTTGTTGAAAAGGTAGCATGGTTTGCAACTTGTTATCGTTGTTTACTTATAATTAATAACATTTTAGGCTGTCAAATATCTCCAGCTGATAATCATACAGTCAAGGAATCAAAAAATTGAAAATGAACAAGAACTTAATGATTATCAGGTTAATAGTAAGAAAATTTGTATTGATCCCAAAACATGGGTTAAGTTAGGTCATTTTCATTTGTTATTGGAAGATTATAAGAAAGGTAAGAATTATTTATTTGGTATTGTAACGTGGCTAATTAAGTTTTATTTTTGTAGCACTTTCTGCATATCAAATGTTCTTTAAAATTCAACCGGATAATCACTGGCAGGATACGTCCTTTCTTTATGGGTTAGGTTTAGTTTACTTCCATTTTAATGCATATCAATGGTGAGTTGTTTTCTATTTACTCTTTGTAGATTCCTGCATCGAATCCCCCAGATGGCGCCACCTGTTTATAAATGACATTATATGTAAGAAATTTTTAATGCAATGACTTTTAAGTTCAGTCCCATAATAGATTGTTGTAAGGTTTTAGTTATTTGGTTTAGGGGTAATATAAAATAAATTGCACATCAAAGGAAAATCATTTATATTTACCTATATACAAGTTTAACATCTCTATAACTATGTTTAAATTAAGTTTAGTGTGGACATTTAGGGAAACAAATTGAATCTACTGTCTTTTAATAAATACTTATCAAAAAATAAATAGCATAAAAATTACACAAAACAAATTACTTAATACATATTCTTATATGAAATCTTCAGACCTGCAAGGTTTAGGTGACAATGGCTCCTATTTTGTAGATTTGGCGTCCATTTTAGAAGCGAACATTAATTTTTGAAATAAAATACACGAGGAATTATGTGTGCCTTTGTTCCTTTAACGTCGGTCTATTGCCGCGACTATGGCCAATCACCGACGCCATGCGACCGTTTCACCTCACTGTCTTGGAAATTTTACCGAACCCCTTTCCGTTTTGTAAGGAGAGTAGTGATCTTGAACGTGCCCAACATCGCATGGACACGGGACTGAGGCTTTACGCCCTCTCCGAAGGGCGGAACATTAATTTTTGAGGAATTATGTGTGTTTTTGTTCCTTTAACGTCGGTCTATTGCCGCGACTATGGCCAATCACCGACGCCATGCAACCGTTTCACCTCATTATCCTGGAAATTTTACCGAACCCCTTCCGTTTTGTAAGGAGAGTAGTGATCTTGAACGTGCCCAACATCGCATGGACACGAGACTGAGGCTTTACGCCCTCTCCGAAGGGCGGAACGTTCAGACATTCAACATGTGCAAATACAATGCCACAACGTCGGTTGAGGTTAATTTTACAGTACGTACCAAAAAAGTGAAGGGGGGGCTCTGGGAATCGAACCCAGTACCCTTCGGTTGAGAGGCACACGTTCTTGCCACTGAAGAACCGAGACTCTAATACACGAGGAATTATAATATCAAATTTACTTAAAAGAGTGTATTAATTAAATTAAAGCGAGAACCCTTTTAAAATATGTCTTGAATGGAAAGTATCACATAAACTTGGGATTCTAATCATTTTTAGTTCTTAGTACTTTAAAATTAAAATAAAGTAATAGTAAAGACGTGTGCAGAAGCTCCTTAATTAAATAAGGGAAAAGTGAAAGTGAGTAATTTAAGACGTGGAAAAAGTTATCAATATAGAGCTTATAAAATACTTTAAAAACCGAACACGCTAAATGATCTTCAGCAAGGCTTTCGTCGCTAGACATCTTTGCAGTTCTGTTTTTTTTTTTTTTTTGAATAATTTGGAGATCATCCAATTTATTTACATATTTCTAAAGCATTTTAGTGGGTCTGGTTACGGGTTATCCTACGTTAGTTGTAACAGTTACAGATGATCTTTGCCAACACCTAAATGTTTTCAATGCTGCGAAGGCTTTAGCCATGGAGCTTAGGTTTGTTTTCGGGTTAAAAGTTTCACCACACCAGATTCTTACAACGCATAAGGCGAAAATACATCCACCTTTCAAATCTGCCCTGGGGTGCTGCCCCAAAGACGACTTTGTCCATCTTAGATTATATTAAAAATATAGGGGATTCATCACGATCCATCTCAATTTTTTAGGTTACAGGAAAAAGTAGCGACCTCTGCTTCTTCGATCGATTGACATTGCTCATCAGAAATTGCTTCATTAGTTCCTTCACTCGGCAAACTTATTTTAGCGCACGGCTTTAGTGTTAAATTACCCTAAGATCGTTACGAACCCTCGTTCTTTCCTAGGGCATCTAAAGCTTGTAATCTCCTGGCGAGAATATTTCTGCAGACATGCGAGTAAGCGCAAAAATGTCCCCAGCTGACAGAGATCCAGGGTATCGCAGCCCGTCAGATTTTGGTAAGACATTGGTTCAAGTCTTATTAGCCTGGGAAAAAAGAAAAATTGATTTTAGGTCGATTAGTTTTATTATAACTAGAAGGTATAGATAGCCGGTTCTGCGACCACCGCCGGAAGTGCTCCACTGACAGGCTAATACGCACGCGTGTGACGTCAGTGTGACAAAACCAGATGGCAGGTTGGATAGAGAGAGAAAAGAGAGCCTGAGATAACGTAATCCAAGATGGTCGACCGGAAGTGACAAATCTGGGAAATTTGAATTTTTAAAAGAAAGCTGACCAGATCTGTCAAAATAATAGAGTCCACCATTTTCATTTTTATGAAAATGACACAAAAAATGTGGCTGGCAGCGCAGGCGCAAACCATCTTTTTTACTTTTTGGTTTAGAGCCCATGTGTAAGGTATCATGTTATTTGTTTTGATTAGTACTATTTAAATATAACATATGCGCATGCGTAAAACAAAATTTTAGTTTTTAAGTAATAGGGTATTTGTGGGGTATCATTGTACTCGTCTCGATGAGGCGAGATAAAATCTTTATTTATTTATTTATATATATTGATTTATCTCCAAAAAAATCTGGGGGGGGGGGGGGTGAGGTGAGAGAGTAGAATTGCCGGCGAATAACGAAGCAAAAAGTTCAGCCCTGCGCAAGGCCGTAGAAACAATTTCATCCCCTGAGACAAGAGGTGGGAACGTGCTCTTGCAGAAATTATTCCTAATAGATTTAGTAAGAGTCCAGAAAGCTTTGCTGCCGTTGGGGCTTAAGAGTTTTTTGCCTCAGAAAAAATGCGGACATAGCGATTCCTTGCGTCGTTAAATGCTTGACGGTTTTCTTGACTGGGATTGTGTAGAAGCGTTTTGTGAGATTTGACCTTTTCAAGTCTGGCCTTGTCACAGGATTTAGAGAACCAGGGCTTTTGAGTGGTTGAAGAGGTTTTCTGTGTACGTGGAATAAGTAATTCCATGCCAGCTTGGATAATTTCGGTGACGTTTTCTGAGATATCAGAGGGGTCAGGATGAGAGAAGCTGACAGACGTCCATGGAAATGAGGAAAAGTAATCTCGCATTTCGTCCCAGTTCGCGGAGTTGTAATGCCAAACGATACGTGGGTGTGATGACTGTGTGACATCGGGTTGCATTGCGCAGGAAACAGTGACCATGCCATGGTCTGAGCGACCGAGGTGAGCGGTGACTGGTATCTTATAGCATTCAGGATTTGTAGTAAGAAGATCCAAGGATTTGAGCTGTGTGTTGGGATGCGAGGAAAGTAAGTAGGTTGCTGAACCATATTGGCTAAAGAATTGCTGACAGCAAAGGCCTCCGCTGCTCTCCCTTATGGATCGGTTTTTGAAGATCCTAGCCATTCCTTATTATGGACATTGAAGTCACCAAGAATAGTGACCTCGGAGGAACGATATTCAGAAATCAGATGGTCGTTTTTTCAGAAAGGTAGTCAAAGAGCTGGACAAAGTTGTTGTCAGAAGGTGACGGGTAAATGCAACAGATGAATTTAGTTGCAGCCCTGAGAGAGAGTTTATTCCATAGTATGTCTTTTCTTCCAGCTTTTATATTGGGAAGTCTGGTTCAGGGTAGATTGCTACGGACGTGATTAGTGGCTGTTTTGGCACTGATTTGGGTTTCGGTGAGGAAGAGGAGTTGAGGCCTATTAGTCTGAAGGAAATGGTGGACGGAGTTCAGGTTATAATTTAGGCCACATATATTCGAGAAGGATATGTTAAATCTTGATGCTGGCGCCCCCTGTACACCCCTCTCCCGGAGATCCGAATGAAGGGGTATTTTACCTCCGGAATCTTTTGTACAAGGAGGAGCCATCATCATTTTTGATTATAAGGTAAACCGACTCCTACACCAGAACCGGAAACGTCCGTTGGGACTTTACCGGCCCCTTGATGTATGGGGTGGTACCTCCTCGGGTGTGAAGAAATCCTTTACTATCACGTAAAGGAAAATTCCACTACCACCTGCTTGACTCCGACTAGTCTCGTCTCGTACGACAGGCAGTAGTTACCATGGGCCTATTCTTTTAGTTATTCCCCGGACCACGGGGGGTATCAGAGGTAAACCACTTAGGGTATCTACGCGAATTTCTAAAACTTTGCCTATAAGTAGGAACATGAATGTCAAAAATGTGATACAATTACCCATAAAAAGCTGGACAAGCATCTTCGACATTATTAAAGTTATTAAGAAAATGCCAATCAGTGTTAAAAACAGTATTATACAAATCAGGAAAATTTGCCTTCCTAAAATTATAAATTTTATCATTAGGTGCAAATAAAAAGTTACCTTTATCTAGAAGCTTATTCAGAGAAATACGAAGTGCCAGATGATGACTGTCCTCCCTGACTAGAGCTAGTCCATCTCGAGAAAGGGAGCACTCCACAAAACTTATAATTAAATATAAGACGATTATTGATACGTTGCTAAATGTTAGCCATATCATTGGGCTTTCATATCATTGGGTTTTCCTGTTTCAATAATTAAATAAATACTCTGGTGTCGAAAACATTGCCGCTTGCTTTCTTTATTGGGACAGTCTGTATATTCTTGACCGAATAATCAATAATATGAATATCCTTCACATTGAAATGTCCCCTTGCAATGTTCATAGTTATCTAGTTATTTTATTGTTTTGCCTACATTCACTAAGTTCAAGATAAGTGTGAAAATCGATAGATTTATCCTGACCCATTTTATAGCACCAACATAACCTTCTGACACAGTTGTCTTGAAGTTTGTAAACCTTGATAAAATGCAAAAATCCACTGGCTCCTCTTGTGTGGTTTCAAGGATGTGTGTAATACAAGGCAAATAATAATAAGTGGTGTATGTTTTGTAATCCAATTTATATGGCTTCCCCCTTTGATTACTCCAATAGAGCGTTGTATGGTATGGGTAATTGCCGTATTTTTATGCAAGCGTCAGCTGCGTACAAAAGGGTTGGTGTTATTGATTATATAATAACATGCGTTAGATTAACCTCGTTGAGTTTCGGTCTACGCACAGCCTCGTTCCAAAACACCACAAGCTGTTTAGTGGACCTAATATTGTTTTATCCAAAATTCGCATTCAATTACAATCTACTAGTATCTTAAAATATTTATGCTCTTAATCAACTTAAAAGGCAAATAAAATGGTATTCTTAAAATCACTACTAAAACAGTTTTGTTAAAAATAATGCTTCACTTACGAGTAATACATTCTACAATATAATATACAATAATAATAATCTACCTATAACTATAAAACAAACCATAAAAAAAGTATGGACGCAGTAAATGCGTTATGGTAGTTAATTTTAATAGCAAATATATCTTTTTTTCAATGAAAGCAGGCATAAAATTTGGCTCAGTACTGAAGTAACCATAAAACAGTAAACCATGCATAGTTAACTGCTATTTAATCATAATACGTCTTATAATAGCTTATTAAGTCGATAAAAAGAAAGGAAGTGGAATCAAGGTATAAACTAGAACACAGTAATTAGTGTGCGAAAAAATCCTACCAGTAGGGAGAGATCAACTGTAGAATTACCGAGACTACTTTCAATATATGTATAAATGTATATTCTATATACATATATATATATATATATATATATATATATATATATATATATATATATATATATATATATGTGAGACATGCTTGGTTCTCGGGTTAAACCGCGTCCAGAATTTATGGAAACTCGACGTTTCGGCTCCTGTTTTGGAGCCATTTTCAAGAGGTAAAGGAAATATGTAAGGACACTCTAAGGCCTCAATCTGCCTACTCCTTAGAGCGGTGGATAAAGGTAGGTTGGGTTGTTGTAGCTCGATTACGGGGCCTCAATCTGCCTACTCCCCAAATCTCGCCGGAGATCGTCTGTGAGGTCTCAGTGTGTTCAACCCTAGGCCTCAGAGAGATCTCTCAATCTGCCTACTCCCCAAATCTCGCCGGAGATCGTCTGTGAGGTCTCAGTGTGTGAGATATCTCTCTGAGGCCTAGGGTTGAACACACTGAGACCTCACAGACGATCTCCGGCGAGATTTGGGGAGTAGGCAGATTGAGGCCCCGTAATCGAGCTACAACAACCCAACCTACCTTTATCCACCGCTCTAAGGAGTAGACAGATTGAGGCCTTAGAGTGTCCTTACATATTTCCTTTACCTACATTTGTCCACCACTCTAAGGAGTAGGCAGATTGAGGCCTTAGAGTGTCCTTACATATTTCCTTTACCCACCTTTGTCCATCACTCTAAGGAGTAGGCAGATTGAGGCCTTAGAGTGTCCTTACATATTTCCTTTACCCACCTTTGTCCACCACTCGTAAGGAGTAGGCAGATTGAGGCCTTAGAGTGTCCTTACATATTTCCTTCACCCACCTTTGTCCATCACTCTAAGGAGTAGGCAGATTGAGGCCTTAGAGTGTCCTTACATATTTCCTTTACCTCTTGAAAATGGCTCCAAAACAGGAACCGAAACGTCGAGTTTCCATAAATTCTGGACGCGGTTTAACCAGAGAACCAAGCATGTCTCACATTAAAGACCGCGGAAATCTTTCTGAACATATATATATATATATATATATATATATATATATATATATATATATATATATATATATATATATATATATATATATATATATATATATATATATATATATATATATATATAGGGTGTTACAAAATAGTGGGCCAACCCGCTAACCATGGATTCCCGAAACGAAAATTTTATGACTTTTCTTATAACATTTTGCTTCTGGGGGCCCCGTTTTCGAAATACAGAGTGATGAAATTGGACTTAAAAAATAATTTATCATTTCTAATTTTTATGTTTTTAAAGTTATCTCCATGAAATTTTGAACGTAGTCTTATTTTAGAACTAGACGCCATCTGTGTAGATGAGGAGGGAAAAATCAAATCCCAATGGGGGTACAGGGGGGGGGGACAAGTATTGACCCTCTAAACTTTTTTGTGCGCACGCCAATGGTTTCAAAACAAATGGCTGTTATTAGACAAAATAATTTTATAACTTTTGTTTATCTAGTTGAATCTTAATAAAACGACTAGTTTGTGAGTAAGATGCAATATTTAAGGCAATGGAATGAGCTACAATTTCTGTGTAATACATTCTCTATTCTGATTGCAAATGAATACAAAAAAAAATCCTAATCTTTTTAATTTGTGAGACGTGTCACCGGCGTTCAAGAACGCAAATAACCTGCGATATTAGTTTCTATTAGACCAGCGCCTAAGTTTGTTTAAGAACCACTGACAAAACATTACCCTTGGTTGAAAGTCTCTAGGTAGAAGTTCCTGGACACGTGTAAAATGATAGGGATATAAACTTTGATCCTTCAGAGTTCTGTGAACTGATGATGCCGAAATATTACCCAGTTCGGTGGCAATAATTCTCGTACTTGTACTAGGATCACGTTCAACTCTATTTAATATTGCCTCTTCAACTCGTACAGTTCGGCGGTATCTTCTGCGTCCAGAGTCAGCTTTTAAAGGTTTTAAAGAACCAGTTTCTCTCAAATGTCTTACAATACGTGGGAAAATATTTTTGTCAGGAATTCTTCTTTGCGGATAAATTTCCTGATAAACTCGCACAGCTTGTCTAGCATTTTGATTTGTTTGTCCATAAATTAAGAACATATCAGTCAAATCCGCTGAAGTGTACTTAATAAAAACCATCTTGAGAAGAGGAAATAATATTAATGAGCAGCTCAGTATCAACAAATAACTAAAAACAAAAATACTGCACCGTATCAAAATTTAAAGAATAGCACGAAAACTCTTTTGACGCCTACAAAGCACTTCAAAATTGTAGAATTTAGAGAACTGTCAAAAATTATAGTTTCATGGCACTTTACGATTACTGTTTTCATTACTCCAACGAATCGGTACTTTGCCCCTTTTTATAAAATTAATCATATCTCCTAAGTGATACCCTGAACGAAAAAATACCAATAGGCAGCTTTTGTGGCTTATGTAATAAGCTTCATAACTGTTGTATCAAAATTGGAAAAACACAGTGGCGCACATATTTTTCCCCAAATGAATTTTTACAGTTACCTCGTACGCACGCCACTCACGCAGTTGTAAGCATATTTTCACTTGAAAATATGCACTTTCATAATACACTTTCAAGTTCCAAGTTTCATTAAAATCAATCCAGTGGTTTTGAAATTATTTATAAAAAATTTAAAAAAAAATTAAAATTCAACTCCCTGTATATTGGAAACTATGCGTTTCCGGGCCCATGTGCACAGGAACTTTTTTTCTTATTTTTTAGTAAGGAATTGCCCCACGAGCGATGGTGCATGTTTTTTGAAACAGCCTGTATATATATTTATGTGTCACACCTATAACTTAAAAAATAATGGACCGATTTTGATAAAACTTGGTGAGCTTTGTTTCTTCTCCACATCAATGACCTCCTCTCTAGCACATCCAACCCAGTTCACAGTTACGCGGACGACAGAATCCTCCACTCCAATATACAATATTCTAAGTCTGTCTCTTTAGCCCAACTAGATGAGGATCGCAGACTCATGGAGGGTTCTATCTCCGTGGATCTCCAAAAAGTATTAGACTGGGGAAGTATAAATCTTGTACAATTCAACCCCACCAAATCACAGTCTTGCTTTCTTTCTCATAAGAGATATACCATCCCTAAACCCATCACAATAAACAACCAAGTTATTCAAAGTAATGAGTCCTTTTTACTTGTTGGCATCTCTGTGGATCGAAATTTTAATTGGCACCAACATGTCACATCAATTGCAGACGCGGCTGCTAAGAAATTAGGTTTCCTCTTTCGGACTCGCAAATACTTTTCACCAGCTAATCTCCATACTTTATATACTTCACAAATAAGACCAAACCTCGAATACTGCTCCCACATCTGGGGTGCTGCTGCCGCTTCTACACTCGTTATCCTGGACTCCATTCAGAAGAGAGCTATACGTCTCATCGGTGACACTACCCTCACCCAAAGGCTGCCATCCCTTGCCCACCGACGTGCCGTTGGTGACCTCTCTCTCTCTCTTTTATAGATATCTGCACGGGCACTGCTCAGAGGAGCTTTCTTCCATAGTTCCTCCACCTGCTGCCCCCAACAGATCTACTAGAAGAACAGAGCGAATGCACCCTTTTACTGTCCAGGTCACCAGACATAGAACATCTTGTTATGCCCGCTCTTTTGTCCCGAGGACTTCCAAGTTGTGGAATTCCTTGCCGGCACATGTTTTTCCTTCTCCCCCGAACCTCCAAACCTTCAAGTCCAGAATTAACAATTTGCCTCTTTCATCCTTGTCGACACCCACAGTACGATAGTATTTAGGCTGTAAGCCCTCGTGGTGTGTTGTTGAAATAAAAAAAATAAAAAAACCTACCACTATTTTGGCGCATAGAATACGATGTTTGAGTTTTGTTACTATAAACTGACTCACCATGTATAGTTATATAATTTTGGTAAAAAGTTGTAGATTAATTCTATGAAAATTCGCTGCCATAACGCACTTGTTGCGTCTAGACTTTTTCTTAGGAATTCTGCAATATTGTTTTAGTTAGCAATTTACAGAACAGCCCTTGTGTACCACATAAGCTTTTATTTTTGACAGAACGAGATTGTCATTATAAATATCACAAGGGTTATAAAGCAACCTTCTTTATGGTCGTAACTTATACGCATTAAAGCTGGTCATTAAAATCTTCAAAAAGCCTGGACGCAGCAAGTGCGTTATGGTAGTGAATTTTCATAGAAATGATCTGGCACAAAATATTTTATTATAACTTTTTTTTCTTGTAACATAGAAATCTAAATTTTGGTGTATAGTTAACTTTTTATATCGTAAACCTACCTACCAAATTTGGTTGTCATAGATTTTTTATTTTTTAAGATAATTTTTTTTTTCAAATGAAAACTCAAAATTTTTCCGGAAAACCTCGTCCGATTTTTTTTATTAACGAACTTATCAAATCCAGTTACAAAGGGAAGGTACATGCCAAATTATATCAAAATCTGCCCATTATTCTTTGAGATAAAAATTCTTTTCGAATGAAAACTCAAAATTTTTCCGGAAAACCTCGTCCGATTTTCCTGACTAACAAACTTGTCAAAGCCATTTACAAAGGGAAGGTACATGCCCAATTTTATTAAAATCGGCTTATTACTTTTTGAGATAAAAATTTTTTTCGAATGAAAACTCAAAATTTTCCCGAAAAACTCATCCGATTTTCCTGACTAACGAACTTTTCAAAGCCATTTACAAAGGGAAGACACATGCCAAATTTTATTAAAATCGGCTAATCACTTTTTGAGATAAGAATTTTTTTCGAATGAAAACTCAAAATTTTCCCGGAAAACCTCATCCGATTTTCCTGACTAACGAACTTATCCAAGCCATTTACAAAACAAAGGTACATGCCAAATTTTATCAAAATCGGCCTATTATTTTTTGAGTTATCGGTGTGATACATTATATATATATATATATATATATATATATATATATATATATATATATATATATATATATATATATATATAAACATATAAAAATTGAAACTGACCCCGGATATGGGTTCTAAGGGCCCTAGTTCGGACTCATTTGCAAAAAAAAATTTCAAAATTCAAAAGTCGGGATCTCCCCATTAGTGAATTTTTTCTACGAAAATTCACTAAAAATGAAAATAACATTATAATAATAATAGTTAAATAAAGATTGACCGCCCGTGACCTTTGATTAATCAAATGTCGTCCAGACAAAATCAATATATGCTTCTAATTTAGTTTTCAAGCATTGACAAACTCTATTCGTGAAACAAAAGTTTGTTGAAACAGCTGATAGGTATGTCTGGCAAAACGCTATACGGTGTTTATACTCCCACGCAGACGACGAGATAGATAACCCAGTACGGTTTCTTTTAGATTCTTTTTTTTTAGTGGAGGCCTCATTTCAAGCTTTTGTCTATTATTTGTTATGAAAATATACAGGTAGATCACTGATTAAAAATTGTCTAGCTAGGGTTCACGTTTCTAAAGGAACAAAAGTCTGGACGCAGCAAGTGCGTTATGATAGTGAATTTTCATAAAAATGTTTTAAATAGCAAATATGTGTTTTTTTAAGAAAGCAGACATCAAATTTGGTTACCAGCATAACATGTACCATATTTGATGAAAATAGCTTCACTGTTTGAAAATGTACACAAATTTGTCGAAAATAAACTTAAAATATTCCTGAAAAAAACTAGTTTCCTGGCCAACGAACCTTATAGGTTAGTAGCAAATTGAGTTATTCAAATTTTAGGCGTTCAATAAAAATTCGCTACCATAACGCACTTGCCGAGTCCCGAATTTATTTTCTTACAAAACATGCATTCTAATTTCGTGGTCGAAATTCCATAGATTTAAGGTCAGCTCAGAACTGATACTGACCGGGGGAATCCGTCTGTTTAATTAAAACAAATCATTGTTTAATGTATTTCAACTGAGCAGATTTTCCTGGCTAAGGAACTTATCCAAGCTACTGGCAAAAGAAAGGTACTCACCAAATTTGAAACTGACCCTGGATATGTGTTCTTGGGGACCTAATTAGTGCTCATTTGAAGGAATTTTTTCAAAATTCAAAAGTCGCGATCTCATTAGTGATTTTTTTCACTAAAAAAGAGAGAATTCACTAATACCCTTTGAGTTGTGGGAGTCAGAAAGCCGGGAAATTTGAAATATCGATACATATATTAAAATATCGTAAGCAACTAGTTATACATTTATTAGGAGAAGGTGATGTAAGTAAATATAGTAAAAACAATGTGCCATGTTTCATCAAAATAACTTTATTGTTTGAAAATGTACAAAAATTTCCGAAAGTAAACTTAAAGTGTTTCAGAAAAAACTCTTTTCTTGGTAAACCTTATAGGTTAATAGCAAATTGAGCTATTCAAATATGAAGCATTTGATTAAAATTCGCTACCATAACGCACTTGCTGCGTCCAGAATTTCTTTTCTTACAAACGTGCATCCTATTTCGATGGAAAATGCAAAAATGCAATAACATAAGGCGTGTTTGATAAAATAAAAAAAAGAGAATTTGTATCAGCAACGACTTATGGGCCAGCCTGTGATTCTAGAAATATTTTTTTAAGATGTAGCTCAAGACACGCTATGAATAATGTATACATTTTTTTCATATCTTGTATAATAACGGATATATTGAGCTTTATTGACATTTAACGAAAATTCGACAAAAATATATACCATTAAAACGATAAACTCTATAGCTAAGGCTACTGCCAAACATCAGAGAAAGGGTCTATTTAAAATGAATTTTCTGGAAATATTTTAGTAAACTGGAGGACAATGACGGTTGAAACTAAGACTTCAGGGTTTGTAAAACATTCTTCTTAAGACATTTTCTTTCCATAGCCGGTATTAGATTCAAGTTCTTTGCCTAAATGTTGCCAATTTTGACGTTTTAAATCCCAACTTTGACGTTTTGAGGAAAACCCCAATTTATTTTTATTTAAATGCCTATAACTTTTTTGTCTTTTAACCTACAGAGCTAAATTGGTAAGTAACTTACCTATAGTGATATAAACCCGTGTACCAAATTTGGTTGCCCTTACTTTGTTAATTCGGAAGATATAAATGATATATAAAAATTAAAACTGATCCCGGATATGTGTTCTGGGGGGCCTAATTAGCGCTCATTTGAAGAATTTTTTTCAAAATTCAAAAGTCGGGATCTCCTCATTAGTGAATTTTTTTAAAGAAAAATTACAAAAAAAAAAAAAAAATATTCGTTGACGTAATTGTTTAAAAAATATTTTTCGAGTTATGTATAATCCAAATTATGGTTAGAAGGTTAGTACTACAGAGCCTCGGTGGTTCAGTGGTAAGAACGTGTGCCTCTGAACTGAAGGGTACCGGGTTCGATCCCAGCATTCTCCTGTCACATTTTTAGTACATATTGTAACATTAATATCAGCCGAGGTTCTGGCATTATAGTTGAGCAAGTTGAATGTTTGCACGTTCCGCCCTTCGGAGGGGGCTTAAAGCCGTCGGTCCCGTGTCCATGCGATGTTGGGCACGTTAAAGGTTCTTACCATCCTTAGAGACTGCAGGGGTTCGGCAACATTTTCGGGATACTGAGGTGAAACTGCTCCCTGGCGTCGGTGATTGGCCATAGTCGCGGAAATATACCGATGTTAAAGGGCAAAAAGGTTATTACTACAACTTTAGGCCTATTTGTTATTGGTGATTTCAAGTGTAGTCACGAGGGTTTACTTTTAGTGAATTTTCTTTTTAAAAAAAATCACCAATGAGACTTCTGAATTTTGAGAAAACTTCTGCAAATGAGCGCGAACTAGACCCCATAGAACAAATATCCGGAGTCAGTTTCAATATTATATATATATATATATATATATATATATATATATATATATATATATATATATATATATATATATATATATATATATATATATATAGGCTAGCGCATTGCAAACGAAACAGACCGATTTGCATCCAGACACTTTTTTTTTTAAGAAACGCTGAAACACGTCAATTTTAATATTGAGGGGGACATGTTTTGACATAAAACTCAACTTTGTCACGTCAACCCCTTAAGGGTGGTGTTTTTATAATACAAATACGCGTACCAAATTTTGTTGCCCTCATTTTGTTATTTCCGGAGATATGAATTTTTTTAGAAAGAAAACACAAAACTTTCCAGGAAAACCAGGTTCGATTTTCCTGGCTAACGAACTTATCCAAGCCACTTGCAAAAGGAATGTACCCACCAAATTTGATCAAGATCGGTCTATGATTTTTTGAGTTATCAGTACGATATATATATATATATATATATATATATATATATATATATATATATATATATATATATAAACACGGATCTCCCAATTAGTGAATTTTTTAAAGAAAATTCACTAAAAAAGATAATAAGATGTAGCTCAAGACACGCTATAATTAATGTATACAATTTTTTTCGTATCTTGCATAATAACGGATATATTAAACTGATTTTTTACGAAAATTCGACAAAAATTATATAGCATTAACCGATAAACTCTATAGCCAACACTACTGCCAAAGCATCAGAGAAAGGGTCTATTTGAAATGAATTTTCTGGGAATATTTTAGATATATGAAGGACGTTGATGATTGAAACTAAGACTTCAGGCTTTGTAAACATTATTCTTGAGACATTTTCCTTCCATAGCTCATATTAGTTTCAGGTTCATTGCCTAAATATTAGCATATATATATATATATATATATATATATATATATATATATATATATATATATATATATATATATATATATATATATATATATGTATATATATATATATATATATATATATATATATATATATATATATATATATATATATATATATATATATATATATAAACATATAAAGTCTGAAACCGACCTTTGATTTGGGTTTCAGGGGTCCTAAATAGCGCTCATTTGAAGACATTTTTTCACAAGTCGGGATCTCCTCATTAGTGAATTTTTTTAAAGAAAATTAACTAAAAGTAGGGGCTTTCCATTAAAAAAACGTTGATGATATCAGTATTCCAAAACAAATGATGGTGGAAAATCGACTTTGATCCAGAAATCTGTATTTTTATCAAAGAAAATCGTGTTCGAGAATTTTTCACCAAACAAATGATTTGTTTATGCTTAATTCATTCAATCCTTTGGGGGCGCACTGTTTATTAGCAACACAAGATTTATTTTTTACCCTCCCCATGTTGAAATGATTAACATTGACTGGCTCGTTTTATGCTTTTGTTATACTGATTTTAAACTTGTTATATGTACATACACCTACTCCACGTAAATTACATGGTAATAAATATAGGCATCTAATTTATTGCATATTACTGTAGTATACGACAGAAATGACTTCTGCCAACGGTATACTCCTCAACTTTCAGTAAAGGTAGTAGGTATAGCGGTTTATTGTTAATAATACATAAGTGTGTTTATTACTTTATTGTATTCGACTTTATGACGTTCAGGTTCTGTTATATGGAATTCCATCACTTTATATTATGTTCTGATATACACGTTTTTCCATAGAAATATATTTGCGTAGTCGTAACTTCTAGATGACCATTTTAATAGAAAATAGCTGCGTATCACTTGGTTTAGACAGCTATCTGGGACACGTTGCTAACAAATCTTGTTTAAGAGGCTAGTTTAGCGTTTTATTTGAATATAAAAGAATTCTAATAGTTTTAATACCTATTTATGATACAACGCTTTCAAATGGTGTAACATTCATACAAGTATCTACAATCAAGGAGTTTACTATTATACAGGTATTGCCTACGTTTCTTTTAAAGTTTAGAACTGATGCAAAACTGCTTTAGGAAATTTTGCATGATAGTTCAACAAGCGAATGAGGCGTACGAATTGTTGCGTTTTCTCCGGGTTCTGGATAAGTGAGACTTTAAATTTTAACAAAACAACTTTATTTACTATCTAAATATGGATACAATAAAAGTTCTAGAATGTCTCTCTCACAAAACACTTAGTTTATCTGGCCTTACACTGGTTATTAATCTGCACACAAGTCACTATACTGAAACTACGGTCTCTACTTCACACTAGTTACTGCTTCTTCGAGTCACTTCAACATTATCTTACTGAACTGAACTGTGCTGGCTTACTTCCATCTTTATATAGCCGTCGCACCTTCCACTTCGTTTCTCGAGCGTTCTATTCCAGAATGTTCCAGGACCTTCTTTTGCTAGAAGGTTTTGTGAACACAGATCGGCCCCGTGTGTATACAGGGGGATGTATATACAGGTGATCCAAATGTGGTCATCACTCCTATGTTACACAAGAGGTGTTTCTCGTACTATAAGATCTCTCTGCGTATACAGGGTGTAAGGGTTCTCTGCGCATACAGGGTGTATATACAGGGTGTTCGGAATGCGCAGACCTCAGTTATCCGTTCCGACGGGGTACAAGTTGGTAACTTCGTTATTTTTGGTCCTAGAGGGTTGAGACTTCGCCTGTGTGGGGTCACCCCAGGCACCCCAGGGGTGGGGAGGCGATGTTGCCAGATTGTGCAAAAATTCCCAGATGTTGGGGAAGTTCTGGATATGTGGCAACACCGCACCTACATCTATTGAAGTGCTTTGTAACAGAATCATTGAGTACCCGTGTTTGAAGACAGGTGACGTTGCTGAGGGAAGTTGACATTACCTTCCTGTACAGGCTGGCTCAAATTCGAGCCTCATCATTGGGATGTCGAAAACTGTAAGAGATACAACGTCGGTTAAATTATAGCAAAGTTGCGTAATTTGATGTTTAGCAAAATGCAGTTTAGAAAATTAGAAAATTCCTAATACTTCCGGTGATAATCGGAAAAAACCGAAAACTCATAAAATCTGTTTTATTTTTTTCTGGCGTTATTTGAAAAGATATAACAAAATGAATCACACTTCATCAAAGTCACTTTTCCTCTCCTACAAGATGGCATTTTCAAATTAGAAATCCGATGTTTCGTCTTTCAGAAACCATCATCAACTCCATTTTTTTCAAATCCGACCCTGGATTTTTTATTTAATATTTTGTTACCATTGGACTACCTCAAAACAATGCCTCATCACAACTTTTGAATTTCGAACGTTTTGATAACAAAAAATGTAATTTTCAGTATTTCTTGAAAATATTTAATACGACTCTGCTTTTGAAACAAAATATTTCTTCAATAATATAATTTGATTAGGTAGGTAAATGTAAACCCGAATTTATGATTATGAGTCACATATTTTAAGTTCAATCCAATGCAATGCAATAACATGTCTGTTCGTTCATCTCGGCGGCTTTGATATTCAGAACTATCAAACTTGCTTGTGATAATATGGCAATAGAACTTTTGACAATTTAACTTTTAAAATAAACATTAGGAGAGCAAACATGGTGTTTTCCAATTTCGAGAGACGTGATATACTTCGGATTTATTATAGTAATAACAGAAACTCGCACATTTCATGTGAACGGTATTTAGAGCAATACCCCGAGCGTCCACAACCCCATTATTCATATTTCAACAATTTGGACAGACATTTTGGTAGTTTTGGTAAACTTAGAAATTCGTGCGGCCAACGAATGGAAGCTGAAGATGAAGAAGCTGTTTTAAGTGCTGCAAGTATCGTTATAAAATGATGCTATGCAATCTTTTATTACTATAATATTTTGCGATAACATGTTAGATATTTCACCAAAACGTTTTGTTAAGGGTTACGGAAAATCCTCGTGGTTCAGCACGGCAATTTGCTTCAGAACTGAATATGACTAGAAGCCGAATTCAGAGGGTTTTCAAAAAACATAAGTATCATCCCTATAAACTTCATGTTTGCCAGGAACTAAGACCAGGAGACAGGGACAGAAGGCTTGAATTCTGCAATTGGCTTGATGGAAAAATGCAATAAGATGATGATTTCTTAAATAAAATCATCTGGACAGATGAATGTAATTTTTCCACAAGCGGCCTTTTTAACAGAAACAATGAGCATTATTATGCAGTAGAAAATCCGTACCAAAATCGGCAAGTTCGAAGACAGGAACGAAAATCATTCAATGTTTGGGTTGGAATGTATCGAACCAAAATCTTAGGGCCAATTATTTATGATGGAAACTTAAATACTGAACGGTATCTTAATTTAATCCATAATTATATATTCCATGCGCTTGAAGATGAGCCGTTGAATATGCTGCGGTAGCTGTGGTGGCAACAGGATGGTGCACCACCCCATAATGGAAGGGCAGTCACCGAGTTTCTTAAAGAAACATTTCCCAATCAATGAATTGGAAACCAAGGAGTGGTGCGCTGGCCTGCCAGAAATCCTGATTTGTCGCCGCTGGATTATTTTTTATGGGGATTCTTGAAAAATCGCTTATTCAAGGAAACTTTCACGAATGATATAAACATTTTGCGCCAAAAGTTAGTGTTAGAATTCACAACTCTACGAGCAAGAGGAAGAATAATCCACTGGGCTGTTACGAACAATCTGCGAAGACGTATGCGAAAATGCATAGAAGTCCAAGGGGGCTTATTCGAGCCTTTACTTTAGGTTTTTTAATTTGTCCATGTTAAAAGTTAAGTAAGCATTAAATATTTTCAAGAAATACTGAAAATGTCATTTTTTGTTATCAAAACGTTTGAAATTCAAAAGTTGTGATGATGCATTGTTTTGAGGTAGTCCAAAGGTAAAAAAATAAAAAATAAAAAATCCAGGGCCCTATTTGAAAAAATGGAGTTGATGATGGTTTCTGAAAGACGAAACATCGGATTTCAAATTTGAAAATGCCATTTTGTAGTAGAGGAAAAGTGACATTGATGAAGTGTGATTCATTTTGTTATATCTTTTCAAATAACGCCAGAAAAAAATAAAACAGATTTTATGAGTTTTCCGCTTTTTTCGATTATCACCGAAAGTATTCGAAATGTTCTAATTTTCTAAACTGCATTTTGCTGAGCATCAAATTACGCAACTTTGCCATAATTTAACCGACGTTGTATCTCTTACAGTTTCCGAGATACAAATGATGAGGCACGAATTTGAGCCACCCTGTACTGATCCATTGGTTAGTTTTTATTTGGCAGCCAATTTTATCACACCTGTTTTGCGCTTCTCGATTATATGGAAAAATTCCAATATAGATCTGTAATTCGCTTTTTATTTTTAATTGGAAAAACATGTGAAGAAATAAGAGCGACGTTGGATGCTGTCGATGGGGACTCTTTACCACCTGTGACAACCGTGAGATATTGCTTCAACGAATTTAAACGTGGCCGTATATATATTTTTGATGAGGAGCCGTCAGGCCGCCTGGCAGATGTGGCTACCGAGAAAATTGTTCAAATGGTCCATGATTCTCGCTGATCGCCGAACTAAAGTGCGCGAAGTAGCAGAGGCCGTAGGCATGTCGTAAAGAACGGCAATCAATATTTTACATAATAAGTTACGTATCAGACAGGTGTCGGCATGATGGGTGCCGAGATTGCTCACGGTGGACAACAAGCGGATATGGCTGTAAATGTCGAAGCAGTGTTTGGGCCTCTCTAAGCGAAGTTTTTGCTTTGAGTCGCCACCGTTAATGAAATATGGATAGATGTCCAAATTGACTTTAAGATGTCACAGAGTAGAAAGTGACTCAATGGACAGAGGCAAGTATGTCACTAATAAGGATAATAATAATAATCCGAGGTTATTAAAGACCTGCATAATTGGCAGGCACCCGGGCCTGATTGCGTCCAAAACTTTTGGCTGAAGAAATTGGGGTGTACACATCATCTATTGGCGGTGTTAATAAATGATGTTATACTTGGCCTAAAGAAGATGCCATTATTTTTCACACGAGGAGACACGTATCTTCTGCCAAAGGACCAGCATTGTTCTGCAGACTCCGGCAGATACCGACCAATAACTTGTCTTCCGACCTTATATATTGTTAGCCCTGGCCCATTTCTGCTGTGAGGTTGGCTACCATAGCCGTATTACTTTATAGGTATTTTCTCGCTGCAATTAGTATACCGTACTGACGAGCTCTAATTAGAGCTAAACCGGTCTACGGTTCTGATTGTGGTGAGAATACATCTAGCTTTACCTACAATACGAGTCAGGGCAATAGCCGTGGATAATCCCCGTCTAAATTCACACTCACTGTCCGGTAACTAATTGGGGATACTGAAATAATTATACATTTGGTCATACAAGATTTTCGCAAATATTTTCGAAAATACAGGAGGAACAATTAAGCAACAATAATTTCTATGATATAACGTTTAAAACGTTGCACTTTTAAAAATTGTACGTTTTTGCCAATATATATATATATATATATATATATATATATATATATATATATATATATATATATATATATATATATATATATATATATATATATATATATAGAGAGAGAGAGAGAGAGAGAGAGAGAACATATTAGTATTTTGTATTCAAAAGCTTTCTGGCGACGCTAACAAAAAAAAAGGGGGTGAATATTTTTAAAACTTAGAGGGTGCTGCAAGTAGCGTCTTCAATCCGTTAGAGCCAAATTAGTAATACATGTTTTTTATCACTATGAAAAACGGATCTGTAGCAATTTTCAAGACAATAAGTTTAATACTTTTCTATATAATAAAAATACCAAATTCACTGTATCACTCTCTAACACCTTTGTGTTTCTTTTAATTTTGACTTTGGCATGAGGTACGTTTGGGTATATCGTACAATGCTTATCCCAATAATCTACTGCAGCTTTGTTAGCTTTTACTTTTAGACCAACTGTGTATATCGGAGGACAATATCTTAGGTGCATTCTTCTTATTAAAGAACTTATCTTTCTCTGGTCCCCTTGTTAAACTATCAAAGCTAAATTTCACGAAGCAGTTTTTGCATGGGTCTAAACTTTAAAAGAAACCTCTGTAACTAAATAATTACCATCCAAGAAAATAATAGCATTTATTTCTTGCTGAGGGGGAGCAGAATAGAACAGGTATTGTCCACTTTACCTGTTCTGAGAAAATCTTACCTGCAAACTATATTAAATTGTTATAGGGTTCTTGGAGAAGCCCCATATAAATACACTCTATTATTATTCGTTGGAACCAAGATTCTTCATCCTCAAAAACGAAAACATACTATAACAAATTATTGTTTGTTACGCTACGAACTGACCCTCAATTTCTAGCTTTTGTTTTTACAGTTTCTTTTTTAATTTACGTGTTAGCTATTCCCTGTCGATTATTAATCCTTAATTTTTGTTGAAAAAATTTGCTATTAGAGAGGTTACAACTATCGATTGAAAAAAAATAATCTTGGAATAAGCACGAATTAGAATTTTTAGAACCAAGTAAGTGAAGATTTGAACCTGTGATGAGCAAATGAGTGCTGATAAGCACACTCTGAGAACCCAAATCGCCACAACACGTTTTTAAAGACCCGAGGATCGTTTCACTAACAAAGTTAGCTTCATCGGAGGATGATTTTCATCCTCGAATAGATTAAAAATTGAGAAAGATGAAAGAGTTTTTAAAAAATTTTTGACAAAGTCAAACTATGTCAAGAAGGGCCGAGTTTAAGAATAGGGTATGCACATAAAATTAACGTTTAACTTTGAGGTAGAATTCTAAAATTAAACAACAAATGATACATTCCATTTGAAATAACCGAGCTGATGCCAATTTTTGGTAGTCGGACGTCGTCGCATTTTAACTCCAACCCAACAATTTAAAACATCCATCAACTCTAACTAGAATTCTAATACCAAAACCTCATAGCCTCAAATTAACTGAAGCCATACCCATAACCAGAATTACCGAAACCTGGACTACCTAAACTTGGAACCAAAGAGTAAAACCAAATACCACAATAATTGTCTAAGCTGTACCACACCGTCTAATCTTCCTCAGAGTTTCTATGATGTTTCATAGTAGAAATACCGATACAATCGTCGCAAAAATCGACCAAAGTAAACCAAACTATCCACACGTGGGCGTAACATATGCAATGATGTCTTAATCCACTAGCGGGTAACTGCGACTGCAATAAACCACCAATGTCAACCACAAAACTAAATTGACGAACCAACACAAGGACAGCCCGCAAACTTTCTTGGGAGAAAAACGAATCCCTAACAACACGAGGGCTTACAGCCTAAATACTATCGTACCGTGGGTGTCGACAAGGAGGAAAGAGGTAACTTGTTAATTCTGGACTTGAAGGTTTGGAGGTTCGGAGGAGAAGGAAAAACATGTGACGGCAAGGAATTCCACAACTTGGAAGTCCTCGGGACAAAAGTGCGGGCACAACAAGATGTTCTATGTCTGGTGACCTGGACAGTAAAAGGGTGCATTCGCTCTGTTCTCCTGGTAGATCTGTTGGGGGCAGGTTTTCTGTGTACGTGGAATAAATAATTCCATGCCAGCTTGGATAATTTCGGTGACGTTTTGTGAGATATCAGAGGGGTCAGGATGAGAGAAGCAGACAGACGCCCATGGAAATGAGAAAAAGTACTCCCGCATTTCGTCCCAGTTCGCGGAGTTGTAGTGCCAAACGATACGTGGGTGTGATGACTGTGTGACCTGTGGTTGCATTGCGCAGGAAGCAGTGACCATGCCGTGGTCTGAGTGACTAAGGGTGACTGATATCTTATAGCATTCATGTTTTCTAGTAAGAAGGAGATCCAAGGGATTTGAGCTGCGTGTTGGGATGCGAAGAAAGTAAGTAGGTTGCTGAACCATATTGGCTAAAGAATTGCTGACTGCAAAGGCCTCCGCTGCTCTCTCTTGTGGATCGTTTTTTGCAGATCCTAGCCATTCCTTATTATGGACATTGAAGTCAACAAAAATAGTGACCTATGATGAAGGATATTCAGATATCAGATGGTCGGTTTTTTCAGAAAGGTAGTCGAAGAGCTGGACAAAGTTGTTGTCGGAAGGTGACCGGTAAATGCAACAGATGAATTTAGTTGCAGCCCTGAGAGGGAGTTTTATCCATAGTATGTCTTTTCTTCCAGCTTCTAAATTGGGGAGTCTGGTGCAGGGTAGATTGCTACGGACGTATGCGCACACGCCTCCATGCGATCTAAAGGAAATCAGGAGCTCATAACCCGGGAAATTAAGGTGATAAGTGGCTGTTTTGGCACTGATTTGTGTTTCGGTGAGGAAGAGGAGTTGGGGCCTATTAGCCTGGAGGAAATGGCGGACGGAGTTCAGGTTTGAATTTAGGCCACATATATTCGAGAAGGATATGTTAAATCTTGATGCTGGCGCCCCCTGTACACCGCTCTCCCGGAGATCCGAATGGAGGGGTATTTTACCTCCGGAATCTTTTGTACAAGGAGGAGCCATCATCATTTTTGCTTATAAGGGAAACCGACTCATACACCAGAACCGGAAACGTCTGTTGGGACTTCACCGGCCCCTTGATGTATAGGGTGGTACCTCCTCGGGCGTGAAAATATCCTTTACTATCACGTAAAGGAAAAGTCCACTACCACCTGCTTGACTCCGATTTGTCACCTCGTACGACAGGCAGGAGTTACCATGGGCCTATTTATTTCCACCCTATGTAGAGCTCTATGGCTTTTGGACCCATATTTTTGGTACCATCAAACAGAGAAAAACCCGCTCTTTGAATTTTCGTCGAAAAATGATGGGGTTGCCATTTGAAAAAAATCCACAAAGGGTGGGAGTGGAATGGTGAGGCTTAAAAATTACCAGCCACCTACAAGGTATGAAAAAAATTAGTTAACGTCTCCGAGCATTTTTCGTAAAAAAAAAACATTTCTCTTAGAATTATGAATCTTATGCGGTCTACACTGTATTAAAATTTAATATGTAATTAAATATTTTATTGTGCGATCCGGTAAAGTTAAAAAATTAATTAAATTAAAGATAAGCAGTTTTCATGACCCTTCTATTTCAACATTTTATCGGTATAATCGATAAGATCAAAGCTGCGGACACAGGCCAGTGTAACGAAACACCATCTTAATTCAAATGTGAAGGTCAAAACACGCAGATTTGGTGTTACGTCTGCAGTAATAAAAGTCAATCAAATCCTTACTTATCTACAAAAGACAACTGCAATCGTAAATCATGCACTTCGGACATCCTTGCTGTTTAAACAAAGGTCAGGTTCATATCGCCAAACCATAGATTTCGCATGCCAAATTTGATGTTTATACCAGGCTGTAGTAGATTTATCTTGTGTACAAACATACATAACATATTTAGACCCAAAGAAAACATAACAAATACATTATTTAAATTAAAAAAATCCCTGGACGGAGCAAGTGCGTTATGGTAGCGAATTTTCTTTAAAATATTTTTAATAGCAAATGTCTTTCTTTGATGAAAGCAGGCATCAAACTTGTTTGCCTATATAGTAGAAACAATGTACCATATTTCATCGAAATAAATTTATTGTTTGAAAATATATAAACATTTTTCAAAAGTCTAGATGCATCAAATGTGTTATGGAAGTGAATTTCCATAAAAATGTTTTTAATAGCAAATGCGAGCAGGTATCAATCTGATTACCAGTATAGCCTATGTAGTAGAAACAATGTAGTATATTTTATCAAAATTACTTATGGTTTGAAAATATACAAAAACTTTCCGAAAATAAACTTAAATGTTGCTTTTCTAACCAACAAAGCTTACGTTAATAGGAAATTGAGTTATTGAAATTTAAAGGATTTAATGAAAATTCGGTAAATTTCCAGGTTAGCTCCCGAAAGCTTTTCAACAAATTGTTTTCAGAAACATTACTAGGACCCCACCTGGATGCACAAACCACAAGAAAAACTTCTTGTTCACACCCCCCCAAGGGAGTTATGGGACTGGGAGTGAATAGTGGTGTGGTGCGGGGTAGGCAGGGTTTAAGGGGGATATGGCTTCAAGATGTGAAAAAGACAGCTTTCAAGCCCGCTTTATTCGAATTTTCTCGTCATATTTCCTTTTTACTACCTACCCCGCCCAGCGCCCTTACTCACTCCTGGCTTCGTAACTTCCTTGGGGAGTGTGAACAAGAAATTGTCCTTGGGGTTTGTGGATCGGGAGGGGGCGGGGGGTCGTCTATGCAGGTTTCTGAAAACAGTTTTTTGAAAAGCGTTCGGGAGCTGCAAATTAACCGAAAATTCGCTACCAAAACGCACTTACTGCGTCCAGGTTTTTTTCTTACAAACGCATCATATTTCGATAAAAAATGCAAAAATGCATTAACGAATTTGTTCTAAAAAAATAGCTAAAAAAAATTATACACCCCTACTCACTCCTGGTCACGTAATTTCCTTGGGGGGGTGTGAACAAGAAATATTTCTTCTACAAACGCATCATATTTCGACAAAAATTCACAAATGCATTAACGAATTTGTTCTACGAAATTTAGCTAAAAAAGATATGCACCCCTATTCACCCCTGGTCCCGTAACTTCCTTGGGGAGTGTGAACAAGACATTTTTTTGGGGTTTGTGGATCCTGGGGGCCCTAGGCAGGTTTTTGAAAACAGTGTTTGGAAAAGCGTTCGGGAGCTAAAACGCACCTGCGTCCAGATTTTTTTCTTACAAACGCATCATATTTCGACAAAAAATGCAAAAATGCATTAACAATTTTGTTGTTTTAGCTAAAAAAAAAAACAAATTATGCACCCCTACTCACTCCTGGTCCTGTAACTTCCTTGGGGGGTGTGAACAAGAACATTTTCTTGGGGTTTGTGGATTCAGGGGGGGGGGTCTAGGCAGGTTTCTGAAAACAGTTTTTTGAAAAGCGTTCGGGAACTAAACTGCAAATTTACCGAAAATTCGCTACCAAAACGCACTTACTGCGTCCAGTTTTTTTCTTAGAAACGCATCATATTTCGATAATAAATGCAAAAATGCATTAACGAATTTGTTCTACAAAAATTAGCTAAAAAAATATTCACTCCTGGTCCCGTAACTTCCTTGGGGGTGTGAACAAGAAAATTTTCTTGGGTTTTGTGGATCGGGGGGGGGGGGGGGGGGGTGTAGGCAGGTTTCTGAAAACAGTTTTTTGAAAAGCGTTCGGGAGCTAATCTGCAAATTTACCGAAAATTCGCTATCAAAACGCACTTACTGCGTCCAGATTTTTTCTTATAAACGCATCATATTTCGATAAAAAATGCAGAAATGCATTAACAAATTGGTTCTACGAAAATTGGCTAAAAAAATTATAGACCGTTAAACGATAAACTTCACTAAACCTACAAATAAATATCAAAACAAAAGCATCAACTAAACTGACAGCCAAAGCATCAGAGAAAGGGTCTATTTGAAATGAATATTCTGTAAATATTTTAGTAAAATGAAGGGCAATGACGGTTGAATCTGAAACTTAAGGGTTTGCAGAACACTCTTATTGCAACATTATCTTTTTACAATCCGTATTTGTTTCACGTTATTTGCCTAAACATTGCCAATTTTGACGTTTAAAATTGCGAGTTTGACGTTTTGAGGAAAACTCCAGAATTTGTTTATTTAACTGCACATAACTTCCTTGTCTTTAAAGCTAGGGACCCAAATCTTGGTACAAAGTTCACTCTTTATAATACAAACACGCGTTGGTTGCCCTTACTTTGTTATTTACGGAGATATGAATTTTTTTAGAAAGAAAACACAACATTTTCCGGGAAAACCTGGTCCGATTTTCCTGGCTAACAAACTTATCCAAGACACTTGCAAAAGGAAGGTACTCACCAAATTTGATCAAGATCGGTCCATTATTTTTTGAGTTATCGGTCGGATATATATATATATATATATATATATATATATATATATATATATATATATATATATATATATATATATATATATATATATATGTATGTATGTATGTATGTATGTATGTATGTATGTATGTATGTAAACACAGATCTCCTCATTAGCGAATTTTTTTTTAATTCGCTAAAGGTCTGGACGCAGCAAGTGTGTTATGATAATGAATTTTCATAAAAATGATTTTAATAACAAACGGGTCTTTTTTTAATGAAAGCAGGTATCAAATTTGATTACCGGTATAACCTATGTAGTAGAAACAATGTACCATATTTCATCAAATAACTTTATTGTTTGGAAAAAGTACCAAAATGTTCCGAAAATAAACTTAAAAGGTTCCTGCAAAAACCGACTCATTTTCCTAGCCAACGAAACTTCAAGATATTCACCCACCTGCCAAGATCTAATTGTGCACAATAAGCTTTTCGACGAAACTTCAAAAAAAAATTGCAAGAAAATTTATACCCTTTTTTTTTCTCGTTAAAATCCGAAAACTTTTTTTTTACAATAACTTGTTAGACGTTTATTATTAATTACCAAAGTTAAAAAAAATCTTACAAAGAAATGACATACCGCAACAAACAACTTTCTGCGAAAACTTATTATATATTTTCTACACAAAAATTTGCTAAAAGAATACATAAGATTCAAATTATATGTTTAATCTGTAATTAAAATGAAAATAAAATAATTTGTTTAGGCGAAAATCCATTGAAACATTATTGTCGATGAATTTCATTAAAAAAATGGAGTCAGTATATTTTAATCCACACAAATACAATGTGTTAAAACTAGCGCCTCCGTGGCCGTGCGGGAAAGTCGATTCAAGCTTTCCAATACGGACTCGGGGGACGACGGTTCGAGACGCACCGGCGGCGGATGATTTTTCAAATCACTTCTGTCGTTGAGATCGAGCTCAAGGTGGAGGGTAGGTTAGTTTAGATGAGCAAAAACGGTCAGCAATGGCCTAATTGCCAGTAAGCATCTTACCTTTACTTTTTTTTATGTGTTAAAACTGATTTCGAAATATCATTTTATTAAGATTCTTTGTATGTTGTCATCGATGGAAAAAGACTCCTCTATGATATACAGGCTGTCCCACGTAAGGCGTCCATTAAAAGTTTTCGAATTAATATTGCGATTTGAAAATTTGCAAGTGGATGTATCACCATCCGCTCATTATAACAAAAATATCTTGGTGACTATATCACATCCGGTTGTACCGGAAGTTGCCAAAAACTTTCTTAATTTTAATGGAATACCCTATATATGATTACATATTCGGTATGAGCATGCATTTCTGAGAAAAATGATATGCCACTTGCCCATACTGGTTTTAGCCGTTCTCAAGATATTTGATTTTCTATTGTTTTTCCGTCATAAAGTTGCAAATCTGAAAAAATCGTATTTCCGGTTCAAACTGTTTCAGACGTTAAAATCTTAGGCGGAATATTCACTTGCATCGTATTTGGTTAAAATTTCTACTCAGTCTGCTAATCTAAAAAATATTGTAGCTGTTACATAAACAAACAAAAACATATGTTGATAATTATCGCTCGCTATATTTCAAAGAATATATATATATATATATATATATATATATATATATATATATATATATATATATATATATATATATATATATATATATATATATATATATATATATATATTGCTTTCATAAAGTATTGGTTTTATTTGACCGTTCCCTATATCTCACCTTCAGGACGAAACTAAATGTTTGGAAGTGCATCTCGCAAATTAGTAACCTGACCCAGCTTAGGGGGTCGGTCGGCTGGTTGATCTTCGATATAAACACATAGATCATGAGAAAACGCTGAAAACAATAGCAGTTTGAAACCAGATTTTAAAGGAACTTGGACTCGGGACTCGGAAGGTTTTTATTTTTTGTTGACAAGTTGTCTAGCCGACCTTGAATATCAGAGAAGTGCAGTGGCCAGTGCTGTCCAAGATAGCTGAGGCCGGTAAATGACCTGCACGCTGTGTTGCCACTAGAATTTCAGATTACCATCCAATCACATCGAATATCCCTAGATTCATTTTACATGTATGTTACATTTTAATCGTCCTGTCTAATGGCCAATTTAGCTGAATTTGAAGAATTAGAATCCTATTGATTTTTTTTTATTTTAAAGATTTATTTTCATTCGACGTAAAACTCATTTAACACAATCAAATAGCCGGACGTATCTACCTAAAATCGATTACTCAACGCATGGAGTTTTTCCTCTGTGAAGTCAAAAATATCAAATATCAATATTTATGCATGACAGTTCAGAATTATTTTGTAATTACAAGTAAAAGACCGAGGTTGGGTACTGTGGTTGGAAACTGAAACAAAACCAGACTCATCCCAAAAACCACAAAATAATAACAGAGATTACAGTAGTTTAGCGGCAGCATAACTCTCTTATTATTTTGTGGTTTTTGGGGTGATTGGGCTTTTTGTTTTGTAATTACAGACTATTGGGTTTTTTGTAAAATATAATTCTGTACCCAAAAAAAAAAACCAAGAGGCTATAACGTAATATAGTGGACAGACTTTTTTCTTGTTAACATTACTTATCATGTGTTATGGAAAACTATTTTGACAAACGTAAAATATAACATCAAAACTGACAGATTTAATACCTCTAAGTATCTCTTTGACGATATGTGAAATTAAAATATACAAGTGTTACAATAGAATATCTAAACCTCTCGGAGTATTTTGCAAAAAGGCTGGGGGGACACATTTTGACATATTTTTTGCCCCCCGGCCCCGGCCATTTTGAAGGATCGATGTCATGTTATAAATGTCAAATGGAATGGGGTTTTTCTTCAAACATTCGATTCACCGCGAAGAACTGCGTAAGCACGTAGAAAATCGCTGCATTTGCTCTGTTGGTTGCATACTTATGAATTTTTCAATAAATAAAATTAAAATAAGAAAAAGAATGAAATACATTAAGTTTAACGACGATTGTGTTCTAAGAGGTGTTAGAAATGTGTACTTATGAATGTTTCAGTAATTTTGAAAAAAAAAACAATATTTGGTGTGCTATAGTCTGCAATATAATAATTGGGCCACATTTTATTGAAGGCCACCGAAATGGGGAGATGTACAATGATTTTTAAGCACAATTTATCTCAACTTCTGAACAACGTAGAAAACCAACAAGAATAGATGTGGTTTCAGCAAGACGGAGTCTCGCCGCACTTTACGCGCCAAGTCAGAAACACTATAGTAGCAGTAGTGGTAGTATCAGTGGTGGGGATGCTAACGCCAGGCAAGTAGGCCACAATGGGTCCTTTTTCCCCGCGCCTACAACCCAGCAACCATGCTCTACTCTCCCTCGGTTCTGTCACCAAACCCCCTCGACCTCGAAATGAAGGTCATGACGGTCTTCCATTGGACGAAACTTACCTGGTTCCTCTGCAGAGTTCTCGAACCGAACAATTCTGTTCGAAGACTCCAAAAAGCCTCGCATTCACACAGGTAGCACAGAATTGAAACATTCATACCCAAAAAGTCATAGTGTGTATTCTTTCCGATGGAGGTATGGACTAAGGTCCGGTACTCCTAGGGAGAGAGTTTTAGTGAGTAGGTGTACTAAGAGTACGAGTCTCACAGTACCTCGATATCCCACGTCACTACGGTGTCGTGAATGAGGTTTGCATGAGGCATCTCTCCCTCCTGTATAAAAAAAAAACAGGTAGTGGTAAGACGTCTCTTCATTCTCGCCGCATTCCTGGCAAATGGGATCCCTTTCTACACATACCAATGCAAGGTGTCTTCTAAGAGCGCAGTGGCATCTCAGCACTCCAATGATGCGGCAAAGCGCAGGTCGACTCCTACCGAGAAGCGAGACAGTCTTGTCTCTGTCTGGCCCCTCCAAGAAGTCCCTCGCCTGGCTACAGCCACCGACCGACCCCCCAGTGCCTCTCCATGGCTTCCTTACTCCACCTGTCTAGGGCGACGGAGACCGCCTTCCTACTTATGCCTATCGAACGCTCCGGGCCACAGAACGGCCGCCGGGAACCAAGCGTTGCGAGATCATTCGCCACCTCATTCCCCGCCAAGCCACAGTGTCCCGGAACCCACACAAGTTGCACCTCCTTTGTCCTGGCTAGTCCCGTAAGGGCGTCCGCGAACTCCTGAACCAGCGTTGACCTAATTCTGGCCGCGCAGACTGCCCGGAGGACCGTGTGGCTATCCGAGCAAATGTATACACATTTCTCAGGACTCATCCTCACATCTTGTCGATTGGCTACAGATAGGATAGCGTACAACCCCGTTTCGAATGCCGTAGTATATGTGCCCAGAGCATAACTCTCGCGCACCCCCAGGCTGTCGATGTATATTCCAGCCCCGGAGGATTGCTGCTCCTCCAGCAGCGATCCGTCGGTAAAACAGACCAGGCCTGCGGTCTGGAATGCAACCTCATTTTTCCTCTACTTATCCCTATTGGGGATTCCGAGGGTATATGGCCTAGTCAACCTAATATTGTCCCCTGCATTCCGTACCTTGATGGTGGAAATCGGAATTTCCTTTTCCACCTCCTTGGCGACTTTTGCCTGTTCTATTTTTGCTCCCTCTCCGCACCAGTTTGCAGAGTCTCGGATTCTAAGATGCGACGCCATAGCCTCCCTTCTGATACAGATGGAAAGCCGTGGCAGCATCAGCAACACCTCTAGCGCGGCTAAGGGTGTCGTCCTCATAGCGCTGGTGATGCAGCCTTTGAAGTTTGGTTAGGTTCTGGGTACCAGTTTGATTCACACCACACCACCAGACCAACGCCCCGTAAAGGATTCTCGGCCTGACGATCGCAGTGTAAATTCAATGAAAGATCCGAGGATTAAGTCCCCAGGTCTTCCCGAAACATGCCTAACAATTCTCGTCCAAACATTTACCTTTTGTGGATATTGTCTGTGATTCTGTTGCATCCATCTTGCATTTTATCTTGCCTAAGATCTGCAGTTTTGACGGATAACTTCTCCATGTAGTGTAAAAGTAGATTGGTCCGAAAACAGAATGTTCGGTACTTACAAAGAGTTATCATTACATTTATCCACTCATGTTGCACAAAACTACATCCTTCGGTCTGGATCGTCATCGGATAACTCCTGCAAAAGCTGTATTTTATAGGGATGAAGCTTTTCAAGTTTTAATACCTAATGTGCCGTCTGAAATGGAATTCCATTGTATCAACCAAATTTGCCGAACACTAGTGTAGGAATCTTTTGCACTGCCAATAAGACATTTAATTTCACTCCTTCACTTATAGATCGGCGACCTGTTTTTGGCAAATCCTCCACGCTATACGTTTCTCGAAATTTCGTATCTATTCGACTCACTGTTGATTGATTCATACACATACATACCTCTGCCTGACTTCGGACCCTGTCACCATAATCACTCATCTCATCATTAGACCTTCAATTCTTTGGGCTATCGATAAACGCATTTTACCAACAATTTAATAATTAATTGAAAAAAGCAAAAGTTGAAAATTATACGTATTCACTTTGAACGACAGCCAAAACGTAAATTTACTACTATTAATTGTAGATTGTTTCGCAAAAAATTGTCAAACTTATGCTTGATTAGTTTTTATGACACATGTCACACAGCAGAGAATTGTTAACATCAGTAGATTGTTACAGATACGGCATAGTATACAATAAAATCTCTGAAGCTCTTTTCCTCCAAGAAGCCCAACATTTTAAACATTGTTTACAGACTGAGAAATTTTTACGTCAGTATCATAAGACTGGACTATGTAATTCTTTTAGGGCTTCACTTGTGTTAGGTGTGACTGATAATTAAAATGTCATTACTCACTTTATTTTATTCCTACAAAAAATTGGTGTTGCTGAAGAAAGAATTGGATTAGCTTTAAAAAGAGGTATCACACTACCCACCATCCAGTTTCAAAATTTCGATGGGGTAGCTACCCTTTGAAGTGGTATGAAGATTTGTATATCAAGAAGTTAGTCTTCGACCATACAAATCGACCTGTTTTTTATTTTTTCTTAATAATGCTCACTTTCCATTTTATTAAATGTATGCGTTACTTTACAGACACAGTGTATATACACATCCACACAAATATTTACATATTTATGTGTGGATGTGTATATAGGGTGGCGCATTGAAAACAAAACAGACCGATTTACGTCCAGAGAATTTTTTTTAAGAAACGCTGAAACAGGTCAATTTTAATATTGAGGGGGACATGTTTTGACATAAAACTCAACTTTGTACATCAACCCTTTAAGGGTGGTGATAACCACCCTTATATTTTAAATAGGGAACATGGGTCGAGTGTTACATCATTTGTAAGCTCTTTCTTTTCTGAATTCAGCACACTAATTTTTCTGGAAGTTTTATTAACTCGTTTAAAAATTATTCACAGTTGAAGATGCAAAAACGCATTTCACTCATTCCGATAAGAAATGTGCTGATAGTCAATGATTTGTTGGTTTGTAAACAAAAAACTGACTATCAGAACATTTCTTATCGGAATGAGAGAAATGCGGTTTATTATTTCAGTTTATCGGTCGGTTTGATACTTGATACTACTACCGAACAGACATGTTAACAGAAAATACATTTTAGAGTTAGTTGCAAAGTTTCGACAAAGTGGTTAAGTAGCCAACAAAAAACCGGATCCTGAACATGAATTTCCGGTTAGAAATGAGGCTACTGAGATTGAAGTTTTAGGACAAATTGCTGCAGACCCAACTTTGAGCACGAGAAAATTGGCCACTGTTTCAAACATCAAAAGAAGAACCATTCATCGAATATTGAAGCATAATAAATTTCACCCGTATAAAATTCATCTTGCACAACAACTGAATGAAGATGATTATGATCGGCGGCTGGAGTTTTGTGAAGTTATGACTGCACGAATAGCTGATTACGGGAACTTTCTGTTCAATATCTGTTTTTCAGACGAGTGTGCGTTTTTATTAAACTCTACAGTCAATCGTCATAATGGTCGTTATTGGGCAGATAATAATCCAATAAATTTTCACGAAATCCACACTCAAACTCCACAGAAATTGAATGT
Organism: Tillus elongatus; assembly: GCA_964006375.1. Taxonomy (NCBI): domain Eukaryota; kingdom Metazoa; phylum Arthropoda; class Insecta; order Coleoptera; family Cleridae; genus Tillus; species Tillus elongatus. The sequence goes on along the minus strand of OZ023269.1, from coordinate 15,868,742 downwards.
CTGGACTGGCATTTTTGGAGACCGTTTAATCGGATGAATTTTTCTGATGGCAATTTAAGTGGCGAAACGTATTTGGAGTTACTAGAAGATATCGTTTACCCTCTACTAATTGACATTGTTGAAAATGATGATCTCTATCAAGAAAATCAATTAGTGTTTCAACAAGATGGTGCTCCTCCGCATTTTTCACAAGGTGTTAGGGAGTTTTTGAACAGAGAGTTTCCAGGACAATGGATTGGGCGTAGAAGTGCTATTGAGTAGCCCCATAGATCACCGGATTTAACTCCTATAGTCTTCTTTCTATGGGGCCATTTAAAGAGTAGAATTTACGCAACAGAACCGGAGTCTCTGGAAGAATTACGAGGACGCATTGTTGAAGAATGCCGTCTAATAACTCCACAAATGCTCCAGAATGTCAGAGCTCGTTTTGAACAAAATTTGTACTTTTGTATGGAAGCTGGTGGTCAACAATTTGAACACTTACTTAACTGAATAAACATTTTTGAACGTTTGGTTTTGTTTTTTAGTTTTTTTCACAATGAATGAAATACGTTCTTGCAACTCCAACTGTGAATAATTTTTAAACGAGTAGATAAAACTTCCAAAACATTTTGTGTGCTGAATTCATAAAAGAAAGAGCTTTCAAATGATGTAACACTCGACCCATGTTCCCTATTTAAAATATAAGGGTTGTTATGACCACCCTTAAGGGGTTGATGTGACAAAGTTGAGCTTTATGTCAAAACATGTCCCCTTCAATATATATATATATATATATATATATATATATATATATATATATATATATATATATATATATATATATATATATATATATATATATATTACACCGATAGTCACAAAATAATGGGCCGATTTTGATAAAATGTGGCACCTACCTTTTTATTTGTAAGTGGCTTGGATAAGTTCGTTATCCAGGAAAATCGGACCAAGTTTTCCGGAAAAATGTTGAGTTTTCTTTCGAGAAAAATTTAGATTTCTATGTTACAAGAAAAAAAGTTATAAAAAATATTAGGTGCCAGATCATTTCTATGAAAATTCACTACCATAACGCACCTGCTGCGTCCATACTTTTCTTTTATGCATAGAATTCGACTTTACATACGACATCTCATTTTGGTCGTCCAATTAACGATTATCCTTATTATTATATTTGCTGGGATATACCTATAAATGAGTAGAAATGTACGATATGTCAATGCTGCTTGCATATAGCCAAACATTCGTTGAATTTTATTATTGTGCACAATGCATTGGCAAAAGGCTGAATTTCACAGTGGGATATAATCCTACATAAGCTTTCAGAACAATCGACATTCTATGTTTTTGTTTTTATATTTTTTGAGCAATAAACATATAATTTGTGGCTTTGGAATAATAAATACACAGTAGAAATACAATAAACCCTTTAATATATTAGCCAAAATAAATAATTGGCAGGTTGTTCCATTTACATTGCAGCATTACCGAAGTTATTATTCAAAATTGAATTGTGCTCTTTGGTTTCGAGAAACAAAAGGTGGGTATATCAAACAATCATAAAAGTTCAGGAATAATGAAAGTGTTAATATTTTATGGTTATGCGGTTTTATCAATTTATTGTAAATATTGTGAGGCAGAGATGGTTTCGTTAATTTGTAGCGTTGGTTGACTGTGTTTTATTTTTCCATACTGATTATTTAGAAGTTTGTACAATGGAATGTGCAAGGAAGTCAACGTCCTTATGTTTATCATTTAATGAAGTATCGACAGTATAGGGTATAAGAATTAGAAAAAAAAAAGGTTCTGGACGCAGCAAATGTGATACGGTAGCGAATTTTCATTTTCAGCAAGTTCCAGAGCTGTTCAACTCTTTAATAGTTGGCTGGTGTGGTATACTTGCAATATGGTAGGTGGTAGTGGACTTTTCTTTCACGTGATAGTAAAAGATTTTTTTCACGCCCGAGGAGGTACCACCCCTTACATCAAGGGGCCGGTGAAGTCCCAACGGACGTTTTCGGTTCTGGTGTATGAGTCGGTTTCCCTTATAAGCAAAAATGATGATGGCTCTTCCTTGTACAAAAGATTCCGGAGGTAAAATACTCCTCCACTCGGATCTCCGGGAAAAGGGTGTACAGGGGAGTGCCGGCATCAAGATTTAACATATCCTTTTCCAATATATGTGGCCTAAATTCTAACCTTTCCTCCAGGCTAATAGACCCAAAATTCTCTTCTTCACCGAAACTCAAATCAGTACCAAAACAGCCACTAATCACCTTACTTTCCCGGAGCATGAGCTCCTTACTTCCTTTAGATTGCATGGAGGCGTGTGCGCGTACGTCCGTACCAATCTACCCTGCACCAGACTCCCCAATTTAGAAGCTGGAAGAAAAGAATACTATGGATAAAACTCTCTCTCTCAGGGCTGCAACTAAATTCATCTGTTGCATTTACCGGTCACCTTCTGACAACAATTTTGTCCAGCTCTTTGACTACCTTTCTGAAAAAACCGACCATCTGATTTCTGAATATCCTTCCTCCGAGGTCACTATTCTTGGTGACTTCAATGTCCATAATAAGGAATGGCTAGGATCTTCAAAAACCGATTCACAAGCAAGAGCAGCGGAGGCCTTTCCAGTCAGCCATTCTTTAGCCAATATGGTTCAGCAACCTACTTACTTTCCTCACATCCCAGCACACATCTCAAATCCCTTGGATCTCATTCTTACTACAACTCCGCGAACTGGGACGAAATGCGATAATACTTTTCCTCATTTCCATGGGCGTCTGTCTGCTTCTCTCATCCTGACCCCTCTGATATCTCACAAAAGGTCACCGAAATTATTCAAGGTGGCATGGAATTATTTATTCCACGTACACAGAAAACCTCTGCAGCGACTCAAAAGCCCTGGTTCTCTAATCCTGTGACAAGGCCAGAGTTGAAAAGGTAAAGCTCACAAAACGCTTCTACACAATCCCAGTGAAGAAAACCGTCAAGCATTTAACGACGCAAGAAACCGCTATGTCCGCATTCTTTCTGAGGCAAAAAATCATGTGACAAGGCCAGACTTGAAAAGGTCAAAGCTCACAAAAAGCTTCTACACAATCCCAGTCAAGAAAACCGTCAAGCATTTAACGACGCAAGAAACCGCTATATCTGATTCTTTCTGAGTAAAAAAACTCGTTTAATAACCACATCAAAAATAAAGTCCTCTCAAGCTCCAGCGGCAGCAAACCCTTCTGGACTCTTGCTAAATCTATTGGGAATAATTTCTACAAGAGCACGTTCCCACCTCTTGTCTCAGGGGATGAAATTGTTTCTACCGCCCTGGGCAAGGCCGAACTTTTTGCCTCGTTGTTCGCCGGCAATTCTACTCTCCACCCACCTCCAAATGTTCAACCACCAACAGTCCCCAATGTCGCGCATAAAATGACGGATATCATTTTCAAAACTAAAAAGGTACGAAAGATGCTCTCTTCTCTTAATACCAGGAAAGCCTCTGGCCTTAACGAGATCCCAGCAATTTTTCTCAAAAAATGCGCACCAGAACTTGCTCCTGTCCTGACTCGCTTGTTTCAGACATCTTACAATAGAGGCATATTCCCTAGTAACTGGAAAACTGCTCGAGTACAACTCGTCCCCAAGAAAGGACCCAAAGCGCTTCCTAGCAACTACAGGCCTATTTCTCTCCTTTCAGTCGTTTCTAAAGTGATGGAAAAGTATATAAACACCGAATTACTAAAATTTCTTGAGAAACACAGTCTAATCGACGACAAGCAGTATGGATTCCGTCAGCGCAGATCAACTGCCGACCTTATTTCCTTTGTCACCCATTCTTGGAACAAGTCTATGGAACTACACGGTGAATCCGTGTCGCTCTAGACATATCCAAAGCAATCCAAAGCATTCGACCAGGTCTGGCAGGCAGCGCTGCTTAATAAACTACCGGCCAATGGCCTTCCACCAAAACTCTGTACGTGGACAGCAAATTTCCTCTCCAACCGGAGCATTTCTGTTGTCATGGATGGCCATTCCTCTAAACTGTATACTGTATCCAATTAATGCAGGAGTTCCTCAAGGTTCAGCTTTAGCCCCTACTTTGTTTCTTCTCCACATCAATGACCTCCTCTCTAGCACATCCAACCCAGTTTACAGTTACGCGGACGACAGCACCCTCCACTCAAATATACAATACTCTAAGTCTGTCTCTTTAGCCCAATTAGATGTGGATCGCAGACTCATGGAGGGTTCTATCTCCGTGGATCTCCAAAAAATATTAGACTGGTGAAGTAGAAATCTTGTACAATTCAACCCCACCAAATCACAATCTTGCTTTCTTTCTCATAAGAGATACACCAGCCCTAGACCCTTCACAATAAACAACCAAGTTATTTAAAGTAATGAGTCTTTTTCACTTGCTGGCATTTCTGTGGATCGAAATCTCAATTGGCATCAACATGTCACATCAATTGCAGAAGCGGCTGCTAAGAAATTAGGTTTCCTCTTCCGGGATCGCAAATACTTTTCACCAGCTAATCTCTATACCTTATATACTTCACAAATAAGACCAAACCTCGAATACTGCTCCCACATCTGGGGTGCCGCTGCCGCTTCTACGCTCGCTATCCTGGACTCCATTCAAAACAGAGCTATACGTCTCATTGGTGACCCTACCCTCACCCAAAGGCTGCCATCCCTTGCCCACCGACGTGCCGTTGGTGACCTCTCTCTTATATATATATATATATATATATATATATATATATATATATATATATATATATATATATATATATCTGTACGGGCACTGTTCAGAGGAGCTTTCTTCCATAGTTCCTCCACCTGCTGCCCCCAATAGATCTACCAGGGGAACAGAGCAAATGCACCCTTTTACTGTCGAGGTCACCTGACATAGAACATCTTGTTATGCCTGCTCTTTTGTGCCGAGGACTTCCAAGTTGTGGAATTCCTTACCGGCACATGTTTTTCCTTCTCCTCCCAACCTCCAAACCTTCAAGTCCAGAATTAACAAGTTGGCTCTTTACTTCTTGTCGACACCCACGGTACGATAGTATTTAGGCTGTAAGCCCTCGTGGTGTGTTGTTGAAATATAAAAAAATAACAACATTGTTTCCGGAATCTACCATCAGGAGCTAGATGTAAATCTGTGTGGCATCCATGTTTTATGACTGTTAAAAAACGCAGGTCACAAAATTACCATCGGTCATTAAAGGGTTAAAATCCAGGTATATTTACTACCTAGTGGGATGTGCGAATCTGCCTGGGTGAGCGCTGACTGATTTTTCTGCGCAGAATCTTGGCAGCCCAAGTCAGCGGCATATCTCCGAGGCTTCCGTTTCGCTCCATTCCCATGGGTATCCACCAATTAACCCTGGTGGCCTAGGTAGGTAGTGATGAAGGAAGGAGTGCAGAAAGGAGTAAGGTAATTTGGATAAAAGAATATAGGACATTGGCAAGAAAGGAAATGGGTAACAGGAGAGCGGACAGCTGGCCGCGCTAGCTGTAGCGGCTACGTCATTACGAGTAGGCATACAGTTTGCAACAGAACACCCACCGGCAAAAAAAATTATTTAATTTATTTATTACTGTCATAATAATAAATATTATTACTATTATAGCTATGCTTTTTACAGAAGCAACCGTTGAGTAAAGTTTTGCGTGTACAAGGTTCTTTAAATGTATACAAATTCGGCTGTAATATGTAGGTTGTTATTTTATGTCGCATTTACAAGCTGTTACCTAATACGTCCACATCGTGCTTATGCAACTTAAAATTATAACAAGGTACTAACTACCCTCGAAACAGGGAGCTTGTTAATGATGCGTGCGTTTTCGACAATATGATACATATAGCCTTCCAGTTTATGATTTCTACCGACCATAAAAGTTGGTTAGCAGTTTTGCCAAACAGTTAATTAGCAACATTTTCGTATAGTACTAATTGAGATAAAATGTCGTTTCCTGTTTCCACTGAAATGTGCTCCAATTAAAACTAATCACGAGTATTCGTCCATTTACTTGATGTACGCATATGTGAGGTAATAAATAACGAATGCAGATACACTTTTTTCAAGCAGTTTAACAAATAACAACATTTTTATTACTTACGTTCTCATTAAAGTCATCACTGTCGCTGTTTAAACGCAACGGCACCATGTCGTTGCAACCATTAGTCTCTATCTCCGGTAGTTTTAAAATTTTTGTTGTAGCTAACGCACTTCGTCATTTGGGCCAGGATTTTCAGATCCTTACTCTATCACTCCTAAAGTCTCCATTCTTTGCCTAACTTACTCTGGGCATGCCGAATATACTCACAGTATATCTACAGGATTATTTACGATGACTGCCTATTTAAATGATCTAGAGATCTACTAAATATATCAATCTGAAATCTTGGCTATATACAGGCTGTTCAAATAACTTTTATCATAATTTTTCTTAAGAGCTTCCCGATAAAAATTTTAATTACGAATAAGGCACAAAGATGCGGGGGAGGCCAGGCTAGGACTATACAGACTAGCCTGCAATGGTAGACTGAAGATCAACCCAGGCTTCAGGGGCCACTGCAAAATTCAGGAGATCGTGAAGGAGACCATGCTTGAAATTAGGTCAGACTTCGCGAGCCCGCGAATGTGCAGGGAAAACAACTTTACAGTGTAAATCCCCGACCGCAAGGCATGGCGGGAGGAGACGCCGGGCATACCACGGGACGCGCTCATCTGGTTCACGGACGGATCCGGCGGGGAACGTGGGACGGGGGCAGGTGTTTACTCGGAAGGACAGAGGGTAAGTCATAGTATTTCCCTCGGAGCCGATGCAACGGTGTTTCAGGCCGAGATGTACGCCATCCTGCACTATGTGCGGGAGAACAAGAGGAGGGGCTACACTAACAAGCTGCTCCTCATAGCCACAGACAGCCAGGCAGCCCTTAAGGCACTAAGTAGCCCACGGGTAAATTCCTGGCTGGTGAGTGAGTGCCGAGACGAGACGACCGACCTGTCTGGGCAGAATGAGGTCACCCTCATCTGGGTGCCGGGTCACTCGGGGGTCAAAGGCGATGAAGAAGCTGACAGTCTCGCGAAGAGAGGGTTAGCAGAACCATTTATGGGACCACAACCGGCTCTGGGCGTGTCAAAGAGCACTGCCAGGGGAGACATTAAGTCATGGGTCAGAAACCAACACAAGGTGTACTGGGTGGACTGTCCAGGGCTCAGACATGGGAAGTCAATAATTGACGGACCCAGTTCAAAGAGAGCTGTGGAACTGCTAAATCTTAGCAGAGGACAGCTCAGAAACACAACAGGTCTCTTGACGGGACAGATGGCCGTCAAGAAACACCTGCATAAAATGGGGCGGTTCGAAGGGGACCTCGCATGCAGACTTTGCGGTGAGGGGGAGGAATCAGCCCAGCACATCTTGTGCGAGTGTAAAGCTCTGGACCGCAAAAGACAACTGATCTACGGTCAGTCTAGACCGGAGACAGAGCAATATAAAACTTCACCCTACCAATCGCTGTGCAGACTAGTTCAAGGCACAGTGATTTTGGAATGGGTGGAGTAAGACTAAGTGTATGCACAATCAACCAAAGGTTGCAGTGCTATCGGGGCGGCAAGACCGCGGACGAGCCCTGAGGGAAAAAATAAGATCGAGTCTGCTAGTCAACTTTCAGGTCAACAATTTTATGTATCTTCAATCTGCGGATAGTGCTTATACATTTCACAATACAACGCTTGAATTGCCCAAAATCCCTCCAACTCCGAATTTTCTCTGGAATTCTATTAAAAATCCTCGGCCAAGGAAACCAGCATATCTCTTACTCACAGCTTTCTGTACGGAAGAAACATTATATGCCATGTTCATCCTGGTGTTATGTGTGCCCTTCCTTCTTTCAAGTTTATATTTGTGTCTATACCGCCACCGCAGCAAACTCCTAAAAAACAACTGTCTCAAGTTCAGAAAACCTGATTCCAAGTAGTCATTCGGGTAAGCAAAATTTCGATTCAATATAATTTTTAAAATCCACTTAGTAATAGTTTCCAAATTCCTCATGTGACAACTCAAGACTTCACCCCAGGCTGTCAAACCGTACGAAAGATGAGTCTGAACAAGTGCATAATATATAGCCGCAGCTGTTTCAGTCCACAAAACCGCTGGCAACTCTTAATTTTGGGTAGAATCCCTCGCAACTTTCCAAACAGACTCTCGACATGGTAGTTCCACCTCATATGCCGATCAATGGTAACCCCCATATATTTGTGTTTCTCTTTTGGGGAAACAACGAATAGATCATAACTTGGGCTTGAACAAACATACATTAAAACGGTTTATTTTATTTGATAAGGTTTTAATTGTTATTTAATATTAATTGCTCGGTATCGCGTTTCGACTCACCATATAGTTGTCGAGAGGCGCTTTTCAACAGTAACTAAGGTTTGCAATTTTTCTCAAAATATTTAAATGGAAGAATATAATTTTCTCATGTTAGTAGGATTAGAAGTGGACAATGTGTTGGATAGCTTGCTAGGGTCTTATTATCACATTTTTCCTGGTTGTGGGACTAGTTTGATAAATAAAACACTTTATGCATCTCCTCAAATAAAAATCCATGCATGTTAGGTCTGGTGATCTCTCAGGCCATGGGAATACACTGCCTTGTCCAATCCACATCCCGTTAAACCTTTTGAATCTATCTAAGTCTGCCCTGACATTCCAAAATACACTAGACATTCAGCATATTTTGTCTAGCCTGAAGGGAAAGATTTTTTATCAATATGGGTAGCTCATTTTGCAGAAAATTTTAATGTTCCGCTGAATTAACCGACTGATTAAGAATATAAGGACCTACAATGCTTCCTTCAACTATTTCACACGAAAGTTGTTGCTCCAACGTCCTCGAAATTGTTCTGCCTGCATCCGATGCGGATTATTTTGTGACTGTTATACGTTATCGTTCAAAATATTACGCTGGTCATGGTTATTCCTAAATCTTTAGATATTTGTCAAATGCTCATTTGACGATTCAGTCCAATAGAGGCTAATACATTAATGACATTTGTTTCTGATCTACCACTTCTTCGTCTTCTTATCACTGGTAAATGACACTCCCTATAATTCGAAATATTTGTGCCAAGCGTGTAAATGGTTTTCTCTCAAGGGGACGCCTTTCTACACATCTGGTGGCAAATATCTTAAGCCACAACATTTCCATTTTCATCACTTTGTAAATAAACTGCTAACATAAAAATATGCTTGTACATTTGAAATTATCATAATGGCACTCAAAACTAGTAGAGTGTGGTTTTATAAACAGTTGATTCGTAAAACTAAATGTCAGATTGTCTAATAATTGACAGCAAGTCTTTTATTTAAGAGTCATTTGGCATATTTCCAAAGCTAACTGTTTGATTTTTTTTGCATATTGACAGTATGCCGCAGAGTATGGAATAAAATTTTGATTGGTTATATCTCTGGTTCTAATAAAGATATCAACGTGATTTTTTTTTGCACGTCTCTCACTTTTTTACTTCTAGTCGGGGCAAACTTTTTGAAAACGCTATATATTTTCCCGGACTAACTGGAATGAGACTTTACATGTGTTGGTACACAATATTTAGAGTTTTTTCCAGATTTAAATAAAATCCCAAAGACATGCGTTGAGACGACTTAGTGCGCTTAAAGTCCAACGCCTGACAGACAGAGTAGTTAACTGCGACGCGTAGATTCATTCATGCAACAGGTATAAACCATACCTCAATGGTAACCAACTGAATATATACCAGGCATAATACATACTACCCGAAAAAACAATCGTGAAATCTCGCCCGCAATTATGGAAAATGACAGACGACATGAAATTAAAAATTTGCTAATTGATTGTTATTTAACTGGAGGATTCAATCAATTATTAAAAGACACTATATTTGTGGCTTTATGAACGGTCTCAAATACAGTTTTAGCGCAGCATAGATATATTATGCTGTCTTATAATATACTAGAAATGTAAACAAAATCAAGCCAAGTCAATATAAAAATGACTCTAAAATAGTTTCTTTTATCTTTAAACTTAAACATAAGACGTCATATAAGACCGAAACAGTCGTGGGATGTGTTTCAATGGCAATTCTACTAATTCTGTAATAAATTACGTATACTTTGAATATAATATCGCGGGCATGAAGCCGATCTAAAGTATCACGCAAATAAAACGTTGGTTGAAGAGTACTCAGATGGCCCCTGCATATTGCCCTTGCCTCCCTGACAGAAGGTTACGCGATCGAAACGCGAAGTTGATGAATGTATGTTCTTTTAATGTTTTATTTTGACATTTAGTGAAACAATAATGCACAGATTTCATACGTTTTCAACAAGATCTCATTTTTGTTTAAAGTGCCTGAATACGCCAGTTTTTCACCTTCGAGTCTGAAGTTATAATTTTGTTATTGTTGATATTGAAAAAACCGGTTTGATTAGGTTGGCTAAAACGAAATCATACGGTCTATTAATAAGAAAAAATAACTGCTACGTTTCTAATTTGGCAGATACTTTACTTTTATAAATATGAATTAAGTTTCCTTCTGGAAATCTTTTGTATAACTTTAATGAAATTTGTAATTCAAGTTTCTTTAAAAGGGCGTTACACTATCTACAGATATAGCAAAATCTAATTCTTAACTTTATAGAAAATTGAGTTTTGGGCATTTTTCTCAAAAGGAGTTAGAACACAAGATTTTTTTGATAATAGAGAGATATCGATGGTAACACTTTCGAAAGAATTCTTCAAATGTGCGCGTTCTAGGGCCTCTAAAATGGATCTTCAAGGTCTGTGTAAGTTAACTTGTTGCCGTATAATAATAGTGTACAATTCTTATGAAAATTCGCTACTATAACGCATTTACTGCGTCCTGAATTTTTTTTATTTGGAAAGCTAGAGCATGTGAAAATTGTTCATAATTTTCCAGAGATTATTAAATAGTTACATAATTCATATAGTTATGAGCGATTTTTAAGAAAATAGAACTTTTAAATTGCCAGTTGCTATTTCGCCCTCTTGCGGCTATGATAGGAACTTGAAAATAATTACCAAAAATTTCTCTGATCCATATTTCTAATTAAAATTTTGATCCGGAAGCTCTAAGAAAAATGGTTTTAGAGATAAGCTAGTCGGTCAAACTTATTTGAACACCTGTATATGGAGTGTGGGGCAGCCAAATTGAACAAATTCACTATCTCAATTATTATGTATATTTTTTAGAAATCCCGAAACATCAATTGTATATTAAAAAATGACATCCTGAAACGTGTACCTCTACATTCCACCCCTTCGAGTGACAGTTGCCACCCCCAAATTTTTAAATAGAATGCGGGGATCTTATCTACTGTGATGTTATCCAAGGTCCGTGGCCAATTGAGAAAAATCTCAAGGCGAATCAAATTAAACCAAAAGACAATATTATTATTATTATTATAATGTTTACAATATTTTCGTCATTGACAGTGACCACTCAAGCTATAAATAAATTAACAGTTAAATTAAAATAAATTTCACCCACAGTTTAGCGTTTATCATATGAAATAAAATATATACAAAAAGGAAGTGCGTTTTTCGCATCTACTGATGTTGAGAGAAGGAACATCGAAAGTTCATTCACCTTTATAAAGCACCGCTGTTGCTAAAAAGAAGAATGCGTGGTGACGGAAATGCTTGGCCGGTTCTTTTGTAATGATAGTAGGAGAGCGTCTAATAATTTTGTGTTTTTATATTTTTTGTAATAAATAAGCCAACTCTTAACATTAGACTTATGACTTCTCATGTTTAAATCTGTATAAATAAGAATTAATTGCCGTTCTTTGGTAAGCTCATCACTTGAGAACGGCTAGACCAATTTGGATAATTTTATCTAAAAAATGTTCTTGATAGTCCGAATCAACTTTTTAGGGAAAGAAAATTTGGAATATTCATGGGTTGTTGTTGCCTTTACTTGGTGAAACTGTTTCATACTAAATACCGACTTGGAGACTAGGTACTTCTCTAGCTTCACTATTATTTTACAGAAAGGAAACCTGATAGTGAAGCCAGAGAAGTATACTACTACAAAAGTTCGTATCTGCATAATGTTGAGTTTTAAGTTATTAAAGGGTTTGTGTAATAGCAAACTCCGTCACTATAAGTGAATATATAATTTATTTTCTTTATATTACCATTGTATTAAATTAAACAACACCTACGCTAAAACGGCAAAATAATGTCTATCCTAGTTTCTAAGTACATTTATAAGATACGACTTGCGAATGTCACGACTAAATCAATTTTTTTTTAATTTCACGAGGGCTTACAGCCTAAATACTATCGTACCGTGGGTGTCGACAAGGAGGAAAGAGGCAACTTGTTAACTCTGGACTTGAAGGTTCGGAGGAGAAGGAAAACATGTACCGGCAAGGAATTCCACAACTTGGAAGTCCTCGGGACAAAAGAGCGGGCATAACAAGATGTTCTATGTTTGGTGACCTGGACAGTAAAAGGGTGCATTTGCTCTGTTCCCCTGGTAGATCTGTTGGGGGCAGCAGGTGGAGGAACTATGGAAGGAAGCTCCTCTGTGCACTGCCCGTGCAGATATCTATAGAAGCGAGAGAGAGGTCACCAACGGCACGTCGGTGGGCAAGGGATGGCAGCCTTTGGGTGGGGTATGGTCACCAATGAGACGTATAGCTCTCTTCTGAATGGAGTCCAGGATAGCGAGTGTAGAAGCGGCAGCAGCACCCCAGATGTGGGAGCAGTATTCGAGGTTTGGCCTTATTTGTGAAGTATATAAGGTATAGAGATTAGCTGGTGAAAAGTATTTGCGAGCCCGGAAGAGGAAACCTAATTTCTTAACAGCCGCTTCTGCAATTGAACGGACATGTTGGTGCCAATTGAGATTTCGATCCACAGAAATGCCTATAAGTGAAATGGATTCATTACTTTGAATAACTTGGTTGTTCATTGTAATGGTTCTAGGGCTGGTGTATCTTTTATGAGAAAGAAAGCAAGACTGAGATTTGGTGGGGTTGAATTGTACGAGATTTCTACTTCCTCAGTCTAATATTTTTTGGAGATCCACGGAGACAGAACCCTCCATGTGTCTGCGATCCTCGTCTAATTGCGCCAAAGAGACAGGCTTAGAATATTGTATATTTGATTGGAGGGTGCTGTCGTCCGCGTAACTGTCAACTGGGTTGGATGTGCTAGAGAGGAGGTCATTGATGTGGAGAAGAAACAAAGTAGGGGCTAAAGCTGAACCTTGAGGAACTCCTGCGATAATTGGATATAGTTTAGAGCAGTGGCCATCCACAACAACAGAACAACAGAAATGCTCCGGTTGGAGAGGAAGTTTGCTGTCCAGGTACAGAGTTTTGGTGGTAAGCCATAGGCCGGAAGTTTATTAAGCAGCGCTGCGTGCCAGACCTGGTCGAATGCTTTGGATATGTCTAGAGTGACAATCTGGGATTCACCGTGTAGTTCCATAGACTTGTTCCAAGAATGGGTGACAAAGGAAAGGAGGTCGGCAGTTTATTTTCGCTGACGGAATCCATACTGCCTGTCGTGGATTAGAATGTACTTTTCAAAAAAATTTAGTAATTCGGTGTTTATATACTTTTTCATCACTTTAGAGATGACTGAAAGGATAGAAATAGGCCTGTAGTTGCTAGGGAGCGCTTTGGATCCTTTCTTGGGGACGGGTTGTACTCAAGCAGTTTTCCAGTTGCTAGGGAATATGCCTCTATTGTAAGATGTCTGAAACAGACGCGTCAGGACAGGAGCAAGTTCTGGTGCGCATTTTTTGAGAACAATTGCTGAGATCTTGTCAAGGCCAGAGGTTTTCCTGGTATTAAGAGAAGAGAGCATCTTTCGTACCTTTTTAGTTTTGAAAATGATATCCGTCATTTTATGCGTGACATTGGGGACTGTTGGTAGTTGAACATTTGGAGGTGGGTTGAGAGTAGAATTGCCGGCAAACAACGAGGCAAAAAGTTCAGCCTTGCCCAATAGATTTAGCAAGAGTCCAGAAGGGTTTGCTGCCGCTGGAACTTAAGAGGACTTTGTTTTTGATGTGGTTATTAAACGCGTTTTTTGGCTCAGAAAGAATGCGGACATAGCGGATTCTTGCGTCGTTAAATGCATGACGGTTTTCTTGACTGGGATTGTGTAGAAGCGTTTTGTGAGCTTTGCCCTTTCCAAGTCTGGCCTTTAAGACTCGATGCATTTTCGCAACAATTAGAACCGTAGACCGGTTTCGCTCTCATTAGAGCTCTTCAGTACGGCATACTAATTGCAGCAAAAATGCACCAAAAGAATACGGCTATCATATAGCCAGTCATAAAATACTCAGTAAGTGGTGGACGTGCCGCCACCTAGTTGCGGAACCAAGTAGTATGCTGTCACGCCAGCTCCAAATAACAATTTAGAAAATTGTTAGTTAGCTGTATCCAGTCTCTATTTTTTTAACACTGTGTTATTTGGAGCTGGCGTGACAGCATACTACTTGGTTCCGCAACTAGGTGGCGGCACGTCCACCACTTACTGAGTATTTTAAGTCTGGCCTTGTCACAGGATTTAGAGAACCAGGGCTTTGGAGTGGCTAAACAGGTTTTCTGTGTACGTGGAATAAATAATTCCATGCCAGCTTGGATAATTTCGGTGACGTTTTGTTTTTTATTATCAATAACACACCACGAGGGCTTACAGCCTAAATACTATCGTACCGTGGACAGGAGTTAGGGCCTATTAGCCTGGAGGAAATGGTGGACGAAGTTCAGGTTAGAATTTAGGCCACATATATTCGAGAAGGATATGTTGAATCTTGATGCTGGTGCCCCCTGTATACCCCTCTAATACGCAGATAGGCGTATCTGCAATAACATCCCTCTAAAGTATATTTTTATGCAACCCAATACCATGTATTATAATAGTTTAGTCCGTGTAAGTTGATTTAAAAAATGAATTTATTCCGATGGGTTAAATTCTTACTGACAAGTCATTCGAAATAAAATAAACATCGCTATTTCGGCGAAGTGACTGGCTTACAGTTAAAATTTATAAAAGATGCATTACTCAAGGGCCTTGGAACACGTCTACCAAATCAGCTGTCCCTTGTTGAAGTATAACTGTCTGCTCCTAGTCTTGAAGATCATTAATTGTCCATATCACTGTCTACTGTATTTTCGTTTTAAACAGGCAGTTTTTCACAGAATTTCATACGTTTTTTGGGAACGATATCTGGTAGTTTTTGTAGTGAGCCATTCTTTCTCTCGGATGTAACTCCCCTTGATTGGCTGCGACTTGTTGTTGCTGGTAGGTCTTCTTTAAAGTATCTTAGCGTTAAAAGATTAATTGCATCCGGTTTGCTCCAAAACCGGTCTTATTTTCTAGATTTTTTCTTGCTTTGTTGAAATTCACTTGCACCACATCAGATAAATAAATTCTAGGTGCTAGTCGACTGAGTTTATACTTTGAGGAAAAGTCTAAGTAATTATAAACGTCATTCACTCTCATAGTTACTACTTGGATGTTGGACACGAGAGTTGTTACTAATTTGCACATTTCAAAGAAATCAGCGAATTATAAAACTTTAGATTTCTTTTCGGTTCTGTTTCACCTGATGGTGGATTGAATCTTCCGACATGAAGGTGTGGCCGGGTTTAGATTAGATTAGATTTATTGTGTGTGGGCTATCCCAGTCCCTCCACCGCGACCTTAGGTCTATTGTGGCTCACGTCTAATTATTTAAATTTCACCCATCAATTCCAGCTTCCTGCGTGAGTTGTTTTCTTCTTGAGGGTGAAAGATTGTTTGGCAGGTGTACTTCCATCTGAATGAAGGCGCTTGCCCGTTTCGAAGCTCAAAGAGAGATGACCTCTCTCCCAGTTCGTCTGGACCACACATCCGTCAGTGTTTGCCTCGAGGCGGTATCCGTGAGGTCCCGCTCTATAGCAGCATCCAATCACCAGTTGTAATCCACTCCTAGAGATCTCAGCTCCCCCCAACCCCAGGAAAGCCTCTGGCCTGGACGAGATCCCAGCAATTGTTTTCAAAAAATACGCACCAGAACTTGCTCCTGTCCCGACTCGTCTGTTTCAGACATCTTACAATATAGGCATATTCCCTACTAACTGTAAACTGCTCGAGTACGACCCGTCCCCAAGAAAGGATCCAAAGCGCTTCCTAGCAACTACATGCCAATTTCTCTCCTTTCAGTCGTCTCTAAAGTAATGGAAAAGTATATAAACACGGAATTACTAAAATTTCTTGAAAAACACAGTCTAATCCACGACAGGCAGTATGGATTCCGTCAGCGCAGATGAACTGCCTACCTCCTTTCCTTTGTCACACATTCTTGGAACAAGTCTATGGAACTAAACAGTGAATGCCAGATTGTCGCTCTAGACATATCCAAAACCAAAACTGTACCTGGACAGCAAATTTCCTCTCCAACCGGAGCATTTCTGTTGTTGTGGATGGCCATTCCTCAAAACTGTATCCAATTAATGCAGGAGTCCCTCAAGGTTCAACTTTAGCCCCTACTTTGTTTCTTCTCCACGTCAATGACCTCCTCTCTAGTACATCCAACCCAGTTCACAGTTACGCGGACGACAGCACCCTCCACTCAAGTATACAATATTCTAAGCCTGTCTCTTCAGCCCAATTATATGAGGATCGCAGACTCATGGAGAGTTCTGTCTCTGTGGATCTCCATAAAATATTAGACTGGGGAAGCAGAAATCTTGTATAATTCAACTCCACCAAATCTCAGTCTTGCTTTCTATCTCATAAGAGATACGCCAGCCCTAGACCTATCACAATGAACAACCAAGTTATTCAAAGTAATGAGTCCTTTTCACTTGTTGGCATTTCTGTGGATCGAAATCTCAATTGGCACCAACATGTCACTTTAATTTCAGAAGCGGCTGCTAAGAAATTTGGTTTCCTTGTCCAGGCTCGCAAACACATTTCACCAACTAATCTCTATACCTTATATACTTCACAAATAAGGCCAAACTTCGAATAGTGCTCCCACATCTGGGGTGCTGCTACCGATTCTACACTCGCTATCCTGGCCTCCATTCAGAAGAGAGCTATACGCCTCATCGGTGACCCTAGCCTCACCCAAAGGCTGCCATGCCTTGCTGACCAACGTGCCGTTGGTGACCTCTCTCTCTCTCTCTCTCTCTCTCTCTCTCTCTTTTATAGATATCTGCACGGGCACTGCTCAGAGGAGCTATCTTCCATAGATCCTCCACCTGCTGCCCCCAACAGATCTACCAGCGGAACAGAGCGAATGCACCTTTTTACTGTCCAGGTCACCAGACATAGAACATGTTGTCATGCCCGCTCTTTTGTCCCGAGGACTTCCAAGTTGTGGAATTCCTTGCCGGTACAAGTTTTTCCTTCTCCTCCGAACCTCCAAACGTTCAAGTCCATAATTAACAATTTGCCTCTTTCCTCCTTGTCGACACCCACGGTACGATAGTATTTAGGCTGTAAGCCCTCGTGGTGTGTTGTTGAAACATATTTTTAAAAAAATCAGAAAATAGGTTACTCACACATGTGGTTTGAAATTGGGACACACTGTATATGCCGAAAAACTGGTAAGATCGCTAAAAATGCTAATAATCAAAGAAGGAAAGTTTTCAGAGATAGTTTTTTTAAGACAGCTGGGGTCTTATGTGTGTTAAGGTGCTTTGTTTGTTTTTAAGTTGTAAACCATATATTTACTCGTCTGTCGCGGGATGAAACGAAAGTTTTAAGCAGCTGTTTTTAACATGGTGCATATTTTAAATTAAATAATTAATTATTTAGAGCATGTTTATAGAACACAAAAAACAATCGGTACCTTCAATATGTATTACGTATATACGATTAAATAATTATTTTCATTTATTTGAAACATATTGCTCTTCGGTGTTAGTAGGTTTTATGGAATGGTCTTCGAGATGGATCCTCTTAATTATATATTTATTTTGACCATACTTTATAACCATATGTTAAGGTAAGACTCAAGTTACTTGTGGAAAGATGAAAGACCTCTTTCGCTCAGGAAATTGCCAACACATGTAGAAACACATGGTATACTGCAACGTGCGGATACAGCTTTTTCAGAAACACATATATTAACTTAAATTATATTATTTAAGCGGATAAAGAATAATTATAATTTAGCCAATTGTAATAACACGTGGAAACGCTACATGGAAGAGATTCCCAGTATTGTACCGTTCGTAAAGTATTACTTTGTAGAAAAGGATAATTTCATACGTGTAATACACGTTTTAACACCGGAACCTCAAAATAATTGTTTCCAGTGTTGTGGAAAAAATTGAGAAGGAAATGTTAATCATGGCAATATCAACAACTTTTGTTCCAAGGGGTTTCAGTTTTCTTTGTCAATCATTAATTATTAATAGTACTCGACGTGCTTGCTGACTTCACCAACTAGCTATTCGTACACGGCTTTAGTACGGAGCCAAAGGGGTTCTGTTAGGAAAGTTTTATACAGACATTTTATTTTCTACAGTAAACTCTATACTATCTCGAAAGTGCCTGTGGCGTTAGCCAGTCGGTAGGCTAGAATAGATCGACTGCTGGCAGCTGGGTTGTTGTCCGTGTTCCAATAAATAATATAACGAAAATTCAGTAATAATAATAATAATAATAATCTTTATTGACCACAATCATACAGCATGTCTACACAGATAAGTCTTCGACTTGTAAAGTATTTAGACATAATTTAGTTAAAGGTCAACCTAAAAATGTTTTGACAGCTATTTTCCAAACATTATACTTCAAATTTTGACACATCAAAAGTCTAGAATTTATATCTTCCGTTTCAATCCTTCATCCTAAAAATGCTTCCAAAACTTTCACTGCTTGATTTCCCTTTCTACTTAGCAATGCTCCACAAGAAGAATCGTTCTTTTCTGCTCCATATTTTTGCCAAAAATACAAATTTTGTAACGGGACAGCTTACACAAACTTTTTTCAATGACATAATGATCCGTTACTTTTGAATTTTGGAAAATTTTCTTCAGATGAGCGCAAACTAGACCTCCATATCCGAGGTCAGTGTCAGACTTTATGTGTTTTATATATATATATATATATATATATATATATATATATATATATATATATATATATATATATAGTGTGTCCCAAACTGGATGGGAATTTATTGTTATATCCGTTATTATTAGAGATAGGAAGAAGATAGGTTAAATTAGCAATGTTTTGTTTTGAATTTCTGCTCGTTCCAAATATGACTTGTATTTTGTCCTAACTCTTTTCGTTTTCGAGTTATTTTGAAAAACAAAACAAAACTTGTCGATTTCTTTTTTCTTTAATATCTAAGTAGGCGTTCATCTGTCATGTCTAAGACTTGCACATTATCAGGACACTTTTTACTGATTACTCTTTTTGTGCTATTCTCAACTTTGGATTGTCATTTGTTTCTATTATGGCAGCCATATTGGATTATTTGCTCATGTGATAGCCTGTGAAAAGAGCTTTCCAATGATATACAACATGCTTGAGAAATCTTGTAATTGCACTGACAATTTTGAGAAAAACCGTTTTGAGGATAGTAGGCTATGAAATCTAATACCAGAAAACAAATGACAAAAAAAGTGTCCAAAAAGCAGTTGGCGATGGAGTCTAACAATAAACTTCTACTTTTAACATAATTTTCCGTAATGATTCACGATATAAAAATATTGTGATTTAATTTACAATACTTAATCAGGTAATAATGCTAGGTAATATTATGTAAAACAGTTTAATAACGAAACCCGGCAATAACAAATAGAAACTTAAACTGCACAAAAGAACACAATTAGAAACGGAACTCGACAAATAATAAAATATAAACTTAAAAATACACTAAATAGAAAATTGTTCAATATGGCCACCGTTTTGTTCAATGTACTTTATACACCTTTTTGAAACATGCCTGCAAACTCTGGTGAGGGTTTTTTGGTTAATATGATTTATAGCTTCCGTGATTCTGTTTCGTAATTCATTGATATTTTGTGGTGGATCGAATTTATACAGAGTACCCCAAAAATAAAAATCCATGGGTGTTATATCAGGACTTCGAGCACACCAATGAACTGGCACATTGTTACAAATAACACGATTTATAAAATTTTGGTACAAAAATTCTTTGAAATCCTAGCATTGTAAGTTGGACAACCGTCTTGTTGTTACCAAATCTTGTCTAAATTATCATGAAGTCTTGTAATTGTTGGTAAGATATCATTTCTCAATGGGTTAAGATACCTTGCCCCAGCTAGATTATTTTCAAAAAAGAACGGACCAGCAATGAAGTTACCTTCATTTTTTTTAAATTAACTGTCTAATCCACAAATAAAAATAACAGTTTTTTACCTAATAAGCCGCACCAAACATTAATAACAAATCTGTCTTGCAATCGTCTTTCTTCCCTTAGATGGGGATTTTCATGTACCCAATAATGCCTATTATGGCGATTATACACACCACAATTTGTAAATCTGGATTCATCAATTCATATTATTTTCAAATGAAAATTTTCATTTTGCTGAGATGGTCCTTGATACCATCTGCAGAATTGAAGCCGATTGGGGTAATCGTCAACATTTAAGCCTTGTACGATTGTAGGTTTGTATGGATGGTAATGACTTTGCTTTAATACACGGTTTACCGTACTTTTTGGAACGTAAATTTGTTCACCATGAAACCGAATAGATTGCGGAGTGTTTTCGTTTGAAACCTGTAAGACAGCATTATTTCTTTCTTCATTTCTAGGCATTGGTAGTTTCTTTGCGTGGAAGCTACCGTAGCCCAATAGATTGGTCACTATCCTGCGAAATATTTTGGTGTTTGGTCGTCGTCTTTCTGGGTAGTTGTTTTGATATGAATTTGCAGCTGCCTCAGTATTTCGGTTAGAACGAATATAACATTCCAACATGTCAAAATATTCTTCATTACTGAACATATTTTTAAATAATATTTAAAATAAACAGGAAACAAACTATTTAGTACAAAATTTTAAGCAACCTGTTAAATCCACCTCAAATTGTTCAGATAATTAAGAACGGCAGTATTCTTAATTGTCGTGATAGTGTTATATCCATAGCAACCTTTTTTCTGTTGTTTTTCAGTTGACTTACGTTTAAAAATCAAAACAATTTTCAAAGGCGTCTTCGTAAATCATTAATCTGCTTTTTATTCAGTTCTGTTAGTAAATTTAGTTATTTACTAGGTTTACCTATTTAATTACATTATAACAATTTTTTAGGATAATGTAATGTAAAATATCATTTGTAATAATGGGCCGATTCATTGGTGTGCTCAAAGTTCCTATTTTTTTTATCGTGAATCATTACGGAAAATTATGTTAAAAATATAAGTCTATTGTTAGACTCCATTGCCTACTGCTTTTTGAACACTTTTTTTGTCATGACCTTAGCCGTCACTAGGCGGCTATATGGAAAAACGTGGGGACTAAGACCTAGTATGGCCCACTGGCTGTACACTGGTGGCCTAAAGTTACACAATCCAGTGCCAAAGAAAAACTAGGCAAGATCCAAAGGATGGCTTGCCTAGGCATCACATGGGTCATGTCTTCAACCCCAACAGCCGCCATTGAGGTGTTGATTGATACCCCCCCTCTTAGTTATTATGGGGGAGGCCAGCCTAGGACTACACAAACCAGCCTGCAATGGTAGACTGAAGATCAACCCAGGCTTCAGGGGCCACTGCAAAATTCAGGAGATCGTAAAGCAGCTCATGCTTGAAATGAGGTCAGACGTCGCGAGCCCGCGAGTTTGCAGGGAAAACAATTTTACAGTGGAGATCCCCGACCGTGCGGCATGGCGGGAGGAGACGCCGGGCATACCACAGGGAGCGCTCGTCTGGTTCACGGACGGATCCGGCGGGGAGCGTGGGACGGGGGCAGGTGTATATTCGGAAGGACCGAGGGTAAGCCATAGTATTTCCCTCGGAGTTCATGCAACGGTCTTTCAGGCCAAAGTGTACGCCATCCTGCAATGTGTGCGGGAGAACAAGAGGAGGGACTACATCAACAAGCGGATTCCCATTGCCACAGGCAGCCCTTAAGGCCCTAAGTGGCCTACGGGTAAATTTCTAGCTGGTGAGTGAGTGCCGAGACGAGCGACCTGCCTGGGCAGAATGAGGTCACCCTCATCTGGGTGCCGGGTCACTCGGGAGTCAAAGGCAATGAAGGAGCTAACAGTCTCGTGAACACAAGGTGTACTGGGCAGACTGTCCAGGGCTCAGACATGGGAAGTTAACAATTGACGAACCCAGTTCAAAGAGAGCTGTGGAGCTGCTAAATCTTAACAGAGGACAGCTCAGAAACATAACAGGTATCTTGACGGGACACATAGCCGTCAAGAAACACCTGTATAAAATGGGGCGGCTCGAGGGGGCCCTCGCATGCAGACTCTGCGGCGAGAGGGGAGGAATCAACCCAGCACATTTTGTGCGACTGTAGAGCTCTGGACCGCAGAAGACAACTGATTACGGTCAGCCTAGACTGAAGACAGAGCAATATAAAACTTCACCCTACCAATCGCTGTGCAGACTAGTTCAAGGCACAGTGATTTTGGAGTGGGTGGAGTAAAAAGACTAAGGGCATGCATAATAAACCAGAGGTTGCAGCGCTATCGGGGCGGCGAGGCCGAGGACAAGCCCTGAGGGAGAAAAAAAAGCCACTTACAAAAGGACATAATCTGCCGAATTTAATCAAAATCGGCTCATTATTTTATTTTTTAGTAATCGGTGTGATACGTATATATATATATATATATATATATATATATATATATATATATATATATATATATATATATATATATATATATATATATATATATATTCTCATTAAAAGAACTGCTGAAGACAGAAAGTCATCATTTTTACAGAAAGGCGACATCATCTTCGTCTGTGATGAAGACCATCGACAGATCTTGTGATCTTTTATTTAACTTAGTGTATAAAGAATAAGTAAAGACGCTATAAATTCACTGGAAGTGCTATAATTAAAATTTTTATGCTAACTTAAGATCATGTAATATCGGCAATTTTAAGTAAGAACACTGTTTTCTCAGTCAGCGACCAACTTGACTATCGTCAGTATGTTTATAAACAGAAATTGCATTTTATTGAGGTCGTACGAGAATAGGACGTTTATTTTTACCAATCTTTTTGTAATTATTTGCCTTGGCTTTTGTATATTGTCCTAAATTCACCTCTGTAATATTTGTTCCTCTCACTTTTAATGTAGTCATTTATTCAGGATACTTTATGGTTAAAAGTTTGTTTATTTGACACATCCTGGCTAGACATTTTACATAACTCTCCTTGTCCACTGCTGGTTACCTGGCCTAAATTTAATAAAATAGAGCATAATTGACCTGTTATCGTCGTATCTTGTTCATGATAATATTTATATTTTTTGTTTCCGGACACCCACAAAGCCAAATCTACATAAATATTATTAAGATAAAAAGTTTATGAGTCTGTTTTTAGCTTATCTGAGGAACCAGTGGTCTTTTTTTATATATTTATTTCAACAACACACCATGAGGGCTCACAGCCTAAATACTATCGTACCGTGGGTGTCGACAAGGAGGAAAGAGGCAACTTATTAATTCTGGACTTGAAGGTTTGGAGGTTCGGAGAGAAGGAAAAACACGTGCCGACAAGGAATTCCACAACTTGGAAGTCCTCAGGACAAAAGAGCGGGCATAACAAGATGTTCTATGTCTGGTGACCTCGACTAAAAGGGTGCATTCGCTCTGTTCCCCTGGTAGATCTGATGGGGACAGCAGGTGGAGGAACTATGGAAGAAAGCTCCTCCGAGCAGTGCGCGTGCAGATATATGTAAAAGAGAGAGGTCACCAACGGCACGTCGGTGAGCAAGGGATGGCAGCCTTTGGGTGAGGATAGGGTCACCGACGAGACGTATAGCTCTCTTCAGAATGAAGTCCAGGATAGCGAGCGTAGAAGCGTCAGCGGCACTTTAGATGTGGGAACAGTGTTCGAGGAGTGGCCTTAATTGTGAAGTATATAAGGTATAGAGATTAGCTGGTGAAAAGTATTTGCGAGCCCGGAAGAGGAAACCTAATTTCTTAGCAGCCGCTTCTGCAATTGATGTGACATGCTGGTGCCAATTGAGATTTCGATCCACAGAAATGCCAACAAGTGAAAAGGACTCATTACTTTGAATAACTTGGTTGTTCATTGTGATGGATCTAGGGCTGGTGTATCTCTTATGAGATAGAAGGCAAGACTGAGATTTGGTGGAGTTGAATTGTACAAGATTTCTACTTCCCCACTCCAATATTTTTTGGAGATCCACAGAGACAGAACCCTCCAAGAGCCTGCGATCCTCATCTAATTGGGCTAAAGAGACAGGCTTAGAATGTTGTATATGTGAGTGGAAGGTGCTGTCGTCCGCGTAACTGGGAACTGGGTTAGATGTGCTAGAGAGGAGGTCATTGATGTAGTGAAGAAACAAAGTAGGGGCTAAAGATGAACCTTGAGGGACTCCTGCATTAATTGGATACAGTTTAGAGAAATGGCCATCCACGACAACAGATATGCTTCGGTTGGAGAGGAGATTTGCTGTTCATGTACAGAGTTTTGGTGGTAGGCTATAGGCGGAAGTTTATTAAGCAGCGCTGCGTGCCAGACCTGGTGGAATGCTTTGGATATGTCTAGAGCGATAATCTGGGATTCACCGTGTAGTACCATAGACTTGTTCCAAGAATGGGTGACAAAGGAAAGGAGGTCGGCAGTTGATCTGCGCTGACGGAATCCATGCTGCTTGTCGTGGATTAGACTGTGTTTATCAAGAAATTTTAGTAATTCGGTGTTTATATACTTTTCCATCACTTTAGAGACGACTGAAAGGAGATAAATAGGTCTGTAGTTGCTAGGAAGCGATTTGGATCCTTTCTTGGGGACGGGTTGTACTCGAGCAGTTTTCCAGTTACTAGGGAATATGCCTCTATTGTAAGATGTTTGAAACAGACTAGTTAGGACAGGAGCATGTTCTGGTGCGCATTTTTTTTTAAGAACAATTGCTGGGATCTCGTCAAGGCCAGAGGCTTTCCTGGTATTAAGAGAAGAGAGCATCTTTCGTACATTTTTAATTTTGAAAATTATATCCGTCATTTTATGCGCGACATTAGGCACTGTTGGTGGTTGAACATTTAAGGTTGGGTTTATAGTAAAATGGCCTGCGAACAACGAGGCAAAAAGCTTACTCTTGCCCAGGGCGGTAGAAACAATTTCATCCCCTGAAACAAGAGGTGGGAACATGCTATTGCAGAAATTATTCCCAATAGATTTAGCAAGACTCCAGAAGGGTTTGTTGCCGCTGGAGCTTGAGAGTACTTTGTTTTTGATGTGGTTTTTAAACGAGTTTTTTGCCTCAGAAAGAATGCGGACATAGCGGTTTCTTGCGTCGTTAAATGCTTGACGGTTTTCTTGACAGGGATTGTATAGAAGCGTTTTGTGAGCTCTAACCTCTTTAAGTCTGGCCTTGTCACGGGATTTAGAGAACCCGGGCTTTTGAGTGGCTGAAGAGGTTTTCTGTGTACATGGAATAAATAATTCCATGCCAGTTTGGATAATTTCGATGTCGTTTTGTGAGATATCAGAGGGGTCAGGATGAGAGAAACAGACAGACGCTCATGGAAATGAGGAAAAGTAATCCCGCATTTCTTCCCAGTTCGTGGAGTTGTAGTGCCAAACGATACGTGGGTGTGATGATTGTGTGACCTCGGGTTGCATTGCGCAGGAAGCAGTGACCATGCCGTGGTCTGAGCGACCACAACCCAACCACCCACCACCAAGCCCGCAAAAGCCGCCCCGCACCCAGACTCCCCCCTTCGCAACGCCGCCGAATACGGCACTCAACCTGTCGCACACTGCTGCCAGCACCGGACACCTGTTCTAAACATGATAAAAACGATAATGCCAACCGCTGACAACCAGCCAGCGCGAATGACTCGCAGACGACTCGATAAAAATATGATGGTAATGTAGATGGGCAGATGGAGTTTAAGTGAGACCGATATCTATGTGGTCATCTATCTCCTGACAGACAAATCATGGTCTGTCCGATACTACCCCTACTTAAAAAAGCTCCTCTGTGGCATATAACGTTAAAGAAAAATTGATGCTACTTTTAGGAAATTTATTTTGGCGAGCTGTCTCATTTCTTTCATAACATTTTTATACAAAGATAAAAGAAACATAAAACCAGATCTTTGAAATTCAATTTTCAACGTTTTTTCACTTTACGGCATTCATATTATATGCATAACTTCTTTATTATGTTTACGAGAAATTTTATAAGATGCGAAAATATTTGCACAGGATCCAATAAAAAAAAAGCCGTTGTAGCTTAATAACTATGTCAGAGCAGTCTGAAGCTTTATTTAATAAAGCGTCTCTTTTCTTTATCCCGAAGGAAATAAGGAATGGTTACACATTCAAGATGAGATTTCAGTGACGAAAATAAACACACTGCATTTCCTGTTCTTCACAAAGATATGCTTTCGTTTTAACGATATAAAGGTAACGTACAATGTCGATTTAAAAGTTAGTACATGAAAGCAGTGAGATCTGGCGACAATGGTGGTCGTTAAATATAGACCTAGAGGCCTTTTCAGGCTTCACAAATGTTTGTTTTCTTCTCTGCAATCAGTTTCACCTTTTTACGGAATCGTCGGATAAAATAAAATTTAAAATATTAATACCACCATGACAAGATAAATAGAAATCCGTTGCAATGTGACAGCATTTTGAAAAAAGTACCCTAACAGAGCAACGGATTTTGAGAACACCCAAATCACCACAACACATATTTCAGAGACCTTACGATCGTTTCGTTGACAATGTCAACATCTTCAGAGGAAGAAAATTCTAACATAAAAACTAGATCCCGTGTATTTATATCGCGTCAAGGTAAACGAACTAGTCCGAAGTAAAGTTGTCGTCCAAGAGCGATTGTTTGTTTATTGCGCAGTGAAACTACGGGGTCGGAGACTTGCTTTAATCTTCTGGTTGACAAATGTCTGACCCTTATCTAATATAGGTTTAAAAGGACCCGAGTTATTTAAAGAATCAGCACGTTTCCTTTCGATCTAGAAATTTACTATGTGGATATTGGATCATGCCGACAAAGACATCTGGTGAGATAAACAACATCAACTTAACACATCTTTTTTAAATAGAAAAATAAAAACCCAGGTGTCTGTCTCACCATGTTACCTCCAACAAAGGATAAATAATTCAACTAAAATACTACATAAAAACTATATTTACATTGATTTTAATCCTACGTGAAAGTATTTATATTGACTACATAGATACAACAAACCGAACAGGTCTTTAAGTCGAGACAAACATAGAGATTAGTATAAGTATAAACCGGCCGAGTTATTGACAATTTTTTATTTTACCAGACAAATTAGGAGTGTTTAGGCGGTCAAATGCAAAGAGAAAATAAAGGGCTTAATCGCCGCACGGTTTAATGAAGTTTTGTTCTTATGAACCACGAATCACAAAGGGTTTGGAAAGTATGTTTAAGAAAGCCGATTTCCATTTAACGTTTTCGACGAAAAGTAATTTAAAAAATTTGTTGGGTAATACATAAGACAAAGTCACTGAAATGTCGGGCATTTATGAGATTAGTTGCAAAGATTGTGATCTTAAATACGTGGGCCAAACTAGGAGAAACATCTCCACCAGATTTCGTGAACATCTCGCACAGTTACGGTATGGTACGGTGGACAAATCATGTGTGGCATAACATATATGGGATAATAATCACCACATTGACAAAGAAAATTTGAAACTTGTCAAAAATGTTAGTCGTCAAACTATGCTTGATTCATTAGAAAGTATTTTTATATTAAGGTCTATTAAGAACAAAACTTCATTAAATCGTGCGGCACCTGTAATATCAAGCCCTTTATTTTCTCTTTGCATTTGACCGCTTAAACACTCCTAATTTGTCTGGTAGAATAAAAAAATTATTGTCAATAACTCGGCCGGTTTATACTTATACTAATCTCTATGTTTGTCTCGACTTAAAGACCTGTTCGGTTTGTTGTATCTATGTAGTCAATATCAATATTTTCACGTAGAATTAAAATCAAGATAAATATAGTTTTTATGTAGTATTTTAGTTGAATTATTTATCTTTTGTTGGAGTTAACATGGTGAGACAGACACCTGGGTTTTTATTTTTCTATTTAAAAAAGATGTGTTAAGTTGATGTTGTTTATCTCACGAGATGTGTTTGTCGGCATGATCCAATATTCACATAGTAAATTTCTAGATCGAAAGGAAACGTGCTGATTCTTTAAATAACTCGGGTCCTTTTAAACCTATATTAGATAAGGGTCATAAATTTGTCGACCAGAAGATTAAAGCAGGTCTCCGACCCCGTAGTTTCACTGCGCAATAAACAAACAATCGCTCTTGGACGACAACTTTACTTCGGACTAGTTCGTTTACCTTGACGCGATATAAATACACGGGATCTAGTTTTTATGTTAGAATTTTCTTCCTCTGAAGATGTTGACATTGTCAACGAAACGATCGTAAGGTCTATGAAATATGGTGATTTGGGTGTTCTCCAAGTGTACTTAACGGATTTTCATTTATACTGGGTGCGTATAAATAGTTTCCATTTCTTCCTGTTTGCCGATGCTGTACAAGGTGAAACTGGTTGCAGAGAATAAAAAAAGAATTCCTGGAGATTTTGTCGAACCCCTGCCTTTCTGTAAGGAGAGTAGGATCTTTAACGTTCCCAACATCGCATG
This sequence comes from Tillus elongatus, assembly GCA_964006375.1. Taxonomy (NCBI): domain Eukaryota; kingdom Metazoa; phylum Arthropoda; class Insecta; order Coleoptera; family Cleridae; genus Tillus; species Tillus elongatus. Next base: position 15,839,842 of record OZ023269.1, on the reverse strand, counting down.
GGCACGGGACCGACGGCTTTACGGCCCCTCCGAAGGGCGGAAGGTGCAGACATTAAACTTGCTCAGATACCGCAAAAGTAAAAGGGGAACCCAGGAATCGGACCCAGTATCCTTTGGTTCAGAGGTACACGTTCTTACTACTGAACCACCAAGGCTATGATTTCAAATACAGTTTATACAGTTTTTTTGCCATAATTCTTGGCGGGTGTTTATAATTTAATGTTGTGACTGACGTTCTATTGCTATTCTATTGAATGTTCTCATTCTCCAACATATGTTTGTTTCTGAAGTTGAATACAACCGGAAAGTCAATATAGCTTCATCTATAAATAGTATTTTAATCAAAAAAAAACAGTGAATATGCATTCTGATTGTTTCTGAAGGATTGGCAAAATGGTGGTCTAGCTGGAAGATCAGCTGGCAGTAAATTCTGTGAGTGGGGTGACTAGATAAAAACCTTTGCTATGAAATGTCCTCAAAACCCATGATCTATATAGATTGGTAGCTGCACTAATGTTTCTTGAAATAATTTGTGGATTATCTGCCACACGAACTAAAATCTCTTGTATTGAAGTGAAATTTTTTGGACGACCTAAACTATCTCGTTTTGGACGAAACGAACCAGTTTCACTTAATCTGTTATAAAGATTTTTTAATAATTTGTGATCCAGCTGTCTTCTGTTTGAATGCTTTTCAGCATACTTTCTGCACGCCTCACGGCCATTAAATTTAATTACCCATAAAAGCAAACCACATGTCGCATTTAACCATAAGAAAAAAAATTATGTCGCGGCATACTTACGGTAATATTGTACAAAAGCTCACAAAACAATAACTGATAACGCCAAGACGACTCTTTGATATGAATAGGGTCATTTTGATAACCATTATGCGATTAATCAAATATGATCTAAAAACTGTCGAATGTGTTGCGACCACTTTTAAAACAGGTAATTGCGTTAATATAATAGAATAGAGAATACAATTTACTAATCAAAATTTTCTCAGTGAGGTTAACAAAATAATCTTAGTCTTTTGAAAACATTATGGGTACCGCTAAAACCAAATTGCAAATGAATTACTTTTTATTGCTATGAAGAACTCATCTGTGTCAATTTTTTTGGAGAATACGTTAAACATTTTTGTAAATATCAAGGGGAAAAAAAGCTTTTCTGGATCACTTGGACACCATCTTTCCCCCACTGTCTCTTTACTTGCATCTCGAGGTCTCTGTACTTACTGATCTTCTCGTTGTACTTTATCTGTAATTATTGGTATTCGGAATGACCGCATCAATCAGCGTCACTTGCTTGCTGGACTTATCCACTATTATTATATATCTGGCCTGTTGTGGGCGACTCCTTGGTCTGTGAGCACAGTTGAATCCCAGTACAACCTGTATCCGGAGGTATCTAGAACCGGCTCAGAAGTTTATCTATAGTAGGGCACCTTACTAATATTTAAAAATCCTAGTTAGTTCTTGGCGACGTAGTTTCTCTCTCTTTGAACTCTGTTGCAGCAAACGTTTAACGTCCTCCGGTGACGTGCTGGATAGTCTCTGGCGATTGACACCCAAATCTGCATTTGTCATATTGGACTGTATGAATCCAAACTATATACCTCAAGTAGTTTCTTGTTGGAATAACATGATCTTGTATGACCAGAATAAATCCCTGTTTCTGTGGAATATCCATCCCGGCATTAACCAGTAGTTCGACACCGATTGGTCGACATGTCCTTGAGAGGTCGCATTATGAGAGTTCTACATATAGGATCACGGTTTGTCTTAGTTATTGCTCTTCAGTGGTTCTGCGGCTTTCCACGCTATTTTGGTTATGGACCGATGCCAACTCACTTCATTATTGAAGGAATCTTCGCACTGTATTAAATGTGCTTAGTACGACGGCTTTCTGTATGTGTGAGTGTGTGCATGCATGCGCGCGCGCGCGTTGTTATATGCCGATTTATATCTGAAGGGTTCGGAGGTGTTCGATCAATGAATGAGGTGTTATTCTTTTCATACATGATTGATGATATAATACTAAATTTTTTCTGTGCCTGTCGATTAGGAAAGTCTATTTTGTTGGGTTTGTGGTTCAGTGTAATGTCAGGTCTATTTGCTGTTACCGTATGGTCTGTATGTGGCCTAAATTCTAACCTGAACTCCGTCCACCATTTCCTTCAGGCTAATAGGCCTCAACTCCTCTTCCTCGCCGAAACCCAAATCAGTGCCAAAACAGCCACTTATCACCTTAATTTCCAGGGGTACGAGCTCCTTACTTCCTTTAGATTGCATGGAGGCGTGTGCGCATACGTCCGTAGCAATCTACCCTGCACCAAACTCCCCAATTTAGAAGCTGGAAGGAAAGACATACTATGGGTAAAACTCTCTATCAGGGCTGCAACTAAATTCATCTGTTGCATTTACTGGTCACCTTCTGACAACAACTTTGTCCAGCTCTTTGACTACCTTTCTGAAAAAAACCGACCATCTGATTTCTGAATATCCTTCCCCCGAGGTCACTATTCTTGGTGACTTCAATGTCCATAATAAGGAATGGCTAGGATCTTCAAAAACCGATCCACAAGGGAGAGCAGCGGAGGCCTTTGCAGTCAGCCATTCTTTAGCCAATATGGTTCAGCAACCTACTTACTTTCCTCGCATTCCAACACACAGCTCAAATCCCTTGGATCTCCTTCTTACTACAAAACCTGAATGCTATAAGATATCAGTCACCGTCCCCCTTGGTCGCTCAGACCACGGCATGGTCACTGCTTCCTGCGCAATGCAACCCGAGGTCACACAGTCATCCCACCCACGTATCGTTTGGCACTACAACTCCGCGAACTGGGACGAAATGCGGGATTACTTTTTCTCATTTCCATGGGCGTCTGTCTGCTACTCTCATCCTGACCCCTCTGATATCTCACAAAACTTCACCCAAATTATCCAAGCTGGCATGGAATTATTTATTCCACGTACACAGAAAACCTCTTCAGCCACTCAAAAGTCCTGGTTCTCTAAATCCTGTGACAAGGCAAGACTTGAAAAGGTTAAAGATCACAAAACGCTTCTACACAATCCCAGTCAAGAAAACCGTCAAGCATTTAACGACACAATAAACCGCTATGTCCGCATTCTTTCTGAGGCAAAAAACTCGTTTAATAACCACATCAAAAACAAAGTTCTCTTAAGCTCCAATGGCGGCAAACCCTTATGGACTCTTGCTAAATCTATTGGGAATAATTTCCGCAAGAGCACGTTCCCACCTCTTGTCTCCGGGGGCAAGGCTGAACTTTTTGCCTCGTTGTTCGCCAGCAATTCTACTCTCAATCCATCTCCAACTGTTCAACCACCAACAGTCCCCAATGTCGCGCATAAAATGACAGATATCACTTTCAAAACTAAAAAGGTACGAAAGATGCTCACTTCTCTTAATACCAGGAAAGCCTCTGGCCTTGACGAGATCCCAGCAATTGTTCTCAAAAAATGCGCACCAGAACTTGCTCCTGTCTTGACTCGTCTGTTTCAGATATCTTACAATAGAGGCATATTCCCTAGTAACTGGAAAACTGCTCGAGTACAACCCGTTTCCAAGAAAGGATCCAAAGCGCTTCCTAGCAACTACATGCCTTTTCTCTCCTTTCAATCGTCTCTAAAGTGATGGAAAAGTATATAAACACCGAATTACTAAAATTTCTTGAAAAGCACAGTCTAATCCACGACAGGCACTATGGATTCCGTCAGCTCAGATCGACTGCCGACCTCCTTTCATTTGATACCCATTCTTGGAACAAGTCTGGAACTACGCAGTGAATCCCAGATTGCCGCTCTTAGACATACCCAAAGCATTCGACCAGGTCTGGCACGGAGTGCTGCTTAGGCCTACCACCAAAACTCTGTACCTGGACAGCAAATTTCCTCTCCAACCGGAGCATTTCTGTTGTCGTGGATGGCCATTCCTCTAAACTGTATCCAATTAATGCAGGAGTTCCTCAAGGTTCAGCTTTAGCCCCTACTTTGTTTCTTCTTCTCTATAGCACATCCAACCCAGTTCACAGTTACGCGGACGACAGCACCCTCCACTCGAATATACAATATTCTAACCCTGTCTCTTTAGCCCAATTAGATAAGGATCGAAGACTCATGGAGGGTTCAGTCTCCGTGGGTCTCCAAAAAATATTAGACTGGGGAAGTAGAAATATTGTACAATTCAACCCTACGAAATCTCACCCTTGCTTTCTTTCTCATAAGAGGTACACCAGCCCTAGACCCATCCCAATGAACAACCAAGTTATTCAAAATAATGGATCCTTTTCACTTGTTGGCATTTCTGTGGATCGAAATCTCAATTGGCACCAACATGTCACATCAATTGCAGAAGCGACTGCTAAGAAATTAGGTTTCCTCTTCCGGGCTCGCAAATACTTTTCACCAGCTAATCTATATACCTTATATACTTCACAAATGTGGCCAAACCTCGAATACTGCTCCAACATCCGGGGTGCAGCTGCCGCTTCTACACTGGCTATCCTGGACTCCATTCAGAAGAGAGCTATACGTTTCATCGGTGACGTCTCTCTTTTTTATAGATATCTGCACGGGCACTGCTCAGAGGAGCTTTCTTCCATAGCTCCTTCACCTGCTGCCCCCAACAGATCTACCAGGGGAACAGAGCGAATGCACCCTTTTACTGTCCAGGTCACCAGACATAGAACATCTTGTTATGCCCGCTCTTTTGTCCCGAAGACTGCCAAGTTGTGGAATTCTTTGCCGGCACATGTTTTTCCTTTTCCTCTGAACCTCCAAGTCCAGAATTAACAAGTTGCCTCTTTCCTCCTTGTCGACACCCACGGTACGATAGTATTTAGGCTGTAAGCCCTCGTGGTGTGTTGTTGAAATATGAAAAAAAAAGATCTTGCGGTCCCAGTGCGAGTTAACCCCTTTATTGCGCATGACACTTTCTGATTTGTATTTATAATAGGCTGATGGGACTCCAATGAGCGTTGTTGTACCTCAGTGTGTAATCGCTTAATGTGGACAGGCGGCAGCTTTTGGTGATGTGTTCGATGGTTTCCTGATCTAGGTGGTATTAGCGGCAGGCATTAGCGGCATTTGTCGTTTTTAATACTATTGTATTTAATTATGTACACCTTATAGTTGTTAGTGGAATTAACTTGGCCCTGGATAGCAATAAGGAAACCCTTAGTCTCCGAAAAAAGTTGTCCTTTCGGCAGGTATGTATACAACAGTTGTTTAGTTTTCTCAGGGGCCGCCAAAGTGTCAGGATTTTTATCGTGTAGTCGCAGCATAATAAACAGTCTTATTATGCTGTGGTGTAGTGTCTTGCTGGCCCACCTTTTCCTCCTTGGTTGGGGGTGTCTATAACCGAAGGACTGAGAGGCGTGTACCCTTTATGTGCTTTAACTATTGCCTTGTGTAGGGGGTGATCATTTGTCCTAAGGAACTGCATGAGCCATCTTGTCTACCTGCCGTGATGTTCCGCAACATCGTCTAGACGCCTCCTTCATTCGATCCTTTTCAGAGTTATTTTTTTTTGTATGATTTTGAGTGTAGATTCCTATGTTTCGTTAGTTTCTTCCAGCTCTGTTGGTGACCAGTGTATCATAAGGAACAAATAGAACAAAACTGGAATCGCAAAGGTGTTGATTGCTTGAAATAGGCTCTTGGAGTTAAGGTGTGACCTGAAAATGATGATTGGACTTTTTTGTATATGTCTTTTAGCTGCTGTTTATTATTATTAGTATTATTATTCTTATTCTTATTATTAGTAGTATTATTATTGTTGGTGGTGTTAATTGTAAATTTGTATAAATTTTTGGCACAAATAAATGATAAACAAAATTAAAGGAAAAATATTGCAATTCCTTGCGAGGGTTTCCCATATATCCAGCTTGTTTAGTCGTGGACGTTTTCGTTAGTACAAAAAAGCTTCACTAAACGAAGACATTTTTTATTTTATTTTTTAATTCAACAACACACCACGAGGGCTTACAGTCTAAATACTATCGTACCATGGGGGTCGACAAGGAGGAAAGAGGAAACTTGTTAATTCTGGACTTGAAGGTTTGGAGGAGAAGGAAAAACATGTACCGGCAAGGAGTTCCACAATTTGGAAGTCCTCGGGACAAAAGAGCGGGCATAACAAGATGTTCTATGTCTGGTGACCTGGACAGTAAAAGGCTGCATTCGCTCTGTTCCCTGGTAGATATGTTGAGGGCAGCAGGTGGAGGAACTATGTAAGAAAGCTCCTCTGTGCGGTGCCCGTGCAGATATCTATAAAAGAGAGACAGGTCACCAATGGCACGTCGGTGGGCAAGGGATGGCAGCCTTTGGGTGAGGGTAGGGTCACCGATGAGACGTATAGCTCTCTTCTGAATGGAGTCCAGGATAGCGAGTGTAGAAGCGGCAGCAGCACCCCAGATGTGGGAGCAGGAATCGAGGTTTGGTCTAATTTGTGAAGTATATAAAGTATAGAGATTAGCTGGTGAAAAGTATTTGCGAGCCCGGAAGAGGAAACCTAATTTCCTAGCAGCCGCTTCTGCAATTGATGTGACATGTTGGTGCCAATTGAGATTTCGATCCACAGAGATGCCAACAAGTAAAGAGGACTCATTACTTTGAATAACTTGGTTGTTTATTGTGATGATGAGAAAGAAAGCAAGACTGTGATTTAGCGGGGTTGAATTGTACAAGATTTCTACTTCCCCAGTCTAATATTTTTTTGGAGATCCACGGAGATAAAACGCTCCATGAGTCTGCGATCCTCATCTAGTTGGGCTAAAGAGACAGGCTTAGAATATTGTATATTGGAGTGGAGGGTGCTGTCGTCCGCGTAACTGTGAACTGGGTTGGATGTGCTAGAGAGGAGGTCATTGATGTGGAGAAGAAACAAAGTAGGGGCTAAAGCTGGACCTTGAGGAACTCCTGCATTAATTGGATACAGTTTAGAGGAATGGCCATCCACAACAACAGAAATGCTCCTGTTGGAGAGGAAATTTGCTGTCCAGGTACAAAGTTTTGGTGGTAGGCCATAGGCCGGAAGTTTTTAAAGCAGCGCTGCGTGCCAGACCTGGTCGAATGCTTTGGATATGTCTAGAGCGACAATCTGGGATTCACCGTGTAGTTCCATAGACTTGTTCCAAGAATGGGTGACAAAGGAAATGAGGTCGGCAGTTGATCTGCGCTGACGGAATCCATACTGCCTGTGTTTTTCAAGAAATTTTAGTAATTCCGTGTTTATATACTTTTCCATCACTTTAGAGATAACTGCAACGAGAGAAATAGGCCTGTAGTTGCTAGGAAGCGCTTTCGATCCTTTCTTGGGGACGGGTTGTACTCGAGCAGTTTTCCAGTTACTAGGGAATATGCCTCTATTGTAAGATGTCTGAAACAGACGAGTCAGGATAGTAGCAAGTTCTGGTGCGGATTTTTTGAGAACAATTGCTGCAAAGGCCTCCGCTGCTCTTCCTTGTGGATCGGTTTTTGAAGATCCTAGCCATTCCTTATTATGGACATTGAAGTCACCAAGAATGGTGACCTCGGAGGAAGGATATTCAGAAATCAGATGGTCGTTTTTTTCAGAAAGGTAATCAAAGAGCTGGACAAAGTTGTTGTCAGAAGGTGACCTATAAATGCAACAGATGAACTTAGTTGCAGCCCTGAGAGAGAGTTTTATCCATAGTATGTCTTTTCTTCCAGCTTCTAAATTGTGGAGTCTGGTGCATAGTAGATTGCTACGGACGTACGCGCACACGCCTCCATGCAATCTAAAAGAAGTAAGGAGCTCATACCCCGGGAAATTAAGGTGATTAGTGGCTGTTTTGGCAGTGATTTGAGTTTCTGTCAGGAAGAGGAGTTGGGGCCTATTAGCCTAGAGGAAATGGTGGACGGAGTTTAGGTTAGAATTTAGGCCACATATATTCGAAAAAGATATTGCAAATCTCGATGCTGGCGCCCCCTGTACACCCCTCTCCCGGAGATCCGAATGGAGGGGTATTTTGCCTCCGGAATCTTTTGTACAAGGAGGAGCCATCATCATTTTTGCTTATAAGGGAAACCGACTCATACACCAGAACCGGAAACGTCCGTTGGGACTTCACCGGCCCCTTGATGCAAGGCGTGGTAGCTCCTCGGGCGTGAAAAAAATCCTTTACTATCACGTAAAGGAAAATTCCACTACCACCCACCATATTGCAAGTATACCACAACAGCCAACTATTAATGAGCTGACCAGCTTTAGAACTTGCTTTTAAAATTAGTTAATTTGTACTTTATCAAAAGCTGTAAATAGCATACGACCGGTAGTAGTTTTTTATTACTTTACATGATTAAAAGTTAATAAAGTCAACGATGTTGTATAATTAAATACATATTTATGTCTTATTGTAGATATATTTTATTTCAAATTAATTGTCTTTTGTTGTCTTTCCAGGTGAGTAAGGCGATATTCCCAAAGGCTATTATAGGATCTGTAAGTATTTTAAATACGTAACATTAAAAACATTACAAGAAAGAACAGTTTCAGGCTTTCTTAATTATACCTATTTGATAAAGCATGGATATATTTTAATATATTTTAACGAAAAAGTTGTTTCCTCCGGGTTGTCGCATTTAACAAAGGTTCATTAGAAAAGCTATTTTAGAAGGATGTAAAATTTTAGGTACCTAAGAAAAAATAATGCGTGGGTTTCTATGCGAATCGGTGCATGGCAAAAAATTATAAGCTTGATAACTTACATAAGACTTTAAAAAGTATACGTGATACGGTTTGGTGGGTAGTTGATTTTCTGAGGCGGAGATTTGCCTTTTTGCAGATATTTTGTTTTAAAAATTAGAGAAACTGTATAAAAGCGTCAGTAAATTTCCTAGTTTTTAGCTTTTTTCTCGTGGCGTCCTTTTTTGGTACATTTTCCAAATTGTTCCGTTATACAACAGAGATATGACGCTGTAACGTTTTATCTCACTGCTTTCCTTTAGATATGAACATGTTAAAACTATACGATTCGCTTATTGAAAAGGCCACAGTCCGTTTCTAAAGTTTTAATAACAATAAATGAAATATAAAAAATGAGTTAATTTTTAGTTTGTTTGAATTCTTGAATTGTGACGGTTATTTCTAAAGCACGTAGACTGTAGATCAATCTAACCAGAAAAGACACAAAATAGAACATACAGGGGCCACTTGAAAACGAAACGGGCACGTTTTAGGGGTCATCGTGATTTTGTTGAAAATCGCTTTTAGAGTTAAATTTTCCTCTCAAGGGGGAAGACTTTAAGGCTTATTTTCAACATCGCAACACCAACCCTTGAGCGGTTGTACAATCTACCCCTAAAATCTTAAATGACTGGGGTGAGGTGGTGGTGGGTGTTCAAGTAGCACATCATTGTAAAGCTGGTGTAAATCTCTTCTCAACGGTGTCTTTATTTTTAGCGAATTTTCAAAAAAAAGAAGTTCACTCTTGAAGAGACCCAGACTTTTGAATTTTGAAATAATTTTTCAAATGAGCGCTAATTAGGCCCCCTAGAACACATATCCGGCGTCAGCTTTAATGTTTATATATATATATATATATATATATATATATATATATATATATATATATATATATATATATATATATATGGTGGCGCATTAAAAACGAAAGAGATCAATTTGCGTCCAGAGAACTTTTTTTAAGAAACGCTGAAACACGTCAATTTTAATATTGAGGGGGGCATTGTTTTGACATAAAACTCAACTTTGTCACATCAACCCTTATGTTTAAAATAGGGAACATGGGTCGAGTGTTACATCATGTTAAAGCTCTTTCTTTTCTGAATTCAGCACACAAATTTTTTGGAAGTTTTATCAACTCGTTTAAAAATTATTCACAGTTGAAGATGCAAAAACGCATTTCACTCATTCTGATAAGAAATGTGCTGATAAGTCAATGTTTTGTTGGTTTGTAAACAAAAAATTGACTATCAGAACATTTCTTATCGGAATGAAAGAAATGCGGTTTATTATTTCAGTTTATCAGTCGGTTTGATCTTTGATAGTACTACCGAAAATTAATTTCACAACGGTGTATTCTGTAGAAGAAAGAGTTGAAATAATTACTCTTTTTCCAAAAACGATGACTGTGCCAACCGTACCGCAAATTTGTTTAATGAACGACATCCGAACAGACATGTTAACAGAAAATACATTTTGGAGTTAGTTGCAAAGTTTCGACAAAGTGGTTCAGTGGCCAACAAAAAACGGGATTCCTGAACGTGAATTTTCGGTTAGAAATGAGACTACTGAGATTGAAGTTTTAAGACAAATTGCTGCAGACCCAACTTTGAGCACGAGAAAATTGGCCACTGTTTCAAACATCAAAAGAAAAACTATTCAGCGAATATTGAAGCATCATAAATTTGACCCGTATAAAATTCATCTTGTACAACAACTGAATGAAGATGATTTTGATCGGCAGCTGGAGTTTTGTGGAATTATGACTGCACGAATAGCTGATAACGGGAACTTTCTGTTCAATATCTGTTTTTTAGACGAGTGTACGTTTTTTATTAAACTCTACAGTCAATCGTCATAATTGTAGTTATTGGGCAGATGTTATTGGGCAGATATTAATCCAAGAAATTTTCACTAATTCCACACTCAAACTCCACAGAAATTGAATGTTTGGACTGGCATTTTTGGAGACCGTTTAATTGGACCAATTTTTCTTGCTGGCAATTTGAGTGGCGAAACGTATTTGGAGTTACTAGAAGATATCGTTTACCCTCTACTAATTGACATTGTTGAAAATAATGATCGCTATCAGGAAAATCAATTAGTGTTTCAACAAGATGGAGCTCCTCCGCATTTTTCACAACGTGTTACGGTGTTTTTGAACAGAGACTTTCCAGGACAATGGATTGGGCGTAGAGGTGCTATTGAGTGGCCCCCTAGATCACCGGATTTAACTCCTTTAGACTTCTTTCTATAGGGCAATTTAAAGAGTAGAATTTACGCAACAGAACCGGAGTCTCTGGAAGAATTACGACCACGCATTGTTGAAGAATGCCGTCTAATAACTCCCCAAATGCTCCAGAATGTCAGAGCTCGTTTTGAACAAAATTTGTACCTTTTGTATGGAAGCTGGTGGTGAACAATTTAAACACTTACTTAACTGAATAAACATTTTTGAACGTTTGGTTTTGTTTTTTAGTTTTTTTTAACAAAAAATTGACTAATTAGTGCATTTCTTATCACAATGAAATGAAATACGTTCTTGCAACTCCAACTGTGAATATACATCCTTCTCTATAAGTCCAGTTCATCGAAATTATTACCTCTATTGTCACAGGCAGATTCTAGATTATGTTGGCAGCGAACATTAAAATTATATTTCGAGAGGGAACGAGAAGTGACAGAAAGATGTAGAAAGACCTCGATCGGAAGTTTAATCTGGGCGTATAGATACATAACAAGCGTAAAATCTGTGAATATTATATAATATTCCATAATAAATTGAATAAAAATATAATGTAGTTTCGCCTGCTTTACATTTACTTCAAAGAGAAGAGCAACAACAAATAGCTCTGCAGTGTTCCAACAGCCGGGAAAGACATTATAAGTCCTGAGGTGCATCCTTATGAACTTTGTACAAGGAAGACCAGTTCTACTACACCATACTCTAAATACGGTACAATGAAGCACATTATAGACTCTTTAAGATGGCAATACATGACAACATTTTTGAATTGCTGATAATATAGCCCGAAGTCCTAGAGGCGTTAGAGATGGTATTCTCAATATGATTCACAAATGAAAATTTGTTATCAAAAATAACGTCTTAGTGAGTATATTGGTAGGTCTATTAAGTATCACATATTTCATACGAAAACTGGTTATTTACTTATTAAGTGTAAAAGTCAAAACCGCGCGTTTATTTATATTTAACGGTGGCTCATTTTGATAGGGGTCCAGAATACCTTCTATATAAAATTTCTTGTAGTTTATCACAGTTATGATTGTTGTATACATTCCATGTTCAACAGTGACTCATTTTGATAGGTCCAGGAATACATTGTATATCAATTTTCCTGTATTTTAGCACAGTCATGATTGTTGTATACATTCCATGTTCAACCAAGAACATTTGTTCCTTAAGTACTAAGCGAAAAAAATAATCAGAGTTTTGCGATAACGTTGTGACGAACGGGGCAACGTACAAATCTTTAATAACTCAGTATTTATGGAAATCAAGTATTCTAATGTTTTTGTATAATTATGTAAATACTGTATATACATTTTTACACTAAAAGCGAAGCAGTATCATTCTCAAACTTCTTGAAATCCAGCGAAATGATTATTCAAAACATCTTCGTTGCTTTTCAGCAAAGATAGCCGACATGCGAGCGCAGGAAAATTCTATCTGAACTCAGTAAGGAGAGAAAACAAGATGTCACTCTCCCGGTTGTAATGTAGGGGTCGAAAGTTGGAGCATGATATGACGCTGTTGAAATGTGGACGTGGAGAAAAATGACAAAGAAAAGGTACACCGATAGGAATACAAATATAAGTGTGCTAAATGAAGTGAAAGGAAAAAGTTGCTTACTGAAAGACATTGAGAAGAAGAAGAAAACAACATACATCTTACATAATCTGAAAGACGTTTTTGACAACAATATTTGAAGGACATATACCTAGAAAAGGGCGAAGAAGCTGGCCAAAGAGGAAGCTTCTGAAAAACCTGGCCTAATTAATGAGGTAATAACTGTTGTGGACAGAGGGTTTGCAACGACAGGGCGATATCGCCTGTATACTGTGATGATGATAAAATCAAATTTATTTATTTGTCTGTTTAACGGGAATTAAGTAGAAAAGCTCAAAACCCGCGTTGTGGCAAAGTATATGTACATCTTGAAATAAAATAAATGTTGCCTCAATTACCTGCAAAAATTGTATAAATACATTTGATCAGTTGGCAGAAGTAAAAATAACTTGAAGAATCCTTGAAACTCTACAAGAGATTTACCGAATCACACTTTTAGTTTGCATTGAAGTGGAGAAAGCTTTCAGCATCGACGTTCAAGTATTCGAACATCATTTATTTGAATTTATTTTTGTATGTCTGCTTCCGTTGTCATCCCAACATCTATATGTAATTTCTACTGGTCGAATTGTTCTACTTGCATTCCTATTCTAATAATAATGAAACGGCCAAGCGATAGACTAACATCTGGTAGGTGTATTTTTGTGCCAAAAGAAACAATTGAAAATTCTTGTAGAGAATGATAGAATGAGAGCCAACATGAATGGAAGAAAATTCTGTTATGAAAATATGTATATAAAATACTGTGGCTTCAGACATGGTGACATACATAGCATCTGTGATTCTAAAGTAACAGACACGCAGTCATTATATGCGACAGAGATTACAATCAAATCGGTGTTAGTGGTGGAGGGGGTGTAATCGCGCCGGTGAAGAGATATGAGCACTTCAATGATACAATGAAAAGCAACATGAATGGAAGAGACCTCTGTTATGAATATATATATATATATATATATATATATATATATATATATATATATATATATATATATATATATATATATATATATATATATATTGCTATAGATAGCAAATAATAGGAAATATTACGAAATTTTAATGGGAAAACGGGAAATTTATACATCCTAGTATATATAAAATAAATGTATACACCCTAATGTAGCAACGAAAGAGTTTAGCATTAGATGTCAACGCCCGACATGAATGTCAGTGACCCATGTAGCAACCCTCGATGTTAAGTTTCATTCGAGTAATTAAAAAATATATATATTCTAGAAATATCCGTAAAGAAACCAAGAACAATGCTTCAGTTTTTGTAGGGAGAATGAGATAGTAGCTAATAAATGCAATTCTGTTGATTTATTGTGTGTAAAAGTAGGTATGACCAAGCTACCTAAAGGCTCGATGTATTAAAAGAGCAGAGGTCATTTGTAAAAACAAAACTTTATGTAGTATTAAGATATATGTGCGCGCAAGAAAAAAACGTAAAAAGACACTAAAGGTTTGACGGAAAGCTCAAACACAGGTGGTTTGATGAACAATAGCGTTTTTTCACCTGTAAGAAAGTTAATAAAAGCAACAGTCCGGGAGTGTCCGGGGGCTTTTCATCAAGTGAATTCATCGGCATCATTTCACCAGCCCATGTGATCATCGTCATCATTATGTAAGTTGACATAAGAGATTCCAGAGTGCATCGAAGGGAGATTATAAAAAACCTCCAGAGTGCTACGAATATGGAATATATCATGTTAATAAATTAAATCCATTAATAATCAATAAATGGGCAGTAAAATGTGGCATGGACAAATTAGAAAAATAATAATAATTAATAATGGACAGTAATAATGGAGACAATATATAATCCAATGGAAAATGTTTCAGTAAGTGTTTTCTTTTCCTAAATTGATCAGTGCGGTTTGAATTTCACCATTTTAACAGCACCAATTAAAGATTGAGTGCCAATAAATTTCAATAAGCAAAAATTTGCTTGAAATGAACAGAAAGAGACTGTGATCTCTGTAGAATTGTCGATGTATATTGCTTATGTTATATCAATGTTTAACCGGTAATTGTGTAATTATTTATAATGTTACCTGAATGTTTGAATAGTATTTTTCAATTTATGTTTATGTAATGAATGCTTTAAATGTTTCTGTTTGTATTTAATGTGTGTCACCTAGACACCGTAAAATTTGTGTAATGAATTAAATGGAATGTATAACAGATTGTAATTAACCAGAAGTATTGTTTTTCGTTAATAATTAATCAGTAAAACTGTTGTATAGCCATCTGTGCAAAGCGAAATTAATTTTTGATCAAGTAAAAATCAATAAATGAATTTAAATAGCACATATTAATGAATTTTAATTAGTAGAAGCTAGCTGTAATTATAATGAACCCAACCTGATGATTAAGATATATGTTCTCAGCTCTAAAATAAATATTTGCAGGTATACTAAAATAAATACCATAGCAATATATATACATACAAAATACTGTGCCTTCAGACATGGTTACATATGTGATCCTGAAGTAATGAACACCTTTTTTAACGAAACTGAGGAATTCATTACGGACACGCTCAATCACACACTGAAGTGTGTGGAAATTTAAGGTAGTGTGTGGCTCGCACACACCTCCACCTCCAAACGTCCATCGGAATTACTTCACACATGACGTTGGGATTTTGAATGTTTCCATTCTCTTTGCCGCAGGGGCGTTATCGGGTCAGGATAAGCTTTGGGCGCTTATACCTCAGCCGAAGTGGCTAGTCGTAGTCGCCGGCACTACGAAGAAGAGCGTTTGGATAAGAAGCGTCTTTGGCAAACTAAATGGTAGATAGTTGAGTTATAAACTCAAGTATTTGAGGGCATTTTCAGATCAGAGTGAATCTGATTGTCTCTGACAAACCATGACGCTTCGGTAACCATTCACAGATTCTTATTCTGAACGATTTGAATGGTAGTCAATCGCAGTGGCCCATGCAGGAAATTCATAGATCAAGGCTGGACGGATTATGACTGTTAAGACGTGGAAAGAACTTCGAGATGAACATCGATTCTTTCCGTCCGGTATGTTGGACATGGGGGCGTCATGTTAAGCGTTTGTTGAAGAAAACCCGGAGGTTTTTGATAGGAGTCTTGCCAAGGAATTAGACTGTAGTCTGATGATATGACCGTGAGGTGTGTGCAGGGACATACTTTGGATGAAACTCTCTCTCAGGGCTGCAACTAAATTCATCTGTTGCATTTACCGGTCACCTTCTGACCACAGCTTTGTCCAGCTCTTCGACTACCTTTCTGAAAAAAGCAACCATCTGATTTCTGAATAACCTTCCTCCGAATTCACTATTCTTGGTGACTTCAATGTCCATAATAAGGAATGGCTAGGATCTCTAAAAACCGATCCAGAAGGGAGAGCAGCGGAGGCCTTTGCAGTCAGCAATTCTTTAGCCAATATGGTTCAGCAACCTACTTACTCCCCTCGCACCCCAACACACAGCTCAAATCCCTTGGATCTCCTTCTTACTACAAAACCTGAATGCTATAAGACATCAATCACCGCCCCCTCCCTTGGTCGGTCAGATCACGGCATGGTCACTGCTTCCTGCTCTATGCAACCCGAGGTCAAACATTCATCGCACCTACGTATCGTTTGGCATTACAACTCCGCGAACTGGGACGAAATGCGGGATTACTTTTCCTCGTTTCCATGGTCGTCTGTCTGCTTCTTTCATCCTGACCTCTCTGATATCTCCCAAAACGTCACCGAAATCATCCAAGCTGGTATGGAATTATTTATTCCACGTACACAGAAAACCTCTTCAGCTATTCAAAAGCCCCGCTTCTCTAAATCCTGTGACAAGGCCAGACTTGAAAAGGTCAAAGCTCACAAAACCCTTCTACACAATCCCAGTCAAGAAAACCGTCAAACATTTAACGACGCAAGAAACCGTTATGTTCGCATTCTTTCTGAGGCAAAAAAACTCGTTTAATAAACATATCAAAAACAAAGTCATCTCAAGCACCAACGGTAGCGAACCCTTCTGGACTCTTGCTAAATCTATTGGGAATAATTTCTGCATGAGCACGTTCCCACCTCTTGTTTCAGCGGATGACATTGTTTCTACCGCCCTGGGCAAGGCTGAACTTTTAACCTCGTTGTTCGCCGGAAATTCTACTCTCAACCCACCTCCAAATGTTAAACCACCAACAATCCCCGATGTCGCACATAAAATGACGGATATCATTTTCAAAACTAGAAAGGTACGAAAGATGCTCTCTTCTCTTAATACCAGGAAAGCCTCTGGTCTTGACGAAATCCCAGCAATTGTTCTCAAAAAATGCGCACCAGAACTGGCTCCTATCCTGACCCGTCTGTTTCAGAAATCTTACAATAGAGGCATATTCCCTAGTAACTGGAAAACTGCTTAAGTACAACCTGTCCCCAAATTTCAACTCCACCAAATCTCAGTCCTGCTTTCTATATCAGAAGAGATACACCAGTCCTAGACCCATCACAATGAACAACCAAGTTATTCAAAGTAATGTGTCCTTTTCACTTGTTGGCATTTCTGTGGATCGAAATCTCAATTGACACCAACATGTCACATCAATTGCAGAAGCTAAGAAATTAGGTTTCCTCTTCCGGGCTCGCAAATACTTTTCACCAGCTAATCTCTATACCTTATATACTTCACAAATAAGGCCAAACCTCGAATACTGCTCCCACATCTGGGGTGCCGCTGCCGCTTTTACACTCGCTATCCTGGACTCTATTCAGAAGAGAGTTATACGTCTCATCAGTGACCCTACCCTCACCCAAAGGCTGCCAACCATTGCCCACCGACGTGGCGTTGGTGACATCTCTCTCCTTTTATAGATACCTGCACGGGCACTGCTCAGAGGACCTTTCTTCCATAGTTACTCCACATGCTGCCCCCAACATATCTACCAGGAGAACAGAGCGAATGCACCCTTTTACTGTCCAGGTCACCAGACATAGAACATCTTGTTATGCCCGCTCTTTTGTCCCGAGGACTTCCAAGTTGTGGAATTCTTTGCCGGCAGATGTTTTTCCTTCTCCTCCGAACCTCCAAACCTTCAAGTCCAGAATTAACAAGTTACCTCTTTCCTCCTTGTCGACACCCAAGGTACGATAGTATTTAGGCTGTAAGCCCACGTGATGTGTGAAATATTTAAGGTCGGTAAAGGAGCTAGTGGTGAAATTTCTACCTACAATTCCAAAAACACCGGGTACTGTTTAGACATAAGATGACTTTGTTTCTTATTGGCTGTTAAAAGTCATTTTTCACCTGTTCCTTGCTGCTATAAAGGCGGCATCAGTTTCACTGCGCCAAAAATTGTAGGCAGAATGTTAGTACAGCTGCTTTTCGGCAAGCCTTACTGAACCAGGGTTTTGATTTGTAATTAACATTTTTCGATGAAAAAGGAATAGATGTTTCCATATCTAATAGGATAATTTCAATACATTGATTGTTGTTACCCTTACTTGGTGAAACTGGTCCGTACTACATACAGGCTTGGAGACCACTTCTCTGACTTCACTGTTGGGTTTCGTCTCTGTGGGTGAAGGTTAAGTAGTAGTCTCCAGATCTGTATAATTTCAGTAGTCGAGTTGGCACAATCTGTGGAGTATTTACCTATCCCAAGTATCTCAGATACCAAAGGGATTGAGCTCAGATGCGCCCTCTCCATGTTGTCGAGCTCTAAACGACAACGCTACCGTGTACCTGGGAGGTCTCATTCAGATATCACCCATGGCGAGGCTTCTGCATCCACGATTGCAATTGGTCTTAATCAGTCGATGGTGACTTTGTATTTCACTTTGCCTTGAGTGTAACGGTGTTGAATAATCTGCCTCGCATATGGCACAGTGTAACTGGGAAGTACTATGGTCAGTCTAGACCGGAGACAGAGCATTATAAAACTTCACCCTACAAATGGCTGTGCAGACTAGTTTAGGGCACAGTGATTTTGGAATAGGTGGAGTAAAAAGACTAAGGGCATAAGCCAAAGGTTGCAGTGCTATCGGGACGGCAAAGCCGCGTAAGAGCCCTGAGGGAGAAAAAGACTGGGAAGTAAACGCTTGCCGATGAAATATGTACACAGGTTCAATATCTGGTGATTCAATTCTTTACCAACATCCCAACAAATTATCTTCCACTTAAGGGTCCAGCTATGGTTACTCGTTCGATGACACTACGTGGGTGATGCTTTTTGAATTTTGTTAGGAGTGTTCGCACCTTCCGTTGTAGATGTCCGTTTTACTCCAGTTCTTTTTTCTACATACATTAGGGCAATTTGCTGGTTATTCTGTATTTCATATACACCTGTTGTGTCTTTCCTCTAACCACACATAAGGTGCGACATTTGTCAAGCCTGAGTTGATTGTCAATGCCTCAGGAATACCCATCCACGATTTTAAAGGGTTGTCCTAAATGGTTCTTTGTAAATGGCATCAGCTTGAAAGTATCCATATACAGCAGATGATTTAGCCTCATTTGCCTTGTGCCATTGCTTTCTATACCGAACCCCAATCTGGTAGTGTTCAAACGATTTGATAGTGGTTTCAATACGAGGAAGAACCACAATGGGCTTAGTGACTCGCCTTGGAATATATCTCTTCCAATTGGTATTGTGTTGGTTACGATGCTATCACCTCTTTGTACCCCTAGCTGAAATTTTGTTCTTCAGGTAGACATAGTGTGTTCTCAAAAACTTAGGATACCTATATGGGTAGATCTTATAAATCTTCAACGCACTTAAAAGCCATTTTGTGGAACTAAATCAAAGGCTTTTCTGTAATCCAGGTAGGCAGCAAACATATTTCTTCGTCTATTTTAAACCTGATTGCACACAACCAAATCAATGATTAGCTGTTCTTTGTATCCCATAGATCCTTTAGTACACCGTTGTTGCTGGCTGAGTTTTATGTTGTTTTTAGTATTAATAAGAATTATCATTATTCGTAGCCCTGGCAGTAGTAGTAGTAGTAGTGTTAAACATGCAACCATTTTATATTATAACAATATGTTGTTGCATTCCAAGAATATTCATTTTATTATTATATATTTCTACATAGCATTCATAAGAACAAAGGTAAATAATTAACATTTCTCCAAGTTATTGGAGAACAGCATAGTAAAGAATATAAATGGGAGTTTCAAAGTATTTCAAGCGTTAATACGAAAACAGAAAGCAGAAGAACTATGCACGATAAAATTGGTTTTAAATGCAAAGTGCCGACCGCCGTCTTTTATAAATTCTTTATCATGTGACGTCAAAGGTGTATTGAACTCAACAAGCCGGTACGTAGAACGGGCCGTCGGCCACGCCGACTGTTAACGGCCCCTCCCCCCTTAATTCCCACAACCACATGTAACAGCGGATTGTGACGTAGTGACTCATCTTACGTTGATGTTTCTTAATTCGTTGTTGCCATACTTGAAGAAACGTCTTCAGCTTCGATCACTCTCTTACCAAAATTAGAAACATTTAGCAGATGAAAAAAAAACAGATCAGCGCCTCCAGCTTCAACGTAACTTTTGGCTTTGACTTACAAACCAAACCCCAGTTTTGTGAATAACATTTTGAATTATATAATAATCATTACCACAGCCTAAATGCAATGTCGCCTGTTCGAAGCAACTATGACTCGCTGTTGTAATTGCGGGCTACTTAACTCGGTAAATTTGCAGATTATCTGCCGAACGCTTTTCAAAAAAATTGTTTTCCGAAACATTACTAGGACCTCCCCTGGATGCACAAACCACAAGAAAAATTTCTTGTTCGTACCCCCCAAGGAAGTTACGGGACTAGGGGTGCGGGGCGGGGTAGGTAGTAAAAAGGAAATATGAGCAGAAAATGCGAAGAAAACTGTTTTGAAGCCATATCTTCATTAAACCCTGCCTACCCCGCAACTCCCGTAACATCATTGGGGGAGGGGGGAGGTTATGAACAAGAAATTTTTCTTGTGGTTAATGCAGCGAGGGTGACTGTATGCACGCGAGAGGGGAAGGAAAATCCCCACGACGAAGGACCCCCCCCCCTTCAACGTGTGAATTTTCCTTCCCTTCTCACGTGCATACAACCACCCCCGTTGCATAAACCGCAAGAAAAATGTCTTGTTCATACCCGCCAAGGAAGTTACGGCACCTGGAGGGATAGGGGTGCTGTGCGGGGTAGGCAGGGTTTAAGAAAGATATGGCTTCAAGATCTGAAAAAGACCGCTTTCAAGCCCGTTGTCTTCGCATTTTCTGCTCATATTTCCTTTTTACTACCTACCCCGCCCAGCACCCCTATTCACTCCTGGTCCCGTAACTTCCTTGGGGTGTGTGAACAATACATTTTTGTTGTGGTTTGTGTATTGGGGGGGGGGGGGGGGGGTGTCTAGGCAGGTTTCTGAAAACAGTTTTTTGAAGAGCGTTCGGAAGCTAATCTGCAAATTTACCCTTAACTCTTTCAAATGATACCTCTCCATCGTTTGTAATATATATCTTACAACGAATTTAATTCCGATTTTGTGGTTCTTTAGGTGTTCCGCAAGGTTTCAACTTGGGGCCACTACTTTACTTAAACTTTATTACCAATCTTAGTGACAGAATAGAGCTGCAGCACTTGTTATTTGCTGATGACTTTAATATTTTTTAGAAAGTTACTTAAGTGGATCATATTGTTGTTGCCACCTAGTCTAGTAAATAACTGGTGTATTGTCAATAAGCTGTGTCTTAAAATAGACAACTTCAGTGTATCATTCACTAGAAAGCAGAGTATTGTAAAATTCAGATACAGCATTAAAGGTGCTACACTAAAACGAAGTAATTCAGCGAATGGAGAAGACGCAGCGCAAGGCACCCAATCAAGAGTGACGACCATCTTTCTGGATGGTATACTTGCACTCGGCCAAGGTGTTTGATAGCTTGATGGTGTTGTCTCAAGAACCGACACTACCTGACAGTTGTTAACTGAGAATACAACGCTGAGGACATCCTTAGTGTGATCTTCGAAACGATGTTTTATTTTTCTGGCAGCGATCTTACAAGCGTAAGGTCCTGTCCCAGGAATTATATTAGTTACCATCGTTGGACAATACCACATCAGAAATGAAGTGGTAGTGACCATGGAGACGTTTCCTTTTTTTATATTTCAACAACACACCACGAGGGCTTACAGTCTAAATACTATCGTACCGTGGGTAACTTGTTAATTCTGGACTTGAAGGTTTGGAGGTTCGGAGGAGAAGGAAAAACATGTGCCGGCAAGGAATTCCACAACTTGGAAGTCCTTGGGACATAAGAGCGGACATAACAAGATATTCTGTGTCTGGTGACCTGGACAGTAAAAGGGTGCATTCGCTCTGTTCCCCTGGTAGATCTGTTAGGGGCAGCATGTGGAGGAACTATGGAAGAAAGTTCCCCTGAGCAGTGTCCGTGCAGATATCTAAAATAAAGAGAGAGAGAGAGGGGGGGGGGGTCACCAACGGCACGTCGGTGGGCAAGGGATGGCAGCCTTTGGGTGAGGGTAGGGTCACCGATGAGACATATAGCTCTCTTCTAAATGGAGTCCAGGATAGCGAGTGTAGAAGCGGCAGCGGCACCCCAGATGTGGGAGCAATATTCGAAGTTTATCCTTATTTGTGAAGTATATAAGGTATAGATATTAGCTGGTGAAAAGTATTTCGAAGCCCGGAAGAGGAAACCTAATTTATTAGCAGCCTCTTCTGCCATTGATGTGACATGTTGGTGCCAATTGAGATTTCGATCCACAAAAATGCCAACAAGTGAAAAGGACTCATTACTTTGAATAACTTGGTTGTTCATTGTGATGGGTCTAGGACTGGTGTATCTCTTATGAGATAGAAAGCATGACTGAGATTTGGTGGAGTTGAATTGTACAAGATTTCTACTTCCCCAGTCTAATAGAATATTGTATATTTGAGTGGAGGGTGATGTCGTGCGCGTAACTGTGAATTGGGTTGGATGTGCTAGAGAGGAGGTCATTGATGCGGAGAAGAAACAAAGTAAGGGCTAAAGCTGAACCTTGAGGGACGCCTGCATTAATGGGATACAGTTTAGAGGAATGGTTGGGGAGGAAATTTGCTGTCCAGGTACAGAGTTTTCGCGGTAGGCCATAGGCCGGAAGTTTGTTAAGCAGCGCTGCGTGTCAGACCAGGTGGAATGCTTTGGATATGTCTAGAGCGACAATCTGGGATTCACCGTGTAGTTCCATAGACTTGTTCCAAGAATGGATGACAAAGGACAGGAGGTCGGCAGTTGATCTGCGCTGACGGAATCCATACTGCATGTCGTAGATTAGACTGTGTTTTTTAAGAAATTTTAGTACTTCGGTGTTTATAGACTTTTCCATCACTTTAGAATCGACTGAAAGGAGAGAAATAGGCCTGTAATTGCTAGGAAGCGCTTCTGGGGAACTCCGAACTGGGTATCCTCATGTGTCAGTTTTATTTCTGGAAGACAATAAATTCATATCGTATTTGATTATTACCAACTTCTGGGAGCATGTGAATGTTTGTGTAGCATTGACATCTCAAGCAGTGGGTTTTATTCTAAGAAACTAAAGATTTTTTAGCAATATCTTGGCACTCAACATTTTATATGGGTTTTTATTTTTAAGTTAGTAATTGGTGGGATGGACTGTATTGAGTTACTAAACGAACCGCAGTTTCTCATAATGATAATGATAATGATAATGATAATGATAATGATAATGATAATGATAATGATAATGATAATGATAATGATAATGATAATGATAATGATAATGATAATGATAATGATAATGATAATGATAATGATAATGATAATGATAATGATAATGATAATGATAATGATAATAATAGAAATAGAAATAATAATGGAGACAAGGGGTACTAGCACCTACCATTTGTAATGTGCCAAAAACAATATTTGGTGGAGACTCCCATTTTTTGTAATGTGTAACACTTTAAAATAAGCGCTGTTTGTGACATTAACTTTATCTCTCTCTCTCTCTCTCTCTCTATATATATATATATATATATATATATATATATATATATATATATATATATATATATATATATATATATAATGAGTTATAGCTGTTTCATTGCTGTATGTTTGTATATCGTGCTCTGAAGTGTCCCGTTGGGCATATGTATGTATAAATAAATAAATTAGACCACGTTTTCCAGAAGTTTTGCTTGGTCTACCTCTTTCCTTTTTTTCAATTATGTGCCATTGAAATAATGTTAGAAAGTTATTATGTTTCAGAATATATACAACAAATTTTGGCTTTCTCCTCTCAATTTCTTGCAGCAAGCATATTTCTTCTCTGACCTCGTCCAACATACTTTCATTCGTCTTTCTGTCGGTGTACTTTCGCTTTTCTATTTCCCCCCAAGTACACATTATAAAAGTTTTTATCCTCTTTATATCCTGCTTATAAAGCTTCCTGTCTCATACACTCCATGCGTATGACTTACCAATCTTTTCCTCAGGTCCAAGATAGAATGTTTGTTAGTGAGAAGATTATTTTATTTATTTAACGTTGCTTTGCCATCGCGATCTCTCGCCTCAGTTATGTGCTATATCTGCCATCATCCGTAATATACTCCCAAGGCACGTGAAGATTTACATATCTTTTATTTTACTTCCAGTTGTTGGCCTTTAGGTATATATCCATTTTCGCAGTCCTGTTCTTACTTTCGTTTTCGTTATATTGATTTTTACTTTAATTCTTCCTAAAAAATCCTCCAGTACACTGAGGACCTCTGCCACTTTTTTTCTGTTTCTCCTTATAGCGCTCTCTTATTTGCGTACCTTATGCAATGAATGGTTGTCCATTTAGTATGATTCCTGCTGTGTCTCTTTTCTTGTATATTCCATGAAAAAATTGAACAAATATGGCGATAATGGACATCGTTGCAGCCTCAAGTTTTTTGCAGCTAAGATTAGGGTGTCTTTTGAGAAGCGAAAGCATCAATCTTTTTCCGCTTTTTTTTTATTTTGGTTGAATTAGTTGGGTATGGCGTTCTTTTCAGCAAACTCAAAAACCGCATGTGTTAAGTCATAAAACATTTTTGACAAATGCAACAAATGCTATGAAATTTCGTTCTATTCTTCTGTAGAAACTGTTCGTGTTCCCCATCCTTGCGGGATAGTAATGACGTCTTTTTTATTCTACCACGTAAAGTACATTAAAACGATGGGCCGAAGCTTTATGTGTTTCCCCATTTTCGACTGCTTCCAAAGCAGACTTCATAGAGGCGTCCGTCCACTTACATTTTTGCGTAGTCCGTCTTCTATTACTTAACATATGGAGCAAAAAAATGGCTTATAATGTGTATGAAAACGTAATAGTAAAATGCAGTGCGCTAGTGAGCAATATCGTATATTAGAGGGTCAGGTCATGGCGTGCATGAGTACGGTAATTCCAGGTTCTAATACGCGGGTTTAAACATTTAATTAGGTGATAATTTGTCACCACTCGTTCTTAAGCTTGTAGCACTGAAAACAGCACCCCAATTACTGTTTAAGGGTAAATAAAACGTCGAAACAAACTTATACAACACCACACAACAAACTTTAATTCTAAGTGACACATTTGTGTTGAAAGTTAGATTCCCAACTCTCACCTATTGGGTATCTAAGGAGACATTTTCTTGTGATTTTTTTAAATAGATCGCGCGGTCGACAATCTGAAAAGTACAGGAGTACCCGCATGTACGGCAATACCAGCCGTTCTCCAATATTGTAATATTTTACCTGTTGGTAAGCTTGATCCAACCGCCCCTATTTATATAAGCGATTTATGGGCTTTTTTTTGTATCCATATTTCTTTTGCTTTAACACATGTTTGTTTCGTCACATTTTTAATTTATGCATATTTACTGCATGCCTCTTTCTTCACCTGCTATCTTTTAGTATTAACTTTATTATTTGCAATGTAATTCACGGTTTCCTTGGTTCTAGTTTCTTGACAGACTCTTCTAGCGCAGCTGTCTTTAAAACGTTTTTATGTCAGCTCAGCTGATATTCCACCCTTGGATTTACCTTCTTCCTTTTGTTGCAATATTTCAGTTCCTCTCCATGTTCTAGTTTGTGTCTATTTCATTTCTTTCTTTTATTTCCTAACTCTATACGGTTTGCTTTGGTTCATTGCATCAACCTACAAGTGCGAACCTGGTTGCTACCCTTGACCAGCTTGAGAATATTTTTAGTCTCTCTGAATTTGATACTGTTCTATTTGGGGGAGACCTTAACATATTGTTACCTGCTTAATATTAACCGCTGTACTCTTCTGGAAGATCTATTTATTGAATATGCCCTATCTCGGTTGATTAGAAAACCTACAAGGATCGCAGATCGCTGTGAGACATTGCTGGATGTTATCGTCACGTCGGAACGAAATGTACTATGTTATGGGGTCATCGGTGTGGATGATATTTCAGATTGTCTGGTTGTCCCTTACTTGCGGTTGTGTAAGCCCAAGCATCCTGTCAAAATTATAACTTACAGAGGTTTCTGTCACTCCAACTATGAAATGATTTTGGATGACTTCCAGCAAATAATTTTTGAGGCGATATATATTTAATGCGTATTGGCCAAGTTGAAAATTACTTTAATGGGAATGTTACCAGTTTATACAATGTACATGCACGTTTTAAGACCATCCTTGTTACTAGGCCCCATGCACATGCGCCTCCGTGGTCGTGTGGGAAAGTCAATTCACACTTTCCAATTCGGACTCGGGGGACGACGGTTCGAGACTCACCGGCAGCGTATAATTTTTCAAAATCACTTCTGTCGTTGAGATCGAGCTTAAGGTGGAGGGTAGGTTAGTTTAGATGAGCAAAAAGGGCCAGCATTGGCCTAATTGCCAGTAAGCATCTTACCTTTACCTTTTTTACCTTTAGGCCCCATGCACGCTGGCTTAACGACAACTTAAGATGGCTACGATGGACCTTAGAAACTCTCTCTGTTCTAAGTATATAAAACTAAAGACAAATGTTACCCTTAAATTCCTGGATTAGGGTAGAGGAGAGGGCTTTTTTTCTCTCCCTCGGGACTCGTCCGCGGCCTCGCCGCGCCGATAGTACTGCAACCTTTGGTTTATTGGGCATGCCCTTAGTCTTTTTACTCCACCCACTCCAAAATCACTGTGCCTTGAATTAGTCTGCACAGCGATTGGTAGAGTGAAGTTTCATAATGCGTTGTCTCCGGTGCAGGCTGACCGTAGATCAGTTGTCTTCTGTGGTCCAGAGCTTTACACTCGCACAAGACGTGCTGGGCTGATTCTACCCCCTCGCCGCAAAGTCTGCATGCGAGGTCCTCCTCGAACCGCCCCATTTTACGCAGGTGTTTCTTGACGTCCATGTGTCCCGTCAAGAGACCTTTTATGTTTCTGAGCTGTCCTCCGCTAAGATTTAGCATCTCCACAGTTCTCTTTGGACTCAATTATTAACTTACCACGTCTGAGCCCTGGACAGTCTGCCTAGTACACCTTGTGTTGGTTTCTGACCCAGGACTTAATGGCTCCCCTGGCAGTGCTCTTTGTCACGCTCAGAGCCGGTTCTGCACATTCACACGTTACAAAAGACTTGTTTAGCGCTGCTGACAGGGGTGAAGATTCTTGTTTAATACTGTAGGAATGTAGCAAGGCTTTTGATACTATAGATCATAAAACCCTTTTAACTAAATTGAAATATTTTGGTTTTGGCCCTCGATGTATATTCCTGCCCCGGAGGATTGCTGGTCCTCCAGCCGCAATCCGTCGGTGAAACAGACCAGGCTTGCGGGCTGGAATGCAACCTCATTTTCCCTCCACTGATTCCTACTGGGGATCCTAAGGGCGTATGGCCTAGTCAACCTAATATCGTCCTCGGCATCCCTCACCTTTATGGCGGAAATCGGAATTTCCTTTTCCACCTCCTTGGCGACTCTTGCATGCCCTATTACTGCTCCCTCTCCGCACCAGTTACCTGAGTCGCGGATTCTAAGATGCGACGCCATAGCCTCCCTTCTGATACAGATGGGAAGCGGTGGCAGCATCAACAGGACCTCTAGCGCGGCTGAGGGTGTCGTCCTCATAGCGCCTGTGATACCCAGGATAGCCAGCCTTTGGAGTTTGGCCAGCTTCCTGCTGGTTGTTTGGTTCACACCACACCACCAGACCAACGCCCCATAGAGGATTCTCGGCCTGACGATCGCAATGTAGATCCAATGAAGGATCCGAGGATTAACTCCCCAGGTCCTCCCTATCACATGACGCAGCTGCCAGAGGATCGCTACTCCCTTCCTCACAACTCGTTCTATTTGCGACCCCCATATAGAGAAGTGGTAGATTCTTGTGTTTCTCATCTTCGTTTCGTGAATAGGGGCGCTACTCAGTATTTTAGGTCCATTCTTGTTTACTGTTTCTTTACGGCCAATTTTTCTAGCTTTGTAATGCATTGAAAATTTCATCAGGTTGCCGATGACTTTCAACTATGCCATCATGTTTTCTCGGAAAGAGTTTTATTGTCAGCGGAGATTATTATTACGACTCTGCGATCAATTTCTGATATTTCTGAGGAACACGGCCTTATTTTAAACTAGAGGAAAACTGAGTGGTTAGTATTGGGCAGGCAGAGGGCTTTAATTACTGGCAATCCGTCAATCTCACTGGTACTCAATGGAAGTGTCTTACGTCCTACGGACTGTTGCGGTAGCACGGGTCTCATCTTGAACTCTGGCTTAACAATTGAGGAGCACGTGAGTAAGCCATAAATCCATAAACTGTTTTACATGTTCGTAATAAAATAATTCGATAAAAGAAGAAACGTGCTTGCCTTAGGCATTTATCGATACTTTTACCTCTGTAAATTCGGCAACAATGTTCTTAGTAGGTTCAGAATCCCCATCTAATGCTTTTTTTTTTGTTACTATTTCTCGAATGTCTCATGCTGTTTAAAAAAAACTGAGGCCATGTGTGTGCACTGATATAGAAAAGCGGGCGGCTTATTTACAGATTTATTTAGAACATAAAACACAAATGTGACGATAATCCGTTACAAGTGTGTTATGTTTTGATTACAATATCCAAGTCGCTACTCCAGTGACCTCTATGATGAGAATATAGCAAGGTCGTTCGACAATTATTCAGAAATTAATGAATAAGCAGTTTTTTTCTAACATTCCACGTATTTGCGTAGGTGTATGAGTTGTCTCGATCTGAACTGGACGTACAGATTTCTCAATGAAAACGTTGGTTATTTGACTTTTTTTTAGGTATTACTCAGACACGCGATTAAATTTGATTCTTCCTTAAAGATAATCCGTATGACACATTTTTTTATTAGAAACAGAAGGTGGAAGTCATGTTACTAAAAACTAACGGTACATGCGTCACCATCCGGAAAATTTATTTCTATCTACGATTAGAATGCTCCCAAATGCAAGCATGCATTTTAAGCATCTCCTACATTAAGATTGATGTGTTTTTTAAAATGTTTTCTCATTATAAAGAATGAAACGCGATGAGTTATTCACTTCCTAGTATGATTTAGCGAAGTTACTCAATCAGATGAATGTCTTTTATTTTACTGTTATTTTTGCGATAAATTTTAAGACCATAAAAAATATTTGTGTTGTAATTAATATCAGTATTTTTGAAAAAATTTTTGGTTTAAAAGGGGGAGTTATTGTAAAATGAAAGCTGAACATTTAGAGTGGTAGTCTAACTGTTAGTGGCAGAAAGGAAGTTTAAGATTATTGAATTTTAACAAAATTGTAAATGTGACAGT
Source organism: Tillus elongatus (assembly GCA_964006375.1). Lineage (NCBI taxonomy): Eukaryota > Metazoa > Arthropoda > Insecta > Coleoptera > Cleridae > Tillus > Tillus elongatus. The sequence continues at coordinate 15,810,466 of OZ023269.1, read as the reverse complement.
ATCAAGATTTGGCAGTTCCCTTTAGGCAAGTCAGTATTCAAAATTGTGATTATTGCAAGCACAAGCCTTAGGCTTATTTGTGAAACACATTGTAAAATTATGAACTAATAAATATACTATACTATACTATACTATACTATACTATACTATACTATACTATACTATACTATACTATACTATACTATACTATACTATACTATACTATACTATACTATACTATACTATACTATACTATACTATACTATACTATACTATACTATACTATACTATACTATAGCATTTTTGAAGAGAGAATGAAAAGATCTTTCAAATGAGTAATCACAAACCCCTTATTCCTATTTAAAATATAAGGATTTCAACTGTCCCTCGAAGGGGGTTGAATGTGGGGGTGAAGTTTTCACATTTCAGGATGTCATTTTTTAATCTAGTATTTTTTTAAGAAACGCTGAAATGCGTCAATTTTGTCACATCAACCCCTTAAGGGTGGTGATAACACCCCTTATATTTTAAATAGGGAACATGAGTCGAGTGTTACATCATTAGAAAGCTCTTTATTTTCTGAATTCAGCACACTAATTTTTTTGGAAGTTTTATCAACTCGTTTAAAAATTATTCACAGTTGCAGATGCAAAAACGCATTTCACTCATTCCGATAAGAAATGTGCTGATAGTCAATGTTTTGTTGGTTTGTAAAGAAAAAATTGACTATCAGAATATTTCTTATCGGAATGAGAGAAATGCGGTTTATTATTTCAGTTTATCGGTCGGTTTGATACTGGATAGTACTACCGAAAATTAATTTCACAATGGTGTATTCTGTAGAAGAAAGAGTTGAAATAATTACACTTTTTTCAAAAACGATGACTGTGCCAACCGTACCGCAAATTTGTTTATTGAATGACATCCGAACAGAAATGTTAACAAAAAATACATTTTGGAGTTAGTTGCAAAATTTCGACAAAGTGGTTCAGTAGCCAACAAGAAACGGAATCCTGAACGTGAAATGAGACTACTGAGATTGAAGTTTTAGGACAAATTGCTGCAGACCCAACTTTGAGCACGAGAAAATTGGCAACTGTTTCAAACATCAAAAGAAAAACTATTCAGCGAATATTGAAGCATCATAAATTTCACCCGTATAAAATTCATCTTGTACAACAATTGAATGAAGATGATTTTGATCGGCGGCTGGAGTTTTGTGAAGTTATGACTGCACGAATAGCTGATAACTGGAACTTTCTGTTCAATATCTGTTTTTCAGACGAGTGTACGTTTCTATTAAACTCGACAGTAAATCGTCATAATTGTCGTTATTGGGCAGATAATAATCCAAGAAATTTTCACGAAGTCCACACTCAAACTCCACAGAAATTGAATGTCTGGACTGGCATTTTTGGAGACCGTTTAATTGGACCAATTTTTCTTGATGGCAATTTGAGTGGCGAAACGTATTTGGAGTTACTAGAAGATATCGTTTACCCTCGACCAATTGAAATTGTTGAAATTGATGATTGCTATGAAGAAAATCAATTAGTGTTTCAACAAGATGCAGCTCCTCCGCATTTTCACAACGTGTTAGGGAGTTTTTGAACAGAGAGGTTCCTGGACACTGGATTGGGCGTAGAGGTGCTATTGAGTGCCCCCCTAGATCACCGGATTTAACTCCTTTAGACTTCTTTCTATGAGGCCATTTAAAGAGTAGAATTTACGCAACAGAACCGGAGTCTCTGGAAGAATTACGACGACGCATTGTTGGAGAATGCCGTCTAATAACTCCACAGATGCCCCAGAATGTCAGAGCTCGTTTTGAACAAAATTTGTACTTTTGTATGGAAGCTGGTGGTCAACAATTGAAACACTTACTTAACTGAATAAACATCTTTGAACGTTTGGTTTTGTTTTTTAGTTTTTTAACGAAAAATTGACTAATTAGTGCATTTCTTATCACAATGAATGAAATACGTTCTTCCAACACCAACTGTGAAGAATTTTTAAACGAGTTGATAAAACTTCCAAAAAAATTAGTGTGCTGAATTCAGAAAAGAAAGAGCTTTCAAATGATGTAACACTAGGCCCATGTTCCCATATTTAAAATATAAGGGTTGTTATCACCACCCTTAAGGGGTTGATGTGACAAAGTTTAGTTTTATGTCAAATCGTGTCCCCCTCAATATTAAAATCGACGTGTTTCAGCGTTTCTTAAAAAAATATTCTCTGGACGCAAATAGGTCTGTTTCGTTTTCAATGCGCCACCTGTATATAGCTATCTCCGTTGTTATTATTATTAGACCTAGAGAAATACTAAAATTAGCAAAAATGTGATATTTTTTAGGCTCATTCCAGGTCTGGTTTTGTTTTTGCAATATCCAAGTTATTCGGAGAAAATCAAATTTTGGAATTTTTAATTTTTTTGTTATAAATAACCCATTTCTTATGTTTGCCTCGAAGAAAAAAAATTACTTAAGAAGAACCGATAAATCAGCTGGTTGTATTCCTTTTGCACAAAAAATGACACATTTCGCGCAAATGAGTCAGCTTTTTTCTCATGGACGTCATATTTAATTTTCCTCTCCTTGTAATTTATTTGTGTATTGATAGAAAAATAAATGTTATATTTTTTTTTGCAGTAAACCATATTACCTTAAAAATAACAAAATAAATAAAGTAATAACACCAAACACTATAGCGTGAAGTTAATAATAAGTTCTTCCGAAAAAAATGTTCATCAAATATTTGGAATTATTGCAGGAAGAACTAGTTTTAAATTTTAGCTAATCTGTTTTCGGGTAGAATATCTAGTTCCAACACGATGTTGCGGCTGCTCATTTTGAAGACCTCCCCGGGAGTGTTTGGATGCAGTATTTAAAGAAAGATGGATTCGTAAAAGAGAAACCATTGAATGGCCTTCTAGATCACCAGACATCATTCCTTTGGACTAAATTTTTATGGGTATACTAGAGCAAAATTTTCAAGACGAAGCCGGAAAGTCTTAAGTTGGGAGCACGAATAATAATTGAGTGTGGACTAAATCCGCCAAAATAATTATAAATGTTCAAAACGAGTTGTAGTTCCGTTTAGGGTGCTGTCAAATAGTGATTGGGCAGCATTTATAAAGACAAAATATTTAGATTTATTTTTTATTTTTGTTTTTAAAATAATGATATGTAATTTTTTTTTGAGTGGCAAGGAGGAAAAAATTAAAATTTGGTAGTTTTGTACAACTTTTTTTTTTGTTCCCTCAGGGCTCGTCCGCGGCCTTGCCGCCCCGATAGCACCGCAACCCTTGGTTTGTACAACTTGAGATGTACTTTAAAAATTGATACCCACTATATAAAAACGATTTCAACTTGACATATGTGTCCGAACATTTTTGAAAAAAAAAAGAAGCTGTATTTGGTTTACGAAATGTATTCCAAGTTACAAACTTGCACTGCGTATCTTGTTTGATATGTATTGGCTACATATGCTGTAGTAAAATTATTTAATTACACCTCTCGAGTTCTACAATGCAGATGTCACATCGACGATGTCTTTTCCTGTTTTAAATATCACTTATGCAGTTGACAGGAACCATTGAAACTTGTTACGTATTTATACAACGTTCGTTTAATGCTAATTGTGTAAAAAGTGGAAATCATAAATTAATTCAACACGAAAACAGCTTTAAACTTATTTATGTTTGAATATAAAACACATTAAATAGTGACATAAAACTAGAAAGGTTTCTGGCAAACGTTATATTGGATATGTAGGATTTTATTAATGTTTTAAATACATTCCAGCAGTTTTAATGTTTTAATGAACCTTGAAGCCAACAGAAAACGAAATAATGCCATTGGATTGCATTTTCACTAATGCTTTTCCATTAAGGTAGTTGGGTAAAGTTTGCCGCTCTCACTGCATACTTTGTTATATAATTTCAAACTTAATCTAGATGTTTCAACAACATATGAACTTTATTTATTAATGTAAAAATCGTCGTTGTATAGTCAAAACCTCGTATACAAACTATTACTTCATTGATTCTTCATTGATTGTTGTTGCCCTTACTTGGTGAAAGTAATTTCATTTTACAAATTATTTCGGTTGTTTTGAGAATTTTAATATACAAGTGCAAATTATTCCTTTACGACTTTATTAGTGTTAGTGGGGGGACTAAACAGTGTTTGTGATGTTTTGTCAACAGCTAAAAAGGATCGAAGTCTTACAAAAAAGGCTGATATGCAACAGCTTAGTTATTTTCTTTCTGATGCTTTGGCGGTAGTTTTAGTTAAGTTTATGGTTTAACGGTCCATAATTTTTAGTTAATTTTCGTACAAAACGTTCGTCAATGAGGCGACCGCGACTTTAGAATTTTAAAAAGATTTCTTCACATGAGCGCAAACTAGGCCCCCTAGAATCCATATCCGGGTTTACGTTCGGTTTTTATCTGTTTACATATATACAGGGTGACGCATTTCTACGGTAAAGCTCAATATGATTATTATTATACAAGAGACGAGAAAAAATTGTATGAGTTAATTATAGGGTGTCTCGAGCATGTTATAAAATAATTTTGACAATCACAGGCTGGCCCATAAGAGGTTGGTGATCCCTACAATATTTTTTTTCGAACACCATTATTTTATTGCATTTTTTATCGAAATATGTTTGCAGGAAAAAAATCGAGACGCAGTAAGTGCGTTTTGGTAGCAAATTTTCATTAAATGCTTCAAATTTCAATAACTCAATTTGCTATTAACCTAAGGTTTGTTGGTTAGGAAACCAACATTTTAAGTTTACTTTGAAAGCTTTTGTAACTTTAATAAAATTTGTGATACAAGTTTCTTTTTTTAAGAGACTTACAGTACGTAGGTATAACAAATTTTAATTTTCTAGCCTTATAGAAAATTGGGTTTTGGGTATTTAAAGTTTTTTTTCAAAATGAGCTAGAACACAGGATTCGAATATTTTTTTATGATAATAGAGAGATTTTGATGGAAACACTTCCGAAAAAAATTCTTAAAATGAGCGCGTATCAGCACCTCTAAAACCAATCGTCAAAGTGACATGTACTAGTAGCACAGCATAATATTATGCTGTGCTAGTAGAGTACAATTCTTATGAAAATTCACTACTATAACGCACTTGCTGCGTCCCGAACTTTTTCTAGATTGTTCTGCATCGCAGTATCTACAGTAAATTCTTCAAATGAGCGCGTATCAGCACCTCTAAAACCAATCTTCAAAGTGACATGTACTAGTAGCACAGCATAATATTATGCTGTGCTAGTAGAGTACAATTCTTATGAAAATTCGCTACTATAACGCACTTGCTGCATCCCGACCTTTTTCTAGATTGTTCTGCATCGCAGTATCTACAGTAAATTCTTCAAATGAGCGCGTATCAGCACCTCTGAAACCAATCTTCAAAGTGACATGTACTAGTAGCAAAGCATAATATTATGCTGTGCTAATATAGTACAATTCTTATAAAAATTCACTACTATAACGCACTTGCTACGTCCCGAACTTTTTCTAGATTGTTCTGCATCGCAGTATCTACAGTAAATTCTTCAAATGAGCGCGTATCAGCACCTGTGAAACCAATCTTCAAAGTGACATGTACTAGTAGCACAGCATAATATTATGCTGTGCTAGTAGAGTACAATTCTTATGAAAGTTCACCACTATAACGCACTTACTGCGTCCCGAACTTTTTCTACATTGTTCTGCATCGCAGTATCTACAGTAAATTCTTCAAATGAGCGCGTATCAGCACCTCTAAAACCAATCTTCAAAGTGACATGTACTAGCAGCACAGCATAATATCATGCCGTGCTAGGAGAGTACAATTCTTATGAAAATTCACTACTATACCGCACTTGCTACGTCCCGAACTTTTTCTAGATTGTTCTGCATCGCAGTATCTACAGTAAATTCTTCAAATGAGCGCTTATCAGCACCTCTGAAACCAATATTCAAAGTGGCATGTACTAGTAGCACAGCATAATATTATGCTGTGCCAGTAGAGTACAATTATTATGAAAATTTACTACTATAACGCACTTGCTGCGTCCCGACCTTCTTCTAGATTGTTCTGCATCGCAGTATCTACAGTATATTCTTCAAATGAGCGCGTATCAGCACCTCTGTAACCTATCTTTAAAGTGACATGTACTAGTAGCACAGCATAATATTATGCTGTGCCAGTAGAGTACAATTATTATGAAAATTTACTACTATAACGCACTTGCTGCGTCCCGACCTTCTTCTAGATTGTTCTGCATCGCAGTATCTACAGTATAGTCTTCAAATGAGCGCGTATCAGCACCTCTGTAACCTATTTTTAAAGTGACATGTACTAGTAGCACAGCATAATATTATGCTGTGCCAGTAGAGTACAATTATTATGAAAATTTACTACTATAACGCACTTGCTGCGTCCCGACCTTCTTCTAGATTGTTCTGCATCGCAGTATCTACAGTATATTCTTCAAATGAGCGCGTATCAGCACCTCTGTAACCTATCTTTAAAGTGACATGTACTAGTAGCACAGCATAATATTATGCTGTGCCAGTAGAGTACAATTATTATGAAAATTTACTACTATAACGCACTTGCTGCGTCCCGACCTTCTTCTAGATTGTTCTGCATCGCAGTATCTACAGTATATTCTTCAAATGAGCGCGTATCAGCACCTCTGTAACCTATCTTTAAAGTGACATGTACTAGTAGCACAGCATAATATTATGCTGTGCCAGTAGAGTACAATTATTATGAAAATTTACTACTATAATGCACTTGCTGCGTCCCGACCTTCTTCTAGATTGTTCTGCATCGCAGTATCTACAGTATATTCTTCAAATGAGCGCGTATCAGCACCTCTGTAACCTATCTTTAAAGTGACATGTACTAGTAGCACAGCATAATATTATGCTGTGCCAGTAGAGTACAATTATTATGAAAATTTACTACTATAACGCACTTGCTGCGTCCCGACCTTCTTCTAGATTGTTCTGCATCGCAGTATCTACAGTATATTCTTCAAATGAGCGCGTATCAGCACCTCTGTAACCTATCTTTAAAGTGACATGTACTAGTAGCACAGCATAATATTATGCTGTGCCAGTAGAGTACAATTATTATGAAAATTTACTACTATAACGCACTTGCTGCGTCCCGACCTTCTTCTAGATTGTTCTGCATCGCAGTATCTACAGTATATTCTTCAAATGAGCGCGTATCAGCACCTCTGTAACCTATCTTTAAAGTGACATGTACTAGTAGCACAGCATAATATTATGCTGTGCCAGTAGAGTACAATTATTATGAAAATTTACTACTATAACGCACTTGCTGCGTCCCGACCTTCTTCTAGATTGTTCTGCATCGCAGTATCTACAGTATATTCTTCAAATGAGCGCGTATCAGCACCCCTGTAACCTATCTTTAAAGTGACATGTACTAGTAGTACAGCATAATATTATGCTGTGCAAATAGAGTACAATTCTTATGAAAATTCACTACTATAACGCACTTGCTGCGTCCCGACCTTCTTCTAGATTGTTCTGCATCGCAGTATCTACAGTATATTCTTCAAATGAGCGCGTATCAGCACCTCTGTAACCTATCTTTAAAGTGACATGTACTAGTAGCATAGCATAATATTATGCTGTGCCAGTAGAGTACAATTATTATGAAAATTTACTACTATAACGCACTTGCTGCGTCCCGACCTTCTTCTAGATTGTTCTGCATCGCAGTATCTACAGTATATTCTTCAAATGAGCGCGTATCAGCACCTCTGTAACCTATCTTTAAAGTGACATGTACTAGTAGCACAGCATAATATTATGCTGTGCCAGTAGAGTACAATTATTATGAAAATTTACTACTATAACGCACTTGCTGCGTCCCGACCTTCTTCTAGATTGTTCTGCATCGCAGTATCTACAGTATATTCTTCAAATGAGCGCGTATCAGCACCTCTGTAACCTATCTTTAAAGTGACATGTACTAGTAGCACAGCATAATATTATGCTGTGCCAGTAGAGTACAATTATTATGAAAATTTACTACTATAACGCACTTGCTGCGTCCCGACCTTCTTCTAGATTGTTCTGCATCGCAGTATCTACAGTATATTCTTCAAATGAGCGCGTATCAGCACCTCTGTAACCTATCTTTAAAGTGACATGTACTAGTAGCACAGCATAATATTATGCTGTGCCAGTAGAGTACAATTATTATGAAAATTTACTACTATAACGCACTTGCTGCGTCCCGACCTTCTTCTAGATTGTTCTGCATCGCAGTATCTACAGTATATTCTTCAAATGAGCGCGTATCAGCACCTCTGTAACCTATCTTTAAAGTGACATGTACTAGTAGTACAGCATAATATTATGCTGTGCAAATAGAGTACAATTCTTATGAAAATTCACTACTATAACGCACTTGCTGCTCCCCGAACTTTTTAGTGAATTTTCGTAGAAAAAATTCACTAATGGGGAGATCCCGACTTTTAAATTTGGAAAAAAAATTTGCAAATGAGCGCGAACTAGGACCCCGAGAACCCATATCCGGGGTCAGTTTCATTTTTTATATGTTTATATATATATATATATATATATATATATATATATATATATATATATATATATATATATATATATATATATATATATATTTATTAATTTATAAAAAAATTGTGGGAAAGCCGTTGTAGAATGAAACTCTTTATTATAGGCCGAGCTTTCGGAAAAATTTATTCCATTTTTAAGGATATAACGTGAGTTCTACTAAACCAATTATGGAATAACAAACATGAAAAGGTTTTCTTATCATGTTTGTTATTGCATCATTAGTTTAGTAGAACTCACGTTATATCCTTGAGAAAGGAATACATTTTTCCGAAAGCTTGGCCTACAATAAAGAGTTTTATTCTACAACTGACGGCTTTCCCTCAATTTTTTTATAAATAACACTATTACCGTCACAAAAATTTAATACTATATATATATATATATATATATATATATATATATATATATATATATATATATATATATATATATATATGTATATATATATATATATATATATATATATATATATATATGTATGTATGTATGTGTGTGTATGTATGTATGTATGTATGCATGTATCACAGCGATAACTCCAAAAATAATGGGCGGATTTTGATAACATTTGGCATGTACCTTCCTTTTATAAATGACTTGGATAAGTCGTTAGTCAGGAAAATATGACGAGGTTTTCCGGGAAAATTTGGAGTTTTCTTTCGAAAAAAATTTTATCTTAAAAAATAAAAAAGCTATGATAACCAAATTTGGTAGGTAGGTTTACGATATAAAAGTAAACTGTACACCAAAATTTAGATTTCTATGTTACAAGAAAAAAAGTTATAATGAAATATTTTGTGCAAGATCATTTCTATGAAAATTCACTACCATAACGCACTTGCTGCGTCCAGGCTTTTCTAGATTGTTCTGCATCGGAGTATCTACAGTACACAATTTGTTTTAAAGGTTGATAATAATTAAATAATTATAGAGTCAAGTATTTAAATACCACATCTTTTATAATGTACTACAGAAATTCATATATTTGTTTCTAAATTTCGTCTACGACATTTACCAGGATTAGGAGAAAGTTTTATAATCCCGTGCGTATCCAAAGTTTCAGAGTAGTGGTGACGCATGTTTTGTGGTATATGCGTTCTTATCCTTAGCGTTTTAAGGTTAGCTACCTTACCAGGTTACAGTAAATGCCGTCTATGGCTATCTGTCTGTCTATTTCACCTTAGACCATATTTAGTTGTTTAAATTTAATCGTAGAGAGAACGACCTTAAAACCGGGCTTAATATATTTCTACCTGCCTTTTCAAAGGAAGCAGGTAAAATTTTTTGTTTGGCGAATATCCGTTTGTCGGTTTGAACAGATTTGTGTGGGGAGGAATTGAAATCGAATAAAGTGGATATGAATCTGACCAGCTTTAATACTTGAATGAAGAGAACTTATAACAAACAGTATTTTCATTCATTTTATTTAAACATTACGGTCTAATTTAACTAATTTTAACGGAAAAAGTTATACGCCTAAGTAAACTTATTCCAAAATTAGTGATTAGTGGTGAAAAATCTATTGTTTGTCATAATTTTCTAGAGAATTTTTATACAGTGAGCCGCAAATTTATGAAATAAATTCATTAAACTTTGAGGATTTGTGTCTACACGAAATGCTCGGACACGTTCTCGAGTTTTCAAAAATACAGATTTTTGCATAAAATTGACGTTTCTCCTACTGATGCTTTTCAAATATGACATCATCGACATTTTTTTAAATGACACCCCCCGTTTGTTTTATTTTGATAGATCATTGAATTGTGTACACGGTACCGTCAAAATTTTGATATCTCACGTTGTTAAACTTTCGAATCAAAGTCATTTAAAGACATAAACTCTATTCAAAACAACAATGAAGATAGCGAATAAGATAACATTGTTTCGTCAGTAAGCGAGTGGTGAGCCAAGAAGTAACGTGCCGCCACGGTAGACTGAAGATCAACCCAGGCTTCAGGGGCCACTGCAAAATTCAGTAGATCGTGAAGGAGCCCATGCTTGAAATGAGGTCAGACTTCGCGAGCCCGCTAATGTGCAGGGAAAACAATTTTACAGTGGAAATCCCTGATCGCGAGGCATGGCGGGAGGAGACGCCGGGCATACCACGGGACGCCCTCGTCTGGTTCACGGACGGATCTGGCGGGGAGCGTGGGACGGGGGCAGGTGGTTACTCGGAAGGACCGAGGGTAAGTCATAGTATTTCCCTCGGAGCCCATGCAACGGTGTTTCAGGCCGAGATGTACGCCATCCTGCACTGTGTGCGGGAGAACAAGAGGAGGGGCTACACCAACAAGCGGATCCTCACAGCCACAGACAGCCAGGCAGCCCTTAAGGCACTAAGTAGCCCACGGGTAAATTCCTGGCTGGTGAGTGAGTGCCGAGACGAGATGAGCGACCTGGCTGGGCAGAATGATGTGACCCTCATCTGGGTGCCGGGTCACTCGGGGGTCAAAGGCAATGAAGAAGCTGACAGTCTCACGAAGAGAGGGTCAGCAAAACCATTTATGGGACCAGAACCGGCTCTGGGCGTGTCAAAGAGCACTGCCAGGGGAGCCATTAAGTCCTGGGTCAGAAACCAACACAAGGTGTACTGGGCGGACTGTCCAGGGCTTAGACATGGGAAGTCAATAATTGACGGACCCAGTTCAAAGAGAGCTGTGGAGCTGCTAAACCTTAGCAGAGGACAGCTCAGAAACACAACAGGTCTCTTGACGGGACACATGGCCGCCAAGAAACACCTGCATAAAATGGGGCGGTTCGAAGGGGACCTCGCATGCAGACTCTGCGGCGAGGGGGAGGAATCAGCCCAGCACATCTTGTGTGAGTGTAAAGCTCTGGACCGGAAAAGACAACTGATCTACGGTCACTCTAGACCGGAGACAGAGCAATATAAAACTTCACCCTACCAATCGCTGTGCAGACTAGTTCAAGGCACAGTGATTTTGGAATGGGTGGAGTAAAACTAAGGGTATGCACAATCAACCAAGGGTTGCGGTGCTATCGGGGCGGCAAGGCCGCGGACGAGCCCTGAGGGAACAAAAAAAAACGTGCCGCCACCTAGTTGCGGAACCAAGTAGTATGTTGTCACGCCAGCTCCAAATAACACAAAGTGTTTAAAAATAGAGACTGTATACAACTAGCTAACAATTTAGTAAATTGTCAGCCCTGGCCCATTTCTACCCTAATATAGGGACAAAGTATGTAAGGCTAGATGTATTCTCGCCACAATTAGAACCGTAGACCAGTTTCGCTCTAATTAGAATACTAATTGTAGCGAAAGTACACCTATAAAGTAATACGGCTATGGTAGCCAGCGTTCCAACACTAAGTGAGTGGTAAGACACGAAGCAACGTGCCGCCACCTAGTTGCGGAACCAAGTAGTATGTTGTCACGCCAGCTCCAAATAACACAAAGTGTTAAAAAATAGAGACTGTATACAACCAACTAACAATTTAGTAAATTGTCAGCCCTGGCCCATTTTTACCCTAATAAAGGGACAAAGTATGTAAGGCTAGATGTATTCTCGCCACAATTAGAACCGTAGACCGGTTTCGCTCTAATTAGAGCTCTTCAGTGCGGCATACTAATTGTAGCTAAAATACACCTATAAAGTAAAACGGCTATGATAGCCAGCCTTCCAACACTGAGTGGTGAGACACCAAGCAACGTGCCACCACCTAGTTATTTCGTGTAAATAAAAGGTTCAAAATTGTAGCCACAAGTGGGTACTAATCAATAATACAGAAGAGTCAGGTGCACGTCATTGTCAAATCAACGTCATTCTTAATAACATGAACCTCTTTTGACAGTTATTAGGTGTACCACATTTAAGTGAAACCCAGGGTATGGAAATTTTCTTGTTGGATGCGGTGATAAAACCAGAACTCAGCAAGAAGTGTGCAATTTGTTTAATGCGAAATATCCAAATAGACGTGTCAGCCAATCCACTGTGAGTAAAATCGAGAAGAAATTCAGAGATATGTTAAACACATGCAAAGTGTAGGGCGTCCTAAGAAAATTGACGAAGACGTAAAACTTGTTATTTTATTATGTGTGGGTGAAAATCCTCATGTTGCATCTCCATTAATTGCAGCAATGAAATTTCTTAGCGATCTGTATTATGTGCATTAAACCTAGCATACTTACAAACTACAGCTGCTGCACGAACTTAATGAAGATGGCCCTGACTGACGAATGCATCTTCGTGAAATAATGCAAGATTTATGCAATCATTCGCCAAATTATTTTTTCGGACGAAGCATCATTTTGGCTAAATGGAACAGAAATAAACAAATTTACAGGTATTGGAGTAGACAGAATCCTCACTGGATGACTGAATCACATACACAACACCCTCGTAAAGTTAACGTGTGGGCACGAATAGTCCACGATTAAATCATAGGTCTTTCTTCTTCGACGAAACTGTCACTGTGCAGCGATATCATACATTTCTAAGGAATTAGCTTATTCCTGCTCTTGATGCAAGTTTTCCAAATGAAGATGATCCTGATTTACCAAGTGGTGATATTTGGTTTCAGCAAGACGGTGCACCTCCGCACTTTGCACGTCCTGTTCACGAGTTTTCAAATGACTGCTTTCCTGTAAAGTGGATCGGTAGGCGAGGACCAATAGAGTTGCCCTCCAGGTCCCCAGACCTTACGCCCCGATATTTTTTTTTTTGGGATATTTAAAATCAAAAATCTATGTTAACAAACCAAATAACCTAGAAGATTTGAAAAATGAGTCAAATTAGTCCTGACGCTATTCGCAGTGCACAAGACGAATGTGTCAACAGATTTGCTTGTTGTCAAGAAGTCGGTAAATTGCATTTTGAACACTATATTAAAGAAAACAATACTTCAATTTGTTGAATAACTGCCTTTATCTTTTGTTTGTTATGAATAGAGTTTGTTTTCCACTGTTTAAATGACTTTTATTCGAAAATGTAACAATGTGCGGTATCAAAATTTTGATAGTATCGTATAGACAATTCAGTGAACTATCAAAATAAAAAAGGGGGTTGTCATTAAAAAAAATATCGATGACATCATATTTGAAAAGCAGAATTGGGAGAAACGTACATTTTATGTAAAAATTCAAATTTTTGAAAACTAGAGTTGACGTGTCAAAACACAAATCGCTTAACTTTTAATGAAATTATTCCATAATTTTACTCACTGCATACAGCGTGGTCGAAAGACTAAGCCTGGTTTTATAAGGGGTCGCTTTACATCCCCTAATTTGGTCTACATAGTTCAGCTATGGAACAGGGGTTCTCAAACCGATGTTATTTACTTAAATTTCTCAAAGGCTTTTGACAAACTGAACCACAATACTGTTCTTCAAAAGCTTGATAGTGTAGGCACAGTATAATATGTTGTGGTGGAGGGTTCTCTTCATGTTAAAGTTTTTTATCTTGCACCTTGTTGGTGGAGTCTACTCTGTCTTTTATCGTGGATTTTGCTTTGTAGAGATTTTGTTTGTTTATTCAATTTGTTTCTTATTTGGAAAAGTATTGATGACTGCATCAGTAGCTGAGTTAAGCCGACGGTAGAAAGTCCCTTCAGAGCGCTCAAACATATTGTTGTATTTCCTATTCTCTCGCTTTATACCTATCTACTCGAACATTCTGCGTATACAGAAAGCTTCTGTTTTAAGGTATCCAAGCATTCTGGTGCATTGTGATTGACTGGATCTTGTACTGACTGTTGTCGAACTCGCCCCATTATTTCCTCTACACGTTTCTGCAATTTTCTTGTCTGCACTCCTCCAAAGTATTGCGTCACTTGTCCAATTTCTTTTCGAAATGTTTCCACCCTGCTTATCAACTGTTTTTTCCCACGGTGGCACTCTGACGTGAGGTTCTGTCATTGGCTCTTCGATTAGAAATCTTAATGTATCGAGCTTTAATTGCTGCAGTTATTGCACAGTATATCAGCGTATGCAGGAGGTGCTCCAGTGTGTTGGCCTTTTGAAGGTGCGATGGTAGAATTATTAGATATCTCCACCAGCCAAAAATGTGGTATACGATTAAATGCCTTTTAGTACTCGCTATACGCTGTAAAAGCGGCCTTTTTTCTCTCTGGCATTATTAGTAATCACCACAGCACCAACGATCAATTGTTCTTCGCGCAAACCCCTCAACCCCCACCCCCGATTTATTTTGACATCCATTTTGTTCTTCGTTCAATAATTTATTCTTGTCTAATTGGATGTATATTTTGGCCGATATAATATTGGCAAAGATCACGTAATTGGACGATGTTTAGTTGGATCTGCTATATGTTGGTTGCTTTGGCAGCAAGTAGGTTGTTTCATTGTCATAAACTTAGGTGCAAGTTGAGGAATTTGCAGCAACATGTTAAAACACCTACTCAAATGTTCACGTGCTGAAGCAAACTTTTTTTACCAGAAATTCTGGAGGTCGTCCACACCGGAAGGTTTCCAATTCAGAGTTTTGGTATAAAGTTTGTCACCTCTGCCTTAATTATTTTGCACTCAAGCATCGTCTTTGGGTTATCCTTACTTGCTTTCTCATCATAAAACCAATTGACTCGTTTATGAGTGATAGGTGACTCCCAGATGTCATACTTATTAATGTTGCCTTGTGCTTTTGACAACACTTGTGTTTTTTTCTGTGGGTTGTCAGTTTTATCAACGTTGTTGTATACAACTTTTTGGTTCATGGGAAACTGGTTGTTCTGTATACGGCGTTTGTTACTTTCCTGGTACCTTTTGAGTTTTTTCGCAAATGCGGTTAATTTTTGTTGTTTATTCTTATTATTCATACATATTATTATTATTTTTTATTAGCGTGCGTGCCCTTAACTAAATTTCCTCCAATGTTTGAAACTTATTGCTACTGTAACTTTATGACCGCAATGAATCACTAGTTACTACCTTCTTCAATTTTATCCTCGTGATTGATTGGTTTTACTTCTGTGTGTTAATTAATTGCTGTAATAAAAAGTTACATTTTGATTTAGTTCCTTGTTATCTAATTCATGCGAACTTTGTATTAAATTGATTAATTTAAGAAACGCTGACGTGTGTGCATACAATGTTTTATATTCAACTCATTCATTAAAGCTGTATACAGTGTGTTTTAAAAGTAACGCACAAACTGCATACAGACTTGGAGAATACTTCTCTGGCTTCACTGTTGGTTTTTAGTGGTGAAGGACGTAGCCAGCGCGTGAGCTAACTGGAGCAAGTGGCCCTTCGAATTCTGGAAGTTCTAGGATGTTCTTCAATGCTTCTGTGACTATAGTTTCGCTGCTTGACAGCATTTTCAGACAGAAAATTTATTGGATTATTATCTGCCTAATATCGACAATTATGACGATTGACTGTAGAGTTTAATAAAACCGTACACGTGTCTGAAAAACAGATATTGAACAGAAAGTTCCCGTTATCAGCTATTCGTGCAGTCAAAACTCTAGCCGCGGATCAAACTCATCTTCATTCAGTTGTACAAGATCAATTTTATACGGGTGAAATTTATGATGCTTCAATATTCGCTGAATAGTTCTTCTTTTGATGTTTGAAATAGTGGCCAATTTTCTCGTGCTCAAAGTTGGGTCTGCAGCAATTTGTCCTAAAACTTCAATCTCAGTAGTCTCATTTCTAACCGGAAATTCACGTTCAGGATCACGTTTTTTTGTTGGCTACTGAACCACTTTGTCGAAACTTTGCAACTAACTCCAAAATATATTTTCTGTTAACATGTCTGTTCGGATGTCGTTCATTAAACAAATTTGCGGTACGGTTGGCACAGTCATCGTTTTTTAAAAAAGAGTAATTATTTCAGCTCTTTCTTCTACAGATTACACCATTGTGAAATTAATTTTCGGTAGTACTATCAAGTATCAAACCGACCGACAAACTGAAATAATAAACCGCATTTCTCTCATTCCGATAAGAGCATTATTAAAAGAAATTCAAAAATAGGTCGATTTTTATTGTCAAAAACTAACTTTTTGATACAAAAATCTCACCCTATCACCGTACCTCTTCAAAGGGTAGCTACCCCTTCGAAATTTTAAAATTGGATGGTGGGTAGTGTGATACTTCTTTTTAAAGCTAATCCAATTATCTATTCAGCAGCACCAATTTTTTTTTGCAGGAATAAAATAAATAATAACATTTTTATTATCAGTAACACCTAACAATAGTGAAGCCTGTAAAGAATTACACAGTCAAGTCTTATGATGATACAAATATGATACTTCAATATCTCAAAGTCTGTAAACAATGTTCAGAATGTTGGGCTGCTGCTTGTACGAAAAGAACTCTAGAGATTTTGTTGTATGCTATGTCGTATCTGTAACAATTCACTGATGATGACAATTATCTGCTGTGTGACATGTGTCATACAAACTAATTAAGCATAAGTTTGACAATTTTTTGCGATACAATTTACAGATAATAGCAGTAAATTTACGTTTTGGTTGTCGTGCAAAGTGGATACGTATAGATTTCAACTTTGCTTTATCAAATGAATTATTAAATTGTTGGTAAAATGTGTTGATCAATAGCTCAAAGAATTGAAGTTCTAATGATTTGGTTATGGTGGCAGGATCCGAACTCAGGCAGAAGTATGGTTTCTGTTTAATACTAAATATCCGGATATGTCTGTCAATCAATCAAGAGTGAGTCGAATAGATAAGAAATTTCAAGAAACGTCTACCGTGGAATATCAGTGAAGAAGTGAAAATGAACGTCTCATTGGTAGTGGAAGAGAATCCCACAGTAGTTTTCGGCACATTGACCGAAACAATAGAATTCCATTTCAGACGGCACATAAAGTATTATACCATCCTTATAAAATACAGCTTTTGCAGGAGTTATTCGATAACGATCCAGACCGAATGATGCAGTTTTGTGCAACATTAAAGGGTGAATGTAATAACTCTTTGCAAGTACCAAATATTATGTTCTCGGACGAATCTACTTTTTACACTACATGGAAAAGTTATCCGTCAAAACTGCAAGTATTGGACAAGGGACAATCCAAGTCGGATGCGACGGAATCACACACAATATCGACAAAAGGTAAATGTTTGGGTGGGAATTGTTAGGAGTAGGATTATTGGTCCCTATTCTTTTAAAGGAACTATAAATGGACTACGATATCTACAATTTTTATAGAAATATATCATTCCGACGTAATTGAATTTATTTCCTGATTGACACAATGCTGGTATGGTAAATCATAACTTGTGGTATCAACAAGATGGTGTCCCCGCGCGTTATGACGTTAATCTTCGACAATATCTGGATCAACAATTTCCCAGCAGATTAGCAGGCGTGGTTCAATCTAGTGGCCAGCAGGATCACCTGACCTAACACCCTTATACTTTTTTCTATGGGGCAGTTGAAAATGTGGTAATCAAAAGTAGACCAGACGCTATCGACGAATTAAAAACAAGATTTAGAACTGAATGTCCCGACATTTCACCAGAGATTATGGTGTCCAACAAGAATTTTTGACCATTTGGGATATCGTCAGGCACAAGAAGGCGGGCATTTAAAACATTTGATTAGATAACACTGAAGTATCTAATTGTTTGTAGGCTTCACTTGTGTTAGGTGTTATTGATAATAAAAATATTGTCCTTCACTTTATTTTATTCCTACGAAAAAAAAATGATGTTGCTGAACTTGCTCCTGTCCTGACTCGTCTGTTTCAGACATCTTACAATAGAGGCATATTCCCTAGTAACTGGAAAACTGCTCGAGTACAACCTGTCCCCAAGAAAGGATCGAAAGCGCTTCCTAGCAACTACATGCCTATTTTTCTCCTTTCAGTCATCTCTAAAGTGAGGGAAAAGTATATAAACACCGAATTACTAAAATTTCTTGAAAAACACAGTCTACTCCACGACAGGCAGTATGGATTCCGTCAGCGCAGATCAACTGCCGACCTCCTTTCCTCTGTCACCCATTCTTGGAACAAGTCTATGTAACTACACGGAGAATCCCAGATTGTGGCTCTAGACATATCCAAAGCATTCGACCAGGTCTGGCACGCAGCGCTGCTTAATAAACTTCCGGCCTATAGCTTACCAGCAAAACTCTGTATGTGGACAGCTAATTTCCTCTCCAACAGGAGCATATCTGTTGTTGTGGATGGCCATTCCTCTAAATTGTATCCAATTAATGCAGGAGTTCCTTAAGGTTCAGCTTTAGCCCCTACTTTGTTTCTTCTCCACATCAATGACCTCCTCTCTAGCACATCCAACCCAGTTCACAGCTACACGGACGACAGCACCCTCCATTCAAATATACAATATTCTAAGCCTGTCTCTTTAGCCCAATTAGATGAGGATCGCAGACTCATGGAGGGTTCTGTCTCCGTGGATCTCCAAAAAATATTAGACTGGGGAAGTAGAAACCTTGTACAATTCAACCCCACCAAAACTAAGTCTTGCTTTCTTTCTCACAAGAGATACACTCATCACAATGAACAACCAAGTTATTCAAAGTAATGAGTCCTTTTCACTTGTTGGCATCCCTGTGGATCGAGATCTCAATTGGCACCAACATGTCACATCAATTGCAGAAGCGGCTGCTAAGAAATTAGGTTTCCTCTTCCGGGCTCGCAAATACTTTTCACCAGCTAAACTCTATACTTTATATACTTCACAAATAAGACCAATCCTCGAATACTGCTCCCACATCTGGGGTGCTGCTGCCGCTTCTACACTCGCTATCCTGGACTCCATTCAGAGGAGAGCTATACGTCTCATCGGTGACCCTACCCTCTCCCAAAGGCTGCCATCCCTTGCCCACCGACGTGCCGTTGGTGACCTCTCTTTCTCTCTTTTATAGATATCTGCACGGGCACTGCTCAGAGGAGCT
This sequence comes from Tillus elongatus, assembly GCA_964006375.1. NCBI lineage: Eukaryota > Metazoa > Arthropoda > Insecta > Coleoptera > Cleridae > Tillus > Tillus elongatus. The sequence goes on along the minus strand of OZ023269.1, from coordinate 15,790,978 downwards.
TTCTTCCATAGTTCCTCCACCTGCTGCCCCCAACAGATCTACCAGGGGAACAGAACGAATGCACCATTTTACTGTCCAGGTCACCAGACATAGAACATCTTGTTATGCCTGCTCTTTTGTCTCGAGGACTTCTAAGTTGTGGAATTCCTTGCCGGCACATGTTTTTTCTTCTCCCCCGAACCTCCAAACCTTCAAGTCCAGGATTAACAAGTTGCCTCTTTCCCCCTTGTCGACACCCACGGTACAATAGTATTTAGGCTGTAAGCTCACGTGGTGTGTTGTTGAAATTAAAAAAACAAGATCATTGGATTAGCTTTAAAAGGAGGTATCACACTACCCACGATCCAATTTCAAAAATTCGAAGGGGTAGCCACCCATTGAAGAGAGTATGTCGATGTGAGTGAGATTTGTATATCAAAAACAATAAAAATCAATTTGTTTTTGAATTTCCCTTGTTCCTTCCCTTCCCTGGTCACTTTCAAATTCATTGAATTGATGCGTTACTTTATGGACACGTTGTATGTCGCTCTACGAATGCACAGGAAAATTAAGGTCTTTTCTTTAAACGCTTGAGTTAGTCGTCTTTAAGGACCAACATTTGTAATGCCTGTTTTTTGCAGTGTACCTGATACATATCATATCTTCTCGATACAAACTGTATTCTCTTTATCAAACGAACAGACTTAAGCAAAAGTCCATGTGATCTTGCGATTTAATTATTCATAGGCATTAGTTCAGAAACATTTGTTATGTTCATCAGATGCAGCATAATTATGCGTTGACGTTTTTAGAAAGCTGACTTTGTTTATACTCGATGCTGTGTGGTACAAACACGTGAGATGAGAGACCGGTGTTGCGTAATATGTGTATAATGGTGCAAGTGCAATTGAATAAATAGTGTTACCAGTTTCGCAGTTGGATCTTACGATTGTTGGTGTCTGTGTGCCGACTAGCGACGTCCATACCTACTCGCATTATTACGGTCGTGACTGGCAGCTTAAATTATTATGACACAGAAGACTTTGAAGTTCGTCGCTTATAAAGCTGCGCTCCGTGGCTTCATACAAGTCGCGAGTACTGAATAGCGAACGCTTGATGATAGTTGTAGTTGCGCTCAGTATTCTGTATTCCGTGGGTCTATTCTATCGTTGCATCGGCATCGTTCCTCGTACGACAAACGCCGTACATCGACCGAGTCCGATCGAATTTCCGAACGCAGCTAACGCGACGTAAGCTACTTTGACCCCTACTTCCAGGGACTTAGGGCCGCGTGTAGGGATCACCGATCCCCTCGACACCGCTCTACCTCTACGCCTCTTCTCGTTTACGAACAACCGTATATTTAGGGTAATTTTGTTCAGTAGGCAGTAGGCTCGGAAGGTGTGTTGGGAAAGGGACTAGAGGTGTGGAACGTTGTGCGGATTTTTGTTTGTTTATTATCATTTCACGCGTAGTGTTTGGTAGATAAGTGTTAACGAACTACGAAAAATACCTTAAAGTGCACTTGGTTCTGATATCCCCCAACATATATTTTATTGTTTACATCAATTCGATGACTGCCAATGCCCCTGTGTGAGTGCGAAAACTTTATTTTGTGGATCCTGTATAATAATATCATTATCAACACTGAAATTACCCATGGATATGTCAAGTTGCGGCTGGATGCGCTTGGTAAGTACATTCCTGATCAAAGTCGGCCCAGCGGTTATTTGTTTACATTGCTGTAAGGGATGACAGTGACTGCGCCCATTGCCAGTTTTAACTTTGGAATCCGGATGTTTAGGTAGTGAAAACATCCGCCATGTTGCCTGTGACATATCTCACGTCATCCCTAGCAGCGCTTCCGCAATATCTGACGTCACTATATTATTAAATGCCTGTGTTGATATAATGGCTTGGCCGACACGGTACACAACAAAGTGCATTTCTTTTAAACAGGCTAATTGTCATTGCGTTTATTTCACCCATAAATAGATAAATCAGAATGTTTTATTAATAAATCACCTGCATTGTATTTGTATGTGAGTCTTATTGCAGAAAATGTGTACCATGGGAACAGATGTTTAATAATAGTTCTTGGATTATCGCATCAAAACCCTTTCATAACCACCCTCTTTCTGAATCTTTTATTTACATATGTATGGGACCAGGGTGTCTACGTGAGAGATTGCGCGCAGTGCAGCGAGGGATCAGGGGGAAGAAATTTCGTATGTGCCCAAACCAAAAACATCGCTATATATAGCTACATACAGTATTCGTATTCATCGACACTCATTGTTGGAGTAATAGTGCATCAAGAGTAAACTCAGTCAGTCAACAAACTTAACAGTTACATTCAGGCTTGCGGGACTGTTTTAGCTGTGGGGGACGCTATTCAGACTTGGGGTTGAATAACCCAGCTATTTAATTTAACTTGACGTTATCGATTTTATATCGAAATAATAGCACAGTATCAGTTGTCTGCTGAAGGGGTTCCAAACATTGCTTTCAATTGTTGGCGTTGAACGAATTGCATGTGCAGTTACAGTAAATGGAAATGATTCTCTTTGTATCACAGGCATGTTAAAATCAATTGTAAATGAAACATCGCTAAGTTTTAAAATTCAACCCCGGCGACTCCGCCAGTTGCGATCATTTTTTGAACATTCGCAAATGCGAAAGTCTCGCAATAAGTTATATCATTTTTAAATACCACCAAATTTACTTAGATCTCTAGGTGACAAAACTGATTTTGTGATATAAGTATAACAGCGTCGAGTTAGTTCATACAGCTTAAAACGCAAACTGATTTAATGATTATCTGTAGAGTATCTATAAATGTTGCCTTTCATTGGGGTTTTTAAGGTTCTGTCGTGGTCCTGTAGTAATGTTTTTAGTTAATTAAGTCCTATAGTAATATTTTTAGTTAATTAAAAAAGCCTTTGTTTATTTATGTTGTGTTTTATTATCAGTACAGTACAATTTTGAAAATCCGGACATCCGTGAGTTGGAAAATCCAGTAATAACGCGGACACTGGTAAAATTCGGACAATTTTTAGCTCTCATTCACTCTTTTTTCATCAAATAGGCATGAGCAAATTATACTTCGATACAAAAAATTATTTTATTAAGAAGACTGAAATCTTTAAAAAAGAAAAGCTCAGTTGCTTCAGTCGCAAACTTGATAAATCCCAGTAAATAAAATCAACATTCCAAAGAAAGTAGATTTCTGTCTGAATCTCTTAAAAGAAAGTATTTTCTTTTTTTATACAAAGAAAAATCATATTACTATATAGGAACACCTGTTTGATATCAAAAACGATTCACTTGGTAATCTTTAAAAAATAAAAGCTCACTTGTTTCAGTCTTGGGCTGTGATAGTTCGTAATAAATAAAATCATTATTAAACAATCAACAATTTTTTCTAAATTCTTCAACAAGTCTATGGAACTACACGGTGAATCCCAGATTGTCGCTCTAGACATATCCAAAGCATTCGACCAGGTCTGGCACGCAGCGCTGCTTAATAAACTATGGCCTATAGCCTACCACCAAAACTCTGTAGCTGGACAGCAAATTTCCTCTCCAACCCGAGCATTTCTGCTATCGTGGATGGACATTCCTCTAAACTGTATCCAATTAATGCAGGAGTTCCTTTAGCCCCTACTTTGTTTCTTCTCCACATCAATGACATCCTCTCTAGCACATCCAACCCAGTTCACAGTTACGCGGACGACAGCACCCTCCACTCAAATATACAATATTCTAAGCCTGCCTCTTTAGCCCAATTATATGAGGATCGCAGACTCATGGGGGGTTCTGTCTCTGTGGATCTCCACAATTCAACGCCAGCAAATCTCAGTCTTGCTTTCTATCTCATAAGAGATACACCAGCCCTAGACCCATCACAATGAACAACCAAGTTATTCAAAGTAATGAGTCCTATTCACTTGTTGGCATTTCTGTGGATCGAAATCTCAATTGGCACCAACATGTCACATCAATTGCAGAAGCGGCTGCTGAGAAATTAGGTTTGCTTTTCCGGGCTCGCAAATACTTTTCACCAGCTAACCTCTATTCCTTTTATACTTTACAAATAAGAGCAAACCTCGAATACTGCTCCCACATCTGGGGTGAAGCTGCCGCTTCTACACTCGCTATCCTGGGCTCCATTCAGAAGAGAGCTATACGTCTCATCGGTGACCTCTCTCTCTTTTATAGATATCTCCACAGGCACTGCTCAGAGGAGCTTTCTTCCATAGTTCCTCCACCTGCTGCCCACAACAGATCTACCAGGGGAATAGAGCGAATGCACCCTTTTACTGTTCAGGTCACCAGACATAGAACATCTTGTTATGCCCGGTCTTTTGTCCCGAGGACTTCCAAGTTGTGGAATTCCTTGCCGGCACAGGTTTTTCCTTCTCCTCCGAACCTCCAAACCTTCAAGTCCAGAATTAACAAGTTGGCCTCCTTCCTCCTTGTCGACACCCACCGTACGATAGTGTTTAGACTCTTGGTGTGTTATTGATATATAAAAAAAAACAGTATCTTTTCTCATAGAGAAGATCCTAATCTTTTATACAACATGTAATATTACTGAAATATGCACATATTTACATGCACAATTCACTTATTAATCTTTAAAGAACAAAAACTCAATTGTTTTAGTACGGGATTTGATAATTCGTAATAAATAAAATCACCTTTATAAACAATAAATTTGATTTTTCTCAATTTTTTAATAGAGAACATCCTTTTATAGAAAGACAAGCCATATTACCAAAATATACAGCTATCCATTTGAAAACGATTCACTTGTTAATATTTCAAGAAGAAAGGCTCAGTTGTTTTAGCCGGGGATGTGATAATTCGTAATATGTGAATAAAATCTCCATTGCAATCAATAAGCTAGATTTTTCACAGTCTTTTAGCATAATCTTCTCTCATAGATAATATCTTCGTCTTCTATACAAAGGTAAGTCATATCACAGTATAGATATATCTATGCCACACCATAGTAGGTATATCTATGCTGTGGTCCTATTACTTAAAAAAAACACTGACTCAGCAAGTGCATTACAGTATCAAATTTTTATGAGAAAAAGTAAGTAAATAACCGCGAAAAACAAAGAACACTACGTTGACCTGGATGACCTGGACCTATAAGAAACTGCTATTTTCATTGTGACAGTGTCTCGAAGGTTATATACAGGTGTTCTACGAACTTCGACTGCTGGCCGTATATTAGGAACTACTGTGATTTTAAAACGGAAAATTTCTAGAGCTATGTTTTTTTATAATTATCTGTTGAAAGAAAATACTTATAAGTTTATATCGTTTTCGGTTATACCGGAAGTAAACAGCAACTTCCCTTTTTTTTTCTTAGGGCTCTTCCGCGTCTTTGTCGCCCCGATAGCACCGCTGCCTTTGGCTTATTGTGCATGCCCTTTGTCTTTTCTACTCCACCCATTCCAAAATCACTGTGCCTTGAACTAGTCTGCACAGCAATTGGTAGGGTGAAGTTTTATATTGCTCTGTCTCCGGTCTAGACTGACCGTAGATCAGTTGTCTTTTGCAGTCCAGAGCTTTACACTCGCATAAGATGTGCTGAGCTGTTTCTTCCCCCTCACCGTAGAGTCTGTATGCCAGGTTCCCCTCGAACCGCCCCATTTTATGCAGGTGTTTCTTAACAGCCATGTGACCCGTCAAGAGTCCTTTGCCAAGATTTAGCAGCTCCACAGCTCTCTTTAAATTGGGTTCCCCAAATAGTGTCTTCTTATGTCTGAGCCCTGGACAATCTGTCCAGTATGCTTTGTGCTGGTCCCTGACCCAGGACTTGATGGTTCCCGTGGCCGTGCTTTTCGATACGCCCAGGACCGGTTATGGTCCCACAAATGGTTCTGCTGATCCCCTCTTCGCGAGACCGCCAGCTTCTTCACTGCCTTTGGCCCCCGAGTGACACAGCATACAGATGATGGTGATCTCATTATGCCCAGCCAGGTCGCTTGTCTCGTCTCGGCATTCATTTACCAGCCTGAAATTTACCAGTGGGTTACTTAGGGCCTTAAGGGCTGCCTGGCTGTCTGTGGCTATGAGGATGCGCTTGTTGGTGTAGCTTCTCTTGCACGCAGTGCAAGATGGCTCACATTTCGGTCTGAAAGACCGTTGGATGAGCTCCGAGGGAAATACTGTGGCTTACCCTCGATCCTTCCGAATAAACGCCTGCCCCCGTCGCACGCTCCCCGCTGATCCGTCCAAAACCAGACGACCGCGTCCCGTGGTAGGCCCGGCGTCTCCCCCGCCATGCCTCGCGGTCGGGGATTACCACTGTAAAGTTGTTTTCCCTGAAGATTCGCGGGCTCGCGAAGTCTGACCTCATTTCAAGCATGTGCTCCTTCACGATCCCCTAAATTTTCCAGTGGCCCCTGAAGCCTGGGTTGATCTTCAGTCTACCATTGCAGGCTAGCATGTATAGTCCTAGCGTGGCCTTCCCCATGATAATTAAGTGGGGGGTGGGAGGGTAGGGGGCAAATCCAGCAACACCTTCATGGCGGCTGTTGGTGTTGAAGACATGACCCCTGTGATGCCTAGACAAGCCATCCTTTGGATCTTGCCTAGTTTTTGTTTGGCACTGGATAGTGTCACCTTAGGCCACCAGGCCAGCGCCGCGTATGTTAACGATGGTCTGACCACCCTTGTGTACAGCCAGTGGGCCATACTAGGTCTCAGTCCCCACGTTTTTCCATATAGCCGCTTAGTGACGGCTAAGGTCATGACTGCCTTACGCAGTATTTTTTTAACATGACCATTCCAGGTAAGCTTAGAATTCAATACGACCCCAAGATATTTTAGCTCCCTGGCCATTGGGATGTTTCTACCGTATAGAGTGACAGTATGTTTTTTTTAAAATTATTTCAACACACCACGAGGGCTTACAGCCTAAATACTATCGTACCGTGGGTGTCGACAAGGAGGAAAGAGTATATTTGTAAGTATGTCTGCCTATTTGTTCGGCTGCTTCTATGACTGCACTTTACATACATACATACATACATACATACATATATATATATATATATATATATATATATATATATATATATATATATATATATATATATATATATATATATATATATATATATATATATATAAGGTTGACAAGACTGAATATTTTCATCCTGTTTTAATTTTGACTTAAAATTTTATATTTTTATCGTAAATATAGGATTTTTTGTCGCTTCTATATGCAAAAATTAAATGGCATCAAGATATGTCGTAATTATACAAGAGAGACACATAAATTGTGGGGCATTACTCTAAATTCAATGCGTTTAATGTGCGTGTATGGTTTGGTTTCGTTTTACATAAATACAAACACAATAACTTTTACATATAGAGATACATGTAGATACATACATTATGAAATTTATTTCTCCGCTGTGTTGTTTGTGATTTTTATAAAGAAACCAGTACTGTTATACTTCGACTTTTTAGTGAATTTTTATTAAAAAAAATTCACTAATAGAGAGGTATCGATGGTGGGACTTTGCAAAAAATTTTCAAATGAGCGCGAACTAGGACCCCTAGAACCCATATCCGGGGTTAGTTTTAATTTATATATATATATATATATATATATATATATATATATATATATATATATATATATATATATATATATCCAACCGATAACTCAAAAAACAATTAACCGATTTCGATGAAACTCGGCAAGTGCCTTTGTTTTATTAACGGCTTGGATGAGTTCGTTATCCAGGAATATCCGCCAAGGTTTTCCGGAAAAATTTTGATTTTTCTTTCGAAAAAACTTTTTTTCTCTAAAAATTACAAAGTTATTTTAATGAAATTTGACGAATATGTTGCATTGCAAAAGACCTTCCTACGCACGAAAACTCAACTTTCTAAGTTTATAAAAAATTTAGTTATTCAAATTTTGAATTTTCTTTCGAAAACAAATTTTTTCCTTCGAAAATTACAAAGTTGTTCTAATGAAATGTGGTAAATACGTTGCCTTCGGAAATACCTTACTACATACTAAAATTCAACTTTATAACTTCATAGAAAATTGAGTTATTCAAATTTGAAACATTTAATAAAAATTCACTACCATAACGCACTTGCTGTGTCTCGAACTTTTAAGAACTATGCATACCCCTATTAATAAGGCACCACTATATTTTTACCGGCTCCAGTCAGGCGGAATATTTTAGTTGGTTCCTAATCTTTTAATTGAAGAGAATTTTAGCCCAGTTTACGCATTAAGTTCATATCTCTCCTTAATGACTTATAGACTGATAACCTCTAAACAATTTAGTTTTAATTTGGTTTATCATTGATAACACTTCCTTATTGATGTTTAATTTTGGGATGTCGTAAAAATTTGGTTCATGGTCAACTGTTTCTGTCTTTTTTCTGCAAAATTGTATTATTTTCAAACTTGTAGAAAATTTTCATTAAAACAATTTGAATCCTGAAAACTCACTTCCATTAATCCAAAAATCTAACTGCTGGTGTATAGCACAATGCCTATAAAGCTATAAGGCAATTTGTATGCCAAATTAGATTAAAGTAGCTTTATCAGTTTTAGAGGTATTAAAATTGTTCGAGACCATAAATTTTCATCAGAACCAGTGGTTCTGTCCTTCAAAGCTTTTTGCGGAAGTACGTTATACCAAACAAATTTTGTAGAAAAAAATGGTGATAAAGGGGTATCGTCATTTTACATTGGGTTTTGGGATCACCAATTTTTTTAGCGGCCACAAATAAAACTAGCATGCCTTGATAGTACCTCACACAAAATATGTAATACCGGTAAAATATATTTTAAAAGTGCATCGGAGCCGTGATATACAGAGTGATTCAGTAAGTGAGCGACATTCATATTTCGGCAACTATGGCACCAAGAGCTTCGGGAAAAAACATTCAAAAGGCTTTTTCCAGTGCAATTCAGGTAATATTTTTCATTTTCTTATTCTTGCCACCAGATGGCCCTTTTTGTACATAAAGTTGCTCTATTTCAGAATTTTGAAAATACAATATTCATTAACAAAGTTATAATTTTGTAAGCGAGCGGTAACTTGAAGAATAATTGACCTATTTTGATCAAACGTTGTCTTTCTTTTGTAAATAGTTTGGATGAATCCATTGGACAACTTAATCGGACAAGTTTATGCCGGAAAAAATCAATTTGGATCTCCGTACAAATGAAATTCGATAAAAATGTTGTCTATAGATACTTCACGATGTACCAAAATTGAAATTGTAGGTAAATGAAAAGTTAAGCTATTATAATTTAAAATATTTTAACGAAACGCACTTGCTGCGTTCGAACTTATAAACAGTATCAATATCGTCTACATGTTCTAACATCAAGAACAGTTTCACAAAATCAAATTTATCTAGTGTCATTCTGTTTCGTTTGGCCTGTTTTTAAAATTAGCGACGATGTAACAAGTTATTTTGTGAAGTACCAGTGCGTACATCATCCGCTTCCTGGCCACAAATATGTAATTGAAGTAAATCTCGCTGTAGTCGACCTAAATTCTCATAACCAATGACGTAAAACCCGAAGTTCAATGATTCGATGAATTTAAACACACCATTACCAACGCAATAGTATGTTCAAATGTCTTTATCTTATAATTATGCTCCTATTAAGTTACAAATATTGATTGTTATTCGCCATTACGTGTTTCTCTGTTTATTATACATAAAATCTAATATGTATTATAAATTCTTATTAGATTATTAACTTTAATCTACCAATTGAGCCAAAAAACGACCAACAATTTTGACGATTTTCTTTTTATCAAATTATAATTCCAAGTTGTCTGCATATATTTTGTTTTTGAACTTTTCCGTGACTATGGCCAATCACTAACGTCAGGCAGCAATTTCACCTGGCCATTCTGGAAATTTTGCCAAACCTATTTATTTTTGTGAGGGGGATGTGGTTCCTTAACGTGCTCGTTAACGCATGGTTCACGATCGACGGCTTTACGTCTCCACCTAAAGGCGAAACGTGCAGAAATTCAGCTTGCTCAAAGACAATGCCACAACCTTGGAAGATGTTAAATTTAGAGTATATGAAAAATATATATCAAATTTACTTACGAACTAGAAATTGATAATAAACTACTTTTTCTAAGATGCTTATCAAAAACAAAGACACTTTAGATTTAGATGTCCATAGGGAGAAAACTACCACTTTAAGTTACATTCCGAATGACACGTCAAACGTACGCACACAAAAAAATGGTTGGTTTGAATTTTTTGGTAAATAGGCTAATACATTTTCCTGTAAAGATAGATATAGCAAAGAATTAGAGTATGCTAAGACCGTGGCTGAATATAACGAATACACTGCTTGCCTAGTGGAAAAATTAATTAACAAACAGAAAACAAAGAAAATGTTAACGGAATGAAAGACCTTTAGAAAAGAGAAAACGGAAAAAACTTTGTTTGCTTACTATTTGAATCGTGAATCACGAGGGGTCTAGATAGCATTTTTAAGAAAGCTATTGGGCAACTAACATTTTCGACAAAAAAAAACTTCAAAAAATTTGCTCGCTAACCCAACAGATAGGGATAGTACCACTAATATGTCGGGGATCTATAAAATAAGTTTTAAAGATTTTGATCTTAAATAAGTCAGGCAAACTTTTTTTAATTAAAAGGTTTGGCTGTGGAAATATACCATTCGCACAATATCATATTTTACTATATATTGTACCTTGAGTTCCAGTTCATTCTGTGTTAACAGTTATTCTCCAAAAATATAAAAAATACAATTTTAATCCACCCTGAGAAAACCCACTATTTACCTTATTAATTGATGAATTTGATATATATTTTTTTATATTTCAACAACACGCCATGAGGGCTTACAGCCTAATTCTATCGTACCGTGGGTGTCGACAAGGAGGAAAGAGGCAACTTGTTCATTCTGGACTTGAAGGTTTGGAGGTCTAATTAGGGTTGCCGTCATATTGTTGCATGTGTTGCTTTACGCCTAAAAGATTGTGGTATGATTCTACCAATAGAAGCGACTATTTTCTTGCCCAGAATTGTTTTGTCAAATCACAAATTAAGGGCTCGCGTAGTTGGTTATTATTTCGCTTTTCTTCTCATACATTTTAACTAGGAATCTCTGCTAACGTTTATCTTCTATGACACAAAGGTAACTCGCCACTTTCTGCCATCAAGTTATTAATAGGTGTGTTTTTTAACGTTACCAAACAGGTTCTTATACTTTTGTTTTGGATTACATTTAGCTTGTTGAGGTGCACTTTTGCGGCTTGGTGGAGAATATGGCGCCGTAGTTCATGACTGGTCTAATAAATAACTTACAAAAAGTACGGTATATTGATGGGTCTGCGCCCCAGGTTGTGTGTGGGTTATCATCCGTAATATATGTATGCCATTTTCTGTTTTTCTTATTGTTTTTTCTATTTGAATCAAACCAAAAGTTGTATTGAAATTAGAGTTAAAGAATATTTAGCACAACTAAGATACGGTACTATGGACAGAGTATGCGTAGCCTGACATATTTGGGATAATAATCACCACGCACATAAAAAGAATCTAAAATTAATTAAAAATGTTAGACAACCAGGACCGCTAGATGCTTTCGAAAGTATATATAGATATATCACTAAATATAGTAACAATAAAAGTTGTATGAATTGAGCACCTCCGCCTTAAGTTAAAAGAGGAAAAAGTTGTTAGCTGTTAATGAAGAAAATTGTGCCGCTGGACGTCACATGAAGAAACAAACAGAAGATGTTAAGCAAAATCCATTAAATATTACAAACATTATTTTTCTTGGAGCATATATAATTTTCGTAAAGGAAATGCGCATTCATTTCTACTGGTGTGAAAATTCACTACCATAAGGCACTTGCTTAGTTCAAAATTTTTAAGATGTGGTCAACTTCCGGTTTAACAAGAAGTGACGTAACTTAAAATAGTCCGAATCCCGTTTATCAAGGGTGCAAAATTGTAGGAAAAATATGTTGTGGTTCCTGAAATATCGTGTAAATTCCCGGCTGAACCCTGTGTATACAGACTGGCGCATTGAAAACGAAACAGACCGATTTGCGTCCAGAGATTTTTTTTTTTTTTAAGAAACGCTGAAACCCCTTAATTTTAATATTGAGGGGGACATGTTTTGACATAAAACTCAACTTTGTCACATCAACTCCTTATGAGTGGTGATAACAACCCTTATATTTTAAATAGGGAACATGGGTCGAGAGTTACATCATTTGAAAGCTCTTTCTTTTCTGAATTCAGCACACTAATTTTTTTGGAAGTTTTATCAACTCGTTTAAAAATTATTCACAATTGGAGTTGCAAGAACGTATTTCATTCATTGTGATAAGAAATGCACTAATTAGTCAATTTTTCGTAAAAAAAAAACCAAACGTTCAAAAATGTTTATTCAGTTAAGTAAGTGTTCAAATTGCTGACCACCAGCTTCCATACAAAAGTACAAATTTTGTTCAAAACGAGCTCTGATATTCTGGAGCATTTGTGGAGTTATTAGACGGCATTCTTCAACAATGCGTCGCCGTAATTCTTCCAGAGACTCCGGTTCTGTTGCGAAAATTCTACTCTTTAATTGGCCCCATAGAAAGAAGTCTAAAGGAGTTATATTCAGTGATCTAGGGGGCCACTTAATATCACCTCTACGCCCTATCCATTGCTTTGGAAACTCTCTGTTCAAAAACTCGTTGTTAAAAATGCGGAGGAGCTCCATCTTGTTGAAACACTAATTGATTTTCTTGATAGCGATCATCATTTTCAACAATGTCAATTAGTAGAGGGTAAACGATAATGTCTAGTAACTCCAAATACGTTTCGCCACTTAAATTGCCATAAAAAAAATTGGTCCGTTTAAACGGTCTCCAAAAATGCCAGTCCAGGCATTCAATTTCTGTGGAGTTTGAGTGTGGACTTCGTGAAAATTCCTTGGATTATTATCTGCCCAATAACGACAATTATGACGATTGACTGTAGAGTTTAATAAAAACGTACACTCGTCTGAAAAACAGATATTGAACAGAAAGTTCCCGTTATCAGCTATTCGTGCAGTCATAACTTCACAAAACTCCAGCCGCCGATCAAAATCATCTTCATTCAGTTGTTGTATAAGATGAATTTTATACGGGTGAAATTTATGATGCTTTAATATTCGCTGAATAGTTCTTCTTTTGATGTTTGAAACAGTGGCCAATTTTCTCGTGCTCAAAGTTGGGTCTGCAGCAATTTGTCCTAAAACTTCAATCTCAGTAGTCTCATTTCTAACCGGAAATTCACGTTCAGGATCCCGTTTTTTGTTGGCTACTGAACCACTTTGTCGAAACTGTGCAACTAACTCCAAAATGTATTTTCTGTTAACATCTGTTCGGATGACGTTCATTAAACAAATTTGCGGTACGGTTGGCACAGTCATCGTGTTTGAAAAAAAGAGTAATTATATCAACTCTTTCTTCTACAGAATACACCATTGTGAAATTAATTTTCGGCATTACTATCAAGTATCAAACCGACCGATAAACTGAAGTAATAAACCGCATTTCTCTGATTCCGATAAGAAATGTTCTGATAGTCCATTTTTTGTTTACAAACCAACAAAACATTGACTATCAGCACATTTCTTATCAGAATGAGTGAAATGCGTTGTTGCATCTTCAACTGTGAATAATTTTTAAACGAGTCGATGAAACTTCCAAAAAAATTAGTGTGTTAAATTCAGAAAAGAAAGAGCTTTCGAATGATCTAACACTCGACCCATGTTCCCTATTTAAAATGTAAGGGGTTGATGTGACAAAGTTGAGTTTTATGTCAAAACATGTCCCCCTCAATATTAAAATTGACGTGTTTCAGCGTTTCTTAAAAAAGAATTCTCTGGACGCAAATCGGTCTGTTTCGTTTTAGATGCGCCATCCTATATTTATCATTTTTTGTGCAGAAAAGGTTCACTAGCTTATCTTGCAATTGGTTGTTGTTTAAAACAGTTGACTGATAACGCTTATCATACTATATTACTTTGTGTGAGAATATTTTAAAAGTTAAGAATTTCAAGTATTGAGCTGTCAGCTATGCGATAAAACTAACAGATAGGTGTTACGAAGAACCTGTACTATTAGTGCCAGAGAATACCGCTTGCTAGATATTCGCATTCTGAATTTGCGGCAGGTCGGGTACGGGTACGGGTATCAAGTCGTCAGATGTAAATTCGGTTCATGCAGAGTCTGAGGCAGCCGGGCCAGCTCTGGCCAGTCAGTGCACACGGCATTGTTCCGTCTTATAACCTTGGTGTTTATGTCAACGACCCGGGGCCTAGACTGCAGTTTTACCTGTCGAAAGAGGACAGGCCACTCGTGCGACACGGTACTTGGAACAACTCTCTTCTCGAACTCAACTCGTTACTATTATTTTAATTCGCCCGGTATAATAAACTTTTAAGGCTGCCATAAACTTTAATATACCGCATAATTTCTTCAATTGAATAATTTGTTATAAATCAATGTTGTTTGTTCAGAAAGTTTATCATCGTATTATATAATGGACTAATTTCCTTTGTTTACTTGTATCAAATTGATATTATTGGAATCTACATAATTAAAATCGAAGTAACTATTCCAAGTTTGCTTCTCAACTTTTACTACTACCTAAATAACCGTAAAAAAGACAATCCGTTTTTCGGAATGTCTACCATAAAAGTCAAACTTCTTATTTAAGTCAAATGTTCATTTTGATCTTTGGCCATTCACTACCTGTAGTTTTGCCGGTGCCTTAGAGTAATACACAATGGTGGTAGAGCACCTGCAGCTTAAAACGGGTTCCGAATTCCGTATCAAAATATTCTTTTAACGTTTTGCCATAGATAATTTAGTTATTATAATTATTGGTAAATGTGTAAGGAAAGAAATTAAGAACTCGTTTAATCTAGGAACATGGAATGTTATGAACTGGCTAAGAACATTATGGGACAAATTGATATAGATATACTTGCCATGTTGGAAGTAAGGTGGCCGAAAAGTGGAGACTTCAAAAGTGATAATATCAGAAAACTCTGGAAGGAATGGTGTTACAATCTTACTACAAAACAAGTTGGGCAATAAAAGGAGAAATACATACCATGTCAGCGATGGGATACCCATGGTGACAATAAAAGCAAATCCCCAGAATATTGCAATAATACAAATGTACTTTCCGACATCACAAAGCAAGAAGGAAGTCAAACATATGCACAGTGTGGAACGGCCAAACGGAATAAATTCAGCATATTCGATTATTGTGCGTGTTCATAAAAAAAGTCTGGACGCAGCAGGTGCGTTAGGGTAGTGCATTTTCATCGAAATGATCTGGCACCAAATATTTTTTATCACTTTTTTTTTGAACGTAAAAATATGAATTATCCTTTTAATATCGTAAACTTGGGTACCAAATTTGGCTACCATAGCTTTTCTATTTTTTGAGATTTTTTTTCCGAAAGAAACCCCAAAATTTTCCCGGAAAACCTGGTTCGGGTTTCCTGGCTAACGAACTTATGCAAGCCACTTACAAAAGGAAGGTACATGTTAAATTTTATAAAACTCCGACCATTATTTTTTGTTATCGGTGTGATACATGCATACACACATACATACATACATACATACATACATACATACATACATACATACATATATATATATATATATATATATATATATATATATATATATATATATATATATATATATATATATATATATATATATATATATATATATATAAATGGAACTTGAAAACTTCACCTCTACATTCAACCCCCTTGAGTGGCAGCTGCAAACCCCCCCTATTTTTAAATATGAAGTAAGGACAAAATTTATTTCCGAAAGAGATCCCAAAATTTTCCCGGAAAACCTGGTTCGTGGTTCGGTTTTCCTGGCTAACGAATTTATCCAAGCCACTTACAAAAGGCAGGTACATGCTAAAGTTTATCAAAATCGGACCATTAGTTTTTGAGTTATCGGTGTGATAAATACATACATACATACATACATACATACATATATATATATATATATATATATATATATATATATATATATATATATATATATATATATATATGCAACTTGGAACACCTCTACATTCAACCCCCTTCGAGTAGCATTTGCAACCCCCACATTTTTAAATATGAAGTATGGACTGGTGATACCTAATTTGAAGGATCTCTTTATTCTCTATTTAAAAATGGTTTTTAAAATTTATTGCAAAAATTAAGAGTAAACAAATAAAGTCTGGACGCAGAAAGTGCGTTATGATAGTGAATTTTCATAGAAATTATCTGTTACCAAATATTTTTTATAACTTTTTTCCTTGTAACATAGAAATATAAATGTTGGTATATAGTTTTTATTTAATATCATAAACTTACGTTTCAAATCTAGTTACCATAGCTTTTTGATTTTTGGAGATAAACAATTTTTCGGGAAGAAAGCCCAAATTTGTCCCGGAAAACCTGATTCGATCTTCCTGGCTTTTTAAAATTTTAAAGTCGGGATCTCCCCATTAGTGAATTTTTTGTAAGAAAATTCACTAAAATACATTCATCTGATTGACGAACTTCGCTACAACACACTAAATAATTAAAAACTAATCGCGTTGCATTCTTGGTAATGAGGAAGCGAGCAAAAACTATTTCAGTGTCTTTTTTGGACGGCATCGATTAAAAAGAAGACATAAAAAGTTATCAAAAGTCTTCAGTTGGCAATGTAAGTTTGGTTTAAAACGTGTCATTGTAAGCGCATGACGGTAGTTTTCAGTTATTAACTGCAGTTCAGAAACATGATTTATTTAACAGAAATGCATAAAATAACAATTCTACAGATGATTGGTTACGGAGATAAAACACAAACAGGGATCGAAGTTGCTCGCATAGTACAAGGCAAATTTCCTGATGATCTTTTATTTTCTGATGAGTGCAGTGTTACAGTTCACGGCCTTGCTATTCGTCAAAATTGTCACTACTAATCTAAAGAAAATCCACACTGGAGGAGAGAAGAACATATGCAATACGCTGAAAAAATTTATGTTTGGGCAGGAATGGTTGGGAACCATATCATGGGTCCCTTTTTCATTAATGACAATTTGAATGAAGATAATTATTTAGTACCGATCTAAAATAATGTGATGACAACTTTGGTAAACTTATAGCCTGAGCTCACAAATTTTAGCAGATGTTATATGGTTCCAGCGGGATAAAGCAGCAGCACCTTACCAAATCGTTGGATATGGAAGCGAAAATCGTTAGAATGGCCAGCACGATCACCCTATCTTACGCTATTAGACTTCGTACGGGGATATGTATCAAATTTTGTGAGTACCTTCCTTTTGTAAGTGGCGTGGATAAGTTCCTTAGCCAGAACAATCGGACCAGGTTTTCCGGGAAAATTTTGGGCTTTCTTTTGGAAAAAAAATATCTCCGTAAGTAAATAAGCTTATGTATAGGTTTGCGATATAAAAAGTAAACTGTACACCAAAATTTAGATATCTATGTTACAACACAAAACAGTTATAAGCAAATGCTTATAACTGTTTTTATTAAATAATAATAAAAACGTTTGGTTCCAGATCATTTCTATGAAAATTCACTACCATAACGCACTAGCTGCACCCTAACTTTGTTTACTGTTACTTTTTGCGGTAAATTCTAAAACCATATCTCTTTGAATAGAGAATGAAGAAATGTAAATCGAGGTATCACAAGCCCCTACTCTCTATTTAAAAATTTTGCGTTGTTATTGTCACTCGAAAGGGGTTGAATGTAGGGGTGAGGTTTTCACGTTGCAGGATGTCATTTTTAAAATCTAAAATCGACGTGTTCCGGGATTTTTTTATAAATATGCAAAATAATCAAGATACTGAATTTATTTCATTTGGCCGTTCCACACTGTATTGTTAATAGAAAAGAAATGCATAAGACTGTGAGGAAAGGGGATCAAATTATTATAATGGAGGATACGATATTAAGCCAACAAATGAAAGGAATGTAGCTGAAAAAGTTGCATTAGAAGAAATGAATGAATTATTAGAGAAGCTAATAGATTTATTTGAGCAAAATGGTATAGTTATAACAAACACATTGATTGAAGCACCCAAACGAGGACGATATACATAGAAAGCACCAGGAGATACAGAAAGGTATTAAATAGATATTATCATCACCAAGAAATGTCACAGAATTTGTTTAGCTCCAGCTGCACATATCCTCTTGAAGATATAGACAATGGCTACAATCTGGTACTAGCAAACAGCAAAACGCGTTAACAAAGAATAGATAAAATACAAGATGGAAATGGAATGTGCACAAACTAGAACATCGAGAGGAACTCGAAATATTTAAAGAAGAAACGAAAAAGGTATATTCAACGGTGGAATATCAGCTAGACTGACATAAACAACGTTTTAAAGGCAGCTGCGCAAAAAGTACCGCTCAAGATTAAAATAGAACAATGGAAACCGTGAATTATATCGGAAATAGTAAAGTAACAAGAAGGAAAATTGGGAGTTGCTTGGATGAAGATCAATTCGGATTTGGACCTGGGCGAGAAGCTAGAGAAGGAATACTAGGCACTAAAAACAACAAGATAAGGAAGAGAAAAATATAAATACATTTGTAAACCTAGAAAAATCATTCAGTGATGTGGGAAAATAATGTTCCATGTAATAAAGACAGGTGCTTTTTTTCACTCGGGGCTCGTCTGCGGCCTTGCCGCCCCGATAGCACTGCAACCTTTGGTTGATTATGCATACCCTTAGTCTTACTCCACCCATTCCAAAATCACTGTGCCTTGAACTAGTCTGCGCAGCGATTGGTAGGGTGAAGTTTTATATTGCGCTGTCCCCGGTCTAGACTGACCGTAGATCAGTTGTCTTTTGCGGTCTAGAGCTTTACACTCGCACAAGATGTGCTGGGCTGATTCCTCCCCCTCGCCGCAGAGTTCTGAGCTGTCCTCTGCTAAGATTTAGCCGTTCCACAGCTCTCTTTGAACTGGGTTCGTCAATTATTGACTTCCCATGTCTGAGCCCTGGACAGTCTGCCCAGTACACCTTGTGTTGGTTTCTGACTCAATACGTACTGGCTCCCTTGGCAGTGCTCTTTGTCACGCCCACAGCCGGTTCTGGTCCCATAAATGGTTCTGCTGACCCTCTCTTCGCGAGACTGCCAGCTTCTTCATTGCCTTTGACCCCCGAGTGACCCGGCACCCAGATCAGGGTCACCTCATTCTGCCTAACCAGGTCGCTCGTCTCGTCTCGGCACTCACTCACCAGCCAGGAATTTACCCGTGGGCTACCCCAAAACAGGTGCTGGATTGGATTGAAGGGATAGGCGTATTTCTCAATCTATACAAAAAGTAAAATACCTTTATAGATATTTTTAAAACTGAAGCTAATATTAGAAAAGGTGTATGGACAAGGATGTCCATTATCGCCAATAGTTGATTTTATATACGCCTGAAAAGATATTGTCTAACTTTCAATAGTGTTCCTTTATTTATAAATAAATCTCTAATTTCCACAATTTTTGGCCATAAGTCTGTGCGAGTGATTACTGTGACACTGTAGACAACTAATTCAAGGAAACCCCCAAAAAAGTCTAGTGTGTTAAAATCCAGGCTATTAACTCGCGCAAAGATTGGGCTGCCAATGACCTGTACATCTTTGGGGATACCTTGAGCGCCGCCGTGGCCGTGTTTGGAAAGTCGATGACGGTTCGAGACTCACCGGCGGCGGATGATATTTCAAATCACTTCTGTCGTTGAGATCGAGCTTAAGGTGGAGGGTAGGTTAGTTTAGATGAACAAAGATGGTCAGCATTGGTCTAATTGCTATTAAGCATCTTACTTTTTTTCTTTGGGATACCTTTCATTTAGGTAATTACGCACTTGAATAAAAAAGTGTACCGGTGCACCGTCTTGCTTAAAAATGCATATTCCTCCTTAAATTTGAGCGGAAATCATCAATGAGATTACTGAACCCATTTTGTTGAAAATTAAGTTGGGAATTTCCATTTGGATTTGTTGATAATTCATGTAGACCTAATAGATAATTTCCGACTATTCTACACTCCACGCTAAGCATTAACTTTCAATTCATGCTCGAAATGAAGTTCTACTGCTGCATGATGAGTTTCATTTCTTCACGTATATTTGTGTTGAAGTTGATTATAATCGCGAGTAATTTGTAGTCTATTCAGAAGATTCACTGGCAAATATATTAGGTACGGGTGTGCAGTGATATGTGTAAAGAGATTCCTCATGAAATATTCTCAAAACCGATGATCTATTTACATTAGCAGCTGAATTCGTGTTCTTGAACTAATTTCCGGATTATCTTCTACATGAACTAAAATCTCTTCCTGTATGAGAGCGATATTTTTTAGACGGCCCAAAATATCTCCTTTTGGCTTAAACGAACCAGTTTCACCTAATCTGTCGTAAAGATTTTAAAATAATTTGTAATCCGGCTTTTCAGCATTTGCACGCCTTACATCCATTTATATTGGCTTGCGCATAAAAGTAAACCACACGTCGCATATCTTCATTAGACAGGTAATTATGTCGCTTAATACTTTAGGTAATCTGATACACAGCCTTATCAATGACCTCTTCTCTAGCACATGCAACCCAGTTCACAGTTACGCGGACAACAGCACCCTCCACTCAAATATACAATATTCTAAGCCTATCTCTTTAGCCCCATTAGATGAGAATCGCAGACTCATGGAGGGTTCTGTCTCTGTGGATCTCCAAAAAATATTAGACTGAGGAAGTAGAAATCTTGTACAATTCAACTCCACCAAATCTCAGTCTTGCTTTCTATCTCCTAAGAGATACACCAGCCCTAGACCCATCACAATGAACAACCAAGTTATTCAAAGTAATGAGTCCTTTTCACTTGTCGGCATTTCTGTGGTTCGAAATCTCAATTGCCACCAACATGTCGCATCAATTGCAGAAGCGGCAGCTAAGAAATTAGGTTTCCTCTTCCGGGCTCGTAAATACTTTTCACCAGCTAATCTCTATACCTTATATACTTCACAAATAAGGCCAAACGTCGAATACTGCTCCCACATCTGGGATGCCGCTGCCGCTTCTACACTCGCTATCCTGGACTCATTCAGAAGAGGGCTATAGGTCTGATCGGTAACCCCACCCTCACCCAAAGGCTGCCATCCCTTGCCCACCCACGTGCCGTTAGTGACCTCTCTCTGTTTTATAGATATCTGCACGGGCACTGCTCAGAGAAGCTTTCTTCCATAGTTCCTCCACCTGCTGCCCCCAACAGATCTACCAGGGGAACAGAGCGAATGCACCCTTTTACTGTCCAGGTCACCACACATAGAACATCTTGTTATGCCCGCTCTTTTGTCCCGAGGACTTCTAAGTTGTGGAATTGCTTGCCAGCACATGTTTTTCCTTCTCCTCCGAACCTCCAAACCTTCAAGTCCAGAATTAACAAGTTGCCTATTTCCTCCTTGTCGACACCCACGGTACGATAGTATTTAGGCTGTAAGCCCTCGTGGTGTGTTGTTGAAATATATATAAAAAAGGGGGATCGGTCCTCGGGCCGATTCTCTTCATAATTTATACTTGAGACTTACTCAGATCACTGAAGGCCAGTACCGCAACATATGCTGACGATACAAAAATATATGGCGATCTAGTAATTGATGCCGACACGCTGCATGAAGATTTGGATTTTGTGGAGTGCCGTATGAAAAATCCCTCTTGAATTTGGAAAAGCGTGGTGTGCTTTACTTGGGAACGAGAAATCCCAAACGTTCCTATTATGTCAGCAGGTCAACAGAGTTTGCGCTCTGTCTGATCTTGGCCTCATCATCTCGCCCAGGTTGTCGTGGACTCCTCAGGTAGTATAAGCCTCCGAAAAAGCCAATAGCGTGCTCTACCTCATGAGGAAAGTGTTCTCGCATCCTCATCCTGAGTTCTCCACCAAGCTCTACTCAACGTATGTGAGACACCATCTGGAATTTGGCCTGGGAACCGATACTGACTGGATATATGAAATCACTACTCAACGGAGTCCAAGATAACGCTTCACGATGGCCTAGATTCAGAGCTGAGCCTTATGCACAACGCCTCCACCTGATAAATCTTCAGCGCCTGAAATATAGACAGAGGAGTGCTGATTTGATATAGGTGTCTCGTATTACACATGACCTATCTCCACCTGATGCAGCATCATTTGTGACTTCACAGGAATTCCAGACACCGGGGGCACAGCCTTAAGTTGAGCAAAGAACAAGAATATCTCAGCGCAGAATTTCTTCGCTAACTGACTTCGACGACTGGAACTCTCTGCAGGATGATGTGGTCAGTGCGAACGTGAATGTGTAAAGAGGCCCCTCGTTTCGTTAAACCTTTTCAACTGAATCTATAATAGATTTATTCACATATTTATTTGATTTGACGGTTTGTTTATTCTTCTTAATCTATTCAATCGCAATAATAATTTCGCAATTGGTAGCCTGTATTGATAATAATACTAAAATAATAATAAATCGTAAAATTATGATGGGGAGAACCTACTGCAGCGCCGTGTACCATTACTTTTGGACCATTCTGTATATAGGTATATAGTGTTTGGCAGGTCAGATCATTGTTTATTGGAGACGATCACCTGCGCAGCTGTTTTAACAGCTGTCTTAGTACATCTGCTTCCGCACATGTTCGATATTATCTAAACCTGACCAACTTACTACCATCATCGGCGCAACTGTGCCACCCGCTTGATGATTTTACTTTCAAATCATCGTTATTATTTTGTTTGAAACACTTGAAAGACTTTTGTCTAACCTCTTAAAAGCCAGACAAAGAAATTGAATTATTTTAGGTCACTCGGTGCTTTTAAATTTAGTATGATTATTGCACGTTTCATGAGCCTCCGTTGGAACACAGCCTAAATTCCTTATTATATATTCAGTGCGAATTATCAGGACATTACTCACGGACGGCTACAGACTGAAAGTGAAACATACAGATTAAATCGCGTGCGCAAATTGTATTTAGTCCATGTGATGCATTGACGGAGAGGCTCAAAAAGCATGGTGTATTTAATTTATTTTAATTGTATACACTCATACACAGTATGTTCACGATAAGGGTGCACAGTGCACACACAGTATGTGGATCTCTAGAATGATAAAAGAAAGGATTCAATTAATTAAATTAGAAACAACTTGCGCAATTTGGAGGCGCCTACTCGTACAATTGTATTGCTGAGTATTAAAAGGCAGCAACTCAAAAATTTTGCGGAATTACAAAAAACTAAACCAAAGCTACATTTACTATGTAAAAACTGGAACCTGTGATGAGAACTAATAAGTACACTTGGAGAACACCCAAATCACCACAACACATATTTCAGAGACCTTACGATCGTTTCGTTGACAATGTCAACATCTTCAGAGGAAGAAAAATTCTAACAGAAAAAACTAGATCCCGTATATTTATATCGCGTCAAGGTAAACGAACTAGTCCGAAGTAAAGTTGTCGTCCAAGAACGATCGTTTATTGCGCAGTGAAACAGGTCGGAGACCTGCTTTAATCTTTTGGTCGACAAATTTATGACCCTTATCTAATATAGGTTTAAAAAGGACCAGAGTTCTTTAAAGAATCAGCACGTTTCCTTTCGATCTAGAAATTTACTATGTGGATATTGGTTCATGCCGATAAAGACATCTGGTGAGATAAACAACATAAACTCAACTCATTTCTTTTAAAAATAGAAAACTAAAAACCCAGATGTCTGTCTCACCGTGTTAACTTTAACAAAGGAAAAATAGTTCTACTAAAATACTACATAAAAACTATATTTATATTGATTTTAATTCTACGTGAAAATATTTATATTGACTACATAGATACAAAAAACCGAACAGGTATTTAATTCAAGACAAACATAGTGATTAGTATATGTATAAACCGGTCGAATTATTGACAATAATTTATTATTCTACCAGACTAATTAGGAGTATTTAAGCGGTCAAATGCAAAGAGAAAACAAAGGGCTAGAAATTACAGGTGACGCACGGTTTAATGAAGTTTTGTTCTTAATATACCTTAAAATAAAAATACTTTCTAATGAATCAAGCATATATGTTGTGCCACACATGATTTGTCCACCGTACCATATCGTAACTATGCGAGATGTTCACGAAATCTGGTGGCTATGTTTCTCCTAGTTTGGCCCACGTATTTAAGATCACAATCTTTGCAACTAATCTCATAAATTCCGGGCATTTCAGTGACTTTGTCTTTGTCTTTCGTATTACCCAACAAATTTTTTAAATTACTTTTCGTCGAAACCGTCAAACGTAAATCGGCTTTCTTAAAAATACTTTCCAAACCCTTTGTGATTCGTGGTTCATAAGGTTAACACACAAATTTTTTCTCGATTTTATCATTCTTAAATGTCGTACATTCAGATATCACCTTCTTTGTTCTGTGTTTGTTAACTAATTTGTCTATTAAACCATCCGAGTAACCGTTATATCTCGCCACATTTTTTATGTATTTTATGTATTAAATCTATTTTTATTCAACGGAAAATTGATCAATCTATTTACTAAGAAATTTAAACTAGCCGTTTTTTGTGCAAACGTATGATGTGAGTCATTAGGAATATAACTAATAGTAGCCGTTTCCTTCCTATAGACATCGAATTCAAGCGAGCCTTTATTTATATTTTTAATAACTAGTACATCTAGGAACGAAAGTTTATTGTTGATTTCTATTTCGTGGGTAAATTTTATTGAATCAAATTGACTATTTAGTTTTTCAGTAAATTATTCTACCTTACATGTATTTGTGTCAAACACTGCAAAAATATCATCGACATAACGAAACCAAACTCTAGGGAAATACCCACTTTTTTTTTAATCCGTCTCAAATCTGCTCATAAACAATTCTGCAATAAAAGGTGATAATGGATTGCCCATAGCTGTGCCTTCAGTTTGTTCAAAGAACTCATTGTTAAATTGGAAAATATTTTGTTTTATACAAAGGCTAGTTAGAGTTAAATATTCTTTGCAGACGTCTTGACTTATATTGTTCAATTTTAATAATTCTTCCAAATACTCCAACGTTTGTTTTGTGGCCTGACCTGACCTGTTTCACTGCGCAATAAACAAATGATCGTTCTTGGACGACAACTTTACTTCGGACTAGTTCGTTTACCTTGACGCGATATAAATATACGGGATCTAGTTTTTTATGTTAGAATTTTCCTTCCCCTGAAGATGTTGACATTGTCAACGAAACGATCGGAAGGTTTCTGAAATATGTGTTTTGGTGATTTGGGTGTTCTCCAAGTGTACTTATTAAAGCTACATTTGTTTTTTTAACAAAATATTATTTCGGTAACTTAAAGTAAAGAGATGTAGCATAATTTTAATATAGAATGTGATACATAATAATATGGTTTATTCATCGTTCATAGTAACATGAAAATATACGGTGTGTCGCCGGATCGACGCATGAATAGGTGAAAAATACTGTATCTTTTGTGTTATAACTTCATTTTCGGGAAATTGCCCTGCTTGAATAGAAAATAATTTGTGTCATAATTTGAATTTTTAAAAATCACGTTTGCCTTGAAAATTGAAAAAAAAACTATTTTTTTTTACACTAGTAAAGTGCCTTTCCTCTAGGAGGTACGAAAAAATGTTAATAAGAAAAGAGAGTAGGAAAGAAACACTGAGTAGGAATACAAAATATTAAAATCCTAAGCCTACTTTGATATTTCGCATTATTGTCATTCCACGCACCCCCCTTATTGAAGATATTCAAAAGCCTGGACACAGCCAGTGCGTTATGGTAGTGAATTTTCATAGAAATGATCTGGCACAAAATATTTTATTACCTAGCTTTCTTCCATAGTTTCTCAACCTGCTACCCCCAACAGATCTGACAGGGGAACAGAGCCAATGCACCCTTTTACTGTCCAGGTCACCAGACAGAACATCTTGTTATGTCCGATCTTTTGTCCCGAGTACTTCCAAGTTGCGGAATTCCTTGCGGGCACATGTTTTTCCTTTTCCTCCGAACCTCAAAACCTTCAAGTCCAGAATTAACAAGTTGCCTCTTTCCTCCTTGTCGACACCCACGGTACGATAGTATTTAGGCTGTGAGCCCTTGTGGTGTGTTGTTGAAATAGAAAAAAAATGGCCAGGCCGGCGTTAATGAGTTAAAGATATTTAAACTACACGAACGAGGCTGAAGCAAAACTGTTTTTGTTGACTAGGAACGTTTCTGCCATAAGACTACCGATAACACTTTTTTTATCTTTTTTTATCTTCGGCAAGAACGAAAACAATCGGCTTTTCATGAAATTTATTTGGAAAAATTGTAACCTCTGACTTTATTGAAGAAGATGCTCAAATTGAGCCCCTTGAATTTTTTGACAATAGTAAAGCCTCTTTTGAAACTGGTGAATGGAATCTTGCAGTGGTCCGTTAGGCACTAGTTGAAAGCCCATCACAATTCGGTCTCGCAACTCTTCCAAATTCGCAGGCCGATCGTTGTAAACAACGCTTTTTAAATGACTCTAGAGAAAAACTCGCGTGATGACAAATCTGGAGACCTAGCTGGCCACTCAATGAGTCCTCTTCTGCCCATTCATCGGTTGGGAACTGGCGCAGTAAGGTATTCCCTTACTACTCGACTGAAATGAGGTGGGGCGCAATCTAGCTGGAAGTAGACATTGCGGAAATCATTTTAAACAATTATCTGATACGGAGGACAATATCTTCTCATAATAATCTTAGACAGCGTGGACTTGCTGAAGCCCCTTCAAAGAAGAAGGGGTACGTTTGCTTTTTGAGGCTATTGGGTATGAATTTCTTCCATCCATTGGGGGTTACTGTCAGGCCAATATCGACAATTGTGTCTGTCTACACTACCATTAAGGCAGAGAAAACCACATAGCTTACAAAATCTCGATTTTGTTGAATAATCTGTATTATTTGTTAACAAAATTCTATCATTCTATCAAAATCCTGTGCTAAAACTTCTTGCAGGTTATGAAACTTATAGAGAGAGAAAATACTTTTCGCGATGCAAAATCCGCTGCACAGAACGTCTGGATATCTCGTTTCTTCTAGCAAGCTCCAATGCAGAAGTTTTAGAGTTTCTTGTACAGCAAGCAATACATCCATGGTATTTTCGTCCAAAGTGGCATTTACAGGACGTCCGGACTTAGTGCCCTCTTTTAAGTTATCTGCTTACCGTAGACCTCTTAACGGGTGGGAGGTCAGGGTGAACCTCATTGAATAAATGACAAACGTCATCATAGGTGCTTTTACGGTTACCATAACCGATCATCATTAAAACTTCGTTCTTGTTCACTTAGGTGAGCTACATTACAATGAAGTAAATGAAGTAGATTAACAAAAAACGTCCTTCCACTCCATTGGTACCTGACCCACTTATTTGCATGCACGGATTCTACTGGCGTATGGTAAAGCTGAGGTCTGAATTTTTCCTCGCTGAATTAAATAAAACTGCCATAATGAAGGGCACGTTTTTCGAAACACTTTTTATACCCAGTAACGAAATATATTAAAAACAGTTGAAATAAATTCTTTTACTTTTCATATTCTATTTGGGCAGCTTATGTGTAATTTTAAATGGGTGTTAAATTTTCGTGGCAGGGCAGTTAATTAACGCTTATTATCTTGTATTAGTAAGTGTTTATTAACTTGTTATATAACCCAGCAAACCTCATGCTATTTAAAGATTTATCGTGACATACCTTAGTACTTTTTACCCTCTCGTATTTTTCTTTAATTATTTACCAAGAGCTATCTACCATCTGCTCAATGGCTAATGCATGTGGTGTACGTGACATCAAGCACAGCCCTGATAACAAATCTACCTGAACATAATAAATACAGACCGGAAATGTCCCTCACAAACCCCAACAAACGTCTGAAGAAGGTAACAATATAAAGTATATGAAACGTTATTTAACAAAGAGAGCAATTACCTTAATATTATTTTCACATGCACTGAACTCAAAACACGATAAGCAATTTTATTTAATTTTTTCTTGTTGGGGTTGGTTTGTTTCTTATTTTCTTTTCACTTGCAATATTTAGGCCAGTCAAATTAGGGAAATAAGTGTTGGAAAGCCAATTATTGTTTTGATCGGTTCATTTGACGTCAAATAGAAGTATACTAGATTTGCACGGTACCTAGCCAGCCGTCAGGGTTTTTTGACCCCCTGACTCGAGGTCAGGGGGTCCAAAAAACCCTGACATTTTCGGACGTTTTTCAGTTTCTCGCCTCTAGCTCCGGCACAGTGCGTTCTAGCGAATACTTTACTATAACAAAAATTTAAGACCATTAAATTCTACGTCGAATGAGTATTTAATTTATAAATTTCGGTCGAAATTGACGGTTGAAAAACCGCGATTTTTACCAACTTTTCTGGAAAACGAATTATAGTGACATTTATACGCCTGTCATACGGAAATGACCATTCTAAATTAAATAAAAAATTCTAGACGCAGCAAGTGCGTTATGGAAGTGAATTTTCATAAAAATCAATTTGGTTACCGGTATAACCTATATAGTAGGAACAATGTACCATATTTTATCATAATAATTATATGAAAATGTACAAAAATGTTCCTAAAATAAACTTTAAATGTTTCTGAGAAAACTGGTCTCCTAGACAATGAACCTTAGGTTAATAGCAAATTGAGTTATTGAAATTTGAAACATTTAATGAAAATTCGCTACCAAAACGCCCTTGCCGCGTTTATACAAAAAATTTCCGAGAATAAAGTTAAATGTTGGTTTCCTAACCAACAAAACTTACGTTAATAGCAAATTGGGTTATTGAAATTTGAAGGATTTAATGAAAATTCGCTACCAAAACGCACTTACTGCGTCCAGATTTATTTCTTACAAACATGCATCACATTTCGATAAAAAATGCTAAAATGCGTTAACGCATTTGTTCTACAAAAATTAGCTAAAAATTATAGACCGTTGAACCATAAACTTCACTAAACCTACAGCGAAAGCATCAACTTAACTAAACCGGCAGCCAAAGCATCAGAGAAAGGGTCTATTTGAAATGAATTTTCTGTTAATATTTTAGTAAAACGAAGGACAATGACGGTCGAAGCTGAAACTTAAGGGTTCGCAGAACACTCTTCTTGCAACATTTTCTTTTTACAATCCGTATTTGTTTCACGTTCTTTGCCTAAATATTGCCAATTTGGCGTTTCAAATCGCGAGTTTGACGTTTTGAGGAAAACTCCAAAAAGTTGTTTCTTTAGCTGTCAGTAACTTTTTGTCCTTGAACTTAGAGACCTAAATTTTGGTACATGGTTCACTCTTTATAATACAAATACCCGTACCAAATTTGGTTGCCCTCACTTTGTTATTTCCGGAGATATAATTTTTTTTAGAAAGAAAACACAAAATTTTTTGCGAAAACCTGGTTTGATTTTCCTGGCCAACGAACTTATCCAAGCCACTTGCAGGAGGTACTCACCAAATTTGATCAAGATCGGTTCATTTTTTGTATATATATATATATATATATATATATATATATATATATATATATATATATATATATATATATATATATATATATATATATATATATATATATATATATATATAAACACGGATCTCCCCATTAGTGAATTTTTTAAAGAAAATGCACTAAAAAAGAAAACTTGAATCACCAACGACTTGTGAGCCACCCTGTAATTGTAGAAATATTGATAAGATGTAGCTCAAGACACCCTATAATTAAGGTATACAATTTTTTTTCGTATTGTGCATAATAACGGATATATTGAACTTTAAAGATTTTTTACGAAAATTCGACAAAAATGATATACCATTAACCGATAAACTCTATCGCCAACACTACTGCCAAATCATCAGAGAAAGGGTCTATTTGAAATGAATTTTCTGGGAATATTTTAGTAAAATGAAGGACAATGACGATTGAAACTAAGACTTCAGGCTTTGTAAAACATTCTTCTTGAGAGATTTTCCTTCCATAGCTTATATTAGTTTCAGGTTCATTGCCTAAATATAACCAATTTTGACGTTTAAAATCGCGTCTTTGGCGTTTTGAGAAAAAGCCAATCTTTTTTTAAATGCCTGTCACTTTTTTGTCCTTTAACCTACAGAGCTAAATTTTGGTAGGTAACTTACCTCTAATGACATAAACCCGCGTATGAAATTTGGTTGCCCTTACTTTGTTAATTTTGGAGATATAAATTTTTTTCGATTTTTTTCGAAAGAAAACACAAAATTTTCCGGGAAAACTTTGGCGGATTTTCCTGGCCAACGAAATTATCCAAGCCACTTGCGAAAGGAAGGTACTCACCAAGTTTTATCAAAATCGGTCCATTATTTTTTAAGTTATAGGTGTGACACATAATATATATATATATATATATATATATATATATATATATATATATATATATATATATATACATATACATATACATATACATATACATATACATATACATATACATATACATATACATATACATATACATATACATATACATATACATATACATATACATATACATATATATATATATATATATATATATATATATATATATATATATATATATATATATATATATATATATATATATATATATAAACATATAAAGTCTGACACCGACCTCGGATTTGGGTTCCAGGGGTCCTAAATAGCGCTCATTTGAAGAAATTTTTTCAAAATTCAAAAGTCGGGATCCTCCTCATTAGTGAATTTTTTTAAGAAAAAACACTAAAATGTGTGGAATGAATGTTGTAGAGGCTCAAATTTTGTATTCAACGAGGATCTTAAATTTTGAATTTGGTCAAGTACATACCAAAAAATTTCACATTTTCCGAAATTTGTCATATGCTGTTCACAAGAAAGACAGCCTCGACCTTATATTCTACATCTTCATGAAATAAGTTAAGAAGAGGTATTATAAATTAAAACGCGTGTACAATAATACAAGTATGAAATAATCAGGTTCTTAACCCCACATTAAATTGTAATGCGTGCTGATTTGACGTGAGACAGTGGTCAGCGGACCCGAAATTTAAGCATATCTACTCGTGTATCGTTTACATGCCTCTTATTAACGTGATACCTGCTCAGCACACCCACCATGCGGAGGAAAACTAGCGTCTGGAGACATACTTTGAGCACCCCAACGAGCTGCACAAAACATGAGCTAATTATCCCGTCTGATTCAAAACTTGAATGTGGTAGTAGAGAGAAGTAAGTGTTATGCACGCACTTGCTTTGTTTATTTTGTGGACAGAAAGTCCTTTTATTTTTTCCTGTCAAATGAATATTGTAATCAAGCAGGCTTTTCGCAGTTTTAACTTTCGTAAGTATTGCAGTTGGTTGTATTTATATTTATTAATTTACTGAACACAAAATGACTTCGTCACACGGTAATATATGACTTAATTTTGGATATATTATGTTTATATATTTTTATATGTTAGAACAAAGCGCAGATGTGATGAATGGCTTGATTATTTTTCAAATCAAACTTCACTCTTATATTCGGGTGCCTATGTAGGTGTCCTCTCCCTATTTCAAAAAAAAAAAAAAAACTACCTACCTACTGTTGTTAGCGATGGTGGAAGTTTCCGCTTTAAAGCCCAATTGTCTACCGGAGAACTTATATTTATCTAAGAATCCTGTTAGTCTGAATTCTACCACTTTTCTACAATTTTTGATATGTTTCAGGAGAAGTTTTTGATTTGACAACAGATTAATATTTATATCGCCTACGACGAGGTTGGAGTCGTCTGTAGAACTACCTCTGCTGTTGTTAGTGATGGTGAAAGTTTCTGCTTTAAAATCGAATTGTCTTACCAGAAAGCTTATATTTATCTAAGAATCATGTTAACCCAAATTTTATTACGTTTTCTACAATTTTTTAGATGTTTCATGAGAAGTTTCCGAGTTTGACCACAGATTAATATTTATTTATATCGCCTACGATGAAGTTGAATTAATTTTCACCAAAATTAAATTGCAGTGTACTGATAAATATTATATTTTTTATTTTATGTATAATATACAATACTTATTATCAGAAAATTATATTCATGTCGCCTCATTTCATTATATCGCATATGACAAGCTTAGGAAAAATTGAAATTTCTAGGCATGTACTTGACCGAATTCAAAATTTAAGGTACTCGTTGAACAGACAATTTGATGCCCTACAACTTTAATTCCACACGTTTATTCATTTAGAATGGTAGTTTCCGTGTGACCGATGTTTGAAAGTCACTCTAATGCGTTTTTCAGAAAGTTGGTAAAAATCACCGTTTTTCGACCATCGATTTCAACCTCACTTCTTGACCGAACTGAATAGTTGGGTAAGTATTCGCTAAAGCGCACAGTTTCGGAGCTAAAGGCAAAAAACTGAAAAACTTCAGAAAATTTCGCGTTTTTTTTTAACTTCCTGGGTGGAGCGGTAATCGAGAGACCGTGCACATCTAGGATACTTCTATTTGACGTCAAATGAACCGATCAAAACAAGAATTAGCTTTCCAACAGTTATTTCCAAGACCGACCCCTTATTTGACTAGCCTAATTAGCAAGTTTAAATGAAATATTACTCAAAAATGTTTAAGTTAGTTTACCTAGTCGATTGCCAATCATATCCTACAAATGCTTGATTGGTGACAAGTCTGGGCAGCGAGAAGGCCACGAAAGTAGAGTTAAGTTATTTTCTTGTAGTAACCCTTGCTGTATGAGAACTTGCCTTGCCTTGTTGTAAAAGGCGTTGCATTAACCCTCGTAGGTCTGGCAACGCAATAGGCTGCAGTACGCTTCGTATGTAACAATTTGCATTCAAATTTCTGTCAATAAAAACTAGAGGTGACCTGCTACCGTATGTTATCGTACCCCACACCATCACCCCTTGTGTAAGGGCAGTATGCCGTTCCAGAGCAAAGTATCTGCGTTCTCTACATAATCGTCTTACTCTCATGCCATCATCAGGGACCCAAAGACAGAATCGGGACTCATCAAAGAACACAACACGTTTTCATTCACCATCCCAATTTTATCTGCCGTTACACCACTCAAGCTGAGCAGCACAATGTCGAGGTGCTCAGTGGACAGAAATGGTCGATACGAACGAAGCCCGAAAACGCGTGATCTGCGATATATCGTTGCGAAGGCCCCTTTGCTGCAAAACTCCCAACCAAGCATTTCCAATCGACGGTATTGTGGAAACTCTGTCTTGTGAAGACGCAATCCTCAAATGGCGACCTTCCCGTGTTGGAAGTTTGACGAAACCACATACTGTACGTTTATTTTTAGTCTGGGTACCTGTGGGAATCTAAACACCTCAGATCTCACAAATATCTTGCCGAATCGGAACCTCAAAGTTTGTATATTTTTTTTCTCATCTTCAGGAAGGTTTTATCAGTCCATCATAACATGAAATCTTTACGAGCGAACGGCTTCTGTCTGACCCTGTACATATTAAAGCAATATATAATAAAATCATTGGTAGTCGCAGTCATGTCATAAACTTTACA